>CM063706.1:875000-2225004 GCA_032441835.1 Slavum lentiscoides | reverse complement strand
GCCGACTCTATAATATACCAAAAGATCGTAGACATTTGTAATACGTTATCAATGCGGGTGTAGGGTGATTACTGATTACATTTACGGCCGGTGGATGCCGTATAGTACGGTAAACATTTTCATCATTTTACGTGTTTTTAAATGAAAAATTTTAAATATTTCAAGAATGGGCAACTCCATTTACAACAGTGTATCGGTCAATGGCGTGCTTTCAATTTCTATCTAATCTAGGGAGGGGGGCCTAAATAAAACATTGAAACTTCGTCTCCGTAATATTTCGAATTCAACCATATTAATAAAATAAATTAAATAAAATATATCAAATATATTTGTCAAAAAATGTAATATAGATGTAAAAAAAATTGTGACTTAAAGATTTTCCGGATTTTTTTGAAAAATGTATCTTGTTAATACAGTCTACAGCAACATATTTGATGAAAATTGCAGATTTCTGTCTGTTAGTGTTAAAATTACGAAGAAAAAACGATATTCGATTTTGACGAAATTGCGTTTTTACCGTTCTTATGTAATTTTTCGATAGTTTTTTTTTATGCTTAAAAAAAGTATTGAGAAAATCGAAAAATATTCTGCTAATTTTTCTACAATTGTTATGTACCTATTCTTAACAATTATCATTTAAAGTTTCACTACCAATTTTTAGGAGTAATTTAGAAAATTCTTCTGCGTGTATATTTTTCGTTAGAGGATTTGCATATTTATAGTTGTGTGGCGACTGCGCATGCGCGTCCGTGACTGCCTCCACGGCGTCATGCGACTGCCGCGGCGCGTCCTCGCCGCTTTCTCTCGCGCGCGCTCGCCTTGTGCTGTTGTCACGTCACGTACTCGCGCTGTGTCTCGTACTGTCGTCACGTCTCAAACCGACAACCGCGAAACGTTTCCGAAACGACAACCAAAATTATCCGCCGCACCGTTTGTGTATTTCGCGTTACGATTATTGTATCCCGCGTATATGCTCTCTTGTATTATTCGTTATATTATACATTCCGATTCTTTAAAATAAACGTATTAGTTATTTAATTCTTTTCCTTGGAGTTATATTGACGGTATAACCTCCAAATTGGTGACCTCGACGTGATCTAAAAATCGTCTATTTTTCGTTTATTTTTTTTTTTCGTTTCTCCGCGGTTCGAGTATTTCGTGCGACGTGCATTACGATGACCGAACCCATCGAATATCGTGACCTCCTCGCTTTGGACAACGAAGTACCGCTCGATAGTTCGCCCGTTAACCGGTCCACGTGGTCCGCGAACTCGCCTACGCCCGCCGGTACCGCTGGCCCGAACGACGCGTTGCCTTCGGTCGCGAGCGTCAGCCAAGTCCGAGTGCCGAATTTTTGGAGACACTCTCCGCGCGAGTGGTTCCTTCATCTCGAGGCGATTTTTGCGAATTCGCGTATACGTTCGGCCGTCTGTAAGACCAACCACGTGGTCGCCGCGCTTGACGAGGAAAGTGTCCGGTCCGTTAGCGACTTAATCGGCCCCAACGCATGCTACGAGAGCATCAAAGAACGCCTCATTGCAACTTTTTCCGCGTCGCAATCAACGCGTTTCCGGAGTATCGTGCAACCCGGGGGATTAGGCGACCGACGTCCCACGCAGCTACTTCGCGACATGCGTAATATTCTCCCGGACGGCATCGGCGATGCCGCCCTTAAGCAGTTCTGGCTACAGAAGTTACCGGCCACCACCGTCGCAATTATCTCCGGTCTCGACGGTTCTCTACAAGATCTCGCCGAAAGGGCGGATCGCATCATCGAAGCCAATGATTTTCATGACGTCAACGCCATCGCCGCGCGGGATCCAGCAAACGATCGACTACACGTGATGGAGAACGCGATTGCGTCACTAGCCACGCAGATCTCAAATTCGGTTTCGGGTTTGGCAACCAAAAGTAATTTCGGCGCGCGTAGTCGGAGTCGCTGGAGACCTCGGTCGAGTTCACGCCCAAGAACAGACGGCGCTTTCTGTTATTATCACGATCGATATGGGGACGCAGCGAACAATTGCCGACCGCCATGCGCCTTCAAACCGTCGGAAAACTGAGACGGGCGGCGGAGGCAAGCCTGCCACCCGCCGCTCACCACAGCTGTCGAGTCTTCGTCAACGACACGAGGACCGGGCGACGTTTGCTCATCAATTCAGGTGCCGAAGTTTCGGTTTTACCGCCGTCCGCGGGGCGACATTCGACGTCGAGCATTGTGTTGACCGCGGCGAATGGCACGCGCATCCGTACGTACGGACGCAAGACTCTACTTCTCAACCTAGGTCTCGCCAGGTCCTTACCCTGGACATTCGAGATGGCGGACGTCGCGCGTCCAATCATCGGCGCAGATCTACTCCACTATTATGGTTTACTCGTAGACGTCCGAAACGGTCGGTTAGTAGACCCGTCTACAGATTCGACGTCCAAGACTACGATGGCACTCGTGCGACCCTCAGCTATTTGCGTGGTCTCCCAACCGGACGCATGGAGCAAGCTGATCGACGAGTTTCCGGCCATCACTCGAGAATCACCGGTGCCCGATAAGTTCACGCACAGCGTCGAACACACGCTGCCAACGACCGGTCCGCCCTTGTTTGCCCGTCCACGTCGATTGCCGCCGGACCGTTTGCTCGCCGCGCGTAAAGAGTTCGAGTATATGCGACGTAAGGGTATTTGTCGACCGTCGGACAGTCCATGGGCCAGCCCTCTTCTTTTGGTCAGCAAAAAAGACGGCACATACCGCCCGTGCGGCGATTATCGGCGCTTAAACGCCGTCACCAGGCCGGACAGGTACCCACTACCGCATATCCACGACTTCACGGGAAATATCTTTTCGGGCGATCGATTTTTTTCGAACTCGATCTCGTGCGCGTATATCATTAGGTACCTATAGCGGCCTACGATATTTCGAAAACTGCCGTGACGACGCCATTCGGACTCTATGAATTTCCGGTTATGTGTTTTGGGCTCAAAAACGCGGCACAAACGTTTCAGCGTTTCGTTAACGACGTCCTGCGCGGTCTCGAGTTCGCGTACGCTTATATCGACGACGTCCTAATCGCTTCCGAGAGCGAAGCCGAGCACGAAGCGCACGTACGCGCGGTGCTCGGACGTCTACAGAGCTCTGGCATTGCGATCAACCCGGGGAAATGTGTGTTCGGCGTCCATCAGCTTACTTTCTTGGGCCACGTGGTCAATGGCGAAGGTTGTCAGCCGTTGCCTGAGCGAGTCGACGACATACGAAAGTGGCCACTGCCAACAACGAAGAAGGGACTTCAGCGATTATTGGGTTCGATAAATTTTTATCATCGATTTATTCCCAACGCCGCACAACTCCAAGCGCCGCTTTATGCCCTCGCAGCATCGGTGAAGAAAAGGGACGGTCCTTTGCAGTGGACGACTGCCACCCGCGACGCCTTCAAGGAATGCTGCAGCGCTCTCGCCAACACTGTCCGCCTTTCGCACCCAGAGTCGAATGCACGGTTGCGACTCAGTACCGACGCGTCTAGCACGGCGACGGGGGCCGTCCTCGAGCAGTGTTGTGACGGTTGCTGGAAACCGTTGGGTTTTTTCTCCCGGAAAATGTCGCCCGCACAATGTCGCTACAGCACGTATGACAGGGAGCTTTTGGCAGCCTACCTCGCTGTTCGACATTTCCTACACGCCATCGAAGGTCGACACGTGACCTTGCGAACCGATCATAGGCCACTCACGCACATGTTCACCGCCAAAGCCGATAAATACAGCGACCGACAACTTCGGCAAGTCAGTTTTATTGCACAATTCGTTCAACAAATCGAGCATATTCAAGGCGAGAAAAATATAGTGCCGGACGCGCTCTCACGACTCGATGCCGTTACACTCAGCGCTCAGTGGGAGATGCCAGACGCAAAGTTGCTTGCGGAGGAGCTGAGCAAGGACCCGGAGTTGTCGCGTATCCTCGATGGCACTTTAAGTAGTTCGTTGCGCCTCAAGCCTCGCAAAATCGACGCAGGTACGATTTATTTCGACACTTCTCTGACCGGCAGATCCCGTACGTACGTACCAGCTACACTCCGACGACGCGTTTTCGACGTACTGCACAACCAAGCGCACCCCGGCATCAAGGCAACGGTTACCCTCGTCAAGGAACGACACTGTTGGCCAGATATGGATCGCCAGATCCGGTCTTGGGCTAAGTCTTGCGTTAGCTGCCAACGCACGAAGGTGCATCGACACGTTGTCGCACCGGTTACGCCTTTCGTGTCGCCAGACCGGCGTTTCGGCCATATTCACATCGACTTGGTGGGCCCACTGCCTCAATCGGACGGATACTCTTATATGTTGACCGCCATCGACCGCTTCACACGCTGGCCAGAAGCTTGGCCGCTGAAGAATATTTCTGCTCACGCCGTCACGGAAAAGCTGGTCTCGCAGTGGTTCTCCCGTTTTGGCGTCCCCGACACAGTGACTACGGACCAAGGGAGACAGTTCAATTCCGAGCTGTTTCGGACCCTCAGCTCTACTTACGGGTTCCATCATATTCGGACTTCACCGTATCACCCACAGTCGAACGGCCTCGTCGAGCGACTACATCGCCCACTTAAGGCAGCGTTGACGGCCCAGAACGACGCGTGTTGGACCAAAAGATTATCGACAGTCCTGCTCGCACTACGTAGCGTTGTCAAACAGGACATCGGTTGTTCACCGGCAGAACTAGTCTACGGCACGACACTTCGTTTGCCAGGAGAATTTTTTCACACCGCCCAGCCCGAACCAGGTCTGCCAGATTTGATTCGTGTCCTCAAAGACTCCATGCAGCAGCTGCAACCCACTCCAGGTACGGACCACTCCAAAAGGTCCATCTACGTGCCCGTGCAACTCCAGGACGTGTCGCATGTATTCTTGCGAGTGGACGCCACTCGAAAGCCGTTACTGCCTCGCTACGATGGCCCATACCCGGTGCTAGAACGTACCGAAAAATTTTCAAACTACAGCTCGACAACCGGACTAGTTGGATCTCGGTAGACCGCTTGAAGCCCGCCTTCATCATTCAAGACGATCCGTTGGCCGACCACAACTACGCTACCGCATGTGCAGTGCAAATTCGGGCCAGTTCGAACGCTGCCGCCGGTGCAGCAATTTCGCCGACCATCCGTACACCCGTCTCCAAACGCACAGTCAGGAAGCGTGTCCGTTTCTACCTTGGGACCAGTCCTCATTCTAACGCCGCGCCAAGGTGAAGCAGTAGCGGATGGGTACATCAATCGCGGCAGTTAATAAAAAAAAAAATTTTTTTTTTTTGCTCCAAAGGGACTAGTAATGTGGCAACTGCGCATGCGCGTCCGTGATTGCCTCCACGGAGTCATGCGACTGCCGCGGCGCGTCCTCGCCGCTTTCTCTCGCGCGCGCTCGCCTTGTGCTGTTGTCGCGTCTCGTACTGGCGTCGTGTCTCGTACTGTCGTCACGCCTCGTACCGAAAACCGCGAAGTGTTCTCCGAAACGACAACCAAAAATATCCGCCGCACCGTTTATGTATTTCGCGTTACGATTATTTTATCCCGCGTATATGCTCTCTTGTATTATTTGTAATATTATACATTCCGATTCTTTAAAATAAACGTATTAGTTATTTAATTCTTTTCCTTGGAGTTATATTGACGGTATAACCTCCAATTATCTAGATAAATTATCTAGATAATTTTTTTTTTTATCTTTTATCTTCTATAGATGAATTCAAAATGAGCCATCTGAGTCATTATCTTAGATTAATATGTAAGTCATCTAGATAAATTTATCTAGATGAAATAAATTTAATAAGCGCTTATTTTTTATCCAATACCCACAAAAATTCGAATTTCTCGGTTACATTTTTTTTTCAATTTTCTATCCTAAATAAATTCAACTACAGAAATCCTAAATAATCTTTTTTTCTGTGTCACAATGTTGGATTTATCAAACGGGCGGGCGACGCAATATTCCATGGGAGCAAGCGAGTGTCCGAGCTACCCGTGGACTACGATCGGAAACGCGAATGTTTTCAATAACAGTCTACACTTCTACAGTCTACACTATACCATTGATTAAATATACATAGATAGCCTACGTAATGCTAAAAATGAGATACGAAAAATCGAGAAAATGGGAGCCCAAAAATAATGATGAGGGAACTCGAAATTAGAATGCGCTAGGTGTTGTAATATCAGCTGATATCTAAATTATCACTACAGAATAAATTCTGTACTATCACCATAGAATAATATTACTCTATGTATTATTATTATACTATTGTGATAAATGATAAGTGATAAACCGTAAACCCATAAAAGTATAAAATAAATCCAAACATTAGATATTATAACAATATTTAATATTTTTCTTATCTCAGATTATTTTTACTCAGAATAATGTTCAAAGTCCAAACCTGACAAACCCGTATATTTATTATCGAAAGATCGTAAACGACAAACAATAATTTCAATTTTCAATAATTATTATTTAATCGTTACACTGCACGCCATCTATTGTTAGATTTTGCTATTAAATTTATGTGTTTCCATTTCGCGCATTAACGTGAGCTATCTATGTATATTTAATCAATGACTATACACATTGATTAAATATATGTATATTTATTCAATGCTATACAGAAAATAGTTCTACGTAATAATCGTCGCCCGCGTCAGAAACAAACGAATTTGTTCCTACGCGGCGACAATTTTATTATCGCCCGCTCGTCTGATTACCGTTCAAATAGGACTTTCCATTAATAAAACCTATTTTTAATTTTATGGCGTTATGCTCTTTTGGTTGTTTCTGTTAGACCTTCGTTTAAAATAGCATATGCAGGGAGGGCTGCGAGCAGGCTACCATCATCCTCCCCTTAAATCAACACTTATTTTTATATTTGTTGCATTGATGTTGTGTGTTTAATGTTTGTAAAAGCTAATAGCCATACGATAAATAAATAATCAATTAAACATTTTATAATACTTATGTAGTAAAAAAAAATTATCTTTTTTTTTATCTAAATAAATTGTAATTAATTATTTATCTTTATCTAGATAATTACAATTTTAATTATCTTTTATCTTAATCTAGATAATTTTATTGTCTAACATCTTTTATCTTTATCTAGATAAATTAATATTTATCTTTATACAACAATGATTATAAACCATGGGTTTTCGTTTCGAGCGGTTAAAAATAACCGCGCGGCGCTGTTGTCAAACCGCGACACGTTCCGGTACCGAGCGGTAGTGAGCGGTAGAACGCAATGGAAACGCTCGAGTGTGATGTGGTTCATAAACATATACGTGTTTTTGTTTAACGGTGGACCGCGCGGCGCAACCGCTGTAGTGTGACGCGGGCCTTACTGAAACAGCAATCAAATAAAATCTTCGTTAACTGAATTCGGTTGCTCATAATCTCACTGATAAGGATTCTCATATTCTGTGATTCTACTTTTTTTTTTTTAATTTACATGTGTTTTCTTACAATTTGTTTGTATTTACAAATATATAACTACAAAATATGGAATTTATATTTATTACATTTTGTAAAGAATTACAACGATGAAAAAAACGAAATCCTTTGTAAAATTCATAATTTCAGTATTTAAAAACTTTTTTTTTAATATATTACTCCTTAATTGGATTAATTTGACCATATTTGTTTGCGACTGCACAATTACGTTGCAAAGGGCAGACAACATTTCTTGGTCGTTACTTATATTTTTTACAATTGTGGCCTTCAGTGCAATAACGGAATTCAAATAATATTAAATAAATTGTAAAATATAAAAACATGATTATCCGTTATCAGTTTATCACTTCATCAATACCATAATATTTATGGCCTAGTAAACATTGTGTTTTGGCGATATAGCAACCAAGTGGCAATTTGAACAATTTTAGGAACCAGGTTGCTCAAAACGTCATCGCCAAAACACGCAATATTTATCGCATAACTACAATCTTGTAATACACAATACGTAGTATATTATATATGTCAAAGGTATCTTTATCTAAATTTATCTATAAACGTACAATAAAATATCGTTTGTATTTAGTTTGTTTGGTACATTACTGGTTGCATTTCGTTTTTTTCGTTTTATTCTGATTCGTATACGATATACGTACGTCCTACTTGTTATATTACAGTGAGTGACAGCGAAGGAACTTCTGTATCAAAAAACAATAGAAATTCATCATCTCCAGATTTTCCATCACCACTTTGACGATCAATTGATGGTAATATTTTTAAATTTTCACCTGAAAAATCATGCGCATCTGAAAGTAAAACGGTGGTTCAATGCGTAAAATGTGAGCCAAAAATTGTAGAACTGATAGGTTATGGAAATTCGTCTTCTAATTTTGTTACACGTTTAAAACGTCAACATGGCCCTGATGCAGCTGAAGAATATAAAAATTATTTGGGATCAATTGGACCACCAAATAAAAAAATTAAAACTTTTGTTAAGCAATTAAAAATTAAAACAACACAAGAAAACTTCGAAAGTGAAATTATGAATTTTTTTTTACATTCAGTGGTTCCTTTGAGATGTGTAGAAGACCCATATTTAAAAAAAAATATTTGTTGGTACTTTAAATATATCCAATTATGTATTTCATATTTTAAGCGATCTCTTTGTCGAAAAATTGATACTTATAACACAGATTAGATGAATACAGATGGATCACTCGCGATGTAAACAAACAAAATTACGTCATTCGAATCCCCCCCATATCAGTGTTACCGCATGGTAGCACAATATATTTACCTAAAATTTAAACATTACTCCCGTAAGGTAATCTATTTGTGTTGTTTACATAGTGATTCTGGTTTAGCGATCGTGTCATATAATGTCTCATGTTAAATATACTCGTTTCACACACACAGTTGAAAAAAAATCGGTGCTTAATCTGCGTTAAATTTTTACCGGCACGTGATAACCATTATTATGATAACATTATTTGAGATAATAAAGAAGTTGTACTATAATATTGTAAAATACCAACACAATAATTTATATCGTCGTGTGTGCCTACATTGATATGCGGGGGACCAATCAGAAGAGCGTATTTGCAATTCTTTTGTTCTCGGGCCGAGTGATCCATCTGTATTCATCTAATCTGTGCTTATAATGAAAAAAACAAAATTGAAATAAAAGAAAACTGAAAAGATGTACATTTTGTTTGTACTACTGTAGATATTTGATCTGGGAAAAATGGAGTTTTCTAGGAGTAACGGGTCACTGGATTTCATCGACTAATTTATATCGGGTATCAAAGGCTTTAGCATGTCAACGTTTTAAAGGAAGTCATACTTACGATAAAATTTCAGATCGAATTAATGAAATACATTTGGAATTTAACTTGAATCCTACTAAAATTATCGCGACAGTTAGTGATAATGGCAGTAATTTTGTTAAAGCATTCAAAATGTTTGGAGTAAAGAGAACAAATATAATAATTGTTATTGGAGAGGAAAATTCGGTTGATAGTATTGAGACTTATCATAGTATTGATAGTATTGAGACTAACCTGAGACTTATCAGAGTTTAATTTAGAATCAAACGAAAGTAATCAATTTCAAAATGACGTTCATAGGACAGATATAGAAAATATATTGCCAATGCATTTTAGATGTTTCGTACATACTCTTAATTTATGTGTAACTGTAGATATAAATAACTCTGCTGAATTGTCATTAGTACACTAGTCTCAGTAATTAATAAATGTAATATTCTTTGGAATTTAGCTGGGCGGTTAAAATCGGCCGAAATCATACAAAATATATAAGGAAATACATTAAGTAGGCCCGGAGAAACGCGGTGGAAAAGTTCATACGATGCACTTCGACAGATATTAAATATTTAAAAAAATATTTCAAATTTAAATAATGCTTTAGAAATAAATAAATAAAATTGTTTGCGGGAACAAGACTTTGATTATATTGAAGAACATTTATTATGCACATCGCCAATGGCTGAAGCATTGGATATAATGCAAGGTGAAACAAATACTTATTATGGCGTAGTCTCCTACCATGTCTTCTAGCATTAAGAAGAAAAATTGAAGCTTTAGCAAAACCTGAACGTATCTGAGTATAATGCGAACCTATAATCGATGCATTGTTACAAAGTATTGAGAAAAGATTTGAAAATTATTTAGATTTTTCTTCTCCTGTATCTCTTAATGCTTCAATAGCAGCATTCTCATATCCGTGTTTTAAAAAACGTCGGTTGACATGTGTAAAAACAGAAAATCACGATAAGCTAATTCATATTTTCAAAAAAGCAGCAGATGACGTGATTAGTGCACAAAACACACCACTACATTCAGAGAAATCATCCATAAATCAAACAACGGACGATTTTTTTGACTTTAGATCTTCTTCTTCGACATCAACTGGTATAAAAAAATCAGAATTAGAAGTTCTACATTTCTTGTCCGATGAAGAAAGCGATCTCAATAATCTGGACAAGTATGAAGTATCCTATTATTAAACAAGTTTTTATTCGATACAATACTCCACTTCCATCGTCAGCATCTGTGGAAAGACTTTTTTCATTTGCAACAATGATAAATCAACTAAGAAGTCATAAAGTATCTGATCAACTTTTTGAAAAACGTGTTGTATTAAAAGCAAATATATTATAAAAATGTTATTATTTTTACATTATTTATTATTGTTATTATTATATTATTATTACATTTGTACACTGTTATTATATTATTATTGTTATGAACTGAATTTATTATAATATCTAGGTTTACATTTAGTTAATTATTAAAAATAATTTTTCCTAAAAAAATATGTTTTTGTATTGTTAATCGTTATTTTTTCTATAATATATAAAATTGCCTATATCATTGTTAAATTTACTCCTTATTTAGTTAGTTTTTTACAATATCCTACATATAATCAATAAGTAAAATACATATAAAGTGCACTACAATGATCAATAAACTGCATCCTTTTAAAATTTTTATCTCAAAATATAGCTGTTATTCAGTCCAAAATCGTTATTGAAATATCATTAATCATTAATCATTAAAAATTAGTCATGATTACAAATTAACATAGTTTGTAATCGTAATCAATACTACGATTACATTATGACTTTAATCGTTTAAAATAATTTGTTATTGTGATTATTGATTACATTAATTTATATTATGATTAACAACTACAAATTTTAACCGTAATCTTTAATCATTAATCAGATTATGCTTTGCCCAATACTGGCTACGACTAATATAGCCTGCGTAGACTCCATTCTGTACGCAGACGCGACTCGCAGTGCCATGCGCCTCTGTGGTCTTTCCAATATGATCTTGTTTTGTTCGTAGGCTAGCGCTGTGGCCCATACTGGAGCAGCATAAAGTAGCTGGCTATGCACGGTTGTTGTTAGGAGCTGCCTCTTGCGTTCTATAGAACCTTCAACATTTGGCATGAGCCATTGCACCATGCATATCTCACCCGTCCACCTCCCTAAGAAATCATACGAAATCCAAATAATTAACGTCGGGTAATCTGACGTTTAATTATCGACGAGGCCTGTGTCCCAAGGCGGCGGCGATTGCCGATATGCACCACCGTCGCCTTTTAAAATAAATCAGTCCGTTCTTGTCTTTCGACAAAAGTTTTACGTCGTTCGTCCGGCATACCCGTCGTCGCGTATTTTTTTTATTCAATTAAATATTTTATTTTGTGTGAAAATATTGCTCCTTGCTCTTTGCAATAATAATATTATTATTATTACACATATTATAATCTTTTTATTTTATTTTATTTTATTTTTTTTGTTTTATTATTATAATAATTTTGATTCCCCATCCGTAAACGCACACAGCAAACTAAACCATGACAGCAATATTGTGTATTATTGTCTATATATATACGTGCGATTATTAAAATGCGTCATAAAATTGAATCTAAAACCTTATTAATATTATATTTCTAAATTCCTTATTGTATTGTGAACATGTTTTATGTAAATTGTTTTCTTATTGTGATATTTTGTTATGTGCATGCATCATAATTATTTAAATTAAGTATTTGTAATTTTGATAAATTAAATAACTGATTTAAAATTTAATTAATTATAATCATATTTATTTTATTGTATTATTGCCCTTTTTAGTCTATTGATTCAGAATCATTACGCTCTTTTTTTTTTTACGCGGCGGTAAAATTGGTTGTGCAGCAAATTTATTGCAACGTTATTTTACCGCGAGATTCACCGCACATTTTACCGAGGCGTAGTGATCTCTTCATCTGAATCGATCTTTTAAAAGACCGATCTTTTTCATACAAAAAATCGATTTTTGAATCGATCTCTAAGGCTCGATCTTTTTAAGAATCGATCCAATTTTCCTAAGATCGAATCGAACGAGATCGGACTTTTTTTTTTATTCTATTTCAAACTATTGTTGCTAAGTATAAATTTGTTATTTTTTAAACCCAAATAATTACCAATCATGACCTGTACAGACTAATTCAAGTGAGTATTGAGTAGTATTTGCATTAGTATCCATTAATATTGAATTTCTATATAAACTGTATGATTAGTCAAAAATGATGACACAATAGAGATTAGAGGATTTTATTCTGTATTTAGTGAAATTACTGTATAGCATTTTAAAACTGTACAGTGTACAGATCTTTAACACATAAAGTATGAATAGTATGATAAATTTAGTGATGGGTGATCTGAATGGATCTTTGAAAATAATCGATTTTTTTTATAATTGATGTTTTAAATATAGAAGCCTGGATGGGGGAAATGCGGTGGATTTCCCACCTAATTTTTTGGATCGACCTTCTAAAAGATCGATCTTTTGGCGTCGATTTTTTTTTGGATCGATTTTTTCGTTTCGATTTAAATCGATTCAAAAAATCGATTCACTACCGCGAATCGCCCATCACTACCGAAGCGGTGTGCGTTCGTAGTATCAAATACGTGCGTTGTATTTTACCGCCAACACCACCACCAACCCCCCCACACACCGGTATGAGCCGACCAAGATACGTGAAGTTTCCATAATTCAAAGAAATGTGAACGAACGAATGAATTAAAATACACCTAAAAATAATTTTGCGATAACGATGCTACAGTGTCATAACAAGTGGAAGGTGGCGGTACAAAGTTCGACCACATTCACACGAATAATAATTTACGTATCAACTACCACACACACACACACACACACACACTGTCCAAAGGTCGCCGATACAATATGTGATTTAAGTTGCCTATATTACTCTCCTTAATAAATAGTTGGCACCAGGCCCCTTAATAAACTACTGTTATTACCTATAAAATTTTGTAGCAGTATTTTATTCGTACACACCTACTACTACACTTTTTTCTTTGCTTTTCTTGCAGTCGGCAATTTTTCAAACTGATACCCCCTCCCCCAATGGTGGAGCTTCGGAACGCCCCTGTCCATAATAATCTATGATTAAACCACAGATTAGATGAATATTCATCTAATCCAGTGGTCCCCACTACGCGGCCCTTTAGCAACTTTAGTGCGGCCAGCACTAAAATTAAATTGTTCATTCTAAAATCCATATAAAATTTTATCTTTCTACTCGTATTTTGAACTTGTATTGAATTACCAGTTGGACAGATAAGAGGGCACCTACGATTATGAGTTTATTCATTTCCACCGGGTAGTCTTGTATGAACAGTTTATCCGTTATCGCTTATTGTCATTAAAAATGTATGCGGCCCGCAAATAATTTTCAAAAATTACATTTGGCCCATTCTACAATCCTGGTGAGGACCGCTGATCTAATCTGTGATTAAACTGTATGTTTTTCGATTGTTTTTACCTTTCCAAGCACAATTATTATTACAAGGCACATTATTTTCCTACCGCTTTTTTAATGTTCTAGTATATTTCTTTTACTATATTTTTATTAGTGTTTACAAATTTACAATCGTATTATGGCAAATAAAAATAAACAACGTATAAATACGAAAAATACGCAAAAAAATTATGAACTTTTTTTCAAAAAAATTGTTTTGCCTAAGTGTTTAGAAATGAACGTAGGTATACCCTTAAATGTATACATCAGTGGAAAAAGCTTTTTTCATTTTTAAAAATTTAGTGTACCTAGTGTAGAAAAATTAAGAATTAGTTCTTTTATTAAAATCAAAAATTATACATTCGTTTAGGTAAAAAAAAAAAAGTTCAAATTAAAATACAATTCCAACTAAATTAACAAAATACGTTTGTGAATTCAAATCATATTTCGTATTTAAAATTCGAATACTGCAGGAGGTACATTTATTCCTTTCCAGATCTTTACTATATAAATTCAAGAAAAACCGGGTGTCTAATCATTTTTGTGATACATTAAAAATTATAAAGTCATATCCATAAATATGAAATGCCCAAAGGAATAGCGACATATATTGAATAACCTTGAAAAAAAGTTGGTTTAATCAGTAGGTATCTACAGTATTATACTCCCAATACAGTACTCGAATGTGTGAATGCACACCCAAAATATTCGTGTTTTCGTATATATTTCAGTTTAAATAACTGAAAAATGTGTTGCAATGTAAATAATGTTTAAAGTAAATGGTAGTAAATCGTAGTTACCTACAAGTTATAAACATCCACTAAGTACATAGAATGCTTCAACTTGTGAATAACTATTTATCTTAAAACTTAATTTTTTTATTAAATTTAAGTCATAACAACAAGGATTACTGGCATTACAATTATTAGTTACAAATTATAAACAGAGAAAAGTATTGAATAAAATTAAAAGGACTTTTATATACCTATAGTATTATAATACCATTGATTATATTACATAGTATATATTAGAATCAATGCTAATACTGATTTCTATGAAAATTTGATTTTTTTTTTTTAGTTACCTAATTATAGTTAATACAACAACTATTTATTTTGACCTACAAAATGCCTTCCCACACCAATGTTATTAAATGGTGTATCGTGTATCGTTTTATAAAAGACATCTGTGGACACTTAACTTGAAACTTGAAATGTTATGAAACTACTGAAAACCAGTCACTACCTATTAGTTACTTATTGAATAAAACAATAGGTGTTGGAGGGGGTCAAAAAATAGCATCATGCCTCTTTAAAAACTTTTTTAAGAAAATAAAAGAAGAAATTGAGATTGTTAATTTGTATAGTAACTGCTGTCCTGGTCAAAACCACAATATATACATGGCAATTATATTATTGCATATAGTTAAAATATTTCAGTCGAGAAAAATGACTAAGTACTAATTATTATATTATATTATTATTATTATTATTAATCATAAATTTTTGCAACCTGGCCACACACACATGGAAACAGATTCTATTCATGCAATAATTGAAAAACCTAAGAAAAAAAAATCACTTGCCAGTACTGAAATACTAAGAGATTGGGTAAATTTAATTAGAATTATTCACCGTAATCCACCAATTATTGTAACAGATATGGTTCAAAATGATTTTAAATTTTAAAGAACTTTTAAATACTAAATATGTCCATCATGAAGTTAACACAAAAAATGAACCTGTATCATGGAACAAAATAAAATGGATGCAGTATAAAACAGATTCACTTTAAGTATTCATTTGATGAAGTTTTAGAACTAAATTTGACTAGAAGTTTTAGGAAATCAACAAAAATCAATTTTGTATAAAAACCAACAACTACAACACCATTGCCATTACCTACTGAACAAATAAAAGACTTACAATAACTTTTATCATATGTACATCCATTCATTCAAATAGCAGATTGTGCTATGATAGTTTTCTAGCTAATTTATTTAGTTGAAGGAAATGCAGATAACTCAGAAGAAAATGATGAATAATTCTTATTTTTTAAATAATGTTTACTGCTAATACCCAAATATTTTGTACTTGCTAGTCATTTATTTGTAATGTTGTTGTAGTTGTTGTCAGTAGTGTATCTAGGATTTTTCCACGGGAGGAGATATACAAATTTTAACAGATATTTTTATTGTATTCATTATACACATATATTGATATTATTATATACCTGTTGTATGTAAACAAACATTTGTCATTTGTATACAAAATTTAATTAATTTATTTATTTTTTCAAAATTTAATTTAATATCATTCATTTTCGTTCATACAATTATCAAATTATTGTTTTAAATAGCCTCCAGGGGGTGATATGACCCCCATACCCCCCTGTAAATAAGCCACTGGTTGTTGTTAAAGTTAAATAATTAATTGCTAGTGTATTTAATAATTACATCAACTAAGAAATCTCAGAAGAAAATAAAGACTAAATGTAAAATGCTATTTTATGTTTTATATTTTGAATTTCTAAATGTTATTAGTTAATGTTTTGTACTTTATTAATTTTTCTTAATTAACTTCATACAAATAATATGTTATTTAAATTTGTTGTTTTGAGTTTAAAATATTTTATAGAACATACAAAAGTGAAAAACTTTTAGTGAATAATGTTATGATTTGCTTTTTAATTTTAATAGAAACTGAAAGACCTAATTGTAATGATGAATTTTGTAAAATTGTTATAATTTAAGCTTTAGGTACCCTCATTAAATGAAATTTACCTTGTTATTTATTCATAAAAGTAAAATAAAGCTATTTTATGAATAAAATGACCTATTCCTATTTTTGTAATCAAACTTATGGCTAATGTCAAATAAAAGTAATTTTTTTTCTGGGTGGCCAATATCTACATAAAACTTACACATTTATAGGTAAAAACAAAATGATGGTCATACAATGAAAATATATAAACTTTAATTAAGTTATAGCATTTTTAGAGTCCCTACTTTAAAATTTTTAAGTATACTTTAAATATTGGCCAATTAAATTGTTTTAATTCCTGAACACTGAAAATATGCCATTCACCCTTCTTGCACCAAGCCACAGATAATAAATAATATGAATATTTATGCCAGTTGTTTTCTTTTTAAAAATTTAATTCATTATATGTACATAATTTATTTGCTATTTTTTTATTAGGTATATATAAATAACAATAATGAACAAATTTATGTTTTTTAGATACTTTCATCATCAAATAAATAGTTTGTTGACGGTACATTCAAAATTGCACCAACATTATTTGCTCAAGTATTTGTTTTAATGGCGTATTGTAATAGGGAATTCATCCTTGTATAATATATGCATTGCTACCAAACAAGGAGCAGGCTACATATACACAACTCATCACACCAAAATCGAGCTCCAGGAATAGCTGCCAGAAGCATATTTCCACACATTGAAATTCGAGGTTGTTTTTTTCATCTTCTAAAGGATTTGTAATAACAAGTTGCTTCATCCGATCGAACGACGTATCTTAAAACAATTATTAAGTATAAAATATACTTTAAAGTTCTTAAAATATATCAACTATTTATTATGTACTATGACTTCTGAAAGAATAGTTAAGAAAAAATAATATAATAAGTATTGTAGTCAAATATATTTTTAGTACCTATATTATTTTTTAGGAATTATAGAAATTATGCAGATTTTTTTCTGAATGCGCGAATGATAACAGCTCTGGCATCCGTGCCAAAATGTTGAAATGTTGAAAGAATTCCCTAACGGAAAACAAAATTTGCAATATATGTTTTTTTTTTTATAATCTATTTATAAATCAAACACTTTTACGTTTTTTATCACCAAACGGATATAATGGTACAGGGACGATACGTGTTAATCGCTTACCAAAAACAATTAAACTGACTGAAAAAACGGAATGGAAAAAAAGAAAGAGGTACTTTTGAATATTTATTACACAAAAATAATGGGATACATTATTCTCGATGGTTGGACAATTCTGTAATTACAGTGGCTTCTACATGTTTTGGAAGTATTCTTACATAAGGAGTCAAACGTTTTTCAAGAAAAGAAGAATATTTTAGTTCAGCGTCCTTTATGTGTGGGTTAATATAATCAGTTTATGGGTGGCACTAATTTAATGGACGAAAATGTGAATCGTTATAGAATTGGCTTACGTGGTAAAAAATGGTGGTGGTGTTTGTTCACATGGCTTATAGACGTATCAATACAAAATGCATGGATCTTTCACAAAAAATCTGGCGGTATGTTATCACAACTCGAAATCAGACGCGACATTGTAAAAACATATTTGATTACACACAGAGATCTCCCAAAAAGACCTGGACCTTCAGCTAAAATTCCTGATGCAGCACGATATGATGGGCGAGATCATTTGATAATTCCTGTTCCAAATGGAATGAGAAGAAGGTGTGCAGCAAACAGTTGTACATTCAAAGGACGCACTTAATGTCAAAAGTGTGATGTTGAATTATATCTCTTATGTTTTGCTTCATATCATACTATTTAAAATATATATATATATATTTTTTTACTCATATATTATGTTCAAAGTCAAATATTGTTATAAAAATTAAAATTTGTTAAACAAATTTTGTTGAAATTAAAAAGAATGAATAATTCAATTTAAAACATTTTAATTATTTTACATTACTTAATTCAATAGCGTATTGACCTAGTGTACCCATATGGTGACACCAAAAATCGCAGCTTTCGAACTAATTTTTAAAAATTTTTTTTTTAGATTCAAATTCTTGTATGATATATTAATCTATTTCTAGCAGAAAAAATTATAAATTCAAAAAAAAATAATTCTCGTTGCTGATGGGTTAATAGTATAATAAAATATTTTATTTCAGTTAAATTTCACTTATGCATTTAATTTTTTTAATAGAAAACCAACAACATTGTAGAAGCTGCACACAGAAGACTCCAAGCATAGCTCTCAATGGCAAGTCCAACAATTTGGAAATCCATAAATAAACTGACAAAAGCACAGGTAGAGAGAAATTTTGTATGAATTTCTTGTTAAGAAAACGAACCTCCATCAACTAAATGAAAATTTGTTAATGCAAGTAATCGAATTTTGTTACTGGTTCAAGATTCTGACAATCATCATGCCATAGAATACTTAAGAGAGTTAACCCATAATTTTGTGATAAATCATTGAGGCATAACTCATTCATTTACATTATTTTATAAATTAGTTATAATTATATTTACAACTATCCACTAATTATAAACTAATTTATCAATGAATATGATTTACTTCAATAGCCATAGCTGATTCTTCATGCCCATCATGGTTTTCTACTTTTTCAATCGGCCGTTAGCAATATAAATTCAGTTTGGTGTCTTTTTTTGGTATATTTAAATTTTTTATTCATAATCGTTCGTCAAACTCCTCTGTCCTGAAATTAAAAAATATCATTATTAAATAGAAAATACAATTATTTACATTGCTAACACAGTTTCTTCAAATTTAAAAATGAGTAACAAAATCCAATAAAAGAAATGGAAAAAATTAATATCAAATAATATGTTTGAAATCTGTTTGTTAACGATGATCTATATTACACAGTGATATAATATGGTGACTATGAAAAAATAAAAAAACATAGCAACAGGACAGAGAACGACAATTATGTAAATCATTGGTTTAACAATCAATCATTTCTCGACCGTTCTTTTCTGTCATGTAATTGCAACTCAAGTACAGATATTGGACATGAATATCAATCACTCATGTATGAAAATTATGTACATTTTTAATACAAAATTAATCTAATTAGCATATCTTTGAAACTGTTGATATAATCTGTGTTCATGAACATTTTTTGTGTTTTTGTTGCAAAGATATGATTAAAAATAGTTAACTATATTAAATATAGTTTAATTTTAATATTAACTATATTAAATATAAATCGTACAAATCTCGTATATAGCGACCTACAACGTACCTGTATCAGCATCACTAACAATCTGCGTTGAAAACGAAAATCAAGGGGATTTCCGAAAAAATCTTACATTTTTTTTGTAAGTTCAACAACCTATCTTTCCCCGACCATTCTTTTCTGTCATGTAGTAGCGAATTTTAGAACATAAAACATACCGTTCTTTCAATTATTATCCATTCAATCTGAACATCTGTCCTAAAATGAAAAAAATTTATTTAATATTCAAGAATTTCTAATCTCAATATAAAATATACTCATTAACTGTAAACTATTATGTAATAAATTCATATAAGTGAGTTATACATAAAACGTTTTATTTCAGTAAGATCATATTAATTTATTTAACTGTCACATATATGTAATCCTCAGTATAACCTTTTTTTTTTTTGTTACAAAGATACATGGCAACTGAAGAAAACAGTAACTTTTGCGACTTTGACAACTCATTGAAAACACACTTAGCACAAATTGTTGTTTTTCGGTTCCAAACGACGTACTCGTCATCGGTTGTAGTAATACTGTTGTCTGTGCTAAAAACAAACGAATTAAACATTTTATACGAAATAGGCAAGTATGTAAACGAAAAATCGAAAGATCGACGTACTCGAATGCATGCCGAAGAAAGCAGCGTAACTATTGTACATACTTTTTCATCATACTAAAACGAACGTCGAACAAATTAAACATGTCAAGTACATCCACGTCGGGTAAAATATTAAAAAGAAACAAATATACGTACCCAGCAAAACGCACTGCCGGACTGAAAACATAATATTAGTATCGATTAATTTGACCGTCACGCTTACTTTGGAACAATTTATCGTAGTTTAGTTACCACGCGATTTATTCGACTTTTCTATTTTTTGAAACTTATATAAAATTGTGTGTTTTAAATGATGGTGTTATTCGTGTTTAGCGCAAAAACTTAGCTTCGAAGTTATAGCGATTTGAAGTTTGCAATTTCACACTTACATGCATGGCCGTACACAAAACGTTCGGCGTGATTTTTAAAACATTTTTTTTTCCTTGTAAAATACGTATTTCTTCTTAATACTTCGGTGTTTTAAGATTCTTTTCCGTTGTACCTACTTAGTTTTAGTATAGAAATTATTGCTACTCGAAATTCGCAAATCGGTGGATGGCAGTTTACCGAAAAATGATAAGAGTTCGAAGAGTGATAAAGATTTTAATTTTTAAAAATGCTGCCAACCATTACCAACAAAAATCTTACTAGGTATAGTACAAAGTGTACCATATAATATGTTTACAACTTTTGACTTTTTTTAACAATTTTCATTGTAATATAACATAAAATGAATGCCCATAGCAATCGTAATATATAAAAGTAAAACGGAATATAATATAAAATGAATGCCCATAGTAATAATAGTCTTGGAAAATGAGTTATAATATTCAATGTAGGTGTGTACTCGGCAGAGGCGAACGCAGGAAGGGGTTTTGGGGGTTCGAACCCCCTCCGAAATGTCCGAGAAAATTTTTAAGTTAATACGACGTAGGTATATGTAAAAGAGTTTAGACTGTTTAGAGTATATGTAATACCCAATAATGTTACATTTTTCAAAAACCCCTCCCGAAATTTTTTTCTGCTACTTTTTTTCTACTACTCGGAGTACAGTACTCCTATTTTCGTACATAGACGTACACAGTATTTCAATTTTTGGTCCTCATCCAGTGACCAGTAGTAAGCGCTTCTAGCGGAAAATGTAAGTGGTGTAATAATTTCAATCACTTTTTTCTCGTGGCGTGTATAGGGAGTGTTTACATCTTATAAATCCACCTATTGGTCGTACCTATACTCATATAATATGATTTCTGTTGGTTAGTGCCATAGACAAACAAGAACATAGTATTTGCACAGATTAGATGAATATTCATCTATTATTTATTCATCTAATCTGTGGTATATGTCTATACCGCAGAATAGAACGATATACGTATGCCCCCCACCAGTGGCGGTTATACATGATATTCAAGGGGGGCGAAAATGGAGCCAACCCCCTCTGTCAATGAAATATTCACATCGACGAGTAATAATCAAGAAGAAATATCTACTAATGTACCGAGACGAAATGCAAATGTAGAAAACGGAAGAACAACGTGCATGGAACGCAAACGGAATAACAATAAAACGGGAAAAGAAAGTAGTTCTAGATAGCGCTACGACACAACATAAAGGGCGTGGCAGAAAAGACGCATATAAATAGCGGTCAGCCAAAAACACACACACCGCAGTCGGACGCGAACTATGCTGTTCACGCCTGACCGCCGTAACTACACTGAGTGGTCCGATGGTTTCGGACCGCTATTTATAAGCGCCTTTCTGCCACACCCTCTATATTGTGTCGTCGTAGCGCTATCTGGTGACTACTTTTTTTCCCCGTTTCGCGCTGGGACTAATACGGGTGTTTAGTTTGACTCTGGCCGACCGATCGATCGTACGCGTATATACAATCTTTATTATTTATTATTATTATTAATAATAATATTATTATTTCGCGTGTTTCAATGACATGAAATGAACGTAAGGATTCATCTTTCCTCGTTGTACACTCGTTCACACGTTTACTGCTTTATTTCACAGGTATACTATTTATTTAACGTTTACTCGTTTACTCACATTTACACGTTTACTCATTTACACTCTACACTGCCGACCGAGTTTGTCGTTGATCACGACCGATCATCAACGCGTACCGTACGCGCTGATCGTCGGTCGAGCACTAATTCCAGCCGTATACATGATGTTCAAGGGGGGCGAAAATGGAGCATAACCATAACATAATTGGACCAACTTATACGACACAGGTTAGTGCTGTTAGGTCAGAGATAAACTAAATTTACAAATATCAAATCCATGGAGGGGGGCGATCCACTTATATAACTGCCACTGCTTACACTACAGCTACGTCGGACTTACGCTCATTTAACCGTAGTAAAATGATAAAAGGAGAATTTTTTTAAGACTCCGCGGTCTTACTAAAAAAAAAAACCGTGTATAGTCGCTGTACGGTCGTCGTTTATTATCGTTAAGGTTAAGTTAGGTTAGGTTAGCAATTTAACAAATTCTCAAACATGAATTCACATTAAATAATTAAATTTTTTTATTTTTAAAGAACAAAAATGGATAAATATTAAAATTTTGCAAGAAAAATATGTCTGGCTAGTAATTTTATTAAAATTCTATAATTATAGAAAAAAAATTTATTATTATGATTATCAACATTATAATTACCTAGTAAAAATTATAAGATGTTAAATAAATGTATAATTTTCCAATGAGAAAACTGATAATGAATCGTACATCTAAACTAATATACTCGTACTTAACAAAGAATAAATCTTGTAATTGTAACATTATTAAAACAAATATTGGTACAAATACAAGTAATACCTAAGGTGAAGGAAGTAAAACATTTTGAACCCATTCGTTTACTCCTGTTAAAATTGTCAACACGTACGATTTTTATCAAACTGAATTTCGTTGTTTTGTTACGATTCCAAAAGTAATATTTCAAAATAATACACGCGTATTGTAACTACTAGGCCCACCAAATTAAAATTATAAAAAAATTATGGAGAAAACATTCATGTTTACAATAATTAACTGGTATTATTGATTTCTTTTTTTCTTTTTTTTTTTACTTTCGCTTTATAAAACAAAAAAATCACACGTAACGTTTAAAATATAATCAAAAATAAAATAATTAGTGGCCGTTAATAAATTCTTCTTTTGTCGAAAAAAACAATGTTCGCGACGTTGCAGGTCGTCAACAGAAACCGAATAACACTGTTTATTTACACCGAAAGCGCATGATATATATATATATATATATATAATTAACACAATACATTTTCGCTACGGAAAAATAATATTAATTCAAGTTTGATCCACTCCGAGATATGTACGTCTTTAATTCAGTGTGCTGCAGATTTATTTGTTAAAAGCTATACGACAATACTGCGACATGCCGGGTTGTTCAGGTAAATTATAGGATCGGATAAAATCGATTTTTTTCAAACATAAAAAACTTTTGTATTTTAACATTAAAAAAAAAAAAATTGACATTTTACGAAAAATTCACGTAGAATTTTCGCAGGCAATGATTATTATCAACCGGCGCGGCCCGCGGCCGATCACGCACCGCTTGATGCCGTGTCACGTAGAAGTGTACTCGCCCCAACTGCACCGACCGGCGCACTGGACACCATCCTCGGGCACGACCACACCGCTGCCCGATTACCACCGCGGTTACGGCCAGCTGCAGGCACCGCATGGCCATCAGCCGCCGGCCATCATGACGTCTTCTTTCTCGCAAATACCGCCGCCACAACAAGTTCGGCTGTCGCGCTACGTGTCGGAACCGCGTCACCAGCCCCGCGGTTACTTCTACCGCGACCCGAACTCGCGGCCGTTCGATCAAATATCGTTCCGCCATCATCACCGACCGTCATCACCGTACGCCCGGGAGCCCGCGCCAGTACTACTACGGACCGACGGTTCCGCGGCCAACGCCGTCCGGACACCAGCGACAAACGCCCGCGGTGGCCGCCACTCGTCCGCCCCTATCGCCCGGACCGCAGTTCCGTCGCCGCAATAATTTTCGTCAACGGCATTCGTTGCCGCCGCCGCCGCCGCCGCCGCCGCCGCCGCCGCATCGCTCTACTATATTATAATTCTCCGTACGGCGCGCGTTCTGACCAGACGTTCGGACCAGACGTTCGACACGCAACCACGTCGTTCGACAATAATTTCCGACAGTGGTTCTATACCGGGGATGGCCAACTTTAATAGACTTGTGATCGACCTCTGAAATTTTCCCGGGTCGTCGCGATCGACAAAAAAAAAGGTTGTCAATAAACAAAAATATATTTTATATACATACTGTGTGTTAGACTTTTTTTTTTTTTATTACTTTTATTTACAATATAAATAAGTATTGTTACTATTTCACAGTTTTACTGCACGACACGTATTTTTTAATATTTTAAAGGGAGTCGCGATCGACCCGTTGGCCACAGCTGCTCTATACCGCATAGACCACCGCCTGCTGAGACCGCGGCCCCGCCGCAGTCGGCGCGGAAACGTTGGCCACCGCCTGCACCGAGTAGACGAGGAATAACGTCGGCCGAGTCCTCAACCGGCCCAGTCGTATTTCACGCTCGACGTGGACTGCATAATGGTCCAGTTCCGCGTGGAGATCGTCTTAGCGAATAAAGAATCGAAAAATCCATTACAAGCCGATCAAACGGAAGAACAACCGCGGTATCGCGAATACGGACTGACGGTAAATCCAAAAAGGATTTACTGCGCAGGACGTGTGTCTGCAGGCCGAAGGCTATGTTGAAGGCCCCGCGGTGTTGACGGACGAGATTTTTGACATTTATCGATTTGTTCGCTATCACTCTGTGTCCGTCATACCAATAAAAACCCCGAGGAAAAAAGCTTATATTAGTTGCGCTTTAACTGGTATACCTATACCTGATCGTTAATTAATTATTATCGATACAGTCCGATAATATTAATTGTCTTTTCGCAAATTTTTTTTTATATTTTTATTTATTCAATATACAGAACGTCAATGAATGTGTTCGGTTATTTGTGTAATTTTTATATCCTATGAATAAAAATACATGTTCGATTTTGTAATTAATAAAAAATAGTTTTAGAACAACTTTTGAAAAAAATTCCCCCCCCCCCAAATCGACTTTTAGATCCGCCACTGCTATAAAAGATTTTATAAAATATTTCGAATTAAACTTTTTTTTTTAATAAAATAGATAATTTGAGTACAAATATAAATCAAGTAATAAACGAATAACAGATTTCAGTTATTTCGATATTATGTTCATTACAATAATTTAGAGAAAATTACGAGAAAAATTCTATTTTTTTTTTGGTGAGAATTTAAACTTTTTTCAGGTGTTTCTGTCAATTAATTTACTTAAGAAAAACGAATGAATATCAACACCACTGATGTAGAATTCCTCAAGCATATAAGTCTTTCCGAAATCGATATAAACTTATTATTGTTTAATGAAACACATTATAATATTTGAAGGCAAATTTTTCATTGCGGATGACAGTCGTTTTCTTTTCGATAATAACTTGAACCTGAAAATTTTCTGCAATGTAAAATAGCACAACTGTTTCCGGTTTTAATCTGTAATTTCCTCATAAATTATGAATGACTGCGCGTTAAGATTAGGTATAATCGTAAACATTTAAGTGGCTCGTAAAAAAAAAATTAAGCAATATATTATATATTCTGAACGGAGCGAGGAATGTATTGGTTTTACATGTGATGTGTTTTTTTTGTGTCTGTACCCAGCAATTTTACCAGAAACAGTGCTACCAGCCATACCCGATTTCCGGTAGTAAATTTCATCCAGTCGGTACTTTAGTGAGGTAATTTTTCGATTTTCTTAATAATTTTTTCAAGCGTCAGAAAAAAATTACATATACGTAAAACGGTATAAACACGCCATTTCGTCAAAATCGATTATCGTTATTTCTTCGTCATTTCTAAACTAATAGTCATTTAGAAATTTGAAATATTCACCAAATACGTAAATATTAATTATTATTAGCACTATATTAACGAACAAAATATGTTCAAAATTTTCTTTCAATTTTTCACTATTTTATAGCAATTATAAATTTTTAGGTATGTAATTTATAAAAGCGGTAATTTTCAGTTTTAAGGCTTTAAAATTTAATACAATGTCAGACGTATACGCGTTTACTATTCAACGTAATATTTTTAAAAAATCTTGAAAAACGTTAGCCATAATTTTTTTTTTTGTAACCAGTTCGGGTTTTTCTACAATGTGAATATTATTTCGATGGAAAATGACAATTGAAATTAAACGGCTATAATATACTGTATCGTGATCGACGTAGTGTACAGTGGCGTATTTATGGGGGAAGGGGGTCGATCTGATTTAAATTCCTCTCCATGACCTAAAAAACAAAAAATTAAAACGGCCATTTCAGACTTTGTAAAATCACGTAACTGACATTAAATTACACTGCAGTGAGCTAGCTACCTTTTTTTTTTTTTTTGTTTCAGGCTTAATTTTTGAAGAAACCTATTTTACATAAACATTTTGAATAAATTAATTTTATATAATACCAAAAAATACTTATTTATATTAAATACTTTAGGCATTTTTTCTTTATATATATATTTTTTTTATAATATATATTTTATTATATATATAGTTTTTTTATAAATATTTTTTATTTTTATAAGAGCATTACATTTTTTTTTTTTTTTTTTAATGTAAAATTATTTTATTTTAATTTTATTTATATTTAATGTTTATTTGAAAAAAAGAACATATATCCTGGACACAATGCGTAGCGTGTTACCGTAGAAACTTTTATTTATAACGCGGAACAAACATTTCGAGACGAAAACTGATTAGACGCGAAATCAAGTAGACTGACGTTACAATAATTTTCGTCGAATTTGAATATTCATTTACTGTTTGACTAATCAAAGTGAACACGATATTGCGACGCCGATTAAAGCTTGTCAACGCGTATCAACTATCGTTTTTTGATAAGTTACAGTGGCGGTTTTGACGAAACTTTTAGGGGGGGGCGATTTAAAATATCAAACCCCTTCTCACATGTATATCTCTAGTGTAGTTTAGTACATTGGCAGACAATGGGGCTTGGGGCTTCGCCCCCTTAAAGTTTAGTTAGCCCCCTCAAAAATGGTTTGAAAAATTATTCTAATAATATTTGAATGTATTTATGTGTAGACATATATCGAGCGAAGCGAGAAAAAAATTTTTTCAATGGCAATTTAGTATACTGTATTATAGCGACTTAGACCCTCCAATAATTTAACCCGATTTCCGCTAATGCACCGCTATTACTCCTCAAATTGCGGAATCGGGCATTAGCTTCACTGATTAAATAAAATATAGACAAATGTGACAAATTATGCATAAATATGTAAATTTCAAAATACAATTTTTCGGGATTTGTGATAGTGAAGATGACTTATGCTATTGTTTTTGAATTTTTTTACTTTTTGTCACAATAATATTAATTTTTGTGTGTTTATTTAAAATATAGATAATTTGAACTAACAAAAAAATTTAATTATGTGCTTAAGCATCTCAGCCATCGAGCAATGAATTAGAATAAATATTATTATTATTATTATTTTATATAATAATTAAAAACACAGAGTAAAATATTTCGTAATGAAACTATTTTCGATATTTTACTAATATTATGACGTCGCATACGAGCTACTATTTTTTATTGATGGGCTAAAAAAAAATGTGATAATGAGCTGAGGGAGTTGTGGATGTTGCTAAGGGGAAATTACTTAGATAACATTTCAGAATTTTGTTATTACTATACATTTGAAAGTAATTATACATTATTGCATTCAATAAATCGATTCTGAGTGAAGCTCCAGTGTAATATTGCACTTATTTGTCAAAAAATTTACAGTAGCGACTAATAAACAAAATAAATTGTGACTTATGATTTTCAAGATTTTTTGAATATATAGTTGAAATAACGTAGGACTCATGTATACAATTTGCAGCCCTCAAAACAAAAAATTTCCTCATTTTACGACTTAAATAGCTCAACATCTAATAATTATTGCTAATAACAGCCCGGAATCGAATGACATTTTTTTCACACATACACACACACACACACACACACACATATATTCGGTGTAAATTTCAAGAATCTTGGACCATTATTTTAGTAATTTTTTGTACCTACTGCTTTTAAAAACTATATTGAGATAGTATCGTTTTTTATGGGTTCATTTGATAATTACACATAAGAGGAAACTATATTGAGAAAATCCAAAAACGTTTCAAATAAAATACAAACTAGATGACAATTTTCTATCGGAACTTAACACATAATGAGATCATTCGAGCATTCTTTCTAATAAAAATTAACATCCTTGTAAAACCAATAGCAATAGTAATTGTCTAAGTTTTATTACTATAGAGAAAAAAAAAATCAAATAGTTATTTGTATGCATACGTATAATGTGTAAAAGTAACGTCCAGGGGGGCGATCGCCCCCATCGCCCCCCAAAACCGCCACTGATGCCCACATACCATATGCATATGGTTCGGTGGAAGTACATAGTGCGATAATATCGTTTCTGTGGTACTGCGTAAAACCCGTACAGTGTCATACACGAATAAAAATAAACCGAAAAGTTTACGATTTTGTAAACGTGTTCGGGAAAGTAAAGAACTCAAGCGTATTTATTATTGTCTAATATTTGTTTTGCCAACCTACCCTGAAAAACCGTTTCCATACATTTATAGAAAATAATATGCGCTAATAACTCCAAAAAGTCGACTGTATGCCAAATACGCCAAAACACCACAAATATGCAAAAACATGCACTATTAAATTTCATATTTATTTTACTACTAGCTGCCCCCCGTGCACTTTGTTGCCCGTAAAACATGTCACCTCTTACATCGTTCAAATTTTGTTCAATTCGTTATTCAATACATTTCCTGTTTTTAATTCCCACCTTTTTAGCACGGCAAAGGTAACATACTAACACGTCGATGTCGATCTATGACTGACGAATAAAACTTCACCGACTTTTCAAAACTTACTATAGTACTTCATATTTATAGTATTTTATATTAGTATTTCATCATTAAATAACTGATATTGTGGACGTTGTCGGCCCCCGACCAACCGCGTCACATCGCCCGTCCGCGCTATTACTATTCGTTTTCGCTTAGCATTCTTTCCGACTCTTTTTTTTTTCTTTTTCCGTTGTTCGGCCCCTAAGAACCGTAGCGTGATGTTAAATGACCTAAATTAGTTTTTGTTTTCATGATTTTTCTATAATTCTATTTTTCTGCAATTCTATTTTTCTTTTAAATTTTTTTCAAGTTATTAGATATTAGAAGACACAGATCAGACTGCGACGGGCGTGTGTGAACAACCGAATCTTTGGGTGTTGGGGCCACGACCAGTGATGGTATGGATGTTGATGGTATTGATGGTACGGATTTTATTAACACCTAATAAAAATATTTTATCAATGTTAAAACAACTAGGTACTAAACACAAAATTAATAATTCTACAATATATTTTACAACAGTTAACATTGTTTTAAAACGCAACGTTAAAATCATCATATTGTTTAACTAAAAAATTTTATTCAATGGCCTTAGTTTATCTTAATATAATTATAATAAATTATAATAATTCATAAGTTTTATACCTCCTATATATCCTATATAAATTGCACATAGTAAAATATTTTAGGATCAATACTTTTGAAACTATATTAATAAAATATTTCAATACAACATTTTTTAACAATTTATAATAAAAATATTATTTAATAACATTTATCAAACATAATAATAAATAGGAATAGTAACAGCAAATCACAGTACCTAATAACTAATATTAATCAAACATAATATAATAATAAACAGAAGTAGGAATTTTAACAAATCACTGTAATAACTAATAAGTAATAACTAGGTAACATTATTAATACTAATGATAATATTAATATAAAAGTAAACAAATTAACAATTAACATTCAATCTCTCTGTCAGTCTTCACTCTTTTGTAGAGTACATACTTTGGTTATGTAGGGTAATGTGGTCATTTGTAACTTTAAAGTCTGCACTTGTTTGTTTTTTGTCCTGAAATGATGAACGAATCACAGTGACAGCATTGATTATTTTATCGTATTTTATCGTCGGACGTCACCATCACTACAACGTACGACCGTAGTGTATTACTTTATTACCGTAGCATCGATATGGCGTCGGCGGCGGTGGGGAGTGGGGACCAGAGCCGGATTAAGGGGGGGCTAAGAGGGCTATAGCCCGGGGCCCCAAAATAATTTTGGGACTATCATTTGTGTTTCCAGAGTTATAGGCAGGGTCGGACTGGTTAAAAAAGGCCTACCGTGCAAATTAGTTTTAAAGGCCCACCAAACCAAAAAAAATAAAAAATTTGCTCGCTACGCTCGTTCGTTATATACCATAATATAATTTATAATAAATGTATTATAAATAAAAAGCCGAATCAACTGATTTATATATCCTCAATTCGCCTGTAATTTGTTCTTGAATTTTGAAATTTAATTCATTTACATCTATGTTTTTTGCAGCCAGTATAGCTCGTTCGCTCAACCAGTCATGGTTTCTGTAATTTTGAGAAACATCTGGAAACACCTTCTGAATAAGTTCATCTTTTGATCGAGTTAACTGACAAAACTTTGAGGAAAGTTAATGCAGCCAGTCAACATGTCTATAGGAAATTTGCCATTACCAATGTCAATGAGTTGTTTAGAGAATATGTTTCCAGATTGGTCATTTTGCAACTCGACACGCATATTCTTGCTTAAATGAAGTACTTTGACATGTTTCCACAAACTGGAGGACTTTAGACATGCATTGAGTTCATCAGCTGGCGTTGATCGTGGAATCACCGGCAATGTTTGACGAAAATCTCCTGCTAATAAAATCATTGCACCACCAAATCGGTTATTATTGCTCCGTAGATCTTTTAAGGTTCTGTCCAAAGCCTCCAAAGATTTTTTTATGTGCCATCGTGCATTCATCCCAAACAATCAATTTACATTGCTGCAAAACCTTTGCCATTGCAGAGTTCTTCGAAACGTTGCAGGTTGGAGTTTCATTGCTTTGCATATTTAATGGCAATTTTAGTGCTGAATGGGCTGTTCGACCACCTTCAAGCAAAGTTGCTGCGATTCCTGACGAAGGAGTGCAAGTGCAATTTTATTTTGTGAGCGAATTGTTGCTAATATTAATGAAATCAAAAAGTTTTTCCTGTACCACCAGGTGCATCTAAGAAGTAAATCCTCCAGTTTCATCATTTGTTACTTTCATAAGAGTTTCAAATACATACTTCTGTTGTTCATTTAACAGTGGAAGATTTGTTTGAATTAATTCTTTCAAAGCGTTGAGATCATACAGTCTTTCTCGATGCAACTCTTGGTTAAAAGCGTCATGCATTGGACGATTGGGCGCGGTCAGGCCTAATTGAATTAATAGTTTGTTTGACATTATCAAGCACATGTCCTCAATTGAAATCAATGCTTCATTGTAAATTTCTTCACTGATTTGTATATTTGGATTTCATTCTATTCTGTATTTGATACAAAATATCATCACAAATATAATCTTTGTACTTGATCCACAAATCAATTGGGTTTGATGGGAAGCATGTAGATATGATTATAGAAACAATGTTCGTATTTGATGAGCGTGTGATGATATTACAGCATCATTGAGAGTTTGATCCCAATGAGCGTCATTTTCAAGCAATTGCAAACGTTGACAGGCTTCTCTGTAGGATCCACACAATTCACCATCAACAGTTCGTAACTGTTGGAATGATGTTGGGCCACGTACATTGACTAATAGCAGTCGTAAGTAAAACATTCATCATTGCTTGATGTACTGAATAAATCCGGCCAATCGCATCGGTGGAATATACATCTGTATATCCTGGAACTGGTTTTCCTTGTTTCCGTCGTATAAATCTCCTTGAGGATTGATTCCAGGTATAATATTTTGGCATTTCAGAATATAGCAATGTTTGTGCGAAATCATCGTTTGGCATGTCTCAAAAAACTGGTTAATGTAGTAGATGGTGGCTGAGCAGCTCTTTGTACTGCGTTCTGTGCTGTAAAATACACTCTTTGTCCATTTTCTAAATGCACAGCTAAGTGAACAACAGAAGGTGTCTCTCATGAATAGAAAAAGAAAATATTCGCCAAACTGCTTCATTACTACTGACATAGCGGCCCATTTGGTATTGGGTAACTTCATCATTGGAATTCTCTGCACCAATTCCAATCACAGCCATATCACTCCCTTTGGTTACATATTTGCAAATGTATTTAATAGATTTCACTGAATGGCAAGATTCAACGTTGATGTGTGCTTTGAATGTCTTTGATAAAATGGGTGAATATGGAACAATCCAACGATTATCTATTTCAATATCTTGTTGATTTAATTTGACAATTGTTGATTTTCCATTGTCTGCTGTCGATCTGCGACGATACAATGGATAACCGTCATTACCAGTAATTGTTTCCGATATTAATGTCCGTGGATATCGTTTTGAACATTTACCATCCATCATACACGGTGAATATTGATTAAGAGTTCCACAGGGACCATGTATCATGTTTTGATAACTACCTCATGCAATCCAGGATCTACTTGTACATTAGGATTTCAGCTGATATCACTGCATCAACTTCATTTGGCCTTATATTTTCAACCAACCAAATCAAAATGTGTGCATGTGGCAATCTCGTTTCTGCCACTCCACAGAATACATCCAGCAGCGTGTCTCACCAAACACATTATGTTTTACGATGAAATCCATTAAAGATTTCAACTTTGTCTAAAGACTCTGGCTGTAATATCATGACGATCAATGGGTGATTGCCCAGAGAATAACTCCTGCTTGATTTCTATCCATTGCGGATTGCATGTAAATGTGATGAACAAATCTGCTGTACCATAATGACGAACATACGACATGGCATCTTGAGCATATTCGTGCATATGCCGAGGGCTTCCGATGTATGTTGCTGGAAGAATAGTCATCCGACCGACATTCTGTGCATTTCCATCAGTATTAATCGCATCTCGAAGGTGAATATACTCTTCAGATCGGAGTTTGGTTTGATTCAACCTGATGAATGTTAATCTCTCCGTTTCAATTTTAACATACATGTCAACAACATATTTGTGATATAATCGCCGACATTTCAATATGTGATTATCTTCATTTTCCCGAATCATTAGGCGGTATGAATAATAGTTCATTGAACTGACTTTTTTGTTGGTTTCAGAACCTGTAAATAGATTTTGTTTTAATAACATTCAAATATAAAATTATAATGACTGAGATATTATCGCCATAGCTAAACTAATATTTTAGTTACCTGTAATGGGATTTATCATTTTTATTGAGAAATCGTAGCCATCTTCACCTTGCCAAAATATAATGGGATATTGCAGTGCATCATATGAGCGATGTGTTTCCTTTATACGTTGTAATTGATCATTCCGACGATGTAAAACAATATCACGGGATTCCAAGTTTTCTCCAACTACAACGATAGCAACTTCATCAATAGTTGGTGCATTAAAACGTCTTGTATGTTGACCTGCAGGTGTTTTATCAGCTCTGATTACAATTTTGTGATTATCGGATGGCATCAGATCCAGGGCAGTTTTAAACAATATAATCAATTGATTGTGTTGATGAAATAAAGTTTGTAATTGTTCTACAATAGACCTCTTTACTAAATTGTTATGTGCACAACGCAGATCAATTTCTTGTGGTGAATTGCCCATAAAATAAATTTGCAGGAATTTGTTGTCGCTATCTGACACTGGTAACAGTGAACCTGCTCTGTGATATATTTGCCCTTGTATCTGTAAATAAAAAAAATATTATGGTGTGGTATAAATTAATGGATTGTCGGTGATCAAACTTAAATAATATTTGATCTTAAAAAGTATATTTAGTTTTAACTAATATCTATCAAATATAAAATATAATAAAGTGTCACTGAAACTGAAACACCATATAATATGATGACTAAGTGATATATTTCGTAATGATTAAGAAATTGAAGATTAGTGACACATCTTAACTTTGGTGACAGAAAATTTTGTTCGCTAAAATAATTATGAGTAACTGCATAATACATACCTTGAAAGTTGGCATAAATTTTCCTGAACTACATTTGTTGCCTAAATGAAGTCATTTGAAAGCAATTGTTATATTGTTGGATATTTGTCAAAAGTGTATAGAATCTTTTCCTATTCCTGAAACCAATGAGTACAATGGTTCTGGTGGTGGATCCAATGGTATCAATGTCACTTTACCATTTGCGCAACACAATCCATTGGCTTCGTTTTTGTATTTTAACCCATTAGCGCCGGAGTTTTTTTTTCATCAGATTTTTAATAAATTTTTATTGATAACTTTTATACTAGACATACATAAACATAAAAAAAAAAAAAAAAAATAATTGTTAGATTCCGAGATATTTGCTGTTGCCATATGGCAACACTAGGCACTTATTGTACCTATTTCATATAAACCATTGTATAATATTTTATATTAGTTATATCGATTTTTTTATCAAAGTATATGTATATTGTGTTTAGAAACAAATATTTTTTATTGTATAATAATATTGCACGTCAAAATTAAATGAATACTTATATTTATAGATTAAATACTTATAACCAGAGGTACTTATAATGAATGAAAATGAATACAACATATTTATTTTTTACTGCAAATAATATTATTGTGTTCTCTATACATAATATTACACGTCAAATGAAAACTTATATAATACTTATAAATGAATACTTATACAGTGAATATTTATAATCAGAGGTACTTATAATGAGTGAAATGGAATAAAACAATCAACACATAATCCAACATTGCATTTGACGCACATCGTTCTCATAATAGATTTACAATCTTTTCCAGCACACCTTTTCTTCTTTTTGTCTTCAGTTGATTTTATAAGATGATCAACTTTATCGAATCTTATTGAGTCTGATATGCGACTGTCAGTCGAAAATATTGATGTAGAGGGTCTCCAGTTGCTTTAGGAACATTTTATATTTTCGTAAGTAAACATTTACAATTTCTCTTTGAAATCCAGTTGAGTTATTTTTCCTACCCGTTTTGTTGTACAATATCCAACTATTTTGAAGGGCCACATCAAACATCCACGTAATCAGAGGCCAGTACCATTTTTTCCTCTAATACCTATCCGATAACATGCTACATTTTGGTCCATTTGATCGGTACCTCCCATATAAGTATTATATTTTGCAATTTGTCTTGGTCTAGGGACTAATATATTTCGTTTTTCTTTTGTGAAAATCGTTTTACTTGTCCTACATTTTGAGTCCCACATGATGACGAAATCATCGTTACTACTGCGTTGTCCATCCAACGTAAATATAAAAGTCCATCCTTCCTCTCTATAGCAGTTTCAAAATATCCACGATTTTTTTTTAAAGGTTGTTTTGTTAGTCAATGGGCATTGTTTTGGAATCCTATTGTCACGAATTGTACCTATTGCAGAATATCCACGAAGTCTCAAAATGAAAATAATGCTGGGCTTGAAAACAAATTGTCCATATAAATATTATATTTCAATTCCTTTTTTTCATCTGGATTTCATCTAATAATACCAAAAGTGGACTAGTAGCCTTACCAAACAATTTTTCATAATCAGAATTTGATTTTGGATTTTGCCCTGATATAATTCAAAATTCACTAAATAACCATCCTTTGTGTTTATACACCATATTTTATATCAAATCTTATTGGTTTCCCCTGATAAATTGTTTACAACCATGCCGTCAAAATACTTCACCATACTTTCATCATATGCTAAGTGTTCTTCGGGTACAAAATTAGCAATACACCGTTTTTCAACATTTCCATCAAAGGGCGTATTTTCCAACCTTTATCATTCTGATTTATTTCAGTATTACTAGTAACAATGAAAAAACGAAATTTTAAAAATCTATCTCGACGCATTGAATTAGATACAGCAATATTTTTCATGTCATCACCATTATCCCAATAATGACGTTTTGATGGCAAGTTATTATAGCCACTTAGATATAAAATAGCTAAAAAACAACGAATTTCATCAGATGTAATATTGGGATCTGGACAATTTAAAAATAAAGCATATTTTCTTGTTTCCACTACCAAATGCTCAATTATTTCGTCATCAATAAACTTTTCAAAAATTTCAATTATTGACATATTTTGGTAACTCGAAAAATCTGGTTCAAGAAATGTGCTTGTATTTTCTACGTCAAAGTCAGCTCCATCTATCCAAGATGGTTTAGGTTTTGATTTTATTCGAGTGCCCATCCACTTTTCATATTTATCAGGTAATTGAATTGGTCTTATATTGGAAGAAGTGTCACATAAATTAGAATCTAGAGAAATATTTTGATGGTCCAAGTCTAACACGTCATAGTTAACGCCTAATCGTTCATTATTTGGGAGTCGTATTTCAGCGTTGGCTAATAATTGTCGAGAATTTAGATTGTCCACCAAACTACAAATAGAAAATATTTAGTGAATAAAATATTTTATAAAAAGAAAATAAAATAAATACGAAACTTACCCACTACCATCCTCATCTCCAGAATCATTATCTGTATCAACATGAGGATCTGGGGGTTCAATAAAAACATCTCCGTCCATATCATCATTCATAAGAATGTCTAACGCTTCAGAGAGTGATAAACCATTTCTAATACAAAATCAAAAAATATTCAATAAAAATTCCATGAACGCCTAGCGTTGCCATATGGCAACATCGAACTTCTAACTACCAGAAAAGTTTCAGTATTTATAAATTTTTATTTAATTTTGGTAAAATGTAATATATGAGATCTCTCGGATATAACTTTCCAAAAAAATAGAAAAAAGAATTATTAAATTTTTAACAAAATGTACTTACTCGAAAGAAATATCCATGATTTAGAAAACGAAGTCAATGCACAATGTGTAAAGGTAGAATGAGCATAACAGTGTATATATAATAAAAGATTGTCATCAATATCTTATCTACACATAAAAGCCTATAAAATATCGTGGTTACGAGCGCTCTAAGAGTAATTCCCAATGCAACAAGCGCTTCCAAAAATAGACCTGTTTCCGTTGCCATGTGGCAACGCACGGCGCTAATGGGTTAATGCCTTACAGTGTGAGCAAACCGAGTTCATAGAACCAATAACAACACATTGGTAGTTACTGTAGTCAATTGACACATCGTAACTGAAAGCAGCTCGATTCAAACTTGCGCGATTATTAGTTGAATGTCGCGCTCGCGCTTCACGCGTTTGTGATATCCGAATTCTTTCACGTTCATTTCCGTCGTCACGTTCTTGTGCAGTACGATTAGATCGGTAATTAGCTTGGTTTGTAGCATTTCTGGTTCTTCTACCTAAATTGCTTCGTCTTATAGGAGGCATATCAAATATAAATTATTTTTCACTAATCACGAACTAAACAAACACTAACTAACTAAACACTCTGCACAAAACACGATATACGAATTTGTTTCGTGTAACAGTTGACAAAAACAAACTCAGTAGATTAGGTAACAGACAACTTTTTTTTTTTTAAATTTGATATGACTTGAAGTCAAATCCTTTTAAGTTGTACGAATTGTTTTATTTATTTAAAATAATAAAACACTGTTGGTAACGCGATTTTGTTTGACTGATGTAATGACGTGAAACTGATGCATTTTATCTCGCGCCGAAACTAATACAAAAGAAACGCGAGGTTCGGAACGCGACATTAAACTGCCAATACGTATTGTGCGGCACGGCGGCCCGCGGGTTTCAGCTACCTGCAACCTATCCTTTTGTTCGTCGTCGTCGTCGTGTAGATAAGAATAAATCGAAAGTCCAAATTAATTCTACAAATAGAATTTGTATGTGTATTGGTTTATGTTATCGGTGTGCATTTTGCGTTGTTGACTTCTTCAACTAAAAGTACAACTTTAACAAACAAGCTACACCCATTCATGAAATAATATCAGCTTCGCAGTTTATGAGTATTAACGCTTCAAGAAGATCTTGGCCCATAAATGATCTTAAACGCCTTAATAAAATAATATTTAATCAATTAAATTAGTATTTAGAGGACCCACCGTGAGATTACACGCTAATACCATGGGACAGTCCGACCCTGTGTATATAGGTACGGGTATACACATATATTGAATTGAGATTATATCTGACAATACCTTTAACTGATTGTGAAGTAGAGCGTTCATTTTCAAAGTTGGTTCTTATTAAAAATCAACTAAGGTCAGTGCATATTGAAGATAGGTTAAATGTGTTAACAAATAAATATATCTATTGAAAATTACATATGCAAAAAAACTCTCATTCAACGATGTTTTGGACACTTTTGCGTCAAACAAAGCCAGAAAAAAATGTTTTACATAAACCATTATTTGTATATTCGCTTTGTTATTAGTTATTACTATAATTATTATTATTATTATTATTATTATTATTATTATTATTATTATTATTATTATTATTATTATTATTATTATTATTATTATTATTATTATTATTATTATTATTATTATTATTATTATTATTATTATTATTATTATTATTATTATTATTATTATTATTATTATTATTATTATTATTATTATTATTATTATTATTATTATTATTATTATTATTATTAAATTATTTATTTTAATATTATTATAATTATTTATTTTAATATTATTATTAAATGTTATTGTTTAATACATTATTTTTGTAACGTACCTACTTAATTTCGACGTGAAAATATTTATTAAAAAAATAATAACATCAAGTACAAATTTCTATGTGTTTTTAATTGATTTATAACACCTCTGCCTAAACTTTTTTTCGTTGCATCACTAAATACACATATAAACGTGCATACACGTAAGAAATTTTTTGTTGTGAAATTAGGGCCCCCAGGTTGAGTTAGCCCAGAGCCACTTTTCCATTAATCCGGCTCTGGTGGGGACGCCTGACAGTGGGAGAACACACGTCTGGGTTTTTTTTGCCGCACTACGCCGTGGGGTATTGAAAAATAAAAAATTATAAATTAATTTATAGAACTGAAATTAAGCCTAAAACCTGTTCCGCGATGGACTCTTTCATTTAAAAAAAAATCGAGACAATCGGATGAGTAGTTTCAGAGAACATGCGTGACAAAGATTTCCATTTCACATTTATAATATAGATTGTTGTAAAACGGATTTGTTCCTTACTTAACATGTTTTCCTATGTAACAAAAAAAAAAACATGCAAATGCATGAACTTACGAATCCTGGTTATAACTAAAGAAGCGCAAGACTCCCACTTGTTCGTCTCCAAAATGATGTATTTCTTAAATCTAATTTCTATTTAGGTTTTATAAATATAAAACCATTATAAAATCATTTTTTGTTTTGCATAAACGTGTTTTTGAACGTCGTGATTACGGAATAATACAGAATAATACTGACATAGGAGATACTCAAGATAGGACTATTTTTACGTTACTTTTAAAATAAATTTAAATATTTTTAAATTACTAAGTTTTCTTTTTTTTTTTAATATCATAAAAATTGCCTATAATACAGAAACAGAACTCATTAAAAAGTGGATGTGTGGTATTCTAATAATAATATTATTCACATTTTCATTTTTCCATCACGCAAAATAAATTTAAATTATTTAAAAATATTTTTATAATTGAGTAAAATTATTTAAAAATAAGTACGATGATATTCTTTTATAAACATTTTAGAAATTATATTTATTTTAATACTCCATAAAATTAAGCAATAAAAATATTGTTTTATTTTCGTTATACAGTATAAGTATTTAAAGAATAAAAATAATTTATTTTTAAAAGAAATGTTTATTATTTATTGTATATTATTGCTTGATTGTGGTGGGATGGGGTCCGTTCTCCAACACATTGGTAAGAACTTAGTGTAGATAAGAATTTAATACTACTGACAGTGAAAATAAAAAGTATTCTCAACAAATAATTAAAAATCGAACTAAAACTATAACAACCATAAACCTAACTATCTCTTATCATATGGAACTTTTGTTTGTATCATGATATAATTGCATCATGGTTTGTATAATCAGAGAATGGTGTAATCCATAGAGTATATAATATAAGGACTAAGGAGGAACCATTTCGTATGTAATTGCATTGGTATAAGGGAAGCAAAAATGGCGTCGCCTTGATTCTATATAGTTCTGAAATATATAGATAGATGGCTGGTTAAAATTTATAATATTTATAAATATTCTATGGATTCATATCCTATTCAAATTACAATTTACATTCCTATTTAAATCAATATTAATTAATATTTGTAAATTATATTAAATAATAAATGCCTAGTTGTATTTTATGCAACAGATCATTTAACAACACTAGTCGTAAGCAGACAATTACATTTCATCGGTAAGTTTAAATTATACTTATTTTATGTTAGTTGTCATTTTCATTAATTAAAAATGGAAAACTATTTACATTGAGCATTACTTATTATATGGCCGTGTTATACTTTAATGAACTGTATACTTTTATTATATTTAAATAATCATTGTTTGATTTATAGAATACCTAAATGTGAAGCTATTCGTTCAAAATAGCTAGATTTTGCATTAAAAACCTATGGTGTAACAGAAAGCAAAGTTGGTAAATCAAGTCTTTTTTGTTCCACACATTTTGATGACACTTGCTTTAACAAATACAATCGTTCTTCCCATTTAAAACCTAATTCATTACCATTTATACATGTTTAACGAATTAAATATATAAGTTTATGAATATTCTTATTTTTTATTACTTTTGAATACTAATTAATTTTTTTTTTTTTATTACTTTTCATACATAAATTTTAAAATTTTAGACAAGACAGAATCATGCTGAAATTAAAACTGTTCAACCATCATCAGGTGAAGAATTTATAATACAGGTAAATAATTAAGAATTTATTAAGAGTATAATGAATTATAAAATAATAATAATAATAATAATAATAATAATAATAATAATAATAATAATAATAATAATAATAATAATAATAATAATAATAATAATAATAATAATAATAATATAATACATATTTATAATTATACTTATAGGCTTCTAATGACTTATTACATATTGATGTATCATCCAATGTAGATAATTCTAATAATTTAATTCCAGTCTATTGTTGTAAAATTTTAGTAGAAGGTATAAACGCTGTTCAAAATAAAGAAAATAAAGTAATTTCCAAAGGTGGAAAAAAGTGATTTATCAAACGAGGTATGTAATACATTTTAATATTTTTTTAAATTAAAAATAATTCTATAAACATATATTTTTTTAGTTTAAATGTAGTCAACGTTCTTTTGTTTCTGCCAGTCAACCAGATATTCATGATACTCCAAAACGTTTACATCTGAAAAGGGCAATTACTTCGCTAAATTATGAATGTATGTTAATAACTAAAAAAATGAAATTACTTCATCAAAGAGTGAGACGACAGCGTAAAGGTATATTGTCTTTAAAAAGTGTTATTAATAAATTAACCATACAGAACTTAATACATACAGATGAAGCAAGTGTTCTTGTTGATACTTTTGGTAAACATAAAGATTTAATTACACGCTTTGTTACCAAAAGTGGAGGCTCGTCAGTTTCTTGCAAGTACAGTTCTGAACTTCGATGCTTTGCAATTTCTTTACATTTTTTTTCACTTCGTGCTTAAAATTTTGTTAGATCAGAATTTAATTCTACACGACCACACTCTCGTACGCTTTCAAAATGGTATGTTAATGTAAATGCTGAACCTGGAATTTCTGAAGAAGCCATAAAAACTCTTACTCTTAAATGCAAAAATTCTGATAAACCTATTTACTGTGCATTACGCTAGAGTTTTTTTGCCAGAGCTCTGGTCATAGAGTTGTTAGAGCTCTGTCATGTACTTTACACGTAAACAAATGTCTGTCACTTTTCTCTCTGGCAATAGTGTTGCCAGAGGAGCTCTGGTAATATACTCTGTCCATAGGCGCAATTTGGGTTTTAAATTTGAGGGGGCTAAAATTTCCAACAAAAAAAAGACCAGTTAAAACCTCTAATCACAACTTCCTATTAAAACATATTTTTATACATTATTATAAAAAAATCGTATGTTTCTTCATATACTCGTATTTTGAACCTAGTAATTTTTAATAAATACACTTAATTTCAAAAATATTCAATTTATTTATAAAAGTACTTATAATAAAATATACATTATTATGTAATAATACTTATAATTGTATGCGGTGATTTAAAAGGGCAAATTTATTTCAAATATCTTCCGTATTAAGTTCTTTAGAAATGTCTTTTTCACTATAAATTAAAGAAGAATTCAAAAGTCGGTCCTGAGACGTCGACGTACGTAACCAATTCTTTATCCTCTTCATGGCTGAGAAAGATCTTTCGCATGTACTAGAAGAAATTGGTATAGCGAGAGACACAGATAAAAGTTTATACAAATTAGGATATATTTTAATATCTAAAATTAATTTTAAATCTTCCAAATCAAAGTTTGATTTTGTGTTTAATAAGCAGTTTTTCACCACTATCATTTCTGATCGAAGGACATTTATATCCACATTTATAAGGCTCTGGAAATATTTGAGGGGGCTAAATTCATCATTGGGGGCTTATCCCCCCCAAGTCCCCCCAAATCGCGCCTATGACTCTGTCCTAAACTCTGGTATATGTTTACACCTAACAGTGTTTATCTCATATCTGTATCTGTCTAGAGTTTTTTTTCACCATCACGTGATATTTCCGAATAATATAATATGTACTTATGTTTTTTTTTATCGTTTAATTGTTTAAATTTCTACAACTATGGCTGCTCAAAGTAGAACGGCAGCTGCAGTTGCTGTAATGTTATTATTGGATAATGAAGAGGAACAAAATGCCAAAAAAATCCACCGATTGGAATAGACAAAAAATTTTTTTAGAAAGACCGAAAAGTGGATTTTATGAAAAAATGAATTTTCAATTAAAAAGTGATGAACCTACTATATTTAAGAATTTTTTACGGATGTCATCAGCTGATTTTGACTATTTATTAAATATTGTTGGTCCATTTCTTCTTCTTCGGTTTTTAAAGGCCATTGAGGCCCATTACCGCAACACAAACTTGCTTCCATCTGTCTCTGTCCTGTGCTATTGTTTCTCCATCCCGTATTCCAATCTCTGCCAAATTCTTCTCCACTTTGTCAATCCACCTTTGTTTCGGCCTGCCAAGTGGTCTATTTCTCTGGGGTTTCCATTTTAAAACCTCTTTCATAAGACCATTTGTCCTCCATACATGACCGGCCCATGCCATTCTCCTATTTTTTAATACTGCTACTATGTCTGGCTCTTTATATAATTGTTGTATTTCTATATTATTTCTTTTCTCATATTGTTGTGTCATGTTATTTATTTTTTCCATTAATTGAAAAAAAAAAATACGTGCATGAGAGATGCTATTTCTGCGGCAGAACGTTTAGCAATAACCTTGCGTTATTTAGCATCCGGTAAATCTTATTTAATACCTTTTTATTTATTTGTTTTTAAATACTTTATTATCGACAAAAGTTAAAAGTATTTGTATATTATTATTCAAGTAAATTTTTAAGTATTGAATATATTTTTCTTTTTTGCATTAAATAATATTGTATAACTTGTAGCGATTTTTGTTGTCCACCACTCGATTTCACGTTTACAAACACCAAAACGCACGCGGACTGCAATCAAACGATTAAATAATAATCAATGCGAGAAAAAAAAATCGCGTTCACGTATGTTCGTTGCCAGAGTAAAAGATATGGTCCGTCGCCCACCAAAGTGGCAGAGATAGCAGCCAGGTGAACCAGATAAGGTTTCGCGCTGTTTACACGTTAGATATAATACTCTGACACTAGAGTTCGCCAGAGCATAAAATTTCTCTCAGGCAGTAGTTCTGCCGTGAGTTTACACGTCTCTGGTTATCACTGGCAGCTCTATGACCAGAGCTCTGGCAAAAAAACTCTAGCGTGTGCGAAGGCCTTAAAACAGATTATTATTTATAACTATGGAGGAATAACGCAGTCCCATCTTACCTCGTATACTCATCTTGCCCCGTGTTCCCCTAATATGTATAATATGTATATTTTTAGTCAATAATAACGGAAAACTAAAATATATTTCACACACTTTAATAAATTGTATTGTGCTTATGTTTAGCAAATTATCCATCATAATAAAATAAATGACTTACGTTTCAAAATACCGTTGCAATATTGTTTTATGTAATTCTGTTTGTAAGTATTAAATAATACAATTGAACATTATGTTATGTGGATACCTGTAGATATTTGAGTATTTCGAAGAAAATATTGTACACAGATATGAGCGACGAAAGATGTAATTATTATGACCATCTAATATTGCCTGTTTTAATCTGTAATCGACAATCATTATCGTCGATTCCACGTATTTACCGCTGCACTGCGTGTGCTAGCACACTTTATTTATTCGGTGGTGCTAGTAGGTATTTTTATTTTTCACCCATCAAACTTACGACGGACGGATCTACCACAAATACGTTATTCCAATATTCTTATTATTAATTTGTTAATTACATTTGAAATAAAGTGTATAAACTTAGAAGTGTATTAACTATATGGATAAGTGGATAATTAAAAAATCTAAACTTGATAAAGACCAAAATTTACCCAGTACAAGCAATGCTAATTGTAACAATGACCTTGTAATCAGTGACAGTAGAGACGAACCGAACTATAAGAGATCGGGAATAAATGAAACTAATTCAGGTAAGGCCACAATATTATTCAGTAATTAACTTTCAGTAGGTCACGTGACGCATGGGCGGAGTGGACGGTCTGGAAAATGGGAGTTTTCCAGATGGCCTGGATCATATTATGGCCTGATGGCCTGGTGTTAAAAACATTTTTTTTTCAAACAAGCTAGTTCTATGTTTTTTTTTTATAATTTATACCAATAGAGGTATACGTATACCTACTTGAAAAACTTAACAATTATTTTGTTTTAAAAAAATATCTACGTATGAAAATAATGTCAGTACAAATAACATGGGATTACCTATTATTTACCTCTATTGGTATTTAGTACTACTAACAAGTAATTTGCATATCTACAAAAACAGCTACACGGCAGTATGTATATCAAATGCTATATAATAATATAATATATACGAGTATATATTGTTATAATCCGGGCTCGTAAGTTTATGTACTAAAAAACGCATAAATAAGAATACAATAATGCATTACAATTTAATAGTGGCAAAATATATGTATTAAAATATGCACTAAAAGTTCAGAATTTAAAAAAATTATAGGAAAATTTTGAATTTAGAAGAAATATTCATTCAATATTTAAAAGATTATATTTAATTTACGTATAACGTACTGTTAAACGATGTGTACTTGAAAAACAGGTTAAGAAAATATGCTATGACTAACATAAATTGATTGATATTTTTCTGAAAATAATAGAAAATTCATGTTTTAAAAAATTATCTAAATTATATTTTTCCTTTTTTTTTTATTTATTTATATATATATATATATATATGGCGAAATTAAATTAATTCTGGACTTCAATACACATTATAATGTCATGACATGTACGTTAAAAATATTAACGAATAAAAATGAATAATCAAAATAAAATAATAAAGTTTACGATGTTTTGTTTTATTCCGGTCATCCAACTTGTTTATTTAAAAATCAACCCCCCCCCCAAAAAAAAAAATCGGGTCTAAGTACGCCACTGGCACGAATAATATCAACCATAACCATCGTAAAAATAATACATTCCTTATTCTAATCAATTCAAAATACTAAAATTCATTTCAAACATTTGAAAAATATGTTTTGAGATAATTTATTTTTTTTTTACTTATTTATCTTTGAGATCTAGTAATACTTAGGAGTTGTACTCAACCCGTGTATTCTGAAGAATGGCATATTATACGCGTTAAACAAAAGAACAATGAACCAAAATGGGTTTGTAATTGTTTTTATGAATGAAGTATATTTTATGTAGTATGTAAATCGCAGTATAGGGTCATATATCAATCGACGAGGACGAGGACGAGGGTAGGTAATATAATGACGATAATATCGATCTTCATTCAATAAATTCACCTATCCGCACTACGAGCGTGTGGGAAGGTCTCGTCACTCGGGTTCGATCCACACTTCGATTTTATTCAAAACAAAACCGCTAGGTCGACTATCAAGGATCCTAATCTAAATTACGCATTCCATTAAACATTATAATATTGTATACCCCTACACTTTTCTTAGACCTCCGCGTTGTCTCGATTAAAACGAGAAATTATGTACGGATTATTTCTGATAAAATCTGCATAATAAAAATGAAATGCTGTTCGTTGGTAAGCGTATCATTTGAGAGTTGAGAACGGCTGGACCGATTTGGCTAATTTTTTATTTTATTTTTTCTTATGTTCGTAATAGACCGAGTAAGATTTTAGAGAAAGAAACATTTGGTAATGTAGTATGAATCTAAAATTACGTAGTCGATTCTGCTACAGAAATCCACGAATTTACTATTTAGACAAAGTAAACGTTAAAATAACAATAGGCACTCGAAAATTGTTACTTTTCTTATCGATAAATCGTTTTAGAATAATATTGCAGAGAGAACCAGGCACGTATACAGGGGGGGTTTTGGGGTTCAACCCCCCGAAATAATTTCTTTGAAAATCAAGTCAAATTATACACCTATTATTACTATAAAATATTTTTATTACTAGCTGTTGGCTGTTTTTCTTTGTTTATTAGTCGGGTATGAAATACAAGTTTATATAGTCGAATGATTGAGGTGATTACTGACAACTACACACGTGTGAGAACTGTATCATTACGACCATAGATAATTACGAATGAATAGGCTAAATTGCATCCATTCGTTATTACTTATTACCTACCTATATTATATTGTATATAATATACTGTACCTGGAAAACTCACATTTTGTCAATAATCTTATCTTATTTTCCGTACTCGATCGGAAAATTCCTATTGAATTGCTATTAGCCATAGGCGAACCCAGAGTTTTACGTTTGAGTGTGCCCGGCCTTTTTTGTAGTTATTTTTTTATAATATAGAGGGGAGCCTATAAACAAATTCCACCCATTTTATGCGTTTTTTTTAGCTCATAATTTTCTTCCATACACTAAAGTCAAAATATTTTAAGTATCCAACACTTGTTTACTAAACAAACTATATTAAACTAATTGTATAATATTGTTTTTTTCTTTAGGGTGTGCCTTGGCACACCCGGCACACCCCGTAGATCCGCCTATGATTGCTATTCTGCGTATTATAAAATCAATGCTGTAAGGTACATAATGTATTTTAATGCCGATCGTTTAGTTTTAGTCTGTGTTCGGTATTTGAACGGTTATAATATGCGAGTGCTATGGTTTTTTTTACGAGTTGTAACTTATGAAAAGTGATTAAATAACCAAATTTATTAATTATTACACATTTAATTAAATTTTTTTTATAATGAAAAGAAATAGTGATCAACCATCATTATTCAGTTTTGGTGTAAACAAATTTGGATATTTAACGTAATTGTCACATTAAAAAATAATTAGTAAGGAGGAAGAAATTGTTTTATTATATTGCTGTACAATTTGTATTGCTATATTTTGTAAACCTCCCCGAAATTTTATTTTGTGTATACGTGCCTGCAGAGAACTATATAAAAATTCGATTAATTAAATAATAGGTATTTATAATATCTTTTAATAATAATATGATAAATGTCGTAGCCAGCTGTAAATACAACACACATTCAATTTATATTTTCACAATAATTTACATAATGCACTAAGTAGGTATTTCGAAATACACACAATTTCGGGCACCGAGTATAGTTGTGTTTTCAATGTGTAATATTTCTATCGCTGTCCTGTTATAGGCAATAGGCATTTACATATCTATACATACTTGAATACTTCGTAATTTTCAACTCGTTATAATATATTGTAAAGTATATTATCGCCGATGACCGGAGAAAAACTCTTTAATGATTATAATATTATACTCGTCGTAATACAATGGCCACTACTAATCCGCATAATATAAGTAACGGTATAACCAAAAAAAAAAAAAAAGTTTCGGACTCGATAGAATTTTATATTATTATTAATTGTATTTTTATTTCGTCTATACCTACATTCACAGTGTATTTATATTAATTATGTAGTCTGTATATAGTATTTTGAAAAACCACGTCGAAGATCAATTTATTTGATAATAAATATTTTCTTTACAGATTAATTACACAAACACATAATATATATATATATATATACATATACTATATAATTTCTATTTTAATAATACATATTATTTTTTACAATATATTAAATATATATTTTTTTGAAACCAGTTCGCGTGTAGTTACAAATATATTAAACCGTATACAATATAATGTTTAATATGAAAGGATACACGCCGAAAGGAAAAAGTATCTTTTTTTTATGTTTTTCTGTTATATATTTGAATCGTTTCGAAAACCACGTTCATGTATATAATATTATATACACCAAAGAAAAACCTATTGAATGTGTCTACACCGCGGTTCTGTACGAATAAGGATACCTAAATAGTAGAAAGGGCGGTCGTTAACCATTTGCACCACTTGAATTCATGAATATTCTATTGATCACATAATATGTCGTTTCTAAAAACATGAAGTTTGGTAGGTTTTTTTTTTTTTACAGCACTTTATTGTTATTCCGAAGTAGAGCTGCAGGTATTTTGACACCTGAATAAAACTCGACGTATTACAGTTGTTTTCGTTTTTGTCTATTGATAAATGATAATTTATAACACGATTCAAATTACGCATCGTTAATTATCTCCTGAATTTGTTTTATTATAGTTTGGATCGTACATTGTTCTTAATACGTGTACTGCGCGTATTGGCCATCTGTTATTCATAGGAAATATGTATAATCCCTAATAAAAGTAATTTTCAAAATATGGTCCACGAACGTTCAAAAGCGATCAAATTTTTTAAACGATTAGGAACGATTTCAATAAAAATATATGTAAGTCTCGAGAAACAAAAAAAAAAAATGTTTAAATATGTGTGTACTAGTACTTTTTTAAGATTCGCTGTTTGTACTTCATTAACATTTTATATGTTGTATCGTATAATAATATTGACTATTATATTGTGTACGATTGAAAAATGTGTAACTTATTGAACGCGCGTAAGTGTCTATGGGACTGAAAAACGATATTATATTCATACGTGTACAAAAAAAAAGTACCAATTGAATATTCAATTTTAGCGTCGAGTTGATCGAAGTGACATAAAAATTCATATGTGTGGCTTTAAAACGACATAGTTGTGTGTAATACGTACTGCATAATATGTGTTAATGAAATTAAAAGCCAGTAAAAAAGACATAATAATAAAATACTTCAATGGGCAATAAATTATTAAGCACTATTATTATTCAATTCGAGTTTTTCTTTTAATTTATTGACAAATAAAATATTCGTGTGATTATACGTGTGTTACTAAAATATATACGAGTACTATATACTATTATAACTAACGCTAAAGTATTAAATGTATGTTTTAACATTAAAATATTTATTTTATGACACGTCGCCGGAATATTCATCTTAGTATCTTATGTATATTGAGTTTTTTTTAGTATTTCAACACAAATATTTAAATACTTACTTTAGTGAGTATTAGTAAACATTTTCATTCTCATCGAGTATTCAGTAAAGTATTTTAGGCGTGCAATTTTAGGTGATGAAAACATCTGTATTGAATATAATATTTTTTCATTTTACTTTTAAGCTTTTTTTTTTTTTTGAAGTTGTATATCACTTCTAAACAGACGAAGATCCAAAATAATTATTCATTTGGGGAGGGAGGGGAGAGATGCTAAACCAACCACATAAAATAAAAATAAAAATAATAAATGCGTATGAAAAGAAGTATATTATTATATAACGCAATAAATAATTGTATTGTTATTATTTGTGATTTTCAAGAAAATTATAATGTGAAAAAATCGGTTTTTGTTTTGTTTTCCCAAATCTCTGGTATGAGTGGTACCTACGTATTATCGACAGTCGCAACGAACTGATAGTCCTTTGTCGTATTAGCACATTTAGGTAACAATGAAATTGTGTGTAGTGTATACAAATTAACAAAATAAAATGGCATTATATGCCGCATTGCCGCGTATACATCGTGATAAAATTATTATATTTTTGAAAGTGTTCCATTTATGCATGTTAATTATATCATATTATTAATGCAAAAATAAAAATCTTCAAGCAATTTAGTTATCAAATATAAGCGCAGAGAAATTGAGCTTGGTTTTCGCATTGGCCATTGGGTCTATGCGACCACTTCATAACCCTCCGATATCCGCCTTTACGTATAAAATAAGTTGAATAACTGTTGAGTAACTGATATTCGAATACTATTTTGTTAGTTAAATTATGTAAATTAGTTAATTATATTAGTTACTCATTATACTATAGCACGGATTTATATGCAAATGCATATATGTATTTGTTCAGTTGTTCTGGTAAAGTGTAGTTATGTATTAAGTACAAAACAAGTTTCATATCGTTGTGAATGAAAATTAACTGTTTTTTTTTACTCCTTATTTTTCACATTCGCAATATTTAAACTTTACTATGAGTTTTTAGAGTATATTTTATTTATTCTAGTGGAATTTTCTGGCTATTTTATGTAGATTTCGGTGTTTTGTAGCAATAATATATTTTTGAAAACGTTTGAGAAAAAATAACGATATTATAAGTAAATCCAACGGAAATATAGTCAATATAATTCAAACATAAGTAAGTATATAATATGATTTTTCGTTACATACGTTTATTTTTCTTTTGCTAATAAAATCGAAACGATAATAATTTTTTTCAAACAAATACACTATTATGACAAATATTTATTTTGAATACATCATACGTATTATGGCATATTCGAGTATTTTTTTAGTGTATACAAATCAGAGCTTAAAAACAGATTCAGTAATCAGTTATCTTCAATTTTCAATTTTTGGCAATTATATTAACATTATATTGTGTACATAGGCGTGTCCAGACCTCCATGGCTGGGGAGGCCAGTTATAAAATTTAAATTTTTTACTTACTACAGCGATCTATTCTATATCAATATTTGTGACTTTTTTTTGTTGTATGGCAATTATATATAGCACCTGGAATTTGTTCACCCCGCAAAATTAAAGATTATCTTGATCTTAAAATTGGTTTCCTATACTATTACAACTAATAAATAATAAGGCCAATCAACTAATGTGCTACTTAGTTATTTTTTATAAATATTTTATATTAATAGTTTCAACCACGGTAAATTATAGGCCAAGAGGCCAAGAATTAAGTCGCTGGGGAGGCCGGTGCCCACCCTGCCACCCCCGTAGACACGCCTATGATTGTGTACCTATGTGTTTAAAATTGAATTTAAAGAAATAAGTTTTCTATAATTTTTCAAAACTACATATAATATAAACATTGAACATTTCAACGTTTTTAATTATTATTATAGTCTATAGATATTTTATAATTAAAAAAACACTTGTACCATTTAAATTCTACGCATAGCATTGACATTAATGTCATGCGTAACGTATATGTCATTAACAATGTATAGACAATCTGAGAAAAAAACAATACTTTCCCAACGTAAATAATAGTATTTAAAACACTGCGAAAGAAAACACATTGTTATTACTAAAATATTTTCTTGAATATTTGTATTTCAAAACATGTATAATCATAATATTCAAAACATACCTAATCGTGTCTAATCATATATTCAAAAAAACTAATAAAGATTAAAGATCATACAAATTAAGTACAAAAATTGAATCATTTTTATTATGTATTTTTGTCCTTTTGTATAGTATAATTTACCAAGCATATTATATTTTTATACTGTATAAATAGATACACAATTTCACAAAAAAAAAAAAACAAAAACAAAACAAAATGTAAAAATATATTTTATCGCACATAAACAAAATACTATACGCGTATGCGTATTGAGGTATTTGCAATAATTTTAGTCGTTTTGTGTGGAGTCTCATTAATTTCCTACTGCTACAAAAAACAGAAAACAGGTGATAATGGATTTTACACGCGTATATTTAATATTTATTTAATTATTTATTTTAATCGAATATTTAACACACAAGTTTTACTTCGCGTTTTGTACAATGGAAAACAAATTGATCTTTAGAAATTCATAACTATTTTAAATTCGCAAAACGCACACGATTAAAATGTCGATTTGCATTAGCTTAAGAATTTTAAATCGTTTAACTATAATGTAATAAAAACCATTCAAACTACAGTAATATATTTGACATTCGTGTTTATAGAACGTCGTAATTACGGGTTGTCCATTGCAACACGTAAAATCGTTTATTCTTTCAAACAATGTTTTCTCTAATCACAATCACATTTACGAATGTTAACATTTAAATAAGAAGAACGTACAATTCCACAGAATGCCCAAAAAATGATTAAAATGCAATCAGGGTAACTCGTTAGCGTAGCCAATAGACATACACAAACAGACGTGTATTTGTTATAAATACAATATGTAAACACTAGTACGTACGTACCCGCGTCAAACAATATATAGTATCATTCCAATACGCATACTTTAAAGTAATTATAATTAATCCAACCGCAGGAATAGTTTTATAAGTACTTACTTTTATAGGAATAATGGAGTATACTTGGCGGATAAAACTCGTACATTATAGTGGGTTAAAAGGTTATGCTAGCCGACGTTTTAATAAATAAAGTGACACACATTTCATTAATCATTAAATACATTTGAAATAATTTGTGATAATTAACCAAGGCTTATACAGCGCACGACCTAGATACATTATTTTTCACTTTTATAATATTGGAACTCTGTTCAGATCATTTTTAAAACGTAAAATATATAACGTCTTAAATAATGAAAAGTATTAGTTGTGTCAAAAAATGCATAGTATGTCACATGTATTATTTAATATTTTATATTTATAAGGTGCCTTTTTTTTAAATACACAATTATACATAAATGAATGATGTTTTCAAAACTATATTTTAGCTGTTTTAAGTATACACCATATTATTTGGATTGTACATATTCCGTACGTCCATGATGACACGCGTCCAGGGACGGATTGGGACATAAACTCGGCCCGAGAAAATTTTATGTAGGCAGCCAACTAAGAAAAAAAAAAATTGAAATTAATACCTAAAGATATTACGTTAAAATCACCCCAGCGCTAATAATAATTAATATCAACTCGGTAAAAGAACGAAACAAAATAAAATAAAATAATTATGTACAAACGTGCAGTGTATAACAGCACTGATATTTTTAAATACTCGTATATGCAAATGAGCCACCGCGATGTTGAAGGAAACAGCAGCGGTCTTTTCTTGAAAAACCTTTCGCAAGTCCCACTACTTGTTGGCAAAGTAAATGCAACACTAATGCAAGGAAGAGCTTGATGTATACATTTGAATGAGTAGGCTACCCCGTTTATAATATTTGTCGTTTGCTCTGGTTTATCCGCCATTTGATCATGATAAAAGGTATAATAATTAAATTATATGTTGTTTATAATGAGTGTTAACAACAAATTACTATGTAGCTTCAGAGTCAAGTTTATCATCAAACATATTATACGTAATATAGCCGATAACAACAATTTTACGGTTTTAATCATGGTTAGCGATATTAATCGCGATTAACGTTAATTTAACCGCTTATTTATTGGATTTCATCACTTCCGGTTAAAGCTTAATCGCGTTTAAGCACTAATCAGCCAATTTTGGGCGGTTAATATTTTCAATCATAATTATTAATATTTCATACCTAATCAAATTTCTTTATTTTACTACGACCTACTTTCGTTTTGTTCATTTTTTATTGGAAATGCCTCGTGCTCTAGTGTGAGCTTTTGAGCTTACGCTTGAAGACTTTTTCTTTTTCAAATTAATAAAAAGACAGCAATAATGATCGAGTAGTTAGTAGAGAGTCCAAAATCTGCTGCTTTATTTTTTGTGTGTAGATAATGCGACAAAAAATTATTTATTTTATACGATTAAAATGTCGATTTGCATTAGCTTAAGAATTTTAAATCGTTTAACTATAATGTAATAAAAACCATTCAAACTACAGTAATATATTTGACATTCGTGTTTATAGAACGTCGTAATTACGGGTTGTCCATTGCAACACGTAAAATCGTTTATTCTTTCAAACAATGTTTTCTCTAATCACAATCACATTTACGAATGTTAACATTTAAATAAGAAGAACGTACAATTCCACAGAATGCCCAAAAAATGATTAAAATGCAATCAGGGTAACTCGTTAGCGTAGCCAATAGACATACACAAACAGACGTGTATTTGTTATAAATACAATATGTAAACACTAGTACGTACGTACCCGCGTCAAACAATATATAGTATCATTCCAATACGCATACTTTAAAGTAATTATAATTAATCCAACCGCAGGAATAGTTTTATAAGTACTTACTTTTATAGGAATAATGGAGTATACTTGGCGGATAAAACTCGTACATTATAGTGGGTTAAAAGGTTATGCTAGCCGACGTTTTAATAAATAAAGTGACACACATTTCATTAATCATTAAATACATTTGAAATAATTTGTGATAATTAACCAAGGCTTATACAGCGCACGACCTAGATACATTATTTTTCACTTTTATAATATTGGAACTCTGTTCAGATCATTTTTAAAACGTAAAATATATAACGTCTTAAATAATGAAAAGTATTAGTTGTGTCAAAAATGCATAGTATGTCACATGTATTATTTAATATTTTATATTTATAAGGTGCCTTTTTTTTAAATACACAATTATACATAAATGAATGATGTTTTCAAAACTATATTTTAGCTGTTTTAAGTATACACCATATTATTTGGATTGTACATATTCCGTACGTCCATGATGACACGCGTCCAGGGACGGATTGGGACATAAACTCGGCCCGAGAAAATTTTATGTAGGCAGCCAACTAAGAAAAAAAAAAAAAAATTGAAATTAATACCTAAAGATATTACGTTAAAATCACCCCAGCGCTAATAATAATTAATATCAACTCGGTAAAAGAACGAAACAAAATAAAATAAAATAATTATGTACAAACGTGCAGTGTATAACAGCACTGATATTTTTAAATACTCGTATATGCAAATGAGCCACCGCGATGTTGAAGGAAACAGCAGCGGTCTTTTTCTTGAAAAAACCTTTCGCAAGTCCCACTACTTGTTGGCAAAGTAAATGCAACACTAATGCAAGGAAGAGCTTGATGTATACATTTGAATGAGTAGGCTACCCCGTTTATAATATTTGTCGTTTGCTCTGGTTTATCCGCCATTTGATCATGATAAAAGGTATAATAATTAAATTATATGTTGTTTATAATGAGTGTTAACAACAAATTACTATGTAGCTTCAGAGTCAAGTTTATCATCAAACATATTATACGTAATATAGCCGATAACAACAATTTTACGGTTTTAATCATGGTTAGCGATATTAATCGCGATTAACGTTAATTTAACCGCTTATTTATTGGATTTCATCACTTCCGGTTAAAGCTTAATCGCGTTTAAGCACTAATCAGCCAATTTTGGGCGGTTAATATTTTCAATCATAATTATTAATATTTCATACCTAATCAAATTTCTTTATTTTACTACGACCTACTTTCGTTTTGTTCATTTTTTATTGGAAATGCCTCGTGCTCTAGTGTGAGCTTTTGAGCTTACGCTTGAAGACTTTTTCTTTTTCAAATTAATAAAAAGACAGCAATAATGATCGAGTAGTTAGTAGAGAGTCCAAAATCTGCTGCTTTATTTTTTGTGTGTAGATAATGCGACAAAAAAATTATTTATTTTATTATATTTGTATACTATTTCATCTAAGGAAAAATAATGAATTATGTAAATAACGTAACAAATAAGCTAATAGCCTAATACGGCCAATAATATATTAATATAACACAAATCACATAGTTCTGTACTCGTTTATTTTTAATAATAATAAAAAAAATTAAAAAAACAGTAGATTTAAGCCTACACAGACAATAGGTATTACAGGTTATATCACATTTAATAGTTAATAGTGTCTATCTGTTGTACTCATGATGTAGCATAGGAATTAAAATATAATACAAATAATTTATATATTATAAACAACTTACATATTATAAACTAAAGGTAATAATTGAATTAAAAAAAAAAACTAGGAATTATACATGAAATCGCTTTATTCATTTTTATACACAAAAACGGTAAAAACACGATTTCGTGGAAATCGATGATTTTTATTTCTTCGTAATTTTGAAATTAATGGTTATAGAAACTTGAAATATTCACCAAATATGTAACTTTTTATTATATTATTATTTATATTATATTACGATTTTTGGCTACTTATAGCAATTATAAATGTTGAGATATTTAATTCGTAAAAGAGGTGATTTTCGAAAAATGACATCTTTAAAGTACCAACTATTGATGAAATTTGCTACCGGAAAATAGTGCTATACGTAAAGATTGGAGCATTCCTTCTGGTAGAATTTTTGGGTACAGATATTAAAAAAAAAGCACATCATTGTTACAACTACATAATTTTAACTCTTTTTTCTTTGATCCTGTGGGGATTTTAACCCGAACCCCTCCCCTCGTAAGTACGCCACTGACGCACACTATATTATATATATATATATATATATATATACAGGGCCGAGGCTTCTCATTCTAGCGCTCTGGGTGAAATCACCATTAAGCGTTCTTTTGAAAGAAATGATTGTATATTTTTTTTTTGACACAGATATTTATGAAACAATGTATTGTATACACTCTATTGTAATTTCATTATATACATTTTCTAATTAGGCACTCCATATGTTTAAATATTAAAAACCGTTGCACAGTGAATAAGTAATAAAAATTATATTATTTTATTACAAATTGATTTATTAACATATTTAAATAATATTGATTATTTATCAATTTATTTTTGAAACTTTTAAAAAAATATTCTATAAATATTTTAGATTCTGAGTGGAGCGAGGAATGTATTGGTTTTGAAATGCTGTGATTTTTTTTTTTTTTTTTTGTACCCAAAAATTCTACCAGAAGGTGTGTTCGGATAACAAATTCCATCTAGTTAGTACTTTAAAGATGTAATTTTTCGCTTTTCTCAATACTTTTTGTAAGTATCAGAAAAAACTACCGAAAAATTACATTAATTGCGGTAAAAAAGCAATTTCGCGGTCAAAATCGATTATCGTTATTTGTTCGTCATATTAAAATAACTAATTGTCATAGAAACCTGAAATTTTCACCGAATACGTGACTTTGACCTATATATTAACGTGACAAATTTTCCAAAAAAAAAAAAACCGCTTTTAATTTTGAGCTATTTATAGCAATTGTACATTTCGAAGTAATTGATATTCATAAAGGTGGTAGTTGTTGGTTTTAAGGGTTGCAAATTTAAAACAATGTCAGACGTTTGTTACTTCGACTGTATTCAAGAAAATCTTGAAAATCGTCGAGTCACAATTTATTTTTATAATCATTTCAAAATTTTCGACCAAGTGTAAATTTCCCGAAGCTCGGCTCAGAATCGTTTTATCGAACGCAATGATTTATCTGTCATTGCTTTCAAATGTACCTACAGTAATAAAAAAACTCTAAAATCTTTATCCAAGTAATTCACTCAAGCGTCATCCACAACCAGTGTTGTAAAGTATTTGAGTAAAAGTATTTAAATAAAAGTATTCGAATACTTTTATGGTACTCAAATACGTATTTTAAGTACTTTTAAAAAGAGTATTTGCAAGTAAATACTTTTCTAGAGTATCTTTATTTAAAATCAAATACGTTTTCAAATATTTTTTAGTGACATGAACTATGATGAAACAAAACTTTTGTCATTTTTCTTAATAATCATTTATGATGAGTTGGCAAACTGTTTTGGTCGTGGGTATCGTCAGTGGCGCCGAGTTCAGTAAAAAGAGGTGGTTCAGTTTTAACTAAGACCCACCCACCCACCCACCCACCTTAACAAAATTCTACACTATTTTTCTTAGATTCACTTTTTTAAAAATAATATTTAATAAGTAGGTACAATATGTATATGATACTTACTGAAAAAAGTAAAATTCATAAACTTTTATTTATAATCTATTCATGAATAAGAACTTTTAAATTACAAAATACAATAAGTATACCTACTTACATTAAATTTATTTTTCATATATTATTTAAGTTAATATTTGTAATAATATTTATATTTTATACAATATATGGTAATAATATGTATTAGGTAATATAAATAAAATAGTTTCTTAAAGAAATAAAAAAAAGATCAACATTTAGATTATATGTTTTGCCAGAACTGATGTAGTACTGGAAAATTCATCAATAACTTGATTATGGTCAATATTAATATCTGACTCACAGGAAATAATCATCAATTGTTCCAAACGTTCCTGAGAAATCGTTGTTCTTAAGCGATTTTTTACAATTTTTAATTTTGAGAACGTTCGCTCTGGAGTCGTGCTAGAAATTGGTATTGTACACGCAATTTGGAGAGCCATATGTAGATTCGGAAGAACGCTCTGTAATCCGGAATTATGGCATACCTGTAGATCAAATTAATTTTAGTTTTATATAAATATTACTTTTAGCTCCTTTAAGTCTGTTTAGCAATGGTTTTTAATATGTATGTTTAGATAGGACATTTAAATACAATAAATAAATTAATTAGAAATTACCTTAAATATATGAAGAAGTGTTCCCAAAATTTGACAATTTTTTTCTTTTAGACCCACAGTATCTTTATTTACATTTTCTTCATCACTGTCTTCAAAATCTTGAGAGTTATCTTCATCTTCATTAGTTTCAGAATTATGATGTATATGTTGAGAACCTAGCATAGCGGATTCAAAGTGTGAAAATAATTTTGAAAACTGTATATATTCTTTTATTAAATCGTCTCGGATAATAAACTTTTACATTATGTTTAGTGAACAAATTTTGAGGTGTCATTTATTCATATTTTTATATTTATTATTATTTAATAATGATCTCTATAAAACGACATTTATGCCGCTTGCGTGTGGACGGGTACGTGCTGCGCACTGTGTGTCGTGCGGCACGAGGCCGCGAGGCAAAAGATGCCTCCGTCTGAACGTAGCTTTATACACAATATTATGTAGGTAATCGAAGCTAACATATAATTTGTGATTCTTCTATAGTTCTATTAATACTATTAATTTTCACTGCAAGTCTACAAATACAATAATTTAAATTCTAACACATTTCTTATTAATTATCTTATATTTTTGTTTGTTTTTTTACATATTATAATAGTATCGACCAAGGCATACCACTCACCCACCCTAAAATTTAGGTGGTTCAAATGAACCACCTAAAGTACGTACTCGGCGCCACTGGGTATCGTAGTCCACTGCTGTGATTTTTCCGTTCAAGTCGATGTAGGTAATCCCAATTAGACCGATTAGATTGTTATCCCAGGTCGTGACAGGTCGAACTCCATTATTAATGGTCACCGTATATTTTATACTTATAACATAACAAATAATATATAAAATTATATTTTGTAATTTTTCTTTCTCGGATATTCCTCCATACTTGTGTGTCATGTACTCGTGTGTGCTGTGTGTTGTTGTAATCGTCTGTGTAGAATATAATTATTAGTCACACAAAGAGTTGTAGGAAGTGTTAACGAGTTTTAGTCCAAGGGAGTAAGTGATTTTAGTTTTAAGAGCCCAAACATTAGTAAAACTAATGTTAAACAACATTTAATTACAAGTATTTGAAAGTATTTGTAAATACTTTTACCAAGTATCTGTATTTATACTCGAATACTTTTCTCATTAAGTATTTAAATACGTGTTTTAAATACTTTTAAAAACAAGTACCTGTATCTGTATTTGAATACTTTTAAAAAGTATCTTTTACAACACTGTGACCACAACGCTCTGCGGCTCGTTACCTTTTTATATGCGTGTAAACGTCGACACTGCGTTTCGAGGTAACAAATGAAAAAGTACCGTTACACGAATTGCCTTTATATGAAAATAAGCGATTTTAATTTTAAAAATAATTTAGTTATTCTACGAAATGTGTACAAAATATGTATTACATACATTATTATACGTATGTATTCGAAACGAATACATTATATTTTTATCGACCGACAATAATAATTGAATAAAAATCCGGTAAATATTTTACGTGTAAAACGAACGAGGGACGTATATATATATATATGTATTGTTATTTTAGGGGGGAGTGAACGGAGGAGGAGGAGGAGGAGGAGGAAATCGTTCGGTTGCGCCGCTGCTGCTGTCGTCGTGCGTACGGGCGAGGAACGCGACGGTCCGTCGGTAGATGGCGCGGCGTTCGTCCGGTGCGCGTACGCGCGGTGAGCAGATTGTGATGTTATGCGTACCGGTTGCCGCGACGAAGAATGTTGTTATCTACCGTGAGCACGCTGCGGCAGTACGGTATCGTGCGTGTTACGAGTGGTGTGCGTCGTTCGTCGTGTCGCCCGCCCGACCGACCGACCGACCGACCGACCGATCGGTTCAGAGAGAAAATCGTTGTGCGCTTTTTTTTGCCCCTCCGCCGTTTCATTTCGTTCGTGCGTCGCGTTTTCCCGAAATTATTAATCGCTCGTCGTATAAAACGGCGATTGTTCGAGGGGCGAATATTTTCTCCTCCCCCCACCCCTGCCAATCGTTTTTTTTTTTTTTGCAAATTTCTACGCGATGATCGTCGTTCCATCGGTACCGGTCGTCCGACCGCGGTATTGCCACTACTGTTGTTCCGCGTCCGAGTAGAGGAGGCGGTTTTATGCACTATAGGTAGACAGGGAGGTACTGTTCGCACCAAAGCGGATTAAAAGAGGATATCTCTCGCGGCGTGTGCGTCGTTCGTTCGCGTAGAGTCGGTATAAAAGCGACGGAAAAAGAAAAAGGAAAAAGAAAAAGAAACGATGCCGGGCCGGCGGTGGATTTTGGCGACCGTTGTGCTGTTGTTGGCGTTCGCGGTGTTCGAATCGCACCAGGTGGAAGAACGAGGTGAGTTTTCCTTTTCTTCGTTTTTCGTTCCGGATTTTCAGAGTGCGCGCGACGCGGTTCACAATACACACCGGAGATACCGTACGCGACGGTGCAGACCCCCCCCGAGTTATTTTTCTACATCATACAATTTATAGGATTCGTTTGGTGGCGCGACAATAGTGCTGGACGGTACTTACACGGCCGTAGTACGTTTCGGTTTTGGGGGGTCACCGTCTGACGCGTTAAGTAAAATAGTTTTAGGGCACCGTATAAGTCGTAGTTGCGCAACCAGTGGCGCCGATCTTTTTTTTTTGAACCCCTGGGGTAAAACGTTTTTATAAGGTGGTACCACCCACCTACCCCACATGGGGCCACGTCCCTCTCCAAAAATCCTAGGCATGGTAGTTGTTGAGACCATAATTATTATTGGTAAATATGCAAAAAAAAAAAAAAAATGGTCATCGACCCAATTTTTTTTTTTTCGGCCCTTTCCTAACTCGCATGATGCAATATAACCTTCCCAGATAACTATGTTCCGATTCTCTACTCTGCGAGTAGTGCGGTGTAATACAGGCTACAAGCCATATTGTCGAGGAATGCCATAGAACAAAATCTGAAGGCGAGGGGTAGCAGTACTGCACGATTGTGAACCGAAATCGGTGAAATGGCTAAAGGAACTTGATGTACGACTCTTAACAGTTAAACACGAAGAACATATCCTATCCTATTAATATTTTTAGTTAATGTTGTTAAATTTGAATTTAAATACGTAATTACTAGATAATAGTAGTACATAGTATATATAGTAGTAATTTGTCATATGCGTAAATAAATAAATAGTACCGACTACAGATATACAGACGTACCGGCCGAGTTGGGAGTATTTTTTTGTTTTGTATTGTTTATTTCACTGTGTGGGACTGGCCTGTGGATACAGTACAATAATATTTTATAATATTACATTTGATTATATTAAATATAAATTTTTTTTCATACTGCCCGTCTTCATACACACCCATCCACCGTATAATTTCTCTGGGCTATTTACCCCACTTGACACTCGTGTTCGGCGCCACCGTGCGCAATCGAGGACCGTGTAGCCGGTGTGTGTGTGCGCGCGCGCGTAAACGGCGTCATCACGACGATACAAGAAAATGACGAGACTCGCTTGAAATCGTTTGAAACTCTCCGCGATTCCGTGTTTTGAGGACTGTGATTCCGATGACCGTTATTGCGGGGCAATTTCATGAATTGGACGCGACAAGTGTTGCTGCGGTCAAGACCGTGGCCGGCAAAAATTTTGTTTGGGGGGCTGAGAGTCTGCATATGAAATAAAATAAAAATAATATAAACTAATAATAAAATATAAATCATTAAATTTTATTTTAAGAAAAAATTTCGGTGGGAGGGGGGTCTGAACCCTACCTCCCCCCCCTTCCCACTCTGGCTGCGGCTTTGGCTGCGGCAGTGTGCAGCGATGCGCGTAAAACGATCACCGCGGGAAAAGTCTTATCCGTCAACTCGTCGACGACACGTCTGTTTAATCGTTCTTTCAAGCCGTATGGGGAGAAAAAAAATGTTTTAAAAAAAAGAAAAAAAAAACGTGTTCTCCGGATAACACCAACGCGTTCGTTCGTCGTGGCACGACGCGGCTCTAGGTATTATTGTAGAGTCGTGTACTCACTACTCAGGGTTAGGTATGTGGTGGCCCATAACGTGGGGGCCCCGAATAAATAAACTGGACAATACATGTTTTACTTGTTAAATAACGTTTGATATCCGGGGGGTGGATTCGCGACAGGAAATCGATGTAAAAATTACTGGAATTCTTTGGGAAATCTATAGGAAATCTTTAGGAATTCTTTAGGAAATCTCAGGTAATCTTAAGAATTTTAAGGAAATCTCTGGGCAATCCTGAAAATCTCCAGGAAATCTAGGAATTCAGAAATCTGGTGTACATTTATTTCACTCGCGAATTACCCTTATTTAAATCGAATGTAGTGCCTACACTATATTTACTTATTTAATTTACACTTGAATAAAAACAATCGAAACGGGAAAGTAATTATGATTATAATTATGCGTTATAAAAATACAAATTGGTAAAAAATTAGTGTAAGTGACTTAATCATAAAAATAATAATACGTACGAGGAGTAATGATTAAAATTAAATGCCCGCAACTTTTTTTCTTTACAAAATCTTCTATTATATGTATTGATGAATATTAAATTTTATACAGAAAATTAATTTCCATTTTTTTATTATCTTTGACTGTAAAATGATTACAAAAGTGTGGGTGCCCCTGGGCTGCAGCCCACTCAGCCCCACCTCCCTTCTTAAATCCGGCACTGTACGCACTGCACTTCACTCGACTGCGACAACAAAACGCGGATTCGTGCGGACTCGATACTTTATATTGTATAATATCATCTCACAGTACTCGTATACTCGTATTCGAATGGTTTTCAATCGATATATTTGATGAGAGTTAAAAAGTGAAATAAACAGACGTGGAATCCGAAGCGTTCGATAAATTTGCATCGATGTTCGCTCGTTTCGCGATAAAAACGCTTACACAGTAGTAGTCGTTACACAGCGTTGCGGCGGGCAATCGAATTAAATGAGTGTTCTCGATACAACAACGTCTACAAATCAAAATATAATATAGTTTTTTTTTTTTTTTACTATAAACTGTACGGCCAAAAGAAAAAAACGCGTCGAACAGTAACGAAAACGATCTTAATCGTATTTTATTGGCGTTTAATAGAAAATTAGGTATGCGTTTGCGTTATTGACGCAATTGGACTGCGACTCGCGTTTTTAACTTCTCTGTTACTATATAATATACGTGACTGTTCAAAACCATTAATACCTACGCGGGTTATATTTTTATATTTTTTGTGTCGAAACGATTTTTAACGTGTTTTTTTTTTTTTGTTTTGTTTTTTAATATCGAAACGTAAACACTACACTAGTAACTAATATTTGTATAGATATTTTAAAATGATTACTTCATAAAAGAAATTAGTCATATACGCAGTCCGTGTGTAAACTGTGTATTATCGACGTAATAATACATATTACGCTGTTTACACATGCAAACAGATAAAATGTACGATAAGTAGGTACTACGAAAACGTGTTGATCAGGTATACATAACCCATTAAAAAAAAAAAAACGTCGGATGATAACTGAATGACGTTATCTGTATATACCTACTTGGTAAACCATGAAAATATAGGCGAAAAACGATTTCCGAAACACAATATATTTGAAAATATGCGTAATAATTTATTAGTAACGCGCGTACCTATTTTTTCTGATCTCCGACACGGTGGCGTCATTTCAGTTTTCTAAAGGGGGGGAGGGGGGCAAAAGAATTTAACCAGCTTATTTAACTATTTCCCGCTTACATTAAGCTCGATTTTACAATATAATTTTGATATTTTCGTTATCATAGACACGAATCGTCTGATATTTCTTTTCTTTTGGAGGAAATTCATTACTAAAAAAAAATTACGTTTTTCTATAAAACAAGTATCATAAACCATTTTAGAGTATGGGGCTGTAGTCTGGGACCCTCATACTGCTGATAATTCAAGGAAACTTGAGCGTGTTCAACGCAGATTCCTACGCTTTGCTAGCTTTACATTAAATATTCCTTGTGAGCCTCATAACTTTACGCCGGTTGCTAATAGTCTTGGTTTGACTTCCTTAGCTGAGCGTCGACGTATCGCTTGTATTAAATTCCTTGTAGGCTTATTAAATAATAAAATTGATTCACCTTTCCTTCTTTCTCTAATCTGTTTTAAAGTTCCACCTCGTTCATCTCGTTCCACTGCCCTCTTTTATGTCCCACATGCCACCACAAACTATACGGCTAATGAACCTTTAAGGCGTCTTATGTCGATTGCCAATGCTGATCCTGCCTTTAATGATTTAGTATTAATTTAATTTTGTTTTTTCTTTATTCTAAGTTATTGTGATGTATTATTTTGTTATCTTATATATGTTGTATGTTAAAAAGGGCCCAGCCCGTATATTTATAATAAATAATAAATAAATAATAATAAACGACTACGTAGGTACATAAATATTACGTGAGATTCGAGTTTTTAACATTTCTGTCGTCATGACATCAAACACGTTAGAAATTTTTTGTGACCAGCTCTGAGCGGCTCGTTAAATTTGTTTCCACTCTTTCTCGCCGTCTTGGCCACCTTTAGCTCTTTTAATTTTGCCACTCACAAATGATATAAACATAAAACGTACGTTTGAAACGTTAAACAACGGCTAAACGAAATGGTTTATGCCGTACGTGATACAACGTCAGTTGTACATCGTATTATATTAACGTTAATAATTATTTATGCACTGCCTTTAACGATAACCATGTTTATGGGAAAAAATTCCCAGAACCGCGGTAAGTTTTAACCACGTATCAAGACCTTAAATCGTGGTTATAACTTGCGTAGTTTTTTTTTATTTTTAACATTAATTTAATTTTAATCCACTGTTTGCCACGCGATTTGTTATTACTCATTACTATAGATTTCTTTAGGATAACGTATACTCGTATATATATATATATATATATATATAATATCAGCACGAATCATGTCGGCTCGCCGTTTACAAAGGGTGAGAGGTAAATGTTCATCCTGCCCCAAATGACGCCACTGATCCGGCTACCGTTTTAATAATAATAATAATAATATTTAAAAACATTTAATACAATATTATCGTTCGGTTCGCAATAATAATCGTTACAATATTAAAACAACCGGAGCATATTATAATATAATTTGTAAAACGAACTTCCTATATATTTTACACGTACCCCCACTAATAACGCATTAAAACCCCGCACTGATGGACCGATATTTAAATGGTTTGTAAGTCTAACACAGTGATTACACAAGAATACAAATATACCTAATGAACGTCGAGAAAAGTATCGTACAAATTGTATCGTACAAATACGTACAATATATAATACGCGCACACACGACTAATATATACGTTCGCGTACGCTTTTGTTCGCGAGGAATAATTAATATAAAAATATTTCCTTTTGAAAAAGTAATAACAAATTCACATTTCCATTAGAATGTATTCTCTCATATCTCTTTCGCTTACTGTCTGTTTTATTCCGTCGCTCCCCGACGACGCGACGTTCGTAATACGATACGCGACTGCACACAAGGACGTGTTTTTATTCATCCACAAAGTTTCGCCCCGTCTCAACGATAAAATAACTTCCTCTTTCGGTTCGTATATTATGCTAATGCAGGTCGTGGCCAAAAGCTAAAAAAAAAAAAATTTGCATTATTTCTTTTTCGACGCACAAAATACAACAAACGCATTCTGTTTTTCAAGTGCGATATTCTCGCAACGTTTAAGCGATATTATATAAATAATAATAATAATAATAATAATTATTATTATTATTATTAAAAGCGTATAGTCACCGTGACCGCCGCGCGCCAGTGTCTATACGCGTATTGCATTGTCACAGCAAGAGATCTCCCCCGCTGCCACACAATCCAAACGATCTACACATATATTATAATAAAGCATAAGCAGTCATATCGCAGCAATCTCGTTTCGTTCACTTCCCTTCTCGTTTTTAAAACGACAATATTCTGTATAAAGTGGCTAGACAATAAAACCAGAATGCGGTTGAAAAACACTTTTTTTTTCTTTCTTTCTAAGATTAACATCGCGGAGTTTTACATTTTTTTTTGTTTTCGTCAAAAATACGTTCGAATTCGTAAATTTTCCATCTTGTTTTCGGAATATTCGATGTAATCTCCAAGTGTGTATAACGAAATATTCGAATAACATTGTATAACGGTGTAAAACTTTTGAACGTAAACGAGTTTTAGCGTGTAACGACGTATATACATGTATATTTTGTTCTTGATTGTTTTAATTTTTTTGTCATCAATTACAATATTGAATCTCATGAAAAAAAAATAATAATAATAATAAAAAATGTTTCGAAACAACGGTGTGTGTGTGTGTGTGTGTGTGTGTGTGTGTGTGTGTAGAATACCAAGAAACGTCCTTGTTTCACGAACGACCGCGGGTACAGTAATCGTTTATTAGCTATACAAAAACCGCGTTGTGTTTACCTAAAGTAAAATACGCAATAATATTGTATTTATAATTAATTATAAATAAATAAATAATTTATATAATATTATTATATTATTATATATTGTATATTTATATATATATTATTTATATTATATAATATAAATAATATATAATAAATAAATAATTATTTATAATTGAAAACGCTAATACGGTAACTAAGCGTTGTGCAGCACTGTAATATTATGTATTCTAATATTGCGTTTGCGTGTTTCCATAAAACAAGATATACCCGGTGTCGCGTTACACGACAATACGCGCGCGCTTATTATAAAATAATATACAATCTCACGGGATTACAAAATACGTGTTCTCAATTTGTCACAACACTTACACACTCAAAACGTTAATTTTGTAGAACGCGTAAATTAATTTATGTGAATCACGTGTGACGAATAAATCTTTTAAACACCATAATATCATAATGTATACGTTACATTACGCGCAGTGCAATGCTGCGAACAAACGTTACACATTAAAGAGATATTAACACGTGACTGGTTCGTATATGTACTGGTTTAAGGGATTTATATTCTATATACTGTATAAAACAAAAACGAAACGATAGAAATCGTACAATTTTAAACGACAGTGATAATAATTTACCGCGATTTATAAAAATGTCGAGGTAATAAATGCGATATAATAAAATATACACACGCGACTCGTCCAAGTATAGAGATAATATAGCTCGCGTGCGGTTCAGTCGTGTTCATAATGTACAATTTTGCAAATAAAATAAACTACAACGCATAGGCGATACTAGACCTTCGTGGCAGTGGAGAGCGAACAAATATTTTAATCCAATCCGTCTTGTCATCCCTTCAAACTACTATTGTACAACGGTCCCTAAGACGTATAAATTCATAGGAGGAACAAGAATCCTCGAGCGGGGGGGGGCGACCGCATATTCTGTTCCTCCCTAATATCGCCTGTTCTTAAGTGCGTTTTTAAAGTATGTAACACGATATAAAAAGTTTAAATTTAAAACAAAACAAATTTCTTACAGAAAAAAAAAAAATTATATATATATTTATTATTATTAATATAAGATCCAGAAAATTTGATTTGATAATATTATTGTACTTAGGTACATAAACTATACGACATAAATTCTATTTAATGATATTGAGCTCTCAGTACAAAGAAGAAAAAAAACAGTCGAATTATATGGAAAATTTACGCATTGTAATTTTGTTTCAGCTTTGTATTAAAATTATATTTAGGTCGATATTCGATTACATTAATATTAAAGAATACAAATATTGACTTCATAGACGTTATTAGAAAGTTTTACATTACAAGATTACAGCCAAATAAATTTCTCGGACAATATAGACTGGATTTCCTTAGAACTAATCCGATGTATTTATCCGTTACGTTTACAAAATGTACAATATTAATACGATTAGAGTAGATATTATAATTTCCGTGGTATAAAGCAAAAATAAATTGTACTAAAGTTAAATGCGCGACTCGAAGAGTTTTTGTATTCAATATATTTCTAAGTATTCTGAACTTACAGAATAATTTTCTTACGTGTATTATTCACGTAATAAATATACGTACCTTCAAAATGTACATCGAGACACATGGTTACGGTGCAGTCCACTTTTTCCAAACGTTCACAATTACACGGATGATTTAAATGTATATTTACAATTAACTGCATACGCGCGCGGAGAAAAATTCGGATTGGTAATATTAAAAATAATATACTCTCATTTATGTTTACTTAAATTTGTACGTTTACTTATAGTCATATTATACTGTCGCACCGATCTTTCACCGAATCTAAACAGTTATTTAAGAAATCATTTGTCAGTAAATCTTTATAATAAACTACCGTGCTTTATATAAAACAAATTTTATACACAATAGAATATAATATAACCATGTCATCAGCGTAACAATGAATTTTATTATCCGAGTTGGAAAATTTACTAGACTCGGTTAATAACATAAATTATAAACAAAATAGAACCGGGAAATTATAAAAAAAAAAAAAATGTATATTTTGATAGGCAATAAGAAAATATATATATCGTGTAGACAGTAAGTCACAGTCTTTCTCAAAATGGACGATCGCGCCCCGTTGTAGGCGTTGGTGACCTTCAGGAGGGGGGGGGGCGTAAAAGGCGCCCAAAGAAATTCTGGTGGCGTTGAGGAGGTCTAAAAGTCGAGAGTTGATTAAAAAAAAAAACCGAAAAATCATGTACTACTGATATTTCAAACTAAAATTAAATACCTGCCTACTACAACGATTTCCGATAGCATTCCCGTCATCGTATTTGCCTGAACGCTGATTTAGTCCTACTCGTATATAACAACACGTGGGTAACTAAACAGAGAAATCGGCTGCTCGTTACCGAACGCGGCGACTTACGGCTGTTTTTAAGTAGATCCGCGAGACTGATATCAAAGAAACTCGTTCAAGTGCATTGTGTTCATCCTTCACGTTAGGTAATTTTTAAAATTTTAAATTCGAAGCCTTGTTTTGATTTTAATAAAAATACTTTTAAATGCGATTTTAAATACGCGTTTTTTAATTGCTCGCGTTAAAACGGCTCATTTGAAACGTAAAGTTTGAACTCGAAAATAGTACCTATTATGGCATGTTTTTGGACGCCCAATATTAATATTATTGCAATAACCGTTTTTTTTTCTATGATGCGCAACAGACGATAAGTTTAAAAGCTTTTGCTGGACGCTAGAAAATTTTTTGATTCTCGGAGTGGGCGGCGGGTGAAATAAGTCTGAGACCTTGTGGTATATTTATATTATAATGCTATACGTTTGTTTCCACGAACACCGCGCGTTTTGCCGGGGTCGACGGTTTACGCGTCCACAAGTTCTCAATGCGCATCATAAACCGCCCGCAGGGTTTAATAGAACTATGACAGTTATAATAACAATAATAATAATAATCGTCGTTATTTGGTCGTGTGTCCTGTATATACGTATAAGTCAGTGGTTCTCAATTCAACTCTTATTATATCGAATAATAACTATAGGAAATATTAATTCAATACAATATATTGGATCAAGACAATTCGATAAGCGATACGAGTAGTAAACGTCGAGGAAAAAATGTATTAAAGACTTATTCGTAGTAAAAAATATAGTTATTCGATCGTTGTTATTATTATTATTATTATTATTAGCTATTGCACTTCTTTGATCAGTTGTGGCATTCTCGAAACGGCGTTGTTGCCGAAAGCAATCCGCGTGTACAATACGGAATAACGCGTTTTACTCCCTAAACATTTGTCGTCGGACACACAATGGCCGTAGAGTATATTTTAAGGAATTTGTACCGGGTGGCACTATGACTAAGGGGACTAAGCCTATTCTCAGGTACCTTTTTAGTTTATGACTTGAAAAATTGTTCACTCACCCGTGCCTCGTGTCTAGTTCCCCCGGGATAATTTGCAATGTATAGTACTATAATAATTATTTAAAATAGTGATGGGTTAGATTATTCTATAGAAGAAAAAAAATGTCGAATTTTAAAACGAAATCTCGAAATTATAATTTTTTTTTATTTTCATTTTAATTCTATAAAAATAATTACAAGTCAGTATCGTTTGAAACCATTTTTTTTTCGACTTAAAAAATGCGCGCGTAAAACGGAGAAAGAAAAAAACTGATACCGTGGACCACCACCAGTTGATGACCCAGTGGCGAATACGGCGATAGGTGGATCGCTTCCCCCCCCCCTTGGAGTTTTCGTCTCTTTATATTCGTTTTTATTATACGTACTGGCTATTCATATTATAAAATAATAAGTACATTCGTATTCTTTTGTATAAAATAATTTTTTTTCTGATCTAAAGAAGTGTTAGGAACATTCCGGTGTAATTTGAATACAGGCCTGCTCGAAAAGTGTTAATGGAAGAGGATGTGGATTTTTTTTTCAATTAAAATATCTAAAATATGCGTATTTTCCTTAATTGATCTGAGTCATAAACTTCTAATAGGTACCGATAATGGTGAGGTTGCGGGGTTTAGACTCTACGATCGGGGGAGGGGGGGAGGTCGTTAGCTCACCGTCGAGTTTGAGTTCACCTCCCCTCAAGATTTCGATATAACCGCCGCCACTGTGGTGACCACTGCAGCCGATCGTCTGTCGTCGCCCCTTTTAAAAGCGCCCATTCGAACGCAATCGGATCTACCTACATATGTACCTGGCCGGATACTTTTCGGAAAATATCGTAGAAACACAAAGCCGCCGCCGCGTCAACGGTATTCGGAACCGGATAGACGTTGGCGCTGCAGCTGCACGTACTATATTATATTATATTATGTACGTCGTCCGAGGCGGTGTAAGATTACCGCGGTTTTTATTTCCTCCGCAGTGCCACTGCCGTGCGCTTCTTCGGGGAGTTTCAGACAGGGACCGGGAGGACATGACGCGGATCCCTGACGCGTCGCGGGAGGAAACGCTGGCTGCAGCACGAGGGCTGTAACGGAAGACGCCGCACATCTTTTGAACTGAGTGCGCGCTCGTATATAATATGATAATCGCGTATAAGTACCTCTCGCGCGCGCACACACTAGGATTATCCTGTGTGAACGCCCGGATTAAGGGTTTGTACGTGATCCGGGTGGAAGTACGCATATATATCGTGTTTTTTGAAAAGGATATTTTTTTTTTTTTATATATATATACTCACGTTTCCGCGAGTGGCGCCCCACAATGGGGTTGCCGGGGGGGGGTCCCTTTCAACCCGTTTCGAGTGCGTGCGAGGCAGCACTTTATTAAGCCGCGCACTCTTTAAGAACGGTGATACGAATAATAATATTAATCGCTATGCGCACCGCGGTCTGTGCATGGAGTGTCCGAGCTGGATATTCTCCGTATATTATATAGGCATGGTGTGTACAGGACGCGTCATCTGCAGCTTAATATTATTATCCGAGCAAAGCGTTCGACGAAACGGTGCTCGAGGACGAAGGAGACACACGCGCCGCGCTCACGTCTCATTCGAAAGGGATAAAAGTAATAATTTATCGGATTATTCGCAGTGGCGTGTTTACAGGGCAGGCCGATTATGTCCGGCCTACTCGATTTTTATTTGAACTATTAATCGCATGTAAAAATTCATATCCTACAGGCAAAATCTTTCCACCCTATATAGTACTGTACAGATCACAACGGGCCTGCCCGAATATTTTGAGCTGGACACACCATTGATTATTCGTATGAAGCGCGGGATGATATAAACGCCGCGGCGCGGAAGAATTTCTTTAAAATGTAAATAACGAAAATATTAATTCGAATTGCGTTTTTTCTTTTTATATGAAAACGTAATTAAAACCTATAAAAACCAGAGTCCGTATATTATTATTTTATACAATATATTATATATCGTCATAGGCGGTATTACGAGGTGGTATATGCAGCTGCCCCCCTCTCCTGCGGATTCTCGTTCTCCCTATAAACACGTCCGTTTTACCATAATAGTGGTTCAAACGCAGTTCGAGCCGACCTGCAGACCCTATAGAACGCGTTATCCGCATTTATTATAATCGATGCGATCGGTTGTTCTGTTGATATTTGACAATAATTTATTGACCACACGTCGACCAGTCGCGTAAACGTGCCTATGCCTGTGATCGGGTTATTCGCGCCAATGTTACGCGTATGCAGTCGATCGTCAATATAATATTCTTAAGATGCGTGCGTTCCTTATCTAGCGCATTTGTAATATTAAATTTGTAAAAAAAATTGCAATTAATGTTCTCGTTTTTAATCGTTTAAATTTTCAGTAACAAATATACCTGCAGTTTCGGTATTGAAAAAAAAAAAAAATGAAACTTTTCATTACATTGACAGTATCCCTTCTATTCTGTGTCGTCTATCCCCGTGATGTGAAACTACCATATAAATTTGGGTAAAATTTAACGTTTATAATTTACGAGTAGTGTGGATTTGAGGGGGTGACAATAAGGCGATCGTTACTTCCGTGACTTGAGTTTAAATATTTGCTTGCAACTTTTTTTATCGAATGCTTCGAATTGTCCGATTTACCACCATTGGGCCGGCAGTGTTGATTTACAATTTCAAATCGGAGTGGGGGACGTATAGCCGGGTATAACGGCGCGAAAATATTTTAAATATGCGATTCAAACGATATTAGACACGTTATTTTCAAGTCATCATTATTATATTATAATACACTATATATACACGCTGTTGTTATATAGCTGCCGTCGAAATTATTATGTCTGCGTAGAATATTTTGTTATTCAAACACCAGTGACGGTATAAAAAGCAACGCTATATGAAAAAATATATATATATACGTCGTTATGAGAAGAAAAAAAAATTGAATATTTGAATTGCAAATTATGTATTTCTTTCATAACATACATATATCGTATCGAGTGGTAAATTAAAAAATAACATGTAATACACACTTACCCAATACTTATTGAGAATAATTTCGCCGAGTCGACGTATGTAGGTATATACGGCGTATATTATACATGCAGCGTATATAGGGCGCGTGCGATTATCGCGTCATTAACGTATTACATTATTATTGGCGACAACAGAAAATGTTGAATATTAAAACAATAATAATTACTATATACTATATTATACTGCGCGTGTTTGAATTCAATAATATACTTTGATATTAAACCGTTCTTGACGTATACGAACAAATCGAAAGCAATAATCTTCGGAATCCAATCAATATTTACTATGGTAAAAATATTTTTTAGAAAAAAAAAGAAACCGATTTCGAAAAACGCACTAAAAAGTACGAAATAATCAGTAAGATTTTTGCAATCGGCGCCGAATTTCAAACAACATTACATTGCGCAGAAACGCATTTTATTAATTGTATTGCTATAAATTAACGTATCAATAAAATGCGTTTCTGTAGCGCAATGTAATGTCGTTTGATGAAATTCGACGGCCGATTTCGAAAAGGTTATTGATTATTTCGTACTTTTTAGTGCATTTTTTTTTTTTTGAAGTCGGTTTCTTTTTTTCTAAAAAAATATTTCTATTCCATCGTTTTTAGTCATATTAGTTATAGTCATTTCTGCTACTACATTTGATTGGGCGGTTAAGTAGGATAATATCTGGGACAATCCTTATGAAATCGGTCTTCTTCTTCTTCTTCTTCTTCTCCTTTGCCCTTTTTCCCGACTATCTGGGATCGGCCACCCTGGTCCTCAGCTTCTATTTGACTCTATCTCTTGCATCCTTTTCACACACACACCAGTGATTTCCATATCTCTCTCAACCACCTCAAACCACCTATTTTTCGGTCCTCTTTTTTTCCTCTTTTTCAATCCTTATGAAATCGGTAAATATAAAAAAAATATATATACATATATACAAAAAAATTAAATTACTGGCCGAATACTAGGCCAATGTTTACAAAATTGGTACGAACCACCGTTGAAAACAGCGGTTCCTAAACTTTTTTTGCGGCGGTGCCCTTTTTTGGTCTAAATTCAGCCGCGTTGCCCTACCGTGATATACCACGAGGAATATACATATGAAAAAATCAACAATAATTCTCATTGATCATCAGTTTTTATAATTTCACTGAACATAATACAGTATAAGCGTTCTAAGCATACAGCCGACTTAAAATTAATACATTTTTTTTCTACTTGAAATAAATAATGCAAAATATTGAAAAAAAAAAAGAGAAAAATTATTATAAACGAGTGAATAAAATAACATTATTAATGAGATACGTGTGATTGACTCGCGTTAGTTAGTGATGGCAGTAATGATGTTATATAAAATTTGCGTGGTTGTTATGGGGTCCGAATCCGGAACACACGTAATAAATTTTTTTATAAGATTCAATTTGAAATTCAAAAAATTCCAAAAAAAAAAAAAAAAAATAGAAATTACAATAAATCATAACTCATTTTTTATGAGTCACGGGGTGCCCTCGGATATCGGATATCGGTTATCGATGGACGTGGAATTTCACTGTGACGCGTTTTCGTGTGTATACAGTGATGGCGCCAGACGCACAAACCCCCCGATTAAGCTCCCCTCCGCCGCACAGCAGGTGCCAATATAGCGCGATAGACGAGATAACTCGCGTAGCAATAGCCCGTTTTTTTTTCTTCAGTTTTGTGGTATACGAAAGACGTAATATTTTATGATATTTAAGGACACGCCAAAAAAATACACCCGAATACGTTGAATTGATAAAAAAAACGGAAATAAAATTTTACGGACCTACAATAAATTAAAAACACAACAATAAGAACACGCTTCTCCAGTACAATAATAACGATGGAATTTCAGTCAGACGCGTTTATAATATTTATTATTTTCAATTAATACACGTTTATCCCGAGAAGTAATAAATAAAACAACAAAAAAACGGTTATTCGACATTTTTAATATACGCGCGGTTTATTATTATTTTTTTTACTTTTATTACGTAGTTACGCGACACGCTATCATTTTTTTATTTTTTGTTTTTCATACGTTTTAATAGATAATTTTAATTATATTACGTACGACCGCGAGTTTTTTTACTTGGGCGGCGAGGTATTAGATAAGATTTTTGTTGTATAGGATAGACGCGCGTTTTGTTTTTTCTCAGTCGATTACGACGGTTTATCCGTTTTTTTTTTTTTTTATGATGATGATTGTCGTCGGTGTTGAATTTCGTCGAACTGTGAAAGAATGGGGGAAAAAAAAAATTATATATAGGAACGACGACAAACGGTCTTGCAGTGAGCAACTGATTAAGGTCGATTAATACGACCCATTCGGGCGACATGTGCAAGCTCGGTGTTCTTATTTGTTGACGAATCAATTGTTTTCCGTTCGAACATCGACGTCGTACGTCGAGATTAAAATGATGTCATTGATTTCTTTCTTATACCTCCCCTCCCCTTCCACACACACAAACAGTAATTTTTAACAAAACCAATATGTACAATATTTTTATAAATCGATTGGTTTCGCCAATCGTCTGTATAATATATCGAAAAATTACGTGTATATCGTCGTCGTCGTCATCACTATAACGACCATCTTACAATATTATTATTATTATTTTATTTTTTTTTATATAGCTTTCACGTTTGTCCTACAAGATTTCTATTATTCCTAATTTTTTTTAAAAAAAAAAACGTTTTTCTTAGAGTTTGGATTTTTTTCAATGAAAACGGATTCGAATCCGAGTTTGTGCGCAATCTTTCCGTTTATATATATATATATATACCTAACTATATGTAGACGGATGTCGCCAGTGGCGTAGATACGATTATTTTATTGGTGATGGGTGGGAGGGGGGTGCTAAGGAGGAACTTTCGTTATAATAATATTTTAAATATTAGGTATTAAATTTGTAGTTATTACTGAGAGAATCCCTCATAATATTACGAAACAAAATCAACTCTCCGATTGTTGTATAGTAGATACGTCTAAAAAAAAAAAACTTCTTCCGCATTATTGATCGCGTTAATATTATATACATATATATATACGGTTTTTACGAAGAGTAGATTTTTCAAGAGGTTTAATATAATACCTGACTCGGTAATAAGAAAAACTATCGAATTTTCTCGCGTTTTCTACAGTCGAATAAAAACAAAAATCAAAATATCTTTTAATTATTTATATCTTGTATACATTCGCATACGTATATTCTCTCAAGATTCTGAACTATATATAGTAATATTCTATAATAATATGCGTTGAAATTCGCTATTACATTCACAATCGACGAAATACAATATATTTAACATTTCAAATAGCAAGTACAATTTGTTTTTATTTTTGGTGGGGGAGGATGGGAAACCCTCGCACCCTCCCCGTATCTACGCGATACTTAATATGACATATCTGACGAATAAACACGTTCGCTTTACCACGTAAATACGTTTAAATTGTTCGGAAATATTTAATGACAGATTAATATTCTTTTTGACCGTGACACAAAATACTGCAGACCACCGCTTTTTCCATCGATTTATTATGGTACCCGTACGTTTTTCCCGAATCCATTTCCCCGAAAGACCATTTCACCAAAACCGAATTCCCGAATCTATTTTCCAAAAGTCTTTTTCACGAAAATCATTTTCCCGAAACAATAAAATAAAAATTCAACGTATAATATTATACAATATGCAGTACCTACGTTTGTATTCGTTAGTGGTACCGTGAGTATTAAATTTATTTATTGTAATCTGTGAAATTTTCATACGTAAGCCCAAAACGGGGAAATCTGTATATTATAGTCGGTAATTTGTACTGTTGGGCCAGAAGAGCCGTAAATCGTAAAATTTGTAACAATATTATCATTTTATTATGTATAATTTCATGCGTAAAAAATAAATAAATTATAATATAATATTTAGAATTCGAGAGGTAGTTAATTAATTATCTATACGTAACAAATCCGACGACCATTACGTTTATTTATTTTCAATACCTACCTATATATTATGAATATGCACAAAAAAAAAAATTTCCTTGTTACGGTACAGTTACATAGTATTAGTTTAATAATGGTATTTTTTTAAAATTAAAACAATATATTTTCGTGAATAATACCATTCGGGAAAATGGATTTTCGAGATTTTGGTTTCCGTGAAACGATCTTTCGGGAAACCGGATTCGGGAAAATGTTTCGTCGCGGATAAAACACGCGCGGAACAAAGTCACTCGTTCCGTTGTTTCGTTGTTGTTGTCGGACTCGGCGCGTATTTCTCCTCATAAACAATCGAACTCGAGTTTATGGGATTATTTCCCATTTTCATAATGGATATGAGATTTTGGTTTTAGTGAAACGGTCATTCGGGAAAACGTACTGGGAAACCGATTATTATTATATAACGTACGCGTAATCGTTTTACACCGTTCTCGAGTGAGACGGACTCGTGCAAGCGAGCGAATCGACGTGGTGCTGCCACTGCCGCCACACGTCTTGTCACGGACGGGTAACGGTTGACCGGGGGGAGAGGAGAGAGAGAGAGAGAGAAAAAACAGGGATTGTACAGAGCCGTACGGGGTTTTTTTTTCTGTACAGTGGCGGCGTGCCTCCTCCGTTTTGTGTACGGACGACGGCGGTAGTAATAAACCAGAACCGATCGGTCTAACGGCAACGGCGGGTCATCTAAAGGATATAAATTCCTATATACACCGGCGCCCGACCCTTCCTCTATAATAAGCATATTACGCGGGTGCACTTCACGCGCAATCTCGAGTGGAAATCGATTATGGAATACCTGCCGCGCAGTGACTGCAGGTAAACCACCGATTTCCTACTGCGCGAGAAATAATACCGTAAAATAATATCGTCCTGGCCGTGTCTATGCGCTCGTTATTGTCCAGGTAGAGAGAGAGAGAGAAGGGGCGATCGGGTGAAGTCGATTCGCAATCGATTATTCGAACTCGTTATTGTTTTGTTTTCTCTCCAACGACGATTGAACGGAAAACAGTTGTCGTTTTATCAACGGGAATTCGAATAGATCTTGACATTAATATTATTATTCGTCGAGAAAACAAAAACCACAATATCGTGGAATCAATATCGTGGAAATATAAAATCGGAAAAACACTACGCGCGCTATAGGTACTCATCGACTGACGCGCGATGACGCGCGTTATTTATTGTTTTTTTAAATACGACTTGTTTTATATTTAATGTACGCGTAAACCGTTAAAAAAAAAATAATAATAATTAGGACAGATATTTATATGCCTTAAAATATGCTTAAAAAAAAAAAATTTTTTAAAAACCTAAGAAAATTCGAAAATTGTATTTTATTACTGTTTTTAGTTATTACAGTTAAACTCAACAAAAATATTTTACATTTTTTATAATATTGTAATTTAAAATTTTCAATACGTTGAATTTAAATAATTATTTTAATTTGATTTATTGAATGGCATTGTTTCACGATCCATGAAATAAACTGTAAAATGTATATAGATTACATTATTTGTCATATCTCGTATTATTAATAAATTGAAAAACCATAAAAACCAAATGAATAATATTTTATCTAAAACATTGGTAATAAAGTTATCAATTCGCCTGTTGATATTTATACAATTATAAATGTAAAACAATTATTTTGTAATTATCGATTTTTTTTTTTTTTTAGTTGAAAATGACTTTAAAATGTACAAAATCCCAAAATATGCCCTAAAAATTCAAAAATGGCAAAATATGCAAAATAAAAGTTTGTTTATAGAATCGTTAGGTCATGAAACACATTTTGGTTAAACTAGCTATTTTTTTGACCAACCACCAATAAAAATGTGCAAATGCTGCATAAATATCGGCCCTAATAATAATAATTACGGTCCATAAATCCTCGGACAACAGTTTTTTTTTTTTTTTTTTGTCAGTATTTATAGATCATATTCTTTCGATCTCGGCATGTATCGATTTCAAACCGTTACGTTTTATTTATTGTACACGCACGTATGCAGTAAATCCAAAGGAATTTCTTTTCCCCCGTTGCTACGCGGACGTTTAAAAACGATTTTATTACCCTTTTAAAATTTTGTAAACGGTTTCTCGTAGGAAACTATAAAAATTCGTCTATACGAATACGACGCTTGTCTTTATTATCGGTAATAGTCGTTTCGAATTATACGTATTCTATACAATAATAATACGGTTTTTTTTTTCTTCGTTTTTCCGAATATTAAACCATACGCCGCCGCCGAATTAACGTTAATTTTAAGTGTTATTCGGGATAAATAAAACGCTATTATTTTATTATTATTATTTTTTAAAGCGACGGCGGTGTGAACCTCTTCTCACGGGCTCCTCTTCACGTTCCGCTGCCAGCATGTCGATCGGCGGCGCGCTAACCAAAACAAAACACATGTGACCCAGACGATAAAAATCGTATTTTATTTTTGTTTTTTTTTTCTCCACTCCCTTCATAATGCGTTTCACAGTTCGCGTTTCTTTTATCCGATCCCACTGTTTCGGGACAGCGGTTTTTTTTTTTTTTTTCGTGAATTCGTAAACTACTCGGTGAAACGAACCTTGTGGAACTCTTTAGCGGCGACGATTATGTCGCGCGCGTATCACACGTAACACGTTTTCTTACAATACACGTCGCTTGTTTGCGACAATAATGACATAACACAAAAAACATGATTTTACAGAAAACGAGTTTAAAATATTTAATGTACAATTACACAATGATAAACCTTTTTTAAGTGTTATTTTGTTTTTCTAATTGATTGTTATAGCAGATAAATGTTTAACATGTAATAAATACTTACCTACCATAATTTTTAATCATGAAAATTAACAACAAATTAAAGATTCCTTCATTTATGATACTCTTGATGCAAAATTATATTTTCAATCAGGAGTTATTTTTAGTTGTATGTCGTTAATGCTGAAAATTTTTTTCATTAATACTATCACAATTCGGATTAATACAAAATAATTGATACAATATTTTTAAAATTTGACTCGCCTATTTCTGCAATAACGTTTTAGTATTAATATTATGACCGTCTTGAATAAATGGTTTGAACTTTATATCGGAACTATGCAATCATGCAATAACGACACACCTGCTGTCTAGCGGTTAAATTAAGAAACCAAGTTGTGTCGTTCTTACAAATAACAAAATGATGAATGTACATTCTGTTTGTCTTAAAATCTCAAAGACAACGATTTTTGAGTTATGTCATTCTTGTCGCAAACAAGCGATGTCGTCTAGTAGTACGCCGCCATGCTGCACGTGCCCGTGTGAAAATAAACATTCCTGCGGATTCGGCGGCGCGCGCATTATAACCGCTGCAGCCGCTGGCGACGACGACGATGGCAATTGATTAATTAAGAGCTGGGTCACGGAATACGCGCGGGATGGGCTTTTAATCGACTCCGCCGAAATTTCCCGTTTCGATAAAAACGTACATTTTCGACTCCGCCGGCTGCTGTACAAAAAAATTGGTACAAAATTCGGTATGCGCTCTTCTACAGGTTTCTCCGTTCTACACTCGGTCTGCGCTGGGAACGGGGATATTGGACAACGACCATAGGCGCAATTTGGGTTTTGAATTTGAGGGGGCTAAAATTTCCAACAAAAAAAAGACCAGTTAAAACCTCTAATCACAACTTCCTATTAAAACATATTTGTATACATTATTATAAAAAAAATCGTATGTTTCTTCATATATTTTGAACCTGGTAATTTTTAATAAATACGCTTAATTTCAAAAATATTTAATTTATTTATAAAAGTACTTATAATAAAATATACATTATTATGTAATAATACTTATAATTGTATGCGGTGATTTGAAAGGGCAAATTTATTTCGAATATCTTCCGTATTAAGTTCTTTAGAAATGTCTTTTTCAATATAAATTAAAGAAGAATTCGAAAATCGGTCCTGAGACGTCGACGTACGTAACCAATTCTTTATCCTCTACTTTAACATAGTGAATTTATTTGGAAATATTTGATGGGGCTAAATTCATCATTGGGGGCTTAGCCCCCAAGTCCCTCCAAATTGCGCCTACGACAAAGACTGTACATTATGCGTTTTTATAATTTTATATTAATAACCGAAATCTCACGGTGCATGGGTAGATGGCCCCTGGGTATTTGGCTTAAAAAAATAGAAACGATTGCCGTTATTTTTATGTTCATCGACGCGATCGAGAAACACTTTTACCGATAAAATAGAACGCGAATGCGAGGCAGGATCATGAAATTCATTCTGATGAATGGGCTGCGTATATAGGTGTCTCATCAGCCGGGGTTTTGTACACGAGACGGTAAATCACCAACTCTCGTATGTCGACGAAAATACAGGAGCCCACACTCAAAACACTGACACGTCATGGTCGGACGCGAAAATTAAAATTATTGAAGAAAATGAGAGGAGTTTCTCTTCATCATTTGCAGTCCCATCTTGATCAATATTGCTGGCGACTTTACCGTCAAGACAGTCCTGACTTTTTTCTCGCTATGTCAGAAGACATTCAGAAAGTGAATCAGCAATAAAATAAAACGCAATTAAAACGACGTATTTAGAGCGCAGTTACCGAATTAGCACCAAAAAATGATGTATCCGGCCGGCTATACTATATTTATAGGTAAAAGCAGAAGAAGCCGGCGAAAGCTACGGGCGACCCGGGCGATCGCCCAGGGCGCTGATCACAATGAGGCGCAACACTGACAAGAATTAGACTGATATTTTTTTTTTTTTTTAATTATTATTTATTTTAAAAACAAAAATTTTAACTTTACTCGTGCTGCCATTAATTTGAAATACATAATAATATAATTCGTAGAATAACTAAATTGTTATTTTGATTAAAAATGTTTAGTTTCATAAAGGCGATTTAAGTAATGGTATATACCCTCATTGTCAGTGGCGCAACAAGGAAATATTTTCGGGGGGGGGGTTATAATTTATACAGTTATCAATTATCACTGATAACTTAATAATTAATTAAATTATTTTAACTTTTTTCAGTAGCCATAATTATCACACATATCCAACAAACTATTTTATTATTTAGTCCATGCGGATTTCCACATTTTACGTAATGAAAAAAAAAAGATTTCGGGGGGTTGTAACCCCCAAACCCCCCCCCCTGGTCGCGCCATTGCTCATTGTTAAGGGGACTGAAAGCGGGTATTTTCTCTCTTTGTCTTACACACATGAAACATAGCAAAATAGACGTTTCGTACTTCCAACGTACCGATCGATCTATTGGTGCGATAAGAAATTTGAAAACAGATTTGAATTCCTCGTGAATTTTACTACAAAACGACTTTACCACTTCTTTTATTTCTTTTTTTTTAAGACCTTCAAAAGTGAATTATTAACAATTTTTTTTTTTTTAATTTTTCGGTTAATTTTTCCAAAGGTTTATGAAAAAAAAATGATGAAAGTGGAAAGTCGTTTTGTAGTAAAATTCACGAGGAATTCAAATCTGTTTTCAAATTTCTGATCGCACCAACAGATCGATCGGTACGTTGGAAGTACGAAACGTCTATTTTGCTATGTTTCATGCGTGTAGGACAAAGAGAGAAAATACCCGCTTTCAATCCCCTTAACTTGAAACGTAGTGCCGACGTTAATATGTAAAAAAAAATACTCGTAGAATATTTTTTTTTTTTTTAAATGGTTAAAAAATAAATTAATAAATAACCAATATTATATAAATATGTGTTAATAAATCAATTTGTTATAAAACAATATAATTTTGATTATTATTCTCTGCGACGGGTTTTTAATTTTTAGTTACATTGTGATTTTACAATAATTATGGTAGTAACATATGGGATACCTAATTAGAAAATTTACATAATGAAACTACGATAGTGTACGACATCGTTTCATAAATATCTATGTTGAAAAAAATACAATAATTTTTTCAAAAGGGCGCCTAACGGTGACTACGCGCAGGGCGCTAGTATGAGAAGCCCCGGTCCTGGGTAAAAGGCCCGAATTTCTATACGTTTATACAACCGAAACAATGCATTTAAAGAAGGAATCATAAAATAAATATGCGATTAAAAAAAAAAAAGAACTCAAAATATGTAATATAATATTAATAGGGGTTTTTTTTTAATAAATTTATGGGTTTATAACTTTTCGGATATCGATAATAAAAACGGATTTACTCTTCGGTACAAGATGTCCGGTATTCCAACCGATAAAATGTTATCTTTATTCAACAGGGGAAAAATCAATATAATATACGACGCGACGTATCTACAACAAAATTCCATCATTAGTATATAGACGTGCAGTTTTTATAAACAGTAGCCGGCACTGTCGACAGCTCACCTATAAATGTACAAAATATTCGAGTCGACGATGACTGCACACTCGAGCCGAATGTTTGCAATATTAAAAACACGTATTTGTTTCGGGTTTTTCGGTTTAAAACGCTTATCGGGAAATTTCGTTCGCGTCGCAATTGAAGACGTCGTGTAAAAAGAAAACATTTTTTTAATTACAATAATACGTACGCGCTTATGTATACCATAATAGTCCTTGCCAGTAATTAATTCTAATTAACGATGTTTGATTCAAATTTTATGTGTCATACGCGACGTATGTTCTTATTGTTGCAGTGTTATATACACTTGCGGGCCAACCACGACGATACAGCGCAGTCATTATTATTATTATTATTATTATTGTTATTAATGTTATGGACGTATTCAAATACATATATATATATGTATATCGCGTATAATGACCGATGACAAAACCGTCGGTTGTAAATAATACGCGATAAAATTCGGTGAAATTGTTTTTTCAACGTCAGTTTAGAATATTCGTCATTAATTTCCCCCCCACCTCTCCCTCACCCCTTCAGTGACGATTACTGTAGAAAACGATCAGTGCTCGAATTGAAGAAATTAAAGAAAGAGGACTCTTTAAAAAAAAAAAAAACTAGCGTCCTTTACAATAATTATTAGAATCGATCTGACACGTCCGCGGGTGGGGAGCTTAAAATTCTATCAGAAGGAGTGCTCCAGCGTCAGGTTTCCCTACAAGCAGAACAAGCAGGTGATTGGGGCGGCGAAATTTTAGGGGCGGCAAAGAAAACTTTTTTAATAATATATTCATATTTATGTTTTGATGTCTAACTGTTCTACATATTTTTAAATAATAAATAATAATTTAATTAATAATATACTTTGCTAAATAATGCATTTTGCTGGTTAGAAAAACACTTATGAAAATGAAGGGGCGGCAAATTTCCTTCTGCTTGTGGGCGGCAAATTGCTTAATCCGCCGCTGGAGTGCTCCGATCTTTGCGCGTGTAACAAGCTATTTTCCGATAGCAAATTGCGTCTGGCTGGTATTTTAGAGAGGTCATTTTTCGATTTTCTCAGTACTTTTTTTAAGCGTCTCAAAAAAAAAAACTACCGAAAAATTACACAAAAACGCGATTTCGTCGAAATCGATTATCGTTTTTTCTTCGTAATTTTAAGACTTAATAGTCTTATAGAAATCTGAAATTTTCACCAAACACGTGACCGGTAGACTGTATTAACGAGACGAATTTTTCAAAAAATCTTAAAAAATCGTCAAGTCACAATTTTTTTTGTTATTTCAAAATTTTCGACAAATATATATTTCGATATTATATTATTTGACATATTTTAATACTGTGCTTGAATTCGAAATATTTATGGTTTCAATGTTTTATATAACCCCACCCCCACCCTCTCCCGCTTCCCAGAGAGAAATTGAAAGTACGCCACTGACGCCGATACACCGTCATGAATTACCTATATTATAATAATATAAACGGATAAGACTTTTGTTCTTGTTACGGAATTGTTAAAAAATAATTCTTTAAATAGATATTTTTATTGTCTTATTCGATGGAACTTTGAAAAATGAAAATTTCAATATTATTTTAACGAAAAGCAACACGTTCCGTCCGCCAGTTCTAATGGAAATAATTCGAATGGGTGCTCTCAAAATATGAAACATTTGAAGAGGAGCTCCGTCTCCCTGCGCACCCCCTCTCCCAATTCGAGCACTGTAAATAGCGCGCGAAAATAAATGTTTAAAACGGATGAAAACGGCGTTTGACATTTTACGTTTTACCCAAACGATTTAACAACAAAATCGTAACACGTTTTTCTCAGTAATTTAATCACACATTTCTTTGCGCGTAATTCATATTGTACACTCCAACGTGATTGCGTATGCATTAAACGACCGTGAATAACCGTAAACCCGACGATAAAACGTGCGATTTATTTCGGTGCTGGCGAGGAGAAGTGGTGCGTCGTTTGGATCTTGTTGACTACTGCATTACGCAGAAGACTTACCCCGCCAGTATTGTGTAGTAAAAAAAAAAAAAAACTCACACGTAACACAACAATATAATACACGCGTATAGATATATATTATTGTGTACACGAAAATCAATGAAGAACCCGAACAGATTTTTTTTCCACTAATCCACAACATCATTATCTTTTGTTAGACACACACTATTTTTACATTTTCTCTCTCTCTCAATTCGGGGATCGATCGAAAAATACCTATACGCCCCCGGTCCTTTCGGAAGTACTCGAGTTACTGTATTACATCAAATCTGTGTATAACACGGCACACCTATTTACGTACACGGCCGGCGTAGTACACGTTTGTATACATTGAATTATATAACATTTACACGATGATCTCGTTTTGTGCCGGTGTACAGCACGCGAGATAATCTCGAGAGGCGGAAGGATTCCCACGACGCGAGGAGAACCGCGTGTAGCAACTAGCGTCAGTATATAAAATATTGTGTAGTAGCACAAGTGTGTGTGTGTGTGTGTGTGCGACGTTGCCAACGATGACAGGTGTGTAGACGGGACGGGTGTGGGTGGCTACGGGTAGCCGGAGGAGAAGGGGCAGGTGTGTGCCGAACGAAGCAGGTGGTGGTGTCCTTACTTCTTTGGGTTCTCACGACCTTCTATATACACATTATATACGCATAAGGTCCCGTTTTCGTGGATTTTATATTTTTCTCGTGTTTTTTTTCCCATTTTTTTTTTTTTGTCTCGTTATTATTATTATTATTATTATTTGGACCGCGGACTGCAGTTCCACGGAGATGTCGTTTTACAAGTAATCGTATACCTCACCGTGCTCATTCGAGTTAACGTCGCGTATAATGGTACACGATTTTCGCGCACACAACGTTCACTTTAATATAACAGTGCCAGCGGTGGCGGATATCTGTGGGGGAAGAGCGATAGGTGGATCACCCGCCCCCTTCCCCCTTGGAGTATATTTCGATACCTAAATACATATTTAAAATGGTGAAATACCTATACTAAACTTTTGAAAAAATGGGAGGATTTGAATACAGACCTGTTTAAAAAGTGTTAATGGAAAAGGATATGTGGATCTTTTTTTTTCAAATTTAAAATATCCAAAATATCCGTAATTGATTCGAGTCATAAACTTCTATAATAGGTACTGATAATGCGGGGAGCTGGCGGAGATTGAACTCAATGATCGGGGGGAAGTCGTTAGCTCACCACTGAGTTTGAGTTCACTCCTCCCCCCACGCCCTCAAGACTTTGATATGAGTGCCAGTGATAAGATATATATATATATAAGATAGGAGCGGCGTCGTCGCGGTCTTTACGTTCGAATAATATTGCTAATAAGCATATGAATCACAAAGACACAACGAAATATTAATTTTAAAAAAAGGGGGAGAGGTTTGTATATCGATTACTAATATTACGGGTGTTATATTTTATTTTTAATATATAAACGGAACGAATTAAAAATTTACACCGATAATGTCCGTTCAGTGGACGGACGTCCCTTTAAAATTCTATCGAATAAATATGCAAGACATGTACTATAAAATATAATGGTAATATGGACGATTTTTTTTTCTTTTTAAGGTGTGTGTGTGTGTTTGTGTCCTCGAGATGCATGTATTTTGTAAAACGTCCGAATTATTCCTCGGTTGGCGTCCGATCTCGAAGTATATTAAACAACCGTCAAACACCGCGACCTTGGATACGTTTTTTTTTTTCTTTATATATCGGTGAAAATAATATTTACCGAGATTTTTAACTCGACCTGTGATAGACACAATATTCTTATCGGGTTTTTTTTTTCCAATTTTGTTTTTGTTTTTTTTTGACACGCGATGGTAACCGCGACTACCGTATAACGTGTAACCACCACTGAATGGGATCTGTCATGAGGCTCTGGCCGGCAAGCCGATGTTATGCGCGTATAATGCGTACGTATAGGGGGTTATTGTACTTGGACGTGCCCGGTATGAAGGTATGTTCCGTTCACACTTCACCGAACACGATGAATTGAAAGTACAAAAAAAAAAAAGTGTGTATAATATTATAGGAAAAACTCGTCTGAATAGAAATTCCATTCGGTATGGACATGAGGCATAAAAATATTAGACGCTGCGCGTGTACCACCACAAAGCACGTCTTCGTACGCGCAGCTCTCGACGACGATGGGCTAATTAGAAAGAAAGAAAAAATATTACTCATAAACATCGGACAAGAAAACGTGTATACTCATTCGGGTTTGTATAATATTACTTTGTGTATAAAGCTCCGACGAAATGTCCACGAAAACGCCATTCACAACATATCATAACCTCGTTGAAACTTAAATGCACCGGGACATAAGGAACGAATCTGAAGTAGTTTAATACGTTTTCTTTTTCCCCAATAACCGTATAATTTAAATTCGAAAAACCGTACAACAAAAAGCGTAAACATGTCGTCGGTTACGTTTTTTCTTTTCTTGGTGTATCAGTTTTCAGAATTATTATGTCTGTAAATCATGTATTTAACGTTTTGTCGTAAATTAATCGTGTTTTTGAAAAACTCGGCCAAAGGATTTCGACTTCTATTTTTTCGTAGTAAGTAGGCGTTTTAGTTTAAAATTCGTTTCCTGTTATCATTTATAAGATTTGCGTGTGATTTTTTTTTTTTTTTTTTTTTATTACTGTATGTTACACGTCTGTGAGAGACGACGAACCTCTTAATTGTGAATGACCGTAGTCGTTTATGAGAAAAACATTCGGAAGTTCATAATTTGGTCGGATGCAGTTTCTGTGCCGTGGGAAATCGCCATAAACAACCGTTTGACCCAAAATTATATTAAAACTGTTAATTGGGTTTATATATACATATATATATATTCGTATTTATACGTGCGCAGGTTTTTATAATGAAATTAATCCACTTGTATACGCAATGCGCAATGCTTTTAAGCATAATTTTAAAGAAAACCCACGATTTACTCATTTTCATCTCGACTCCTTAACTATACAAAAATTTTATGATATTTTGTCTATATTAATAAAACATTATTGTGTCGGTAATTAGCGATGAGGGCATCGTGTGGTACATTACTACCCCCCCCCCTCTACCTCCTACTGTTGTCATCGTTTATTTTAATAAATATAACCAGTAGCAGGGAACCAGCAGGACAGTATTCCAGGCTGACTTGCTCATACGTGATAATAATTACGCTTTGATTATTCCCTGTCTGACTCGAGTCTTTGGGGGACAGCCCCTCTCCTGACCGCGTTCTGACATTTTCACTGTTCATCCTCATCCTGTCTGAGTATCGAGTGAATCATCGTCAAGAAAGACTGGTAGATATTTGCGGCATCATCCAGAATTCGTCGCTCCTGATCGTAGTCGTCCGGTAGTCGACCTTCTTCCGGACCGCACTGCACATCTTCTACGTTCCCCCGGTCGGAAGGGGTGCCGGAGACGCTGGGTGATCGGGAGACTTTTCGTACGTCCATTTTACGCACCACCAGCACGGTGTGTTCGGCCATGTCCTGGGGATCGTTGCAGTACACGTGTGCTGGATCGCGAACGCTTTGAAACTCGTATAAGGGTGTTGGTTGAAATATCCATGTCCGGCGAATGCTTGCAGGGACAAATGAAATGATACCGTGAATCTGTTTGGTCATCGTTAGAGCCGTCTTTGGAAGAGATTCGGTATCAAGCGACGTGTCCAGCTTTTTCCGATTCCGGAGACCTGTACCGTTCCGTCCACATGCATGTGTTCAGTATTATTTTGTTATTAAACGTTAAACCAATTTTTTTTTTTTGATATTTCTCCTTTCTTCTATAAGAATATCGAAAATTCGGTAAAACGATATCATACATACGTTACACATAGACGACGTGTAGTGCGTGTTATGAGAAGGGAAGGGTATTTGGATACCTACGGTGATTTTTTTTTCTGATCGCGCACGCCATACAGGACATTGGTGGGCTGGACGAGACCCCCTCGAGTGTTTGTTTGTTTTGACCGATAATAACGATGGCTGTAAATTTTAAACCGAACCGGTTTTCACATACGGACGGGGCCCGCCGGAGGCGTAAAAATACAAAGTAGATTATAATAATAATAATAATAATTATTATTATTATTATTATTGCCCGTGTAATTGTATCCGGTGGGTCCATTTACATGCGCGTAACTCTCAGCCGACAACTTAATTTTTTCTTTTAATCGGTACTATACGGTACACGTATTTTATCCGTATACATGTAACGCCCGTCGCCGCGAGCCGTTTGCTCGCGATTTATTTACCCTTATACGATATGCTTCTACCTACCGTCCATCGCGATATTATATTTTATAACTGCGTTATGATATATTTGCATATGTCGTGTCGACCCGTTTTTGGGTTAGTTCGTTTATTACACGCCGATTAATTATAGACGCGTTTTATATACGTCGAAACGTATTGGTGTATACGCGTCTTTAAAGCTGTTACAACATTCTTCTGATGATTTCTATTCCATTACCATAAACATAATAAATATCCGAACACAGTGCAACGAAAGGATTTTTGACATTACGATTATGAAACGTACAGTATAACCTGTACCAGAACGTATAATTATTATAGAACCGATTGAGAGAGAGAGAGAGAGAAAAATACGTTTTTGTTTTAGACGTTCGTACGATAATTAAGTGACATTTTATCATAATATTAGTTACAAATGAAAACGGACGAATACCCGTCATAATATTGTTTTAAATTGAATTTTACAAAAATTATATGTTTTGTTCGATGTATAGAATAGACGTCGTATAATTCTAGTACTATATATAGATATGAAATGTACATAAACGTCCAGTATTGTATATTGTTTATGAAGTATTTGTTTTGTTTGCACCGAGTGTTTAATCGAATTCAAGTTATTATGTAGAAGCGTGTTGATCCCGTTTTAATAATAATAATAATAAAAATGCGCGCTGAAAAAAATAATTGTAATACGAATAATACAGTTTTTTTTGTTATAAAAATATGTCTTTCGACAATAATGTTCTTAGTAAAAAAAATATGAAATAATCGTGTGTCATCTGGGGGAAAAAAAAAAACATTTTTCCAAACAATTAAACCTGTTTTGATGGTAGATTTTTGTCGACAGTGCTTTGTACAGATAACAATCTAAAGCAAAAATACGTGACCAGATTTTAACGTAACTTTTCACGTGCTCTGTAGACAATATGTACATGCACATAGATGACGTCCATAAACAACGAAAATTCGTCGTAAATAATTTTCATATAGTTTTTGTTTAACGCTTAGATAATATATATATTTTTTAATTATAATAATAACAAAAACGTCGGATTTTTTTTTTTTGAAAATTATTTTTGTTTCCATATATTGTAATATTGTCGATTACCTTAGGAAATTTTTATTTCGTACGGTTTTTACTATTAAATTTTCTATTGTAACGGAAACACGAATACGAGTAATCGACGAATGGAATGCGTACATATATGCGCGCATGACGCTCGTTATTCGGTCGCTGTATATAATATAATAATTATATAAAATAGGAACAACTGCGGTCCACATCTCTTTCTCTCGTAACGATTTCCCAAAACCTTCGGTTAAATTAGGAAGGGTTTACAAGAGATATATTATTATTTTTATTATTTATCATGTGCCTAACACGAAAGACACACGTGTGTGCCAAGCATACACTTACACTAGTGGATAACCGTACATATACACAATGTTCAAATCCATATTGTAGCAATATAATATATATGGCTGTTACCCCAGTGGCGTCATTTGGTGGGGGGCAAGGTGGGCATTTGCCCCTCACCCTTGTTAACAGTGGGCCGGCATGATTCATGCCGATACCTATGATGTAAATATAAATAATTCTAACCAAATCCATAGTAATGAGTAATAACAAATCGCGTGGCAAACAGTGGATTACAATTAAATTAATAATAAAATAAAAAAGTATGCAGGTTATAACCGCTATTAAAGGTGATTAAATAGTGGTTACTATAGATACGAGTAGAAATTCTGTTTTTTGCAATTATTGATGTTCGTCGAATAAAACGGGTTGACATCGGGTCGGAAGAAGACGAATAATTTTTACAAACAGTAGTTTAAAAATACGATTCAATCGGAATTCGTTGGAAAATTTCCGGTCGCACGTACGAAAAGATTATTATCCAGAATAATATCGAGTGAAGTCCCGAAAATTTTAATTCAACTGTCCTCCCGCAAATCATTTGTACGCGAAAGAGCGTTCACAGATCTTGTTCACATTAAAAACAAGTTTCGAAACCGCATATTATTATGGAAAACATTGGGTCCGAACTACGATTAACGCGCTTTCGAGTGTTCGGCTCGATGTTCAAAAACGGATGTTTATAGAGTATAGACTGCGGCAACATTATTCGCATTAAATAAATAAAAGTTAAATTTTAAGTATAAAAATAAAAATAAAGTTTCTGCGTAAAATCAAGTATAAAAAAAAAAAATTTTAAAATCGTTTAATAATAACTCGAGATATATTGTAAAACAAAAATGGTTATTCGGGAGAAAATTGATAAACGGTCTGAAAAGTTCTTCGTCATGGGACCGGGTACTACAAAAGTAGAAGAACCGCTGATTTAAAATATTAAACGATATCCTTAGATTGACGTCGTTGCATGTGTATACTCGTATATATATCACCCATACGAGTATTATTAAGACGAAACGGTGTAATATTTTCTTGAAACAAAACGGGTATATTTATTCAACAGACGCGTGTAATAAAAATAGTCACTATTTTATAGATGTATTGCAATCGTCGGTGTGAAACTCGTGTATGACACACGTCGATTCACATAAACAATGTATCGTTAAAATAAGAACTGCGCAATAATTAAGTCGTTTGAAAATGAACGCGTACGAATACAATTTACCAATTTTTTATTATTTCTTTTCTTTTTTTTTTTCGCCTTTTAAACACCTCTATTCCGCGACTACTATAAAGCAATTATTATTATAATTTTTTTTTTTTCAATTAAATTTTTATACGTGTTTTAATTAGTCAAAAGTTTAAGTCGCGCGCATTCGGATATTAACAGTGCAATTACGTAGACGTGTCTACGATGGTAGCCTAGGGTGCCTGGGCTGCCCCTGAAATTTTTTTAAGGCGCCGGTCAACCGGCAAATAAATAAATTAAAGCTTTTATTTAAAAAAAAAAAAAATGCCTTTTAACGGGATTGAAAGCGGAGGCATTTTCTATCTTCGTCTTACACAAGCGAAACATAACAAACTAGAAGTTTCCTGCTTTCAACGTACCGATCGACCTAGTGGTGCGATAAGAAATTTGAAAACGGAATTGAACGCGTCGTGAATTCAACTGTAGAACGATTTTCCCACTTTTTAAATTTTAATATCTTCTCAAAAATTGGTTATTAAAATTTTTTTTTATTTTAATGATTTACGAAAAAGAAAAAAAATAGAAATGTGTAAAAGTCGATCTATTATCAATTCAAATTTCATTGGTGGGAGGGGGCGGGACCCCCTTAAAAAATACGACCTTTGGTTTAAGGGGACTTTTTTAGTTTATTAAAGTAGTGCCGGTCATCATTAGCCAGGCTGCCGCTGCGGATGAAGTCTAGTCACGCCTATGAGTGAAAATATAAACGAAAACCGCGGTAAGGTAAACGAAACGCTTCGGAAAAGTGTAAAGCGTAAAAAAAAACGCGATACGGACGTATTACAGAAAAATTAATAAATGAGCAGAAAAAAATAAAAAAATAATTTCAATCGCCGACGAATATTGCGTGTGTTTGTATCGAAAGTAAACGGTTAAAATCACGACACGCTCGATACGCGGTTATTTTGAATACGCGAACGAAACGGATTATTACTCCGTTTGATATTTACCGCCTCAAGTCGAAACACTGTTTGTAGTAATAATAATAATTTTTTCTGAACGGAAAAAAAAAAACTGACGTATTTTCTACGACGAAATCGAGTATATAATTTTAAACTATTATATTTTTTTTTTTTTTATATGTTTTCCGTACACGGTTTGTCCACTACCTTTTTCCCAAAAACAAAAATCGTCGCGATATTTTCGCGTTTTGCCTGCAGTTCAACGCGAACGGTTCACTCCTATAGGAGACAAATAAATAAAAAAAAAATATATCGGTTTTTCGTAATCGATAAAAAACATTTACAAATACGTTTTCGATATATATATATATAAAAAAAGAAAGAACGCGTTCGTGATCGTTACAATATAACAACACACTGCTCGGCGATAAAGGTTTTCCTACAGAAGCCCATATTGTATCCCGAAAGACCGTTATATTTTCTTTATATATATATATTTTTTTTTATGTACATCTGTGCGTATACGCGTTCCGGTCGTCCAGACGACGAGACATCCACGAGGCTGAATGGGATTTCGCGGACGAGGGTTAAACGGATCTTATTGTTTAAAATTTAAACGAAGACACACACCACGCGCGTCCTGCACTCTCCGGTTCCAATCCGTCGGGATCATGATGGTATCAGATACCATAATTATATTACTTCCGTCGAGATCAGTGACGGTTATCCTAGAAAAAAAAAAAAGGAATAACTACACTGCATGCAGATACATCGGTACATGTATATGTCTTGTATACATCCCATTTATTTTTTATACGTGACAAAAAGTTACCTATAGATTAGTCCTCGTCTCCTATAGATATACAATATATAATGTCTCGAGTAGTAGCAGACTCGTTTTTTCAAATTCGCATTTAACGATTTTTTTTTTTTTCAGTGGATATTTTAGCGCTTATTATGGCGTTTTTTAAGCGTTACAAATCTCGCGAACCTCGATTATTATTATTATTATTATTATCGGGGGCGGACTGAGGGGCACGCGGCCCAGTATTCCACAATTATAAACGGTCCAAACTCATTTTATACCGACCTATTTATCGATTGATTATATAAATACACCACTGGTCTTGGATCTTTGAAAAACACAATTTACCTTATTGCGATTACAGTAAATGATATCCCTAAATTTTAATCAGTGCAAAACAAACAAAAAAACCGTAATAATAGGTCCACGAACAAAATAAAACTTATGTTAATATTCAATCTTTTTATTAGAAACAATATCAATTACCTATTATATTGACATATTGAACCGGCCCGGTGTGCTACACAGCACACTAGCACACCCTGGCCAGTCCGCCCCTGATTATTATTATTATTATTACAGGACTCGGAAACGAGAGAAATATAAAAAAACTGCTGCGCGCGTCTTTTAGAACGGATATCGCGGAGACGCCGTGAGAGAAATGTAACACCCCGCGAATATCTCGTAACTGAATCGTTACGGGTCTTTCTTTCTTTCATTTTTTTTTTTTTCTCCGCCACATCTTTAAAAACGTACCCTTATAATTACCGTATATTATATGCGCGCGCGCGCGCGCGTGTGAGTGTGATGTGTATATCCGGAAATCCTTCACCACGTGGTAACAGCCCTGCGCATTCGGGAATCGGTTATATACATTTTTTTTTTGTCGTTCTCACACAGCGTCCCGAAGGAACGACGACGACGACGCCGCCGCCGCCGCCGCCGCGAGTGGCTCGTTAAAATCGAAACCTACCCGCGCGCTGTAGCATAAATAATAATAATGAGAATGAGAATAAAATATATTGAAATTCCCGCCGCCGCCGTCACTGCCATACGGTGCGTGTGTACCACCCTCGTCGTAACGCGACCGTAAATCTTGGAGAAGACAAATCGATCGAAAATCACGTTTCTCCGTTCCGAAATTGTTCTTCGTACATTGAAAGAACTAATACATAAAAATTACATACTCGTGAAAACGAACTTTTCCCCCGGTACATTTCGGTGATTCGCGCGCGCGTTTCAACGCGCCGTTGAAATTCAACAAGCAATATTTCAAAAATGTATTTTTCCCTGACTGTGTAGGTCGGCCCGAGTGAGAATATACAAATATTTTTGAATTTTGGTTCAATTTTTTAGGACTTACGATTTTTTTTTTAAATCGACCATTTCACAACGATCCGTTTTGCCGCGAAATCAAGAGTGTTTTACCATTAACCGGGTATGAGAGGTCACTGATAGACAATAGTTTAGTACAATAGGTAATAATAATATATGGACGGGCCATTGCGTCTTATCTCGCGGTCATTGTATAATAATTATCGGTATGGGGTAGTTTATTCTTTCTTCCATTAGCGAATTACTCTTTCTCGCACGCCTAAAATGCCGCAATGCGATAATAACCTATGATAATAAATATAAACATAAAAATAAGCCCTTTTGTACGGGCGGGATTGATTTAATTAAGTAGGTATATAATCAGACAAGTCAGTCCAAACCCCGGCGATGTTACGTATATTTTTATGTAACATCAAAATTTGAAAGTAACTGTGTTACCGCCACGTATAATTTCCAAAGATAATAATTATATAATAATTCAGTTGAAATAACCTTAAAAAAATACCCCACGCGAGAAAGAGAACCGTTCTAATAGTGACTTCTCTCCCCTCTGAAACGGACCGCTACCCCGTGCAGCACATTCGATGTATACAGAAGTGGCCTATCCATATATTTCTTATCTACGATATTAATAGTTTTGTGATAAGAATATAATATTTTATTACGTCTCGAGTGATAAAACATTATCAGTTATCACAGTGGTAACCTATAAAACCCGGTGTGTGGCGTAACTTTTGATTCCGCGCCAAAACCAATCACTTTGAATATTTATTAATTTAATGATTTTTGAAAGTAATCTGTGAAGAACTTAAAAGTCAGAACAAAAAAAAAACGAAGATTATTTCCGAACTCTTCGTGTTTATTACAATAATATTAGTGAACTTAATAAACATTTTTTTTTTTTTTGTGAAAGACCTCAATTCGGTTATACGTATGTACACTCCGATATATAAACAGTAGATTTTACAACGAGAAAACAATATTTTCTCGCGTTTTCGTTACCAAAGACTTAAACGCCCTGTCCTTAAACGCCTTGTTTCGGCCTTTTCAACAATATTTTTCCGCGGTCGTTCGCGTCCGTCTCGCCGTCGACTTTCTAAATCGATGATTACACGCGCCGTACGCTTCTCGCGCTTATTTCTCTCCGAGCGGAGGGGGACTTAATAAATTATTTTTGCCGTTTTTTTTTTAACTAGACCTCGAACGGTTATAGTGAAGCCCCAAGTCCGAGCTATTTTCCACTGAAACCGTGCCGTACACAATAACTCCGATACATAATTCCAAAAAGTATTAATATCATTTCTTGAGTTGAGTAGCTGTCCAACAGTAACAGTCAGACCATTAATATCTTAGCAACGGATTACGGGAGGAATACAATTGTCGCACCTATATAATATGTACGTGACTTTTCATCGTATACATATTATTTTGAATAAAAAACCTATATTTTATCGAAAAAAATAAAATAAAATCGCTGTTGTCCGATAATTATTGACCTACATAAACCCTTCAATCGCCGTCCTCAACCGCGGTACTAATTATTTATTGTTTCTTCGGCTTATTACTAAACGAAAAATGGTTTATTACTAAACCGCAAACTCGCATGGTAACAAAATAAAAGTGCAGTGCTCATGGCAACGGAATTTTAAATACACCGCTGCAGTACACGCGTACGATTTTCAAACGTAATAGAAATTTAAATTTTATTTTAAGAAAAAATTTCGGGGACGGGGGAGGGAGGGTCTGAACCCTAAACGTCCCCCTTCGCCTGGCTACGGCCTTGGCAACGACTATGGGCCAAATTTATAGACGACACTAAGAAAAAACTTAGTATAATTTTAACTAAAACTAGAAATTGGTGTTTATAAATCAGACGTTTACAATATTTACTAAGATATATCTTAGTTATATTTTAACTGAAATAAATCTTAAATTGCGGTATTTATAAATGGCACTTTTAATAAATTCTAGAAAAACTTGAGTAAAAATTAAGACATATCTAAGTTACCCTTATACCTATCAACCTTATCTCGTGAATACAAAATTGTTCATAAATGCACTGTTATAAAATTAAAACTTTTAAAATTTTGTATAATTTATTTTTAAATATGGATATTGACTATCTGGATTACCCTGATGAGGATTTAAATTATGATTGGCTTGAAGAACCTATTCATGTTCCAAAACAATATTTACGTGACATGCAAAATTCCATTGAAGGGTAAGTAATATATATATATATATATATATATATATATATATATAATCTAATTACATACATTTTGTATAATTATCTTTTATAAATATTCATTAATAAATGTATTGTTTACCAGATTTTCGGATTTGCAATTTTTCCAAAGGTTCAGATTTCCAAAATATATTGTATTAACCAAAATTCTACCTACGGTATACTCAGAAGATATTCTTCCTAATTTCGACAGACAAGGATTAGGTATTGATAAAATTACAAAAATATTAATTGCCTTACGTTTTTATGCAAGTGGGAATGACCAAGTACGAATGAAATTAAATAATTAGTAATCAATTTATATTTATATATAATTTTTTTAATATTATTTTATAGAGAGTCAATGGAGGTACAGTGGGATATTCACAGGCTTCTGTTTGCGTTGTGGTAAAAGAAGTATCTGAATTACTAGCTAAAAATGCTAAAAAGTGGATAAGGTTTCCTAGTACCCAAAACTTACCAGATACCAAACAACAATTTTATTTAATTAATTAATTTCCTGGTGTAATTGGCGCTATAGATTGCGTACATATCCCTATAAAAAGTCCTGGAGGCAATAACTTAGAACTCTATATAGGAATCGCAAAGGATATATATTATCTCCCTGATATTTTTCTTATAAATAATATTTACACTTAAAATATTCTTAGAAAAAACTCAGTGCCTTTTATAAATACCGCTAGTGAATTAATGGATAAGTATTTTCTTAACTAAGTTAAATTTGAGTAAAATCCTAGTGTCGTCTATAAATTCGGCCATATATTATCAGTGGCGTATTTGAGGGGGGGGGGAGGGCGGTAGGGGCAATCGCTCCCCCTCCGAGAGATTTAAAAAAATTATATTATTTTATATTATATTGGCTGAGATCAAAAATGGGGCAAGATCGCCTAACGGGTTTGGCATTGCTTAATATTCACCATACTACGACATTAAATGTAGATGATGTAATTGATACATTTGCTAATAGTAAAAAAAGAAATATAGACTTAGTTTTGTAAATTAAATAAATAAAATGTGTTTTGTTCAATAATTATATTCCTACATATAATTTTTTTTATTGGTGGGAAGGTGTTATTGGTGGTAGTGTTTGTACATGTGTTTCTTATGCGAATACTTTTTTAAAAAAGACTTTTTTTACAAGACTGTTGTTTAGGAATTTTGATTTTTTGCGCCCCCTTGCAGGCCAAGTCCTCGCTACGGCTGTGCGCGCGTGCGTGTACGTCGGTGTAGTCTCTTCACGTGACGCACACGCTCGCTGAGCGACGTCGTCGGCTCCGTTGTGTCAAGGGGAGTAGACGAGGAGGAGTAGTAGAGCTCGGTGGAGCGTGGCCCGCGAGTTTTCTCTCTCTCTCTCTCTCTCTCTCTCTCTCGCTCGCCGTGTAACCGTCGGCCGTCTCGGTGCCGGGGGCGACGTTGCCACGTCTCCTGCCGCCGGTCGGACGCGATGCGTCTTTTCTCCGACAGGTATTGTGTGTGCGCATACAGCGGTAGGCAGGTAGAAGACGGGCAGGGCATGTAGGAGGCCGTACCGATATGCACAACTGCGGCTACCGTGTACCGGCCGCGTTATTATCATTACCGCGCGCGCGCGCGCACACGGCCGCCTCACCGAGTGTGTAGCTGGTACACCGCGCCGTCGTCATTGCCCGTGCACGGAATTCCATTCCGCGCGGACCGCGACGCCTTCGAAGAGACGGTATACGCACGTATATATTATTATCCACCCCTCCCTTTCGCACTCACAAATACAGTCGTCGGCGGACTCTGCGCTGCACAATACAGTGAGCATATAAAATATACCGCACAATCCGTCGTTACTTATATAGTATGTACGACGTCAAGGCCCCCTCGAAATTTTTTTTTCAATAAAATTTAATTATTTTAAATATCTATTAAATTCGAAATTTGTACACGTGTAGATTTATAGATCGCACAGTACGGTATACCCTTGATCAAATTTTTTTCGAAAAAAACTTTTCTTATATGTGTATAAATAACGGACACCCTAATAAAAATATTTAGCTTGTATATATTAATGTATAAAGTTTAAAATTGAGTAAAAATGTAAAATAATATGTAACTACCTAAATAAAAAAAGCGCCATGTACTTAATTTAAATAATAATTTCATAAATTCATAATATATTGAGAATATTTATGTTTTATAACATTTTTCAGTAAAAAAAAAAAAAAATTATATTCTCAACCCCCCAAAATTTTGGCTGGCTACGACCTTGTACGACGTGAACCTGCGGTGGCGTGGCGAACTTGTAATTTTCTAGAGGCGAGCGACAAATCTTCCAAGCACCCACCCACCCATCCACCCAGTGGCGTACGCAGAATTTTCCAATGGGGGCGGGTCTTGAAAATAAATAAATATTCAGCAGACATAAGATTTTGCTTAATTTACATTTTACTATAATATATAATTGCATAGATAATTGAAAAAAAACGATGAGCATTAAAATAGTTTTGTTGCGTAATAAATTGTTTTTTTTTTTGTTAATCGTTAAACGTCGTGTTATTTTTTTCTTCAACTTTGGAGTCAGAACTGATCAACCAAAAACCGTTCGTGTTATCAATCGTAAATGTGACGTTACACTATTCTTTGTGTCTATTCTGTGCTAAACGATTGGAAAGGCAAAACTTGTACATCACTGCGCATTCCATCGGTTCTCCGACAGGCGACTATACAGTCTTATCAACATCATAAAATAAAACTGTTTACGACCACTATAATCGTTAGTAATATTGGTAATATGAAACATAAAAAAATAGAATTATAGGTCAATGGGGGGGGGGCTTCAGCCCCTTAACCCCCCCTGCATACGCCACTGTATCCACCCATCCACCCGCTATACATTTTAACACAACGATCGTTTTTTATAATAATCTTTTCTTTTTTTAATTAGGCGGTAAAATATTTTACCAGTGGCCATTAATTATAATGACCCGGACGATCCTTGGTCTATTATTTTACCACCCTGTAAGTTTAAACTAAACAATAAAAAAAAAAAAAATTTGTTTTTTTTTTCTGGATTTCTATTAGGTACACATAATCAAATGATTATTAGCAATAAAATTTTGAAAAGATTGGACACAACTAGCGCCTTTTGTTTCGTATAGGGTCAATACAGGTTAATAAAGGTGAATCTATAGCGAAGTTAGAATTATTTTTTAAGTTATAGCAAATAAAATGTAAAATACATTATGTTACTGTGCATTATATTATTACTTCATACTTGTACAAGTACAGTTGATAATAGATAATCAATCGTAATATTATCAAATACAATTTTATATTTTTTGTAAAATACCAAATTACAACCCAGATCACAGGGGCCCATCCGCCACCCCTTAAAAACTCAAAGGCGATTGCCTCTCGGATACCCTTTCGCAACGCCACTGACGTGAACCTGCACCTCCTTCATAGACCGTAACCAGTGGTGTACTTTCAATTTTTCTCTGGGGGGTTATATAAAACATTGAAATTTCGTACCTATAATATTTCGAATTCAACCGTATTGTTGAAATAAATCAAATAAAATATGTCAAATATATATATATGTATTTGTCGAAAAATTTGAATTCGTTATAGTACCTAAAAGAAATTGCGACTCGACGATTTTCAAGATTTTTTTTTGAAAAATTTGTCTCGTTAATACAGTCCAGACCGTATTTGGTGAAAATTTCAGGTTTCTATGACCGTTAGTTTTAAAAATAACGAAGAAAAAACGATAATCGATTTTGACGAAAATAAAATACATTATTGTTACAGCTATAAAATTTTCAACCTTTTTTTCTTTGGTCCTAATGGAGTTTTAACCCGAACCCCGTCCCATAATTACGCCACTGATCTAACTCTACTACTATTGTCACTACTCAGTGGCGTCGGAGAAAGGGGGACAGCTGGAGCAACATTACACTTTTGCCCTCTCGGATAAAATTAATTTGAAAGTTTTTTCACTTACCCCATAACATTTTTTTGTATAAATAATAATAATTTACGACTATTTGTATACCAAAAAGTTTTTAAGTTCAGTTTCTACAGTAATTATTTTTATTGAAATTTTCACATAATTTTTTTTTTATTAAGGATTTGACATTGTTTTTTTTTTTTTAAGGTTTTTGTTTTAATTACGTTTTACACATATTTTTATTTTATACTCAATTTATTTTTATGCTGTTTAAAAAAAACAATATCGATAAACATGACCAGTGGCGGATTAACGTATTGGCCAAGCAGGCCTGGGCTTAGGGGCGCCTTAATTTTAAATCGTATAAAGGGCGCTGTTCACGGTGTCCAGCACTAGTGGCAAAAATACGAAATTAGCGTTCCCTTGCAATAATTCTAAAATAATAAATTTTGTTTCGGCCAATTCGGCACGATTTAGAAAAAAAATTTTTTGTGGAAAAAATCTTAAATTTTAAAGGCGTTATTTTATACAGGGCCTAGAGACGCTAAATCTCTTAATCCGGCACTGCACGTGACAAATATAAAACTATTTTATTTTAAATAATTTATTCCTTTAAAAGGATTAAATAAATTTATATTTCTTTTAACAATATTATAATAATGCGTTGTTCCGAAGACGTACCTATACGACATACTCGTATACCATCAAGATTAGTTATTATACTTTTACACGTGTCAATCATCGAGTATACAATTTTTTGTTTATATATTATGTGTGACGAGTATATATTTCCGATATATAAGCTTATAAAGAAAAAGAATGTATGAATTATTATATTTTTATGTTTAACTGGTTCCCCGCTTTCTCGGACATCTTATATAATTATTATATTTTTATATTTTATAACATATTGGTGAGAATTTTTATGCATTATATATTAAAAATATATATATATATAAAAGTCTTAAATGTTTGCCCCTCCCCCCCCCAAGTAAAAAACAGTTCCTGCGCAACTGTTACTATTACACTACTAATACTACTACAAGGGATTGTCATCGGCGGTTCAAACACGCCCGACCGGCAAACGTCGTTTACGGCGCGCTTAATTTTTTAAACGGCCCCACATTTATAGAAAAAAAAAAAAAACGTTCGTCGTTATAGGGCGCGGCGGAATTAAACGTCCTGAATAAGGAAAAAAAAACGACTTCCCGGGCAAAACGCCTCGAGCAAAAACGAACGATTTAATGTTTTAAAAATGTAAACAAATAAAATTCGCCTTTAATCATTTTTTTAAACGTTATAAAATTATTAATTGCACTCCGCATAACGAATAGAAATGTATTATATGAGAATTAGGTTTTTTTTTGTTTTTAATACTCGGTGGAGTGTATTTCGAATAAAAAAACTACCGATATTTTGCGCGTCTTGTCAAATTGTATAACGCGAATTTTGTTCGCCCGCGCGGACCGCTGTGCTTTATTTGCACTCGTATACCTATAGGCAAAATAATATGACTGAGCGAAATTAATTTTATTTTTTTTCGTTTTTGGGGAATGTAATTAAATTTTTACGAACTTTATCGATTTTTAAATATATAAAAAAATATACGAAATACGCCTTCGATTATATATTATAAGAAATGTCAAAAAAAAATACTCTAAAAGTATAACAAAAAAAAAAAGTTTCATTTTTAAATTATTTTTACGTATGAAACGAATTTCGTGCTCGGAAAGCGAATGTTTTAGGACGTTCAGAAGAAGAAAAAATACATTTCGCAATTAAATCCGCGCCCTGCGTTCATCTTTAGGTTTTTATTTTTATTTTTATAATTTTAAACGTACTATTAAAGCACATTGCATTTAATTCCGGAATAAAAATAATTTATATTCTCTAATAGTGCGACAAGAAAATTACACATCGATTCGAACAGTAAATTTAAACAATCCTATATAAATACTTCAAACGTGTTAACGCAATGTTGGACATTATACACGCGTATTAAATTTTATTACTTTAATTTACTCTTTTACTATACATTATTCAAAATTCAATCAACATTTGTAATTTAACATATAATATTTTATAACATTTTTTTTTAAAGATACAATAATAACGATTAAATAATATATAATATTCTGTACACCGCATCACACCCCTTCCCCCGTTGTCGCGCATTGATCTTTACTATAATAACCGCGAGTTCTTAGCTCTATTCCATTTCCCTCCGATCCCGTTGGAATTTTCGGTCAATCCTTTTCAGGCGCGCGCACGCGTTGTGTCCAGATATAATAATTACATACGTATACGTAATACGGCCGGTCTAGAAATATTGTATTTCAAAAAGTATATATTTTTAGTGGGTAGGCAGGATATAATTATATATATATATATATATAGTCTGTAACCTGACCACAAAGATGTGAATAGCGTTTTTTCAGAAATTATTGTTCAAATATTGAAAATATTAAAGCTGACATTTATAAATGTGGTTTTTTTCTATAATCGATTTTCACTGTGAGGTTAATATATACGATCGCGAGAGTCTTCTGTTCGTTACGGAGTAAATCCGCGGTATACTCGTGTTTAAAATAGCTGGAAACGTTTGAGACGACTCGAACTATTTTTCAACAATCCGAGGAGAGTAACTACCTACATATTATATAGTATAACATGTTTATACTACCACGTTTTTCACCAGACAAAAGACAGAGTTTAAAAGTTATTAAATAAATGATATAATATTAATTCTATATAAAAGTTAATGAGAAAAAAATATTTTTCTTAGAAAAAAATTAAACCGACTTCAAAAAATGCACTAAAAAGTATGAAATAATCAATAAAGTTTTTGGAATCGGCGCCGAATTTCAAACAAAATTACATTGCAGAAACGCATTTTATTAATCTAATATAATGTTGTTCAATTCAATGTAATACAGTGATTGTTTCATACTTTTTGGGGCATTTTTTGAAGTCGGTTTCTTTTTTTCTAAAAAAAAATATTTTTATTCCATCTTTTTTAGTCATAGTAGTTATAGTGCACAGAAAGAAAAATCTAGGTAAAATTTTAAAAAATAACGGTTAAATCAACAAACTTATTGTTAACATACGTCCAACAAACAGCTTTGTCGATTTCGAATTTACGTATTGTTGATCTCCAGATCAACTAAACAGTGTTATTAATTTGATTAAACGATCTTTTAATTCAACAAAATGATTTGTCGATTCGAAAATTTCAAATCAATTGAATTTCGTTAAATTAACAATACGGTTTTTGAATGTATTTTATAAAATCCCCTCCACCACATAAAAGGGACGGAATTAAAATATTGCCCCGGTGCGCCGAAATTCTAAATACGACCCCGTGTAACAATATTTGCTATAGAAAAAAAAAAGGGAAATATAAATATTAATATTATTAATTATTAATAATACTATTACTATACCTATTATTACTTATTAATAATTATAAGCCAAATATATATATATAATTTTTCGCTTAATATTCTTTTACCTCAACTCTTCGTATGTACGAATATTACCGTAAGATTGTATAATATTATTGTTGTAAAGATGATGATATCGTGATTATGTATGATGTAAGTCCGGTCTCGTCCGGCTGCCGTCGTTAAATATACTGGTGCAGAGAGTCGAGTCGTGTGTATAAAATTAATATGCATTATAATAATACACACGCTAAATAGTGGCCATAATGAAACGAAAAATTTAACAAAGAAATCGCGTGTAATTTGAATAATACAAAAAAAAAAAAAAAATTATCTTCACGACCGATCGTAATACTACACTGTTTATACAAAATGTACAGAATTTAATTAAACGCCCGCGAACCGAGCTCGTATGGATCTCGTATATATATATATATATATATATATATATATACGCAGTATTAAATATTATTCGTTTAATTTTCGTGGATTTTACATAATTTAATGCAGGTACGCGTATCATAATATAATAAACACTCGTAATGTGCAATATAAATAAAAATAATTATTTATACGACGAATCCTCATCAAAAAATACTTAATGAGTAATTTCAACAGCGCAGTATTATATACGTATATATATATATAAATATACGACGCGGTCTACATAAAAATCTTTTGAAAACGCAGTATATCGCGGTGCCCGTGTTAGAAAAAAAAAAAAAACATCGAAACTATATATTATATATAATAACGAGTAAATAATTCGTTTTCCGTCATGAATAAAACATAATATTATATTATAAAGCGAGTCGGGGGACACATACCTCCTGCAGTATATATGATTATCGTTCTGACAACAATAATGATAAATAATCCGAATTCGCGGTGTAATCGAAATGATCGTACACATCTAAACGTTCTTTGAGCGGCCGTAGCCGAGAACAACTCGATTCCGCGATCGTTGGTACAATATTACCAATGGCGTACATACGGGGGGTTTCGGGTTCAAACCCCCCCCCAGGACCAAAAAAAAAAAAAAAAATTGTGATATTATTATAAGGCCCGTTACGCGTTATAACATGTTTTAATTTTTACACTCTACAACGGTGCACAGGTATTGTGTGCACTATCGGCTCCTACTCATAAATTCCTTCATGCGCCGTTTAAAGGGATGGTTTTAGTGTTGGTTATTTTTTAAACCCCCCAGAACAAATTTGGATGTACGCCACTGAATATTACAATATATATAATATATATGTACGTTATATTATACTTTGCGATTTGTTCCACGAACATGTTTTGTACGTTCTATACAAAAGTGTATAAACGCGTTGTACGTGTATTTATATATAGATACTATTTGTACAAACAACGGTGTAAAAGTTAAATTGTATAAAAAAAAATATATATATATAGGTAACACGTAATCAAGTGTTTAAATTTTTTTAAATACCAGTTTATTAAAAATCTACGCATTATTTTATATAATTGTGGACTTGTCGACGAAAAAAAAAATTCAATACGAGTTTAAAAATGTAAACATTTAATATTTTAATTAACATCAGTGCCGTAGCCAGGAGGGGGCACTACGGGCACGTGCCCCCCCCCCCGAAATTATATATATATATAAATTTAAGCCACTAATAAGTTGATGTATTTTAGAATGACTATAATAGTGATAAAAAAATCTAGTGCCCCCCAAAAATAAATTTCTGGCTACGACACTGATTAACATCATTATAACAGAACGTTTAAAATAACAAATAAATAGTGTACCTATACATAAATATGAGTACAAATACGAACGAATCTTAAGATTATTTTAAAAATAGTACTTACGAGTATTATTATACACGTCGAATGGAATTGAAAACGTTACTGTCGCGTTTATTATTATTATAAAAATAATTTTTTTTTTTTTTAAAAATTAAAAGAAAAGAAATTCGATAAACTATTTATCACGATAACTCGTTGAATTATGACATCGAAAACTGCATAATACCTTTTCTTTTTTCTGTTACAAATAATTTTATTATTTATAAATTTTTAGCACAAAAAAATTCAAAAACATTTTCAATTAACGTATATGAAACGTTTTTGAAATCGTTTAGCACAACAATAACGACGATTCATTCGCGAGTTTGCTGCTCAAAGTGAAATATTATATTATTTACCGCATATTATAATAGATATCATCGTCACACGATAAAAATTCATTACGACCGTATTTGATTACAATTTATTGTTTCTAATAATTTCTTTAATAATATATGATAATAATAATAATAATATATATATATATTATAGAATAATAATATATTCTATAATAATTTCTCTCGTGACTTTATTTATCGCGCAAGTTTTCTAGACTGAAATATATTATACACATAATTAAATCGAAATCGAAAATTATTAAAATAAATATTATGTAATATTATTAGATAATAATTTAGATTTCAGTATACAAAAACACACAATGATTGTTGTAGGATTCGCGAAGTGTACAAGTAAATTTTTAAAACGGGGACGCCGAGAAGACCGGAGGACCTTACAAAGTGATTTATACAAAGTATACGATAGATAATAACTAGTGTTCAGTTCGGAAAAACGTACAGAAAACGTCGTTACATAACATGTGTACGCTATTCCGGACTTTGCGAGTACAACTGTACTCGTATGATATTCAAGTGGCGCAACTATAAATTTGGAGCCCTCGCTCCGCTCGAAATCTAAAATATACATTTAAAACATATGATAAAAACTAAATTTCAAAATGTTGCGATAAAATCAAGTTATATATAAAAATATATTAATTTTAATACTAACAATATATTTGAATATACATTTAGATAAATCAAATTGCAATCCACAATAATATACGTTTTAATTCATTAGAAGAATTTGTCAGTTTGTCAATAATAGAGTCGTAGCTTCAAGAAGATCTTGGCCCATAAGTAATTTCAAACGACTTTTAATAGAATAATATTTAATCAGTTAATATTTAGAGGGCCCACCGTGCGATCGCACATCAATACCATGGACCAGTCCGATTCTGCACTAGACCGCGGTTAAAATGCGCGTTCCTTCGCATGACGCGGTTTTGCTTTTGGTGGCGTTAATCAATTGCAATAAACTATTTTTAAATTCGGTTATACAGGTTGCAAAAAAAAAAAAACGTTGATGTACGATAATGTGTACAAAACAAAATCGATCAATTATTCAATCTCCATTAATAATAAATTATTATAACAAAAAATGATTTTATTTTCTTTTTTTCTATATATTTTTCAATTCTCGTCATTGGGCCCCATTATTATAGGCTGGGCCCGTGTGTTTGACACACGCAACACACCCGGTTATTGCGGCACTGAGTATGACGTGGATTTCAAAAAACAAAATTCAAAAGAATAGAAATTTTCGCGAGCATTTCTATAAAACAATATACTCGAAGTGTGTTAATGATAACGATTATATTATTAGTGGAAAATCGTCGTTTTCGACAAATATATAATTTTTCTCCTTATATAATATTGTTTCAGCTGGTACCTATATGCGCGCAGGCGCGGATCCAGAAAATTTTAACCGGGGCTGCTCAATAAATTAAAATAAAAAAATTGGTTATACCTTTCTACTTTTATATTAAATTTATTAGTGCTAACTGCTTTTTCAAACATTAGTGTACTTAAAAATAACATTGATTTCTTACATTTCTTATATTGTAACTGTAATTTTCTCGAGTGTTTTTTACTGAATTCTTGAACAACATTTTCTGGAGTAAGTAATTTTAATATCCCTATACGAATATTAAGGAGCATTAGTCCATTTATAATTTATCTTCTCCCGTCGTTGATCTTAAATATGTTTTTGTTTATTGAAGTGAGGAAAATGTTCTTCCCGCGGAGCGAGTGCAAGTAATTGGTATAACGCAAATATGTATTCGGATGAAATTCAGACGCATGGGTTAACGCTTCTTCGGCAGTTTTCGGTTTATCTAATTGGGATTTTCAGTTTTTCAGTTTCCACAAAGTATTCTCACCACTAACTTCTCCAATTCAAAAGCCAGTTAGATCATCGAAATACAATTTGGCTAATTCAATAATTAAAAAAAAACTCCAGTAATATACACAACACACGCACACTGTACTGTTTATTATTATAAACTTTTTTTTTTATATCAAATAACATAAATGATAATATAATTTATAATATTAGATTTATTTTATTGGTGGCTCTGACGACAGGGGGTGCCCGAGCTCTCATAGCTCCCCCCCTCTTAAATCCGCCCCTGTATATGCGCACTATATGTTTACGTGTATGGAGTCATGCGGCCGAATATGATATTCACGTGGCCGTGAAGTGAAACTATATGTTTACGTGTATGGAGTCATGCGGCCGAATATGATATTCACGTGGCCGTGAAGTGAAACCAATTAAATTCTCACCGCGTGGCTCCTACCTTACATATTATTATTATTATTATTATTATTATTATTATTATTATTATTATTATTATTATTATTATTATTATTATTATTATTATTATACACACGGTATACATACGTATGTACGATATAAACGTGAACCGACCTGGGGCGGCGGTAACGTTCGGTAAATTTCAAATTCGAAAGGCACGGTTCTTATAGGCTGTATAAAATATTTTTATAGAGTTTATTAAGGAAAAAGTCCCCTCCTTCTCTCCCCGAGGAAACCGCGTTTTGACGGCTCGTTAACGTTTCCTGTTCGCCGCCGACGACAAACGTATAGTCGTCCCCGTCGGCGCGGTTGGCGTGGAGGCGGTTGCGAAGCACCCGGAACGTTACACCTGTGACCCGGATTTTTCGCTTCCCTTCCGTACACCGCTGCTGCTGCTTCTTCGTAACGTCAGCTATACTTGTTACGCGTCCCACGGTAAAACAGAAAATGTGGTATTAATAATAATAATAATCGCCGGGTTCTCGGAGGTTTATACCACCCGACGAACGGCGGCTTCCGACAGTTTGCACGATTTCCACGACGTTTCTTTTTGTCGATTTTTTAAAAAAAATTTTATTTTGAGCATAGCGAGGAATCTTTTGGTTTTACAATGATGCGGTTTTTTTTTTTACCCAAAAATTCTACAAAATTATTGATTACCAAAAATTATTCACGGATTTACAAATAATGATAATGTAGATTGTTATAATTATAATTATGATGATGACGGTGTTAATAATTGTACACTTTTAGACACCTAAGTTTATCGCGTTACTGGAACACCTTACCTGAACACTTCTCTTCCAGTTTTAAATCCATTATGCCCAACATTCCCAACAAAATATGGGTCCTAGATTTAGATTTAACCAAATCTACTATTGTTAAATTTAATAGATTAAATGATAAATAATCACGCCTATAAACTTAATCATAACGATTCACCTCTTTGTACACTCCATGTGGAAGAAAGCGTTTGCGATTTATCCCATATCTTTTTCGATTGTCCCTCTTTATTCGCCAAGAGTATTACTCTATCCAAATCTCTTATCTCTTTAAATATTCCTTTTAATCTCCCTGCTAACCTGAAGTCAAACTCCACACTTGCTATTATCCTTATTATTTCCTTCTTACATGAGGCTGGATTCTCTATTTAATTTATATTTATATTTTATTTTGTTGTTTTATTTTCTTCTTTTTTTATGTATGAATTTTATCATCTAATTTGTTCTTATTTTTGTTACATTTTATGATTACTATATTATCATCATTGTTGTTATTATTAATAGTTTTTTTTTAAAATTTTATTATGCTATATTTTTTTGTGCTTTCAATTAATTGTCGAACTTAATAGTATCTACACTAAAAGTTCTAAATAAAAAAAAAAAAGTTTATCGCGAGAAATTATATTAAATTACTATTAATAATTATATACACACTCTGTTATTATATTTAGTATTAATCGTAAACAATATAACACCGAAGGCCAAAATCGTTTTATGGAATGCAGTGGGTTTAGCGTTGCTTTCAAATTTATATAATGATAACCTTATAAACTCTAAAATCTTTATCTAAGCAATATACACTTGAGCGGCGTTCACAACAGCCCGCGGGCCGTTATCTTTTTTGAATTTTCAATAGAAAAATTCAACAATATCTGTACGTTATTTGGTACAATAAGCCGAAGTGATATTTAAAAAGGGTTTCGACGGACGTGTTGGAAGAGACCTTCCAGCGACGGCACTTCAGTTATCATTTATAAAATAACTACAGGTACTGTGTTAATATTATAGAAATCTCGAGGCCATTGACGTCTTGAGTCTTCTTGTTGGGTTTCCGTGTAGCGTGCGACAGAAGATAAATTAGCGGTAATAGGGTTTATGTGTGGTTAAGAAGGCGTCTATGGAATCGTGTATAATATTGGTTTCGGCGACTTCGTTCATCAATGGGTATCCTTAGGTCTGTATGTCTGCTCGAGGCCTATATTGCCTACACGTTAATTCGGCCCTGCATGATCCCCCGTGAGTACGCCCATGCGCGTATGTATATCGTGACCGAAAAAAAACGCCGCCGAACGGAGTTCGCATTCGCAGCTCGAAGCAGTTACACGTACGTTTTGTCACGGCTAAATATCTAAGTATGACAACAGATTGTCCAAATCGCGACTCGGTCTGCGCATCCACGGAAAAAACAATAATATCCTAATTTTTTTTCCACGGAACTGGCACAGTGGCACCCGGATTATTATTTTGCCATTTATGCAGATATTTAACCGTGCACAACATTAACAAGTAATAATACGATAAAGACTTTTTCTCCTATGGAAGTGGTGACACTTTCATAGAAGAAAAAAAAAATCATACCCGCGTATCACAAATCTGTTGTCATACCTAGATATTTAGCCGTGTGTTTCGTTTTTTTTTTTTTTTGTGCGTTTTTCACAGAATGAACGAATGAACGTCTTTGAACAGGACGAAACGGTATTGTTATTATTATTTGTGTAGCGCCGCGGGGGAGCTGTCGCGCGGTACAGTAAATCCGCCGAAAATTCTCTTGGGTTTAAAACGAAAACTCTATATACAACAACGCGTGCAGGCCAGTTATCGCACACAATGTAATATTGTAACTCCGGTGCACGACCGACCTAACCTAACTGCGCGGCCGCGACAGACATTTATTTTTTCCTAACGGTGACGACAATACTTGAGTTGGTTTTGCTCCGGTCACCGCTCACTCGCGCGGACATCGCGTTTCTCGCTGCCGGTGCCGTCGCAGTCGGCCGCCGGGGAAAGCGACGGGGGGTGGGGGACAGGGGTCGTCGACCAAAACAGGTACTCTCATCTCGACCGACCGGTTTTTTTGCCCGGCGGTTTGACCATTTACAACAGAAGCGAAACTCTCGCGGAAACGCGAATACTGTCCAAAGTCCTCCCCTGCTGTACACACGAGCGCGCGTCTACTTTGACGGGGAACGATAAAGGGGAAAAAGCCGACAGACGCAGTAATTCTAAGCGGTACGTCTTTGCAGTGGAAGTATAAAAAAAAAAAAAAAAATAGATAAAAAAATAAACCTCCTTTCTCCGTAACCGTTTCGTTCTTTTTTTTTTTTTTTTTGCCGTGCACCGGTCGTCGTCACTATACGCGGTCAACTATACGGACAGCGAGTTAGAAATACGGACTGTTGTCTTTTCTTCTCTCTCTCTCTCTCTCTCTCTCTACGAACGTTTCGTCCGAGTTGTTGTGCGATCGACCGCTCGGAAGTGAACAAACTATACTATTGCGAGCCCGTTATAATATTATAACGATCGGGAAAATGTCGGGAACAGTGGGCACCAGTGGCGTATGGGTTACCGAGTAATGCGACTAGTTGTCGAGAATGGGGCGGGTGCGTCGTTTCAGAAATCTTGTGTATTTATTTGAATTGTACAAAAACTGAAGGATCGTCTTAGATCGACAACGACAAATACGCGATTGGAAAATCTCAACATAATAATATTATCGTGTGAAAACGATGTATAAATCGATCGTAATGATTATGTAATTAACAATAATTATAGTAGAAAAAGTTGTCATGCAATAATATACAGTTAATGCATTAAATTAAAAACCGCTTTATGCACGCTAATATTTCGCGTTTTGTATACTATTATTAAAAATTTGAAAATTAATTTTCACCACATGTTGAAACATGTTAAATGACAACACGGTATTGGTTATAACTTATATTCGCGAAAAGCTAGGGCGATGGTCATTTTTTTTTTCTTTACAAATTAGACCATTTTTTTAAACTCTTAATGACGAGTATTAACGCATTCTTAACTCCCTTTCCGCGGAACAAAAAACAAAAAAAATTTACGACTTGCCAAAACTTACTAATTCGCTAAAATATATATATAAAATAGTTCCACTTTTAAAAGTTTTAACCCCCCTCATAAAAAAAAATCGAAAATATGCCACAGGCAATGGGGTAGTTGGGTGTTTAAAAATATAACTGTACCGGCTTTTAGAAAACCTGTGGGCGCCGCTGGACTTACAGGAATAATAATAATTTATCGCACGAAAACCATAAAGAAAAAACAAAATTTACGAGGACATCCGAGGAAAGTGTATTTAAGGGGATTGAAAGCGGGTATTTTCTCTCTTTGTCTTACACACATGAAACATAGCAAAATAGACGTTTCGTACTTCCAACGTACCGATCGATCTATTGGTGCGATAAGAAATTTAAAAACAGATTTGAATTCCTCGTGAATTTTACTACAAAACGACTTTCCCACTTTTTTCATTTTTTTTTTTATAAACCTTTAAAAAAAAATTGTTAATAATTCATATTTGAAGGTCTTAAAAAAAATAAATAAAAAAAGTGGGAAAGTCGTTTTGTAGTAAAATTCAAGAGGAATTCAAATCTGTTTTCAAATTTTTTATCGCACCAGTAGATCGGTCGGTACGTTGGAAGTACGAAACGTCTATTTTGCTATGTTTCATGTGTGTAAGACAAAGAGAGAAAATACCCGCTTTCAATCCCCTTAAGGAAAATAATATACGTAATGGATACGGAAAACCAGTCTAATCCAATACCCGTCTATATTACGTATCTTATCGTATATTATACAGAGTGTTTTTATTATTTATGACCATTTATATTCTGTTCGTGAAGGCGGCATATGAATATAAATCGACCGCGTTTCATTGAAATTTGAAATACGTAAAATGTTTTGGACAAAAATTGCCGTCCCGGACCGCCCGCTCCTGTTCCAGCTGAATATTTTTTCGCAACAATTTTTTTTCCCCTTGAATCGCGCGTTTATTTCTTTCTCCCGTTTCGCCGCATCATTACCGATCCGTATATAGTTCTCGATTTTTACAGTTTTCCTCTGTCTGCACAAAATCGGAACGCGTAAACCGCGTACCTAATAAGCACAACGAAAATATAATATACTGCAAGTGCGCGGAATCGCGGTTAATTGTTTTTATTATAAAATATTACGAGTGAAAAACCGAACGAATCATCGCGTTCTAAAATTAAACGTTTAATTGGCCGTAAAACGAGCGGCAAAAAAAACTCACTTTTTTCCGTCAATTAAAGTTTGGGAAACGCAACGGATACGTATACGTATAGTCGCAGCGGTCTGTGTTAACAGAACGCTCTGACTTCTTAGAGAAATTCGTACACGTTATACGTATTATGTAACGTCACGTTAATGTAATGCGTCCGATTAATAATTGGAATTATTATTAACGATCGAGATCTGAGAAGATATAGAGTAAATGACAGAGGTCAGACCTCGGCTATGCGCGGACTGAGACAGCAGAAATACTCGCGGAAAGTATTCCGTAATGAAACGAAGCGTGAGGTGAAATTCTCTTTAACTAGGAATTTATTTTTCGAGAAACGCGAAAAGTGAACGATGGTATCAACGACTTTATTAAAAACAATGAAACGGTGAATCGAGTAAATAAACCATCATATCATTGAAATCAGCATATTTTCTCATTCAAGAATAAAAAACGATATCCTGCAAATGAGCAATCCCTACGTCGTTTACATGGCGTATACTGTTTCAGTGCAGTTCACCATCACTCTGCTGCAGACAACCACATCACTTGACGAATTTCTTTCACGAGTTGAGTTACGTTTCGGGGTTTGTTTTCGTGCACCTTCGACTCGACGGACCCCCATAAAAAAAGTCGTAAGGAGTCAGGTCGCAGCATCGTGCTGGCCAATTCCGGTTGCCGTTTCTTGAGAGAATACGCCCAGGGAATTTTTCATGCAGCTGGCTCGTTGTGGCACGTGCAGTGTGACATTTCGCGCCGTCCTGCTGAAACCATATCGATGTCCATCCAGAGATTGCCTTAAAACCCCAGTAACCGTGTGACGGTAGCTTTCGCCGTTAACGGTCAAAGCATTTCCATCGTCATTCTGAAAACAAATATGAACCAATTACCCCTTCAGTCCAGAATGCGTACGCATATTCCCGAATACAATAAATTATGTAAATGAATAAATAATAAAAACATAAATGGATAACAATAACTAATGTTGGGATCTCTTATCGCAACATATAAAGTTAATAACAAAGGTAATATCAAGTCTGTCAACCAACTCTGCCAAAAATGGCGGGCATTTCAAATCCGACGTTACTTTTGAATGACCATATATATATATATATATATATATACACGAGTATATATATATATATATATATAATACTGCTGGAGAACAGTTACGCGTTAGGGATCAGCGAATAGAGAAAAATTTCAATGGTACAACCCATCCCGGGTACACAGGTTAATGAAGATTGGGAACACTCGCTGAAAATCGAATGAAGTATTGTGAAAAACCAGAGACGCGTTGCTCGAATCGTATTTAAATGTCACGCGATTCGTCACTCAACGCGAATGTCAGAGACTACTGAGATGTTTTACGTTTTTTCCTGTTTTATTACACGGAGCTGAAACTCGGAGCAGTAAAACCGATACTCTACCCGTATTATAGAAACGCGGTTGTATCGTAGACGGATCGTGTTTCCGATTCGAATATACTCGAAATGATGCGAAAGAAAAAAAATCGATAATACGCGGATTATTACGACGTGTGTATGTACTTGGATGAAAAATAGAACGGAAAAGAATGTGTCGGCAGAAGAAGGACGTGTCTCGGTCAGAAAAATCTCCGCGATTGATTTGAGACACATAGAAATCGAGCGAATTATTTCGTATACGTACATACGAGGTGTGTGAGAAAAGTAATGAGACTGATTCTTTATTTACCAAAGGTTTTATTTTTTTTGAAACAACAATAGTGTCCGCTTCAAAGTAGTTCCCTTCGGCAGCTATACACCGGCGGAATCGTTGTTCTCAGTCTTGGTAGCAGCGTTGAAAATCTTCCACTTCTAGGGCCTTTAACACGTCGGTCACGTTCTTTTAAATATTCTCCAGAGTCCCCAAATGACGTCCTTTTAAGACATTTTTCAATTTCGGGAAAAGAAAAAAGTCACAGGGACTAAGATCAGGTGAATAGGTGTATATCGATCGACGAAAAGGTATATGTATTATGATTTCCAACGTCCGAAACGGATAGGAACTCCGAGAAGAAGAACACGCGCGTGTAATCGAAAATGACGTCTGTCGTCGTAAATCGCGTACAAAAATATTCTTTACTATTATCGTATACACGTGCAGTGCAGTAAAAAGAACAAAACGACCATTTGAAATCAAATCGTGTACGAAACGGAATAACAATCGTCACATATGCGTGAATAACAAACAAGGCTGCTGTGTTTAAATGGACAACGAACAAAATAAATCATAACGACCGAAGGATAGTGCAGTACACGGTAGTAGTAGTAGCTGGCTTTTGAACGTTTGCCAGATATACGCGTCGCCTGCAATGCAGAAAAGACGTTATGATGCCGTGGTGCGCTGCCAATCGTACATGGTACAAATATTGTAATATTTAAATACCGAGACATCGGCGCGGTCCTCCGTGTGTAAAATAACAATATTCGCGCGGACAACGAATTTCTATAACGTGTCATCGTATATTACGTATTAAATATTATTATCGTATTATATAATAATATATATATATAGACGTCGAAAAAATCACATTTGCACCACACACACACTTGTCGTCCAACACGTGGTTCGATTAGTTTTTTTTTCGTACCCCTTTCACGCGAATTCGCTTCTCTCGCCACACACACACACACACATTTACACACTTTTCGAAGTGTACGAATTAATGTACCGTCGACTAGATGGCTGGAGGTGGTGCTCTTCATGAGTTTCGCGTGTTTACGTTTTTACGCGTTCCGGTTTACCACTTCCGGGAGGTGTGCGAAAAAATAAAAATAAAATGCAAATATTCATAAACCGTATACAGCGCTTCCAATCCATAACCCCCCCGTGCTATATAACCAAAGCACCCTTTTATGTTTCGAACCAGTCCTTATACACAATGATCTTGCCATCTCCTCTGTCCGAGACGTAGCAAAAACCTTCTACAAACGATTCAACTTAAATCTACAAAACCACGCAAATCCCTTAATAAAAAAGTCTTGAGTCAGCAAACATTCTTGGTAATCTCCCGAAAAGACTAAAAAGACGGTGGTGTCGGGACTTACTTTCCTAAAAATTTAATACCCAAAATTGTAAATACTCGTATATTGTAATAATTGTAACTATAATTAACTAATTGTCAAAGTGCCTTCACTGGAAGGTTTCCTTATTCCGTCTTTCATGTCAAAATAAAAAAAAAAATCTTTCATTACTTACACTAATTGTTCTAAAATAAGTAACAGGTTGTGGAAATTAATGTTTAAAGTTAAAAAAAAAATACATTAAATACATATATATGAGTGTTATAATAAGTGATTTTATGTTTAAATTATTTATTTATTATAATCGTATACATTAGCTGTAATAGCACTATTATTATTATTGTACGCCTCCACGCGGCCTTATCAGTTATCTGTCGGTTTTACATGTCAGAACCTCAGTCCAAGAAGAAACTACGATGACGACGATATTATATAATACTGCGTATATAAATAAAATTCAGTGTTTTTGTGGAGGCCTACAACAGAATGAAAAACCATTCGATCGATTTCGACGAAAATTTCACATTTTGTTCTTATTCGTGCCCGGCGAGGCGGGAGAAGTGCTTAGATAGTGGGTTGAATGGAATCCGCAGTTGCTTTTACAAGAAGAAATTTGCGAGGGAAACGTGTGTTTGTATTTTAGGTACATAAAACGTTTCAAGTGTTCGTAATAAAATATTGTTGAACAGTAACTCACGTTCGGTTATTACACCTGTATGGTACCAAGGTGGCTACTTAAATATTATCATGCTTCGATTTCTGGCGGTTCATATCAAATGCATGTATTACATATCTACATGTTCGGCATCAAATCCAAAGGAATTATGAGAAAAACATAAAAAATGACTATGACCGGAAACGTATACGATGAAGCATTGGATTTTTGGCAATAATGTTTAATATCGTTAATAAAATGTGATATTTTGTGATAATAAAATATTAATAATTTTTAATATAATAAAATATTCAAAAATTATTTACGTTATAACGATAAATGATCAAAATGGTAGAATGTATACGTTTCTCGGATGTACCAGCAGTGACACGATAAAAACACGTCTCGTTTCATCGATATTGCCGACGCCGCGTATCGTTTGGAATTGCTGCAACACATTTTTCTGAAGTGGAAAAAAAAACAATATCATAAAAAAATTAATTTTTTTTTCTATCGGATTATCACGTACAGTTCAATTCGAGTTCGAAATTGAGTTCAGTATTGTATTCGTTTAACTCGATCGTTGCCAATCAGCTGATAATAATGTAAACATAATATTTAAACGGTAAAAACGTTCACGGGCGAAACCGGATAATATTCAGCTATATAGTTATACAATAATACGTATACTCGAAGGTCCTCCACAAAAATCTGTCGGCAAGACTTCTAATTATATGCAAATGAAAATCAAACACAATATAACGTGCGTTTTACTGGACCGATACCAGTCCACCTCTTATTCCGTCTCCATTTATAACGCCAAGAACGACGAGAAATCCTTCGAAATATGCGCAATACGGCCGGACGTGCGCGTCACAATAATATATATTAGGGCGCGTAGGCAGGCGAGTGTTCTATAAAAAATTCTCATTTCTCTGGGTTAATTGCCGCGCGATTCGATTGCGTAGTCTTTGCCGATTGGAATATATTATGTCTCGTGGAAATCGTTCGGAAGTGTGCTATACAATAATAATAATAATAATAATAATAAAAATCACAACTGCCCATACGTTTGACTCACGCAGAAAAAAATATCCTGCTTATGGTCAGGGAAGTGGTGTTTTCGAAAAGAACGTATTTAATAATAAATTACTTCAGTTTTTTTTCTTTATAAATATTCGCGAAGTTTATTTTGTTTTTTATATTTCATAATACTATCGGTTATTGCAAATAGTGTGATTAATAGAAATTAAGGATCTCAAAGTATATAATATTCATATTATTTTGGAAATTTTTACCGTTAACTATGTAATAAGTAGGGCAGATATTTATATGCCTTAAAAACCCATCAAATATGTATGCAGTTATGCGCTAAAAATTATCAAAATATGCCCTTAAAATATGCTCTAAAAAAAAAATTTTTTAAACTTAAGAAAATTCGAAAATTTTATTTTATTACTATTTTTAGTTATTACAGTTAATCTCAACAATAATATTTTACATTTTGTATAATATTATAATTTAAAATTTTCAATATGTTGAATTTAAATATTTATTTTAATTTGATTTATTGAATGGCATTGTTTCACGATCCATGAAATAAACTGTAAAACGTATAGATTACATTATTTGTTATATCTCGTATTATTAATAAATTGAAAAACCATAAAAGCCAAATTAATAATATTTTATCTAAAACATTGGTAATAAAGTTATCAATTCGCCTGTTGATATTTATAAAATTATAAATTTTAAACAATTATTTTGTAATTATCGTTTTTTTTTAGTTGAAAATGACTTTAAAATATACAAAATCCAAAAATATGCCCTAAAAATTCAAAAATGGCAAAATATGCAAAATAAAAATTTGTTTATAGAATCGTTAGGTCATGAAACACATTTTGGTTAAACTAGATATTTTTTTGACCAACCAATAATAATATGCAAAAGCATATAAATATCGGCCCTAGTAATAAGTTATTATTATTTCTTCACAGTCTCAATGTCTTTCAATGTTCCAGTAACAAAATACCGTCATAGGCCGACTGGTGCTCGCGCGGAGTCCACATAATATATTAATAATCGATAATAATGTTAAAACTGAATAACATAACAAAAAAAATCCTGGAAACATTTCGATTAGGGAATAGGTCCAAACACCCAAAAAAATACAGCCTCCTGCGGCGTCCCCGGATTTTGAAAATTGTCAAGCGCGTTCAAGAGCTTAAAGAAAATTACAAAATAATATTGAAAAATGTTTAGATACGTTTTCGAAGCAATTCGACGACAAGTGGTCTAGTTAATTCTCGTGTCTGCAACCAACGTATTTTGCAATAGCGTCATCACGATATTCGTTGTTGTTATAAAATCCACGACGATTTAAAGTCTTAAAATTACATCGTTTAAAGAAAGTATCAAAAAGATATCTCGGATTTACTCGTTCGGGATTATTTTTTCACTACATTAAAACCAGCTGTTAATTATGATCCCTGCACTGGTAAAGTTCTCATCAGATGTCTAATTTTTTACAACGTTCTTTCCCGCGAGCGAAACTTTTTTTTTTGTAAAAATAACCTGTGTGTGGCATCATCCTCCTGATGTTCAATAATATATCCATAACGATCATTATATCTGCAGTACGATTTCGTCGACAACGGTTTTCAATTCAATATAATATGATATTATGAACGTTTAACAGAATTTAGAATTTCATCGATTTCGTGTAAGACGTAGTCGTTTAGATTTGTCCGTTCACAGGATACCCCTGCCACGTCATAACCGTTTTTATTTCATTTTGTCCTACGCGCTACACACGCGTTTCTTTCCTCCGATATCGAATCGAGCAGCACAATTTTTTGTGATCCACAGGTTTAAAACTTACCGAGCGTTAATTTGAGAGGCAACGTAGAACCGGGCAGATTAGTGCATGCATGAGTCTGTTTTACGCAGTGTTTGTCACACGGTTTACTGCGAACGTGTCACGTAGTTTTCATTTAAATTTGTATCAGTGCAGTAGGTACTTATTCGTATTTTACTAGAAATTACGACGGAAGAGAAACTTATCGAAGCTGTTCGTCCGCACGAAGTTTTATACGGCACCATGCCATGTGGATTTAGCACGAAAGCGAAATTTAAAACCGATTTTCTGGGACAAAATAGCCGGTTGATCTCGAATTAAAGGACGGTATAAGTACTGCAAACGTACATGTGTGTGTGTAGTTTAGTTTAGAAAAATATTTTTAATTTAACTAGACTACATAATATAGACAATCAGTGTCGGCCTGGCACACCAAAGGCCCCTGGTTTTTTTTTTTTTTTTTAGTAAAAAAATACATATCAATAAAAAAACAATTCATTATATAAGGTGTCCCGGATCCCGGGGCGGAGTGGCTCTAAAATTCTTACCGGCCAAATAAGATTTTTTCAGGCCACTTATAAAAAAAAAATTGATTTTTTTTTTTTTTTTTTGGACTAACGCCTTCTGTTTCTATATAGAGTTAATACAGGTTAATAAAAGAATCTATGGTGAAGTCAGAATTTGGTGGTGGGATTTAGTTTTTAAATTAAAGCATTTTGAAATTTGACAATTTTACCTTGTTTCTTTAATAGGTTTATTTTTTCTATTTTTCTGGCTCGTACCACAAATAGTCCAGTGGATAAATACCACAATTTTTTACGTGCACGGTTCGAGGTTCTCAAAATCAATTTTTGCATTATTTGTACACATTATAATAATACAAGGCGAAGATTTCAAAACTGGTGGAGACACTGCGTTCTAAAATACTGGTATGAAAACAAAAAAAAGATGGGGTCCCGGCCGCAATCGCGGCCCAGCGGCCATGGCCAGGCCGACCCTGTAGACAATGCATACCAACACGGCAACACCACACAATTGCGTATGACGCGTGCTATCAAATCGTGTAAGAAATATCACCGACTGCATTCAAAGACGACAAGAAACTGCGTCTCAGTGTGCGCTCGGACCAATCCTCTCCGGTCGATATCAGTCCGTTTACGGTATTTGTAATCGACTTGTCGTTTTTTTCCCGTACATACTAATATTGAAATCTAAAATCTATTAAACGCGATTCTATCAGCAGTCGAACATGTTATATAATTTGTCGGCCGATCCGGACGAAACGGTTTGAAAACCGATTAATATTGTTGGAGGAGTAATAGACCTTCATAAAAAAAAAAAAAAAACGCTAAATGCTTTAACTTGATGAGAAAAAACTTTAATTTCGGAAAAAAAAAACATAGGACGACATACACGTTACACAAACTTGACCGAACGACGGTGTGACAATTTCCGCGCGTCGCCGGCCGCGTTTTTACAATAACTATCGGTTCCGAGAATATTCTCGAAACTTCGCGAGGACGCGACGGTACAAAGTACATATTTTTCCCGACGACAGTGAAACCACATCAATAATAATAATAATAATAATAATACCACAGAAAAATAATACAACAATATAAAAATCCAAAACTATTCCGTAACCAAAGACTAGGTTTTTTTTTCTACGACGCGCTATTGGTCCAAAAGTGGCGGTTTTTTTCCGTCGACTTACGATTACTGTATTACTTATTACATGTATTATGTACTAATTACACGTTGTAATTATTGTATTACGCTCGTTCGCGCGATCGGGATGTAGAAATTATATACTATTATCGAACGACAGGAATGGTTCGTATCTTTTGACCCGTGCGCGTCATTTTGTCATATTATTCGTAATCGGCCAAATCGATGTTTTTATAACGGCTCTGCGCGTCTCGTACAAAAGATTTTTTTCCCTCTATATCTCCTACGCGCAAAATAACAATAATAATAATAATAATAACGTAGCGAAAGTATGGGTAGAAATCGTATAGAAGCGGACTTGAAAAGCGTAATATCGCGCGCCTATATACGTAGGTACTGCAGTAAATGTACAGTGGACAACGGAGAGCACTCGAACGCCGTGCAAGTAGGAAAAAATAATATACGCGCGTTTTCGAAATTATTCGATACCAGTGTGTTATGTTATTCCGTTCAAATACACGACGAGGCCGTTCGACCGAATATGTGTGTAACAACAACGACGTTACGTATTATTATAATAATAATAATAATGATATACACGCGTAGACTCAGTGTTGTAAAAAATACTTTTTAAATGTATTTAAAATACTAAACGAGAAAAGTATTATAAATACAGATACTCGGTAAAAGTATTTACAAACACTTTTGTTTAACATCAGTTTTACTAACGGATTGGACTCTTTTAAAACTAAAATCGCTCACTCCAGTGGTAATATTTTATTGATTATGTGATAATATTTTTATGATTACCGTATTACCGTTACCGTGTTAACGTTACCGTGGTCGTCGGTACTTGCGATAACAGTACTGGCGACGACAACGCCGCTTTTGATGATGTAATCTTTTTTTTTTCTCGTTCGTTTTGTCGTATACGCGCAGCCATCGCGAGCGGTCGTTCGTTCCGCGTATATAAGTATTTTTTTCCCCCCCCTGTGTAAAATCGTGTTCAAAATTAAACGCCGTTTAAGAAATAAAATCGTTCTTTTCTTTTCCTATCATTTTCTCGCGACTCACGATTAAACCTTGCCGTAGGCAAAAACGTCCACACTCCCTTGGACCGAAACGCGTTAACACATAAAACTGTTTTGTATGACTAATAATAATAATTATTATAATATTTTACCCAGACGAAACGACTCGCGGCACACACACGACACACGAGTGTGGAGTGACACCCGGGAAAGAAAAATTACAAAAATATGATTTTATATTATTAGTGTTTGTTACGTTATACCATTAACAATGGACTTCGTCCTGTCGCGACACCTGGGATGACAATCTAATCGGTCTAATCGGGATCACCACATAGGTACACATCGATTTGAACGGAAAAATTACAGGCAGTGGACAACGACGATACCCACGACCAAAACAGTTTGCCAACTCATCATAAATACAATTATTGTATTACGGCAAAAAAAAAAAAAAAATGACAAAAAGTTTTGTTTCATCACAGTGTTCGTATGTCACTATGAGAAAGATTTAAAATACGTGTTTGATTTTAAATTAAATACAGATAGTCTAGAAAAGTATTTAAAATACGTATTTGAGTACCATAAAAGTATTTGAATACTTTTACTCAAATACTTTACAACACTGCGCGTAGTGTGTAGACTGTTAAAAAAACGACGGGGTATACAATATTTCGTACGGTACACTGCCCCCGGGGATATTTGTTATGTTTATTATAAAATAATATAAACACACGCTATGCAAGCGGCTTATTAAACGGCGCGTTTTATAATAATAATCGAACGTCTTCTCGCGAATAATAATTTTACCGACAAAGTCCGTTTTTTTTTTTTTTACCCCACGACAGCGTATTTCGACATGGTTTTTCACCATAAAACATATACCGCAGTTCTCCGGGAGACATAATATATTTATACGAATTCGAGAGGTCGCTCGGGTAGGTATCGCGTCCAGTGCCGTCCTAACCACCAATCCATGCCCTACGGCAATAATATTTGACGCCCCCCCAAAAAAATGTACAACTAACGTAATATCTAATTACATAATTTTATATATTTTAATAGTAAATACACTCATCCTGGAAATTATCATATAGATTACAAGGGAAATTAATATCTAAAATAAAACAACAAATTTTTTTCTTTTTGTCATTCATTTTTTTGACGCCCCCTGCATTCATAATACTTTGGACGCCCTAGGGCACTTGCCCCATTTGCCCCCCCCCCCCATGGGACGGCTATGATCGCGTCCGCGTGTTTTTCGGCCGACCATAATATTATTTCCGAACGATAAAAACACGGTTTCGCTTCGTATACGAATACCTGCAGGTTTTGTTTACGAGTGGGATATTTTAAAAAACGAACCACACGGGATCGGCTGATTTTTTTTTTTTTTTTTTATAAGAACTTATACCAGTGGGGTGAAATAATTCGAGTCGACGATTCGAACGAGCGAAAAATAGTGTTCGCACCGATCGTAAAACGCGACACTACGCGCCACGACTCGTTTCATTGCCAAAAACATAGAAACGTCGTCGTTAAAGGGAACGAGTTTTCGACGACGTTACCCAAGATCCACAAAAGAATCGTGGACAAAAATGAGTGTACAATATCTCTGCAGAGGGATTTTACTTTTCCTATTCGTATTGTAATCGTTACGGGCGACCGCTTTAGGAAATATACAGTATAGTGTATACCAGGGGTCGGCAAGTAATTTCTATTGGGGTCCTAAAGAATAAATCAATGAGGTCCAGTGTTAAAAATCTTTGTCCGATCTATTTTTATAAGATAACATATATGCGTGGAGATTATTTTTACGCACTTCACTGCCTGGAGGAAATTTTATATGAAAATCTTTATGAGTACAGTTTCATAATGCCGTTATAAATTTCCACTTTTAACAATAGCGACAGTTGAACTGCAAATTAAGCGGACTGGAATGGCTCCAACCCTTTCAGGTAATACAAAACAATATAGTTCTGTCCACTCATTCAAAAACTTTCTGTTTTCGCTGTCAATTTTACGTTTTTTACTGAACATTTTTAACGAATAATACGAAGAAATATTATTATAAAACGAAACACGCACTGTATCCACCGGCGAATGTACACGAACTAATATATTATGTACTATATATTATTAAAGTAAATAACATAATCAAGTACAATGTGTTGAGGGGGTCCAGAGTTATGCCTTCCGCGGTCCGGATCCGGACCGCGGTCCGCCAGTTGCCGACCCATGGTGTATACTGTTTTCGAGACAAACGTTTAAAAATAATTTTAAAAAAAAACAATTTTCTTCCAAAAGGAAAATTAGGTACTTAAAAAAAAAAAAGTTGTTTAATTTTATTGAACGTTTCTACTGTAAATTGACGCACGAATGAAATTCCGAAGAAAAAAAAACACGCGGAAACTAGACGTCTGTAGACGTTAACACATTAAGAGTATTTATTTTATTAAATATATTTCATTTTGCGGAATACGAAATGTTTTTATTGGAAAAATACGACCGCGTTTTTCACTTGACCCGCTACGACACCGCTTCATTTATGTCAGAGATTTTTTTTTTTTGTTTCTAGTTATCCTTCGCGCCAACGCACGCGACGTCGCAGTATCGATAATATATACAACATTTTATACAGGTTATAATAATATAGCGTATGGAGAAGGCAATATTTTTTTTATTTGTAAATATTCGTATCTACAGCGTGCGATATTATAATAGTTATAAGCGATATTTCAATTTGAACGGTATAACAAATAATATTTTTATCGCAATCGTCGAGTTTGTCAACACTCCCGTGCACAAATAGTTTACCTATTACTTATTTCCAATACTGGTAATTTATTTATGTTGTAATTAGACGCAGGTGTAATAATAATAATAATAAAATACGCAATGTCTGTATGAAAAAATATCCGTGTAAAACGTCCGACGCGATAATGCGCGACAATGAAACGGTTTGTGCGATCCTCCGTACAACATCTTTTATAACAGAAATCAATATTTTATTAATACAATGTTATCGGTCGATAGAAAAAAACGCCAATCCGCCGGTGGAAAGGGACGGAGGCCACTGGGAAGTAACTCGGACTTTGGGATAAGTGAGCAGTTCTATTTTCTACCCTTATGTTTTTGATTTTCTGGAAACGATTCCCGTCGTTCCTGTCAATTTTTTCTAACCGAGCTTAAAAAAAATCAATGATTTAAATTGAATTTCTTACTTGAATTTCGAACGAATACACATTAGCGTAACGTGGTTTTTGTATTATACGTTTAAGGGGTTTTTTTTACGGTGGATAGTAAGTATACCGAAAAATATGACATATTATTTACAATGAAATAGGCGGGAAATTCGACGATCAAATGTTGCCGATGACAGTCGTATAAAAATGTTTTTATTTTGTGGAATTTCCAATTTGTATTAGTGAAAATTTGAAAAATACTTTACTACAAAAATGCAATAAACGTATCGGCCGAGATCATGTTTTTATTATTATTAGTATTTGAATTATTAACTTTAAATTTATAAAAAATTTCAAAGACATTAATTTTGATTATTTGCAAGCGATATAATAATTTTTGGTGCGGTAGAAACTTAAAATTTCAATACGAAGTTAATTTTAACCACATATTATATCAAAAATATCTCGGAGCTCTAATCTGTCACGTTTCGTTTTCATCACATTTTGTTGTTATTACGTACACACTTATTTGAATATTATTCGTTTCTTAAACACATAAACTTTTTGTCAATGTGTACCGTCTGGAGATAGAAAATAATCACCAAAAACAGAATGTATATCGCGGCGGAACACGGTTGGTGTTCAAGAGATCAAGTCGAAAATGTTGACTGAATGGGAATACATAGCTATTCCTATAATATATATATATAATATCGCAATACGATAATTATTATTCGTGCGCGTACACAATAACACTGGGATTCGTATGCTCTCCCGGACAAGATTATAGCACTCGTTTGACATTTTTAACTAGCTAAATTATTCCAAACACAATTATCGTCTGAAATCGTCTGTCCTAAAACATACGATTCCGCGACGTAAGACATCGGATACGCAATCGTTATTATCATTTATCACGAACACAGGCGTGTGTCAGATAGACTCTGTCGGCATGTTCAGGTCACGCAATACAAAAAAATTGGTCTTCTATGGATAGTTCTGTCTCTGAAGAGAGAAAAAAAAATTTAATACCATCACTATAATATAATAATATACAACGGTTAAGACTCTAAAGGCGCGTTTTGACCAGCACGAGGATTTTGAATTCTATAACTTGACCAATGTCAATTTCTTCGGTTGATTTTTATTCAACGAATAGTTATAGTACAAGTGAATTTAAACGGTACCGTGTCTTCGTGTTTCTGAGTTTAGACGTCACAATGGTTAATTTCGAACGAAAAAAATAAACCTCGTTCTCACGAGCAACTTTTCATGGGAATCGTTACGCGTTTGAATAATAACGCTTGAGAAAAATTTGAAAATATTCGTCTGTCGTTTTCTGCAAAAATCGAAAATAATACGAATATTATTATAACACAGACGTAGTACGAGTACGGGCGACGTTACGAATATCGATGGACCTGTGATAATAATAGTGCGATTCCATGAGGTTGCTGACCAATTGGCCAAATCTGCATCAAATTTTACACGTTCATACCTTTCACTAATTCCTTGGACAGACTTTATTCCAACTCTACGGCGTCACTTAACCAATCTTTGGTCTACTCACTGGAATAATTTGCCAGGTAATTTCGCCTCCAGCTTCAAAACTATCTCCCCTAGAATGCCGAATAAAGTCTGGTTCGATAATTTAAGATTATCTAGACGTTACATTGTGTATTTTAACCGTTTACGCATGGGACACTCACTATTACCCGCCCATTCATATAAACTGAGCCTCAATTACTCCCCTTTGTGTGCATTGCACCCAAATGAGTGTATTTGTGACCTCCCTCACATTTTATTCGATAGTGCCTCCCTGTCCACATAGCGTCTTTCATTATTTAATTCCCTCAAATCGTTAAATATTTTAATCGATCTCCCTTCTATCCTGAATTCTAAATCCGAACTAGTAATTCATTTAATCGTGTCATTTATCTTGGAAGCTGGCTTCATGATTTAACGTTTCTACTTCTTATTAATCTATTTATTTATTTATTTTTTTTTTTTTTCTTTGTTATTATTATAATCTTTATGTTTTTTTTTTCTCTTAATGGATAGTTTTTAGTTACATATTTTATTATAATTGTTGAGCTATAATAGTGTGTCTAAAGGCTAAATAAAAAAAAAAAATAGTGCGATTCCATAATTTTCACAATTAATAATACTTGAGGTTTTTTAATTCGTCGATATGATCGAGTACTTTCATTGCTACGAGTTTTCAAAAATACCAGTTTTTTTTTTGCATTTTTCAAAAACATTTATAAAAACAGTGAATAAATTTACCGAAATAATAAAAACACTCTGAGCGCAGAAAAATTCTCTTCTATCGATTCTGAAAATTTAGTGTTTCTGCTGTTATTCGTAAATGTGTCGGTACAAAACCGATTCGGTTTAACGTATAATGTTTTTTTAAAATATTATTGCGCGTTATATTTTTATAGTTGTATTTATCATTGAAACGGGCGGTGACGAAACAATCCAAGTCTACGGCTAGACGGAACGCGATTTTTGCTTGCTATACGTTTTAGCGATTTTTAACGTTATGCGATTTTGCGTGTATAGCGATTAGTTTGAACAGCGTTTAAAAAATTCATCGAATTGGTGAAAATAATTTTAGTATTGCTTTCAAAAAGAACACACTTGGTTTTTGATTAGCGAAAACGGCACGACTAAGAGGTATATAACACGGGCGTAATTACGGGGGGGATATGGGGGATGGATCCCCTCCCATGGGCTTTCTCTTTTTACATAACATATCATCTATAATATACAAAAAAATGTAATAATTAAAAATAATACTTTTTTGCGTTAACAAAATTTGTTAGTATTTATCAAAATTCATAGGATTCACTCAGTTCGTTGAATAGTAATAACTGGTATGATGCGGTTAGGTTAGGTCGCTGAAGAAAGGTCTATCCGTATTCAGAGTTTTAAGTAAAAATGGATGAAGTACTCAATAAATTAGCTAAAAAAAAAAGAAGAAAATTAGAAATTGTATTATAAAATATATGTCGTTTTTATTAAAGAAAATAATAAAAATACGAGTATCGCTATCACTTTAACTTCGATTGATTAACGTTGGAAGGGTCGTTAGTCGTTACAATTATTATGGATCCAATGCTAAATTGTCTATCCCCTCCCATATAACATTCGTAATTACGCCACTGGTTTGATAACAATAAAGAACGAGACATTTTTTGTGAGTATCATACTGTTTAGGAAGTATGCAGCGTGTGAAAAGCGCATCACATGTGTTTGCCACGGCTAATACGGGCATAGATGTACTGTAATTATAAGAATTACTTTTCATTAAATTTACAAGCAGTTGCTGACGCGAATCTACAGGTCATTGTAATTGATATTGGAGTTTATGGTCGAAAGAGTGATGATGGTGTATTTAGAAGTTGTTCATTGTTTAAACGAACAGAAGAGAGTGTCTTACGACATTGATGTTATTTCGCGCGTTGCACGCGGTTTCGTTTAAGTTTTCCTCTCGCGTAATTAAAACGTGTAAATTGTAATTTAAATATAGGACAAAATGCCCCTTCCTAAAAGTCACCGACTACACGCAGCGGTATCAATGCCGGAAATGGAAAAAGGCCGCGGTAAGATGTAGAACCAAATTTCAAACGGGAGATTCAGTTAAAACTTGGCTTTTTTTTTTACTCGTTATCAAATATTATTTGATGGGATTTATGAAAACTTCGACGTCGATAAGTTTGAAAAATATACAAAAAAAAAAAATAGAATTCACGCGACTGTATTTTTTTTTTTTTTTTGTGTATATTCGCTCGATATTGACGAAATAGCGTCTACTGAATATGTCAATACAACAATTCTGTTTACGTTGCCAAAGAAAATATATTTTTTTTAATTTTCAAAACACACGCTCTTTATTAAAATTATCCAGTCCGTTCGTTATTTTATAGAATATATAATTATTAAAAAAAATGTGCATAACAAATTCTTAATAATTACGTTTTATATTCATTTCCACAATGTCTCGTTATTTTTTCAAAAAAAAAAAAATGTCCCGTTTTCGACTTGCTCGTCTTTGTCTAACCACAGCGAGGAACGTATTGTTCCGAATGAAATTCCGCGAGTGGTGGACAAACATAATTTTTTGGGGGGAAAAAGAGCAAGAACTGTATTGATATTTAATGAAGCTTTTAAACGGTTAATATTAATCGATTTATTGAAATTTCGCTTACATTCACTTGTCGAACCGGGATTCGTATAATATATAGCCACAGCCCACGGCCCACCGCTTGTATAAGGGCTTTGTATTTTATAAATAGGAAAAACTCGTATATTTTTTGTTTCTTTCGTTTTTTTTTTCTTTTTAAACTCGAAAACCTCGAGTAATGTTATTTTCACAGCTTAAACGAAACCGGAGACACAAATCGTATATTTTCACCAAATTCACCATTTTCGGAGATACGGTATAAGAATATTTCTAGTTTTTTTATTTTTTATTTAAAATTAATATATTCCACTAACAATACAAACATATTGAGAATAACCTAACCATTGTTTTACGAAACGATACGGACTGAAATCGATTTTTTTTTTAATGAACCGGAACGCTAAGCTTAGGCCCTGTTCTCACCAAAGCAACTCGCAACTACAACTCGATTGCGATCCAAGCCGCATGAAACTCATTTGCAACCGCGATCGAAAGCAAATCGACACGCGCGGTTTTTTCTCTAGTTGCGTACCAATTTATTACCTCTACGTCACGCAAAAGCAGTAGCACAGATTATAATATCAATTTTCCATCTTATTAAAAAACGGGGAAATCTGTTCCAAGCCCAAAAACAGTTGCAGTTTACAAATTTAGTTTCTTCAACGAGAACATTGACCGCAGCTCGATTGCAACCCAACGAGTTGCGGTTGCAAGTTGCTTTGGTGAGAGAACAATAATTACTTAAAATTGTGACGGATCGGAATTGCGTTCCGGTATATTCGCCTTCGATCACGTACGGAAATAACATTATTTTAGAAGCTATATGCATGTGCGCCTACAACTTAACTATGTCCGCAACACAACGTACACGACGCCCGACGGTATAGACAACACGACCAGCACCGTACAGAACGCGGCGCACGTATGATCGCGTCGTCATCTCCAGAAGGCGCAACAATGTTTGAATAGCATTGAAAGATTATCAAATAATATTCAGAAAGAACGTTTGAATGATATATTGAAAGATTATCAAATGATATCAAAAATCAGATATCTCAGACTTAACCATTCGGGCAACATAATATCAACCTCGTGGGTGTCGAAAAGTTTTTTAGGGGGGGGGGCCTTGTCTCACGGTAAACACTCGTATCAGATTTCTTTTCTTTTTTTTCTACGGAAGATTCTTTTACAGGTTTCGTTGGACTTTGAGTTTCAAAAAAATTCTAATTTCGAAAACTGTATAATATATAATTGAATAATTCCAAATTTTTTTTTGTATTTCTTAATAGGAAGCTACACGCCCGTTTTTTAAGTGGTTCTAAATATGCCGTTTTTATGAAATTTTAAGAAAAATCAAAAAAAATCTAACAACTTAAAAAAATATTTTGAAAGTCAATAAAAAAAATAGTTATTATATAATTATATAATTATTAATAATCATTATCATTTTTTTATTATTTATTGTTATGCAATCACGATATTTATCAAAAAAAACTATTTTCCCGTGAACGAGTTTTCTGGTACCCTATTTTTACTACAATTGTTTACAATATGTATATAATATGAGAGAATTTTATCTGCGTCGTAGAGTTTTTATTTTGATAACACTAATCAAATAAATAAATTAAAAACCAAAATGAAAAAAAAAATCGTACATTTGCAAAACAATAACTTGAATTGTATTTACGTTAGATAAAAATTAAAAACGCTACGACGTAGACAAAGTCCTCCTCTGCATATATTGCAAGAAAATAAAATTTGAAATCTCATTATAAACACAGTTCGAGAAACTTTGTTCCTCGCCCGACGAGTTTTACAAACGATTAACGGGTAGTATGGCATCCTCTTTAAAGGGATATCTTTCCGAACACTGTTTTAATCGAAAGTCGACGTGAGAAACGCCGATTTCTCGAGAAATTTAATAGCCAATATTTTTAAAAGGTTTTTTTTTTTTTGGACAAAAATTCTGTGTACCTCGCCGTTTCGAAACTGATCGAGTATAATGTTATTGTATGCGGGCAGGACAGACGATCTTATTGTAATATATACATATAACAAAATCCTTAGTTTATATAATATAATAAATAATATGAGGGATATCGTATTCAGAAGCCCACATAATATAATATCAATATTTTTCCGTACGGGCCTGACGACGGACCGCCGGGTTGTCGTGAGAATACTTTTTACGAAAACGCCTATCAAATTTTCACTACTTTACGTAAATAATAGTATTAAAAATATATTATATAGAAAAACGAATTTTATAACCACACGCGGCTATTTATTATTATTATTATTATATTAATTTTGGGGTAAAAAAAACTAATTGATTAATTCGACACGAAACTTAAAAATATATCTATTCGCCCGTTCTTGTACGTATTATTATTAATGTTGCGGCTAAAAGAGCCAATAATTTTAATTGACGATCTTTTTTACCAATATTTTACAAGTAAAAACAAATTATATCAATAAAATTAAAAACGGATGAATAAATAATTAATAAACCAAATTTGCTAATAATAAATCGGTGGACTGCGTATTTAAATGATACAAAGTAATAATTATTATAATAATTGAAATATAAAAGTAATATCACATAGGTACTCGTAAAGCAAAATAATCATAAAATATTCATATAAATAATAGCGAAACGGGAAAAACGGCCGCGCGCGGGAACCCTTACAATTTTATAAATTTATAACACACACAAACTTAAAATATATGAATAATTAAATACAATATAATATAAAAAAATAAACAAAAATTACGTGTATTATAAGAAATATTAAACAAAAAATGTTACCTCGGGTAACGAGTTTCGTCACATATGCGGTTCTACCCCCACGCGACTATTTTGAAAAATATGCGATGTGACTACTTCTCGTTACCCTGAAGTTGATTTGAATCGATTGCCCCGGCAGCGAAATCGTGCTCAAAACGCACCGAAAACGTGTGATTTAAATTCGTTTCTTCTCGCGCACGACGAAACGATAAAGAGAAAATTATTGGAAATTAAAAGAATTAATTTTCCAAAAGCGTAGGGTTTCAAAAAAGGCGAGTTAAAGAGCAAAAAAACGAGACAGCGATATTAAATATTAAGAACTAAAAGAATTAATTCTCGAAAAGAAAAAGAGCAGCGGAGATATTCGTGAAACGAACTAAAACGAGGCGGCGAGTCGAATGCAGAGAGAAAACGCGCAGTGTCGGAGACTATACTACAACAAATATAAATAAAATTCGAGCAACGATAACTAATTTAAATAAACATAATATCAATAAGGACAAAAATCATTTCGCGATAATTACGGCATTTCACATATTATTATTATTTCGTTATATACTATATTATTATTATTACAGCTATATTAAAAGCATTACCTAATTACAAATTTCTCGTCACGAACAATTAATAATAAAATATATATATTAAAAACAATATATATGTAATAAAATTAATATATATTATAAAAATAAATATATATATATATTATTTTTATAAGAGTATTACATTTTTTTTTTTAATTTCAAATTATTTAATTTATTAATTTTTTTATTTTAATTTTTAAATTGTATTTATATATTATTATTATTATTATTATTATTATATTATATATACGATACGTGTCCCGTGTATAAAGTAAATTTTTTTTTTATAAATAAATTCCGATAATCGATTTTTTTTTTAAATGTTTATACGCGCGACATCGTTATTTCCCCGTTCGGGCGGAGACGCGTATCCTTCCTGGACGGAGAAGGTGAAACGTCGTCGTATTACCGAGAGGAAGGAGGCGTTCTGAGACGTTTTCCGCTCTGTAGAAGTCGGAAATTCTTCTTCGATGTATTATTATAATACATACAACCGCAACCATAATAATAATAATAATAATAATAATATTTTACACTCTCAATTTGTCACCTCCTACGCATAAAATACGTATACACAATATAACGATAACGTCAATCTAATAAACACATTCCCGTTCTCCTTGACTGTTATAATATTCGATTATTACGCGAGACACGGTTTTCCTATCGGTTCTCCGCGGAGAGTTTCGACTGTTGATCTCGTCGAATACAATACCTACGCATTTTCATTGTATTATCGTCTCGGCCGTGTGGAATAAACGATAATAATATTATCGTGTAACGCGCTGTACCTCCTAACCACCGTCTCTGCGATTTGCTGTAAACGTTAATTTTTTTTTTTTATATAAATATTTATAATAAAACGCGATAAATAAATATTTGTAATATTTTACGCGCGACATTTCGGTAGATAATTACCAATTTTTTCGCGTACGCACAACGTTCTATATCGTTTTTGTTTAGACGCTATACTGAAAGTAAAACACATGCAATTTACCGTAACTGTGTGTAAAAACTAGTTTGCGCGAACATAAAACACCGGGGCCACAATCAAAATAAAAACATCAATAATTTTGGAACTACTGCACAGAAGAGAATTTAATCTATGCCGTAGCGTTTTTATTTTTTTCATAACTCGTTTCGATTTTGTATTATATGTGTAAAAAAAACACACACACAAATCATTAAAGTTTATCAGTTAATTAATTTAAAATGACTTTATAAAAAAATAAATAAAAACGCTACGACATAGATCACGTTCTCTTCTATGTGGTACCAAAATTTGATCGTTTTATTTTGATTGTAGTCCCGGTGTTTTATGTTCACGAAAAACCAGTTTTTTTAGTCTCTTATTTGAGATGTGTAGCATCCTCTTAAGGCCTCATCGCGTACTACGCGTTACCACGTCACCAAAATGACGAAGGGATAGCACGCCGTATATAATTAAGGTGTTTTAATTTTTTTAAAATTTTTTTTAATTTGAAAGATGAGAAAATTGTACAGGTCGGATTTTAACTTATTTTGCGATATCAAATACATTTTTCAGCTGTAGAATACTGTAATAACACGAAATTAATAGTTTTTTTTTGAACAATAATTACAAACGGGCGGAAGACGTATGTTCAAAATCCGAGTTGAATGCGATCTGTAGTTAACTATGCCACCTTTAAGTTTAAAAAAAAAAAAGAAAATTCAATTCGGTTGACTTTACGAGCCGTGAGAGTATTTCCTGTAAAGCCAAATTTTCAGGTACATAAAAATAGAAACGGCACTGGGCGCCTTAAACTCGTCGATATTTTATGTCCTTGCATTGGATTGAAATTATTCCTTCGTTCGTTCGGGTTTTTTTTTTAAAGATTTTCCCTGCAAATACACGTGTAATTTCACTGGTCGCCGTCATACGTTTAGTAGTAGCTAGCAGTAGTCATCGAAACGTTTTTATTCGAACGTTCGATTTTGAGTTTAAAAGATATATTGACGAATTCGAATTCGTGAATAATGTCAAAAGCTGGCTAAGTGTATACCTACGCGTCAGTGTATGTCCCTATGTATATACATAAGTCATTAATAAAACTTTGTTGATTTTTTTTAAAAATGTTTTTATGCGAAAAACGCGTGCAGAATTTTCGATTTTCGTTTTGTTTTTCAAGTAAATAAAGTATAAGACGTAAAAAAAAAATAAAAGCTTTGTTGAATTTTTGTGAGAAAAATAAACACGCCGTTTTTATTGTGTGTGATAGACATATACAATCGTATACTGCAGTATTGAAAACAATATATTGTCTCTGGAAATGACCGCTTTCAAGTTTGTTACAAAATATCGTTCGAATCGCTGTTAAATGTGTTGCTTACTTTGCCCCTTGTTCTATTATAACAGAACAACTGCAGTTTTATAATAACACGTTGTTGGCCGCAGTGTACTATTGTTGCCGATAATTTAACGCCCGAAAACACATTCGAATACGAAATACGTTTAATGAAATGGCAATGTGAAATAATTTAAATTTAACGCGTATTAGCAAAAAAAAAAAGCGCTAAAACTGTAAAAATAACGCCAAAAATCTAAAACGCTTGTAAAAATACGCGATACAGAATTTTACACTCAGTATCTTCGACGCGTAAATTGCAAGAGACTCGAAGACGTGTAGTTTTAGTGTCCACAATAAAAAATATTTGAAAATTAAATTAATTATCGCATATATGCTTTCGCTATTACGTCGGACACCTTCCCCGCAGACGTATATTCGACGACTTTTTCGAAATAAAAAGTTTTTTACACAAACTTCAGATTAAAAAAAAAAAAAATGAGTAAATTTTTTTGATCATCTGTTGTTGCATTGTCCACAAAATTGGTTTGGCGAAGTGTACAAGGATCGAGGATGACAAACAGTTGACCTCTTATCTTCTCTAATAATCGCCGCTGCCATTTCTGCACTGTTCTTAACCTTTCTTATATTTTTAGTTTTCGAATTATATTGAACGCCGGCGATTTCAATCGTTCGGTCGTTTCCTGCGTGCGGTCTTTTGGACAGAATTCCAAGCCGTTTCGCAAAGCCGGATAACGAACGCGTTTTAATCGTACTGAAATCTCGTAACACGCGCCGCCATAAAGCTCGTGTTTTAATTGGCAAATGTATAATATAGGTATTATATTACACACGTTATATTATTATTATTATTATTATTATTATTATTATTATTATTATTATTATTATTATTATTATTATTATTATTGTTATTAACGTCGCATTATATTTATATATACTGTGCGACCGCGTGCTGTAACGCGTTTCTTTAATTGAAATTAATTTACAAACGTTAAGAATAGATATAATATGAATATATATATATATAGGAATCGTTATATACGTAATATCGAACAATGCGTTTTACGTACGAAAAGTTAATATTGTATAATAATATGAAATATACTCGCAGAAGAGGCTAATTATTATTATTTATTTGTAACACGCGTATAGGTAACAATCCGCGGGCCAGTCTTGTAAAAGATACTTTTTTAAAGTATTCAAATACAGATACAGGTACTTGTTTTTAAAAGTATTTAAAATCAGGGCTCTCATTTGAAAAAATAATAATGTTTAAGGTTTTAACGTTTTTTATCATTATTTATCTTTTGCGTTTATCGTTATGGTATATTTTAACGTTATAGGTTATTTGTGTTTAACGTTAAAGAAAGTTTTATCGTTATATAATATTTACGTTTTACGTTTATCGATATTTTAACGTTATTTGATTTAATATCGATTTTTTTTCCAAATTAATAAATCCATTCATATTTCATAGACTATAGCACGTTTTCAAATCTCATAAACGTAATGTACTTCATTAAACTTCATTGATTATAAAAGTCCTAACTTTTATCCTCAATTTTATGATTTTATACACTTTTTCAGTGAGAACCTTGGTTTATTTTTGACTTTATATTTCAATGCAGAATATTTTTCTTAAAATGTTGATTATATTACCAATAGAAACTTTTCTGACTAGCTGACATCTTCTCAGACACGTATCTTTGAATAATTTTTACTATCAAGTAAACAAAAATAATTTGAAAGGTCCAGTAACAATAAATAGTATTTCAATTCGCGATATCACACCGCAGAAAGAGAATTTCCGCGAAAGACATATCGGAAACCGTATAATATCTCAATACACGTGTCTAGCTGACACGCGTTTCCGCGTCCATGTGAACCCAGACTTATTATAGAACTATAATAAACTTACACCATAGGCTTATATTTTCCATAGTAAAAAAAAAAAAAAATTAAAATAACGGTAATTCTATATTTTGTTTTTTGATATTTTGATATATAACGTTAATACATTATTTCGTTTAATGATATGTTTTAATTTGTGATAGTTTAAAATTAGTGTTTATTGTTTTCCGTTACGTTTTTTGATATTCGTTTCAATTGATATTTTGCAATTATAACGTTATAATCAAAACGTTACTATAACGTTTGCGAGCCCTGTTTAAAATACGTATTTAAATACTTAATAAGAAAAGTTTTCGAGTATAAATACAGATACTTAGTAAAAGTATTTACAAATACTTTCAAATACTTGTAATTAAATTGTTTTTAACATTCGTTTTACTAATGGTTAGACTCTTATTAGAACTAATGGAATTCGACCTGTCGCGACCGGGGATAACACATAAATCGGTCTAATCGGGTTTACCTACATCGACTTGAACGGAAAAACCATCAGTGAACGACGATATCCACGACCCAAATATAGTTTGCCAACTTATCATAAATAATTATTACCAAAAAATGACGACAATTTTGTTTCATTATTAGTTCATGTCGCTAAAAAAGATTTAAAAAACGTATTTGATTTTAAATACAGATACTCTAAAATAGTATTTAGAATACTACTTACAAATACTCTTATTAAAAGTATTTGAAATACGTATTTGAGTACCATAAAAGTATTTGAATACTTTTACTCAAATACTTTACAAGACTGCCGCGGGCGTACGAACAAATAAAAACACGAACGCGCTTGCACCGATAACTGCCGCTGCCAGCTAATTTACACAGTTTTTTTTAAATTTTTATTTCTTACACCAAACTATAATACGCACCTATAATACGTACCGCTTGTTTGCGACAAGAATGACATAACTCAAAAATCGTTGTCTTTGAGATTTTAAGACAAACAGAATGTACATTCATCATTTTGTTATTTGTAAGAGCGACATAACTTAGTTTCTCAATTTAACCGCTAGACAGCAGATGTGTCGTTACTGCATGATTGCGTAGTTCCGATATAAAGTTCAAACCATTTATTCGAGAACGTCATAATATTAACTAAAACGTTATTGCAGAAATAGGCGGGTCAAATTTTAAAAATATTGTATCAATTATTTTGTATTAATCCAACTTGTGATAGTATTAATGAAAAAAATTTTCAGCATTAACGACATATTATACAACTAAATAACTCCTGATTGAAAATATAATTTTGCATCAAGAGTGTGTGTCATAAATGAAGGAATCTTTAATTTGTTGTTAATTTTCATGATTAAAAATTATGGTAGGTAAGTATTTATTACATGTTAAACATTTATCTTCTATAACAGTCAGTTAGAAAAACAAAAAAAACACTTGAAAAAGGTTTATCATTGTGTACATTAAATATTTTAAACTCGTTTTCTGTAAAATCATGTTTTTTTGTGTTATGTCATTATTGTCGCAAACAAGCGATACGATGTCATCGAACACAGTGTAATAATAATAATAATAATAATAATAATAATAATAATACCTATTAGGCGTATGCGAACGGGTGAGAACGCGTATACGAGTATAAAAAAATATATATATTTGCGAAAACGTATTACGCGCGGACCTCGTTATCGGTTGCGCAGATTATAATCGCGTTCTTTTTTCTCTGCTGTTAGCTTATTTTATGGCTGTTATTTCACGTTACATGCATATACTCGCAGTTTTATACCGCGGAAACAATGAAAATTATTATTACTATTTTAATATAATTACGTTTTATGTGTAATGTAATACAGTAGTATATAGGTACTATGTATTAGTGGCGTAAATACGATTTTTTTTCTTGTTGAGGAGAGGGTGTTCAGAGAAACTCTTAAAAACAACAATATTTTTGTTTTACTGTATAATGTCGTTGCGGTTCTTATAGAATACAGTGTGAATTTGTTAACAATTAAATTTCAACTCCACGTGCGCGCACAGTCAATAAAACGAAATTTCGAAATCAACGCGTGCCTACGCCACTGCAGGGTTACACTGATATTCAGTGCTTGAATTGGGGGGGGGGACGCGGGGGGACGGAGTCCCCTTTCTTTTTTCAAAATATTATAGCGTACCCCTTCTAATTTGTAATACCGGGACGCAGAGGACGGGACGGTCAAGACTCAAAAATTTTATTTATAGGGAGTGGTCGGTAGTTGTCACAATATACAAACAATATATTTCTTGAAATGACAATCATTAATATAATTAATTATTATAAAAGATAAGTACACCAAAAGAAAGTAAAAACCTGATTTCGAATGGATGAAACTCAATGAGCTTTTCATTGAGTTTCATCCACAAAATACAAGGGATACTCGTACGATAAAGTTTTCTTGCGCAAAATACAAATAATAGTTTTGTAAAAATAATGACGAAATATTATAATTTTGGCAATGACACAACAACAAATTTAAATATCAATACCAATAATAATAATCATAGTATTTGCTTAATTAAACAAGTATATAAAAGTAATTGTAAATTAATAAAACAAAAAAATAATAATAAATGCTCCTTTACTATGTGGCGCGAATGTTTACAGTTAAAAAGAAAGATGTTTATTTATTATTGTATAATGAAAATATATAGTGTGTGGGGAAGCCCCCACGAATTTATAAGACATTACAATCTGCTGGAACGCACATTATTTTATACTTTTGCATCCCCTTCTAATTTTTTTCCAATTCAAGCACTGCTGATATTATAGTAATTACCTATTTCCTACGCGTATAGGTAATCGCGACTGTTATACCTTCTTGTTATTATTATTTATTGTACGAATTAATAATTAATTTAATTTACTTTTAAAATCTATCTATTTATATGAGATACGTATACATACATATTATGATAATATGAGATAACAAAATAATACATCACGATAACTTGAAATGTAGAAGAAAATACATAGTTAAATTAATACCGGATCATCAAAGGCCGGATCGGCATTGGCAATATATTTGTATAATACATATATCACATCAGCGATATTTTTGTATTAATCGTATCGCAGAAATTATTGTGTAAAAATGTCTATAGACTATTGGAGTACGCCTATATAATGCCTATATATCCGAGATTAGACGTTTAATCGCTATAAAAAAAATAAATAAATTCACAAAATATCAATGGTTCCCTTTGATTTATATACCAAATCCAGTTTACGGCCATGACTGCTGCTATACGTGACAACGCGCGAAAACCGTCGCGAGACGGTCGTTCGCGAACCGGGCGCGTTCGCGTACGACGACAGATGGCGGTACAGCGATTGTATACAGCATCCGTCGCGGCGTCTCGGTTCGGCGGTAACCCCTCCTCCTGCCGGCACGGGTCTTCTGACGACTGGATGGAAGAGAAACACGAAAACGAAGGGAATAATAATAATAATAATAATAAAACAACAACAACAACAACGACGAAGCCGCGAATCGCCTCGGCGAGTGGAACGGGGGTGACGGTAGGGAGAAGACATTTATATACGCGTCGTCGTCCGAGGAGAGCCCGCGCGAGAGAGAAGAAACCGGTTTCTCTCCGCCGGCCGCCGCCGCCGCTGTGCGGTCAACACGCGCGCACCAGCACCAGCAGCAGCAGCAGCACACAGGTATTCAGAGGTGGAGAGAAAGAGCAAGTGTTCTTGCTGCTGCAGCACGCCGCGGATAAAGTCGGTGGAACGGCGCACGGGTAGGGACACCCAACCGAGCTCAGCTCCCCCTCCCCCACCCCGGCCTCCACTCCATTCCCGGCTCGTATACGGCGCATTATAATATTTTATTATTATATAGCGCGCGCGCGCGCGCGAGGAGTTTTTAATTTTTTTTTTTTATAGTACACGTCTCTCTCCCCCACCTGACAGCCCGCCGCCCCGGTACAGCCGCGTACGACGACCGTCGATGAGACGGTGCACCGCGCGCGCGCGCGCGCGTTTTATATGTACAGAGCGGTCGCGTTACACGCGAAATGACTGGCGTTCCGACGCCTCCCCGCCCGCCCCCCGAACGACGCCAGCCGCCCGCCGATCCGCGTCGTTTTTTTTTTTTAATTATTAAAAAAATATTTTTACTATTTACAAGACGACAATTTCCCGATTTTCATTTAGTTCTACATTTACAGTTTTTTTTTTTTTTTCGTTACTGTTTAATATAGTGTACACAGATCAGTGGCGCCGAACTACATAATATTCGAGTATGGCGAATAAAGGGGTGGTCGTGGGTGGCCAGCTGGATCGTCACGATGAACTTATTATTATTATTTTTTTTTCATAAAAATATTTTGCGGATCCAACACGCTGGACAATAATATTATATTAGTCGAGTTAGGCCCGGAGCCGAGTAATACTTACCAAGGAACGTAATATAGCAATCAGTATTCAAATTGATTATAAGCTAATAACAGTGTAAACAATTTTAATATAAACAGGGGACAAATATATAATTATCAAAAAAATATTAAGAATAAAAATTGTGTATAAAATATACACTGCTGTATTTTTTTTAGATTCTGAGCTTAACAAGGAATGTATTGGTTTTATAATGTTTTTTTTTTTTAAATTTAATTTTTTTGTATATATATATATATATAATTTTTTGTGTAGATGGAGCAGTAGAGTAAACGTTTTCAAATAAACCATACCAAATTCGTTCTGGTCGGTACTTCAGAGGTTTTTTTTTTGTTTTTCTTATATGTAGTTTTCTTAAACTCAAAGAAATAAATTTAAACTAGGTAAATGAAAATACGATTTTATTTTTGCCTTCGAGTAGGTATTTATTTGTTTTAAATGAATCGAGTCGTGTTCATAATTTTTGAACAGGTGGTGGATGGGTTACACACAAATTTTAAACTCGCCATAGTGAATATTTTTTAGTTCGGCGCATAGATAGACGTCATAGATGAACACTGATTCGACCTTGTAATCATGGCGTGTAATAAACAAAAAATTAATAATTTTAACCGACTTTCGATGTCATTGGCCGCTCTGTGCGTCGTATTACAATTTATATACGTATGAAAATAAGAAGGTAGCGAGCCGCGGGGTGTTGTGGATATCGTTTAAGTGAATTACACGGGTGAAGATTTTAGAGTTTTGTTTTTGTTGTAAATTTGAAAACGACGATAAATCGTTGCATTGGAGATAAAACGGTTCTGAGCGACAATCGATTAAAACGAATAATTGCACTTTTAGCGTTTTTGCGTGATTTTCTGGTAGTTTTTCCTGACTTTCGAAAAAAGCATCGAGAAAATCGAAAAAATGACCTCTTTAAAGTACAGACTATAGATGATGCAGTTTGCAATCAGAAAAGGTGTTACACGAAAAAATCGGAGCACTCCTTCTGGTAGAATTTTCGGGTACAGACATATATAGAGAAAAAAAACACGCATCGTTGTAAAACCAATACATAGGGAAAAATTGATTTTTTTTTTCAATTATTTTTTATAATTATACGATATTTGTTTGACAAATTTATAACGACATATTTTATTATTTTTATAGTCTTCAGTGTATGAATTCATTTCGTCGTTGCCTTTCCACATTTTTTGTATCACGAGGTGTTTTTAAAATACTTCTAATTTTTACGTATACATCGGTTTGAACCTCATTAATGAGGACAGCCTTACCAGCTCAGTATCGATGGAGTATGATGCTTATAAAAACTTTGATTGAAAAACGAGTGGAACGACTCGCGCAAGCATTAGTGGTTCTAGCCAAACTTGCCGACGCAGCAGCCCAGTATTGAGGTATTATAATATAACCGGTCGGTATTAATTTTTCAATTTTTCCCTACGTTGTAAAGTAAAAATAATTTAATAAATGCAAATTAAAATTGTTAAATTTAAAGAAAACTGTATTGGCCGAAAAGGGAGCAGTAAGTGTTGGCCGAAAAGTGACACCGGCCGAAAAGGGAAGGGTACATTTTGGCCGAAAACTGTGACGCCCGTTATTTTACGTTGGTCTCGGCTGTAGGCACAGCTGTATACGCAGTGGCGTCATTCGAGGGGCGGGTGGCAGTGTGGCATACCCATTACTTGTAATACAGTCCCGATTCCGCCTGCTTTGGTGACTGTACTTTTTTTTTTTTTTTTTCAAAGCATTGTTACACGCGTTTTTGCTTAACACTTTAATAGTTTATATAATTACATATGTCAAAAAAAAAAAACTACATTTATTGTTAAACAAGAAAACCCGACGGGGAAAAAAATTCGATTACATTAAGGATTGAAATTATTAAGGGCAGAACGAGCGCTGAGAGTCATATCATTTTTTGAAAGGAAGCGGAAGAGGTTGGATGTGGTCGAGCAGACTGAGGCGATGGAGAAAGGAGATGAAAAAAAAAATCGCCGATATCCGGTGATCCTTGACTAGGACAAAGAGGGAGTGTTATTTTTAACCTAAATAAAACGAGTGTTCGGGTAGGCGGTCGTGACCATATCTTAATCTAGTATAGGAAATAGAAATAAATAGTGTCCTAGAGAGATTGGAGTTAAGGAACCAAGGAAGGCGGGGGATTTCGGTGACGATTGTTTTGTACCGTTTCGCAGAAGTGTGTGGCAGGGTAGTCATAAATGATACATTACACATTGACATTTAACATGAACAAAAAATTTTAGATACGGTAACTTTATTTAACTGACCATTCGGCATTCCGTGCGTTTAAGATAGTACTGTGTACGTGGGGTAAAAAATCAGTAAGAGGAATTTTATTCGATAAATGTGAGCAGTGGGAACGATTGGCCTGCTTTGGTAATGGTACTTAATGTCGAAAAATACAATAGTCAACAAAGAATCGTGTGGTATACGACAGTGGTTGTATAAATACGGTAGCCAGTAACCACAAGTCAACAATAGTCATCGGTTATCGATTCTTACCTATTGTAATGTTTAATTTTTTTTTTTACGGAGTCTTTCGTTTAGACGTTTGGTATTGATACATTAGCTGTTTATACTGTTATAATAAGTGTAAAACAGTTATTTCATGATCTAAGTTTAGTAATATGCATTTTTATAAATATAAATGAATAATTTTTTCATTACTGTTTATTAATCTAGTACAAGTACCTAGTAGATACCGTCATACGAATGTTTTGGTTTTTTATAACGCATATTTTGAGAGCATATTTTAGTGGTTGTACATATTTTAGGGGTATATTAATGATTTTTTAGGGCATGAAGTCACTAGCCCTATTTATAATATATTATTATAAAGCTTTATTAACATGTACTTATTATTAAAAAAAAAATTATCATTTATCAATTACAAACTAACCATATAATTAAAACCATGAGTAACCTCTGTGTTATCTGACGTTCTCTTCGGATTCAAAACACTTCATGTATTAGGTACAGGCATAGCCCGTCCATATCTTATTATTATCTATGAATAGATGGCGGGAGTACCTCTTCTTCTTACTTTTTATTTAAGCGTCTAATTTCGCCGAGAGTAACGGTTAAGGCCCGGAGGTACGGAGACACACTCTTTTGTGTCAAACGAAAAAGGTTTTTCAAGCGAAATCGTTTGCACGTTTTCCATAGATATCGTGTGATTTGCGAAGGGATATGATGAAATCACCGCACACGTCTCGATGAAACGCAGCCTTAAACCCTACAATGCAATGGATATTGTCGTTTATGAACAACAACTAAATCGATTGAATTTTATGAAAATACAACTAATGATATCTATGATGTAATTGTATAGAATTAAACTTACTGTAGTTGCCTACTTTTCAATAAAAACTGACTTTTGTCGATTTATGGCACACTAATGATAAGGAATTTCAATCGAACAATATTTTAAGCGCGTTACGGCCGTCTTTCACCGCATTCGTTTTATACATTTATATCGTGTAATATGGAATTGGGAGTTTGGGAAAAATACGTGGGCCACGTAAATATCAGATAAAATAACAATAATACGGGTTTTATTTATTATTTTAATAATACATTTTGATTGTTCGGTCGTCGTCCGTGAACGAGCATTTTGAGCGTTTATTGTATAGTCGTGTCGAATCCTCTGTTCGATTATTATTTACATATGCGCTCTTACAGTTGGATGTGCTCGCAGGGAATGAATAAACAATGTTTAAAAAAAAAAACCATTCGTATATAATAATTCGTACGAACGTGGACGTATTTAAATATATTATTAATTTCGTTATCGACATTATTATTATTATTTTTTTTTTTGGTAAATAAAACAATGTCGGCGTTGTATTATGAAAATTATAGGGTTGGCGTTAAGAAGTGTGGGGAGCACAAGCCCTCCGCGTGTTTACAGGACATTTTAGTGATTCGGGACGCAATTTTTTGTTTCTTTTTTTTTCATACCGCGTCCTTCCTATACTAAGTCCTTCCCGATTCGAGCACTGGACGCGCACACGTCGTCTGTGATATACCGCGGACAACGAGAAGAGTCGGAAGAGCTATAGAAATTCGTCGTCACGCTTACTCAGGAACCGCCGGATAATCAGTGGCTGCGCGCACCACTGATGGACCTTTTTTGACGAGACCAGTGGCGTCATTTCAGTTTTCGAAAGGGGGAGGCAAAATATTTAACCGGCCCATTTAACTATTTTCCACTTACATTTAGCTCGATACGATTTCTGTTTTACATAATTTTGATGTTTTCGTTATCATGGGCACGCGCGAATCGCCCGATATATTTTATTTTTATTTTTTTTTTGGGGAGAAAATTCATTATTTTGTCAACTATAATAAATGTATTATAAATGACTATATATATAGTACTTATGAGATTCAAGTTTTGAAGTTTCCCTTGTCGTATAACATTAAACATGTTAGAAATTACGTTTTGTGACACGTTCTGAACGTGTTTTTCAGTTATTTTCTCTCTTTCTCGCCGTCTTGGTCACACAACCTTTAGCTTTTTTCATTTTTATTTTTTCACTCACAAATTATGTATACATAAAACACACGTTCGAAACGTTAAAGAACGGCTAAACATATTCGTTTATGTCGTACGCGATACAACCATACAGATTACAGGTACGTCGTCAACCGTACATCGTATATTCTTTATAATTTACGCACTGCCTTTAGGTAACGATAACTGTGTTTATCGAAAAAAATCCACAACTGTAGTAAGCTGTAAGCACGAATTAATCGCCTTTAATCGTGGTTATATGACCTGCATACTTTTAAATTTTATTGGTAATTTAATTTTAATCCACTGTTTGCCACGCGATTTGTTATTACTACTCAATACTCATAACTCGATAGTCATTACTTGGTTAGTATAACTATTGTTCAACATCATCTCGGCACAAATTATGTCGGCCCACAATTAACAAGGGGGGGCAAATGCCCACCCTGCCCCCAGTGCTTGAATTGGAAAGAAATTAGAAGGGGGATGCAAAAGTACAAAAATAATGTGCGTTCCAGCAGATTGTAATGTCTTATAAATTCGTGGGGGGCTTCGCCCCCACACCCCCCACTATATTTTTCATTACACAATAATAAATAAGCATAATTTTTTTTTAACTGCAAACATTCGCGTCACATAGTAAAGGAACATTTATTATTATTATTTTTTTTTTTTTGTTTTATTAATTTAAGATTACTTTTATATACTTGTTTAATTAAACAAATTTTATGATTATTATTATTGGTATTGATATTTAAATTTGTTGTTGTGTCATTGCCAAAATTATAATATTTCGTCATTATTTCTACAAAACTATTATTTGTGTTTTGCGCATGAAAACTTTATCGTTCAGTATCCTTGTTTTTATGGATGAAACTCAATGAAAAGCTCGTTGAGTTTCATCCATTCGAGGATCAGGTTTTTTTACTTTCTTTTTGGTGTATTTATCGTTTTATAATAATTAATAATTATATTATCCAGTAACTTTGTATGGAATTTATGTAAACATTATATTTAATATTCCCTTTATTTTTAAGATCAATAATTGTTTGTTATATTGAATTTTATTAATATTTTGTTAAATACAGTCTGCTTTTTTCTTTTACTGAACTTTGAGGTGTTATATTTTTTTTTTTGTTAACTTTAGTTTCGCACTGGTTAATTTTTCATAAATCGTTTGTATTTTGTTTTGACGAGAAAACTGTGTGTTGAACAGTAATGTTCTTATGAAAATAAAACAAAACATATTTTATAAAAATAACAACATATATGTAATAAAGTAGATAACATTTTGTGTTCATAATAACAAAATAATATCGAGAAAAATTGGCAATCGACGATTGTCATTTCAAGAAATATATTGTTTGTATATTGTGACAACTACCGACCACTCCCTATAAATACAATTTTTAATTTTCATTAGTTCAACAAAATTTTTGAGTCTTGACCGTCCCGTTCTCTGCGTCCCAGTATGAAAAATTAGAAGGGTACGCTATAATATTTTGAAAAAAGAAAGGGGACTCCGTCCCCCCACGTCCCCCCCCCAATTCAAGCACTGCCTGCCCCCCACCAAATGACGCCACTGGACGAGACCATCACGGTGGTTCGTATTCGTATCGCACCGCTTCCGTACAGCATACCCGAATTCAATGATTCCGACGCGTGTGTTTTCGTGAAACGTTGAAAAACACACACTTTCGCGACGTTTTCCCGTCAACGCACGAACAGGATACAATATTTGAACCCAATCGAGCGGTACCTAATAACCCGACTTATCGAGATATACTATTGTTCTTCGTACGGTCGTGGACTGCAGTGTGGGTACGCGAATATCCTTTCGCTTTATATATGGCAAATACAATTTGGTTAAAATCAATTATTGGTAATAAATCATGCCTATAGAAGATACGAAGATATATAAACGATTTTATAGGGTCTTGTGTTTGATTAATTCTAAACATATTATTGCGTATCCCTCAATTACGCGTTCCTCCCCCTCGGTCCGAGCCTAATTCTTACAGTCGCAATTCGCAGCAGTTTTCATTTTCTTTCTGTTACGTATAGCGTAATCACTACGGATTCCGAAATGGAATTTCTGATTTGTGAAGTCCAAAAAAGAAAAAAAAAAAACCGGGTCTTGTATAATACGAGTGTGATAAAATTATTATTTAAATTTTTGAAAGTGGTAGTGATGGTGGCGAGCTTGAAAATAACACTGATTCTGGTTCTTAAAATGAAACGGATAATGGACAAAATAAAACTGTCTGCAACAGAAGTACTTAAGATGTTGTGTTGTTTTAACTCAGTTGCAGCATTTTCAAATCTTTATATATAGCATACAAATATTTATGTACTATTCCGGCAACATCTGTTTCAAGTGAAAGAAGTTATTCTTAATTAAAAATAATTAAATCTCGACTTCGGTGTACCGTGTACCCGAGTAGTCTCGAAAGTCTCATAATATCAAGTGAAAAAAAATATAGGAATAAATGTCGAAGAAATTGTTAACAAGTATGTTTTAACATCATCAGTACTACAGACGCATGTTTAAGTAATAGACTTATATAATTATATATTAGTTTATTACTTGATCATTATTGTTATTGCATTATGAGTTGGCTATATATATATATATATATATTTTTTTTTTATAAAAAGGCCAAATTTGTGCCCGTTTCCTGTGATATATTTATATCATAATATATGACGGACCAATATCCTGCAACCTGCGTTTCTTCTCTATATTTTCTCGTATACATCAAATATTATTTCGACTCGCATAAATACTGAAAACGATACCCCATGTGTAGGAATCAATGGCCCAGCCGGTTTTCAGAGGGGCAGGGATGTCTAAAATAATTTTTATATACGTATACATAGGGGGTCCAGACTTGGAGACCCGCTTTTGGTCGGTACATATTATAGTAGGATTGAAAGGTGCAGGGCTGCTGGTTTTAGGGGGCAACACGATTTTAGTAGTTTTTTTTTTTATTTCGCTTATTTGTACATAATTTTTCTCCGGGTAAAAAAAAAAATGTCTGTCCCCGCGTGTAGTAAAACAACAGTTCACCGCGCCACTGCATTACTGGGCCAACGGTTTTATACGCGAATCGCTCTGTATAAACACACGCACACACACAGTTGGAAACTGTTTATTGAAAAATGCGCGCATGCGCGTACGCCGCCGCATTCCTGTCCGTGGGGGGAGGGGGCCTTCGTCGTCGTTTCCCATTGTGTTCACACTACCACTGTGCTATGCCGGCCCGCGGCCGCCTGCCGGCCCGCCGCCGCCGCCCGACCAATGCACGCGAAATCCGACGCGTGCGACCGCGAATTCATCTCCGGGGTGCTTGACTTTGGCGTAAAACAAATTGGGTGGTTAGAATATTTATTACTATAGGGCCGATATTTATATGCTTTTGCATATTTTTATTGGTGGTTGGTCAAAAAAATAGCTAGTTTAACCAAAATGTGTTTCACGACCTAACGATTCTATAAACAAACTTTTATTTTTGCGTATTTTGCCATTTTTGGATTTTTAGGGCATATTTTGGGATTTTGTACGTTTTAAAGTCATTTTCAACTAAAAAAAAAAAAATCGTTAATTACAGAATAATCGTTTAAAACTTATAATTTTATAAATAACAACAGTCGAATTGATAACTTTTTACCAATGTTTTAGATAAAATATTATTCATTTGGTTTTTATGGTTTTTCGATTTGTTAATAATAATACGAGACATGACAAATAATGTAATCTATATTATACATTTTACAGTTTATTTCATGGATCGTGAAACAATGCCATTCAATAAATCAAATTAAAATAAATATTTAAATTCAACTTATTGAAAATTTTAAATTATAATATTATAAAAAATGTATTTTTTTTTTTTGAGATTAACTGTAATAACTAAAAATAGTAATAAAATACAATTTTCGAATTTTCTTAGGTTTAAAAAAATTTTTTTTTTTTTTAGAGCATATTTTGGTAATTTTTAGCGCATAACTGCATACATATTTGATAGGTTTTTAAGGCATATAAATATCTGCCCTATTTATTACATTATTCACGAACGGAACGGTGGAATTCTCGTCCGGTGCGAGTGCAGCGTGCCTGCGCAGATTTCCGTATGCCTCCTCGCGGACCAGAACAATTTTTCGCGATTCAATAAAAATTCTGCGGTCCAGTGCAGGGCTTTTTTTTGGGGGAAGGGAGGCTGATCAAGCTGCTGCAGCCCGTTGGCCCACACACTTTTGTAATATTATTTTACAGTCGCAGATAATTAAAAAAAAAAATGCAAATTTATTTTTCTGTTTAAAAATTAAATTTTCATCGAACAAACGTTTATATGTACAATATATGACGTAACAGAAGATTTTGTAAAAAAAAAAAAAATAGGCTAGCATTTAATTTCATAATTATTACTAGGACTATATAGGATTTATACGCGCATTGGCGTATTTTTTTTTTTTTTATTTCGCATAATTTCTGATCACTGCGCTTTTGTTTGAAATGTCCACGAATTACGTCACGACGTTCAGCAAACGATGGTTATTCTATTTTGCATATTTTTGCATAAAATGCATATTATTGCATATTTCAACAATAAACAATAAATAAAATGCGTGTTTTACGCCGTAAAATATACCGCCACCACGACTAAAATATACCATAAAATTTGTGGTATGTATATTTTAGTCGTGGTGGTTGGTAAAAGGAGAATACGAGTATATTGTAAGTATAAAAATTATATAAAAACATACTAAGATCTAACGGAAGGACTTTTATTTTTGAAAATTTTAAACACCACACCATTGTTTCACGTATAATACTTTCGAATAAAATTCATATAGTTTATAATAATATTTTTTTAATATTTCAGAATTTCAAAATTTTGTTTTTGTATTTTGTGCTATATTTTTTAAACATCTTTTTGCTGCATATTTTTTGTATATTTTAATAAATCTATAATGCATGTACTTTACCTTTTTTTTATCGCACATAAATCCTAGCCCTAATTATTACGTATACCATATTATTTTTATGTTTAATATTCGCACTTACACTACTTTTTTACCGATTTGTATTTCTATACAACGCAATTCCGTAATATCATATAATATTATACACTTACCCGTTTCGATTGTTTGTGTTTAAATAAGTAAATAGTACAGTTACTATATACAGACAATATTGAATGTTATTTATTAATAAGCAAAACGCATGTATTTTCCTGTTTATTTATTTGCCCCCCGTTATATTCCGCCCATAGGCCACCGCATAAATAAATCCGGCCCTGCTTATACGAAATTAAAAAAAAAAAATGATTTATAAAAAATAACGATTACCTCTTGAATTCATTAATATTATATATGATTATTACGAGATACACGCGGAAAAAAAATTTATAATATTATTGTTCATTTAATTGATTTTTGTTTTTTTTTTTAATATAATTTTTATAGGTCGCAATATTTCATACGACGCGGAGCGAATAATGTTCAAATTTTTCTGCGGACCACCGCGGTTGGCGCGTGGGTGACATTTTCTTCTTCTTAAAACTATAGGCGAATCCCCCCGTGCTGCAGGGCATTATCGTGATTCGCGGCCGTTATATAATAGTCTTTCAGAAAAAAAAAAAAAATTTGCTTTTATTTTCCATCGGTAGATAAAAATGTTTATTAATTCTTATAAATATATTATTTTTTTTACATTAATACGGTGCATTCGCGTAGACGTACAAAAACGAAATATTTACTAATAGCTACTGGTAAACAGTTTTTTTCTTCTTTTTTTATGAGTAGCTGCTCGGCACCTATTCGAATCGAATCCCGGACGAAAAGTCCGGGGATAAATAGGCCGATTTACAAGTGATGATTATTGGACAAATAGTCCGGACACGTTTTTCGACATACAAATTTCGTACATAAAATTTACTACGAATGTTTATAAAATAATATTATAATTACAATAAATATTATAATATTATAATTAATAGAAGCATTAATGTTGATGGCAATAGAGAGAGAGTTATGAAAAAATTTTAAATATATAAAGGAAAACAAACAAAATGTATTATTATTATTGTGTCATAAACGATGTTATCGGAAAATATTTACTAATATTTTAGCAAAATATTTGCTACGACGACGATAGCAAATAACAAACAGTGTTGTTCAAACAATATACATATTATAGTAAGGCAATATTAAAATAACCGTAAACAACGTTTTCACGACGCGTACAAATAAATACAAACGGGGACACTTTTTTTATTTATTTAAAACTCAGTTATTGTTTTAAATATTTTATATTATTTTAATTAAATACTAGCGCGCGCGCGTTTTTTTTTTTTATAGTACAGAAACAAATTTACATAATCCGTATAAGCATATGGAAGGGGGAAAATAAAAGGTATTTATGTTCCATGTCAGTGTTGTACGTAACAAAACTACTTGAACTCGTCTTCGTTATCATATACGCGTCGTAGGTATGTGCGCAGTTTAATTATTTAGAAAGTCAAAATATCCGTTTACACGCATAATCTCTTGTACTCGTATACGTATTTAATATAGTTATTAGTATATTATTCCTTTACGTTAATCATTGTAATTATTCTTTAATACGAAAATAATTAATGACTTTAAACGTAAACAAGTATACGTCATGAAGCATTATAATATCGTTATTTGTAAACGCGCGCTTAGAAACGAAAGGAAAATCCACGTATTATTATTATTATTATTATTACTATTATTTATTATTAAGCAATTTAAATCTTGTTGATCGGTTATAAAATTTACAAAAGCCAGTTTTCGTATAAACTGAAGGGGTCAGAAACAAAAGTGTCTAAGTGACATTTTTGGTGAAAATGTCCAAAGTACAGATTCTATGTTAGCAGTGTTCGGTTATGTTTGATGCAAAAATTACCCAAGTAAAAACTGTAAGGTAGTGCCATCTTTTAGTGGGTACAAAAGTGTCATTAAAATAAACTGAAGATTTTATTTAGTGGCAAAAGCGCCGAAACAGCACTTAGGTTATTTTGCTTCCAAACGTGTATGGACCAAAATAAAGTAAACATTCTGATAGGTTGTATTAGTATTTCCACGGGATAGATAATATAGTCGGAAAGGACACTTCAATGTAAACAAAAAACAAGTCGGCTATGTTCTCAATTAGCAATTCTCACCATTGGCACTGTATCTATTCTGTATTCACTATGTCTATTCTTTTTTTTCAATTTACCTGTTTATAAACTCCTTAATCCGTTTGGTATCAAAACGACCTAAGTGACTTTTTTTGCAAAAAAAAAAAAATAAAACTTTGTTTTATTGCATAATTTAATTCTTTGAATTATGTTAAATACATCCCGCATATGATAAACACCAAATTGTAAATGCTCAGAATTTTCAATCCGCACCAAACTTTAGTGGCCGTTTTCTCAGAATAAACATTACGCTACTTAGGTCGTTTTGCTTCTAACCCCTTCAACTGTAACTTATTCCGAAACATATATATATATTGTTCAATGGAAGACGATCAATGTATTTATAATAGCACTTAATTTATATAGGAATATCCAAAACGTATTATATATTTTTCGTATAGGTTCTTTACATTTTTTTTCTCACTCGTCCCATTCTTATTCAGCGCATTATTTAAGCTACACGATTATATTTTGAAAGACTACAGGACGACGACACGTAATTTTTCAAACGGAAATTTTTAAAATTGTATAAAAAAAAATTATACGAGTATAACGAATGAAGGATAAATATAATATGTACATATTGTTATATCATCGATATTAAATATAAAACGCGTTTATTGTATTGTACAGTATGCGATAGTACGAAATTAAAAGCTTTTATAGTATTCATAAAAATATTGAAATTGTTAATATAATTTAGAAGTCTTTAAGAAAAGGACTTCAATTTTATCTTGAAATCCCTTGTCCTTTTAATTGTACCATAATTTTTTAGTTATTGCTAGGGCTCGGGACATAATGTATTCGCATATATACTTGTATATAATGATTCGATTATAAGTAAGTACGATTTAAACGTGTTTCAATAGTTGTAACTAGACTAAAATCAGCAAAAACAAGTTTTCATACATATTGAATTTATTTCGAAAATGTGCGTTTTTCTGAGCAGAAGCGCGTTTTATATTTATTTATATTTACGATTTCTTGTTTTATTCGTCGTTATTTTTGTAGGATATGGGCTATTTTTTTTTGTAGAATATTAAAAATTACATTTAATAAATTGTAAATAAATGACAAATTTTCTTTTATTTGATAATTCAAGAATTAATTTTATGTTGAATTTTATATTGGCCATATTAATCGTGTATATTCACGCGCACCACGAACCGAGTGAGTTCGTTTTACGCATTAAATTGTATTTCGGTAGTGTCAGTCGAATAATACGCCTAAGGAAGTGACCGGTGTTAAAAAAAAAATACATTTTAGAAATCCGTGGCTTTTTTTTCGTCTGATCAAAATGTTTTTCTCGTATATTAACTTTAATTTGTATACTTCACGCGTGTCCAAATCTATATTTTTACGTGTATTTCATTTTAACATAGTTTTTATCGCATATTTCTATCATTAGAATGTAGTCGTTACCGTTTATAATACGAGCGTTAATGGATTTATTTTCAATAATAACGAGCGTGGAACACTGTTGTATCGTGTTGTAAAATATTTATTTCGAGAAAATATTTTTATGTCGCCCAGTGAAAATTCCTTGAAAAAAATGCACTGATCGCGTTCGATTAGAATATTATAAGCGCGCGGAATTCTCGCATATTAATATTTTAAACTCGGTTTTCGTATATATAAAAAAAAAAAAACAAATATATGTATTTGAAATCGATAATGATAATATCTCAAGTATAAACATGTAAGTATACACAAACTTATTATAACTATTATAGATATAGTTTTGTTAATAATTAAAATAATAACGCGTTGGTCATCAGAAATAAATAATCCTGCACATGATTTTCATATACATACAAATCGATGATGATTAATTATATCTTTATTGATCTCAAGGCCGTGGAAAAAAAACGTACATAATATTTTCATCGGTATATACTCGTTATATTACTTCTGCCGAGCGTGTGTATCTATTATGGTCGAGTCGGAATATATATTGTCTTACGCACGTCATACGCGTATACAACGTATATTACGAACGCGCTTGTATAGGTATTTAAAGTTTTATTTATTTTTTTTTTTTTATCTGATTCTTTAAAAGGATCGTTGAAATATTTTGTATATATATATTTTTTATCGCCGCTAATAATAATATACATTCCGGCACATTAACATTAAACGTTATATTCTACAAAACAAATTGCCTAGGTACGTATACCAGCTATACATTCGCGTGTACGTGTATAGGATCGTACAAAACGATTTTATTTTTAATCTTAATGACGACAATATTTTTTCTAATTCCTATAAATATATATTATATACATAATATATTACAATATTATAAAGCGCGATTATTGAACGCGCATTTCGCAGAGAAGTTAAAAAAGCTCTGTTTGCGAGCATCATCCGTATAATATTATATGTACTCGAAAATCAAATTTCGATCGACTATATCATAGCCGTTTCTCGTATAAATCATTTACAGTTGAAATAAAATTAACAATATACGGACGTTATAGGAGATAGTCATATTATCGTCATTGAGTCGCGGGCCGATTACGATGTTTTGAACACATTTTCTGTAATTAGGAAATGTTTTTGAAATTTTAAATTACAAAAAAAAAAAAAATATATACTATATATATACAGTCGTAGAAAAATTCGTGTAGAATAAGTTTTAGACGTTCTGGTTCGCGACGATTACTTTATTATACACTCATCGTAGCTCGAAGAGATTATTCTTGATTTTGGTGAATTATAAATTTTTTTTTGCAATAAAAACGTTTTTACAAAAATATTAAAATAATAATAATAACAACAACGGGATAACGAGCGTCTTTGCTGATAAATGCGCTTAGACATCTTTAGAATAATGGCTCTAACGCCATTGGATTTATTGCTATGACGGTGTATAATATATTGTATAAGTAACACGGGCGTTTTCTCCGTGTGCAATTAAAACTAAAAGGATTAAAAATACCGTACAAGTTCACACGTTTAAATTTCAGTGATAAATTATTTTATTTTCTGTTCGTGACGCGTGATATTACTCAGAAATGAAGACATAAGGCCGATACTTTCATAGTCCCACCACCACCACCTTGAAAACGTTATGAAACCAACGGTTTTCAATAATATTTCCACTGCAGTGTACGTATAAGGTCAATTATACCATATAATTAGACCTATTAATATAATTATTGTATCAATAATATTATTCAATGTGTACTTACTGCAGTGCAGACGAGGACGCAGTTTCTACTATATATGCTGCGAACGTTCAGAAGAAGAAAACAAAAAACAATAAACAAAATCTCGATATTATATACGCATATATATTATTATAACACATTCTGACGATACGACACGTTTTTAAAAAAAAAATATATATATATATATACATATAAAGATTGAAAATAATCCTGGAAATAAATTTTAAACGTTATCTTTTTCTTTTCCACTAAATATTATAATTCCGTGCGATCTGTAGAATCGTACAATTATATAAAGCAGCGCTTCTCGTACTCCTGGGAACGATCTATAAAAGCTCCGCGAACTCATCTGATTCGAATCGAATTCAAAATTTCGTTTAATAAAATTTAACGTAATGCGCGGAAATAAAATATAGAATTGTGATCGGTACGGTAAAGACTGTTTAAAAATAGTATTATTTTTCTCAGTAGTTTCCTCAAAATAAAGGCGACACAAAAAAACTACCGAAATAACGGACCTAGAGTCTTGAAAATTACACTGAAAATTACACCGAAAAAGTAACTGTTTGCACCATATACGTACGTAAAAATGTCAAAATATTTCTTACAATTTCCAGGATATTTGCAGCAATTATTATGTGCTGAGCTATTCGAGTCGTGAAAGGGAAAATATTTTGTTTTAAGGGCTGAAAATCGCGTACAGCATAGGTCCTGCTCTCCTACTACTTACTTAGTTTATATTAAAAAATTCTATGTAACAATTTTTTTTTTTTTTTTTTTTTGTTACCACTTCTCGATTTTGTATAAAATGTAATACACCGAAATAACTTCGCTCAGCAGAATCGTTTTATTCAACGCGATGATTTATCGAATTTATTTCAAATTTATAGTAGGTAATAACGAAATTCGAAAACATCATTTAAGTAATTATCACTTGAGCGGCATACACTGCAACACCCGCGGCTCGCCACACCTTATTTTTTCGATTTAAAATTACAATTTTTCGGTCGTTGCGACTCTAAGCACAATAAAAAAAAAATTTGAAAAACGCTTCTGTATAATATATATATATAGTGGTCGAAGTACGTTTGGATCTACTGGATGTTAAAATTTTAGGTAACGAAATTATTCTTACAAAGAATAAAAAAAACGATTCAAAGATATTTTTCTAAAAAAAAAAAATTAGCCAATATAATATAACAACTACAAATTATAAAAATAATAAATTTATAAAAATCCAAGAGGCATGAATGATTATAAAAAGAAAAAAGAAAAAATATGTAGGGGAACGGCGGGATATGCTAACGTATCCCTCTCCCCACTTCGACCACTGTATATAGAAAAAATTCGTTTGTAGACATTTTTACACGTAATAAAACGTACGAAAATTATTGTTCGTGAGCCTTCTATAATAAAACGTAAGCTCATAGTTGGACGCGCATTTATCGTTCGACACGATACAAATGCGTTTATACAGAAATCATTTAAAATGTTGTTTTTTTTTATACAACGCGTACACGCTTATCGAAAAACAATAATAACATTTTTTATCTCAACGCGTTTATCCGAAAAGGCAAGTCGGCGTCCCTTATTTTTTCCTTCCCCCCCCCCCCGAATATACAAGAGCAGTGTGTTAATATACACGACGACATTATTATAAGGAGCTAGTAGCGTACAGTTTTCGTGATTCGTATTATAATAAATACCTCTCTCCCCAAAAAAAAAAATAAAACAGTTAAAATATCGTTTTTCTGTATAGTTTTTGTCGACGCTCTAATACGTACGCAGTGTACCGTACCCGTTGAAATTCACGGAAAAATTGTTATTATTCACTTATATTTATACTGTATATCGGTATTCCGCACGCGCATTATAATATATAGTGTCTCGTTTTCAGGCTACCTATATATATATATAAAACACTCGATTGAACGATAAAAGATTAATATCTTCTTTGTACATAAAGGATTTTCGGGATCACGGGTGTGTATTCCGAGTATATTATAATGCCGTAGCTTCGGGAATTTTAAAACCCTCGAAAAACTTCCCTACAGTGGGTATATAATCGAATATAAAAGGTATCGCCGCGCGGCCCTATTCGCATGTGTGTAATAACGTACAAGACCCGTACGTGAAACGTGTCCACCCGGGGTACACTGCACCTCGAAGCGGTAGACAATATAATATTATATAAACACGATATATGAGAATGCCAAAAGAGCCAATAATAATAATAATAATAATAATAATAATAATAATAATAATAATAATAATAATAATAATAATAATAATAATAATAATAATAATAATAATAATAATAATAATAATAATAATAATAATAATAATAATAATAATAATAATAATAATAATAATAATAATAATAATAATAATAATAATAATAATAATAATAATAATAATAATAATAATAATAATAATATATTATAGCGGGCGTGGTGGACTGTGTAGAATTATCGGCCTGCTAGAAACATATAAAGTGAAAAAACATTTTCTATTGTTGTATTATATTATAACGAGAAATGTATTTATTTTTTCTATAACGAATACGTGGTTTTTTTTTCTCTTTTTTTCCCCCCGTCGCTGCAGTATACATACACACTGCACGAGATAATGATTATAATATTTATATACAAATAGTGTAAACGAAAAGATAAAAAATATATTTTAATAACAACTAAATCGGCTGAAATCGTATGAGAAATATTCTCTTTAGTGCCGCGATTATTGTGTGCGTATTATAATATTGTAAACGCTGAATTGTCGTTGTTATAACACAGTAATATTCCGGGTCTGGACCGTTTTCAGTTTCGTATCGGTTTACCGCACCCGCGATCCGTCAAAACGTAAACGTGGGCGATTTTTTTTATAATAATAATAATTTTTTTTTTTTTTGTGTCAGCGCGTCTTCGTTCGAACAATATAAAATAAACTGTCGACAAAGTAATTCTGGTCCGTTTTTAATACACGCTCGACGGTCATAAACCGAGGAGAGAACGTTGTGTTGGGCGAAAATACGGAAAAATGTTCGAAAATCGAAACGTTATTATTAGGAAAAAAAAAACCGTTTCACGGGAGGCAAAAGAACACCGAAGGAGCCACTGCAGTTGTTGTACTCGGAGATACCAAATTCTTACACAAACACAATTATCTATACACGCTATAACGGAGCTGTTTTTATTTAAATATTATCTTTAATTCTTGAGGAGTTAAGAGATTTTTTTTAAAAAAAAAACGACTACGTTATTCTAGTATATAGGTATAATATTGTAATTTATTTTGTATAAAAATTTGGCGTCCACAAACCGTTTTGTGCAACCAAAAATGGCAACCATTTTGTGGGCCATATTTTTATTTAATATTTTCATCGAGAGCCTCATTAATAAATAAATAAAAAAAAAAACAAATTTTACATATATGATAATATAATACTAATAATTTCATTACTATTATTATTATTCAGTTTATAATATCAGTTCACATCAGTGTTATTTTACATTGTAAATATGAGGTAAATAAAAAAAATAATACAAGTTTCTTTGTAGAAAAATTTGCTTTTAGGAAAAAAATTAAATAAAAAAAAAAAAAAATGGCAAAATTGTAGAATAACGCGATTTTTAATGCGCCGGATTAAATTGAATTTTAGAAAAATCCCATAGACATATACATTTATATCGATAAAATAATTTTTTTTAAATTTAACACCTTCGTGTATAGGGGCCATAAAAAATTGCTTCGCGAGCCGCGGTCGTCTGCCGACCCCTGGTCTAGAGTACGTCATAGTCTTTAGAGTTTTTTACCGCTCGAAACAATATTATTTTAATGAAAATCATAAGAGTGTATAGTAGCGTCTCAAAGTATCTAAAACACGGTTATATCCACTATAATGCTTAGGCATTCTTATAGAATGCCAAAAACGAGTAGGAAAAGTATAAAATGTATATAATTTCTGTATATAGGTATTCTTTAGAATGCCGAACCTCGTGTAGGCAGTACATATTACTATAGTACCTAAACGAAAATTGCATTTAATAAATAAACGAGTACCAACGGATGATCAATATTGTTATCTTAACGTCGCACACGCCACACGTGCGATGGTACTATATCGTCATTAGGTATCTATTATGTTATGATTATTGCAACGTTGTGCCCAGCATGTTGTGTAAATATTTTATTTCTCGATACACCAAACAAATTTAATACCGATTGACGAAGTTCCAACAGAAGAAAATAACATTCGCTTTGTGTTTCGTCGCGACCCAACAGTCTATACAGGGACTGGCCAAGGGTTTTTAAAATTGAAGTCTAAATGTCTAAAAAAAATGTATAAAAAAAACCAATATTTTGCGCAGTTTGAAATGCCGCGCGATAAATAAATAATATACATAATTATTTAAAAAATTAACTTATTTCGATTAAATACTATTAATACTTCATACTTTACCCAACACAGAATTGGCGTTCTATAGAAATCCTAGGAATTTTAGGAGACTGCCTATAGGTATAATTTAAAATAACGTTGAAATTCAATACATTGCCATATGGTACGAGGGATCCTGTAGAATACCTAGGATTTCTGCAAAACGCCTTTGTTCAACACTTTGCCTGTAACACATTCATATAAACTATTTATGACGTTCGTTTGAAAACGTTTTAAAGCGTTCGAACGTCATAATAACGTACGAGAAATTTGTACTTGTAACCGAAACGTTTCCTTCGCTGTTTTAACGCGTCGTTATATAACGTTGCGGGCATTGAAATTTCCACGATAATAATAGGAAATTATATATATCAGCGGTTCCCAAAGTGTGCGCGCGGCGCCCCTTAAAATAATAAAATATTTATTTTATCATTATATATCTTTAAATTTTAACAATAATAATAATTATTATTTTATATTTAATAATATTTTAATATTGTATTTTCAAATCTTTGAATCAAATTGGGTACGGCCACTCTCATTTCCTTTTCCACGCTGATTTTTGTTGTTTGCTGATATTTGATTTTTATCACAGTGGCCGTCAAAAACCCAGCTTCGCACAAATATTTAAAACGAAATTAAAACACGTGAAGCCTTATCACTTCAAAAAGAGAATATTTGTCTTTTATTGAAATACTACATTTACTTTTAGACCAGATAACAGTCGGTGGCGTTGAATTTTATAACGTTTTTTTTTTTTTAGCGTAAAATATAACATTTATAAATCTCAATAATTATACAAGAATTTATGAAATATGTACTCATGTAATTATAATAATATAAATATTTACGTTTTACGTATTATCCACAGTTTTTTTGTAGTTTTATTTATTTTAATTTAAAAAGTCATCAGTTTTATCTAAGGCGCCATGAGAAAACCTCAGTTTCAAAAAGGCGCCGCGAGTCTAAAAAGTTTGGGAACCGCTGATATATGTATATTATATATTACACAACCCGAACTCGATAACAATACGCGGAACGCGCGTTCTGCATAATATTCTCGTATATAATATGAAATATGCACTCCTGTATATAGTGAGTCTCGCCATATATGCATTCCGTTTCTATTTTTCTGTTTTTGTTACCAACTTTGTAATGTAAACCCGGGGGGGGGGGGTTTGGTGCTAACGTCGATACTGTGATACGAGCACGTCTTTTTGTGTCCTGTTGTGTCAAAGTAAATAATAAATCTAATGGAAAAAAATTATGTATTTCATCGTTTCCTCCATGACTTTTATTATACCGTATAGAACATAGACCTATAAACTAATGGACTACGCTTTGCGTACCACAAGCCTCTAGATATTTGTCGCCAATATAACGTTAGGGCAATCATGGAAAGACTTATTTATATTTTATTAGTCCATGAAAACATTTGTTATCAACGCTACAATAACATACAAATAAAATTACACTTAATAGTATTTCAATTTTCAATTATTTATTATTTAAATTTTTACAAAGAATACAAAGCATTTATTTCCATTTCTCTTAAACCTTAAATTTATATTTGTTTAGATATAATAAAATTAAAATGGTATATTAAGTAATATGCTTAAAACTTACTTGTATTAAATATACTTGGGACAGCAGTCTTATTTAGAAATGTGTTCCCTTGTTTGCCACGTACAATGTAATCGGAAGCATCAAAATGTTTACTGCAAATCACACTATATGGTGAAAGCGCAAAATCTGGGTTAATTTGTTTAATGACGCCAATCCATGTTTTACCTAAACTATCTTTTGGTATTCTACAAAATTAATTTTAATTACAAAACATTTTATCATAATAACTCACCTATGAAATTTAATTCCTAAAATTTTAGAGTTGCTTGAACAGCCTTTTATGGTACACCAGTTAACCATTTTTTAATTATTTTTAAAAATTATAAAAAAAGTAACAAAATCGAACGATTTTTTTTAATAGAAAATTATCAGAACAACTTTTGAGCGGGTAAATTGTTTCATGGAATAAAATACTCATTCAGTTTATTCTCCATGATTGCCCTACATTCATATTGGCGACATAATATAGTATCAATGCGCAGTTTATTACTTTATAGCCTTATAGGTCTATGGTATAGAACGCGTATTTCGACCGATATACGCGAGATTTACGCGCCGATAATTATTGCGAAAAACGCCGTTTTATTTCACGTGTTTGTAATTTTTGTTTTTTTTCTATGTTTTTCAGGTAAGAGATATTACACACCGCGAGTCTGACGTATTTCTTCGCACATCATAATATAGCGAGCACGTGTGTTTTCCTCCTACGAAAAATCTCTTTGCAACTCTTTTAATACTCTGTAAGTACCCGCCTGCTTATAGCGGCGCATTAGTGCAGCGGTGGTAGTGTTGTTAACAGTACTGCAGCCGCGGTGGACACGTTCCGGACCAGCGGTCATCGAAATTACCAGGTAAACAATCCATTATAATTACGTGTGTAGTTTTCCCACCGCCGCCTCGGTACTTCACGACGGCTTCTTTGACGGACAATATATTTTTCTTTTTTTCGGTTTAACTGCCCATATAAATACATATATATATATATATATATACGTGTGTGTGTGTGTACACGCGCGAGCACTAAAGAGTGGTCTCGTTAGTTAAACGTTATAATACGCTCTCCTTTTATTTTTTTCATTTTTCATTTTTTTTTTTTTTCATATCTATCCCGTACCGTACACATACAGGTATACGTAATAACGCGCGCGTTCCTTCCCGTTCGCGTGGCCGCCAAAAAAAAACAAAAATTGTACGCGCGTACACGCCGGTGCGCGGTGTGCACACATCACGCATCGGATAAAAACGGTGCGTGTTGTGGGCGGTCCAAGAATGCCTTTATCCGCAGATCGAAGCCGCGACGAACGCGCGCACGTATATTATAATATTACATATTATATTGTATATAGAAAATATTATTCGGCGGCGGACTGTTAAAAAAAAAAAAAACACACAAAAAGTACTCATAAAAAATATTGTTTAGAACGAAACCCCCCTCACCCCTTGTACGATTTTATATGTATTTATTATTGACTGTTGTACACGTTGATTCGTTATTGGCGTCCATAACATTAAACGAGTATTGTAATTAAAACGGTCCTATTATACGTTGTACGAAATCTAGTGGCGTAATTGGAAATTTGTTCTGGGGGGGAATGACTTTTTTCCTCGTTTTTCATTACAATGCAATGGGAAACTTCACACAAACCCTTCATACTATAAATTTTCTTGTTATGTACATACTATACTACAAATCAGTAAAAAAAAAAAAGAAAAAAAAAATTTACTTGTAATCTAACTAAGTTAATATTATTCAAGTATTTAAATCAAAATATACACAATAGAAATATTTGATTACTACTCGTATATTTACTATTATCTTTAACTGGTAAATTATAAAATTAAATCCAATTTCCGAGGCCTATAATTTAAACATTATAATAAAAAAGCCATTTTAAGTAAAGTATAAAAATACGAAAAAAATAAGAAAAATTTTGACTCTACAATAGATGATGACAGTTTTCAGTTATTTTTTTTTTATACATGATTAAAAAAAAAGGCTGTGGGGGGGATCTATCCCCCTCACCCCCCTTAATTACGCCCCTGGTACGAACCGAACGAGTCGTGCGCAGGTTTTTTTCCTCCGGGAAATCATCAGTTTTTCGTAGTTTTCGATAAACGCGGGAGGAACGAGTTAAAAGTACGGTATAATAACGAGCGTCACAGTGGCGTCGGAGAAAGGGGGGAGGGGACAGTTGCCCTCCCACCGGATATAATTATGGGGCAGGGCAAAGTTACACTTTTGCTCCTTAAGACAAAAATAATTTCGAACGTTTTACACTTACTCTGTTACATAACAATTTTCCTTGTATAAATAATAATAATAATAATTTATTATACCCCTATGTATATTTGTGTACATATTATTTTTTAAATTTAGTTTCTATGGTAATTATTTTTTATATTAAGGCTTTGACGTTGTTTAAAAAAAAAGATTTTTGTTTTAATTTACGCTGTTTAAAAAAAAAAAAATATCGATAAATATGAGTAACATAAGACTATTATATTAAATAAATGTATTCCTTTAAACTTTAAAGGACTGGAATAAATTTATACTTCATTAACAATAATATTATGTTTTTCCGCAAAGACGTATATAGATATAGGTACCATCAAGATTAGTTATTATACTACTACATGTGGCAGTCATAGAGAGTATACAAATGTTTGTTTATATATTATTATGTGACGAGTATATAATATATGTCCTACATAAGCTTATATAAAAAAAAAAAATACGAAGTATTATATTTTTCACATATATATTTATGTTCAATTGGTTTCACACTGTCTTAGACATTTTACACAATTATTATATGTACTTTTATATTTAAACATATTGGTGAGAGTTTTTATGCCATTATATACTAAAAAAAAAAAAATATATATATAAGCCTTAAATAATAAAATAAGCTCCCGCCACAGTAAAAAATAGTTTCTGTGCCACTGAGTCGAGCGAAAAGCGCGCGGCACGCGAGTCCGGAGACTCGTGTGATGGTTTTCGCGCTGTTGCAGCTGTTCACACTCAGTAGTAAATTTTATACGTTTTTAAACCGTTTTCAATCCGAACAATACCGCGGATTTAATATTAGTATACATCGTTACGATCGTATGGAAATACAATAAAACGTTATTAATATAGTAACACTGGCGGTTTTTAGACTTTTTTTAAAAATATTTATCCAAGACCATAAGCTGGTTTTCGCGGAGTTACCCGCAAGAGCAAACAGTTTACTAAAAGACGTGTATAGGTACATATTATGTAGGCGATATACATTAACACGTTATCTTCGTCGTACGGTTTAGAGACCATAGATCATAATATACTGTATAGTACAGGGATGGCGAACCTTTTGATAACCGCGTGTCAAATTGAAATTTTTGGTTTGATTTTATTCGCCTCGCGTGTCAGAAACTTTGTTGACCTTTTTTTCGTTGCTTAAATAATAATTAATTAAACATATATAAACAGAATTTTATTTGTTGTTACATTTAAACTTTACATTATTCACTATTACATATTAATATAAACACATAATTTTAAACACTAAAGTTAAAAACACTACAAATTATGAATTATGTATATTTAAATTGGCGTGTCACTGAAATAATGTGCGCGTGTCACCCTGTGTCCCTGTGACACGCGTGACATAGGTTCGCCATCGCTGGTATAGTATATTATGATCTGAGGTGGAGACGGTATCAATTCGGTAGTGTCAACGCGGTTCCTACCTTCACCTTGGTCGCGCACGCTCATAGAAAATCTTAATTTTATCACGATTCATCACAGAAACAATATTGTGTTTATCGGTGAAATTGAAACGCAAGTTGAAAAACGATTAGTAGTAATATATGTTTATACAAAACACCTGCAGCACTTACTTAACTATACACTAATAATATAGACACGTACACAATTTGTTTTATGCACCGAATAAACCGAAAATTGTACTTGTATGTTTTAAGTATTATTACTTTGAGAAATATCCATACTATAATATACTGTCGTACAACACTGGTACATATAGTGTTTTGGTAGTTGTCGAAGAGAAAAAAAATCAGTTGAAAAGTGCAGGCACGAATTTCGTTATTAGTATATTGGTAGAAGAGAAAAAATATAGTAAAAAATTCGGACAATGGGAACGTTTTCAATTGAAAAAAAAATTCACCGTGATAACTTCTCTGTTAGATGAAAAGTATAATAAAATACGCGTGAATAAATTTTTCGCCATTTCCTTCCCCCCCACACACACACAACAATTGAGACTTGTCGAGAACCGCCACTGTATAGAGTGTATTCTCTCTCTCTCTCTCTCTTCCTTAGTTTCGGCCTTTAAGACCATACTGATAACGCTAAACTATGCCACCTGTCCCTGTCCTCAGCTGCTTCTCTCCATTTGGTACCGGGCTCCATCCTTTCAACTTCTCTTTTCACACCATCTTCCCATCTCAGCTTAGGTCTACCTAGCGGTCTCTTTCCTATAGAGTCTTCTTCGATCACTTGTTTGACTAAAGTACCCTGTTTGCGCCACGCATGGCCTGCCCAACTTAGTTTTCGTTTTGCAATCTCTCTAACTATACTCGACCTCTGAAAAAGTTTTTGGAATTCCTCATTATGAAGTTTTCTCCATTCATTAGTCTGGCTATCGAGGACCGGGCCGAAAATTTTCCGTAGAACTTTTCTTTCGAATATCATTAGTCTCGATTCTTCTGTCTTTCTCAAAGCCCACGTTTCCGAGCCGTATAGCACAATTGGTCTTAGTAATGTCATGTACATTTTCATTTTTAGGTTTTTGGATAGGGCCTTCGATTTCAGGACGTTTTCTAGACCATAATATCCTTTATTGGCTTGTTGAATCCTCGATGAAACCTCTGTCTTGATATCGTTATCCTTAAATTGAGTCACTCTTTTGAACTTGTGTTCTTCAATTTTGATATATTGTTCTTGTCCGCCATTTCTATTTCTTCGGCTAGCCACTAGGTACTCTGTTTTATCCTCATTAACGGTTAGGCCCACTTTTTTTGCCGTATTTATTAGTTTATTTCCTAAACGTTTTATCATATCTAAATCTTCTCCAAGGAGAGCGATATCATCCGCATAATATGCTAACAGTCCAATCGTAATCTGACCTAATGTAACTCCTTCTAAAATGGTATAGAGTATATACAATACAAAAATATTGTATATACCAGCGGTAAAAAACCGTGTAAATATCAATATTATACAGGATTTCTGGACGCTCCAACGGTACATATATATGTATATATATATTTAATCGAATTAAACGTTTTTTAACGTCGCGGTCGTATCGGTAAAATACGAATTTTAAACGTTTTTTTTTTTTTTTCGGATTTTTTAAAATGTGTTTCCGTCCGGAATAATTTCGAGGAGAAAAAAAATTAACGGACTCGTCCACCACCTGTAAACGGTTGTGTTGTTGCAGCTGGAGCCCTTCAATATTATTTTCTATACTCTCGCCGTGTAAATTATTATTATTGTAATTATTATAATATATATATATATATTGATACGGCTATACAGTTTTTTTACATAGGTACCTACCTACCGGCGCGACACACGCCGATATTGTATATAATGTACCTATAACGTCGTACGTGGAATGTCGCGGACTAGAATGCGCGTGTACCGCACGTCACGATATAATATGACGAGAACGCTGCACTCTCCGAGCCTCGTTAAACGTTCCGATGAGTTTTGGAGATGTAATTTTTAAACGTTACATACCGACCGCGTGTATGTATATACATATACTAATACGCTATATCAGCGGTTCCCAAACTTTTTACACTCGCGTGGCCCTTTTGAAACTAAGGTTTTCACACGGCGTCCTAGATAAAAATCAGAGAACATTGGAGAAGCGAAACTCGATCGGCTGATCGAGTTTTTGGAGAATTTAACTAGATGTATAAGCTGGAAAACTCTAAACGGATATTGACCACGAACATAGGACCGGAGAATCGATTACGGAAATATAGAAACGGAGACGTGATGATGGGGTATAGGCTCTCTGTGATTGGTCGGCCGTTTAACGGTCTGTTTATATATATGCTGTTTATACTGGCTCTGTTTTTATATGACATTATAATGATATCAACGAAAATGTTATCAAATATTCACGTTTTCTAACCACTGATGTTGTATGTTTTGAACCACTAAAATTTCAAGATCGTATAGACACTGTTGGCCGTAAACTGTAGAGTTTCGTAGGCCTGATAATAAAATTGATGACTTTTTAAAAAAAAAATTTTTTTTTTTTTTTCTAGATAAAAATAAATAAAACTACAAAAAACTGCGGAATAATATATATACTCGTATATGTAAATATTTATATTATTATAATATGAGTGTATACTTTATAAATTGTTATAATTATCAAGATTTATAAATGTATTTTATGTTAACGACGGTCGGCGGCGCGGCACCCCTTTAAAGACATCGAGGCGCACACTTTGGGAACCACTGCGCTACACAATATTCGTGTCGGCCGAATCTGGTTTTATTTTTTTTTCAGTTTTGGTCCTTCCGATTTCCGAGACAATCGCGCTCGTTTCGTCTTGTATATATTACTTTAGTTTTGTACGAAAAAAAAAAAAACAGACAAAGCGCGTGTCGCACCGAAGAAGCTCCGCTCGGAATCGTTTTATATCGAATGCAACGATTTTTCGCAATGCATTCAAATTTATAATAAAAACAAAATTCTATATAATAAAATCTTTGTCCGGGTAAGTATTCACTTGAGCGGCTCGCTACTGTAACGTGGCCGGGGAACCGGTTAACACATAAGATATCCAGGGAAGGATTTCAGGACGTTTTGGATATAAAAATATTACGTAGCCGGGGGTAAAACTTAATAACATTCAATAATGGAATTCCACCGGTAATGTCTAATTATTTATCTTTTATTAATGCATAGTAATAATTACTTACAAATGACACGGGTGGCTGCTATCGAGTTTGCCGGACGGTGGTGTGTTGCGAACTCTCTGTGTTATTATTGCGTTAGGTGTATTCATAATATTGTGTGTCGTGAGTGTCGTAAATTGATGAGTGTGCTATTATTCTTAGTGTGTGACTATATACATATACAGACATACGCATATACACCTATATATATACAATATACATATCATCATATATAAATATATATAATAGGTACGCATGTAACTACGTTACACTACCTTTTTTTTTTTTTTCGAAAAATAAAATCGCACTCTAATACGTAGTATATTCCCAGCTTCCTCGCGCGTATATATAGATCGACTTTAAAAAAAAAAAAAAAAGCGCTCGTATATCGTGACGTCAGATCATATCTTCGCGCTTACGCTTATTTAAAACGTATACCTACACATGTATAATAATATTATCGTGTATATTAATAATAATAATAATAATAATAAGTGCAGTTCTCGTTTAAATGCATATACGATAGCTCGAGCGTTACAGTCGCGTGTTTTAATATAAAAATAAAAATACCTATTCGTATCGATGTTATCATCATTCGGCGGCGGCGGCGGCGGCGGCGGCGTCGGATAAATACCGTAAAAAAATGGCCGTTTCTCATCAAATAAAAATAACGCGCATAACTCGTCGCGATAATCTATACGGTCCTCCTCCTCCTGCTCCTGCTCCTGCTCCTCCTGCTCTTATACTATTACTAATCACTCGCGAGAACGTCTATAATTACAAAACGCTATATTATACCTATACGTACGAACGCGCTGTGCAGTGTATGTTACGGAGAATATATTATATTATTATATACACCGAGGTGGTACCTGCCACAAGGCGATAATTTTCAACTCGAGCTGCAGTGTATTAAATATTATATAGTTTGGCGTTGTTTTTTTTTTTCTTCTTCTCTTCGCTCTCGTTCGACCTTATAATTTTTGTTTGTTCCGCCGCACTGCAGCATCACTCTTGCCACACGGTCACGACACGAATAAAAAAAAAAAAAAAAAACCGGATAAACGCGCGTACATATATAATACGCAAACGTTAAATTCAGGGGCGTCATTTGGGGGGGGCAGGGTGTGCGGTTGCACCCCTTACTATTAATACAGTCCCGATTAGCCTGTTCTGGTAATGGTATACTTAATGTTGAAAAAGAAGAACAGTTATTGACAATATCAATCTAGAAAAAGCTGTAAATGTAAATGCGTTTGTTTAAACTTAGAAATTGCCGGTATCCGCTTATTTGAAACACGATTTTTTTTTTTAGAGCTTTATAATTGTACAAAAGTTTTAAATATAAAGTATAAATGTAAATATTACGTGCTTTTTTTTTCACTTTTTTTTTTGACGCATTTGTCATCTTCAAGATTTTTTTATGGATTATACTTATTGGTTTTTGCGTGTAAAGTAATCAATTATTTATTGTTTTTTTTTAGTTTTAAAATATTTATTATCACTATTTATATTGATTGCGATTCGTGATCTACGTGGAAAAAATTAAAAGCAGAATAACGTACATCACGATGAGTACATAATATATCGATTTTTATATGGCCTGATGAAATTTCAAAATGGCCCGCTCGAAACTTCGCACACCAAAAAAAAAAAAACTGAAACGACGCCACATAGTTAAATTAAAGAGATTTTTGTTTGACGTTTAATATCGACGCGCAGCGCTGTGTGTACGCGGTTTTTAACGTTTTTCGCGCGGGTCGTACACGTTAATAGGATTTTCTCTCGCGGAATAGAGGATCTACGAGAGGGGGAACGGAGGAAATTTTCCTTCCCCCAAAAAAAAAAAATTAAAGTAGAAAAAATAATTAATAAAACAAAAAAAAATAAAATAAAAAGGTCGACGACTTCTTCTCGTGTTTTGCCGACAAACCTAAAAAGTCTAACGACCGAATGGCCCCGATCGACATCGATTTACCTGGCGATTTCCTTGTCTGAAAAAAAAAAAAAACGTGTCATCTTCTTATTACAGTAAAGAACTTTCGTACCCACTTTTTATCGATTTTTTTTTCGATATTACTCTGTGGCGTTATACCAATGAAAACTCCGAGGAAAAAGCTACTATCTGCAGTTGCGCTTTAACCGCTGCACGTATAACCTACCGGATCGTCAATTAATTACCGCGATACGCAGTCTGATAATAGTAATTTGTCTTTTCGCAAATTTTTTTTATATCCTTGGAATAAATAATACACGTGAGATTTCGTAATTCATAAAAAAAAAAAAAATAGTAAAGCCTCATTTACACGACGATAGTAAACGTGATATAGTTGCCGTCACGAAAGTAGTTACTTTACGTGATAGTGCAACTATCATCACGTGTGTGATAGTCACACTATCGCTGTGTAGACGTCATGACAGTCACTGTCGCACTATTTTGACAGTACTATCACACTGTCATGTACGGCGTGATAGTTGATAGTGCTCTCACGATAGTAAATTCAACAATAACGCCTATACTAAAGGTGCGTTTACACGGTGACAGTAAACCTCGATAGTTGCGGTCACGGCAGTCGCTGTCGTGAAACTGTCGTTGTGTAAATCATTCGACAGTAACCGTTACGTTAGTATGATAGTACTACCGCGATTGCACGACAGTAGCTATCATGGACTGCTATCGTGTAAACACTGTTCACACGTTACTGTCAACTATCACAACGTGCAAAATAAATTATTATCACTTATTGTACTCACCGCTCACCGAATGTTTTAAGTATTTATATACCTGCCTATTAGTTTTAAATTGATATAATAATAATAATAATTCCTAAGACTTTCTATCCATTTTCTTTTTTTTGTTTTTGATTTAAAAGAATAATTTCGCCGATGGCTCTCATTATATTATATACAACTGGATCGTGTGGATCAGAAGTTTTAAGACGGTATATTTTTATGCTTAAAAATTCAAAATTTTAACACGTTAAATAAGTAATGAAAAAATAAAGTGATAACATTAATCAGCTGCTATACTATCGCATTAATTTGCTGTCGTGTGTAAACAGTACTCCTTGCGTGACCGTAACCGTTATGTACTCACGTGACAGTTCCATCGTGGCCATGCTGTCATCGTGCCAAACGCACCTTAACATCGTGCACTATACCACTTGCGACGGCGACAGTGACAGTATTTGTGCACCAAACATATAAAAAAGATGTTTTCCTGATTTTTTTTTATTAATGAATCCGATTACCCGCAATAATCTGTGCGCGTAGACGTCGCACTGATAGTGTTGTCGAGAGGGCTGTCGCGATAGGACTTTCGTGTGAGTACTATCGTCGTGCAAACGAGGCTTAATACCGTAAAGGTAATAAAAAATATGATTTTTAAATCTATGATTTGTGAAACGACTTTTGAAAATAATTCCCCCAAAAAAAAAATCGACTCTTAGATCCGGCGATTGGAGTAGAGAGAGAGAGAAAGAGTCGTGATGGTCCGCGCGAACCGCGGATTTTCGGATTGCCGGCGGCTGTTCGTTGCGGCTCGCGTCATCGACCGACGAGGCGAGGCGAGGCGAGGCGGCGCGACAAATATTCTGGAAAACGGCGGCGGAGAAAAACAATAACAGAACGAGATTTTTATTTTTTTTCCTGTTAATATACGCTCGTATAGGTTTTAAATGTTTGTATTATATATATATATATATATCATAGGCGTGTCTACGGGGGAGGCAGGGTGGGCACCGGCCTCCCCAGTGACTTAATTCTTGGCCTCTTGGCTTATAATCTACCGTGGTTGAAACTATAAATATAAAATATGTATTTATAAAAAATAACTAAGTAGCACATTAGTTGATTGGCCTTATTTATTAGTTGTAATAGCATAGGAAACCAATTTTAATAATCATTAATGTTGCGGGGTGAAAAAATTCCAAGTGCTATATAATTGCCATACAAAAAAAAAAAAAAAGTCACAAATATAGATATAGTATATAGATCGCTGTAGTAAGTAAAAAATTTAAATTGTATAACTGGCCTCCCCAGCCACGGAGATCTGGACACGCCTATGATATATATATATATACAGTAGAACCTCGATAAGTCGAACTTCGATAAGTCGAAAACCTTGATAAGTCGAAATAAATGCCGTTCCGTTGCGAAAACCTCGATTACTCGAAAGGAAAACAACTATAGATAACTCGAACGTTCCGTGTTCCGAATATAGACGATTTATTATTGGTTTTTACAATTACATTTTAATTTTATTAAAGAACCTGACTCAAAGTAATATCTTAAATTATTTTTTGTAAAATTGTAACACTATACTTACACGTTTTATATCATAATTTTTAAATAATAATCATTTAAAAATAATACCCACTGTAATTTATATAATGTTTGTAATAAAACACATTTAAAAAACCCTTTGAGTCGAATTTTTTTTTTTTCTTAAACCTCGATAACTCGAAAACCTTAGTAAGTCGAAAACTTAGATAAGTCGAAAAAATATCACTTGCCTATAGAATTTCGACTTATCGAGGTTCCACTGTATATATATACACGAGCATAGGCGTGCGCACAGGGTGTGCCGGGTGTGTCGTGGCACACCCCGTGGCCCGTGGCTTTTTGTACAACTTTCATTCATTCGGGGACTTTGTTTGAATTTTAAGCTATAAAATATAATAAAAATTAGAGAAAATAAATTAGGCGCTCTAGCAAAATTTTTTTTAATATTCTAATGTAGGTTACTAACCACTATAGGTATATAGGTATATACTATATTGTAAAAATATATCTAAATGTTGTGAAGCACAACATTTAATCAATAAGTTTTTATGAATTGATATTTTGCATTAAATTTATCCTTTTTTTTTAGGTTGAGAGTTAGGTTAGATTTGCTTAGGCTCATATAAGGGAAAGCGGCCCAATTTTCTTCATGGCACACCCCATACAAAATTCCTGCGCACGCCTGTGTACACGAGCCGAAGAACGTAAAGTATTATTATATAGTATCTAATATCGAGTGTACCGTAAAAAGAGAGAGAGAGAGAGAGATATGTATAACGTTTGCTCTCCGCAAACGCCTCTGCTTATCTCGTGGCGCGCGCGCGTCTTATCGTCGTCGGACGGTTATTTTTTATTATTATTATTATTATTATTTGTACAAACAAACGAGCGTATAATATTTTATTGACATTTGAACGTCGTCGAGTGTAGTGTGTACACACACACACACACACACACACACACACACGGACTGCGCGCACAGCAACAACAACAACAACAACAACAACGCTCTTCAAACGACGTGTCGACAAATAAACACACACGGACAAGTGCAACTCGCGTATATATAGTGGTGTGTACGACACCACGGCGAGCGCGAAAAAAAAAAAAACGCGCGTTCCGCACCGCCGAACACTCGGACCACGTGTTGGAACTATACGCGCGAAATTATATGTTTTTTTTTTTTTCCGTGTCGGAAAGAGGAAAACGTTTTACGGGGCGCATCGCGGACTTCGATGCTAAACATTAAATTTTTCCAGCACCGACGGACGGAAAACGAAAAGCTCGTATATTATAACAATTGCGTATACGCTATGCAGGAAAAACTCTCACGTCTCCTAGAGTTGTCCGACTATGCTAATTTGTTGGTCGTTGCCGCATAGGCGCAATTTGGGGGGCTTGGGTGTGCTTAGCACCCCCAATTTTTTTTCGTATTTATATAAGTTTTAGTAGTTCTTATGTACACAATACATGTATAAAAACAGTTTTGTTCTATGATATTATTTAAATGAATAATCGTGTGATGACTGAGAAAATATGTTGTCTTACAGACTGGTCAAAAAAATCCAAAGAAAACAATTGAAATTCAGATGATTTTATAAATTTATAATATAATAATATGCTATTGATAAAATAGTATATCCAATTTGATTAGTGTGGCGACTGGAGATAAAATCGTTCCGACTGTTCGACGTTCGGCAAAAACGTCGCAGTGTGACAACATTCAAAGTACTATTTTAGTTTTACCACGGATTATCATCGTTATTGAAAAAGACCTTACCAGTCAAATTGATATAAACGAAGTAATAAATATTTTTGCTCAAAGTGAAAGGAAAATGTTTTTATTATAATAAGTAATAAAGTGTAAACTCAAATTTAAATTTAAATAATAATATACTTCACAAAGAATCATAGCCATTACTTAAATATGTAATTGTTTAACGGTCATTGAAGGGTTACAGATATCGATAACTCTATAAAATAATATGAAAAATCGAGGAGCTTCAGCACCCCCAGTTTTTTCAGTGAAATTGCGCCCCTGGTCGTTGAAAAACAATGACACTTCCTTGCTGGACGCATCGGACTTTGATTCTCAAAATTTTATTTCAAAATGCTACAGTAAGAGAGTTTGAATACGAACGATTTGTACAAAATATTTTTAACGCGTTTTTTTTTTTTAAGTTATTATTGAGGTAATCTAAAATCAAAGTCCAACGCGCCCGACACAGGAAGTCTTTCTTTTTCCAACAACAACAACAGAATTAGCGAAATCGGACAATTATCCTAGGAGGCGTGAGGGTTTTTCTCGTAAAATATGTTATAATGTCGAGCTTTTCGTTTTCTGTAATATTATAAATCGTAAGTATAAACTCTTTAAAACACGAGCGTCTATAGGGACAGCCCGCGAGCAAATTCCTCATCAATTACAATATTTCTTATCACGTAACCTGCACACGAGCAAATTTCTTATCTATTATCATATCGTAATTTCTTATCAAATATCATATAGAATTTCAATGAAAATGTCTGATATGCAACAAATTATTGCTCCGTCTGCGGTTAGCATTGCAAACTGCAAACATCAGCGATTTCATAGCGTGTGTTTGTGTCACAAGCAGGTAAATTAAACGACGAACAGGCGACAGCTGCATGAAATTAATTTATCCTTAAGACTCAAATTTAAAAACGCTATACGAACAAGAATCTAATGTTCCCGTTTCATTAAATGAAAATGCAAGTCACGAACCAGGCATAATAAAAATGTTGAAAAACAGTTGCGATTTTTTTCAACTAAACAAAAAAAAAAACTTAGTCTGAAAATACCAGAAGAAAAACGATTTTAAATAAACCAACGTTAAATGTAAGAAAACAAATAATAGATGATTCGAACGAAAAAGATGGGCCACCTTATGTTCGTATTGATTCCCAGTTTGATCAAGCATATTATGGAAAATAAGACGTATAATATGCTATTTATTTGTATTGTGCAGCTACCACCGCCTACCTACATTTATATATTTATTATTTAACAATATTTTTTATTTATTTTAAACTATCTACATTTTTATTACAATTTTATATTTTATTTTCTTATTATTATTTCGAAAACGATATTTTTATTTATTTATTTAAAACCACATTTTTATTACAATTTTATATTTATATTTTATTATTTTTTTTTTTTATATGATTGTATATAGTGTTCCGTGGTTTGTACGTTCGTGTTGATAACGTTTTGTCATTGTTGATAAGAAATTTGCTCGCGGGCTGTCCCCAGCTAGACGCTCGTCTTTAAAACGCCAACTACAAAGAATTTGATATCAAAAGGTCTGACGCGTCATTCGGCACCGTTTGCCCGCAAAAGTGTTCGCCTAGATAACGAATAAAAACACACAAGAACAGAAAAATGAATTAGTAAAAATCCTTAAAATTATGATTGAATTTTAGTGAATATTTAACGACATGCTTTTCGTGCAAAGCGAGAAATTTTCATTGTAAATCATCAAGTCGTCAATATTTCATCGAAACACGATCCCTCACAAATATTACGTACATCGCGCCGGCCCGATTCTGTAACTCGATATAACGTGTTAACAAACTAATTCGATAAGAGCTTCGTATCGAAATTTAAAAAATGTATCGAATTCTGTTATCGACATCGTGATTCTGTAAATGACTCAATCGATACCTTGCACTTACAAAGTGTATGTCCACCAAAATGATAAGAAATCGATAGCTAACGACAATTTTTCGGGAGGGTATAATAAATCGTTTCGATAGCTTAACGAACCGAAAGTTGTCGTTAACAAGTCTTATCGAGGTCACGGAATAGAGCTACTGTCGACGATAACGTCGATTAGCTAGTGGCTTGCATTTGTTTAGACGCAGGGGCGCATTAAGCGGGGGGCAAATGGTGCGTTTGCCCCGGGCGGCAATTTTTAGAGGGCGGCACACTGATCATGGACAACATTTGGAATGATATGTTTTAGTCTGTTGGAATTTTAATCCGTACTGTAAATTCAGGGGCGGCAAATTATATTTGCCCCCCTCCCATCCCTAAATATTGATTCTTAATTGCGCCCCTGCCCGTAAGTGCCCCTTCTGGCTACGACACCGTGACCTTGATTCGATAATCAATATATGAACAACAATATTGTCAGCAATACAGTGCGAACGTGATTTGTTGGCCGTCAAAACTTAAGCCCCGTGCCCGAAAAAGAAAATTCCTGGCTACGGCACTGAATGAATAATAATAATAATAATAATAATATACAGTCCGGAACGCGCGGTGTAGAAATCGAAAACACTCGACCGGGTCGCGGAGACGCGTACACCCACCACCAAACGCCATTCGGCGACGCGTACACACGCGCGCGCACGCCGCCGCGCTCTTACCTGCTGCTGCTGCTGCTGCTGCTGCTGCAGGCGGCCCCACATACCTGGCGGTAAGTGTATACACTATATTATGTTGTGTGTATTATATACGGTCGGACGACGCGGTCTCTCACACGCTCCGCCGCCGCCACACCAACGCGCGTGCCCCGTACCGATCCGCCGCACAGCCTCTTTCGGTCGCGCGCGCGTTCTTCAGTCCGTGTCCGCGACCCGACCCGTCGGGTGTGTGTGTGTGTGTGTGTCGTGCCGTCGAAAACGAATTGGCTAGTGAGAAAATCGCGTTGTAAAATCCGAATCGGTATATACGACGCGTGTATATTATAGTGCCGCCGGCGCGTTTCGGGGGCAAAAAAAAAAAGAAGACTTTGTCGGGCAAATATAATAATATTATCTCGACCGCGTCGTGTACGCGGCGATTGTAAATATTATATAGGTGAGTCCGCGCGTTTTTCTTGTATACGTTTAGATATTTATATAGAGAGACGTGACCGACGACAAAATACCGGTAAATAGGTGTTTATTTATTTTTTTTTTTTAAAAAAAAAGCGCAGACTTTTTTTTGTTTTTCCGCAAACGCGCGCTTATTACAACAATATAATAACGTTTATACCTGTGCGTAGTATTGCGCAACGTCGTTGTGTGCGCTACGAGCGATTTGTCGCGATTTTACACGCGGTCTCCGTTACCGCGATAGCGTGTTGTACACACTGCCAATAAGTATTATTACAACCACTTGAACCGCGGCCCGCTATCGCGCGCTTCGCTACTCGCATAACAATATATTATATTTCGATATTGTATGAAATGCGTACATAATATTATCTACTCGATTCGAGTGTTTTCGCCGCCGCCGCCGCCGCGATTAAATCGATTTTAGAGAGACGGTTTTTTTTTTACTCTTCCAACGTACGTTTATTATTGTAAAATTCCGCGCGTTTTTTTTTCAGGTCGCTTCGCTAAACGATAAAAAAATTCCGCGTCCCGAACGTTTTTTTTTTTTTACCGTCTCCTGCAATAATAACGCGTTGTGTTTGTTTCCGATTTCTTCTCTGTAGAGTCTCCGTACGTTTGTATACACAAAACACTCGTTTTCGTATATTGTAATTATTATTTCATCACACACACACACACACACACACGAATAGAAAAGGCGGGTAGGCGTTTTGTGGAGGTAGTAGCAGCGCGCACGGCCTATTTGGTGTGCTAGCGGTGTTGACTGCGTATAATATTATTTTATACACCGCACCGCCCGACCAATATTATTATCCGCGCTCGAGGAGACGTGTTTTCTTCTTCTCCTCCGTTGTCTCTCGATTAAAATTCTCCCCGCCGCGCGCGTTTCTTTATCGCGGAAAACGCGGCCGATCTCGTGGGCGTTTCGGCTTGTTCTCTCTCTCTCTCGCTCACGGCTACGACGGCGTCGTCGTCGTCGTCATCATACACTGTCGTTAAAGTCTCCGCGGCCGGTGTTGTTTTTCCATACACGAATTCGTACGGTTCGGTTTTTTTTTTTTTTGCGTATTTAATATCTCAGCGGCGTAGCCGGGTGGGGGTGATGATGTCGCTGCAGCCCTCCGAAATGAATAAAAAATCAATTTTTTTTTTCACGTGTAAACATCCGTTTTATACGGCGGTATGAGGAGGGTAAATCTCGGGAAATGGCACGGAAACGTGTAAAGCCGTTTTCGTGACAACTTACTAATAATCATATTTATCATTAATATAGTATATTGATTAATTTACACGCGCGTAACGTGCGAGCTGTTGTCTCGCGAGAACTGATAATAGTAATAATATTTTTAATTATCGAAATTACTTCGAATATAAAGAGATACCGCAATATTCACAATATATTCCGTTCCGTTTTTACCGCTCACGCGACGTGTTTACACATCACGATGTCTCGAGCACTAGCCGACTCGGGTTTTTTTTTTAATATGTACCGTCTGTATACTGCATATCAATTATTAACATGTAAATTAATTATCGGCCTCAGTCCCCGGCCTGCTCAAATAAAAAAAAATCTCCTAGCTATGCCGCTGGTGGTATGTCTAGAAGAAAAAAAACAAATCGAAATTAGCAAAATTTAACGGTGTATATATAGTATTATTGCGCAATACGAGGTAATCTGCAAATATTATTATTGTACGCAGTTATAATATTAATATCAACACTCCTTGACGACACACTCCGCGCTCAACGTATACAAAAAAAAATACGATCTGTGTATTCGACGCGTATTATAATGAAAAAAAATAAAATACCGGTACACCGCCTACTCGCCACCGGCTCTCTCGTATGTACACGCACATAACGACAGCGTACCACATGATATACGCGACACTATACTAGTGAGTATAGTTTTCGATCTGTTATCGCGTTTTACTTTCAACCGTGTGTATTATACAGTGCGGATCGTTGCCCAAGACCGTAGGTACATATTTCGGTATAACACCCAAATAACGCGCGCGCGCGCACGAGTTGTTGTCACTATAGGTATTGTGTACGACGGTTTTCTGCATATAAATTGGCTCATTATTACACTACGTATATTATAATAATTTTATAAAATCCGAGTGCCCGTACCCGTGCGGACTCTTATAGGAGGTATATATACATATATAATATGTACTTATACGTATTGCGCGTACAAATTAAATTCGAAAACCACAATAATTTCAAAAACGGATTGTCGCGTCGCGCCAGAAAATAATAATAATACGTTTTTTTTTTTTTTTTTACAAAGGCCGGAAAACTTGTGGCGAACACCGACCCCCCCCCCCCATCTCTCCGTCCGGAGCTTTTCCGGAAAGGCGCGCGACATTATATTATTATAAATATTTTTTTTCTTCGGAATACACGCGGGAATAAGGGGTGGTGGATGGCGGGATGGAAGGAACGGTGGCCTATACTTTTTAAACTACACGGAACGCACAATGCCAGTCGTTACACACTATTATTGTTATAAATAACAATAACACGTGACAAGTGTGTGTGTGTGTGTGTGTGTGCAGCGTATGCGTGCGCGTGCAAGTGCGGGGGTAGGAGCCATGGATATACCGGTTCCATTGTCCTGCGTGCGTGGCGAGGCTCGGCTTTTTTCCTCCTCCTCCTCCTCCTCCTACTGCACCGCCGTCGTCGCCGTCGCAGCCGCAGCCGTCGCCGCAGTTTCTCCTCCGGCGCGATGCACAGCCCCGCATCTATATATATATATATATATATATATATATATATACAGAGAAGGTGTAGTACGCAACATTGTTGACCTATACAATGGTCTTCTCGGTCTTGGATTTCTATACACCGCGCGGTCGTGTACACGTACACACACACACACACACACACACACTTATAATATTATTTATATACTTTATATATATTATTATAAAAATACATAAACACGTCGTGTACACGGAATATCTCGAGCGTGTTGTATCTGCGCAATGGGCAACCGTTTGTTTTGCATGAGCACGGTATGGCCGTAAACCGCGCGTGGTATATTGGAAATAGTGTATATAATATAGTGCGCGCGCGCGTTATACGTAGGTTACCTTTTAAGTTTTGCGATAAAATTACACCTGGGATACTACGTCAAGTCTTCTAATAGAGAACATTATAATTGATATTATTACAATATACGTTATCGAATCATTTTGCGATACAAGTGTTGTTAGTGTGGTTTACAGCGACTTATAAAATTCATCACGTCCGAAAAATGGAATTAAATCGTGAAAATTTCCGTGCGATGATTTACTACGACTTTCGACGTGGATTAACTCAACAACAATGTGTCGATCAACTTATTTCGACTTTTGGCGATGAAGCGCCACACCGGGCCACCGTGTTTCGCTGGTTTGCTGAATTTAATCGTGGTCGCCGTTCGCTCAAGGATGAATTTCGTGAAGGTCGTCCAAAATCCGTGGTTTTGCCAGAAAACATCGACGCTGTACGCGATATGATAAAACTAGACCGCCATGTGACTTATCGTGAAATTGAGGCATTTCTAGGCATGAGTTCCACTAGTGTTCACTCAATATTGCATGAACATTTAGTAGTTAAAAAAATTTGTTCACGTTGGATCCCACATAATTTGACACTCGCTCAAAAAAAGGTTCGTGTAGATTGGTGCACAGAAATGTTGAAAAAATACAATCATGGCACTTCAAAAGACGTCTATAAGATCGTGACAGGTGACGAATCATGGATTTATGCGTATGATCCGGAAAGTAAACAACAATCGACTGTATGGGTCTTTCAAGGTGAGCCAAATCCAACAAAAGTTGTTCGCGCACGAAGCTCTTTGAAGCAAATGGTCGCCTGTTTTTTCGGCATAACTGGACATGTGGCGACTGTAATATTAGAACAACGTAGGACGGTCAATTCTGAATGGTACACAACCATTTGCTTGCCAAAATTCTTCGGAGAAATAAGGGAAAAAAACCGTCGAAGACGGATCATTCTTCACCACGACAATGCGAGCTCTCACAAATCGGTTCAAACAATCGCCTATCTTACCAGCCAAAACATCGAATTGATGGGTCATCCACCATACAGCCCTGATTTGGCACCCAATGACTTTTTTTTATTCCCACACATCAAAAAAAAATTACGTGGTCGACGTTTTTCGACGCCTGAAGAAGAAGCAGTTGATGCGTTTAAAATGCATGTTTTGGAGGTATCTCAATTGGAGTGGAAAAAGTGCTTCGAAAATTGGTTTAAACGCATGCAAAAGTGTATTGATATTAATGGAGAATATTTTGAAAAACAATAAAACCATTTTTAATGATAAATGTTATATTGTATTTTATTGTCGCAAAACTTAAAAGGTAACCTACGTATAACGCGACGACTATCTGTCTGAATAGATATGAAAAAGAACGCGTCTCGAATGTAATGGTGGTGTGTACATAGTGTGTGCACACCGCATATTATTATCTTGTTTATTATGTTTATCAATAAAAATATTATGGGAAACAATATAACAATATCGATTACAAAAAAAAAAATACAATCTGCATCTATAAAACGCCCTTTCACAGGCTAAAATACACTCACTCTTCTAATGTTCTTTTCATACTACGTTTCTATATTGTTATTGTTCGTCCGTCATAATTTAATATTATTTAATTAAAAAAAAGTGTTAAATATTTTTCTATTTAAGAAGAGAATCCACGACCCTTCTTCTGCGTGTAAGGTAATGTAATTTTAAGATTCTTTTAGGTCTTTTTATTTCATTACACGAATAATGTCCGAGAAGAAAACTCGTGCAAATATATAATGATGCTAGTTGATCCACGTTCTCGCCGAGGCGTCGCTCTCGTGTCGTCTCCCCTCGTCTCGTCAGCGCGCTCCATTCCGTGTCGGTTTTTTGGTCGCGAGTCAAAGCAGGACCATATAGGCGGAAATCTGTTAAATTTTCTGGGGGGGGGGGCTAACATTTTAACATCAGTTATAATCAGTCAAATATCCAAAATACATACAAATTATAAGATATTTGGGCCCCCACCTTATTTCCGCCTATGAGCAGGACACGAGACGCGAGGCGAGGCTTTACCGACTAGATTGACTCGGTGCGAAATTGTCGACCGTTATTTGACTGACGGCCGTTTGATATTTGTCAATTTTTGTGATAGTGTTGAGATCAGGGGTGTATACAAGGGGGCGGGGGATGTGGGGGTCAGATCCCCCCATTAACTTTTTTTTTTTTATAACGGTTTTTATAAGGTTCTTTATTAAGGCACATAGGCGTAATTCCGCCCATAGGCCACCACATACCTAAATCCGGCCCTGATCCCCCTCCCCCCATTTAAAAATCGTGTATACATCACTGGTTGAGATGGTCGCCTCGCGTCGCTTCAGCGAGAGTGTGGAGCTAGCGCCTCGCTTCACCTCTCCTCGTTCAACATCGTGACTAGGCAAACTCGCGAGATTGTATAGAGGAAGCGTTAGAGTTTCCGGAGGAAAAATTTCCACGTGCAGCAACGTCTTTTTCGCGGTCGAATTCGTACCGTAGGTACGCGCGCGCACATTAGGCCTCCTTCCGAAATTCAGCGATGTACATAAACAAAATGATAATACATATATACATATATATGTATATTCCAAGAACTCGACAATTGGATAATAATATTTTATTGTTCCGGAATTCAACGAAATTTCCCCGTTCGTATCCAACGATTGATATTTCTTATCACTAATCGGTGTCGGATAGTTTATGATAACAGATACTTTATTGTTATATTATATTATTATCGTATATTTTGAAAATATCTGTTTGAATTATACGTGGACAGTAGGTGAGTACCTAATTACCTGTCGTTTTTGATAACACAGAAATAATGTTTCGATCGTTTTTATATCGTAATCCGTTATTCAACGCAATCTGAATATTGTATTCGGGTGTCAAACAGCCTTTCAACAGATCCACCGTATATATAGTTGAACTTCGGAAGATACGAGGTTATATATTATATATACGCGGTCTTGTAAAAAATACTGTATTTAAATACTTTTTTAAAAGTATTTTTTACAAGACTGTATATACGTATAAAACACTGAACTCGACACGTGGAACGCGTACCTATATCAATGAAAATATATGACCCCCAGATAGGAGCCGGCCATACGCATTCCATAAGATATAGAAATCGTGGAGAATACGATGAAATATAGTTTTTTCCATGATATTTATCATATTTTATTATTTACTTTGAGATAACGGGACGCAAACAGACGTGCTCATAGTATCGATGTTGTGGCATCGCATAATCGGTTATTTTTACATAACCAAGTTGGTAACAAAAACAGGAAAACAGACACGGAATGCGCGGTATGGCGACTCACTTTTTTCGTATACGAGAATTATACGGAATGCGCGTTCCGTGTATTGAGTTCAGTGGTATAAAAAAAATAACGGACAAGGGGTCGGCAATTGGTGGTTTCTACGGAGGTCCGGATAATTTAAAAAAAAAAAAAAACTCGAAACGCTGTTAAGTATTAATAAACATATTTGTATTTCTATTGAAAACGCCGTTTGAATTGTTTTATATAATATGAATTATATAAAGTTTCGGACTTGCGAATTGGAAATTTAAAGAAATATATTTTCGGCGGTCCAGTTATTTTCCTTCGGCGGTCCGCCTATATTGCTGGACCCTGTATAATAATAGACTGTACCTGCAGCGGCGGTAGTATTCAATAACCGTGCGTCGCCGCGGCTCTCAGAGGCGTGATGCGAGTTTGTCGAGGGCATAGAACAGGAAAACAATATCGCGACGATGTAATGCAATTTTGTCTCGATTTAATCAAGGTAGAAAACATTTAATTTCAGGTGTTTTTTTTCCTTTTTCCTTATTCAATAACTACGTGTTTTGTGTTTGATAAGTAAATACGTGTATAGACATTATCTTTTTTCGTCGTTAAACGTTTGGGAACCGTCGAAATATTGTGAAGGCACAAAAGAGCCGTGGGACGAAAAAGTTTGAATACCACTGGACTATGAATATTAAAATACAGTAGACGAGTAGAATCTCGTTAATTCGAAAACCTTCGATAAATCGAACTGAATGCTCGGTCCTCCTGAGAAAACCTCTATAATATTCGAAGAAAACACATGCGCGTTTCCGGTCCCGTCGATAAATCAAAAATAATAAAATCCGAGACACTATAATTCGAATATTTTTGCCCAGAACTTCTATAATTCGAATTTATTTCGTTTTCACTGGACTGGAAAAACGAGTTAACCGGTTCGTTGAATCGATTATGAGGCTAAGGCTCAAAAATATCATTTCTTTCCCACTATAATATACCGGTCGAATAAAATGGCGTGTATATTATGACAGTTGTATTGCTTACAAAGCGGTCGTTGAGTGTATCGGTGTAGATATGACAAAAAAAAAAAAAACAAATAGTAACATATTTCGGTGTTCGTGGACGACTGTACATAAAAATTAAATTTTTACCCCTCACACACACTTTAAACGCGTATGAAAAAAAAAAACTTTTTTACACGATCTTATTTGTAATGACCATACGCGCCTACTCAGAGGCGTGTATTTAGTCACAGACCCTATAGGCACGGGCCTAGAGCGGCGACGTTTTGGGAGCGGCATATTTTATTACCTTCTTTTTTTGTTTTTATACAAAACAAAAAATATTTTTTTCATTTGACGAAATCTTACTCATTTTTTAAGTAGAATAATTATATACAAAATATATATAATATAGAATTGTTGTCGACTTTAAATCGTGATGATTCAATCGATGCATTTGCCGAGGAAAAAAAGCAGAAGAAAAAATGTATGAATTTAAGTATAAGTAATTTTGTAAATTGCAAAAAAAAAAAAACATTAAGTATAATTTAATTTTCATTAATAACGTCTTTTTTTATAGAAGATAATACAATAAATTGTATATTTAAATATATAATAAATTTAGCCGGTTTCATCAACTATTGTGTTACGTACACTCCAACACCGTGCAGTTAGTTAACAATATAATATGTTTAAATTTAACATCTGGTTAAATTATATGATTTTCACCATTACATTATTATTATCGTTAAATTCTATTTGTTGAGTTAACAAAACGTTTGTTGGGTTACCAAAACGGTTACCTTGATTCTAACGTTCTCGTTGGTCATCACGAAATGTGATAATTTAATATTAAAAACAGGCGATTATATAATCTAATGTACTACGGGATTTTTAAAAAAAGGCCGATTAAATTTTAACAATCTGATTCCCGGGCGATTGACTTAACAACGTGTTAGGGCTAACGAATCTCGTGATTTTCACTATAAACAATTGTTAAATACAATTGGCAAAAAGTTTTAAAATCGTTAACCGTCGTTGGCGAAACCGCGGCTGATTGTGTATTAAAACGTATTTTATAAATAATATTAGGAGGGATGGGGCGGAAAGTGCTCGTAGGCGGAGAAAACCTAAATACGCCGTTGTGGGCAGGGGGGTTGATTGAAGAGCCGAGCACCGATTACATCCGGAATAGCTCGCCCTGCACAAATTTTTAAAATGTTCACGTTTTCGTTTAATATCGTACAGTCTCATTATAAAGTAAAATTGACTCGAGAATTCCGGCCCCCCCCCCCAGGACTTTCGACAGATACGTCGCCTATATAGTAGTGATTGTTGAGTTGAAACAAGTCCGTCCCTTCCCTTCCTCGAGTCCTCAAGGTCGTCCCTGTCAGGCCCGTGCGCAAGGGGGGGTTTTGGGGGTTCAAACCCCCCCCCCATTGCCGAAAAAACATAAGTCGTGTTTTTCATTTTTGATTGATTATATTAAATATTTTATAATCAATAATAATGCGTAACATAATACTTAAGGGGATTGAAAGCGGGTATTTTCTCTCTTTGTCTTACACATGAAACATAGCAAAATAGACGTTTCGTACTTCCAACGTACCGATCGATCTATTGGTGCGATAAGAAATTTGAAAACAGATTTGAATTCCTCGTGAATTTGACTACAAAACGACTTTCCCACTTTTTTCATTTTTTTTTCATAAACCCTTAAAAAAATTAACCGAACAAATTTAAAAAAAAAAAAATTGTTAATAATTCATTTTTGAAGGTCTCAAAAAAAAAATAAATAAAAATAGTGGGAAAGTCCGTTTTGTAGTAAAATTCACGAGGAATTCAAATCTGTTTTCAAATTTCTTATCGCACCAACAGATCGATCGGGGTACGTTGGAAGTACGAAACGTCTATTTTGCCATGTTTCATGTGTGTAAGACAAAGAGAGAAAATGCCCACTTCCAATCCCCTCAATAGCACACCACTATTATTGTGGTGTTATCTTCGCGTTTGCTGTTTGTCGGCTTTCGTCGTAGTCGTTATCGACAAAATGACCGCAACCGCGCGACGTGTCGTGTATTTTAAAAGTTGTTCATAATCATGTGCGAGACATTTCTATTTTATACGTATCTTTTTAAAACCCCCTTCCCCGCATTATGAAATCCTGCTCACGGGCCTGGTCCCTGTTGTTTTCCAGGCGCGCGCCTAGTGTCTCGACGACGGCACTGCAATATCAAAACCCCGATATGCGCCTTCGACGAGATGTGTGTGTGTGTGTGTGTGTGTATACAATGGAGATTATGTGTGTACGAACGGCGTACAGAGCGAGACAGGCTCGAGGGGCTATTGTCGACTGGCGCCAATATATTATATATACGTACGTACGTACACCCATACCGCGCGCCGCTGTCATATACGCGCGCAGAGAGGGTCACAAACACTGCTGCAGCAGAAGATGATACATCTTTTACACCTGTTCGTTCGGCTCGGAGAGAACATTTTTTTATTATTATTATTTTTTTTTTTCTATAATATCCAGTTTTGAAATTAAATTACTATCCGTTATGATACGTTTACACGTATATATGCTATTCGGTGTAACCGCCCACGAACACTTCGTGCGATCACACGGGCCAGATAGTATTTTTTTTTTATTACCCAGCGTTAAACTGTATATATATAATAAACGTTATTATTAATATTATATATATGTGTGTGTTGTAACGGCGGTCCAGATCTTTCCCATCGTACGAAACTATTTATTTATTTTTTCCGATCTAGTTCGATTTTTAAGTATACGGTATATATTATATATTGTATAGACGAGGTATTCGCCGACCATAAAAAAAAAAAAAAAGATTTTCCGATTGCGCGCGCGTGTATATATGATCAAAAGTTTTGTATAACGGTTTCAGATAAAAAAAATATCACGCGTTATTGTTATAATAAATACGGTCCGCCGCTATAATAATACGCAAAGCGGGGTCAAACGAAAATAAAAAAAAACGCTTGAAAGACGACGAAATCGTAGTATATATATATATATAAAAATATAATCGACTTATTGTTTTTTTTTTTAGTAAATGTTCAATGTTAAAAACGAAAATAATAAAATCGTTCGTCAGTCGTACATTTCGGTTACCGCGTTTCGTGAAATAACCGCGGTCGTTTATATAATTAATATAATATAATCGTTATACGACGAAATCCGTGTTGGGATCGAGGGAAATGTTTTATTCGCGATGAATCGAATATAATAATATGTTCAATTGAAATATTCGCGCGAGAATGTCGCGCGTTTAATTGCGTAATATACGTTCGCGGGACGGCGGCTGTTGTATATAATAAGAGAGAGAATTGTGATATAACGTTTAAAAAAAAAAAAAAAAAAAAGTACCGCGGTGTAGGCCGCAGAAATATATAGAAACAACCCACTTGCGGCAGCAGCTAGTATTATTAACACGGCAAACTGGGTCAGGGGAAGGGAAGCTGTTATACAGAAGATATTGTACGCTGTTAAAAAAAAAAAAACCCATAACATAATACTCCAAACCAAGGGCGCACCCAGGATTTTTTTTTTGGGGGGGGGGGCTAAATAAAATTATTTTTAGATTTATTTAATATATGCAGAAATCCGAAAGTACACTTGTTTATGAAAAAATTATTCAAGAGTAAATAATTTTTTTGACATGAAAATTTAAAGTGATATACCTAATAAAATTAGAAAAATATTAAGAGGTCAATCATTTTGGGGGGGGGCTTAAGCTCGTTAGCCCCCCCCCTTGGGTGCGCCACTGCTCCAAACGTTTCGACGGTCAGGATTTTATTTATTTATTTTTTTTGGGGATTTAATTTTTAAAAAAATACGTTAATATTAATATTAATAATAATGTCAATATAAGAACGAAAACATTTTGTAGGAGAGTCCCCGTGGACCTGCCTCCTCTCCTCCGTATACGTCACTGTCGACGGTATAGAGAAAATAAGAAACAAAATATTTTGCGGTGTAAAATATAAAAAAAAAAAAAAATGTCTTACAATATTATTATTATTAGCGTCCGTTTGGTCGGTGATATATTTATGTATATGATGGTCGTTGCAACGATATCACGGCGTTTACGTAAAATCGTGTTTTTTTTTCGTACATTATGATTTTTTTTTTTTTCGTTTTCCTTATATAATTTTTCATTTATTTTTCGAAATTCGTGAGAATTATAATATAATCAACGAATTAAATAAAAATATACAGCCGCGCAGAGGTCATGGCGGCGGCGGCGGCGGCGGTGGTCCTCGAGTACAACGCGCGTACACACGAATATTATACACGCGCGCCGCTCGCACACACGCCGGTCACGACTGCATTCTTGCCGTGCTGCGCAGCTCGGACGGGGCGGCGTCCTAAGGGGAAAAACGGCGCGTAACACTCGCGCGCCCAGTGGCGGGTCTTGGATATTTTGATATAGGGTGGGATGGGGGGGGGCCACGTATAAATTGTATAATTTGAATAATAATAATTAATAACCTACGTATTACTATAGTTTTTAAACAATATTGGTAATATTTTAAATATTCAATATGATGTCGATTACACAACATAGCGCACCGTAATAATAGTATTTCAAAAAAAAAAAAAAAATGAAATTGAAGTTTTCGTTGATGTTTTTTTTTTTTTGAACGCACACGTCTGCAGGTATTTCTTCTGGTCTTACTGTATATATCTTTATTTAACATTGATCGTCTCCATTAAACACTTTTCTAAACGTATAGTTCAAGTAAATCCGTTTTCGTAACGTCTCGTTGTATAATGATTTATTTATTTAAAAAAAAAAAATTGTAGAGAGAAAATTTATCCGGGGGGGGGAGCACGTGCCATTGCTCGCACCGCAATTCGTTTATACCATTGAATACCGCTTATCAGTGGCGTGTATTTTTATGCGAGGTTTTCGGATTAAAACCCTCTCTCCCAGGGGGACCAAAGGTAAAAAACGGTTAAAATTTATTATTATAGTTCATGATGTGTGTGTGTTTTTTTTTTACCCAAAAATTCTACCATTAGGAGTGCGCTGTAGCGTGTAGCGCTGTTTTGCCGGTACGGTGTAAGTCGCATCTAGTCGGCACTTTAAACGGGTAGTTTTTCTTCGATTTTCTCAATATTTTTTTTTTTTATAACGACGGGGAAAAAACTATCGAAAAATTACATAAAACGCGATTCCGTCAAAATCGTTTTTTCTAATTATTCGTAATTGAAGAAAAAAACGTAATGGTCGTATGGAAACATGAAATTTTCTCGCCAGATGTGTAGTATAACTCTGGACTGCAGTATTGGCCGTATAACGAGACAAATATTGTTCGAAAAAATCTTGAAAATCGTTAAGTCACGATTTCTTTCCGTGAACAAATTTTTCATAAATATGTATATATATATATATTTGATATATTTTGATTTGTTTCAATAATAATAATATGGTCGAATTCGAAGTGTTGCGGGAACGAAATTTCAATGTTTTATATATGATCCGCCCCAGAGAGAAATTGAAAGTACGCCACTGCCGTTCATTATTATATCGCGCGCGCGCGTTAGGCATACCCGCGAAATCTTATGCGATCAAAAATAATCATCTTAAAAATATATCTAACTCTCGGATTGACGGCGGAGGGGTGGGGGAAACGTGTTTTTTATATATATAAAAAAAAAATATTATACTCGTTTTTTTTTTTTTTAAAAAAAAAATTTGTATAGGCTCGTCGTTTTATAATATATAATAATAATATTTAGGTTTTGATAGAGTCGTAATGGTGATTTTTATTTGAGATTCCCGCAGCAGCGCCGCGAATCCAAAACGGATTTTTAGACGTTTCAACGGAATTATTGAGCAATAAAAACAACGAATTTCACGTTTATTAAACACAATCGACCACCGCCGCCGTGTGCGCGCGATATGGGCGATAAAAAAAATCCGACGGGAGTGCTTCTTCTCGTTGCGCAAGCTATTCGACCGGTTTTTATAATATTATATTGCTCGCTAGCCCGGCCGACTCGTAAAATATATTATATGTATATTATTCTTATATACGCGCGTATACCTATGAAAAAAAATATTATATTCTCTTATAATAATAATAATACTCTCGGGATTTTTCGTCCCTCGCCGTCGTCATTTTTATCCGTTCGAAAAAATTATGTAGTGTTGGGTATATTGTACTCTTCTACACGTTTTTTTTTTTTTTTTAATGAACCGAACTAAAAAGTAGAAAATGATTTTTATGTACGAAGTGTTACAGCAATAGAAAGTCCAACAATCAATTATATGATTATTTAATTTGAAATAAGAATATAAAATAAAAAACTCTAATTTATTAACAAAATAATTCATAAATTAAAAATCGTAATACTCGTATAAAAATAAAAAGTAAAATTATATATATATATACACATTATAAAAATAATAAATAACAATATATATATATATATATATATATATATATAAAAATAGTTTATATAAAGAAAAAAAGTGACTTTTTTATAATATATATTATTTTATTTTTTTATTTTAAAATTATTCAATTTATAGCGAAAAAAAATGTTCAAATGTTTTTTTTTATTATTATTATTATTTATTATTTTAAAAGCGAATATTTCCAATCTATATATATGAATATAGTAGTAAAATAAGTAAATTTTTATATAATTTAGTGGTATTTATTACATGTTACAATTATTTTATTGGTAGCTAGTTATAAAAGTATAGTTATAGTTACCATAGGCGTGGCCAGACTTTTATAGCAGGTGTTGCTGAAATGTTTCAAAAGTTTTATTTATTCACAATTAATTCAACACTGAAATTTTAACACTAATAATAGATTTTTTTGACACTGCACTACTATATATATAGTATTATATATAATTTATAATTTTCGTTAAATATACGCGTGGGGTAATATATTGTTATATCACCAAAGAACGTATCGTTTTTATTCAATATTAATCGCGAAATAAAATAAAATTCCAATTGTTTTACATTTGAAATCTCCGAATAATTGGTGTACATACCTACCTTTCAGTACTTTTGCGTCAGAACTTTTGCAGAAGGTGGGCCAGGCTGAGGACAACCAATTTTAGTGGGGGGGGGGCAATATTTTACTCGTCTATTTGTGATGCTTGAATACTTTTCGATTCGTTTAAACTTCTGTTAACATATATTACAATTAAAATACGCGTTATGTTACAACTTTTTAATATTTCTAAGATAATTTTTAATGACCGTTTAGGATTAATTTGAATCCCATACGAATTGCGTATAATAATTATGAGTCTTTACGTAATTTACATAAATTTTAGGGGGGCAAGAATTTTTGGGGTGGGCCAGGGCCCACCCTGGCGCCGCCACTGCTGCTACCTTTATATAAATTAATAATCTAAAATAAGGATTCGCGGGTGTTGTTATACGCAGCAACACCCGTAAACACGCCTACGGTCGCATTATGAGGAAAATATAATATGTATATAGTAAAACGCAGACTTTTTTTTTTTTTTACTATAAATTCGAATTGCGTTGTTAATATATAAATTGATTTTTATTTTATATTCTTATTCCGAATTAAACAATCGTATAATTGATGATGGTTGGACTTTCTGTTGCTGTGACATCGATGCTCTGGCTTCGTATACTTAAAAATCGTTTTCTCTACACTTTAGTTCGGTTCGCTGTGTAGTATTTAAGCGTGTTTTTTTTAAACTATAATTTATTTAATACGCTACTCGGAAGCGTCTGCGAGCAAGTGTCAAAATAAGTGTATGTATATATACACGCCCGGCGCGCATTCGGCCGGCGACTGTTGACGGTGCGGGGTCAGAATGTCGAAATTCCGGTTCCCCGTGCTCTCCTCCTCCCCCTCTCCACCGCTTCTGGTGCTTGTCCATTCCTCGTTTCTCCGTACGCGTATGTTCTTGTGGCCGACATTAAATTTCATATACGCGTAAGCGGCGGTCTTTGTTTACCGCCGGCCGTAAGACAAAAAAAAAAAACGGCGGAACGGACCGACGCCCGAAAATCTCTGCAGCGCCCCGCCGATTGCGCAGGTCTGCGCCGAGACAAATAAAACTGAGCGTTTCCCCTCGCCCCCCCATCCCCGCCACCCGTTTTCGGTGAAATATACGCGGCCGACCGATTGAACGTCGTCGGTTGTTTTTTTTTCGTCTCGTCTCGTCGACGGCCAAAAAAAGCACGTTTTATTTCCTTGCCCGGTTAAGGGGGAGAAAAAATAAAACTTGTAAACTCTAAACAAAAAACCATAACGATACATTTTAATTTACGAGGTGTGACAATTGAGTAATGAGACCGATTTTTTTGCCGTGCATGTGGTAACGCTGTGAACCTGAAACTTCGGATCGTTAATCTCCTATAATCTTAGTCTATTAGTGTAGATAAGCTCCATGTCTCTGGCCCCCCCACCTCGGAATTTTGATACCAAAATAATGCCATTCGTTTGTGCTTCGTTTGTGCTTTTTATCCCATCGTTTGTGCTCAACCCGTTCCAGAGTTATCGGCCCTTCAGTGTGGGGGGGCTGGGGACATGCTCAGCCCTCCCACCTCGGAATTTTGAGCATGTCCCCAGCCCCCCCACACTGAAGGGCCGATAACTCTGGAACGGGTTGAGCACAAACGATGGGATAAAAAGCACAAACGAATGGCATTATTTTGGTATCAAAATTCCGAGGTGGGGGGGATATATTTGGCACTCGTGGTTCAGCGAGGCCAAAAAAAAAGCAAGAACGAACAAATCAAAAGTGAAAACAGTGATGATTCGCTTCTTAGACAGTTTTTTTTTATATCGAAGTACTCGAACGGTTGCGAAAAAGAGTCGTTACAGTCCGCGTCCAGACATCGCAAACACGTGGATTGTTCGCCACGACAATGCGCCTTGTCATCGTGCCTTCAATGTGACGCAATATTTGACCTCAAAAAGTATTACAGTGTTGCCCCCAGCCACCGTATTCCCCGGATACGTCTCCGTGCGACTTTTTTCTGTTCCCCCCCGGGTCAAACCGGTCGTAAAAGGAACGCATTTCGAGTCGGTAACAGACGTCCAAACGTCCGTGACGAGGGTTACTCCAGGAGCTTCCAATCAATGAGTTCCAGAAATCTTACGAAAACTGGAAAAAGCGTTGGACTCGGTGTGTATAGCTGCCCAAAGAGGATTTTTTGAAGGGGACCGTATACCGATCTACCTTAATTATTAAATATACAATGATTTTTGCAATCAGTCTCATTACTTAATTGTCAGACCTCGTATACTCGTACGTTTTTAATACGCGCGCGCGCGCGCTCTTTGAAATCCCATTCAATTCCCAGCGGTCGAAACGGGGGATGCCATCCCTCCGCTTCTTTTAGTTAGCGTATTCCATCCACCCACCCTCCCTTCCCCGATTATTTTGTTTAAAATTGTTCGTCCCACCTGGATTTAAAAAAAAGAATTTTTGTATTCTTTACGACTGATATCGTTGAACCGTTTTTAATCTTTTTATTCTTCGTAAGAACTATTTCCGTTTTCTAAAATTCTAAACGTCATTTAATCACAATCCATTAAAAATACAGTTCACCGTTAACAGGGCCGGTGTTAGTAGAGCATTTTGTTAAAAAACGCTTTTTTTTCAACAACTTTCACAACTTTGCCCCCCTACCCTTTCAAAACTTGAAATCTTCGACACTGCTTCCATCGCCCACTTCTTATTTTGATCCACTCCGACCACTGTAAATTCCAACAATAGTAAATTCGAAACTGTCCTAAACACATCTTTGAAAATTTTTATTGAAAAAAATTAAAACTTACCGCAAGCGATTTTATTTAGAAGTAATTTAAATAAAATAGTATTTGTAATTCCAGTACAAATACCTATATATGGAATAATATTTAAATACTTTGAAAATACTTTATATTTGAAATGTATTTAAAAAGTATTCTATAAATACTATAAAAGTATTTAAATATATTTACTCGAATACTTTACATAGACTGAAATTCCTACATATATATATATATATATATACAGGAGGTGTGTTTTTTCGACGTTGCGCGACGTACGTCGTTGTTAGTTTTTTTTAAATTGCCTCTCTCGTGTTTTATTGTCGTCGTATAAGCGCTCACGAATGTACGCAATTCGTATATTAATAAATTATAGTATGGAATGTTTATATGTAAAAAAAAAAACGGATTAACACGCCTTTAGATTGTGTATAGTAGCTGGTTGTACAATAACGAATTCGTTAATTTTTTATTATTTTTTTTTTCAACGTCTCGTTTTTATATTGCGCGCGTTTTCACAACTTTCCGTAAAATCCAATATTCATAAACCGTCAACGACAACGCGGAAAATAATAAAATTCATTATTATAATATTATAATAACGGCGGTATTCCTGTAACGCTACAGCAGGGCAGCCGTATAAAACGTCGTACGATTAGAAGCGATTTTTTTTTTCATCGTCACACCGATGTACACAACGTCTCTCACACTCGTTTCCTATATTATAATGTGGTCAGTATAAAGACGAATTCCTCGTGTGTGTGTTCAAAATTAGAAAATTACGAGTTTCTGGTTGTTAAAACTCCCGGTGAAAGATTTTTTTTTTTTTTTTTTTACATATAACGCGTAAAACGTTTTGCGCATAATATGCGCACATACGAACGCGTGTTGGTATAAATGGAAAGGAAAATCATCGTAAAAGCAGGAATATAACGTCTGTGAAGAACGGGAAAAATACCGAGTATTTTCAACGAGTCCCCCCGTGTATACGAGTTCGCAGCGGGAGTTCGTTACTCGTTGATTACCAGAATACCGGCTTAGAATAATATAATATACGTAGGCACCCGGTGTAATGGCGGCATAAATACGCCCGGGCAATAATAATAATAATAATAAATCGAATCGATAAATCACCAGCATCGCGGTTGTCGAAATCTTCATTTGCCCGCGCGTTGGTCATTCGAGCCGCCGCGCGGCCACCGATATTGCACACATATACTCGTAATATATTACTTTATCTCTCCTGAACGAACACCGAAACACCCGGCACAAACGCGTTATAATCTAATAAACGTTTTACAAAAAAATATATAACGCGCACGCTCGTTCGTATACACAATAATTATTATGCTGATGACGTTCTGGTAACCTTAACGCGATGGCCGTCGTCTGCGCAATTATCGCGGATAACGCGTTTTTTTTCTTTTCTGGCATCGTCTTCATCGTCGTATTATGCGGTGTACACTGCAGCAGAAGGACGGATGATGCGGCGATTTAGGACGATCCTGCGGACCGTATAATATTATATCAGTGGTTCTCAGTCTTTTTAGGACCGCGACGCAAAAATAATTATTCTCCCGAAAATCGTTTGCGACCCGTGTGATTTCACTTTTCGAAAAGCAGTTGTACAAAAAAAAAAACAAAATCCGTTTATCACTTTTATTTTGCATATTATTATCTTATAGGTTTATAATTAATACGATTTTACAAATAATGTACTTTTCAATAACGAGGTGTACGCGAAATGCGCGGTTCTTTTCTGTTACGGTTATTAACAGCATTGACGTCGACGTCAATCTTGGCTGTTTTCAAACGCAAGGAGTTCGATGATTGTAGTAGCCTGTTTCTGATGCCCACCATACGCCACTGCACGCGTGTGAAGACTAGAACGGGAGTAGTGTTTTTACGGCTTTAGCTGAAAGAATTGGAAACGTTTGTTGAGATGACAGCAAAAAAAAAAACCGAATCACATTATTGCGGCTAAATTGAATTTTTATACAGTATAGCGGACGAATTATTATTACCGTGTGTTTTCTCTAAAAAGTCTGGAGACAACAACGTTATTTCAATTTTCGTTTCGTGGTTTATTTTCTCGAGAATTTTAAAATATTACTACCTACGACGAAAAACGTTACTACTTCTTCACACAGTTTTGTGTTGTTCGATACGCGTACCCCCTCACCACCAAAAAAAAAAAAACCTCTGGTCAAATATTATATATGAGGCCAAAGTTTTGAAATTACTGATAAGATAAGACGATGGACGCCGCGTGTGTAATAATACGTTTCTCCTTGAAAACGGTTTTCGTTGTGTGTGTACACGTGCATACGCGTGCAGTGTACACGATGTGATAACAACGGGCGGGTCTGTCGTTTTAAGAGATTTCGCGGAACGGCCGGACCGAACGGAGGATAACGATCCCTGATATCGTCCCTGCGTCCCGTCCACGACGACCCTTTGAGGCAGATAGCTGCGGATAATCTGTCACGGACGATAATCACACTCGAACCCTCCTCCCGATAATCGAACGCTATCTTATAACGATCTTAACCGACGACGCCCCGTCATAGCGTTGTTCGTTTCGGAAAACGGCCGGTGAAAGCTGTACCGCCGCGATCGTCTGGTTCGCCCACAGAGATTAGCATAGAAAAGATAATAATAAAAAAAAAAACCGAAGGCGTTTAACGCAACTTTCCGTTTCCACGCGAACCAAATAATAAATAATTGCGCGTTGTACATTCTTCGGGATATTATCGCGCACCGTCTCCGTGTTTATAGTCGTCAGACCTGAATTTCATTCCGCACGTTCAGTAATAAGACGTACTTTATAATTTTCTCAATAATCATATACGCGTAATCAAAATTGTGTTTGGTAGAAAAAAAAAAAAAAAATCACCGAACAATTCGTTATTACGGCGGCGTAGGTATAGGGAGGAGTTCAAAAATTTCAACATCGAAAGTACGTGCGTGTCTTGGAATAAGAATTTTTTTGAAAATATCGCGCGACGTCAAAGAGTGATTATAAAACTTATATATATATATACAATTATTATTTATTTTTTTTTAAATTCAACGGTTACAAAAGGTTGCGATTATAATATATAAAAGTAAAATTAACCTATTTCTCTGACAACAATGTCGGTGTAGTATAGGTATGTGGTATTGCTGTAACGCGTCAACGCGCGAAATCATTTTATTTTAATACTATACCTGCTACTACCGTTACGCATTTACAATTAAATTTATAATATTTCGCACCGTGTTATTATAATCAGTAGAAAATCCGTTTTTTTTTATATACATATATATATAAATTATTTGTGTTTTAAAAAATTCATAAATTTTATCTATAGTGAAAAGTGTAATTTTTCCACCGAGTGTTCGAATCTCTTCCCTTTACCTACGCTGCACACGCGTGTATACGAGTACCTATATAATATACGTTATTTAATAATTATTACACATAAATAAATGCGTCCTTCTTTGTTGGGCGCGCACAACGCGATTCCCGAGTGATATTATAATAACCGTCGATTATGATTCCGAGTATACCGCGGCGGTGCACTCAAGATCTTATTATTATATTATTTATATGGACGCGTGAGAAATTAAAATGTCTCGGAGCTAAAAGTAGTAGTCTAGTATAGTTGTAATAGCTACGTCCTGACGCGCGAGACTACGCGTATAAGTGGAATATACCTAACCCGATATACACTGCACAATTATGTATATATGACTGACGTGAAACAATCGGGGATATACACGCGTTTGCACTGTGATGAATACATTTTTTTTTTTTTTTTTATAAATACCTTTCAGTAATTTTTTTTCTCTTTTATTTCTTTTCGCCGTCTGTTATTGTAACGCGTTCGCCCTTAGAAAAAAAAAACCGAGACGTCCGTCATTAGTCGTATACGTACTCGTATATTATTATTATTATTATTATTATTATTATTATTATTATTATTATTATTATTATTATTATTATTATTATTATTATTATTATTATTATTATTATTATTATTATTATTAATATTATTAGTATATACTGGCACTCTCATAGTTGCACGCCACCTGTCCGGTGCACATATATGTGTACATTCGGCGGGGCTCGTACGAATACGCGCCATGATGACGATGATGACGACCTTTCGACCGCGGTGATTTTTTTAATAGTACCGCGGCACTGATCCTCTCGGACGATTCACATCGGAAAGCAATCAATTATGCTCGTATATTATAATATACTGGACGACGACGAATATTATATTATACCTCTACACCTACCTATATATATATATATATATAAATAATATATAATATATATACATATACGCTTTTTTTCACGTCGTCGTACTCAATATGCTCGCGCGTATATTGTATATCGGACGTTGAATAATAATAATAATACGCATAGGCGCATTTTTTCGGAGGTTACAGTATCGTCCAAGGTCTCTCTCTCTCTCTCTCTCTCTTTCTCTCGTGTATTTTTTTTTTTTTATCATCACCACTCTCTGCATCCTCCACCACCATCACTACAACCTCCTCGTTCTCGGACGCCGCCGGACGGATTCTGGTTTAGCTTGCCGGTGGGCGTCTAGCCGACGACCGCGCTCCACACGCACATAACACGGCTTATGTTTTCTAACAAAACTTATTATAAAACAGATTTTATACGCATAAAAAACGTATTTATAATATGTAGATACTAGGCCGGTGAAAACCGTACGAGACGGTATACCGTTTTGCAACTCTCGCGGTCTTTGTAGAAAAATCCGGAAAAATCCGTTTTGTTCACCGCACACGCTGCGAACTCTGTTCCATATAGGTGCGCGTTTAACAGAAGTAGAAAGAAATGTTTCGTTGTCGTTATTATTATATGCGTACTTACAAATAAAAATAACTTCGTATTGTATAAATTATTATTATTAAACTGTCGAAAGTCGAATATAATATTATATATATGTGTGTATACGATGACGATGCGAATGCGTCGTATAGTGTGTGTGTGTCGGTAGAGATTTTATTGGCAAGTTTTTTTTTGAAATATCTCGAAACGCGGCCGCCATATGGATAAGTTTTTCCACGACTGCCGCAAAATTCACCGATATTAGTAATAAAGTTGCTGCCACGTCTAATTTTTTAATCATGATTTTATACTCATCCTGACGGGTCTGAGCGAGCCAAGACGCCTCCGTTCTTATCGGAACTTCCGACTGAAAGCGTCCGTTGGATTCGTTATGAAAAACCGCCTAAAGTTATACGGAATTGCTCGCGTTTGGTGATAATACACCACTGCAGATAACGGTGACGTCACAATAATGGACCGGTCTGCAGAGGACCGGGATACGTTCGTGGGTCGTTTTATTTCGCGTGCAGAATGGCGATATGCCGCCCGGCTAATTATCTTCGCAGCCGCTGGTGCACACGAATCAGATCGATATCGCAGAGTTATTTTCATTATTTTTCGTCGACGGACGGACGAGACGAAAACCGCAAAGTACGCGTACCGCCATGTATATATATATATATATGTATATAATACACACGCGCGCACCTATAAAAGCATGCATAAAGAACGTACGATTTGTTTTTTTGTTTAATTGATTTCTGGTTTTTGTTGTGTTTTTTTTTTAATGGCTTCCAAGGTTATCCGATGGTATCGACACCGGATTCCGCCGCGACCCGGCTGTTGTAGTCCGCCGGCGTATTTATTATTATTGTGCATAATATCCCAGGTTATATTTTATATGCGTACCACTGCTCTCCGTTCTCTCGATTTAAATAAACCGTCTAACGCATTCAACGTTTACCGATTCGCAATATATTTCGCGAGTATTTGTAAATAATACTCGGTCTTAATACAATCGAGAATTTCATCATTCGTCGTCTTCGGTAACGATACTAAATACGCGGCATTTGCGCGGTATAAACGCGCACCATATTCTATGCGTGGTCAGAACCAATGGCGTACTTACGATGGGGAGGGGGAGGGGGGGTTCGGTTTAAACCTTCCCTTCACCTCAGGACCAGAGAAAAAAAAGGTTAAAAATTATATAGTTATATGTCTGTACCATAGATAATACGCATAATTGATAGGCCATGCGTGTACAATATGTGTAGCGGTCAGCGTTCCCGAATAAAGAAGAGAGATAGCAATATTAAAATCATATCTTCTATCCTACTCAGCAAGAAATTACTTTTTTGTTCCGCGAAATAATAATTTGTTCCATGAAATAATAGTTTAAAAATAGTACGTTCTGTTGTCTACGTATCGGTTATCTATTATATTTGTAGAGTGAGACAGAAGATTCGGGAACGCCTGATAACGAATACGGCCTATCCATTATGTATTATCTATGGTCCGTACCCAAAAATTCTACCAGAAAGAGTGCTGCGATCTTCACGTGTTGCACTGTGTTTCCCGGTAGCAAATCGCATCTGGTTGGTACTTCAAAGTGGCCATTTTTCGGTTTTCTCAATACACATTTTTTTTTTTTTAAAGCGTCGGAAAAAATGACATAAAAACGGTAAAAACGCGATTTCGCCAAAATCGATTATCGTTCTTTTCTTCGTAATTTTATAACCAGTGGTCACGCAAAAACCTGAAATTTTCACCAAATATAGTATGGTCATAATTTGATTGATATAGTCCGCCACCACCACCACCACCACCACCACCACAACGCTGGTCGTTTTTTAAAATCTTTTTCGAGCGGTATCCGGCCGCGATGTTTGGCGGCCTAACGAAACAAAAAAAAAAAACAAAATCGTAGCTTCTCGATTTGTACGATTTTGAGCTTATTATATAAACGATAGTGCGTACATAGTCGGATGTCATTGTGTACAACGACGAGGCCTCGGCCCTAAATTCAATACCCGGCAAAATGGAAGTTTTTTTTTTTTTTATATCGTAGGTACACGTGGCCGTACGAATATGTATGAATTTTTGAATTCTTAGTGGTTAGTTGTTGTTTTTTTAGATTCTGAGCGGAGCGAGGGATCTAGTGGTTTTACAGTGACGTTTATTTTTATTTTTTCTATTCTGTGTACAGATTTTCGACCAGAAGGAGTGCTCATCCGATCTCTTCGGTCACAGTTTGTTTCCGGCACCAATTCGCATCTATAGTTGGTACTTTAGAGAGGTCATTTTTCGATTTTCTCAAAAGCGCCTAAAAATATAACTAAAAAATGCAATTTCGTCTGAATGGATTGTTGTTGTTTATTTCGTCGTAATTTTGAAACGAATAGTCATAGAAACCTGAAATTTTCACCAAATACGTAACTTTAGACTATATATTTACGAGAAAAGTAAGCTCCGTTCAGTATCGTTTTATCGAATTGCAATGACTATTATCGTTGCTTTCAAATTTATAATAAAAACAAAACTCTATAATCTTTATCCGAGTAATTCACTCAAACCAGGGGTATCCAACCTTCTGTGAAGACTGGGCCCACATCATACGGGTAGACGTTGTTGTGGGCCACATACTTTTTAATAATAATACATTCAAATTTAATGATTAAATTATATTCTATATTACAATAAATACATTCTTTTATAATTTTACTATAGCGAATAAAAAGCAGAAATATGTAGTTTTAAATGTTGTTTCTTTAATTTTAATTTTGTTAATTTGTAGTTTTATATTCTTAAAATACATTTTTTCTCGTAATATTAATATATTATATACAATTAATTAATGTTTTTTTTTTGTGAGGGCCGCATAAAAATCTACCACGGGCCGCGGGTTGGACACCCCTGACTTAAACGATATCCACAACACTCGGCGGCTCGTTACCATTTTTTTTTTTCATATAATATTGCGACTGAAGGGATGACCGATCCGCGAGACTCGCGAGCTGTGATGCTGATGTATATTCTTCGAAGACGGCGCAGCGAGAACGTTTTCAACAATACGCGAAACGTCTCTCGAACCGTGTGTGCCACGCAGTTGATTATTGTTTCACACGTTTTTCAAATACGTTTCGAAATCGAGAACAAAAAGTTCACGTTTAAACGCGTCCATCGGTGTCCGCGTCAAAAGATTCATCGGTATAATAATAATAATAATAATAATCTTCTCTTCTTCTTTCTTCTTCTTCTGGCTTTATCTACTCTACAAGAGTTTTTGCCCGCCATCACAGTTTCACGCCACTTCTCTCGATCATGAATTATATTTCTCCAATCATTTACTCCTACCCTTTTTAAATCTTCCTCGACCACGTCCATCCATCTTTTCCTCGGACGTCCTCGTGGTCTCTTACAAAACCAACGGGTAATAATAATAATAATACCGTCTTATTCGTGTGCATTCCAACAACACTGTGAGACACGCGCGAGCGCGATATTTAGTCGATTTCAAATATTATTTTTCGTGTTTTTCACTCGGGGACACGGAGTAATGTTGTTGTCGTCCTGTAACACGATACGCGTATACGAAAGTGTCCATAATATGTAAAATAAAAAAAAATAAAAAGAGAAATACTCGTCGTGCGCACACGATTGTAGCAGTCAGTATACCACCACCACCACCACCACCACCACCACCGCCGCAGCAGCACTCAGTAAAACCAGAATATTTCGTCGATCCTCCGGTGCTCCATCCTCCTCCTCCCCCGCTCCGGCCGCGTACTACGCGTAAGTTAACATACGAACACGACGCGTTTTCGCCGCCGGTCGACAACAACAACAACAACCGCTGCAGGTCGGTTGATTTTTATATATACTCGCGCGAGTATCACGTTTTTCTTTCCTCCTTGCTCCCCACCCCCCCCTGGACTGGGTGAGGAGGGTTTCATAATTACATTACAAAAAAAAAAAAAAGTGTAAAAAACATTTATTTGATTTTTTATTAAAATAAATACCTAGCGATACTTGTTCAGAACCGAGACAATGTCTAATCCGTTTAAACCAGTGGTTTCCAACCTTTTTTTTTTTACCCTACGCCCCCTTCGTAAATTTTCGAAAAGCTCCTCACGTTCCCCTGCCGCCTCTTTAAATTAGAGTTTGGACGACCTTTTTTTTTTTGTGAACCGTACAAACGAATTTTACAAAATAACTATTATTAGTACATATGTAATCGGTGAACGACTTGTTTCTTTTTTTCATCGTTTTAAAATTAAAATATAAACCAACTTAATGACATTGGTTCGTATATTTTTGAATATAATTTATCGACGGGCCACCGTCCGAAAATTAATTTATTGTTTTCCATTTTACTGATTGTAAAACGGCATAATTATTTTAACGAGAAAATTCTCGTTATTTCGTTATTCCCCGGTCGGGGAACCACTGATTCAGACGGTCCCGTTTGAAAAATAATCTCGATATTGTTATCAAATGAAAACAAACGAATTTGAATAAGACTATAATTTTTATCTCTTTCGTATAATAACGTTTTTGACATAGATTTTTACTCTTTTTTTTTTCCCCCCTCCAACTAGAAAAACTTCTTTCTTTATAATTCGTACGATGGAATAGGTACCTATCGAGAAACGGAAATTTATATTTCAGAAATTACGACGTCAGTTGCCGTTTTATTCGTGTCAATTACTCTTTAGTACTCGTATTTTATTACCAATAAATAGGGCTAGGATTTATATGGAATAAAAAAAATGGTGAAATACGCATTCGATTTATTAAAAATATGCAACAAAAAAAAAAAAAACAAAATTTTTAATTCTAAAATATTATTATAAACCATTAATTGTATTAATCTTAGATTCATACACACTGAAATGTGTATATACGATGACGAAATAACATGCGGTATGCCAGCAACCGAGTTCTGCGCATGGTGCCTACGTCACTCGGTCCGCTTATCATAATTATGTGTTATCTGTTATTCATTTTGAATTTTGATTCTTTATAATCGTGTTACAGTGTTCTGTGGTATAATAAACTTTAATTTGATAATGCTACAGATAAGACCGAATGACGTCAACATTTCATGGCATAATTGATAAATTATATTTTTTTATTCCATGGCAACTCGAACTGTTCTCGAATTCGTCCGTGTCGCTGGCTTACCATTTTATTTCGTCGTGGTATATATACTATGCATTATATTATACTCGCACATCATGTCTGTCTGTACAATAAATCGAAAACAAATAATATTTGTATAGTATAAACACTATATAATTTTAAATCTTTTTTTTTTTGATCCTGGGGGTGAGTTTAACCCGAACCCCCCGTAAGTACGCCACTGTCTAGCCCTACTAATAAAATTGAAAAAAAAAAAAAAAACTTTTAAATAAGCGGTATACACGTGTATACTTTCCGTGTTGTAAAAAGTATTCAATGGAGTGTTTATAAACGTCTTCCGTGAACTGAATATGAGATCGTGCTTGTGTGTGTGTGTGTGTGTACGCGCGCGTACACTTTATAAAATAGGCTAGTGTGTACGACGACACGCGCGCGTTTAAAATAAGTTTTGATGTGTAAAAACATCAATTACGGCTGTACGAGGGTAAATCTCGGGAAATGTGGGAAAAGCTCATGACAACTAATAATGAGTATTTATTAATATTAATTAATTTTCACGCAATATTAATAATATTAATTAATTTACACGCAATTATAAATTGCGTGTAATGTGTAAGCTGTTGTCTCGTGACAACTTAATAATAATACGTATGTTTACCCGTTAGATTTGAAAAAGGACCAGCTGTGATTGCCGTCACATAGCACGGTAAATTATTAACTCGCTAAAAACGTTTATATGACACAATATTTATTACACTTAATAATATTAGACATGAGACTCGGAGACAACGGTCGCGGAACGAGTACATCACCGGACCAACGACAAACGACAACAGACAGACGTAGCGTTTTTTTAATTAACGGTTGACCAAAAAATGATAACAATAATTAATATAAACCTTATCATTATTCCATGAGTCTGAACAACGTATTTATTATCGAAATTACTTTGTATAAAGATACTATCCCAATAACGTTCACAATAATCACAATTCCGTTCCGTTTTTACCGTCTACGCGACGTTTACGCGTCAGTGTCTCGAGTACTGGCAGACTCGTTTTTTTATTAATTTTTTTCGGGGGCACCGTTCATTTATATAATACGCGTTTGCTCCGCCGCCTAAACCGTCGCATCGCCGCGAGAAGAAGACGAGATGGTGTTCGCCGCCGCCGCCGCCGCCGCCGATGTAAATCGCTCTCGTCGTCTCGCGCGCGCGCGCGCGTATATCGTCGGAATGCGCGCCGAACGAACCAGTTTTCCTGCGGGCGGCAAATCCTTACCACCCCGGGCTGGTGGGGCCCAGAGCTGCGTGCGTTTGTTGTTAAAAAGAAAACACAATGCGCGACAGACATTACGAACTGATAAAAAAAAAAAAAATACGCACTCGTATATTATGCAAAATAACTATTCGCAATACCTGTGTGTGTGTGTGTGTTTTTATATTTTATCTGCTCTCTCTCTCTCTCTCTCTTTGCTTGCTCTCTGTGTAGTCGTCGTCGTCGTCGTCGTCGTGTGTCGTTTAATTGGCGACGGTGTGGGCGGGGCGCGCGCTAGCCGCGAGATCGTCTAGATATTATAATACGTAATAATAATAATAATATGTACTTACACGCGTGTATTATAATATATACGTATTTATGCGTATCCCCATACTTACCTATACTTAAAAAAAAAAATAAAATAAAACACGATCACGACAATCGTGTGTGTGTGTGTGTGTGTGTGCTTCCATTGTCTTCGCGGTCGCGCACACAAATACACGCGCGGGGTTCGTTTCCCGCCCGTTTATATATAATATTATCTTCGACCGGCTCCATAAATCTTAACACGCCGCCGCCGTACCACATACATATATATATATATATATAAGCGCTTTACATATAATATATTATAATAATAATAATAATAACGCGCGCGCCGCATATCCGAATCTCTGCAGGCTCGGCCACCGCCGCCGCCGCCGCCGCCGCCGTCCCGTCGCCGCTATTGTGTGCAGTGCCGTTGCCGTTGTTGTCGTCGTCGTCTCCCGTTCAAGGACACGCCTGCAGTGCACTGGACGCTCGGCGACTGGCCACCACTACTCTATAATATTGTAATACTCGTGTAATATACGCAGGCCCGTACTGGCCCACCGGGCAGATGTACGATGCGTCCTTTAAAATTACGAGGCACAATGCGCCCATTGAATTTAAAGAAATTACGTCTGTTAAATAGATTTTGGAGAAATATTGACTTCGATAATTTTCCGATTACAACTGGATAAAAAATTCAATGATATAATATTATTAAAAATTTTTTTTTTTTTTTCATATGTATATAATAGGTTAGACACCGTTTACATAGTGTCGCATAGACATTTTGGTGTCGTCATTGCCATTTTGTTTCCATGCGGTTTGTCGGTGTTTGGTTTGTTGTTTTAAAGCAATTAAGATTCTTAATCGGGTAAATATTTAGACCTCTAAAATGAAAAAAAAAAATTTTTTTTAGCCGCCCTTATAGGATACAGCAACCGCCCTATAAGAGCAGCCAGTACGGGCCTGAATATACGTGTACGGCGCGCGTAACCGACGACGACGACGACGACCGGCCGATGATAACGCCGCGTATCAGGGCCGGCGGGAGATTTTGCGGGGCCCAGGGCTGATTTTTTCGCGGGGCCGTAGAAATCATTTCTGTTGATAGTTTCTTAGTACGGATATCGTATTTTATCATCAAAACGTCAACGATATAATTATACTACATTAGAAACCAACTATAATAAATATATATAATATTAAAGATTAAAATACCGTACAAATTTTCGTATGACAGACAGACAGTACTTGTTATTTAATTTTGATTAACAAAATTTTAAGCTTAAAAATCGTTAAATCCCATGAACAGTGCGAGGTCCCTCAAATAGCGGGGCCCCGGGCAGCTGCCCCTTCTGCCCTGCCCTTCCACCGGCGCTGACGCGTATCATCCGCCGCCGGGGACGTTTAAAATAATTTATAACGTTTTAGCGTTCCGAATACTTTTTTTTTTTTTTCAAGCACAATCGTATTTTTTAAAAGAAATACAGTAGGCGCCTACGTAAAAACGTAAAATTGTTCGTCACCTAAATGGTAAAAACAAAAATGTTGGTCCCGATCGCATGTCAACCGGATCGCAAAGCTCGCCGCTGGGTTTCGGGGGAATTCGGGCGCCGTACCGTAACCGAACGAAGGTGTTTCCAACCCTAACGACTGTATTATCGCCAATACCCGTACTGTCCACAGTGTGTGTAAACTTTTCGAGACGCTACTTCTGGCTGCTCGCTTACAGCCGATAATGCAGAAATAGTCCAGTGTCTATAGAACGAGCTGGGTTCAGACAAAACAGAAACTGTTGCGACCGATTCCTGCACGTGGACGACGGGTGGTTCCAGCGAAAAGCGAAATCGGGTGCGGTTTTTCTTGACCCCGTGCTCTTCGGCCTATGACCGCGGTCTGGACCAGGGGTCGCGTCTTCTTGGAATGGCTAAAATCGTTGAGCGTAAAGCCGCTCTGTACCACTCTTGGAGAAAATGACGTCAAATCGAAAATTTAGCGTAATACTTGGAGGGGAAAACAAAAGTAATTATTTCAGAAAAAAAAATACGGCGAGTAGCGACTGTAACAGCAGCAGGCGTTTAAAACAACGTCCGTATTATTATTTTATCAATAATCCCGCCGTATTTGCCGGTGTTATTGAACACAGCCTTATATTCGCGTGATCAATAGTATATTCGATATTATAACTTATTGCGTTAATTTTAATTGCTCAGAATTAAACATATATATATATCACAAATACGTGCGCGTAATGATGACTGTTTATTATGTGTCCGATTAAATAACAATATTATAATTTGACATTCGAAATACTCGGGGAATACTACCGTCACGAAGTATTCCGAATACTTTTTTTTTCTCGAAATATTTGTATTCCAAATATTTAAAAAAAAAATTTACCCGAATCTATATGAATCGATGATTGCAAAAACGTCATGAATCAATTATTTAAAACTTTTGGATAGAAACAATTCATTGACTAAAGACGTTTATCGCTCTCAACCAGATTTTTCGGTTGCAATTAGGGGCGTCTTCAGGTCAGTTTTATGGGGGCGATTTTCTAGATGAAAGAATACGTCAAAATTTGAAACTTGTTACAATTCTAACAAAACTGCTTATTTGTGGTATTTCGGTAAGCTCATGGGGGGAGGGGCGATCGCCCCCATCGCCCCCCCTCAAGGACGCGCCTGGTCGTAATTTTATATATAAAGAAAGTATAACAAAAGACGTTTTTACATTCAACGCATAGAAACACATGACTATAGTATACATTTTTACTAATATATCTCAATTTCATAAAATATTTGACTCGTGTGACGTTTCTGCAATCATCGATTCATGTGTACTTTAACCGCGCGCGCGGAAGAATCGTCGTCGTGTCCGTTATTGTATCAATTATTTGACTCTTTTTTTTTTTTTTTTCATTTATTCGTTTTATAACGTTTTTATATTACTGTTCGTTTTATAATGTTTTTCTACGATATTGCCGCGGCGTAAACACTATATAGATTTTCGTGTGTGTACTTGTATACTCGTATAATGTATAAATCGTGCGGCGCGCCATTAAAAACCCGTGTCGAACGCGAATACCAGTTTCTCGTAAGAAATCCATTAAAATCCCGGGATACGAGTTCATTATAAAACGCCGGGCCGCGCCGTTTGTGTCACCCGATACACGTATTTTATTCGTATTGTATATAATTCGGACCCCGCGAGAAATACTAGAACACGGTGTCGTACACGTAGGCGTGTCTACGGGTCGGTGTCATCAGGGTGGGCACCGGCCTCCCCAGTGACTTAATTCTTGGCCTCTTGGCTTATTATATAATCTACCGCGGTTGAAACTATTATAAAATATTTATAAAAAATAACTGAGTAGCGCATTAGTAGTAGTTGATTTGGCCTTATTTATTAATTGTAATAGCACGTAGGAAACCGATTTTAAGATCGAGATAATATTTAATTTTGCGGGGGTGAAAAAATTCCAGGTGCTATATAATTGCCGTACAACCAAAAAAAAAAAAGTTCTAGATATAGAATATTGATCGCTGTAGTAAGTAAAAAATTTAAATTTTTGTAACTGACCTCCCCAGCCATGGAGGTCTGGCTGGACACGCCCATGGTCGTACGCGTTTCATAACGTGTACGGCGTACGCGGCGCGTGGCGAGCGAGTACTAGTGTACAACGCGGGGGGACTGGAACGTTAATATGATTTTATCGGTTCCGTTTTCGGTTCGGTTCTTGAAAAAAAAACAAAATTTCGCTTCCGGTTCATGAAAATTGCGAATTTCGGTTCCGGTTCCGGTTAATACCGCGGCAGGTACTTCAAAATATCGAAATTACGATTAAAAAGCAATGACATATAAATCTGTAATCCGGAGTAATTATTATTACGGATTTAATAACTTTTTTTTTTTTTAGCGTGTACCAATTTTTTGTTCAGTGTGTTTTTTCGCCTTCAGCATTTCAGCATACAAATACTCGTATACCCAGTATAATAAGTAACCCGACTAATCATTATTAATAAAGTTTATACATTTTTGTATTTTTTTTTTTTGCGAAGTTCATTAGAAATTTATTGGACTTTTACATAATCTCTTGTGATAGAATATATTAGTGATATAATATAAATACCTACATTCCCAAATGTCGGTTCCGGGTTTGAAAAAAAAAAAAAAAAAATTACGGCTACGGTTAGGTTTCGGTTCAAACGTTTTCAAAGGATTTCGGTTCTAAACCGGTATACTAAATAGAACGTTAATATTAAAGACCTAAACAAATAAATAACGTAACTATTAATTTCTAAAAATCTAATGTATAATAATCGATTGGAGGGGGGCGGGCTAAAGTAGGTCTCTGGGGGGCTAAACCCCTTAAATACGCCCTTGTGCCTATTATAGGTATAAATAGTATTTAATAATAGTATGGACACGCCAAGCCAGTGACGTGTCCAGGGGAGTGCAGGTCTACGGTGTCCGGACCCCCACCCCCCCGAAATTTTTTCATATTAATATTATATATTTACTAGGGAATATATCGAATTTCCAATTATTTTCCAGCGTATTTTATTAAATAGACCCCCAAAAAAAAAAAAATTTAAAAAAATCCTGGCTATACTTGCCTGCGCCGAGCGTTTGTACGATATACCGCGGATCGAAGAAGAGAGCTCTGAATGCGATGAGATAAACTGCAGTTCGTTATTAAATATTTTCCCCCCATACCACCAACGACAACACTGTAACCTCCGAGAACACGAACGAATAATAAACGAGCAATAATTTATTTAAAAAGTCGCGTCATCCATTTTTTTCTTTTTTTCGAAATTTAACCGTTAATTTTTTTATATATATATATATAAATTCTTATCGTACTAAATATTGTACGTATAAAAATGAGTTGCGAAACACGAGATATTCAGCTATTCGAACGGTAAAAATATCGAGATTTTAATTAAATAGCGATTGCTGAGTTTATCGTTGATCTGGACCTTTTTTTTTTTTTTAATCTGTTAATTATTTATTAAAACGCGAGTATTCGTATAATATTATATACTTCAGGTTCGATAAATAATACCGTTTATTACGGCGTTTGTTAAGAGCTCGGGTGGGGTTAACAGTACGTCTCGTACAAAATGTGGTGAAGTACACACACACACACAACCGGTCCAACCTCAAAGATTGTGACCGATATTACCGGGTTCGTGGTATTCGACCGTCGTATATAACACGTGTATTATTATTATTATTATTATTTGATTGTACGAGAATATTGTTCGCGCTGCTTTATTATACACAATGTATTTTTTTCACGCAATATACGCTTCTGTTCAACTAATCAGTGCGCACGATTCGAATACACTTCAGATGATAGGGCGAGGTGGTTACGATATTAATAGACGAAAAACCGCGTGTCTAGAAACGTGTGTTCAATACGCGTATTACAGAGAAGAAGCATTAGTATACACAAGTATATTGACGGGCGATTGTGTGTGTGTTCGTTTTAAAAGTCTAAAACGATAGGAAGGAGGAGAGTAAAGACAAAAAAAAAAATTAAAAAAACCGTACATCATCGATGATGATCGATTGTAATTGCCGAGCGGGGCGCAACGGCGCGCGCGCTCACGAAAACCGTCCAGAAACGAAAATGCAGAAGAAACGAAAACCGCCGTCGGCGACGTCAAGCTGTGCGCACCGCGCGACGGCGGTAGGCCGCGGCCCGGGGGATGCGCGTATTTCATTAAATTTATTATTATTTTTATTATTATTATAACTCGGTAAAACGCGCCAGACGTCGTAAGTCGATTAGTAAACGCCAGAAAAAAAATATATATATATATATATATATTTATTTTTTTTTTGAAAATTCCGTCCGCGATTAACACATAATATTATACCCCCGTGTAAAACGCGCCACACCGAGTGGTTTTTTTTATACCGTTCTTTTATTCTTCTCCTGCGGTTATTTAATAATAATAATCACTATAAGAGTTCTCGATATCGCGATTTCATTTAACTTCTCCGCCCATCCCGACATAGGCGTACTCACACGGGGGAGGGGGGTCATGGGGTTTAAACCCCCCCCTCTCCGTCGGTCGTATTTCTTTTCTTCTTTACGGCCAATTCGTATTATATTTGTAAGGGATATGATTATTCATTGTCTTAGCCGTATAATTGATATTTACAATAATATAATAGTGGAGTCCGAAGTCCAAAACAGAATTTTTTTGGAGGAAAAAATAACGCGTATTATTTCTTCCAAGGCCGTACCCGGCGCGAGTGGTGCTCAAAATGCGTTTTCGTTATTATTACTGGTTGTTAGTGAACGTTATTAAAAACAGATTCGGATCAGTGGACTTATAGTGTTAGCACGGAGGAGGAGTTTCTTTAACAGCCGAGGAAGTGGTAGACGGTTTGGTAAAAAAAAAAATGTTTTTCATTATAAAATATAAAAATTGTTTTGAATATCGTATTGTTTTCACATTGAAATTATTAAAAATAATTGTCATAATCACTCGGGTGTGTGGGCCCAAAGTCTCCCCCACACACACACACACATATTTTTCTAGAAATTATCCGAAATCCCCCCCCCACCTTTGAAAATTCCTGAGAAAGCCACTGCCTCCGGATATTATATATTTTTTTCTCCGTTCTTGTGCTCTCGTTCAGTGTTTCGGCGAACTATTAACGTCCTCCGAGCCATAAAAATATTTTCACGCGAAAACTTATCAATCCCGTTTGGAACGAAAGTCACGTCATCGGATTCGTAAACATACGACTGCTGCACTCCGAATGTGGACGAACCATCCGCTCGAATTCGAGAGTTTAAAAATGAACGGCGAGAATTCGTTTTTTTTTTTTCTCTAACTCAAGCGCGCTGGGGACGTACAGCGCCGCCGTTCCAATAAACGTCGTCGTTTAACAATCGTTTTGTACCGCTTTTTACGTATTAAAATTATACCGAACGAAACGATTTTTCGAAAGGTAGTAATTATACGCGCCGTCCGACTCGTGTAAATATTATTACATATAGTATAGTATATATACGGACGGCGACGACGGTGCCGCCTCGGTGCTGCTGCTGCTGCTGCTGCTGGCAGGCGTCATAAAAAAAATAAAAATATTTTTCAACCGTTTCGGACCGCGCGAGATTTGTGCGCGATCGTATTATTATTATTATATATTATACACCTCACCCGAGTATATTATTATTATTATTATTATATCCCGCTCTTTCCGACCGTGTTTATAGGAGGTATAATATAATATACCTCGCACGATCACGATAGATCTTATATTGTATATATATATATATATATTGTTGTTTTCACGGTGCGCACGAGGATTCTTTTTCACGACTCGGTTTTTTTTTTTGTCGAAACAAAAATAAAAAGTATTTTATTTATTTCCTACGCGAGAGACGGTGAAAAAAAATAATAATAAAACGTACACGACGACGGCCCATCCCCCACCCGCCAACCCTCTTCGTTTCGCCGAACGCGTTAAAAAAAAAAAGAAATAAAAATTATTAAAAACACGATCGTCGCGCGCGTGAGATGATATTTCGCGTTTCGGAAAACGTTCTTACGCGATTACGACGCACGGCGTATTGCTGTGCTGCTGTTGCAGGACATTCGGTCGGAATTACAACAAAAAAAAAATATATATATATATATATTAATCGACTGCCGAGAAAAACGCTTTATATTATATTTTATGTTGTACAGCGCAGTGCCTAAAATTGTAAGGGGTTTTCTACGACCGCGCTAACCGAGAAAACTACTAAACCGATTTGGCTGAAATTTTTTACTCTTATTCCTGGCAGTCTGCTGAAGGTTTTAGTACCACTTTTGTTAATAAAAAACAAGTCTGGAGGGATGTATTGTATTTAAATGTTCCAATTTTCTGACGACACTATTTAACATTTTTCCAATTTTTTTCCGCAGGGTAGTTCCAAATACCCTCCTGAGTGTCACCGTGTCACCCGACTTTTCATTTTTTTTTTGTCTGAGGGGAGGGATTGTATATTTATGTTCCGAGGATTCGGGAGATCTCTCTCCAATAGAAACGAGAAAAGCACTAAACATTTGTCGCGAGATGGTGTTTTGCTATTGTGCAGAAAGGTTGCGTTTTGTCTAAAACTGCAGCGTGTTTGTTCACAGTTTCCAGGACGTGGTCAGTCTAAACTCTAAAGACAGGAGTATCTACACTGCACGCAGATACATCGGCACGTGTATAATATGTATTGTATATTAATTTTTTACACGTGACAAAAAGTATTACCTATAGTTTAGTCCTCGTCTCCTCGTACCTGTAGACATGTTTATATGACTGTATCCATATATATATCTATAGATCGCGCTGCCATCGCTGTTCCAATAATGTAACCGGCAACGACGGTACAGAAATGGGGGGGGGACCTGGCCTGGTGATGAGTAGAGCCGGGTTCATGACGTCGTGGTAACGCTCTCGGTGTCGCACAAATTTATAGAATGACCCCCAGCCGTAAGACATAAAAAAAAAAAAAATCGAAAGAATTCTCACCGGTCACTCGCGAAATCCGAGTTATTTCATTCGTATCGGACGTACACTATAATACACTAATTACCGAGTATTATTAATAATAATTTACATTGAACGTGAACACCACGCGTCTAATAAACGCGCGTATAATACGCTTTAGAAATTTCTATTTTCTGGGGGTAATATACGCCGCGGTATACGAGGAGGAGTAGGAAGGAACACGCGAAACGAGTATTATTAAAATTCCACTAATAATTTTCTCTTTTACGACAATAATAATAATTATTACTGCGCGGTCCGCACTATTATAATAAACACACACACACACACACACGACTGATCAGCTCTCGCCGCCGTATTATTATTATTATTATTATTATATTATACAAACAACGCGTCCTTATTATGTCGTACATTATACTACGAAAAGAAAAAAAAAATACAAATTCGATTCGTAATATTTTCGTACTAAGTACTAACGTTGAATTGTATTCGTATATATGATAATAATATGTTGTTCTTCGGTCGGGGTATGATAATATGTATTGTATTTGGTAAACGCATTTTAATCGCGCGAAATACCGAGCGAACGTTTTGAAATCGTATTCGGCGATTATAAGTCAATTAAACGCGCCGCGTGTCTAATATGACCGGGTTAAGTATTTTTATATATATTTTTTTTTTTCGTACGATTAAATTAATCGCGTCGTCGACGTGCAGAAGGCGACCATGATAATAATAATAATAATAATAATAATTTTATTTCGTTATTATATACGGGGTGTGTTCAAAAAGTAACGGGAATTTTCATTTGTTCGGAGAGGATTTTATTTATTCGTTTACACCGATTTTTCCCAACATGTGGGGGGCGTGAACACATTGCTGGGGAGGCGCAAGCAGTCGTCGCGGAGTAAAATTCGTGTTTATTAAATTACAGAGTGTTCAACTCGACCGCTTAACGGCTAAACACTCATAATCTATAAAGTGTACAAAAAAAAAAAAAAAAAAGGTGATCAATTTTTTTCGTTTTATAGTAGGGGGCGTGAGATTTTTGAAAATCTACAAAGGAGGCGTAGAATAGAAGAGGTCGGGAACCACCGGTCTACATCGATGTCATCCGTAGGCGCAATTTGAATTAAATTCGTGGGGGTGCTAGATTTCAAAAGAAGTAAAAATTCTATGATGCAATTAAAAATTTGGGGGTGCTAAACACCCTCAAGCACACCCAAATTGCGCCTGTGATGTTATCCCCGTTCAAACACTTACGCCCAGCGCTTCTCCCGATCCTCGAAAACACTTTTGGAACTTTGGCATAGATTTGATTGATAGCTCTTTCTCACCGATGCACTTTTAATCTCGTCTGTGCTCGTTTCAATTCAATGCGAATCCTCCGATCCGCGATTTATACGAACGAAAAATCGCCAACTGTTTACCAGAACACGTGTTATCCTTTTAACGGCTGACGGGAGACGACTAAACGTCCGATATAGCTTAAAATGTGTACAGATACTTGTTAAGAGGACGTGATGTGTTTTCCAAAACGACGCAACGAAAAAATCGTGCCGATCAAAATGGAATATAATTTTTTAAATTCCCGTCGTTACTTTTTGAACACACACATATTCGCAGGACGACGGACAAAAAAAAAAAAACGGCAAAATTCGTTTTCTCGGATTTTTTTTTTTTGTTGCCCTCCCCCACAAACGCCGCTGCGCGCGTAAAAAAATATCGTTCCCGTAGCGATTGTTAATCGACCAGTTTTTCTGTGCGCGTGTTAAACAACATTTTCTGACGGTAATCAATTTGAACGTTTCGTTGTAATTTATTATTATTATACACACTGTACTATACGTACGGGCCCCGTTCGGAGCCATTAAAAAACACTGCAGTGCGTTCGTATGTGTCTATACGCTTTTTTTAAAAAAAAAGAGCCCCGGACTTGTGTTACTCGAACTGTGATGAGGTCATTTTGATGCCACACATGTGTGAGCGCTCGTATTGTTATTGTACAGAAAATTAGTATTTTTTTTTTTCTATCAATATTATTACGTAATGTAAAAAATAATAATAATAACAATATAAATTACAATCAAAGACACGGTTTGTGTGTGGAAACGTTTTCGGTTGACACGCTACCACACGGATTAATATCGGCTGTATGATAATATAATACGTGTATAGTCGTTGTGGTGAAACAACGTGTGGCGCGCCGTTAATCGGTAGACAAGTGGTACGCGCCTATAATATATCATTTGTAAAGTATTTTCGTAAAAAAAAAATTTATATATATATATATATATATTCGAACGATTTCGTTGCACGAAGAAGTGTAACATACGTTCTTCTGCACGATATAATATAAACTGCTAACCGAATACGTTCGTTTATTATTCTAAAATAACCGATATATTATATACACACTTCTCGCGACGCTGCACGTTGTATATTTAAAGATAATATTATGAAAATCGAATTTTCCTAAACACTAATTTTTTTTTTTTTCAACGAGCATATTAAATAATTTACTCCGCGCGCGTACAGCTAACGACGAACGCGTCGCCGCGAGAAATATGTTTTTTTTTTTTTTTTATTTCCCATCTTCTTTGGGGTTTTCATAGTCTTCTTACTTCTCCATTCCACCCCGTTTTTTTTTTTTTTTTAATGTCTACGTATTTTACGCCCAGTTCTCCGCGTGTTGGAGACGCGAAGTTCGTTCCAGGTCGTCCTAATTCCTTCAAGGACTACTCGTATAGGACTCTCATGTCCTAGCCATTGTAGTTTTCTCGTTTTTATTGGAATTTATCGTCGTCCTTTGTTCGTTCACTCGTCGTAGTACCCGATCATTTGTTACTCTGTCTACACGCAGTCATAATCTTTTGCACCACGTCTCGAACGCTTTTCGTATCGATTCCTCTTAATTTTTATTGTATGTCTAATGTTATATGCATGTGTTCAGTCGAATGTAATGTTTATCTTGTTTTGCCGGGCCTCAGGATTTGAGTTGAATTTGGTTCGCCGAAGAAACGCCTCGAGTCGGGGTAATAGCCGAAATTCACAGGGTGCGAGATCCGGCGTATAAGGAGGCAGGGGGACACCGTTGTATAATAATGCCGTTCTAAAAACTCATTTGTGAGTTTGGCAGAATGAGGACGCGCGTCGTTATGCCGCAGCAGTACCCGATTTTTCGCGATTGCCGGGCGCTTCGCCGTTATGTGTCGGCATAATGTTTTAAGAAATGATCTGCAGTATTTATGGTCGTGTTTGGCGGTACAAAGTGCTGGTATACGTACAATAACGAATTGTGGTTTTGTCGACTCGCGGCCGTGGTCATCTCGAAAACGGTAAGGGGTACGCGAAACGCGTTTTACTAAATCGTCTAACACGACCGAATGGATTGTACACTGTCAAGTCTGATTTGGACTCGTTTAATTATGTACACGATAACCTATAGTACAGGGTGCGGCGGAGACGACTGACGAATTTTGCGGGCCTATAAGTAACGAAGAGTAAAACGGTTCGTTTTATTAAAATTATTAGAAAATACCGTTTTTCAAATTACGTTTTGAAAATAATACCTTCAAGATAGCGGCCGTCAGCAAAACAATACACCACTGTCGTATAGGCGATTCTCTGAGGTTTACGCGTGATTTTCGGCGGCACGTTTCGATTGGTATGGCCGTGATTCTCTCCTTCGGGTTTTCTGTGCGGTTTGAGACCGTTGTTTGAAAACTTTGTCCTTAAGGAAGTCCGAGAGGAAAAAAAATCGCACTTACTTTTAAATCGGGGGAGACCGACCGCCGCCCCCGGAGAACGTTTGTCGCAAAACGTCAAGCGAAATTCGAGCTGTGTGCACCTGTAGCCCCGTCTTGTTGAAACCATATACGTCTCCCGGGTCATGCTTTTCGGCCGTTTCTTCCAGCCCGTGCTGCGGACGAGTTTCCGACGTGCGAACACGGCGTGTGGAAGTGACGGTGACGATCACGTTTTGCGACAAACGTACCCCGCGCGGTTGGTCTGTCCGAGGGGTGACGCCGGCGATTTTTCCTCTCGGACTTCCTTAAGAATAAGGTATTCAAACCGCACAGAAGACCCGAAGGAGAGGAAACGCCGAAAAGAAATCGCGGCCCCGTACCAATCGAAACGCGCCGCGAAAATCATACGTAAATTTCAGAGAATCGCCTACAACGGCGTATTGACGGCCGCCACATCGAAGGTATATTGTGTTCAAAACGTAATTTTGAAAATTGGATTTTCTATAATAATTTCGATAAAACAAACCGTTTTTTTTTCTCGAAGTCTTCTTCATTTACAGCGCCCAGTGGCGTGCCCAGGAATTTTCAATGGGGGGGGGGATGTTATAAGAAGTAACAATTGTCACATAATGTAAACATAAGTTTAATGAATTGTCGTCATGTTAATACGAAAAACTCAAATTTTTATGTTTCAAGCTCTCCAAAATCGTTTCTAGCTTATAATCGTGTACATTTGTTAATCGTTCTATAATTGAAATTAATTGAAATTATAACACACTAATATCAAGTTGTTCAATTAACATAACATACGTTATATATATAGTGAATGTTTATTGTCATGAGTAATAACTAATGAAAAGTATTAAGTAATGATTCTAAAACTGCAGCTCTTATAACTAATAAGTTGTTTTCTGTAGGTCGGCAAAAAAGACAATGGGGGGGGGGATATAACCCCCAACCTCCCCCCCACCCTCTGAGCACGCCACTGACAGCGCCCTTACAATTCGTCAGCAGCGGGCTCCGGCCGCGCGCCCCGTATAATTGTCGTTGATCGACATGGAAGTGTGTTGCCTCTTTAAAAAACGGTCTCGTTTTTTTTTTTTTCGGACACCCTTTGTATACAAAACAGTAGTGGCGCGTGACACCATCACCGCCGCCGGTATTAAAAAAAAAAAACGTCGACCTCTGTCCCCCCGAAGTCAATTAATAATAAATAATCGTACGCCGCAGATATTATAATAATAATATGTATTAGTAATCGCGTATTTTTTTTTTTTTTAACGGCGTCGTCGTTTTCGTAAAAAGCACTTACGCAGCCAGACGTGAATTTTTTTTTTCTAAACGCACGCCGTATTGAACAATAATCCGCAGAAGAAGAAGAAGAAGAAGAATACTGTTGCACCGTCATCATCATCATCATCATCACACGCGATATCGTCGCGTATTCGCAAACATAAAATAGTATAATAATAATAATAACGCGTACGGTTACGGCCGGCGAGTGGGGTGGGCGGCGTGTTAAAAACGCGATAAACGCGCGCGGTCGTTTTAAACACAGTCGGCGAACCCGACCGACGACGACGCACTCGGCGCGCGCTTAATAATATTTTTAACAATCGAAACGGATCGTCCGCGTATTATTTTTGATTTTTCCGAATGTGTAATAATTCTGTCGCGTCGTTCTCCGTCAGTTACTACACGGAGAACTCGGTGGTACGTCATTCGCGTATATATTATATATATATATATTTTATTCGAACAGTACGCGCGTATGCAGTGTGAAATCAATAGGTAAAAAGATTCAACGTTTACATACTACGTACATAGATACTGGAGGGTTTTTTTTTTTTTTAAGCGCATATAAGTGCTCGCATATATTTAGCGCTTTTTTTTTTTTTTTTCTAGAGCTACAAGTCCTCTGTCCTAATCAGTGGCGTGCTCAGGGGGCATATTTTAGGTTAGTTTCACACTTCTCTGATGTTATATCCCCCTAATTTTAGGTTTTAGTGCTATTTTGGGTATATTTTCCATATTATAGGAGGTATTTTGCTTTGTCTTTTACCAAACAGCCGCCTACGAATATGTGAACGAAAACAAATTGTTTTAAGATTGTACGCATCCGAATAAACGCCGACCCGCAGAAAACAACTTATTAGTTATAAGAGCTGCAGTTTTATAGAGTCATTACTTAATACTTTTTATTAGTTGTTAGCGAAAAGTTATTACTTATGAGTTACGACAATAAACGTTTACTATACATTTGTTAATTGAACAACTCGGTATTAGTGTGTTATAATTTTAATTCATTTTAATTATAGAACAATTTACAAATGTACACCAATTATAAGCTAGAAACCGATTTTGGAGAGCTTGAAACATAACCATTTGAGTTTATTCGGTATTACCATGACAATTTATTAAAATGTATTTACTTATAACATCCCCTCCCCCCATTGAAAATTCCTGGGCACGCTACTGGTCCGAATAATAATAATTATACGCGGATTCGTCTTATAAAAAGTAGGTACTAATTATTATCGTTGTCGCCAGGGGCGTATTTAGAAAATTTTTTTGTGGGGGGGCTGAGGCATTGAGCAAATATCGCGTTGTTGAATTATTTCTAAATTCTAATCCGAGACTAAATCTTAAAAATAGGATAAATTACCAAATTCTCAACATTTTAAAAACAAGTTATACATATTAGGAATTTATTAAAAATATTACATCCTACAGCCATATTATAGGCAGGGTCGGCCTGGCCATTTTTCTTTTTTTTTATACCAATATTTTTGAACGCTATGTCTCCGCCAGTTTTGAAATCTTTGCCTTGTATTATTGTAATGTATAAAAAAAAAAAAAAAAAATAGTGCAAAAATCGATTTGAAAACGACGGTTCGAACCGCGTACACGTCAAATCGTGGTATTATTTATCCATTGGACTACTATTGTAGCACGAGCCGAAAGGCGGAAAAAATAAACCCATTAAAGAAACGCGGTACCTAAATTCGTAAAATTTCAAATTGTTTCAACTTAAAAACTAAATCCGACCACCGAATTCTAACTTTTCAACATAGGTTCTTTTATTAATCTGTATTAACTCTGTATATAGAAACAGAAGGCGCTAGTCCAAAAAAAAAAAATTAATTTTTTTTTTCATAAGTGGCCCGGAAAAAAGTCTTATTTGCCCGGTAAGAATTTTAGAGTCACTCCGCCCTTGGATCTGGGACACCCTATAGTGTAATGAATCGTTTTTTTATTGATACGCATTTTTTAACTTCATATAAAACCGAGGTGCACAGGGGGCCCCAGAATAAAAAGATCCCGGGGCCTATGGTGTGCCAGGCCGACACCGGCCACAGGGCATAGGAATTAGTGTAAAGAACGTTCCTGAAATTTCGGCCGGGGAGGCTGGAGCCCCGTCAGCCCCCCCCCCCCCTCATAAATACGCCCCTGGTTGTAGGAATATTTTTTGTATTTTGATGATACCGGCTTTACGTTCGCCGCCGCCACCGTTCGGGGGAAAATAAAAATATCGGAACGCGACGACGAGTACGCGAAAGAGAATGTCTTCAGCCGAGGGACGGAGACAAGGGGTGGTGGTGGTGGAATCGAAATCATTCCGCGGGCAGGGACGTATCTGGGACCTTATCTTGGGGGGGAGGGCGATTAATTTTCTTAAAATACTTTTATTATACGTGTCAGTGTTCTCTTGTATTAAAAAAAATAATAATAATAATTTATAAAACATTTATTAAATGTCATAACAAATGTATTACAATTGTTAAACGCCAAACGTATTATCGCGAAGCCTGGATGGGGGAAATACGGCGAATTTCCCACCTAAATTTTTAGAAGATCTTTTGGCGTCGATTTTTTCGTTTCAATTTAAATCGATTCACTACCGCGAATCGCCCATCACTATTACGTATAATCATTGACTATTGCAATTGCCTTTACAATTTATTTACTTTTCTATGATTCAAACTATCTCAAATCATGATTATTATATATTATACAAATTTATTAAAAAAGTAGATTATATAATATTTATAATAATCTTATAAGATAGACTATAATACGGTTATTGGAGGAGGGGGGGCGATCGCTCCTATCGCCCCCCCCTCAAATACGTGCTTGTCCGCGGTGGCCGTTCATCTGGACAAAAGAACACGGTGGTGCTGCTGCTGCAGCGCGTTTTGTATACACAAATATCTCGTGCGGCACAAGAATACCAAAAATATCGTCGAAATAAAAAAATGTGCGAAATCGGCAACAATCTCGTTTACAACAACGGCAATCGGCCGGGGCCGCCCCGTACGCACAATACGAGTATATCGCGGTCGGTGGAAACAAAACAAAAAACAACAACGAGTCGCTTGTGTAAAATATTATAAATATATTTAATAATAATAATAATAATAAATATACGCGCGTCGGTCACGTCTCTCGAACAATGGCCTACATTTGTTCGTACGATTTATTTTTTATTTTTTTTTTCGTGTGGTCGACGAAAGAAAATAAAACTGCTGTACGGTGGGAATATGTGTGTGCGATGTTTTTTGTTTTTTTTTTTGTTTTTTTTACAGAACCGATAAGGCGCCCGTGGCGGCGCACTGCACCGAACCGGCGGCAACGGCAGCTCAGTACTTCTTCGCGCGCGATAATACGTTTTTTTTCTTTTTTTTTTCTCTCGTCCAAACGTCGTAAATCCCGCGGGGACCGCGGCGGTGTGGTTTTTTTTTTTATTTTTTTTTTTCTATCGGAACGCAACGGGGGGAAAAAAAAAAGAGCCGAAAATCTCCGTATAGTAGTCTCGCGCGCCTGTTATATAGTCAGTGGCAGTCCGGTCTGTGGACGACGACGACCAAAACGCGTTCCGGTATACGCGTTTCGAATAAAAATTTGTTTGTTTGCCCGGGAGAGAAAATACACCTCCGGTAATTAAATGTCGCGCGACCGACTGCGATCCGCCGCCGTTGTCAACGGTCCGACCGCCGCGATCACGCCAGCAGCGCTGTGAGATAACATGTGATAATATGAATGCCGTTTTCCCGTCCGTTTTCCTCCGGCGACTATGGCGGTGCAGGCTGTTGCTAGTGGCCGTCCTAGTGTCGCACGCGGTCGCGGCCGCCGCGGCCGGCGTCGAGAAAACGTCCGAATTCGTCAAAGGCAAAAGTAAGTGTGACACCGGCGCAGCCGCCGCCGCCCGGCGGTGGTGGTGGACGGTGGTGGTGGTATGTGCTTGCGCTTTTTTTTATCCGCTTATTATTTTTTTTTTTATCTACCCCGGTACGTACCCCCCCCCGAGAGTTGCAAAGAGACACACCCTCCTCGATATTCGTTTATAAGTATTGTATTTTTAGAAAATAGTTTTTAAGTGATTCGTATAAAGGAAAACGCGACTTGTAATATAGTCGCGCGCCCGCGTGTTCTGTCAGCAGCCGCAGTGCTCGTAACTCGTGTGCCTACCGAGCCGCGGCCCGTGGTGTTGTGACGATTTCAATGACGATTGACGACGAATAATTGTTCTTGTGAATCGCATATTAATGGAAAATCGTGTGCAGGGCCGGCGCGAGGGCGGGGCACGCGCCCCGGCCCCCCTCGCTTTCAGGGCCCAGCGCCCGCTGTAAATAATTACGTTTTAAAATGAAACAATATTTAAAAGCCTCTTTTGAAGTCGCGAATTACAAGTTTAGAGTTACAACTATAATAACAGTCTACGCGATACTACGATTAATTGTAAATCAGGGCTCGCAAACGTTATAATAACGTTTTGATTATAACGTTATAATTGCAAAATATCAATTGAAATGAATATCAAAAAACGTAACGGAAAACAATAAACACTAATTTTAAACTATCACAAATTAAAATATATCATAAAACGAAATAAGGTATTAACGTTATATATGAAAATATCGAAAAACGAAAAATAGAATTAACGTTATTTTAATATTTGTATCCAATTTACTACGGAAAATATAAGCTTATGGTGTAGGTTTATTATAGTTCTATAATAAGGCTGGGTTCACACGGACGCATAAAAATTATTCAAAGATACGTGTCTGAGAAGAGGTCAGCTAGTCAGAAAAGTTTCTATTGGTAATATAATAAACATTTTAAGAAAAATATTCTGCATTGGAATGTAATGTCAAAAATAAACTAAGGTTCTTACTGAAAAAATGTATAAAATCAAAAAATTAAGGATAAAAATTAGGACTTTTATAATCAATGAAGTTTAATGAAGTACATTACGTTTATGAGATTTGAAAACGTGCTATAGTCTATGGAATATGAATGGATTTATTTATTTCGAAAAAAAATCGATATTAAACCAAATAACGTTAAAATACCGATAAACGTAAAACGTAAATATTATATAACGTTAAAACTTTCTTTAACGTTAAACACAAATAATCCATAACGCTAAAATATACCATAACGATAAACACTAAAGGTAAATAACGATAAAAAACGTTAAAACGTTAAACATTATTTTTTTTTCAAATGAGAGCCCTGTTGTAAATAAAATAATTCGTAATTATAATGAATACAATATTTGAAATAGACTGATACGTATACTGATGATGAACTATACCCGTAACGTTTGAAAAATCTTAGTAGGGATATAAAGAAATTACTTTTGTCTTTAACGTATACATTTCGGTGACAAGGTGTACTGTCCCTGTGAAGTTCTTATAACGAATCGTTTGTTTAAAAAGTGATTTTTTTTTTTTTTTATATATCAAAATTTCCTTGGCAAGCAGTGAGTATTAGGTACTTATAGACCTCTAGTACATATTATATTGTTGTTATTTTTTTTTTAAGTCTTGTTAAACAAATTTAACTTCAGAAATGTGTATAATGTTTGTACTCGGTGTTTTGTAAATTGGGGCCCCTTACAATATGATTTGCCCCGGGCCCCGCAAAACCTAGCGCCGGCACCGCAGTGCACACGTGTACTACCGGTCGCGGTACGTTTTCGACGTAGGTACAATGTCGCGTCGCAGTGGCGCCGAACTAGATTCAGATTGGAAGGGCAAAATTAATTTTAGAGTACCCGCCACCCACCACTACACCATAGACATTAATTTGTACTATATCTAGATAATTTTTTTTTATATAAAATAAGTATAATATTATTATGCATACTTATATAAACAGGTACATTAAAAATACATTTCATTAAATTATAATTACTTTATTAGTGTTGATTTAATCAAAATTTAAGAGAATTTAACTTAAAAAAACGTTTTATAATTTAAATTTCCTTGTATTTATATACTGTTAAAATGTTTAATAACCATGGCCGTAATAGATAAGAATTATATTAAAAGCCCATAAAATATTCTATATTATTTATAACAAGTTTACTACGAATAATTATACAATATTCAAGCGAAAAAAATGTTCAAAATTTTATTGAAATAGTTTTTTTTTAAAAAAAAACTACCCGTTTATAAGCAATTTTTTTTTTTATCGGAGTGATTCGTGGGCTCCACTCTACAACTTGTGGAGTCTACGGGATTACTCTGGAATTTATTTACTTTTTTGTTTGTTTTTTTAAACAAAAAAAAAATATTTCTTATACCAACGCGTAGTTACGATACAATGAATTAGTTCGTTGTCAGAGAAAAAAAACGTGCGCAACTCCAAAAAATTATTAGGATTTAAAAAAAAAAAAATAACGTATACAAAATAAAAGTGTAGTGAGTTATTGATTATTATGTTAGTGAATTATTTATCTCGTTTGATGAACAGTATTATTTAGTACACTCGGAAAATCGCGTACGTGGCCGTTGTTTTCACTAATATTAACGTCGTTCGCAACATAAAAGTCCGTTTCGCGTTCAGCGAGAACTCGTTTTTATAATATAAGGTTTTGTTGGCGTGTCAGTGGCGTATATAAGGGGTGGAGGACAATGGGATTTGAGCGGTGTAGTTTTCTACGATTTCATAGATAATTTATTATTTAAGAGTGTATTGATAATAAAATGGCTTTATTGATTCATACGTACGTAGAGAGATATTGAAGCGGATGTTCAATAGACCGATTTGCGAAGGAAAGAAAGAGATCATATATATTTTATACGTCTTTAATTTTGATTAATTTTATTTTTTGTGAATCTGAACGCAATGGGTTTGGAAGTGTGGCGTGAAATTGTGCAAAAAGGGAGAAAAGTGGCCGGATATATTGTAGTGACGGCTAAAACTCTTAGAGAGTAGGATGGCCAGGATAAGAAAAAGGACTTTATTTTTTGTATTATATAATATTGATGTGTACTGTATTGAATTTAAAATGAAAATTATAATAAAAAAAAATTTTGTTTTTGGGGCTCGGGGTTAGAGCTTTCTAGTTATGCGTCTCGTCATCGGCATTACCGTAAAATAATATGAGAACCGTTTTAAAAATTGTCGGGTCGTTCGCTTGATTTCGTACGATTGGCTCGTAAAGGTTTCCTCTTTGCATTTACGGCGGCTCGTTCTGGAAGACTACAGCAACGTTGCTGTGCCCAACAATTGAACACACTCGGTGGCCACACATAACACACCAGTTATGTCAGTTTACGACTGTAAAATGTAGTAGTAGTAGTAGTAATATTGTAATAATAGAGAATCGTTTTTTTTCTTCTAGCTTTTCATTTTTTTTCTCTCGAAGTCTCCGTTTTATCCGTTAATAATCAGCCGTTCGTATACGTCCGTTACGTCATAAAGATTAGGTCGGTGTCTGCGTTTTGATTCCAAGCGTCGCAACTTACGTAATAATATTTACATAACCGATATTGATACATTCGTGTTACAAATTATTATTACGAGCTTAGTAATAAATAATTTTTAGATTCTGAGCGGATTTTTACAATAATGTTTATTTTTTTTATTTTTTTCTATCCTGTGTACAGATTTTCGACCAGAAGGAGTGCTCCGATCTCTTCGGTCACAGTCTGTTTCCGGCAGCGATTCGCATTCGATTGGTACTCTAGAGGAGAGGTCATTTTTCGATTTTCTCAAAAAATTCAACTCAAAAACGCTGCTAAAAATGCAATTTCGTCTTGATCGATTGTTGTGTTTATTTCTTCGTAATTTTGAAACTAATAGTCATAGAAACCTGAAATTTTCACCAAATACGTAACTTTATACTATATTTACGCGAAAAGTAAGCTCCGCTCAGAATCGTTTTATCGAATGCAATGACTCCATCATTGCTTTCAAATTTAAAATAAAAACAAAACTCTAAAATCTTTATCCAAGTAATTCACTTAAGTGATATCCGCAACACCCCGCGGCTCGTTACGTTTTTTTTTTTTTGTTCTTGTAATTTCTGTTCGTATAAATCGGCAATTTCCTCAGAACGTGCGCCCTAGAGATTCAACGGCCAATACTGTAACGCAGCGGTTCTTAACCTGTTGTTGTCCGCGGCCCCCTGGGGGTCCGCAATACTCATGTCTGGGGTCCGGCGACAGCCTTAACACCTAACATAAGTCAATATGTGTGACACGAATGCATTATTACAATATTTTTGGATTATTATTTTTTTTTCATATAAAATTATAAAATATATTTTATATTGTAATAATAGTAAATAGTGTTATTATAATTTTGGTTATGATTACATGAGATGTTTTGTAAAAAAAAAAAAGGTATTCGACAAAAAATTGGTAAGGGGTCCGCGTTCTACAAAAGGTTAAGAACCGCTGCTGTAACGCGCAATTAGTAAATATTGTCGTAATTAATAATAATAATAATAATAATACAACCGAACACGTCGTGTATATAAAATAATAATTAGCGCACGGTTTTGTGTACGGATTTTTTGTAATATATTTTATATAAATTTAATATATTTTAATGAACGCGAAAATATACAAGATAACGTGTGTATTGATTATTCCAAAATAATATTTTATGTTAAATAATTTATAGTCGACCCGCTAAGCGATACAGCTATTATTTCAATAGGAGGTGTACGAGTGAGAGAAAAGTCGCCTGGCAGTAACGGTACCGCGTTTACTCGTAAAATTAATTGCTCCCGGATCGACACGTACGAATGTGTTGTAAATGAATAAATTGTTTATTCTAATTAAAGTAATATTTTTTTAACTGCACGTTTTAAATATTGTGAGAAGATATTATCTTCGACTGTGAAAACACGTATTTTATTAATTGATCCCGAAATAATCGTATACACTTTTATCACTTACACAAATTGGATTTCTTCAACGTAATGACCGCTTAACATAATTGTGTTATATTACTGATTTTAATTCGCGCAATATCTGTACACTGATGACCCTTAACATTTTTATTTTCGTCGCATTTATCACGAGCACACACACACACACACACGCAATATAATAAAATATATAATATTACGCTCGCATCGTTATTTACGTTATTAGTTTATTGATTTAAACGTAAAAATTACTTATTTTTTAATAGGACTCGCACTTGTTTAGCACCACACACACACACACCACGGAGTGAAAATATTTTTTAATTCGCGCGATTACTGTACGTCGTATATTATTATTAAATCGGCCGTCGATAGACCGCGAAGCGTTTTCGATTTTCGTATTATAATAACGGCTTGTAATATAATAATAATAATATGACGTACAACGCGGATTTTATTATATCAATAATAATTATTGTGGTGGCACGTTGTTGTTGTGATTCGTCGTTTTAAAATTATATTTCGGATTCGTTACGTACGGCGTACGTTGTGTGTAAATGTTACGCTCTTAGAAGTTACAATAATGTCCATAGGCGGAAATCTATTAAATTTTCTGGGGGGGGAGGGGGCTAACATTTTTAACATCAGTCATAATCAGTCAGATATCTAAAATACATACAAATTATATGATATTTGGGGGCTTAGCCCTCCTAAGCCCCCCCCCACTTTCGCCTATGATAATGTCGTCATTTCAACGCGAGATTTCTTTTCGAATCCGTTGACACGGTCGTCGGCGTCCGAAGACCGAAATACCCAAAGAAATGACCATACGCCTATGTCCAGACCTCCGTGGCCGGAGAGGCCAGTTATAAAATTTAAATTTTTTACTTACTACAGCGATCTCTATATTCTGTATCTGTATTTGTGACTTTTTTTTTTTTTTGTCGTATGGCAATTATATAGCGCCTGGAATTTTTTCACCTCGCAAAATTAAAGATTATCTCGATCTTAAAATTGGTTTCCTATATGCCGTTACAATTAATAGATAGATAAGGCCAATCAACTAACGTGCCGCTACTTAGTTTTTTTTTTTTATATTTATAGTTTCAACCACGGTAGATTATAAGCCAAGAATTAAGTCATTGGGGAGGCCGGTGCTCATCCTGCCCCTCCGCCGTAGACACACGCCTGTGGAAATGACTTTGTGTTTAGACGATGATGACCTTCGTTTGCGACAGACACGCGCAGCATCGCCGCGTATATTATTGTTTGTTGGAGCAAACAGACCACAATACAAATACCAACAGTATACGCACAAAAGTATTCGTGCATTTAAATACGTTAAAAAATTCGCGCATCTAAAATTGTTTTTCTACTTGTTCCACCTACCTGTCGGAAGCGAATAAAAAAAAAATTTATTTTTTATTTTTTATTACGCATAATATCGTTATAATATTGCGACTATTAAAATAGCCGCATTTAAATATTATTGAATATAGGTAATTAATTATTTTGCACTTGTTGTTGTTGTATACAGTTAAGAGTCCGTAAGACCTTACTCGTTTTCTCGTGTCCACACGAATTGCGCGCGTATCGTTAAGGGGACGTTATACCTGACTCTGTTGTCTTTGTCTGAAACACACGTAACATAGTAAAATCTGGTTTCGTCGTATTTCCAATATTGTGAGTAATTGGCTAATTTTTGGATACGATGACCTATATGATATTAATTAATAAAAATAACATAATCCATGACACGTAGGAATTATTTTTCGATAAATTGTGTTTTTAGTTTTTTACAAGTGCATAAATAACGTGATAATCAAATTATATATATATTTTGTTTAAAATTTAATTGATCGAAAAAGTAATTCCAACGTGTCATAAATTATGCTATTTTTATATATATATATATATATATTCGTATGGTTTCGCAAATATTTAACAAACAAAAAAATAAATAAATAAATAAATAAAAATGTAAAATATATAATATATAATAATTTAGTCTAATATAATTCAGTTCCATTGCGTAACTTTCGTCGTTTTATTGTCATAGATGGAGAGGGAGTTCTTTAAGCCATTTGTCTGCATTTTTGGTGAGATTGTGCAGATCATTCAAAGTGCCTTCGAATGCGTACAGATCGCATTCCTCGATTACATGCATCATCGTTTGTTTGGCTACTACACATTCGCATTTTTCTGAATCTCTAATGTTCCATTTTTTTTAGTGCCACAGCACATCTTCCCTGGTCTGTGCGGAATCTGTTTAGTATTGCCCATTCTCTTCGGGGTAGTTTGAAACCAGGTACCAGAGTTCCTGGCGAGTGTATTAAGTTTTTGTTGACCACAGTCTGATTTTCCCATCAAGTATGCCATTTCTCTGTACACTTCTTATTTTCCGTCTGTGACCTTTCAACAGCTATCCAGAACGGTATTCGAGATTTAAGGCGAATTTCTGAAGGGTTTTGTAGAATAGAATTTATTGGTAATTGTTGGTTGTTTTCGTACTTATTCCATTCAGTTTTCAGGGATTCTTCACGTCTTAGTTCTGGTGGCGGGATATTTGATAAAATAGGTAGCCAGGGAGTCGGTGTGGGTTTAAGTGTCCCACTTATTATGCGCATAGTTGTATTCAGATGAGTATCTATTTTCTTGGCGTGTGCACTATGAATCCACACTGGTGCGCAGTATTCTGCGGTTGAGTATACTAGCGAAAGTGCTGCTGTTCTCAGTGTTTCTGCTCCGGCCCCCCAGCTAGTCCCAGTCATTTTGTTAAGAGGTTATTCCTGCTCTTAAGTTTTTGTGTAACCATTTCTATATGACGCTTATATGTTAGGGATCGGTCTAAAGTAACACCAAGATATTTCGGTGTGTAGTTGTATTGCACTCTTTGGGTATCAAATGTAATGTTCATTGTGGAAGTTGCCTGCCTATTATTTAAATGGAAGATCATGGACTCCGTCTTCGTCGGATTCGGTTTGAGTTTCCATCTCTTGAAATATAGTCTTAGGGTTTCTAGGTCTTCTTCAAGCATTTTCTCGCATTTGAATATATCTAATGCTATTTTTATTAATTAATATCATAAATCATCGTGTCCAAAAATTAGCCAATTACTCGCAATATTGGAAATACGAAACCAGATTTTTTTACTATGTTACGTGTGTGTCAGACAAAGACAACTGAGTCAGGTAGAACGTGTCCTTAAGGCCCGCGCGAAATATACGCGAAAATAAAATGTTATATTTGAGTTGGTATTTTACAGTAACGACGTGCAATCTATTTTTAATCCGTTCGTTTAGGATATCCTGTAAAAATGCACGAACTTCCGGATGATGATGACTGCAGATAATAATTAATAAATAACGGCGTACGTCGTTATGACTGCGGAGTAATACCTTCTACTCGGTTTCGGCTGTTTTTCGTACATAATAATAACGACGATAATAATATTTATCGGACTTTCTCGTAACAGACAAGGTGGACCGGAGGAGACTCGTCGCGTACGTAATTTCCTGTGCGTGTGTGTGCAGTTCTCTCGTGACGAGAAGTTTGTATTCATAACATATAATATGTATTCACTAATCGCGTGTTCCAAGTCACTACATGCTATTAAATATTGTATTATTATAGTGCTAAATAATATTGTTAAGTCGCCCGTTATCGCGTGCACACGCCATATATATATATATAGTTTCTCCTTCTTAGTCTTACACTTCCAACTACACGGGGTCGAACATCCCTAGTCCTGCATCTCCATAATGTCATCCGTCTCGCACCTCTTGTACACTCTTGTTTACTTATTTGTTGAAACCTAAATATAATGATTTCAATTAAAACGTTTAGTTAATTGATAGTGGTGTTTATTTTTTACAATTTCGCCTACTCGATTTTCGGCATTTTAATGTAAAGAAAAATAAAAATTAATTATGTTGTTGTTTAATGATTTTACATAATGCTTAGGCTTTGTACAAAACACTGTAAACAGTGACATGGCGACGGGAGTAGTAATACGAGAAGTGACCGCTTCTACGGTTTTTGAGGAGTGGTGGTCGGGTCCTCGTGTGGAATTAACATAACAATAGTACGCGTATTATATATAACTATATAGTCTATAAGATTTGCCTATTAAAAACTAACGAGGTTATTTTGTATATAATATTATAATAGGATAGTTGACGAAGATTTTGTATTTCAAAACAAAATACTCGGCTTATGTATAGAATTCAGTTATGATGTTCAAACAAATTTCCTACCATACTTGAATATCCGAAATTATTACTATCAAAAACTTCTCTAAATAACTCTTACAGTAGGCGTTGCTCGAAAAACAGGCGCGAGTTATATAATTACGTGTAAAAATAAACACTTTTTTTTCTCCTTATAATCGGTGAACATTTACGTTTTAAGACTACAATATTGTTTTCAGATTAATGTCTATTTTACTTGCCAAATATGTTGTGGACGAAAACCGTTATATTTAAATTATTTCATAGCACTTCGCTTTTTCACGAATTATGGACGAGTCCTTGGATATATTTAAAATGGATGGGACAAAATTATGTGATAATATGACTGTTAAAAAATGTAGGAGTCAACATTCTAGGATCTATGTTCGATAGGGTGCAGGACGGATAATGATTGTGTCACTACTACAGACTTTAGTATTATTCCGAATATTTCTTTATAACACTTTTCATTAAAAAAAAAGTTTTTTAATTGGTCCAAGAATAAATGTGAATTAACGAAAATATACATTTTTATTATTATTATTATTATTAAAAAGTGTCTTGGAAAATCCTAACTCTTTAGTTGAAACGCCCAACAATCGGAAAAGTATTTATATAAAGTTCAGTACATCCGGCACAACCCCTGCAGCAGTGCAGCAGCTGTTGAACGTGTTCGGTCTTTCATTACTATTGGTTTTAACAAAAAAGAGGGGGAAAAAATGAATGACATGAATTTCGAAAATATATTAATGTATAACAGTGCGACGAACATCTTTTTAAATAAATATTTCATTATTTACGTAACTTAATTAAGTGTTTGTTTTTGTGCTCTTATATTTGCTCTGCAGGTTTCACAAGAGACGATTACCAGTGTTTTGGTATAAATCATACGTGACAGATTCATCGAGAATCTTGAAATATAAATATGTTATATTTTAATGTCAGATACAATTTATTGTTGATTTCTAAGTCGTAAATTTTAGTCGGTGCAAATATAATACATTTTCGAAGACAAATATTGATTTTTTTTTTTCGAAAACGAAAAGGGTTTTTAAAAAGTATTTGGAATACAGTTTTTTTTTTTTATTTGAGTGCTCAAATATTTATTCCGAATACTTTATAAAATATATTTTACACAAGTCTGAGCGGCGCCGTTAAATTACAAAATTCATTAATTACTTATTATCTGTATTGTCGGCAACACGTGTGCGACGTACGGTACTGGTTACATTCGGTGAACACGACGACATCAATTTTCGGTCGCAGCGCGAACATTTTTCACTTCGGGGTAAGGCAAAGCCTCTTCCTTGCATACATCCCTCTATTACTTATACGAAAACCGATTTCGATTTTAGATTTTTTTTCGTTTGAACACTTTTTTTGTTGTGTGTAAAAGAAGCGCTCTAATCTCTTTCCGAAAGCATTCTGTATATCGTACGTCTATAAGTCGGTTATTTCTTTATTCCGCACGTTATTCGATTTCTCAGTATTTTTCTTAAGCCAGTGGAAAAATTATCGATACAAATACGATTTTCACCAAACATGATTTCGTTTTTTTTCGAGGGTTTATTCCAAAAAATACCATTACTGTAAATAAAAACATCGTGAAATGTATTTTTTTTCGAATCGTTGGATATTATTATTAATATACCGTAGATGAGAATAATATATGGATAGGCCACTCCTATATTGAATGTGCATGGAGTAGCGGTCCGTTTTAAAGAAGAAAGGAGTCACTGTTAGAACGGTTCTCTTTCTCGCGTGGGTTATGTTTTAAGGTTGTTTTAATGAAATTATTATATTTATTATCTTTGGAAATTATACGTGGTAATAACAGTTATTTTCAAATTTTGTTGTTACGCATATAAAAATATATGTAACATAATTGCCGAAGTGTTCCCTGGTGACTGGAATACCCGACTTGACTACTTAGTATTAGGTCAGAAGGTTATTTGCTATTTTTATGTTTATTATTTATCATCATAGGTTATAAACACATTGTGGCATTTTAAGGCGTGGGAGGAGGAGTAACTTGCTGATGGAAGAGAGAATAAGCGCTATCCCATATATAATTCTTATAAAATGACCGCAAGACAAGACGCAATAGCCCGTCCATATGTTTATTTATTATCTACGATTGATACGCGCGTGGAAGAGAAGAAAAAAAAATTCTGTCGGCAATTTAAAATTAGGCGAATGACCAGGCCCGTATTTATGGGGGGGGGGGAGGCAGGATGGACAATTGGCCTTTCTGGTGGAACTTTGGGGGCGGTAAATTTGTACGAATTTCTTTTTTGTGTTTGGATATAATTCAATAATTAAGTAAAATGTTTTTTTTTTCATATATTCAATATTGTCGATTTTTGGGTGAAATTTAATGGGAAAACGGTGTTTATTGTGGGAAATTAATTTTTATACGAACACGGGATTTCTCGATAACAGTTACGACATTGTGCAGAATGCAACCCGCAGCTGGCGTAGTTAATTATACATACGTTTATTTCACTCAACATAATATGTAATAATATGTGTTTATATATATTGGGATATTCAATATTAATAATACTATTTAATAGTTGTATAGTGCGTATCATATTATTTTATATTAATTAGTGTATACAACCTGTATAAAATACAAGTAAGGTTTTTGTTATTTTTATTTGTAATCCCCCACCTCCATCCACCACATAAAAGGGGCGAAATTAAAAAATTGCCTCGGGTCGCCAAAATTATTATAAATACGTTCTTGCGAATGACAATGATAATGGCGTTAAAACGCGACAAAATTTCCGGGAACGCTTATTATTATTAGCTCCTGTGCATTATCCTTATCCTGCGCGTGCCGTGTATAGAATTTTCGCCGAATTCACCGTAGTCAACGTTGTTCAATAACATTCGACCTCCTCCTCCCCTACCAACTGTATCGCCGTCCGCATTTCGTTCGCCAAGTACTTGGAATAAAAATTTTTTTCTTTTACGTTATTTAAACGGACCGTAAAAATAAATATCGTTGCCGTTTCGAAAACGTCGGTAAAAGTGAACGATTTAAGGGGGAAAACGTTTAAAAAAACGCGTTCACGAATTTCCCGGGACGTGCGCGACGGCGGACGTTCGTTCGGAAATCCGAATATTTGAACGAGGCGTTGCTGTTATTATTTACTGTTTACAAAATTGTTTAATGTCGTTGTTGTTTTTTCTTTTTTTATAGTCACGGAAAACTAAACAGTCGAAAACGACGGTTAAGTGAATTTCGAAACGATCGCGTCACCGCCGTGTATAAAAATATACGTGCAGCACATAATACTATTTTTTTTCCATAACTGCGCTATCGGGTTCGTTCGAATCTCGCCCGTAGTCGTAAACTACGCACATAATAATATAATATAACCCGTACGACGCGTATTATATTGTTTTCGGAGTGGTGTTAAACCCTTTTTTTTTTTTAATATCGCGAGACGTCCGTTAGCCGGATTTAAGTTGAAAAAAAAAAAGAAAAATTTCATGAGTAATTTACATTCGTACACGACGTCTTTCGATTGATATATTTTATTATTGCTGCGGCGTATAAATTATTATACGTATACGATTTTGGAAGTGTTGTGACTGACTGCTGCTGCAGTTCATCGTTTACGTTTTTAGATTTTTTCGTTTTCGGCGCCAAATGACCGAAAACCGTGTTTTTCGAGGTTTCTATAATTGTCATAAAATTCCGAACAAATCTTCATTTAATTCGATCTTCATTTCGTGAATACGTTTTCGTGAAAGTATACAGAATATCGTGTGTTATCGATCGATACATGAAACGTTTACTGAACATTATGCTGTATGTATGCTGCGTATACGTATATCGTATTTCAGTCTTTCGCGTAGAACTCAAAACGACACATTATTATTGGTACACGATTAGTGTAGAACGAATGAAAATGTCGTGGTGTTTAATATATAGTACTGGTATTGTATTTGAAATATTTCACAAAATCCGTGAAATATCGTGAATTTTTTTTAAAATTGGTATCGGTTAATTACAGCGTTACCGCGTACAGTTGTAGTGGATAACAAGTGTTTTTTTTCATGCGGTATAGGCCGTACATATATTTTTCCTATAGGATCCAGGATCCCAGTAGATTCCTATAATATCCTATAGGATAGCGATCAAAATATCAAAAACTGTGTAATATATACAGTAGGTACACATCAACAGTGGCGTAATTACGAATGTTATGTGGAAGGGGATAAAAAAATTTAGCATCGGATAACCCATAATATTGTAACAACCCGTCCAACATTAATATCGAAGTTAAAAGTGATTGATATCAGTATATTTTATACTTTTATTTTCTCAAAATAAAAACATGTTTTATAACAAAAATTTCGATTTTCTTCGTTTTTTTTTTTTCATCGAGTACTTCATTCGTTTTTACTTACCGACATTATCTGAATGCGGTGTAAATCTTCCTTCGGTAACGTATTCCTAACCGCACCATGCCCGTTGACAGTTACCGGTCAATAAACCGAGGTATATTTTGAATTATGATAAAATACTATAACAAATTTCGTTAACACGAAAAAAAAATACTATTTTTGTTTTTAATTATTATATTTTTTGTACATCAGATAACGTGTTACGTAAAAAAAAGAAAGCTCATGGGGAGAGGGGAATCCATCCCCATATCTCCCCCCTCCCCGGTAATTACGCTACTGCGCGTTAAAATGTAAAAGTGTTCCTGTTAAATATTATTTTATAATTTATAATAATTTGTTCTATTATATATATATATATATTTTTTTTTATAATAAATTCTGTATAATATGTATTATTTTATTTATTCTGGCCTCATTATAAATAAATTCATGAAATAACATATAGGTATATTAAACCTTTATTTTAGGTAACATTTTGCAAATTTTTTTTTTGCTCCCCCTCCCCTTTAAAACGTTTCCTATGAGCGCCCATGCAACAAAAATGTTTTTCTTCCCATTGTCGTGGCGTTTTTTTTTTTTTAACAACCCGTTCTGCAGTCGTCGTGAGACAAGTGCAACTATCCGACCGGCTCTCTTGTTGTACATTTTACGTGTATATCACGACATCTCGCGTGCGTGCCTATACACCCGTATTATTATTATTATTGGGTATGCCGCGCTATGATACATATTTTTTAATATTTAAAATATTAATAATAATAACGATAAATAAAATATATAATTATTTCGGACACGGCCGTTATAGGTATACTTATACGTATATAGTTTATATTTTATAAAGAGAAACGGGTTTGCACCGACGTGTGTGTGTGTATATATGACGCACGTATGAGATACGAGATGATGAATATTGTAAAAAAAATAATTCACGCTCGACCGAGCCGACCAACAATCCCGAAACTGCCGGCCTCAGCCGCCAGCTCGGCTTAAGAACACGACGACTCGTTGTTGTTGTTGTTACTCGAGGTGGATACGCGCGTCCGTTCGCGTTTGACGGGCGACTTCACAAAACCGACACATTTCGAATATTATATAAAATAATAAATCCTTCGAAACGGTCCGAAATTAATGGAATATACATTTTTTTTTTCTACGTTTTTCTATAACGTTGACGATCGTTTGTTTTTCGATACGGCGCGCCGACTCGAATTATGTATGCATCTAAAATACATATTTAAAAACGTATAAAATCACCGCACGAGATGCGTTCGAAAGACTTGGAATTGGCGACAAACGTATAAAAAAAAAAATACAGAAATTTATAAAAAAAAAAAAACTATAATATATATACATACGCGTCGTCGTAAATCCCATTCCGTTTTCGTAATATTCCTATACGCGCGGTCCGATACACGGTATACACGGCGTATGTATTATTATAATATGTTGCAATATGCAAAGTAAAGAAGCCTTATGATTGATATTTTCATAACGCAGTGGCGTACATACGGGGGGTTTTCGGGTTCAAACCCCCCCAGGACCAAAAAAAAAAAAAATTGTGATATTATTATAAGGCCTGTTGCGCGTTATAACATGTTTTAATTTTTACACTGTACAACGGTGCACAGGTATTGTGTGCACTATCGGCTCCTACTCATAAATTCCTTCATGCGCCGTTTAAAGGGATGGTTTTAGTGTTGGTTATTTTTTTTAAACCCCCCCCCAGAGCAAATTTGAATGTACGCCACTGTCATAACGTGTCGTAACGAAACTATTAAAATGCGATTTATTTCGACATAATTCCACTTGATCGTTTCGACTTTTGCACCGCCTCACGGTGGGCCAGATATTAATAAAAGTAGACATACTTTTTAAATATAATATTATATAAAATATATAATAATATTTATATATATATATATATATATAATATATTATAAAATAAAATTTTCGAAGATTTCGCTCAGTCTTGATATTTTGACCTATTTTTTGGGATCCTGGCCCACTGTGCACCTGTTCGTTCGGTATGATATACATATCTCGTGTAAATCGTATAATATTCCTGTACGGAATTACCATTAGTTCAAAAAAAAAAAAAACCTATCCCACATAAATTATGTATATTTATTATACAGTGCAGGTTAGAGTGCTGAGCGTCCCTCTTCTATTTCACCTTAAATTCAGCCAGCGTGAGCTGGCTATTTAAATTCCGGGATTCGGTTCACACAAGTATTATTAATTGTAACGACGAGATAGGTACGCGTTAAAAATTGTTTTTTTTTTTTGCTTAACATCGGCCATGTAGGCCCCTTTGCCGCAATACTACCACGTCTTCCCATCGTTCTGCGTCTTTCGCCATTTCTTCTCGATTCTCTACACCTAATAAACGCAGATCCTGATGGACACGGTCACGCCATCGTTGTCCCAAAGGTCTCTTTCTACGTGGTACCCGCATGACGTTATTATATATTTAACATTTTTCCTTCTGCCCGCCAGACACGTGCTGCCCATCCAGTCGTTTTGCTTTTCATTATTGCCACTGTATCCGGTTGATGATTGTACAACCTATTCAAATCTTCATTTGTTCTACGTTCGTATTCGTTGGTTTCCATACTCTTTTTGGGGCCATTTATTTGTCCCCTTAATACCTATTTTTCTCTCAAATATTGCTAGCTTTTTTTCATCGATTTTCGTTGGAAGGCCACGACTCACAGGCATATAATGTTGCAATTGGTCTAATAAAAACTTTATACATTGTTGTTTTTGATTTTTTGGATAACGTTTTAGATTTAAGAGTTCAAACGTTTAAACGGAATTTTAAAAAAATATTCCATTGGTACAACGGGAAAATGCTGCTGCAAGTAATGAACGATAATATTATTGATAATATTGTTAGGTACGGTCACGTCGTCGTATATCAATAAGCGGGTCTTCGCGAACTTACCAAAATCGTCGATCCCTCTTGGATTTTTAAATTTTTTTTTTTTGTAATTTCTAGTCGTTATGTTGCCTAATTTCTTTTAAAAGAATATCTTTGAATTATTATTTTTTCTATGTAAGAACTATTTCGTTTTCTAAAATGTTAACAGTTAGTAGATCTGAACGTCTCAATCATAAGAAATATAGTGCACCGTCAAGTTTAATAGGGCTGGTGTTTAGAGCCTTTTACTAAAAAAAAAAAATACTTTTTCTGCTTATTTTTCAACAATATGGACCTTTACAGCTTTGCCCTCCCCCCTTTCAAAACTTGAAATGACGACACTGCTTCCATCTCCCCTCCTCTTATTTTAATCTACTTCGACCATTGGACTTATCAGGAGTATCGGAAAAGGGCAAAGAAAATATATACTCGTACGTTATCGGACGTAGTTAAGGGGATTGAAAGCGGGAATTTTCTCATTTCGTCTTGCACACACACACACACACACACACACACACACACACACACACACACACACACACACACACACACACACACACACGAGAAACATAGCAAAACATGCGTTTCCTACTTCCAACGTACCGAGTGGTGCGATAAGAAATTTGAAAACTGATATGAATTCGTCGTGAAGTGTAACTCGTCGAGATCGACTTTTCCGCATTTCTAATATTTTTTCATAAATCGTTGAAAATAAATTGAAAAAAAAAATTTAAAAAAAAGATTGCTTATAACCGATTTTTGAAGGTCTTAAGAAAAAAAAAATGATGAAAAATAAGAAAGTCATTCCTGTGGTAAAATTCACGGAATCTGTTTTCGCGATTTCCTATCGCACCACCAGATCGATCGGCAGGTACGTTGCGGTGGTAGTGGGAAACGTGTCATTCGCTATGTTTCGTGTGCGTAAGACGGAAGAGAGAAAACGCCCTGATTAAATCCCCTCGACTCAGAATATTACTTCAACCCTAAACAGTAGGATTCGACGGTTTACGAAACGCTTTTTTCTTTCTGATAACTTTTTTTTATTTATTTTTTTGCTCACTCCTGCACAATTATTATTTTCCACTTCACGTGTGTACTGCAGGTACGTGCGCGCGTATACTTAACGACAGTATATTATTATTATTATTATTATTACTACGTGTTAATACGTCTCGGTCGAACGTTGTTATTATAATTTTTTAGTGTAACGATTTACCGTATTTGAATAGTTCGAACGTCGTGTTTTTTTTTTTTTGCTCCCCTCGAAACAAACATTATTACACGAGTAATATCCCCCGTGTAAATCATTTCACCCGCAATTAAAACCGTTTGTCTCTCTCTCTCTCTCTCTCTCTCTCTCTCTCTCTCTCTCTCTCTCGCTCCGCAACAGTATGTGCGCGCGCGGTGTCGGAACGGTCTGGAACGCGTGCTGCACGTGTAATAATAATAATAATTATTATAAGAGTATTCGAGAGCGGCGCGTATTTATCGTAATATTAATCGTTTCTACGTGTCAGAAATCAAATTCGTATATATATATATATAATTACACCCCGGAGGGTTAATTCGTTTTAAAAAAAACCGAATTTTACACTTCGACGCGCAGGGCGCATCTTTGGTTCTCACGGACAATATATACCTGTCCGACGCACGTTTTTAAACGTTTTTAACAACGGACAAAATAAATTTATACGAAAATTATTCTTCGCGGTTATTATCGTCGTTTTTTTTTAATTTAAAAAAAACCCTTTTTAGGGATTCGGAGGGGGGAGGGTTGACGACGGCGCGAGGACAAGGGCGGCGGCGGCCGCGGCGGCGATCGGTGAGGAAGGACACTCATCGTCCGAGAAGGACTCTTATTTTTATTTTATCCCTCGAACAGCCGTCGCTCCTTGCGAACGGCTTAAACGCGTGGTCCTCCGCGTAGAACAAAAAAAAAAAACGAAAAATAAAAAAACGATGTGTAGTAGTGTGCGCGGCGTATTGCACACACACACACAGAACGACAGACCGATGAGAGTATGTTTGGAAGTGGGGGGGAAACGTATAATTATTATACACAAAGCCTCCGGTAACGATGACTGGGCACATACCTGTGCCTGTACTATCATCCACTCGAAGCGTACCGAATACCGCCGCGCGTGTACCACATATCGCGTACATATTATTATTATTATTATTATTATTATTATTATTATTATTATTATTATTATACGCGCGGCGACGGACGGTAAATTTTTATTTTTTTATTTTTTCTGTTGGTCTGGGCAACGCGTATAATATTATATTGTGCGTAGTGCGTGTGTGTACGATGTATATATGTGTGCAGCACCGGTGGCCCCCCCGGGCGCTGTCGGGGTCCTCCGCCGCCGCCGCCGACACCGAGCGCGCAGGTGGTTCTCAACGTTACACACCGTCTCGCGACCGGTCGCGGTATGCAAGTCGTCGTTCGTATGCCCCCTCCCCGCCCCGCCGGTCACCGACAACAGGGTCGGATCTACGGAACCTCCCTCCCCCCCACCAAAAAAAAAAAATTAATAAGACAAAACAAAAAAGGTCGTCGAATTTTTCTGTATTTTGCCGACAAACCTAAAAAGTCTGAGTGTCTAAACGGCCGATTGACATTGATTTACCCGGCGATTTCCTTCCATGAAAAACAAAAATTTTTTTCTCTTTTTTTTTTAAATATGTCTTCCCCTTATCAGTGCAGGAATTTCGTGTCTACCATTACTCCGTGGCGATACCAATAAAAACTCCGAGGGAAAAAAGTTCATCATCAGTTGCGCTTTTTAATAACTGCAGGGTGCATACCTGATGGTTAATTAATTATTATCGCGATACACAGTCTGATAATATTAATCGTTTTTTCGCAAAATTTTTTTTTATATTTTTATTTATTTAATATATATATATATATATATGTACCATCGATAAATGTGTTCGATTATTGTGTAATTTTTTTATATTCTATGAATAAATAATACATGTGAGATTTTGTAATTTAAAATAGTGAATACCGCTCACGAAGGTAACGATAAGTACGATTTTTAAATCTATAATTTGTGGAATAACTTTTGACGAGTGTGCTAGTACTCGAGACATTGACGTGTAAACGTCGCGCGAGCGGTAAAAATGGAACGGAATTGTGATTGGGATTTGGGAATATCGGTATCTTTATTCAAAGTAATTTCGATAATAAATATTATTATTAATATTGCGTGTAAATTTATTAAAATTTTTTTTTTATTTTATGTATATAATAGCTACAAATATTGAAATTATAATGGCTCAACACTTACAAATTAGGATTACTAGGTACACGAAAATATATATATATATATATATATGTATATATAGAGAGAGAAAAAAACGATACAACAGCAAAAACATACATTAATGAGAAATAAATTATATTACAAATTCAGCAGTATTAATAAATTTAAGTGTTTCTTTGATTACAGGAAGAGATTTGCTATTTAATATATTTAACGGATTTATTATAGGAAAATTATATTAATATTAATAAATATTATTATCAGTTGTCGTGACGACAACAGCTCACACATTTCCGTCCCATTTCCCGAGATTTACCCTCATACCGCCGTATAATAGATGTTTATACATCAAAAATAATTTCCCACTCCCTCCCCCAAAAAAAATCGACTTTCAGATTCGCCATTGCCGATAAAATACTAATAATTAATGATAACGCTTATCTTATGAAATTACAAAAAAAAAAAAACGACCATCCTCGTATTGTGCAATGAGAGTTAGCCTTGAATTCGTAGGTTTTTTTTTTTGGTGTCCGTTCCTTTTTATTATTTTCTTCGTATTATACACTGTCCGCGAATCGTGTACGACAAAACGCGCGTTTATATTACATTTATAATACGTATTCTTCTTTGTTTATACTAATTTTTTTAGCGCGCAAATCAAATATTTTCTTAAAAAAAAAAAAATTATATATAAAAGCGCTCGTACAAATATTATATAAAAAATACGCTTGTGACGCGACGATTCTAAGAACAGCGCGCGACGCACCTTATTTTTTTTTAAATATTTTTTTCAAATCCCGCCGAGTAAACGTTTTTTTACACGTTTGCACACGTGCGAGACGGGATGAAATAGAAATCAAATAACGCGCGTAAAATATCGTTTTTTTCCCCTCCTCTAAACCGCGATTTAATAATTTTTTTTTTTTTAACCTGCACGATTTGATGTTGGCGACGAAAGCGTGCACCAGCAGTACGCGACAAGGTCATGTTTAGGGTTAGGATGTGTTTATGCACTAAAAAATGTATGAATATGTATGCACTTATGCGCTAAAAAACAGCTAAATATGCATGAAAAGTTTGAAAAATATGCATTAAAAAATAAAGAAACGCGGACAGAAAAAACGCAATAAATATATAGAGACAAATTTAATTTTTAATAGAATTTAAACAAATTGGGACGGTACTTTTTTTTTATGTGCTCGTTTATTAACTATTGTTTATTACATTTTTGAATTTTCTTACTTACTGTATAAAATTAAATAAAATTAAAAAAATTACATTTTAAAAAGAGCTGCATTGAATAATTATTGTTTGTTTTAAATGTTCCGTTGCAAATCTTCGTCTATTTTGTATAGCTACAGCATCTGTTAAATCCAGTTTATCAAAAACTTTGCGTGTATCATCAGTAAGATGATCTGCATAATAAACAGCCGCATCTAACCAAGTTCTCCAGCGTGTTATTACAGGTGCTGGGGGAAGTGGTGGGGAACGTTTCCAACGTACGTTTTTAACGCCGCGCGTGCGAACGATCGAATTTGTTCGCACTCGTCGGACGATTTGAAAAACGATTCAGTTAATAAAATGTGAAATTACGGTATTTTTCAGCATTTTGCGTCGAAAACCGTCAAATATGCGCTTAAAACAGAAAAAAACACAAATTATGCACTTATAAATAATACATTTTTTTTCCATTCATAAAACAGTTAATTTTGAGTTTGTTGACTTGAAATTTGGATATTACATTAATTTTGTACAGAAAAAAAAAAAAAAAATAGACAAAGCGTATTACACCGAAGCTCCGCTCAGAATCGTTTTATCGAATGATTTATCATTGCTTTCAAATTTATAATAAAAACAAAACACTAAAATCTTTATCCGAGTAGTATAGTAATTCACTTAAGCGATGTCCACAACACCACGCGCGCTGCTCGCTACCTTTTGTTTATGTGAGGGAGAGGGGGATAAGACGTTCGTATTATGTATCAAAAGGATATCGACGAACGTGTTAAAAAAAAAAAAAAAAAATCGGATATAAATCAATAATTACGAAAAGTTTTTCAACGCGCACGAAAATGTATACGTATGTATACATTTGGTATACATGTAGAAAAGAAAATATGTCGTGCCTGCCTATATTATATTATACACTGTCGTTGTTTTAATATATTTTATTAAAAATATATCTCGTGGTTTTATTTTTATTTTTTCTTTGCTTTTTCTCCCGAGTCCGTACAAAACGTATAAACTGGTCACCACGCAAGCCTCTCTCTCTTTTTTCTATATATATATATATATAATAATACGTGTAAGCTGTGTCATCCGCGCGAGTGTGGCTGAGCGTTTAATGTGTAAAAACTCGTTTGAGAAATAAAAACGCGCGTATCGTATATATTATTATTATAGCGTTATACGTAGGTATATAATATTACTTCATTACGTATTCAAATATTTGTAAACGTTTTTAGACTCCGGTGGTTTAGAAAAAAAAAAAAAAGTGGAATTCGTTTTTAAATCCAGTTTCATTGATTTAACACTGTATACGCCAGTCAGTGCGTGTAATATGTGCGCGTTTGAAAAAAAAAAAAAAAAGAGTTGTAAATTATTTGTTCGAAGACAAACTGTATAATATATAATACGTACGAAAAATCGTTAAACGAACACGGCCGTATGCGCGCTCGTCGTCTTGGCGATATAATTTAATTATTAATTTTTAATAATAATAATAATATAAATTATTAAAAACAATAATAATAATATTATTAATATATATTGACGCGTCGACACTATATTTATTTATTTATTTATTCATTTACGGAGAGAAAAAACTCCATTTACAAAATTTTTTCTTTTTCTCTTAATCTTGTGTAGAATTTACAATTATTACATGTAATTTGTATCTATAGTGTACGAAAAATTAAATTGTACAAAATATTAACATAATCGTAACAACAATTCATAATAAATCAAATAAAATTATACAACATATTATTTCCCATGGCCGTCAACAAATTTACAGGTGATGATAATGTGTATTTTTTCGAAACATTATTAATAAGAAAAATATTCATGATTTCTTGTCGATTTAGGATTAATTCTGAAATTTAGACGACGTTCTAATAAATAAGGGCAATCAATCGAGTTTTCCAATAATTTAATTAAGACTATGCGATATATTTAATGTATATATTATACATTTTACCGTTTTACCGAATTCGTTGTAATTAATAATAATAATAATATATATATATATATTATTCTCGACACAAATATGATTTCGAGTGGAATTGAGAAGGAATCGAATTCTCCTCTCGTATCCGCCGTACTCGTACTCGTGTATGTTGTGTACTCAACGGCTTCGGCGTTATATTTTTTTATTGGCAATTGTCGAGACGACGACGGGGAGAAAGTTTTTTTTTCCCCCCCACTGAAATTCGCTGCGAAAATTCGATATCCGTCAAAATTTGATACGAGTGTCTAGGGAAAAAGAAAGAAAAAACCAACACGTCGGCTCGACGATACGCGAGCAAAACGCGTCCTGAGAAAACGAAAAAAATAAAATGTTTTTTTTTTCTATTTTTTTTTATAATTATTATATTATATATATTCCCCCAGAAGTTTTTTTTTTTTAACGGTTTTATCATAATATTTCTCTTTGTATTATATTATAGTAAAAGAAGTCGACGGTACATACTCGGCTGGTACGCGTCAGTCGCATTTTCGTGGGATCCCTCGCCACGGGACACCGAATAAGAAATAATTTTAAATCTGTATAATATATTGTCAGTACAACGGAATGATTATTATTTCGGACACCCCTCGCGTCTAGATTACACGTATTTCTGTAATAACCTTAAAAATCGGTTTCAAAAATACACTGTACATATATATTCGTAATAAATAGCAGCCGGATTATATATACGAATGCACCGAAAACCGGCGCGAAAAATACTCAAAAAAAAAAAAAAAAGGAAAGCCAAAAACGCCCTTAAAAAAACGCGTTTTACCACGAAAATGATCGAAAAATTTTGTTTCGAAACGTACCGTTTTATCCGAATAATTTATTTTATTACAAAACAAACAAAAAAAATCGATTTAATCTAACTTGTGACTGCTGACGGTGGTATTAGACAGACAGGAGCTGTATTATTATTCATTCTATAAACGTACCGTCATAATACAAATTTAAAATTACTATTTTAACATTTTCAGCGTTGCGTCGAACAGTTGTAATATGTCGTTTGATATTTTCAAACACCGACGGACGTCCGTTGTCCTCCGAGTGACATGTATAATGTATAAATATATGCGTTTAAACTAAATGACGGAAAAATGCGAAAAAAAAAAAATAAATAAATAAATAAAAAATGCCGTAAAAATGAAAAGACGTCAAAAAATGCAAAATAAAAGTTTCACTTTTGGAGTGCTGTTGTGTACGTGAAACGAATCGTATGCTTGGAATGCGTTGTCGAAGACCTCCCACCCAAAAAAAAAAGACTCGCTTTGCGTTGAAATCCGGGCCCTATAGTATAGTAATAAATGATTAATTAACGATTATATTATTGTGTATTTTAAAACCTAACCGCGCCGAGACTTTTTACTGTCCATATATTATTTTTTAACTGTGAAATTCGGCAAAACGTCATTGTATTACACGCAGAACCGTGCGCCGAGTTCGTTATTAATTTTCTAAATTAGTAATTTTTTCCATTTTTTTTTTTTTTTTTACCGTGAAACGAATATCGTATACGCGTGCGACCTAATTCTAAAACGTAGCTCAGCCCCTAATTGATAAACGAATTAAAAACGCTCCAAGCGTCTGGTGGCAAATACCCGATTTGAAAACGGCAGCTGTTTCGCGTACGTTATTGCAACGGAATCAAATCCTACGAATTCCTTCAATTGTCTATTATCCGAATTCGGGGTAATTGCGGCATAAAAATTAATATTTACTTGCGTTCCCGGCTGCGGCGACCGTGTGGCGTCCGGAGAGAACGGTCTTTCGGTATAAACTAAAAAATCAATATTAAAACGCGTGTCTTCGCTGAACAATGTCACAAGAACTACCGTCTCGAATTATCGCTATATATATATATATATACTCTCAATAGACTCGGCACAAACGGGACTAATTCGCGGGAAATTAATTTCAAAATGTAACGTATCATCGAGATTTGAAACGCTAGCGCGATCGGTATTATTCTAAACAAATAAAAATACAGTCGATAGTGATATTTTTTTCTCTCGTTGTTGTTAATTCGCGTATTTTGTGTGTAGGAAAAATAAAACATTTATATTATAATGACGTATAATATATATATATATACATAAGCGTGCGCACGGGGTAGTCAGGGTAGGCACTTGACTACTCTGCGAACAACTCCCCCACCCTCAACATAATATTATGTTTGACCATTTCAACATGTCCGTAAACGGTAAAATGTAAGAAATCGATCGGTTAGATGGACTTCTATGTCCATCGAACAAGATACGGCATATAATATAGATGTGGATGAAGTTATTGAATATTTCGAAATCAACACACCAACCAAAAGGCGTATGGATAAAACATATCTAATATGTTTATTATATATAAAATAGTGTTGTTAAATTTTTACTAATTTTAACTAATTTTTTAGGTATATTACATTATATTATTACTTATAAAATAATTTTTTACTATGGTAAATGCAGTTAAATAAAGTTACCCTATCTAAAATTTTTTGTTCGTGTTAAATGTCAATGTGTAATGTATCATTTATGACTACCCTGCCAGTAATGTCTGCGCACGCTTATGTATATATATATATACATTATTTTAGTAACAGTTTAAGGGTCAGAGGGACGAGGGGACCGCAATTATTTGATTCTCGTTATCATTATTATAAACTTGGCCGTTCGAGTATATATATATATATATATTATTAATATTTTGGGCGGTGATAAATTTGTATTTTTCGCATCGGCCGCTGATTTCGATGATAGATATTGTTGCGTAATAATAATATATTCGTGTGATGGCGTAACCCCTATTATATAGGAGGTCAGGGGCGTAATTACGGGGGGATATGGGGATGGATCCCCTCCCATGGGCTTTCTTTTTTTTACATAACATATCGTCTAATGTACAAAAAAATGTAATAATTAAAAATAATACTTTTTTTGCGTTAACAAAATTTGTTAGTATTTATCATAATTCATAGGATTCCTCAGTTTATTGACTAGTTACTGGTATGATACGGTTAGGTTAGGTCACTGAAGAAAGGTCTATCCATATTCAGATTTTTAAGTAAAATTGGATAAAGTACTCAATAAATTAGCTAAAAAAAAAAAAAAAAAAAAAGAAGAAAATTAGAAATTTTATTATAAAATATGTCATTTTTATTAAAGAAAATAATAAAAAATACGAGTATCGCAATTACTTTATTAATTTCGATTGATTAACGTTTAAAGGGTCGTTAGTCGTTACAGTTATTATGGATTATCCAATAATGCTAAATTGTCTATCCCCTCCCATATAACATTCCGTAATTACGCCACTGTAGGAGGTACACACAAAGTAAAATTTCGAATAAATACGCCCGCTCAGTGGATTATTCATTAATAGCCGGTGTACGCGCGCACGGACGGAGAAAAAAAATGCGTTTTAATCAAAAAAAAAAAAACGAAATACGGAGTCACTTGGCGTTTTCGAAAACCCGAGCTATCCGATTCGAATCTCGAAACCAGTTCTGTACTAGCCGTCGTAATACGGCATAATCCGTTTATATTACGCCGCTGCTCTTGTCGATAGAGCTACACTTATATTAAAGTAACACGAAAAATTCATAAAAAAAAAAACCCGTATTTTCAGTCACGCGCGTATATATGTAGGTATAGGTACACGCGAAAATCCTTTTGCGAATTCAGTAGACCGATAAAAGCCGCGCTGATCGGCCGCGATAACTGGCCACTGCAGGTTTTTCGTACTACTCGATATTTTAAAACCACTCTTTTCGTGTACAAAGTCGGAGAACAAAAAAAAAAAAAATTATCGAAACTAGCGTTAACATTAAAAAAAAAAAATGTTTCCCTCTACTACGTATTATTATACTCTTTGCGATAATATCAAAAACGTTCGACGATTATTTTAGTGTGGCACCCTAAACGCGTGTTACCGGTTTACGCTCGTGTCGTCGTCCGCGCGTGTACAAATATTTCCGAATTAATTGGCTTCCATTATATTATATTCGTCAGAGCGGAGTAAATTTTTGGACGGGGCGACAAACGCAAAAAACAGCGTTACCATTTTTCTTCGTTTTACCCCGCAGTACGTTGTTGTAGTTTTATTATATTAATTTTTTAATTAAAATCTCAGTAGTGAAAATTATTCTTCCTCCTCGCGTTGTTTGTGGGAAGAAATAAATACGTACGGAATACGTAATATATTATAATAAAATCATTAAATTATCCGTTATCGACATTTAATCGAACCAGATTCGTATAATATATTATGTAATTATATACCACGAAATCAAACCGTGCCAGTCGTTGTTATTGTATTTCAAATTTAATAATAATAATAATAATAATAGGTAATAATATAATTTCGGATCGTCGTAACGCTGTGCGTCGGGACGATTCCCGTGTGTTGTTGTTCACACACGATCGACGAGCCAACGTAGCTTAAAGGTGCGAGATCAATCCAAACGCATAGTAGAATACGTCCGTACAGTCGATAAAATAACCCGAGGGAACAGGACGTTTTTAATTATTAGGTTCTCATAACTTTGTATTGTGCGCTTCGGAATTCGATCCTGTATGCCGCAGCAGCACAGAGGAAAATGAACTGCTTTTTGGCGCCTGCAGTGCTATAGATTTTAATTAAAAATTTGATATCACCACATAACACCCGTTTTGCTGTTTTGTATTGCTTCACACACACACACACACACAATTTTATTCCATTATTGTTACTATTATTAATAATATACCGTCGTCTCGTTTCTTCGACGACGACGATGACGACAACAACAATGCGTACACGTAACAATAACGTGAGAATGACTGTCGACGTCTTCGTCCACATCATCATCATCATTATCATCATTGTTGTTGTTGTTTAGAGGGTACTCAAAATCGTCGCGGTCACACATACCATTGCGCGAGGATTAACACACGCTTATGGGATGATATTCTGTGAATATAGCCGTATAGGTGTGTGTGTGTGTGGAGGTAAGAGAGGAGGAGGTGGGGCCTACGAAGAAAATCTTGAAGACATTAATAGTGTTTCCCAAACGAAAGGATGGAGTTTCCGCGATGGAATCCATCATCACGTTCGAAAAACACAATATTATTCTAGTGAAAGTGTTATGTGTAACAACACTACATCGAATTCCCCGTGTTGTATATAATGTATTACATACTTTTTCGACTGAAAATCTTGGAATTTTACCGGATTTCTACACGATATTATAATCGTACGGTTTCTATGTTTTCAGTATGTATTGGTACCAACGGACGTCTGTCTGTTCCGTCGAATCGGGACCACCATTACCGGAATCTCAGGGACCGATACACCAATTGCACTTACGTGGATGGCAACCTGGAACTGACGTGGCTGCAGGACGAGCACCTGGACCTGAGTTTTTTACAGCATATACGAGAAGTGACCGGATACGTCCTGATCACTCATGTGGACGTCAGCAAAATCGTTTTGCCCCGACTGCAAATCATCCGGGGCCGAACTCAGTTCAAATTGGCCGTCAAAGAAGAAGAGTTCTCGTTACTGGTCATGTTATCGAAAATGAACAATCTCGAACTGCCAGCTCTCAGAGGTAAACAATTATTTCAAATGCATACGCCCACGGGTGTTTACGGGTTTTTTTCACATTCTTCTGTCTTGTAGACATTTTGGCCGGAAATGTGGGCATGATCGATAATTATAATCTGTGCCACATGCGCACCATTAACTGGGACGAGATCATCACCGGTCAAGGAGCCAAATGGATGTACATGTATAATTTCTCGAATTCGGAACGGGAATGTCCACCTTGCGACAAATCGTGCACAGGCGGATGCTGGGGCGAAGGTCCTCATAACTGTCAAAAATTCTCCAAAATCAACTGCAGTCCCCAATGTTACCAAGGCCGATGTTTCGGCCCTAAACCCAGAGACTGCTGCCATTTGTTTTGTGCCGGCGGTTGCACCGGACCAAAACAAAGCGATTGCCTTGTACGTATTACCGTTGATTATAAATTACAGTGTACACACACATATTATATATATATGTATATATATATATATATATATGTATATAATATTATATTTTCTATAAGTAATCTGTTTTTTTTTTTTTTTTCATTTCTTAGGCGTGTAGAAATTTCTACGACGACGGTGTATGCACTCAAGAATGTCCAGCGATGCAACGTTATAACTCTATAACGTACTCCTGGGAAACAAATCCAAACGGAAAGTATGCTTACGGTGCGACTTGCGTGAAAAACTGCCCGGAACATTTACTCAAAGACAACGGGGCGTGTGTGCGAAGTTGTCCGCCGAAGAAAAAGGTAAAAACCATATTTAAAATTTCGTCATTCTGTTGTAAATTCATCTAAATTAAAAATACATTTTTCACAGGCTGTAAATGGTGAATGTGTATTATGCGATGGCCCGTGTCCGAAAACTTGTGAAGGTGTAGCCACTATACACGACAGTAACATTGACAGTTTTAAAGACTGTACCGTAATTGAAGGTTCACTAACGATCTTGGATCAAACATTCAAGGGATTTCAACAAGTTTTTGCCAACTTCAGTTTCGGGCAGCGTATCAAAGCTATGCATCCCGACCGTTTGGAAGTATTCAGCACCTTAAGAGAAGTCACAGGTTACATAAACATACAAGGATCCCACGAAGATTTTAAAAATCTGTCGTATTTTAGGTAAAGTTATTAACACAGCGATAAATATTTAATGTATTAATATCGAGTATTATATATATTTTTAAATGTGTACATAATATTAACAGAAATCTGGAGGTAATTGGTGGTCGCACTGTTACTGAATATTTCGCGTCGTTGTATATCGTAAAGACTTCGTTAACCTCGTTGGGTTTGCGTTCATTGAAGAAAATCCATTCGGGAAGCGTTGCAATATTAGAAAATAAAAGACTGTGTTACGCCCAGACCATAGACTGGGAATCGATAAAAAAATCTTCAGAACATCCGAAGCTCTTGCAAAACAACAAAAACGAATCCCTGTGCAGTAAGTGTTCGAATATAAGCGAAATAGATATACATACGTAATAAGAGTTTATTTTTATTTACGGCGCGTTATTTATATAGTTGCAGAAAACGAAATATGCGACGCCGAGTGTTCAAAACAGGGCTGTTGGGGCCCAGGTTCGCAACAGTGTTTGTCCTGTGGTAACTTCCAGTATGACAATCAGTGTCTACCGAACTGTAATCACGTGCCTGGGTAAGTAGCGTTAAACGCCTCGAGGTTACAGGAAACGTTCGGTTCTGACCGTTACCATTGTTGTTCCGCAGACTCTACGAAGCTGGCGACAAGTCTTGCGCGGCGTGTCATCCGGAATGTGACGGCGGTTGTCACGGGCCCGGTCCGGAACACTGTACGAAATGCCGAAACCTCCGGGACGGTTTACACTGCGTGTCTCAGTGTCCTGTGAACAAATACAGCGCTAGCCAATCCAGGCCCAGCGTGTGCCTGACGTGTCACGTGAATTGTGTCGGGGGCTGCAGCGGTCCAGATAACACGATCGGACCGAACGGATGCCGATCTTGTCACAAAGCCGTTCTCAATGCGGACGCTTCGGTGGTAAGTATTTCGCCACTCACTTCCGTATTATTCTCACTTCCGTTTCGTTGACGGACAAGTTTTTCCCTCTTACGACCATTCATACGTTCCGTGTGCGATGGCCTCTTTGTAACACAAATAATATCAGTGACGTAACTGGATCAAACATACTGGAGGTGCAAACATTATTTAATATCAACACACCCTCCCTCACAAAAAAAGGTAATAATATCAATATTTAAGACATTTATGTCTTAACAAAAATTATGATACAATTTAAATGTAACATAAGTTTACGACTGTCTCTAACAGCATTCGCCTCGAACTCATTCAATAACGTTTTCAAAATTTGGTTTTCCATCTGTATATATTTAGAATAGTGTAGGCAAACTGCTTAGGCGATCATGTCCCCATAGCCGTTCTTAAGCAAATCTTTAGGCATCAGAAACACGAAAATGATTCTTTTTCGCATGTGGCCGTACTCACAGTATTGTCAGAAATATCTTCATAGTGAGCGCAACATTTTTAAACCCATTTGTAAACTATTTCATGATAAATAATAGATATTTTATTTGTTCGTATATTATTGACTTGTTCTGTTGATCTAAACATTCGATTCAGCGTAGCTACCACAACTGACACTTCTTGGACACCATTGGAGGTGGCAAAATAGTATGTTTGAACCTCCAGAAAAATATAAGGGAGTGCAATGCACCCCTGCCCCTGCGCATCTCCTTTTCCTAGTTATTACGCCACCGGATAATATTATTCTGTTATAATAAATTGACATCATTTAAAACAAATCCTTTAACCGTCTATCACCGACGTTTCTCCATAAACTTCTTTAGCAATAATGCCATACCTATATAGATTTGTATATACATACAAAATTATATAAGTACGGCTTATTATTGTTTCTCTCGAAAATACCAGTCTCTGCGGATTTCATCGGTTATTATTTTATCAATTTTTATATTTTTGTACATACTCGTATGCGTACCACGCCTAAAGCTGTTATACGTCTCGTTTTAATTTACCATCAAATTCATGTGCACAACACCTCCTGAACCACGTGAATTTTTCCAGGAGAGATGTCTACACAAGAACGAGACTTGTCCGAACGGTTATTATTACGAATGGGTTGGTCCGTTGGAGCAAGGGGGCGCTGCACTGCGCGCTTTGGCCGGCAAAGCTGTGTGCAGAAAATGCCATCCGCGGTGTCTGAGATGCTCGGGCTTCGGATTCCACGATCAGGTTTGCCAACGTTGCGCGGGTTACAAGCGCGGCGATCAATGCGTAGACGATTGTCCCATCGAGTACTACGCCACGACCAACACACTGCCAACGGGTGAAATGGAACGAGAATGCATGCCGTGTGACATACTGTGCAGAGGATGTTACGGGCCGCACGCATCGCAGTGTCAAGCTTGTAGGCATTTCAAAATATTCGAGGTAAGTACCACCACATAGTTACCGCCCTCCACCACGAGTCTTTTTTTTTTGACGTATCACTAAAATCATCATCATCGTCCATAATACGACGTTTCGTCACGTGTCTTTTAAATGTTTTTTAGCCCAGCGGCAACCCTCCGGATAACCGTACGGCATTTAATTGTTCCGGTCCTATTTGCCCGCCATTTGCCCCGTACAAAGTCTATACGAAAGACGACCCAGACCCTTACTGTTCCGCGGACGATGTCAGAGTGGCTTCCAAACTGTAAGTACTCTCGCCGTTTCGACATATGGTCCGACAATCGATTTTCAACTGTGGTTATATTTTTGCGTCTTCGTTTTAGTGGTGATTCGGAGCAGATACCGTTGATATTGAGTGCGGTGGTGGTTTTCACGTTTTTGGTCATGGTTTTGCTCATGATCCTCGTTTGGCACTGGAGGAGACGCGCGCGAGCCAAAGAAACCGCAGTGAAAATGACAATGGTACTCACCGGTATGGAAGACAACGAGCCACTGAGGCCGTCCAACGTCAAACCCAATACTGCCAAACTGCGGATCGTCAAAGAAGTCGATCTGAGAATCGGTGCTGAACTCGGAAACGGAGCTTTCGGAGTGGTGTACAAGGTACAAAGCATCTCATTGATATTATTATGGGGCACGATATCGCGTTACGGTGTTTTTTTTTTTGTGTTTTACCCGTGAAATGTGCACATAATACTTACAATACCTACAACGACGTATTTGTGTGTCTGCGCAGGGCGTTTGGGTTGTCGAAGGCGAGAACATCAAAATTCCAGTGGCGATCAAGAAGCTACACAAAAAAGATGACACGTGTGGTTACGAAAACACTAGCAAAGAATTTTGGACGAAGCTTACATAATGGCTAGTGTTGAACACGACAATTTGGTGAAGTTGTTGGCCGTATGCATGACGTCCGAAATGATGTTGGTCACTCAGCTAATGCCGCTCGGGTGTCTGCTGAAGTACGTGCGAAACAACAACGATAAAATCGGTTCGAAAACATTCCTTAAATGGTGCACGCAAATAGCAAAAGGTAAGGGATTTGTGATGGGGGAAAGTGTAGTATTGGGCGTTGTACGTTATAGATGGGTACAATACGTACCGGTGAACGAGCGTGGTGTTTATATCGAACGTTTTCGTGTGTTAGGTATGGCGTATTTGGAAGAAAAACGATTGGTGCACAGAGACCTGGCGGCCCGAAACGTGCTCGTGCAGAACACCAACTGCGTGAAAATTACCGACTTCGGTTTGGCCAAGTTGTTGGACGTCGATCAGCTTGAATACACGGCCGACGGCGGCAAGATGCCCGTCAAATGGCTGGCGCCGGAATGTCTCAAGTATAGGGTGTTCACGCATAAAAGTGACGTCTGGGCTTTCGGTAAATAGATTAAATAGACACGTGCAGGATTTTAGTTTTCGAAAAGAAAAATCCCGTTTCTAAACCGACGTCTGCGGTCTGGCCCTTGCAGGTATTACCGTCTGGGAGCTGCTGACTTACGGCAAACAACCGTACGAAAACGTCGACAAGAAAGAAGTGTTGGGCCTGTTGGAGAAAGGGGAACGTTTACCGCAGCCGCCCATCTGCACCATAGACGTGTACATGGTGATGGTCAAGTGCTGGCTGATCGAAAAAGACAGTCGTCCTAGTTTCGAAGAGCTCGCCGACGAATTCGCCAAGATGGCGATCGACCCGGGCAGATATCTGGTAATACCGGGCGATCGGTACATGCGTTTGCCGTCGTACTCGTCGCAGGCAAGTCGAGATTATTACTAAATTACATATAAAAAAACGGCCGTATTGGTTTGTTTTCGACTTTTTTTTTTTAATTTTTAATTTTTATTGCCGGATCGCCAGGACGAAAACGAAATACTGTCAAATTTGGCGACGGAAAGCGCGGATATGAGTATAATGGAAGCCGACGAGTACATGAACCCGAAGATGATGGGCAGCAGCATACCGGGACCGTCGAGGATGGGATCGAGCAGCACGGCGGGCGCGGACATGCACAACGGCAGTGGCAGGCACAACTGGGACCGTGAGCTCAGGAAATTCGGCGACATACATCGATTAGGTAATATATTATAATACATTGTTTTTTTTCCATTCCTAAAAAAAAAAAAAAAACTGTTAGAGACGTTTCAAAAATAATATTAATACCTCCTCTTCATATTGTTTTCATGATGGACAGATTGTGATACTTCCGATGATCTCAGTAACGGAAGCAAAGCGCAAGTGGGCACGCTGAAATTGGATTTGCCCTTGGACGAGGACGACTATTTGATGCCGTCCCCGGCTAACGACGAGACCGACCACAAGCGCCGGCACGCCCCTGCCAACTATATCGATTTGATTGGCCACCAACACACCGAAGGTAAGTGATATTATCAATACAGAAATTATTTTCGATCCCTATCTATATGATTAAGAGTGGGACAAATATAGAACCAAAATAAAAATATATATATATATATCAACGAAAATGTGGCTTTGTTCTTTAAAAGAATATAATACAATATGGTTTTCCATAGTTTACTCGTACATATCTGCGCCTATCTATCAGTGTTGATAAAAATAATTTCATTAAACAAAAAAATTGCACTTTTCAAATATATATATATATATATATATATATATATATATACGTATTTATTTATTTAATTTTTTTGTAAAAGCACGTGTTTATTAATAATTTTGTTAGGTAAATAATTGTTCGGGATATTTTATTTAAACGTACTGAACAAAATCATTTCCTATTAGGTATAACGATATATTACAAATTAATTTCATTTTAACATTATGTGGTCACTACGTATTTGAAGGGAAAACTGCTATACCGGTTGTCATATTAACCATAGAACAATTAACATATTAACAAAACATTGTTTTAATAATTGCGCCCTACTTGTATAATAATATTATATAATAGTCCATTGATAACGTACATTGTTCTACATTATATTATATACAAAAGTAACGTTTACAAATACGAATCTTCTTCTTCGCCTTACACTCCCAGTTACATAGAGTCGGCTATCCCAGTCCTACACCTCCATAAAGCACAATCACCCAACTCTTGTACATCCACTGCACTGGCTATCTTCATATCACCTTCAATTCCATCTATCCACTTCCCTTCCTCTTCCTTTTTTCCCTTCTACAGTTCTACGTTAATTTCCATCAACGCCTCTCAAAATATCTGAATTATCTCTCCGCATAACATGTCCGAACCATCTCAACCTGTTCTTCCTCATTTTCTCCACAATAAAACTCCTACACTACCTCTTATACGTATTAATTTCTTATTCTATCTTCCCTAGTCACTCCACACATCGATAATAATAGCATTCTCGTCTCCGATACACTCGTCCTCTGTTCCGTTTTGCTGTCCACTGCCCAGCATTCCGAACCATACAACATACCGCTGGCCTCAACTACTGTTTTGTAAATCCTGCCGTTTCAGTCTTATTGCAGGCATCCGCTTGTCACACAAAATACCAAAATACCACTTCACACTTTATCAAAACCACCATTTATTTTGTACTACCGATTCCATGGTAGGTACTTGAATCGATCAACCTCACACTCTGCATCCTCACTCTTCTTCGTTACGCGCCTTGCCTTATGAATTCGCCAATAATTGCCTCCAAAATCGTACACAAATGTGTCACTGTTCACGAATCCTTGTAGTTTTTTCCCCTCAATCTCCATTCTTCAAGTCTGTCTTATACACACTAGGTACATTATCCGAAAACGTCATGCACCACACTGGCACATCACCTTGTACGTCTCTCGTCGTAACCTTGTCCAGTGATGTCGATTACTAAAGAGAACAGGTAGGGCTAAAAAAGCCGACCCTGGTTGGTGCTCTTGTACTCTTACACTAAAAATCCGTTTCTCTACACACACACACACACACACACACACACTCCTCACTCGTGTCCTCGCCCGTTTCAACGTTTACACGAATACGACTAGAAAAATATAGTGTCTTCGTGATTAAAAATCTTGTAGTAAAACACTCGTTTGGTGTTTTTTGTTTTTTTTTTTCTACAGCGGAATACGCCAACGGCAGTAGTCTACCGAGGCCGGTGGCACTGGCCAAAAACTACCATCCGGACTTCTTGCCGCCAGCCCAAGCAAGCAGCGTGGACAACCCGGAGTATCATTTGACCGGTGGCGGCGAACCGGCGACGTCGTCGTCGCCGACCGCGATCATCCACCTGCACGGTGACGGTGCTGCTGCGGCAACGGCACCGGCGAGCGTGACCGATGCGTCTGCCACGGGCGAACCGCCGCAGTCACCCGCGGCCACCGCCAGCGGTGGACGGAGTTTGGAGGACGAGTCGGACCACGAGTACTACAACGACTTTGACCGATTACAGAGGGAACTCCAACCGCTCAGACGGAACGAGACGACCGTCTAACGACAACGGCGATAGTCCCCAAACAGTCGGTGGAAACGACCGGTTTATCTTTCTTTTTTTTTTTTTTTTGTATTTTATATAGACGTTTAAGTATTGTTGTTGTTCTGTTGACTCGTTTTTAAGAATTATTAAGAGACAACGACGGAGAGAAAAAAAAGTAAACAAACTATTGCGATTTTTCCATTTCATTTTTGATACATAGGTACCTATTTAATATATTGTTTTGTGTATATTTTTTTTTTTAACAAGCTATTTTTATTTGTATACATATCTGTGCCATTTTCTATCCGCTGACTGTACATTGTAGTATTATTATTATTATTACTATTCGATAGAAATAATGTTGTAAAGAAAAAATATTTTTATATTTACCTATATATATATATATATATATATATAATTGTTATCGTTTAGGAGCGCGCAGACAGTAGGATTTTATTGTGACCGCGCGTGTACAACACAGTTTGCCCATACCTAACACTGCAGCAATGCAACGAATAAGTGTGGATTGAACGAATTATTTTTCTCTAATTTAATGTACTTAAAATTAAATCAAAAAACTAATCATCTACCGACCCCACGGACGGCCTTTTTTTAATATGACTTTATTGTGGGCAGACAAATATATATATATATATATATTTATTCTATTTTTTTTTTTTTTTTTTAAAGGCTGTGATATTTATAATTATTGTATATATATATATATGTTTTTCTCGAAATCATTCGATTGAAGAAGCGTATAAATATTTATAACGTTCAATACGATATTATTTTGTGTAAACGTTAGCTGTAAGAGTGCCGCCAAGGCCGACAACGACAAATTGTATAGGTATATGTATAACAAATACTTCTCCCGCCCCCCAAATTGTAATTACAATTGACTATGGTGGCAATATTTTTGTTTTATTCTATGGGTAATTTAACTGATCGATTATCGTAATAATATTATAATATCGTGTATTTGAATCGTACGCGCACGCCGCGTATAATTACCAGCTACACAATCGTTTGACCTATTATAAATTTAGATAGATATGTATTATTTATAAGTAGACATAATGTGTAAGGGAGATTTTCAAACTGACCTATTGTACTTATATGTATATATATATATATATATATATATATATATTAATTTAAACATTATAATTTTGTCGATTTTTTTTATTATTATTATTATTATTTTTTTTTTTTAGATCTCTTAATTTTCTACGTATCGTCATAACTCACACTTGTTAAGATTTAAACATTTGATAAAAAAAATATAACTCGCCATCAGCCATTGCCGTTGCACACGTACCTACCGATTATATAAATGTATTAACACGTTCGAATTTATTGTCGTTCCCTCGCGGTTAAAAAAAAAATAATAATAATAATAATAATAATAAAAATATTACCTAATATTTTTTCATTCGTATGACATGTTTTATATCCGATATTATTACCAAGTGCCATTTGTTTACACGTTTCGTCGATTATGAACGCTGCGTACAAAATATAATGAATCGAGTACTACGCTGCAACGATTATTATTATTATTATTATTATTTTTTATTGTGTTATCATAACTTTACTATAATTATTGTATAAATGTGTTTACTCGGTATAAAACATATTACGTGATTTATAAACTATTGTACGCGTTCTGTACACATTATGTGTAAAATAATAATATTATACTTGTAATTTTTTTTTTTTTTGTAAGTCTGTAAAGTGTCAATAAAAAAACAAGTTGATCGATATGTCTTTTTGTTATTATGATCTCCAGTAATATTATCGATTGTGTCATATCGACAAAGTCATTTGTAGTACTTACCGTCAGAAGACAATATTATTGACGATTCGTGTCAATACGGAGCTTGTCCCGGTGCGTTTTGTGTTGTTTATTAATTTTCAAAAATTACTTTGACAACCCCACCCCCCTTCCCCATAAATTTCAAACTATTTTAAAATTCATTCGTTTTCTATTGTTGAAAAGCGTTCGAGTAAAAATTCTAAACACTTTTGTAATCATCGAGTACTGTTTTAATAAATACTTTTATTCTAAATTGTTTCGACCACGATTTGTTAGTTTGTTGAATACCTTTATGAGTAATAACATTTAAATTGATTTGAACTGTTCAGATAACTACTGTTTGCACGGCTTTAACGTATTAAGTCGTTTCTCAACTGGTGTGTCGCCGAGTAAATCCAAATGTGTCGCGTCAAGTACTAATATTAAATGACACAAAATGTACAAACATTGTTGACACTATTTACAACAATTTATAGGCATTTGATATAATTTTATAGACATTTCACCACGTATTGATATGTTATGTAAGAAAATATATCGGTCACAAATTTCTCATTAAAATGCTTGTTTTATGTTATATTTTTCTTTGTCATTTTTAAGTTTACATCATTATAAATTAATTAGGTATGAATATTTAATATTAACCATTGTTCTTTTTTATTGTGTGTCACAGAGTATGGAATATTTTAATAGTATGTCGTCATAATACAAAGGTTGAGAAACGCTGCGTTAAACAGTCATAAATACGAGTACAACGTTTATTTCGCTGATCGCTAACAAACAGTTTTGTGATCATGGTTAATATTGGCAGTGTCGAACGTGTCCGGCGAGTTGACCGAATAAAACCGCATACACTAAACTTTAGATTAGTGTACCTTAGAACTACTAGACTTTTATGTTAATGTCGCGAATTGTTTTTACAAAAAAACTCTGTATTTTTTCCTTAAACAATAACTACTTTTTAAATTTTAAACACTGTATGTGCAGTAGTGGTATAATTAATGTAAGTTTTATAAAATGTATTATTTTATTTAGTTTTTGCATTTCTAACAACATAACTTCCTATAAACTGTTATTGAAAATGTTCAACTATTATGGATAGTTCTAATACTGAGCAAGACGAGATTTTTAAATTTTTATTCTAGGTTCCTTATTTACTCGAATATGAAATAAACGGCAATAATAATTCTAACACAACTAAACTAAAATATTCGCAATATATTTATAATTAATAATGTATCGGCGGGTTGGATTACAATAATTTTTAATTCGAATCGTATACGAAAAAAATAAAAATAAAAATCTTGTTACTTTATTTTAAATGATAAAAGTATTATACTAAGATTCGACCGGTCAGTGTGTGGTGCGAATGCTACTGAACCTCGGTCCGTACAAAATAGTCATATAAAAATAAAACCCCCTATGCGTAATTTACAGGCGCAGGTAAATATACAATCGCATCTAACAAATAATTTACATATAATGTTGAAATAAAATAAAACAATGTTATAACAAATAAAAATTAGAAAATAAACACGAAATCTTTTCGTTTTAGACATTTATTTTAGATATTTCGAATTAAATAAAATTTTAAGCTTCGCGTATAATGCAAGTCCATACAGTAAACTTTGAAAATAAAATACGTGCTAACTTTTATCATATTATATTAAATATCACAGCAAGTACATTTTGTATAGTGCTTCATGTTCGGGATCCTTAAAACGAGGTACGAAATTTATTTTAACTATTTCGTCAATGCCTTCACTTTCGGATGGTTCTTCAAATTTGGAACTGAAACAAACAAACATTCAATAATACAGTCGCACGCATTACTTTTGGAATATTTTTAATATTTCGATTAAATAACATTACGAATAAATTATTATGTCGTTTTAAATTTTTTTCATGCCGTTGATAGCAATACAATGCAAGCAACTATGATTTTTTTTTTTTTTTTTAGTAGCAAAGCAAGAGTGTAATTATATATGTTCACTTTTTAGAACTAGATTTAGAAAATAAAACATTAACTTTCTATTACACTAATACCAATACTGCGATGGTAATAATAACAAGGGCCAAAATAAAATAAAAAAATTTTTTAATTACAATACGCGAGTCAAAAAAAATATAAATAAATAACATTATATCTGACAAAATGTTATGTATTTTTAGAATCTAACTCTTCAAAAAAAAAAAAAAAGTTATACCTAACCATTTTCAGTGAAAAAAACAACGGAAATAGTATTTTTCATTCTCCTGAAAACCTTTAGGAATGTCGTTTGCTTACTTTTTTCTTGTAATATTTGATATAACATATACTAGAAATTAGGTTATTATATTAGAAAACGCGATACGACATCACAAATTTCTATTATTTACAATTTTAATTAATTATTATTATTTGTATTTATTTTAAGACTTGCACATTATACATATTTTTACCTTGCCCACATAACACTGTGTTTTGATCGATAAATCATTAAATCTTATTTTTTCGTAGTTAAAAAAATACTACTTTCGTTAATTTAGAATTTCACAAAACGTTTCTGTTTATAAGGCAATTTCGCATGAATAGTACATAAATGCATAATAAACATTATTATTTAAACGTAACAAAATTATACTGTAAACACATACACAATAAACATCATCTAATGGTTTGATACTTACAAATACATATTAATTACAATGTCCGACACTTTTTGATGCGATTTGTCCGTTAATTCTCGAAACTATATGAACAATTAAATCAATATTACAAATCGTCTTAAAAGCATACTTATTTGGTCAATAGTTAATACGTATATATATATATATATATATATATATATATATATATATGTATAGGTATACACAAAAAGTAGTAAAAACAGTTTATTTAAGTTTAAATTTACTTAACTTTTAGGTTTAATTACGAAATTATAAAACGCATCAAACGTATTTTGAATAACATAATATTCTATTGTACAGCTTAATGTGTTAAAGATCAAAAGCTTTAGGAAAAATAAGTATATATATAAACGGATTTTGATTTTATAGAAAATAATGAAATGTAGTTTTTTGAATAATAATAATAATAATAAACATTTCATTTTATTTGGGATTTGTTTATTAATGCGAATAGGTTAAGACAGACAAGTTTAAATGTTTTTTTTTTCAAACAACACTTGTACTTTAAAATGGAAAAATGTGTAATTAAGATTAAGATAAAATTGAGCTGCAATATATATCAGTTACAATAACTTGGGTAGAGTCGCTTAGATGAGTGTTTTAATAATATTAATAATAATTGTTTTCGATTTCAAAGCAACAGAAAACAATTATGAGACAATTTTAAGAACTATAAAGGATTCAGAAAAAAAAAATTGTTTCAAGAACTCCTAAAATACTTTAGGTATAGTAAGAATAATATTTAATTCGAATTTGAAGATTCAATACCTAAAACTATAAATTCTATTGCATGAAATCTAAAATATTGATAAACTTGTAAAACATTTACAATAATCTAAAATTCAGTGTTTGTAATATAATTGGAATAATATAAATATTGTTTATCTTTTGAGCTTTTTAACAAAAACAATGAATATAAATATTGGTTTAAATATGGTTGTTCTTCAAAGCGCATTTAACAAAAATTAATTAATCTTAATATATTTTTTGGGCGTATCCATGTTACTTATTTTTTTCTTGATGTTTCAGATCCATTACAGCAGTGGCATAGGGCTGACTGGGCTGCACCCCCCCCCCCTCCTCGAAATGAATAAATAATCAGTTTTTTACCGTCTATACATATTATTAACATATAAATTAATTATCAGCCTCAGCCCCCCAAATAAAAATTCTGACTACGCCACTGCGTTACATGATCCATCTGCAAAATGTTCAGTGAGCAACGTTCTTCTTTGACTACCAACGTGACCATACGTATACACACGTTAATACTATGTCGTGGACAGTCACGGCAGTCAAAGAAAAATGTTACACGCTACACCTTCTGATGATGAATCCTGTAACAGATCCGAAACATCAAGAAAAAATAAACGTGGAAACATTATAAAAATATAATAAAACTAATAATAAAATTCACGAAAGCTGCAACAAATTCAAAATGCCAATCTGTTCATATTATGTAAGAGATGAAAAGTAATTAATGTGATCGTTTAAAAATGCAAATTAAAGAATGTATATATAAATATAAACTTATAAATAGATTAAATTTTTTTTTTTTTATAAATTTTTCAATAAAAAACAAACACTTCTTTTAATAATATTTGTTTAAAAAAGAATTATTACTAAAAGGTTTATATATTTGTTTAAATAAATGATATACAGAGTGTTTTTTTTTTCAATTACATATATGTAGTATTAAATTGTACATATATATATAAAAAAAAAATACCTAAAACAAATGACAAATTACAATTATACATTTTAGTGCTGAATTCGATTTTTTTTTAAGAGAAAGAAGGCGAAACTTGCCCGGTCTTATCAGTATCATCATAACATTGTTTTTACTATGCTTCATGTTAACATCGAAATTTACCCTCATATAAAATATCTTTATTACGGATTATTTTAATTATTTAAAATTGAAAAACAACAGACTTTCTCATGTGCTTACTTTATTGTTGTGTTTCGCATGTTCTTTAGAGATATTCATTAACAACACTCGAACCGGAACGTTCATACTTTTAGCTAAATCTATAAACCGTTTTCTCGATTCAACATCAGGGTTTGTATTGTCAATCACTACACTCATTTCATTTTTTTTTAAATATCCTTGGGCTTCATTCAGACATTTCTGGTATGAACCCAAAGCGTCTCTGCTAATTATTTTTGTACGACCATGGCGTCCCAATTTATTGGACGCAAAATAACTTTTTCCTGAACCAGGACAACCAACCATTATGATCATCTAAAAAAAAAAAAAAAACGAAAAATTAATATTTATTAATTTTAATAATAATTAATCCTTATTTGTTTTAAACATTACCTCTTTTTTATTAGAGGAAAACAATTTGGACGGTGGATCTGTAAACTTGACATTAGCCATAACGTCATTAGGATTAAATGTTGGTAATTTAAATTTTTCAGCATTTGCTTTCCAAAAGTATTCTTCAGGTGTATAAAATTTGAGACCAATATTCATGGCAAACAATCGGTCACAACAAGAATGGTCTTTTTTAATTTGTCGGCTACTACTACCAATCCGAACAGGCCGGCCAGCAGCATCGCCACAAAAAAAACTTGTATGCATATCAATTGCCAAACCTCCATTATACTAAAAGAAAAATATACATGATATATAAATTATATCATATTCGATTTATCTAAGTTTTTAAATAAAAAAAAAAAATTACTTTACATCAGATACTAAAACATTCCACATTCCTGGTGCAGGTTTTCTGTATATATCGCTACAGGTGGCCACGAACACTTGAACAGGCGTTTCAATCATACCAATTATATTTTCAATTTTCTCCTTAAATAACTTTTCATTTACTTTTTTACTTCCAATACCTCCTTGATTAGTGAATATCACAATTTTATAACCATCGTCTGACAATGTCCTAATAGTTTTAGTAACTCTCGGACAGTAAATTTTCCAGTCTTTATCATCAATAGGAAAAACTTTACCCGATTGGGTGACGATAATCGTTCCGTCCATGTCAAAAGCTGCTATCTAAAACATTAAATACAGATATTTAAATAATTTAAAAAAAAAACAAATTAAACAAATAATTTTTAATTTACTTTATTTTTATGAACAAGATTCGAACTATTATACACCAATAATGTACCATCTCTTGTTTCCCATTTTTCTGTAAGACACGTGCGAGGTTTTTTAGATAAAATATGTTGATCCGATAAGGTCATCGGCCTTTTGCTGGATTCAACACCATAATTTGGAGGTGATACAAAATCCAATCGATATGTGTGTTCACTGTTGAACAACAGTGACACCGTGTCACCGTGATACAAAAGTCGCTTTTCTCCTTTTATCATAGATTCTTCATTAACAGCGGACTTGTTACTACCCAATTGTTCAACTAATACTCGGCCCATTGAATAATCTGCTTCAAATTTCACTAACAGAGTGAATCAATTAATTAAAAATTTGTAACTAATTTAGGAGTGCCAGATTTTCAGATATTGTAATCAAGGGATTAAAAAAAAAAAAACTCAATTAGTATATAATATATATATCTTTATAAATAAAATAACTTGTCCTGACTGACTGATTTATCAACGCACAGCCTAAACCGCTGGGTCTAGACACTCGAAATTTTGCACACAAGTTCCTTCTACATCATAGGCGAACACTAAGAAAGGATTTTTCAAAATTCCACCCCAAAAGGGGTGAAAAAGGGGTTAAAAGTTTGATATATCGATTAACGCACAGCCCAAATTGATAGGTCTAGAGACTATTTTTTAATTATTTTACAATACAATACAAATTATTAAAATATTTTAATGGTTATTTCGGGTGATCAGTCTTAAAAAGGTATTGCTTCCACAGCGAGTTATACCCAAAAGGAGTTGAACACACAATTATTTTCCCGGGTATAATAATTTTACTATTTTTTTCACAGAGTTGTTCCAAATACTTCTCTGAGTGTCCCCACTTTTTATTTTTTGTCTGAGGATGGGAGGAGGGATGTGTTATATTTAAATGTTACGGTTTTTCGGCGTTTTTCAATAATTGCGACTTGGGGACACTCGAAGAAGTATTTATACTCTGTGAAAAAAATTTTTAAAAAAAAGGACAGTTCTATTACATATACAAGTTCTCGTTTAAAACTGTGCACGGGCGAAGCTGGATAATTCAGCCAGATATATATATATATATATATATATATACACATTTTTGAACAAATTAATATTATTTGTATACCAATTATTGTAAACTTTTTTTTTTTTTTTTGATAAGTTTAAATAAATAGGTACATAAAGTAATTTGTTCATAATATCTATAACGCCTAATGGAATAACCATATAAATTTGTAGTGTTATTAATAAATAATGTTATTTAATATAAAACAATATACATATTAAAATAATTTGATTATTATAACGGTAGGTACTGATGTGAATACAATAATTCTATACTAACTGGTAATAAAAATAAAATTCAGTAACTACGCTAGTATTAATTATATGTCAAACTATTGAATTATTAACTTCTTGGGAGAGAAAAAAAAATTCAAAACTAAACCTCTTTACCAAATATCGATGGAGAGTTCTTATATTTGCTATGTCCGTGTTATTAAGCAATAACAGACTGGATCGTTTAACTTATTAATAACAGAATATATCTTTATCACTTAATTACTAATTGTACAGTATAAGATGTCGAGATATACATATTTTAATTTTTAATTTACCTATTACTGGAGAAGAAAATCACGAGTCAAAGAACATATAATATAGATTATAATTTGTATACGAGTAACTAAACTGAATTCACAACAAATAACGTATAATAATATAATACTATATTTACTCTGATTTTTCGACAGTCTTTGATTGACGATTCCGGTCTGTTGTGTTCTGCCCAATATCAAAGGTTCCTTATCCAAGAGGATAAACTTCAGTTCTGGATTAGTTATCGACACTAAAAAACAAATATTTGCATTGTTGTTGGTGTTCGTCGAGAATTCCGACATGGTGAACTAATCGAACGCTGTTTAAAAGTTATAGAAACGAAAACTAAAAAGTAAGAGTAGGTAAAGTAGGTATAGACTGGGAACATTAATATTTAAAAATCACGAACAGGACTTCAGGATAAATCATAACAAAGCTTCTGTTAAAACGTTTACAAGTTGGAGAAGCACGTAATAACACAGAATATAACAATGAGATAATGAGAAAAAAAAATTCAAATTGTTTGAATGTTGATAACCAGCACGATAGTAATCACGGACCAAGATGGACCGCTACCTTTTGTTCCAAAATTATCAAATGTGTACTTGTTCCAATCAACCTTTGTCCCACCAAATATTGCCATTTGTTCCAAATACGTTTATTCAAATCACATGTAATTCAAATAACTTTTGTTCCACATGATTTATCTTCCATTGTAGTTCAAGCCGGTATGCCTTGTAGGTTATTGATAACTGATATCGAATGGTGTCGATTTACTTTTTGTGGCGCCACTCTGTGTATGATAGAAATAGCCGGGGAGATATAGGATGGTTTTACACACGACCAGTTGTCGAAATGGGGGGTGCACAGTGCTTGAATTGGGGATGGACGCGGGGGGACGGAGTCCCCTTTCTTTTTTCAAAATATTGTAGCGTACCCCTTCTAATTTTTCATACCGGAACGCAGAGAACGGGACGGTCAAGACTCTAAAAATATTTATTGAACAAATGAAAATTAAAAATTTTATTAACAGGGAGTGGTCGGTAGTTGTCACAATATACAAACAATATATTTCTTGAAATGGCAATCGTCGATTGCCAATTTTTCTCAGTATTATTTTGTTATTACGAACACAAAATATATTTATTATATATGTTGTTATTTTATAAAATATATTTTATTTTCATAAGAACATTACTGTTCAACACAGTTTTCTCGTCAAAACAAAATACAAACGATTTATGAAAAATTAACCAGTGCGAAACTAAAGTTAACAAAAAAAATATAACACTTCAAAGTTCAGTAAAAGAAAGAAAGCAGACTGTATTTAACAAATTATCAATAAAATTCAATATAACAAACAATAATTAATCTTAAAATAAAGGAATATTAAATATAATGTTTACATAAATTCCATACAAAGTTACTGGATAATATAATTATTAATTATTATAAAACGATAAATACACGAAAAAGAAAGTAAAAAAACCTGATCCTTGAATGGATGAAACTCAGTGAGCTTTTCATTGAGTTTCATCCACAAAATACAAGGGATACTCGAACGATAAAGTTTTCTTGCGCAAAACACAAATAATAGTTTTTGTAAAAACAATGACGAAATATTATAATTTTGACAATGACACAACAACAAATTTAAATATCAATACCAACAATAATAATCATAGTATTTGCTTAATTAAACAAGTAAATAAAAGTAATAGTAAATTAATAAAAACAAAAAAAAAAAAAAATAATAATAATAATAATAAATGCTCCTTTATTTTATGGCGTAAATATTTAAAGTTAAAAAAAAAATGATGCTTATTTATTATTGTATAATGAAAAATATAGTTAGGTGTGGGGCGAAGCCCCCCACGAATTTATAAGACATTATAATCTGCTGGAACGCACATTATTTTTGTACTTTTGCATCCCCCTTCTAATTTTTTTCCAATTCAAGCACTGGGGGTGCATATGAGGGGATGCCATCCTTCCACTCTTTTTAGTTAGTATATTTCATCCCCCCCCCACTTATTTTGTTTAAAACTATTCATCCCTCTTGGATTAAAAAAATTTTTTTTTGTATAATTTGCAGTTGTTATGTTGACTAATTTTTTTAGAAAAATATCTTTGAATCTCTTTTTCTTTGTTAAAACTATTTTGTTTTCTAAAATATCAACATTCAATAGATTTAAACGTCATTTAATCAAAATCATAAAAAAATATAGTTCACTGTCAAGTTTAATAGGGACGGAGTTAGAACTTTTTGTCAAAAAAAATCCTTTTTCCTTTGCTTATTCTTTAACAATATGGACCGAAACTTTGCCCCCCTTTTAAAACTTGAAATGACGACACTGCTTCCATCCCCCCACTTATTTTGATCCACTTTGACCACTGATGATAGATATCTTTTCCTATATCGAAAATACTGCATATTATTATGGACAGTAACGGATTCAAGTTATATATTCGTAGTTGTAATGAGTTACTAATAAAATGATTATAAGTCGTCGAAAATACTAAGTATACTTTTCGATTTTTCATGTTTGAAAAATTTGAATAGTACTTTATTTGAAGGCCTACCATTTGCAGTGCTTACAAAATTATTATAAAAATTTTGGCTCCCCACCCCCCATTGGATTTTGGGTCCAGAAAAAAGAAATGAAAAAATTTTGGGGAAAACTATGAATAGTTTTTTTTACATCACAGCGTTCCGTAAAAGGATATTCCGGTATCAGAATTTAAAATTTTGAATTTTGTTCACCCCTCTTAACCACATTCTATGCTACCTTATATTTTGAAAATAATTTCGAAATATCAAAAAACTTCAAATGTACTTTTTATTTGCGAAATGTGTAAAAAATGTAATATAATATAATATTGCACAGAAATTCGTCATTAAATAATATTTCTGATAATAATTAAAATGACCATTTATTGTAACACACGCGGACTCGGGTAGTATTTCGAACGCTGTATTCAAGATACTTTTTAACCATGATGACCATTCAAATTTCAATTACATTTTTGTAAAAATTAAATAATAAATAATAAAGGTAGGTTCTTGACTTCTCCTATAATATTAATATAAATTTATAATACAATATTAATAATGTATAATATAATGTTTGATTTCTATTACTTTATATTATCCCTGTATATTTTAAAATTTTCTGAGGAAAGAAAAATTTTCCTTTTTATGAACGAGGAAAGGAACTAGTTCCTTTTTCCGAGCCTGAAACGAGAAAGGGTTTAGTTCTCTTTTAGCAAAAGCAGTGGCGCAGGAACTATTTTTCACTCGGGGGGCAAACATTTGATATATATAAATATATATTTTTTTTCAATAATTTATAAACAAAAAACTAAACATTTTTTTTATCAATGTTGCCTCATTTTGAGGTATATAAAATGTCTAAGAATGTATGAAACCAGTTAAACAAAAAAATATATATGAAAAATATCATAGTTTTTTTTTTATATATATATATATATATACCTAACAACCTATATATATATAAAATATATAATATATTATTTAGTATGTGTATCATTTACTTAAAATATGTGTGTTTGTGTATATTGTAGTAACTAGTAACATATGTACAAAGTTAATAACATTAATAACCAATAAAAGGAAGTTATTCCTTTATAAAAAAATACGTATGCTCGAGGAAGTAAACAAAATCCACGACTGACACAGATGCAAAAATTAAAAACCCGTAGCATATTTATTTTTAGATGTTGATAAAATGTACTGTAGTTTTACCATCTGCTTGTTATTGTATGATTTATAGAATTATTTTGAGATTAATTATATATGTTTACATTGATGATGACTGTTCATTTTATCCGAGGGGGCAAAAGTATAACTTAGCCCTCCCAGAATTATATCTGGGGGGGCAACTGCCCCCTCTGCCCCCCCTTCTCCGGCGCCACTGAGCAAAAGGAACGTGAACACAAACTAATTCCTCTATAAAATGATAACTTTCCAAGCACTGATAATATATCTGTCGTAATTTTAATTATACTATAATGGGTCTTGCTCGGTTTACTATATAAAATATAATCCAAACGCAAAACACATTATATTGTTTCGGACATAGGACTCATGAGTTAAAAATAAATGATTTATATCGGAATTCCTTCTCTATATAATATATAAATTAATATATGTATACATAGGCGCCATGCACACAGGTGCCCGGGGGCTCAAGCACCCGTTGAAATTATTTAAAGGTGCTAGGCACCCGTTAGAAATATTAAAGGTTTTTTATTTAAATTAATATTAATTAAATAACAGATTATTTTTAAAATAATAGATTTAAAACAAATGTTATTGATCATTTGTGCAAATTAGAACAGTTTGTGATTGGGAAAAAAAAACATCCAACAGATATTATTTTTTTTTATGTAACTGATTTCAATCCAGACAAATTGAAGTTACACAGAGATATGTTTCTAGAAATCGTTAATTCAAGAAAAATTACAATACAATGTACACAAAATATCATAGATTTATTTAAACCAGGCAGCTCATCTGGAAATATATTAGCAGAATTTAATAAACTTTTAATAATTATTTTAACAGTTCCAGTCTCCTCTTGCACCACAGAAAGGTCTTTCTCTGCACTCAGGAGATAGAAAACATTTTTAAGGTCTACAATGACCCAAAATCGCCTAAATGACGTTGCAATATTGCATAATCATCGAAATAAAGATGTAGATATTGAAAAAGTAACAAAGTCATTCATTAATATGAACAAAATTCGACAAAACACATTTTTTTTTGTAGTAATATGTTCTTTAAATTGTAATCAAGTACATTTTTCATTAAATAACTATTAGTTTTATAGTATAGTATTAATCTGTATTGTAATCATTTATGGTAAAATTGTAATTTGTATAATACAGTATAATATAATATATATAATACTATATTATGAACAAATCTTATCATTTAAAGAAATACTTTAACTGATAGCCAGATAGAATATATTTATTCGGAAGATAAACCTCCGTATAAAATGATAAATGTTTTTTAACAATAATTATATATATTATATAATAATAATAACATTTTAATAAATTACTATGTTATTACCTGTCACGGTGGTAATGTGGTGTGATGTCACTACCGATATTAAAAAAAATGAGTTCGTTTACCGATTTCGGTACGGTGGTGTATATTAAACGAATGTACAATGTTTCATGAAATGTTCAGTATAATATTAACGACACGCACACGTATCTCTCCGACGGCCACGAACAATCTCAACGGCTCGACCGGTCGGTCGTTCGCCCGAGAGATATTTTTCGCTATCTTAATATTCATATTTATAATACCCCAATACGACTTGCGGGTAATCAGCAACGCTGCTTAATTACATTATCGCAATTTATCGTATTATTATAAATATGAATATTTCGCTGTCTATCGCGTCGACGTACCGGAGGCGACGACCTTATAATCGCGCGTAATATATTTACGGCGGTAAAGTATTTTCGTCAATGTTTCGCAGAAAGGGGTGGACAGTTGATAATATTCGGCTCGGTGGTGTAAACGATTCGTTTACTCATACACGAGCCGTGTCAACTCTCCCCTGCCAAACTGTCCAACCGGGACGCGATATCGCGTAGAAGCGAGGAAATTTTAAGGCCGGAGTACTCCCCCTATACGCATCGCTGAAACCAATGACAGGATCAGCGGGCTTCAGGGTCATTCGCACGGCTCCATCGAGTTCGATAGAACCAGATTCGTTTGACCCCGGTAGGAGAGCCTCCCGGTGAGGAGCCGGAAGGATTAGGAATTCGGTGGGTGGTCGAGGAAGGCGGCGATTTCTTCCTCGAGGTCGTCCTGCGGGATCTGGCTACTGGTTGAGTCGCCTTCTGTCTCCACCGCATCCACCTCCATCCTTGTCTCCTCACTGGTCGATGGTTGTTTGGTCCCCTCCTTCTCCGCATCGGCTTTGGGGGACGTGCTGGGCGTTTCAACTGATGTGGCGTCCGACTTCGCCAGCCGGAACTGTTGTGATGGCCCAGACTTCTCCTCGTTCCGTCGGCGCATCTCCGCCCTCTTCTTCTGCCGATAGGCTTCAAGACGAGCGGCGGACTTTTTCTTCGCCGACGGAGTGGCTCGTGTTGCCGTGGTCTTGTTCCCTGGTTTTTGGGTTCCTTGACCACTACAAGACTGAACTGGCCCAGCTCGCTGTGTGGCTGGTGGTCGTTGAACCGGCGGCTCCTGGTTCGTGGGTGGTCCCGAACGTTGCCCCACGGGTCCGGCTTTTCCTGGGACGGGTGGCGCTGGCATGTTGGCGACACAGGCTTGCCACCCTCGCAGGAACGCTTCCCACAACACCGGGTGTTGTTGGAGTTCCTCCGTGGTGGCCTGTTGGACCTGCTGTTGTGTCAGCGGGTATCCCAGGAAGCGTCCTCCCAAGTTCCGAAGTAACCGCTGCCCCTCCAGCTGGTTTCTCACCAGGGCCTGGAGCTTTTGCTGGTAGTTTTTGACGGACGATGATCGGGAGCTTGCTGGATTTCCTCCACTTTGGCTGGGGTTGGCTGCTGGCTTGACCATACTGGATTGGAAAGGAGCATGGAATAAATGATTAAAATTTTTTTTTCCCTTTTTTAATGCTTTCGCTGAGGTGTCATTTGACCCTCAGCGTCTCCTTTCGCAGAGTGGGATGCTTTTAAACACGAAACATGGAGTTTTCGGGGTGGAGACTGGTCAGTAAGATAAACTCCTAACCCTACTCGTTCCACCAATCGAACAGGTCCTAACCATTTAGGCGCGAAACCTGCGTGAAACCCCTTGTCCGTGTTTGAGAGGTGATGAGCTTTGTAATAAACCCAGTCCCCAACATCGAATTTTACTTCGGGTTGTGTAACTGTATTTACTCTTTCTCTTTGAGCTTCCAAAGCTTTCCTCTCACATCCTCGTCTATGTTGATTAACTTCTTGCGGCGAAATGGTTGGAGGATTGATCAGGGCCCAGTCGCCTGGTCGTTTGGCTTCTCTACCGAGTACCAATACCGACGGCGGGAACCCTGTAGCCTCATTCAGCCTATTTCGAATCGCGAAGAGTATCGACGATAGCTGTGTGTCCCAAGAGCGATGGCTTTCTCCCAAAAGGTGGGCTCGCAGTCCTTTCTTCAGCTCTTGGTTCCGACGTTCGACGGGGTTCGACCTAGGGTGGTACACCGGAGTGGTCCAACCCTCCGCCCCCCATCGGTCGAGTGCTCTGAGCATTTCCAAAGAAGTGAACTGCGTACCATTGTCGCTAAGACACACACGAGGGTACCCGAACCGTGAGAAAATTCACGTTCAAGTGTTTGCACAATTGTCTTAGAGGTAGCGTTGCCTAATGGATAAGCTTCTACCCACCTACTAAAACAATCAGTTGCCACTAGTATGTATGTTTTGCCCTCCCTGTGCGCGGTAAGGGCCCATTAAATCAATACTAATGACCTCCCAGGGCTGTCGCGGTTTTCTAGACCTCATGGGGTCTGATGGTTTGGAATTTAGGGCTTTTGTACAAGCGCATATGTGGCATGCACCAACATATTTTCTCACCTCGTTTCTCATCCCCTTCCAGTAAAACCGTTGTCGAATAGCCCTGAAAGTTTCCTTCCACCCTGGATGACCGGCCAGAGTGTGGTCATGATACCTCCATAGAATATTGTTTGACTTATCTAGGGGTATTACGATTGGAAAGGATGAACTATCATTGTACTTTTCAACCCTTTTCTTGAGAAGATCACCCACCATCACGTATGATTTTAGTTGGGCTTTCGATCTTCGAGTATTGTTAGCTGGACAATCGGCGGTTATGTTGTCCATTATTGAACGAACATACTGATCGCACGATTGCCATTCTTTCAATACCTCTTCAGAAAATGGTGTGTCAATGGTTTCCTCCTTATGACCTATCAGAGAAAAGTCTATCCGGAGTGCTATGAGTATTATGATGACTTGTTATGGGCACTCCTAATAGGTTCTCGTCAAGTAGGTCTTCATCAACTGGTTGACCGTCAGATGGGTTACGCGACAGCATGTCGGGGCCCTGATTAAGGCATCCTGGTACATGAGTCGTTGTAAAGTCTAAGTTACTTAGTTGTAATGCCCATCTCGTTAGTTTAGACTTTTGGTCTTTGGTCTTATGTAACCAAGTTAATGCTGAGTTGTCGGTAAGGAGTTCAAAAGGTCCTGGTTCGAGGTAAGGACGAAACTTGTCAATAGCCCAAACCACGGCCAAACACTCTCTTTCGACAGCAGCATACCTCTTTTGTGTCTCACTTAACTTTTTGCTAGCGTAGGCGATTATCCGTCTTTCCTCCGGTCTGTCACCCCGTTGAAAAAGAACAGCTCCTACACCTATTTCGCTTGCATCAGTTTGGAGACAAAAAGGCTTACTGTAGTCGGGATAGCTTAGCTTTGGAGACTCGTACAGGGCATTTTTAATAGTATCAAATGCAATCTGTTCGGTCTGTGTCCATCGCCATTTGGTTCCTTGTTTCAGTAAATTCGTTAAAGGTGAAATGGTGTCAGCGTAATTATCTACGAATTGACTATACCAATTACAAACCCCTAAGAATTTACGAAGCTCCTTAATTCTACGAGGTGTTGGGAACTCCCTTATTGCGTCAAGCTTTTCAGGCTGTTTCCCAATTCCCTCTGAGTCCACCAAATGTCCAAGAAATGAGATTTCGGTTGTTCCTAACCTACATTTCTTTGGGTGGCATGTCAATCCATGTCTACTTAAGCGTTCAAGAACTTTGGTTAGATGTATAAGGTGGTTGTCCAAGTTATCCGAATATATTACTATATCATCAAGATATACCTGAACAAAATCATCCAAATATCCTCTTAAAACCTCATTCATGAGCCTAACAAAAGTCATGGGTGAATTTTTCATACCAAACGGGAGAACTCTAAACTGGTAGAGACCTCGGCGTGTACGGAAAGCTGAAAACTTCCTAGAATTATGATTTAAGGAGACCTGCCAATATCCAGATTTTAAATCTAAGACACTGAAGATCTTAGCTCCTCTCATATTTCTTATCATGTCATTTAGATTTGGCATGGGGTAAGCATCAGATTCCGTCACTTCGTTTAGTCGTCTATAGTCGACGCAAAGACGAAATGAGCCGTCTTTCTTTTTCGCCAAAACTATAGGGGCAGCCCAGGGTGAGGTGCTCGGTTCAATAAACCCCTGCTCTTCCATGTCCCTAACCATATCATTGATGATATTTTGTTTTTCAACTGGGTAAGGGTATGGATTTAGTGCAATAGGTGTTTGAACTTTGAGTCGAATTTCATGATCTATCAATTTCGTGCGGCCTACCGTACCATCGAAAACTTCTGGATACTTTCCAAGTATATCATAAAGTTTCTCTTTGATAGTAGGATCACTCGAAATTTGAATCTCAGAAAAAACGTGTTCACCTAACGCCCGGGTTGACTTAGGTCTTGTCCAACAAACCGAAGTTCGTTTGTCGGTCCCTAAGTATATAGTACCTGCTGAGTAGTCCCATGACACTTCGTTTTCTACCAGAAAGTCGTGTCCTAGGAGAATATCACAGTACAGGTCATCTAAAATCGCAGCCTCAAATGAGATGGATAGGTCCGCGATTTGCGTTACGAAGGCGACGTGGCCACTTATGGGTTGAGTGTGACCATCAGCCATTCGAACTAAAGAAATTGGTCCTTTAATGATTTTTCCGAATTTCTTAGAAATTTCTGGTCTGACATACGACTTTTGTGCTTGAGAATCTAACAAAGCGGTAACAAAACCCGTTTCAAACTCCAACTCAATGGATGGAGTTGATATTTTTATCGGTGTTTTGTTAATTACAGTTCCTACAGCTGCACATCCAAAACTATCGGAGTTCTCAATAGAAGCAATCGATCGTTTATGGAGTGGTTGTTCAACTATGTTTGTAATGTTGTCGTCTCTGTGATTCTCTAAAATACAGTCGTGTTGTTTGTCATAGTCATTCTGATTCTGTTCGGCTCCTAACAATATTTCCTTTAAAATTAGTTTTGTGGGTTCTGCGTGACTAGTTGATCTTTGGTCAAGATTAGCAGAGCTAGCACCAGATTTGCCCTCAAATGCTAAATTTTTTTGATTGGAAATATCTGGATTTTCGAAACAGAAAGTAGTGTCGTCTAAAATATGATTTAGGTCATTTATTTTTGTTACTTTATCCTGAACATGAATGTTGGATTTTGGGTGACTAGTACCAATCTCCGATGAATGTAATGAGTGTTCAGGTAAAGATTTATAAATGCTGGTCCCACATATTTTATTTAACGACATTTCTACTGATGACTTATCTGACATTTTTTTAGAAATTTCAACGCCTATCCGTCCCTGTTCTTCTACAGCTACGTTAGTCGATTCAGGTGGTGAATTTTCAAAACTATGAGCTAATAAAAGAGGAACTTGGCGCGAATCGTCGGAAATTTTTGATGAACCCGTGGAGTGGACTAAGCTCCGCCGGGTCTCGGTCCATTTCCCGAAGACTTGTTAGGGCATTCATTGTTCCAATGTGGCCCCTTACAGTGCTTACATGGGAGGGATGGTTTCCGATAACTTGTAGGCGCAGTTTGAGCTTTGCCTACGGGTGCAGAAGAAATTTTCCCCGAATCACCATATTTGACCTTGACGTGCTGATTTGTTTTGTTCTGGGTCTCCGGTTTAATTAAAACCGAGACATCAAGAACTGCAGCTATTCGTCTGAGTTGGTGTAATAACAATCGGAGGTCATGGTAACAGATATGTCGACCGATTATTTCTCAGCCCTGACAGCCTCAAGTATACACTGTAAGTCATTGCGGGTGCCTGTTAACGGTAATTTGCGGTACGAACATTCACGCCTAATTTCGGTCAACGACATTTCATCTAAAGTTTTACTCATTTTATTAGTTTGTTTACGCGCAGTAATAAAATCAATACTAAAATAAAATGGGCGATATTTGTATATCACAGTGTAAAACTTTGTCGTGTATATAAGTGTATATTATATTAATTTAAAAAATAAAATAATAAAATAAAATAATATTATTCGAAACGTAAACAAAACAAAATACGTATGTAAATAATAACACAGTATTATCACAGTGATTGTCGCCGTTCGTATACTTTTATCTGAATGGTATATTACCTGTAATAATAATAATACATTCAATTTTATTTCTGCGTTTATCGAACAACGACTGTGGCTGGTTTAATGACCTCGACGCACTATATTTGAGACAGTAATAAAATTATATCGATATAATCATTAAGTCTTAATAGTCCGTAAACGGTAAAATGTAAGAAATAAGAATATTGGAAAAATTACTACTTATTTCTTTGAAAATATATATCGTCGTTAGTAACTGCTATGATAAAATAAATTTATCATAATTTTATTTTATTAATTTATAATATAGATGTGGATGAAGTTATTGAATATTTCAAAATCAACACACCAACCAAAAGGCGTATGGAGTTATAATTAAAACATATACTGTCATCCTAAATTTGTTAATATGTTTATTATATATAAAATAGTGTTGTTAAATTTTTACTTATTAACTAATTTAGGTATATTACATTATATTATTACTTATAAAATAATTTTTTACTATGGTAAATGCAGTTAAATAAAGTTACCCTATCTAAAATTTTTTGTTCATGTTAAATGTCAATGTGTAATGTATCATTTATGACTACCCTGCCAGTAATATCTGCGCACGCTTATGCCTACTACTACACTTTTTTCTTGTCTTTTCATGTAGTTGGAAATTTTTCAAACTGATCCCCCAATGGGGGAGCCTCGGAACGCCCCTGCTTCTGAAACATTGAGTATTAAAAAGCCATATGGGTTAAATTTAGAAGACCAAAATAAATGTTTGGACAGAATTTATTATTTAATATTTGCATTGAGATGTGATGGCAAAAATATTTTACAAGTATTTCAAAAAGAAATTTTAATTTCAACAAAATCAATTAAATTGCTTTTAAAAATATAAATAAAAAAATTTAATATCTCTTATATACTTAAACATACACGTAGATTAAACCAAGATAGACTTGAAAGTTTCTTTTCTTTAATTAGAAGTCAAGGGGAGCTTAATGACCATCCGACACCTTTAAATGCAATGTACAGAATTAGAATTGTTGTTCTTGGTAAAAATCCTAGAATTATTCAAAATAAACTCAATATTGACATACAAAATGATAAAATTAATTTAGAAGAATATTTCGTAGCTAATATTATAGCAAGTGCTGATATGTAGATCAATTGAAAAATGATGAAGATTTGTGAAAGAATCATCTCAAAATAATTTACAATAAATAATGAAGAGGATGGGTTTATTTATTTGTGTGGTTGACTCGCCAGGAAATTTAAAAACAAATATCCACATTTAGGTAATTACATTTAAGATAACAAACTTGAACCATTCCTATAGTACACCTAGTTGGTTACAACATATATCATTTGGTGATTTAACAGAACCAATTGCAGATTGGGTTATGAAAGCTAAGAATTTTGAAAATGTGTTTAAACAATTTCACAAAAATAAAATTAATACTGATCCTAATATTGACAAAAGACTAACTAATTATATATATATGTTTACAAATGAAATATATTCATCAGAACATGAAATGATTTTAATGCATTTTTTGTTTTTGTAATTCTAAAACCATTTATGAGAAATTTATGAAACTATTACCAGTTATAATGTAATAAAGTGTTGTAAAGGGACATCCCTATGATATAAACCGTTAAAAAAATGGGGCTCAAGCACCCTCCGATTTAACTACCTACATGCCATAGTTAACTCAGTGGCTTACGCGTCACTGTAGAAATATATTATAGTGATATCGTGTGAGAAAATATCTATTGTTTTTTACTTATAAAATCTGTTATTCACACCTGTCCATACACAGTACAAAACTCGACGACTGGGCGATACATCAATATTTTTTATGATACTGTGTAGACCTTGAATACAACATATTATTCCAAACAAAAACAGTTGTTATAACAGCGAAAAATGATTTCAACATGTAGTTACAATGTACATCGTATATACAAAAACATATAACGCGAAAGAATTAATATTTTTTACACACTAAATAAGCTAGCAACATATGTGCAATTAAGTAAATAATTTTAGAGGCGACTAATGACAAATAAAACATTACACAATAATAATAATATTTTTCATGCAGTGAAAAAAATGTATGATAATCAAAAAATGAAGTTTTTCATAACAATCAAAAACATAATATGTTTTATTAATTATTATAATTATGTAAACCCAGTGTGATGCGGTATTTCTAATTTTTAGGATTTATAACATATAATTTCTAGAACAAAAGAGCCTGTCGACTTTTTAATTTGCTCTTCTCCTTTTGCTTTCAATTTTCTTTTCGCAGATCCACTCAAATATTGTTAAGCCATGTCAAAATTAAGATAACGATTATATCATATTCTTTTACACAAACGTTTAATATTGTTCTATACTAACATAATCACTACTTGGTGTGTAGAAAATGTACAAAAGATCTAACATTTTACAGTCACCGGTAGATAATTTATTGTTAATCGGAATTCCCTTACAGTTAGCTCTGTTGTGACCGAGTTGCTTGGTATACAAAAAAACTATAATAAAACGTCGGTAATTTACGTTTCACATTGAGCCTACGGAGTAAGTTCACCGTATTATAATCTTTTTGAGTGTAACACATAGGGCAGTATGTATTTACATTTTTCGCGCCCCGGGGCAACACAATTTTTACGCTAAAAAATTACGCTTTATATTTTTTTTTGTTAACACACCATATTATGTCTATAAAAATTTGCCGCCCCCTAAATAACTAAAAAATTTGCCGCCCCGGTCAACAAGTTACACTTGACCCCCCTTAAATACGGTTCTGGTAACACAGTAGCACTGTTTAGTGTTTGTGGTACTATTCAGTAACCCGAGTACTCATTAATGACTGGACAGATGATCGTCCCAATTCTCTGATTTGACTATATCTTGATTGGTTTGACTTAAAAAAGAGGAATTTTGTCTGGTTTTTTACTGTTTCCGAGATTGTTTTGCATTTTGACGAACTCCTTAGAATTTCGTTCCTTACGAAGTACGGCGAACCAGACATCGTTCTCAAACTGATGGTTTGAACGGATTCTAGTTTACGCCAATGACTGTCCTTTAAGTAATAGGCTCATGCTGCTCCCGCGTATGTGAGTATAGGGATGATGTACAATTTTAGAATGTTTATGAGTGTTCTTACGGGGACTGGGCTTTTGCGGTTTAAGATGGGATATAACATATCTCGGACTTGGGCGGCTTTTCTTCTTATGCTATCTACATGGACTCCGAAGTTGAGATGACGACCAATCGTTACGCCTAGATATTTTACATTATTCGACCATTTAATATAAGTGTTGTTGACTTTGATTTGCTTGATATTGGTGGTGCGTTTACAACTGAAAATACAGCTACTGTTTTTGTGGTGTTGATCCGAAGCTGCCACTTTTCAAACCAAGCGGTTGCTAATTGGATTTGCCTCTGTAATTGGGTGATGGCTATGTTAACATTTTGGTTGTTGGTGGTAAACATTGGGAGATGTCAGCCTTATTGTGGGTTGGAATATCGTTAATATAGATGAGATAAAGTGTTGGTGCGAGGCAGGAGCGTTGCGGAACGCCTGCGTGAACTGATCGGATGCTTGAAAATTGCTCATCGTTTTTAGTTGAAAAGGTACGACACGATAAAAAGGATTCTGTGGTCTTTATAAGATGAATAGGTATGCCTATTTGGTGCATTTTGTAGAGGAGGCCGTCGTGCCAGACCCTATCGAAAGCTTTTTCTACATCTAGAAATACTGAAGCTGTATGTTCACGATTTTTCATGTTTCTGCTCACCCTATCGACCAGTCGAATTAGCTGTTGTGTCGTTGAGTGTTCATTTCGAAAACCTGATAGCTCTGGTCTGATCCGGTCAGTGATGAATTTTCGCAAGTCCTCAAGAATTATTTTTTCGTATATTTTTGATATGGACGAAAGTAGTGCTAATGGCCTGTAGTTCTCGTGAAGTTTGGTGTCTTTACCCGGTTTTGGTATAGTTATTATTATGGCCTTCTTCCAGGCGGACGGGAAATAGCAGTTCCTCAAACAACCGTTTATTATTTTGGTGAGTATTAGGATCATATTTTTGGGGAGGAATTTAAGGGCTGTATTAGTTATTAGATCTTCGCCGAGAGCTTTTTTCTTTGGTAGTTTAGAAATTATTTTTTGAATCCTGGCTGGTAAGATGAATAATTTAGAATTGTATATTGAAACTGATTTTATGTTTCGGATGGTACTTGAATCTTCTGGGAGGTCGGGGCCAGGATTTAGAGAGAATTGAAGTTCGAACGAGTTTGCAAAGAGTTTGGATTTTTCGTTTGTCGGGAAGAATAGACCGAAGGGACTCTTTAGGGGGTGAGTGGCTGGACGCTTGTTAAGAAGGCACTGTTCAGTTTGTACATTGAATTGTTTGTTGTGTCCAAAGAGAATAGAAGTTTGTCCCATTCATCTTGTTTATGAGTTTGAAATAAAGTTTTTATAAAGGAAATTTTTGCGTTAAGTTTTGATTTGGTTGTTGGGTCGCGATATCGCTGCCATTCGCGGCGTAGTCGATTTTTCTCATTAATTTCCCGTAAGACTTCTGCCGGTAGCTGATTGAATGATCTGGAGTTGTTTTTCCTGGTGTTTGAATCTACTGCTAATTTGATGTAGTCCGTAAAGTTACGTAAGGCTGCGTCGATGTCTGCTTTAGTATTTGTTTTGGGATTTAGATCTGTGACATGTGTGCGTAGATATTCAGTGAATTTGGTCCTGTTGATGTGTCTGTATGATTGAGGTGGTCACGATGATATAGGTGTGCTGTGAACCTCTAGCATCACAGGATTATGGTCGGAAGAGAGCTCATTTAAATTTGTAATCTGAATTGACATTGGGACCTTAACTAAAGCTATATCTAGTACATCTGATTTGTGAGATTGGGTGTTTGGGTAATGAGTAGGAGTGGACGGAGCCAATACTATGTAGTCGTTTTCTTGTACGTGCCTGTAGACAGAGTTACCCGCCTTGTTGGTGGTTCGACTATTACATAGGGAGTGTTTCGCGTTGAAGTGTCCGGCAGATATTGACCAGTCTTTGGGTGAGAGTGTCTAAGTCGATAGTGTCAAGCGTGGCGTTGGGAGGTTTATAGACGGCCGAAAAAAGTATTTCTTTGTTTTTGCTTTGATGATAACGGAAGTGGATTGAACGCTAGTTTAAAGTTTTGCTTGTTGGTGTGTTATGCGGCGGTGCACTAGAATGGCTGTACCACCATGTGCTGGAGAGCCCCTGATTGGTGGAAGATCTGATCTATATGTGTAGAAATTTGGAATTTTGAGTTTGGATGTAGGTTTGATATTAGTTTCACTGAGGAGGATAACGTCAATATTTAGTTTTTGCACAAGTGCGTGAAGTTCGTTTATTTTCTTATTGATGCCGTTTGAGTTCCAGAGAATAATTTTTAGGTTATTCATTTGGATTAGTTAGTAGATTAAGGAAGGATTTTATTGTTGTAATCATTATAGTTTTTGGATCGTCAGTCGTAGTTAATGCGGTGAGGAGCTCCAGTAAAATAGATATTACGCGGTTGACGTTTAAGCTGTTATTACCTCTGGTAGCCGCAGAGTAGTTTGTTAGACATGGGCTTACAGCAGGAGTGTTAGGCGTATTAGGATTTAATAATTGTAATAAAATCTTGGTACCTAATAATTTTTCAATTTTCTTGCACAATTAGTTCTGATGTCGACATTTTTATTAACATCAGTTATTTGAACAAATATAATTTAACAAATTTATTTACGATATAATTTTTGTACATATAATTTACATATAAAAATGTTTTTAAATATTTAATATCACTATGATAATATCGTATTATGATTAACCTTGTACTAATTTATCAGGCTTTATACTGAAAATTACTTTAAACCTTTATAGCAATAATTAAACTAAAGATTTTTGTACATAACAAATACTGCGTCTTCAATAATTATTTATTGAAATAAGATTTAGTCATGTAGACTTTAAAAAATGCACCTGAATATATTATGTACACGGTTCTTTTAAATAAATAGTTTTACTATATTCTGAACGATACAAAAGGTTGTGCAAAACAATAATTACTGTATTAGAACGGTCTTGGCACTTATCACTGTATAGTTTCGACTTAAATAAAAATTATAAAAATGAACACGATGTCTACTAAAAGTTGTTTCATTCTATTTACTGTGACTTTTGTTGTAATTTTTGATAACACAATGGCTAACTTTACATGTAAGAATATTTTAACCTATATCAAAAAAAATATTTTCGTTTTTAATCATAGAATATCCATTTAAAGTTAATTTTATTGTGAACAGGTAGACTCCACTGATGTGCTTTACATAAGTAACATAGTTTTAGTAATATTTTGCTTTTTTTTTTTAGATAAAGGTAAGTTATTTTTTATTAATATATTACATCTATAAAAATACATTATACTCGTATAATAATACCCGTGAACAAATACCTAAATTATTTTTCTTAAAATTTATTTAATATTAATTCAATAACAAAAACATTTTATAAATAAATTGCTGGTTGACAGTCAAAAAGCTGTATGTTGTATTTTTTTGGAAAATGCATTTTTATATAGACATTTTAAGAAATTTAATGTGAATTTTTTACGCTTATATAATGCATTTACGGTGAATAATGCATGATTAATAAATGAAATCAGAAAATAAATATTTCCTATGTAAAATAAATGTACTAATCGGTATGTTTAGATTTAGCTACATCGGACGTTTTTCTTTTAAGGCTTTTGCCTTTTTCTTATTCAGTATTAAATAATCCTTGTTTATGAAAATAACATAATATTAAAATCAATATGTTTTGTTATGAGTAAAACATACAAAAATTATTTCTAAAGCAAGAGCTACTGTTACAGAAAAAAGTATTCGATTTTGGTTAAGTGATTTAATATCCTATTTAACTGAGCAAGTATCGTGTCCTAACCGCCTTGGTTAGACAAATAAATAATTGTAACGCACGGATCCATGCAATGTATTTTATTGCAACCATATACAATTTAATAAACATAAATTAGTATATAATGAAATCATATTAGAAGTATATTAAAACGCGCAGAAAAACGTGGTATCCATACGAAAAGAAAGAAACGGGTAGGTATATAATATTACCTAGCAAGTAACAACATAAATTATATTCAGTGTTATGTCCAAAGACATTACAGTAATATCCAAAGACATTACATCACTCCCCCTTACATTGCTTAGCTTAATATATTTAAAATAATTAACAAATATTAACAGCATACTTTACATTCCTATATAAAAAGTTTAACACATTCACAAAATATTGACAATATAAATATTTATTCAGAATATTTTCAGATTTATCCATACCTTCAGTTTTTGGTTGATGTTTCGGACTTATTGCAGAGTCCATCTTCAGAGCGGTAGTATACGTATAGTTACAACCTCGGACCAGTAACTATCGCTCTGAAGATGGACTCTGCAATAAGTCCAAAACGTCAGCTAAAAACTGAAGACATGGATAAATCTGAAAATATTCTGAATAAATCAATAATCCATGAAAGCTTTAACACATTCAAATATAAATATTAACAAAGAAAAACAAGTAAAACAAATGGCATTTGTTTATGTGTATATACTCGTATATATATATATATATATATATATATATATATATATATATATATTATTTATTTATCATTTTAAATTTTATTTTAAGTGGTCCATTCTCCATACCTATCTGAAGCTTTGCACATTCTCTTTGGTCTTTCCTGTTTGTTGTTATATACGTCCTCTACCACCTCTTCTGTATTTTTTATTGTTTCCATCCTATCACTTTCCTCTTCTCTTTCCTTATCGATTTTCAAATTTATTTTATTATTTTGTGCAACGTATTCATTATTGTGGTGATTAATCTTTTCTGTCACTTCTTTATAAAACTGTTCCCCCTTAATTATTTGATCCGTATGACGGTTGTATATTTCCTGTATTAAAATTTTTACTTAAATAAATAGTTTTACCGATGACTTTATCTATAACACAAGTAATCTACCTCTTTTTGTTATGCTTAGAACAATCCTTGACATAGACTTTATACCCAATTTTAAATATTTTGTTAGTTACGTTACCCTTATAGTTGATACTTTGGATTAAGTTAGCGCTCATGTTAGAGTTGTCTTTCAGACAATTAAACCTATTTCTTATTTTTTAATTGAAAACCATTTTAGAAAGCGTTTCTTTGGTCGTGCAATGAGGCGCGTTGTGATATGCAAAAACATATTTATTGATGGCTTTTTTATTGGTAACGTGGTGTTTTCACTTAACATTTTAATGAAACCCTGTTTAAAAGTTTTTACCGAATTTTCTGCAGCCCCGTTTCTGGCTGGGTGATAGGGTGGAATAGTAAAATGCTTAATGCTAAAATATGTACAGAATTTACTAAATTCATCAGCTGTGAAACAAGAACCTTATCAGACCCAATTATATTTGGTATTATATTTGGTCTCCTCTAAACATTCTAAGGTATTACTAGTGTCAGCTGCCCTTACTTAGAAAACCTCTATTGATTTGCTATATGCATCAGTAATGACCAGACACATTTTATTTTTTATTGGACCTGTATAATCCAAATGAATGCGTTCAAATATTTTAACTGCCGTAGGTCACTTAGTTAACACTGCCCTAGAGGGTTCTGTCCTTTTGGAAATACATAGTTGGCTTGAATTTGCTAGATTTTTAATGTCATTATCTATATATGGCCACCAGAAATATGACCTAGCTACCCCTTTCATTTTGACTATGCCTAAATGAGTAGAATATAATTCTTTTAACAAATTGTATCTTAATGTTAATTAATCTATTTAATTCCATTTCAATTGCATTTTTATAAGCAAATGGTACTGTCCTCGGTTTGCAAAATAAAGGTTGTACCCGTTCTTTAACTTTAAGATTAACTATGTTGTGTTTGTATTCGCCTAATAAAGGACTAAAAACATCTTCAAATTCACTCAATAGATCTTTTAATTCTGTTACATTATTATTTAACAAATTTTCTTCCTTGACTATTAATCTATTAATTCATTATTCTGACTATCTTTAATAATAGGCTCTACCACGTTGGTAGTTCTATTACAAACTATTGCCAAATGACCTACTGTATTGCAAATCTTACACTTGTACGTTTTATACTTACAATTAGAAAAATTGTGATTGGGCCTACCGTAATGACAACAAATTGGCAGCTTAGTTCCTTTAGGCTTACCAGTTGAACTTCTGCTTGATTCCTGAACTGCCTTCCTTGTATGACCCCTCATTGGCTTTGTTCTATGAATAAATTCTTTTTGTTTCCTGGTTCTGATTTTTCCACACTGGTTGAACATTGTCTCTCGTGCCTTGAGATCTTTGTACCCGATTGATGTCAGTAGTGACCGTCGAATTTTGTTTGATAACTGCCTCTTTATTCGCAGCTATGTCTGTCAATTGTTGTAGAGTGGCACTGGATTCCTCTTCACATAAACGGTCTAAAATAAGACCTTGTCTCATACTTGTTACAAATTTATTCTTTACTTGATCTTCCAAACTTGTACCGAAACCACAATTCATTGCAGCCTTCTTGATGCGTTTGAACTAGAGGTCTCAATAGAACACGTGTTTTATTGCAACCGTGTATCCGTGTCACGTATGCATGGATATATATTTTGGATATACACGTATTTCACGTGACACGTGAATTCCGTGATTTATACTCACGTGATCTGTGATCATACTTGTTTTTTTCATAAACCATTTAATTATTTACATGAATCTAGTGAAAAATAATTTCACACTGTTTATAACTACCTATTTGAAGTTTCGTCGAAAACACACAATTTTTCAAATTGTATTTACCTACCTTTAATTACAAAATAAGTTAAAATTAATTTGGTATTGCCTTTTAGGTATTAAGTTTAAGATCTCATTATTAATTTATTTTCGGCTATAACAATGACTTTAGCTAATAAATATACGTGATTTACGTGAATTACGTGATTACGTGAATTACTTGAATTACGGATAACACGGTTTTCAGCACGATATTTTTAATTTCACGTGTACACGTGTATTACGTGTACACGGATAATAAGAGTACTAGTTTGAACCATACATTAACAGTTTCACCCGCTTCTTGCTTCATATCAAACAAATAAAATACATTGGTGAAAACGTGAAATTTTATGTTCGAAATGAGACCTTAACAAAACACATAAATCATCGAAGGATTTATATTTCGGTAACTCCGGGTCGCATAATAAGTGTTCATTCGCCCTAAGATAGGGTGTTGTCACCCTATCTTAAATATGTATCAGGGACGCCCGGAGGGGGGGCAGGGGGTGCGGTTGCATCCCTTGAGATTTTTCCTGCAACGATACATAAAAAAGATTAGCCATTTAGGGGGTGTGGGGTAAAGCCCCCACGGCTTATACTGCCTCCAATAATATTTTTGCACCTACTGGCATATTCTTCTGCAGGCGTCCCTGATATGTATATATTCTATAAATAGTGAGAGGGAATACATCACTGTCTTATATTTCCCATTATTTGCCCACTTGATCACCATAGATTAAGCCTATGCAAAGGTATATATAAATTGAGTAAAATTAGCAGTTATAAGTTATAAGTTATAAGTTACATCAAATAAAATATTTGGTTTCTTATTTTAATATAAATTTTAAAAACAATATTATGTCTAATAACATAATTAATTTTTTTTAATTTTTAGAATGTCAAGGTAAGATTGTAGATTACCTATTATAATATAACAATATTACTAAGAAATAAATAATATATTAATATCAGTATATTTTTAATCAAAATTAATTAATATAGTATGTTTTGACTTGTATTTTCATAGTGCATGATCACAATAAATTATCCAGTTTAATTAACAAGCAGAAGACGAATTTTATATGTATCAAAGTTCAAAATTAATTCAATTCAATGTTTCATTTTATAAACATTAAATATGATTGTTTTAACAACGGTCAACGATGTTTAGTCATTTAATTATTATTTTAGTAAACCAATACCTAGTCGATTTCGTTTGATTCGACGACAATAATTTATTTCACATTTTAACTTTGTTAAACTTTTTATATAAACTTGCTTTTTAGGGAAAATACACTGATATTTATGTACACAAATTATTGTATATATAACAATATATTTAAATGAGTGTTTTTTATGTATATAAATATAATACTGATAAATATACAGTGGCACCGAAGTAAAAAAAATAAATATAGAGCAAACATATCTAAATTCCAACACTCAATCACCAATTCCTCTTTCGATTATGTATAGGAATATAATATGACATTTTAGACAAAATCGTATATGGACTGTATGATCACACACAATGTTGGACAAATGCCCTACAAATACACACACACACACACACACACACACACACACACACACACAAGTTAATATAATCATTGAACACGTAAAATTCATATTCATTGATAAGTGTTTATTATTCAAGTCATCGTTTCCTACAACTTCTTTAGAAATTTATTCCCCAAGAATTTTAAATCCCGGACATTTAATGCTCAAAGGAATAATATACTCGTATTATTTTCTCATGGAATGTTTTTATCAGTGTGTATTCTACTCTTTTCTTAGCTATACCAAACGCATGTCTATCCTAATTTATTGACGTCGATAGGCGACATTCATGGTAACTGATAAGTATAGGAGTTAAAGGTAAAATACTACAACGTACTTGTAAATACATTCACTGGTTTTTCTTATATGAAGGATAGATAATTGCAAAACAATATACATATATATTATAATTTATAATTAATATTCAAATATGGCCGTTACAATATTTAGACAGTAAAATTTGGTTTACGCAGAACACGACTGGTGTCAGCTAAATGCGTACATCCAAACTGTTTGTGCGCGTTATTTTGATTGCCAAGATCTTCTGGTTGTGTCGCTAAATCGTCTATGTCGTCAAGTGTCGTATTTCATTATGAGCACTTAAATCGTGTCGGTAAACATTTTTCTCTCGTTTTGACCGACTTCTGTGACTATTGCACTAAACAGATCCAATCACAGACACACTCCTTGTAACTAATTTTTTAAATCTTTTCTATATTTGTTTCTGTATATTTTTAATCGTCATATACAGTCAAATCCTATGTAAGATCTCAATATGAGCAGAAAATGTCTCCGTTCTAACGTACAAATGTTTAAAAACATAACTGTACCAGCGGCGGATTAAGCAATTTGCCGCCCACAAGCAGAAGGAAATTTGCCGCCCCTTTATTTTCATAAGTGTTTTTCTAACCAGCAAAATGCATTATTTAGCAAAATATATTATTCATTATTTAAAAATATATAGAACAGTTAGACATCAAAACATAAATATGAATATATTATTAAAAAAGTTTTCTTTGCCACCCCTAAAATTTCGCCGCTCCAATCACATGCTTGTTCTGCTTGTAGGGAAACCTGACGCTGAACTGTACCATTCTGTAAACACTGTCTACAGATGTACAGCCAGTAATGGTAAAATATAATCGTTGTATACATTTCTAGCCAAGTTTTCTATACATATATGTCAATTTAGGAAAATTATAATTTTCCCATCATTGTCAATGTTAGTTATTATTAATGAATTTTGACGGTTTCAAAAATTATTTATTTGTTTACGAAATTCAATAGTCTTAATTATATATTTAGAATACATTTAGATTAATACAAGAATATTCACGAAATACCATCCTTTTATTTCTACATCGTATATTATACAAAAAACGATTAAAATAATTGCATCATTAACAGAATATGGTTTTCACGTAACAACAAAATAATTAAATATTGTTCTAATGTTATAATTCAACGAATTTTTATTTATCTCATTATTTGAATATTGAATTATATTTTAGATGCACTCAAAAATGTTGGAGGATTTAATTGTAAGCAATAATTTCGTACTTATATCATAAGAAAGTTTTTAATTCAAATTATTTAACGATACCTTTCTAACGGAATATACTAATACATGGTCTGAAACTATTTCGAACTAGTTACTGGCACTGCCCAGAATGCTTTCGTTCATGCGTTGAAAAATTTGTGTGAGTAGTTGTTAATCATAAATACTTCCAAAATAACAAAATATATTTTTTGTAAAGTACCCGTTAGAACCCATACCAAACCAGTTTGAAATTAATGCACCAATTTGTAAAAAAATTATAAAGTGTATTATATATATTTTTTTTTTCCTTTTTTATCAGCAAAAAACAGTGAACAATTAAAAAACGGTAATTTATCGTTTATATAATATATAAGATGCACGTAACAATAGTTTTCGTTGTATTTTTAACACGCACTCACTTAATAAAAAAAATTATTCATGATAATTAACACAATATAAACTTAGTAAAAATTAAACTGTATTGCTGATTAACAACTAATTAACAAATTACAAATAAATAAGAATAAATAATAGCAATACAAAATACAAATATAAAATCGAGTTTTTGAAAATACAGTAATTGCTGCAGGCTTGGTGCTACACTAAATAAATAATTTCAAATCGGTCCATTGACCCTTTACTAGCAATGTTCTTGTCTTGTATAAAACATATAAAGACAATAATAATTAGAGCAAAAATCGAAATATAAACGAAAATTGTCAGTATTTATTGGAATGGAAACGTTAGGTGGTAAATAAACGCGTAGTGTAAACTTACAAAAAACAACTTAAATCTAATATTAAATTAATTTTTAATCGGCCCTTACGACACCCACTAGCCTCGCTCACTTGTCACTCTTTCGACCGTCATAACAGATGTAAAAAAAAAAAAAAAAAACAAAAACAAAATAATTTCATAATTCATTCAAGTTAACTCAGATTAAAAATTAAAAAAAATATATATAAGTACTCGCTAATAATATAATAAAAAAACTAATATGCACAATACATTTGATGATTACAATAATAATGACGGTTTGGCTTGAATATGTTTACAAAAATACGAAATCAGCAACAAAAAATTAAAATATCACACTGTAATGATGAAGATGCACGCGCGATTTGCGTGATAAAAAAAACACTATGAAAAATAATTTAATTCGACTAATACAGTGGTTCCCAACTGGTGGTCCGTGGACTCACCTCAAGTGGTCCTCGAATGAAGAAATTTAAATTTAAAAAAATTAGTGAAATCGTCTGAATCCAAGTGACGATATGCGACTTGCACTAAGCAACAGCATCATACCAAGGATTCCACAACTGGTGAAAGAAGCGCGCCCTAATAAGTCACATTAATTAAGTACTTTATAACAAAAACTTGTTCAATTTTTTCACATTGAATAAAAGTCAATCAATATAAGTTCGTAAAATGTAACAATTGAATTTGTATCACATTTTTTTTATTAAATTTAATTTTTAAATAAATAAGTTAAAATATTTTTCCAAAACATAAATTGTATTTCTGATTTTATTTTGTATCTAGAAATTATAAATTATAAAAGTATAAAGAAATAAGTGATATAAAGGGGGGATTTAAATCAGATCGTGGTCCGTGACGGTGGACAATTTATAAAAGTGGTCCGTACTCCGTGTTTAGTGTTGAGTTGGGAACCACTGGGCTAATACAAAGAAAAAAAAAACAGAAAAAATTGAAAACCGTAATTTATTAGGTTATAGTTTTCTCACGAAAGACCATGACAATGGTTTTCAAAAAAAAAAAATAAAGACGTTGGCCGTATATAATGTATAATGTATAAAACTCACAAAAATTTATATAAACACACGTAACTGATAACAATAATTAACAAAAACAGGTAATTGTGTTTGTGTATTGTTCTATTGCTATGGTGATAGTGAAGTTGTTGATAAATCACGCGTATTCATTTAAATCGGCTGTAACAAAAGTTGTTCCAACGTATATATAATAATAGAATTAGTGCATTATGTACTATACTATTAAGAATGTACTTCTGAGAGAATTTTAAATTTTAAATTTATTTTATAAAAAAAAAAAATTCATAAATTTTTATGTATTCAGTTTCTGAGATCTTCACATTGTCATTTTGCTTGGCTGGCATTGGGTCCATATACTATCCATATGACTATTTTGTGAAATTTGAGTTTATTCATTGTATATTAATTTTTTAATTAACTTTAAAGCAAAGTTTTTATTTTACATTTAATTTGTGAATACAATTATTATGGGGTGGGGTATATAACATGTAAAAATTAAATACAAGCAATGATTGCGCTACTGTTTTTATCTTGTGGCCTTGTGGGGTAGCAACAATTCTAAATTGTAATTTGAATAATAATTTCTTAATAAGTTAAAAAGCATTTAAACTCTAAAAAATGTATTTAAATTAACATATACCTATTTAACATATCGAAGAAAATATATATTTTAGCCAATTACCTTAGTGCAAAATATTATGTTTTATCATATATTAATTTTATTAAATCGGTCTATATATACAAATAAATATTAATTTTCATTTTTTTTTTTTTTTTTATTTAGAAATTGTAAAAAAATACTTTTATTTCCTCATTGAAATAATAAAACGTACGTACCATCATTGCGAATAAATCAATGTATAAATAATAATATTTATTAATAATAAATCAATCACATGCATGCACAGTGGACGGGCTACCTACCTACATACTGATAATTTAAATTAATATACACTATGTGTTTAATAGAATCTGGCCAGTCTCTCGAATTTAAGGTTGATTATGTTTGGGGTCGTTATAGCTGGTGCCATCAAGAATGCGTTTCAAACGGTTCGTATTAATTTTTTTTTATATTGCTATTACATACTAATTTTATTGTTAAACGTTTATTTTAAAATACCGTAATTATAACATAATTATTAAATATGTGTATAATTTTAAAACTGTTAGCTTAGAAATTATAATAATAAAGTGGAACCTCGGATAAGTCGAAATTCAAGGAAAATACATTTTATTCACTTATCGAGGTTTTCGACTTATTAGGTTTACTAAATTTTTACTAGGTTTTCGAGTCATCAATATTTTAGGGAAAAAATTCAACTCAATAAGTTTTTAAAATGTATTATCGTTTTTTATTGTCTATGAAATAAAAAAGGTAACGAGCCGCGGGGTGTTGTGGATATCGCTTAAGTGAATTACTTGGATAAACATTTTAGAGTTTTGTTTTTATTTTAAATTTGAAAGAAATGATAATAGTCATTGCATTCGATAAAACGATTCTGAGCGGAGCTTACTTTTCTCGTGAATATAGTCTAAAGTTACATATTTGGTGAAAATTTCAGGTTTCTATGGCTATTAGTTTCAAAATTACGAAGAAATAAACAACAGTCGATTAAGACGGAATTGCATTTTTACCGTTTTTGAGTTATATTTTTAGGTGCTTTTGAGAAAATCGAAAAATGATCTCTCTAAAGTAGTACCAACTAGATGCGAATTGCTGCCGGAAACAAACTGTGACCGAAGAGATCGGAGCACTCCTTCTGGTCGAAAATCTGTACACAGGATAGAAAAAAAAAATAAACATCATTGTAAAAACAATCGCTCCGCTCAGAATCTAAAAATAATAACTGCAGTTTATACTTATTTTTTTCGTAGTGTAATAAATCGTGATTGAAAAGATACTGGCCCAGCACCCGTAAAGTAATCTGCGAAGTAATCTCGTACATAAAATTCCTCGATGGCGAGTCCTTGTCGCTCCATAATTTTCGATATTTTCCAAAAGGTTTGACAACGTATCTTCAAATTTGTATCCGTCCCTTCTACGTAAATAATTGTGCAGAATACAACACGCTTTAATTAATGTCGTCTGTATAATCCGGTTGGACTGCAATTGGAAAATGTTTCGTTATAAGTATATTATAGTTATACAGTTATATAGTTCGTTGTAATTAGTATAGGTATATTTTACTAATATAATAACATAGTCAGGCACTAGCGAAAAAGTACATTACGACAATACACACAATAAAAGCGATCAGGTTAAATTATCGGCACGCACAAGCCGATTTAGATAATAGTAATTAGACAAATTACTGTAAAAACCGACAACAAGTAATCGTCATTATCCGTCTATACTCGGAACACGGAATGTTCAAGTTATCTATAATATTTTTTCTTTTGATTTATAAATAGGTTATTCGGTTTATCGAGGTTCGACTCATCGAGGTTGGTACTATTGTGTATTAAAGATTTTTTCAACAAAACCAATCGAAATTTTATTATTATTATTTTATAAAAGCGGAAATGAGTTCTCGAAAACAAAACGACTGCGATAGTAAGTTAATAGATAAAATTATTGTACCTATGCATTTAATATAAGATTACGCATACATTAATATATTAATATTTTTTAGCAATAAAAACGTAATTCTAATAACGCAATGAAAGTGCAAATTATATATGTTATGTGAACAATATATAAATTTTATCATTGGTTATTCGTTTCTTAAGGTCTCCGCGCACTGTAACGGTTAGGCTAGGTAAACACTGTAATGGTTACCTAATGTAGCGGGAATCGAAGCGATAATGGTCCGCACACACGGTAGCGGTAGTTGTAACGGGACAGGAAGGAGAAAATATTGCATATGGAACGTATATAAAATACATAATGTAAATAAATAAAATCCATAATTTATCCGTACATAATTAATATTTATTTACGATGTGCAGACCATTATCGCTGTAGTTCCCGCAGCCGTCACCGCTACAGTGTGTGGGGACCTTTACCCCATGAAACATTTTAAATGAATTACGTAGGTATACTGACAATATACACGACGTATCACGATAGATCTTCTTTTCGGTATAACCTTAACCATCAACAAAAAATAGAAATTACTAACAGTACACTAATTGATTTTATTAATATTTAAAACAATTGTATAGAAGAACTGGTGGAATTTGGCGGTAAGTAATTTGTTTGCACATCAAATGAACGATTATAATTTTCCATTTACAGAGAGTTCAAATTCACAAATATATTATAGAAAATTAATAATAACTTTATAGTAAATGTATATACATAATATGGTTTAGTTGCTGAAAAATTATTAGTATTACATTAGAACGATTAACCATATAAACTACACATTTTATTATTTTTTTAACGATTTTCATATTTAAAAAAAATATATTAAGTACCTACATTCAATTAGTACTTTTTCAGATGTTGAAATTTAAATATTTACCAAATTTATATACTTTAATTCAAAAAGTAAAATATTTGCATTAATTTTCCGACCATTAAACATTGGTCCAATTTACGCCACTGATTTCACTATCCCGAGTAACATTATGTTAGTTTAGTGTCAGTGTTTGAATACCGCGTGATTAAAAAACGGTTCAAAAACTGTGTTTGAATGTTGACATCTATACGTGTCCGGTTTATTTAACGTGTCACTGGTTTTAATAAAGTAACATTTCCCTGGTGCACAATGCGTTTTAAAATACTGTACGTAATAGACACAGTTCATACACGGTACTTGGATATTGATTTTGACTTACGCGGTTCATTAAAAGTGTCGCTGGTTTTAACAGCAACGTGTCTATGGTGCACACCATGTCCTAAAAATACCGTGCAAAAGACATTGCAGCACGTACGTAAGCGGTGTACCTATCTACTTATATCTACCAATGTCTCGGCCCAGAGAATACGAGACGAAATCGCAAGTTCGCCGTGATAACGATAGTCGCACTTAATATAATATGTCGCCCCATATCAGTGTTACCGCATGATAGCACAATATATTCACCTAAAATTTAAACATTACTCCCGTGAGGTAATCTATTTGTGTTGTTTACATAGTGATTCTGGTTTGGCGATCGTGTCAAATATACTCGTTACATACATATACAATAGTTGAAAAAGAATCGGTGCTTAATCTGCGTGAAATTTTTACCGGCAGGTGATAACCATTATTATGATAACATTATTTGAGATAATAAAGAAGTTTTACTATAATATTGTAAAATACCAACACAATAATTTATATCGTCGTGTGCACCTACATTGATATGCGGGGGACCAATCAGAAGAGCGTATTTGCAATTATTTTGTTCTCGGGCCGAGTGATCCATCTGTATTAATTTAACCTGTGATATCATAATATAAACAAAAATAGAATAAATCACTACAATTTAATATCTTATTTGGTTAATCAATCTATGTCTCTCTCTCTCTCTCTCTCTCTCTCTCTCTGGTCTATTAGTTCTTTCATGCTTCCTTGGAATTTACTTTTCGGGCAGTCCGTGATAATATGCTCATTTGGTTGCTGACTCTCGCCGCAGTCACATGCTGGGTTGTCTTCCAGATGCCATCTGTGCATAAGTTGTCCACATCTACCAACTCCTGTTCTTAGCCTGTTAAGATTTATCCAGTCGTGGCGTGGAAAAGAAAAACCGGCTAACGGAATATATCTATACGCAGTGGCGTACATACGGGGGGTTTCGGGTTCAAACCCCCCCAGGACCAAAAAAAAAAAAATTGTGATATTATTATAAGGCCCGTTGCGCGTTATAACATGTTTTAATTTTTACACTCTACAACGGTGCACAGGTATTGTGTGCACTATCGGCTCCTACTCATAAATTCCTTCATGCGCCGTTTAAAGGGATGGTTTTAGTGTTGGTTATTTTTTAAACCCCCCAGAACAAATTTGAATGTACGCCACTGTCTATACGTATATGTATGTTTTTCTATAATAGTATAATTTAAATTATTTTATATGTCTATTGCGAAATTGTATTATTATTAGGTATTTAAAACTTACATTTTTCTCTATTTTTTACCTGTCTAATTTATATGATTTAATTAAATACCTTCAGCAGATATAAGTATACCAAAATATCAACCTCAATAATATAAATATTACCATTATGAAAAACACAAATAAAAAATCAATAATATACGAGTACATTGTTCTCATAGAAAAAAAAATTTGCTACGATCCTGTTCCTCCTCTCCCCCCAGAAAAAAAGTCTGGTACCGTCCCTGGGTCAAAACCCATGCTCCTTAAAAACACGGTGTTTTTCAGCAAAATAAATGTAAATATCTCATTAAAATTCTTAAAAATTTCGTGCAGTGAATAATTTTTTCACGGTGTCTTGAAGACTTGAACAATGATTTTTATATATAATTTGACACATTTACTGAACCTAAAATGTTACTCGAGACACCCATCTGGGATTCAAAAGAGGGTTATATAATATTTTATTCATTGTCGGACGTTGATTTTTTTTAAATCAATATCACTATAAAAAAAAACATTTTTCCGTAATATACCAGTAAATAAAATAAGACAAAAATTATTAGAGGTACTAATTTTAGAATTGGTTTTGTGCTAAGTACCTCCACTTCAAATTGTTCTGATGACATTAACTGTACATATTACATATAAATAATGTATTTTAATTAATATCAACGTTTTACTATATTTATATTAATATATATATATATATAGGTAATTATAATTCTACGTAGAAATAAAATGTAGAATGCATTATTCGGATATTGTTCATTTTTGTAGACACTGCCGAATCAGCGGTAGAACATGCATATGAGAATTTTAGTAAGTAAAATAATAAGCGTATGACGTTATTATATATTATAAAATAATAGTATAGTGTTTGCGCCGGAACAGCTCCTACGAATATAGCGGTTGCCTGTTCCGATTCGCGTTATAAGGGATTAAAGGGAAGAAATCTCGGATTGTCAATCTCAAATAGTATAACAACAAATAATTGCAGACAAAGACATGTCGCACTGGCGAACGTATAATAATTATACGTTATTATAATAACGTATAATTATTATAATAATGTATAAAGCGCAAATCGAAATATATTAATTAATTGATGCCTACACACAATTAGGTAACAACTAACAACGGAATAAAGCTGAATATACGATTAAAAAATTATTATAGATACCGAGCGAATAAAAATAATTAATATACATTACTTACCTACCTATTTTATAAAAAAATAATAATCTAGACTTTGTAATCTCAATAACCAGTGGTGTATTAGTAAATAAATTTAAGGGTATACGCACATTTCTAAACACATACCGAAAACATTTTTTTTTTTGAAAAAAAGTTAGGTAATTTTTTGTGCATTTTTCATATTTTACGTTTTTTACCTTCATTTGCCATATAATGCGATTGTAAATTTGTAAACACTAATAAAAATATAGTAAAAAGAAAATATATACTAGAACACAACACTATATACTAACCTAGCTATGTGCACGTTGCTTTCTACAACACACAGAACTGCAATGGTGTGCTCTCGCTCAAAATCGTTGAAATTATAAAGAAAAATGTTTAAATGTGTAACTATACGGGTAACCGAAAAATTATATAAATATAAAAAACCTACAAATTGGTGGCGACAAGATAAATAATAATTAACTAGCGTATACTCATAATATGTTCATTTCGTGGCAGGGTGTACTCGGAAAACCGAAAATAGGGATCTGGGTATAAGGCGTATACCCTCCAATACACCACTGCCAGTAACACAATATTGATGGTCCATCACCACTCGACGGCGATCTATGCAGGGATATTGTGGAAGGTATAAGGCGTATACCCACTTCTCAATTTGTTCGTTAATGCGTATAGCCAAACTTTTTTATTTGATACGCGGGTATACGATCGTATACGTATACTTGCCAGTGGCGTAATTAGAAATTCGTTCTGGGGGGGAATGACTTCTTTCCCTCGTTTTTCATTACAGTGCAATGGGAAACTTATACTAAACTGAAACTTAAACATTATAATAAAAAAGCGATTTTAAGTAAAGTATAAAAATAGGAAAAAATAAGAAAAATTTTGACTCTACAATAGATGATGACAGTTTTCAGTTATTTATTTTATACATGATTAAAAAAAAGGCTCTGGGGGGGGATCTATCCCCTCATCCCCCCCTTAATTACGCCCCTGATACTTGCTACTTCGATTATTATTCACGGCCTGCTGACAAATACGTAGAACTCATTAAAGTTTATGGAACTGCACCTAGAACTCATTATAGTTTTATTTATTTTATTATTATCTGATAAGTGATGTGCTTATGTAAACCAAGAATTTATAACCTATACCCGTAGCTACGGTGTTCAGACATCCCGGTTTGTCCTGGTTTTCAAACGGTTCTCCCATCGTCCCGAAAATCTTTATCGTGACTGCAATATGTCCCGGAATTAATATGAATTCGTATTGCATTATGTTACAATTTATATAATTTTTATGGTATCTCTTGTTTTCCAGTTTCAATCGTATTATTTATTATTAATTAAAATACCTATTTAAATTATACATTTGTTTTATTCGAAATAATTTTTTCTTTGTGAAACATATTTTATTCGTCCAGGTTTTTTTTTAATAATCTGGTCACCCTACCCGTAGCACATTAAGACCATAGGCGCAACTAGATCAATATTTTTGGGGGTGCACAAATTGTGAAGACCTCACAAACCCGTGGTATGTTATCTATGATTCACAAATTAGTAATATGTAGGACCAAATGAGTATATAAGTACTTTAAACTTAGGGGTGCACATTTTAAACTTGGGGGTGCACAAGACCCCCGTGCACCCCCTAGTTGCGCCTATGATTAAGACAGAGCCTTGTCGAGTCTGCGGCAACCGGTTTGTACCCCGCTACACATGACAATAGTCAAACCATGCTACGGTGGCATACAGAGCGCCGATATTTATTGATTATTAATTTTATTACTAATAACTAGAGCAGAGGATTTGTAGCTCTAAAAAAACACTATATATGCAAGCACTTGTGCACTTAAAAACCCTAGAATGTGCACTAAAAATATGCAAAATGAATATTTTTTCAATAAATATAAATCATTTTTTAACAAAATCGTTAATAAAATTTAATTTTAAATAATAACTTTTTATTGATTTAATAAAAGAGTAGACATTAACAGAGGTGCATTATATTGATAATGTCAAATAATAATTAATTATTGAATTAAACGTAAAAATAAAAATAAATAAAATAATTGATAATTATTTTCTTATGGATGAACATGATGGATTTAGTAATAAGTTTAATTTGAAACTTCTTCTATTCTAACACTGAAAAATAAAATTCCTAGTACCTATTTTAGTAAAAATTATTAATTCTCAAAAAGTATAAAATGGAAGAAATATGCCCTAGAAACCAAAAAAAAAAAAAACTCATAACATTCGTTTATATGCAAAATAAAATTAGAAACCTAGCTTTGTTTTAGCATAAAACGTATTTGTTTCTTACTCTGCTATTTTTTCAGTTGAGTAAAACAATTATGCAAATGCTACAAGTCCTCTGCCCTATTAATAACGTTATAAATATAACATTTTTAATCCCTGTTTCTGGCAATGTCACATTTAGTTTAGAAGTTCGGGGGAGCGGAGGGTTTAAACCTCACCAGAATTTAAAAATTTTATTAATATTTGTTTTTAATTCTAAAAAAATAGAGGGCTTAAAATAATTAAGAGGACTACCTCACCCTCCCACCACAAAAAAAATAAAATAAAATTTGGCCACTTGGCAGAGGATAAATCCCTCGAGCTTCAGCGTATTAAAAAATTTACGACTTCATCTCTGGATTTATGACGAATGGTAGCCAACACGGCACGGATCGATTGGCGGTTCAAACCAGGGCCAGTGGGAGATTTTGCGGGGCCCAGGGCAGATTTGTTCGCGGGGCCCTAGAACTTGTATGTCATTTTTTCTATTTTACATAGCTTGTGTAGTAAAATTTTTTTTTACGCAACACAATTAAACAAAGTATTAAACATAAACTGTTCAAATAGATATGTATTTATTTAGAAATAATATTATTATCCCTTGTTATTGTCAAATGACCGGAAAATCAACTACAATAAATTACATGCGGCTACACACAAGACAAGGAGTAATAATTTTTAAATTATAAATAACATAATGAACACGAAAACACTGGCATCATTTCTGTTAATTGTTTCTTAGTACGGATATCATATTTTATCATCAAAACGTCAACAATATATTATATACTACATTGAAACCAACTATAATAAATATATAATATTAAAATACCGTACAAATTTTCATATGACACACAGTACTTGTTATTTAATTTTAAAAACAAAATTTTAAGCTTAAAAATCATTAAATCCCATGAATAGTGCGGGGCCCCTCAAATAGCGGGGCCCCGGGCAGCTGCCCCTTCTGCCCTGCCCTTCCGCCGGCGCTGGTTCAAACAACGCTCGCGGAACGGGCGAGCTCGCAGCACACGGCCGGCGTTGCGGACGGCAGACGACGACAAGGCCAAAAAACGCACAACACAGACGCGGATGTAAACTTGCCTATATCCCTGTGTATTACCAATATAAATTTGTGTAGATAGTCTATTTTTGAATCAGCTAAAATGAATTATTTAAAATATGACGTATTATTTTCGCTGTTCTTTCGACAGCGCTCCTGCAATAATTATTACGGCGTTACGCAAAATCATCACTCGATCACTCTGAATAATTATTATTTATAGCTACTCGTATATATAGCAAAGTAGCAAATAAATTATTACAGTCTAAACTACCTGTCAGTACAACTGCTTAACAGGATCTGGTAAAAATATACATTTGAAGACTCGAAGTACCTAAAAATAATTTGATACGTATGACCTGAAATGATATACTAAAACGTTATTAAGTTTCGTATGTAAGAAATAAAATAAAATTTAAAAGAAATAAATTAAGTCGCGTAAAAGGTAACTTAAAATTAGTGTCTATTATAGATTACATTACACGAATAATATAATAAGTTTGTCATGAATAAACATTACATTTTTCAAATAAAATAAAGTATATTTTGTGCATAACAATTTTAATACCTTTATTTTTTTCTTGACAGCTGAAGATGATTCTTTCGGTTCGTATGGCAAGTAAATATATAATTGAAATACATCGCACAGTTCACGCTGAGATAATTAATCAATATAAAGTTTTACTCTATAAACTATAACTATATAATTATTATTAAAAACGTGATCTCGGCTTATTGTAATTTAAAGAAAAAAAATGGGTATATAATATAAGTTGTATAAAATAATGAGATAAAATATGAATACAAAAACAATTTAAAAATTGTTCGTATAAATCCTGCCAAGCACGTATTTGAGGGGGGCGATGGGAGCGATCGAACCCCCCTCCCAAGACCCGTATTATAGTCTATCTTATAAGATTATAAATATTATATAATCTACTTTTTTAATAAATTTGTATATATAATAATCATGATTTTCAATCAAACTAGCTTTGTTAAATATACATAGAGAAATAGAAATTTCCACTGAAGACATCATTCAACGGTTCGCTAAAATGAAAAAGAGACATACCGATCTAATTTTGTAGAAAACCGACAATTGTAATAAATTTGTTATGACATTTAATAAATGTTTTATTAGGCACAAAAATTATTTTTTTTTTTTTTTAATTAAATAATCCGCGGCTGCTATGGCCATTGGATATATCGGAGTATGCAGTGTATTTATATAAGGTTGATAAGATTTGTCTTTAGCAGGAATTGGCTGAGCCTAACGATATTGGCCGGATCGGGATTTAAAATCTCAGCTAGGTGATCGGGGATTAGCAATTCTCTTTTTTTCGTGCTATACGCACTGCATTCGGTGAGAATATGTTTCACTGTGAGGGGTACCCCACAGTGTAAGCATGTGGGGGGTCTTCTTTTTTAATTAAATATGCGTGCGTGAGACGTGTGTGTCCAATTCTGAGACGGTTGATGGCGGATTCATATTTTCTTGGGGTGTTGGTGGGGAATGTCCAAGGAAGTATTGATTTTTTAATTTCATTAAGTTTAGTTGTCTTTTTATTCCATTCTATTTCCCATTGTTGGAGTGTGTGCATTTCGATAATATTTTTTAGATCACTGTAGGAGAATAGGGAAGAGATGAGAGAGTGAGGGGATGAATGTGCTTGTTTGGCGGCCGTGTCGGCGCGCTCATTGCCCTCTATATTACAGTGACCGGGGATCCATGTATATGTTATGTTTTGCCAGCTAGTTGTGCTCTATAGTGAGCGTTCTGAATTTTCCTGGCAATGTCAGTAGGGTTATGGAGATTCTGAAGACTGGTAAGTGTAGATAGGGAATCGCTATATATCATGAAGTAGTTGTGGTTGGTATCGGAAGTGATATATTCAATGGCTTTGAGAATGGCCAGAGCTTCAGCTGTATATATGGAGCATTTGTCGGAGAGTTTCCACTGAATTTGGTTATCGTCATAAATGATGGCCATTCCAACATAACTCTCTGTGAGAGATACGTCAGTGTATATATGTATATGCATTTGTGTGAGGGAGAGACTTTCCCTAAATATGTTTTTGAATGTATTAGGACATGTTGTTTTTTTAGGAAGTGTGTGTAGGTCGATATTAATATCCATTGTGAAAAGCCAGGGAGGGCATAAAGAGATTTCGGCGGGTATTATATTTTCAAGACCATATTTTGAATATATGTTTTTAAACATGTATTTTGAGTAAGGCATAATATCCAGGGGAAGTCTTGACATTCTGGCCGCTAATTTGGAAATTTGTTCGCTCCATCGTGCTGCTAGAGATGGTATGCCTGATATTGTTAGGATGCTTTGGATCGGGCTAGAGCGGAAGGCACCTATGGAGAGTCGGATTCCCGTATTGTGGATTGGTTCCAGTACTTTTAAATGGGATGGCTTGGCGGTTGAAAATAATGGAGCACCATAATCGAGTTTAGATAAGATAAAGGCTTTGTGTATTTTCAAGAGGGTATGAGTCTGGGCGCCCCATGAAGTATGTGCCAGTTTTTTTAACATATTAAGTCTAGGGGTGGTCGAGTTTTTTAGGTTTTGTATGTGGGGGATCCATGAGGCTTTGGAATCGAAGATTACACCTAGGACTTTTACTTTGGGTTGTTCCAGGATTGTGTGGTCTCCGATTTTGATGGAGATGTTCTGAGGTTTCCGCTTCTGGTTGAAGATTAAAAGGTTAGTTTTGGTTGGGGATAAGCGAAAGCCAGAAGATTTCGACCAGGATATGAGCTTGTTCGATGCGTTTTGTAATAATTGTTGGATAGAGTAAGAGTTGGTGCTACGGCAGAGAATAGTGAAATCGTCAGCATATAGCATAGGAATGCAAGGGGTTGTTATCTCTTCGGCGATGTCATTGATTGTGATGAGAAAAAGAGTGACAGAGATGGTGGAACCTTGTGGAACTCCGTTTTCTTGGAAAAAAGTGTTTGATAGAGTGTTGGAGGTTTTGACTTGAAATGTTCGATGACTGAGGAAGTTCGTGATGAAGTTGAGCATATTTCCTTTGGTGATGATTTTGTTGAGTTTATATAAAATTCTGGGTCTCCATGCTGTGTCGTACGCTTTGGCAATATCAAAGTTAATCATCCCCAAGCTTTGTTTGTGGAGTGCAGAAGTTTGGATCTCTTTTTTTATTGTTAACAGGTTATTAAGGGTGCTTCTGTATCGACGGAAACCGTTTTGTGTTGGAGAGAGGTAATTAAAGTTTTCAAGGAACCATATTAAACGACAATTAATGATTTTTTCAAGTAATTTGCATAAAGTATTTAGAAGGCAGATGGGACGGTAGCTTTCGGCAAGAAATTTATTTTTATTGGGTTTGACAATAGGAATGACGTGTCCATGTCTCCATGAACTTGGAAAAATGTTATTTTCCCAGATTGTGTTGTATATGGCTAAAAGATAGATTTTACTGTTATTTGGGAGATTTTTAATGAAGGAATAGGGTATTCCGTCGGGGCCGGGACTTAAACTTTTGCAGTTAAAGATGGCGTCTTCAAATTCTTTGATTTTGATCGGAGAGTTGAGTTGGGTTTGAGAGATGTTGAGGGGGTCTACCGTGTTAATGGGATTGGCATAGCGATGAGAGTATGTAAGGAAATCTTGTTCATAGTTGGTGTTACTGGAGTTTTTGTGGAAGAGGGTTCCAAGAGTATTGGCAACTTCTTTGGGTGAAGAGGAAAGTATGGAGTCTGTAAGTAAGTTTATGGTGTTGATTCTGTTTGTTCCTTTAATGGATTTAATCTTTTTCCAGACGTTGGACGAATCGGTTTGATTGTTGATACTAGACACATAGTTTTTCCAGGATGATGCTTTACTGTTTTTTACCAGGAATCGTGTCCGAGCTTTGTATCTTTTTAAGGTTATGAAATCCTCTTGGGTCTTTGTAGTTTGGAAGATTTTAAGAGCTTTGTTTTTGTCTTGAATAGATTTCTTAATGTCATCGTTCCACCATGGGACTCTGGGTCTTTGTGATTTCCTCGGAGAGATTCCAATAGAAATTTTGGCGGTGTCTACGATGAGAGAGGTGAAGTTTTCTACGGCGGTGTTGATATTTTCTTTTGAGGGGGGTTGCAGTTCAGATGTGTTGTGGTCCATTAGTGAGGAGAAAAGGTTCCAGTTAGCTTTTTTTATTTTCCAGTGGGGAGGGTAAATTAGGTTTGTGTTATCTAGAGGTAATGTTATTGAAATTTTTATGGGAATGTGGTCACTGCTATAAATATCGGGAAGGGTTTTCCATTCTAATTTGTGTGAAAAAGAAGTGTTAGATATGGTTAGGTCGATAGCTGAGGCGTGTCCATTGGATTGGTTTATTCTAGTTGGTTGTCCGTTGTTTAATATTGTGATATTGTCGTTCGAAAGCAACTCTTCAATAATTTTCCCTCTAGGGTCGGACTTGTACGATCCCCAGGTTTCACTGTGGCTGTTGAAATCCCCGACAATAATGTACGGCTTGGGGAGGTGTTGGACAATATATTCTATATCAGGGAGAGTAAATTCTTTCTGATTGGGTATGTATATGTTGCATACGGTTATACTGGTGTGGGGAAGTGTTATAGTAACAGCAATAGCTTCTAGATTGGTTTGGAGAATTATTTCTTTAGTGGGGTAGAATTGGTTGATCATGATAGCCACTCCTCCACTTGCTCTGTTGCATGTGTTGCGGTTTTTTTTTTATATGTTGAAATTGTGGAGTGTGGGGTTGCTTTTTTCATTGAAATTTGTTTCTTGGATGCATATAACTTTAGGGTCGTAGTCTCTAATTATGAGTTGGAGTTCTTCTAGTTTACTATAGAACCCATTTATGTTCCATTGAATTATATTAATCATGTTAGAGGAATTTTGAGATTATGGATATGGTAGGGTGGGTTGTTATTTAGCTTGTTCGAGTGCTGGTCTTTATTGAGGAGGCTGGGCTTGGAAAAGAAGGTTAGATAGTTTTGTTAAACGAGTTTTGAGTGTACGGTCTTTGATAAGTGTCCGGATGTGGTCTATTAGGTCCATTAAATTTGGTATAACAATATTTGCCTCTTCGGTAAGTGTGTGAATATTAATGGCTTTATTAGTAAAGTTATCGAGTATGTAAATGAATTGAAGATATGTGATGGGTAATTGATCATTAGTTGTAAAGTATTCTTCAATTAGTTTAAGCCCTTCTTCCGGAAAGTTATTTGATCTATTGGCTGAGTTCGATCGAGATCTAATTTTTGCTTTTTTTATTGTTTTTTCTTTTTTAATTGTGGTGATAGAAGAGATTATGTTATTTGGGGAGTCAGGAGGTTTTATCGAAGACGAATCGGAATTGGGTCTTTTATATGCTTCATTTTGTATTCGGGTAGCGGATAGTTCTTCATCAAGGTTAGAGCTTATAGTTGTAGGGGGTTCTGTTTCTATGGAACTGTCCATATTTGTTTGCTCTTGAATTAAATCTATCATTAGGTTAGGGTGGGATTGATTAATGTCTGCTGATTCGGATAGTGTTTCAACGATATTGTTTTGTGTGTTGATTATATCAGTGTTGATAGTAGGTTCACTTGCTGTTTTAATTTCGTTGTTTTTTTTGCAGTTATTAGAGGTGTGGCCGGTAGATTTGCAAAGGAAACAAGTTAAAGTGTCGTCAGTAAAGAATATTCTAAACTGGTTATTATTTAAATTGATTAGCAATGAACTTGGTAGTTTGGAAGTATCTTCGTATTTAATATACATTTGTCGACGAAAACTCATTATGTGCTCATAGCCTTCCACGTTAATGCCGGCTTTTAAATGGCTTATTTGCGAAGTTGGGTTTATGTCTATATTTTTTAATGCGTCTATTATTGCTAGGTTAGGAGTAGACGGGCATACATTGGATATAATAATTCGTTTTGCCGGGTTAATTAGTCTACGTATTTGAATTATTTGGTCGTTAATATTAATTGATTGAGTTTGTAACATTAAATTATCCAGAACTTGTTTACTGGATAGAAATATACAGAAACGATTGTTAGATATTCTTGATACAAAAATAATGTTTATAGGTTTGACTATTTTTCCAATAGCTAGTATGTATTCTTTTTGGGGAATTCCGTCAATAGAGTTAAACACTATCGCTTGTTCTCTGCTCGGAGTACTTTCCGATGCAGTGACAGTTGCGAAATTTATGTTGGTGTTTGTTTTTATATAGGTAGATTTAATTGGATGTTCGATTAGCGGTTGAGAGCCATGGGAGGTAATATGGGTAGCGTGTGTTGAGATAGTGGCTGAGACTGGATTGTTATCGTTAAGGTGGGCAACAGACGTGGAGGGCCGGGGAGTATTCTTAGATATTGTGCTTGATGGAGAATAGTTGTTGAACGAGTTTGACGGTCGGTTTTTTTTTATTACCGACAGCCACGGCCGTTTTTGGTTTGGATACATTATGTATTGGTGGTTTCACCGGTGGTGGATTACTGTTTCTTTGTGTTGTCGATGTGTTATGCTTGTTTGTTGTATTGGGAATGTCAGATTTGTTAGGTGGAATAATTTTGGGCGAATTGCCCACCGTGGTTTTATTCATAGTAACAATTAATGAGGTGGCTTGCGCGTTATGTAATATGATTAAGAAAACTTTGTATCATATTACCGGCTAAACGTCGGCCGTAGTGTATGTACGTGATATTTTATATCGGGAGCTATAAAACGTTATCGCGGAGAATATACGTGTTGCACAATCGGCGGTCGAACACGAACTGAAAAAAAAAAAAAAAAAAATTATTATTATTATTATTTTATTTTTTTTTTTTTTAATAAAAGAGCACACTAACACGTATAATAAAAGTATTCTAAAAAAATTAATGCCCCCCCCCCAAGATAAGGTCCCAGATACGTCCCTGAATCCTGCGACGTTTCTATCAATTTTTTGAGATTATACTAAGTCGTTGAATGCCAGAGTTTTTAAAATGCTTTCACACGTATCGTTTTTGTAACCGTAGCATTCAAAATGCTCGCGCCCCGTCGGTTTTTTCATATTCTTTATGTTTGGCCCGGGAGCATAAAATGCTATTACGCGTGCCTGGACACCGGCGAATGCGTATTCATTTACCCGTGCGCATTAAACCTGCCGATTGATTTATACGTGCCACGTATAAGTAACTTAAAATTAATAATATAAAAATAATATTAACGCTGATGTGTGGTGGTAATTAACTTTTTTTGTGTATTGCTAATACAAAATAATGAACGTCAAAAATTTTATTTAATTATAAATTACAGCTCTTTTGACCCGATATTTAAAAATGTGTAACAATAATAATAATAATTATCTAAAATTGCTAATTATGGTAGTGGTGAGATGTATGCAAAATCATGTGTTTAATTTAGTATGATTTTTATTCGATTCGGAGTAAATTTCGGTTTTACACCTCAATTTTGCAACCCACACAGCGACGAAAGAGATGATTTTAAAAATCTAAAAATTACCTAGCAAAATCTAGCAAATTTTTATCTATAATTTGATGTTTTTTTTTTGATATGAAGAATGTGCCGGTGCAAAGTTTTTTTTTTTTTGAAAAATTCCTGACGGTTTTTGAGGCTCTAGCAAATGCCAGAAACCACCTAGCAAAATCAGGGCTATGCTTATTAACGTGATTCAATATTTTTTTGCAGTTTTTCCAATGTGTCGGTGCAGCGTCAAGTTAGCGCCGGCATGTTTGTTTCAAAACTTTTAAGACTCTAGCAAATTCCAAATATAGCCTAGCAAAATCTAGCAAATTCCTAGCAAATTTTTGATGCTACTTTGAACTTTATAGTACAATGTGCCGGTGCTAACTTGACGGAGCTAAAGAAAAATCGTTTTTTATGTGTTTGACACGAGAATCGAATATAAAGTGAAATATAATACGAGTAATTGGCATGGCCGGAAGTTCCTTACAGTGGCTGATTTAGTTCTTTGCTTAAGGGGGGCAGGCCAATATTTTAAAACACATACAGTAGAAACAGTCACATTTAATATCATTGTGTTATCAGACATCAGTGCTGTCAACCGATATTCTGTAAAGGTGTATTCACCGTGTCCGTGTCATATCGTGTCCTGGTATAATATACTTTTAGAAAAATTGGAAAAAAGTATTTACGCGTACAGTTTAAAAAGTCTAGGGGGGACGATGGACCCTATGGCCCCCACCTAAACGCCGCCACTGGTTCCTTATAATTAATGAAGTTATGATATTAGATAATGGCCATCGGACCGATTTCCGAGGGAGCAGTGGCGTACACACGGGGGGGGTTTTGGGTGTTCAAACCCCCCCCATTGACTTTTTACAAAAATATTTTTCGTAGTGATTTTAGCACCATAGCACCATATTTGGCGCGCGACCGACGACGTCTTAATTTCATAGAAAAATAATTTTTTTTGTTTTCATGACTGTGCAAAATTCACCATTTTACATTGGATTATATATTACACTATACGATCGGTATCGGGAAAGAACGACCACAGCACGTTGCGGTCGTATTCCGTCGGTTGCGGAGAATCGGTCTAATGTGATTGCGATAGTGCGTTTGGCGTTTAAATATGTGTGTATTTTGGGTGTTCCCGTTCAATTACCGATCGGGTCCGGTTAATCGGTAACCGACAAAACGCATAGTGTAGCTCCAGCCTAATAATTCTGCTGCTACAAAACCCAGCTATATTTAGTTTGCATTTGATCAGTAACCGTGTGATCCGTGCGCGCTTTTCTGTTTGAAATCACGCAGTCGAATAATATAATATGTTCGTATTTATTGACATTGTCAATTTACCGCCAGCACCGCAGTTATATATTTATTTTTATTGTCAAGTTTTTGGAATTTGGCAAGACTGATATCTTGTGAGCGTTTATAATATTACGATTTACGATTTACGAATTACGACTTCGCGAATGTGTTTTGTTTTAATATTTTGCTGTTCATTCGTATTTGTTTAAAATTTAAATATCGAAGAGAAATGAAGAGAATAAATGAATATTTTTTGGCGGATAGTAAGAAGAAAAATATGGAACAATTATTCCTTTAACAGCTGAAGAAGTCATCGATGAATTAGGGCAAAAACCAAGGAAATTGGATATTGTATTATAATTATAATTATTATTATTTGTATTATTATTTGATACGTTTTATAAAAATCTTTTCAACTAATATATATTTTTTATATAACCCCCCCCCCATTGAAAATTTCTGTGTACGCCACTGCGAGGGAGGTATGTCGTCGATGAGGTGCGTGTACGTATTTTTAGGCGCGCGACAATTATTATTATTGATACTTTCGTTACGTGACAAGTACCTAATTATATGAACGTAATATTGTTCTACCAATGAAAATACTAAATCATTATTTTGTATTTTTTAGAATATAAGAAAAAATATTATTCGTATATCATAAAGGCAATGAACGGACGACCTGGTTACTTACGTACGTATTAGAATTCAAAGCAATTAAATCTTAAATGACATACATTTTACTCAAATAATATAATAAAAAATGATTCCGCACTACAATATTTCCTTTTTCTTTTTTCTCTTCGCCCTTATCCTACATAAGTCGGGTTGTTATTCGTATTATTATCCTCCACACAAGAGCGGATCTACGGGGGGAATGGAGGAAATTTCCCCAAAAAAAATTAAAGTAGAAAAAAAATTAATAAGACAAAAACAAGGTCATCGACTTTTTCTGTACTTTTCCGAGTTCTTGGAAATAATTTCCCCCCTCCCCAAATCAACTCCTAAATCCGCCACTGCCTCCACATCTCCCAATAGATAACCATCTTCTTATCTACTCCACAAACCTGTATATCCTCATTATAATAATCTATAACCACTTTTTTCTCTGCTTCGCCATTTTTCTACAACATACTCCCTTTTTAACTGATTTTTTTTTATTTTAATCATTAATTATCTTATTATAACCATAACGTGTTAGTTCCTATCTTCTTGGACATTTTGTAAAAATGAATTTCACCACGATTAGATTTTATTTCATACACATAAAAACATTAATTAAATATGGTATAGTCAATAATCAATTTTGATTTTTTAATTATCATTATAATATATAACTAAACTATTTAACTACCTCATTTTTGTATAACTAACTGAATTACCCGGCTTCGTATGTAAACAGTTAAAATTGTGTTGCTTCGATTCCAACAAAAATCTAATATCAAGAGAATTCATTATATTAAAGTGCTTTAAGGTACACAATATTTTTTGTTTTTCCTTCTGGTGCGTAGACGAACAAATTTGAAGGTTTACCGGCGCCGGAGAATGCCACATAGATCTCTTCATGCGAGAAGCATAGATTTTCCAAATTTAGTCTACAGACTTGAAACGATTGTCCTTAAGCTTTCTTTGGTCATTGCAAAGGCGAGCCGCACCGGAAACCGCAAGCGTTTGAAGTCAAAAGCCAGATCTGTCGGAATCATTGGAATTCTTGGCAACAGTTGCCAAACAAGTTGCTTCACCTTCAAAATTTCCATTTAATATTGTTGCCTCGATGATATTGTTCATCATTTTTTCACTGTAAACCTGGTTCCATTGCAAAGTCGTGGTGTATTGATGTTCCAGAGAAGAATGATAGACACTTAAATTTTCAATGTCAAAATGTGCGCCGCAGTCAGATACGGAGTATGTTATACACGTCTGACTGCCGCAACTACACTGAGCAGTCCGATGGTTCCGGACCGCTATTTATAAGCGCCTTTTTGCCACGCCCTCTATGTTGAGTCGTAGTGCTGTCTGATGACTACTTTCTTTTCCCGTTTTATTACGGCCCGTTTATATGCGGCTTGCGGGTGTTTAATTTGACGCTGACCGCGCGACCGATCGTACTTGCGTATGTCTTTATTATTATTAATAATAATATTATTTCGCGTATTTCAATAAAATTAAATTAACGTTAGGGTTCATTTTTCCTCGTTTACACTGTACACGACCGACCGAGTTCGTCGACAGTTAAGCACTAAACGCTCGATCACGACGGACGATCAACGCGTACGGATCGTTGGCCGAGCACTAATTCCAGCCTTATATATGTTACGGGCAAAGTAGGAAATTCGGGCAATGTGCAGAATGCCCGAGCATTGTATACAATGACCGAACATTTTGGGCAATATAAAAAATGTATTTTAAAATTACAATATTCTTTACATTGCCCGATTATTTCCAGGCAAAATGTACTATATTCAAACTCTTGTCGGCAATGTGTATTTTATGAAATATAAATATAAACATAATTTTATGTAGGTACAAATTTTAAATTTGTAGTCAATATTAGGAAATACTCTTATTTCTAAATGACATGTTGGAATGATTACTTTTTCTTATACATTAGTTAATAATTTATAGTTTGCAAAAGTGATGCTATGTTTATAATCTACTATTGATTAAATAATAAATGAACGAGGAATTATTTTCGTTCATTTATTAAATATATATTTATTTCTACATTGACCATTAAAATTGGGCATTTTACACAATGCCCCATTTCCTACTTTGCCCGTAACATATTCACGATGTTCAAAGAGGAGGGCGAAAATGGATCATAACCATAACATAATTGGACAAACATTTCATGACACAAGTTGGTGATGTTAGGTCAGAGATATACTAAATTAAAAAATATAAAATCCCAAGGGGGGGTGATCCACCTATCGCCTCCCCTTATAACCGTTACTGGCATTGACTTATACGTTGTAGCTTTACCTGGTATTGCATCATGAATGCAGAAATTGATCACGTTTATATCGTTATTTTTGGCTGCTAATAAAGCACGTGCTCTGAGCCACTCATGACATGAGAGTTGGTCGAAAATCACCAAACAATACAAGGAGTGCGCCACCAAAGAGCGTTTCATTTTCTCTCAAATCTTTAAGCGTACGATGTAGCGCTTCTATTGTTTTTTTGTAAGCTTTACTACATTTTTCCCATATTATGAGTTGTCATGATATCAATATTTTTCCAATTCTAGAATTTTTGTTAATATTACATTTTGGAATTTCGACAATTTGCATATTCTATCGTAATTTTAGCGCTCAGTGCGTTATTCGGCAACCATCCAAAAGAGTTTCCGCAATTTCAGATGATGCGTTTGCAAGTGCAATATTATTTCATGATCAAATGATTGCTGAAATAAGTGAAATAAGGAATATTTTGTCAGTTCCTCCAGGCAAATCAAGAAAATACAATCCACCAATTAGGCTAGTAATTTCATGCATAATTCTGTCATATGCTATGCGTCGATCTCCAACTAATTTAAGGAAAATTCGTTTAACCAAATGAACGCAATTCGTCGACATCAAATTGTGTTTCTCGTCGTATATCATGATTAAAAAGAATAAAGACATGAATGGACAACTCTAAACCGACTGAGAACAGGTCATGGAAGATGTGGGCATCTAATGTTTTACATTGAGAATAAGAGACAACCCCTCGTGTGACTGTGGCAATGAAGATCAAAAAGTCAAACATATCTTAAATGATTGCCCAACAAGGAAGTTTCATGATGGAGTAAAAGGAATAATGGACTTAACAACGGAAGCTCTTGACTGGTTGAAGAACTTAGACATTAAACTATGACATATGGAAAACATAAATATCTAATTAAAATTTTAAATATGTAACTTTATTTTTACTTTTATCTCTGTTATCAATTGTGACTTCTTAACCCATACGATAATAATAATCAAAAAGAATGTTAAAATATTTTTATTTTTAAATTTAATAATAATGTAATGGTTACCATGATAACTCTTTAATGCCTAAATTCCAAAGTTCACCGTATTAGCTATCACCCTCGTTGGTCGTATTTCAAACTCTATATTACAGAAATCTTCGGGAGAGTATGCACAACAACTCTTCAAAGTTTGACATTGCAATTGAATCAACAGTTTAAGAACGCATCCGGAACATACAAACAGACATATATATATATATATATATATATATATGTGTGTGTTAATTGCTTTAGTAAGCGTACTGATTGATTTTTTTATTTTAGTTTTCCTATTTCAACAAACTCCGCAAGATTTTTGCGATTCTGAATGTGGATCATCTGAAAATAATAATAAGAAATAGTTCAATCATTTAAAAAAAAATTAAAAATATTTGAAAATATTTTCAAATTAATTAAATTTTTATTTGTATTATTACCGAGATTTAAGAGAAAAAATGTATTAAATTAACAAAATTATAAAATAGGATTTGTAACAATATGTAATAAGATGTTTTAATATTGTTCTGTTCCATTTTTATATTATTACACAAATAAAAATATGTCATGTAAACAAAACTATACTTATATGTAGTATATTTATTCTATATTTCTATATACCTATCCTCGTTGTATTATATAAAAAAAAAAAAATAAGTGAAGAAATTCAAAGTGTCAAATTATGAATATTACTAAAAATTTAATAATTTAGTGAATTATGAAAATAATCAAGGAAAGTTTCGACACGGTTTCATGTGTACTTTGAAATGACGAAAATCTTAATTAAATTTTTTACACATATTAATTCAAAATGATAATGTAAACAAACAGAATATTTAATTTTCTCGCTTTATTATTTAAATCACGTCCATTTTAAATACAAGCCGAACAATTAATAGAAAATATGGAGTTATGAGCCTTAAAATAGGTACATTTACAGAAATATAGTATCTAATTTGCTGTCATATGTGAGCTCGATGATACTTGTATCAAATTGATTATTGACAATAATCAATTTGAAATTTGGCGCTTTCAACATGTTATATACTGTATGACTTAAACATATATTCCATAATATGGTGGAATCGGGTTAAAATATAAAGGTTCATGAATAAATTAACACGCGAATTTTATACGTAGTATTACAAACTTTTATTAATTTTTTGCTTTCCTGCTTTTACACAGTAAAACGTATATATAAATTATAAATCAATAATGTTTCCGGTAGCATAAGTATACAAAACTTCACCTCCCAGAAAAAGATAAATATAAACAATACCATAGTATTAGGTTCTCTAAAATTTTAAATTGTGTATATAAAAATTAATAATTAAACAATATATCGTAAGTTCTAATTAAAATGACCAATATTTATAATTGATTATTTTATAGTAGAAAACAATTCAAACTATTGTTTGAAGTATTGTGTGGTTTACTAGAATATAGAAACAATCCGCTTGAAGGCGTCGACTTATCTCCAGCTCATTTATTGCTAAATAGAAGATTAAAAACTAAAATACTTGTTAAAATAAAGTTACGACAACCAGAGGTGTACGATAAAGAAAAATTGTTGAGTGGTATGATGAAGAATAAAAAGAAACAAGAAAACTATTATAATAAAATCTTTAGAAAAAGAAATCACAGTGAATTAAGCAATGCGAAGTATTTTTATGTGTTATATAAAGGAACATGGATGAAGTGTGAGAATTTAGGAAAAGCTGATATGCCAAGAATCTATTAGGTAAGATTATTGGACGGGACCATACTTAAAAGAAATTACAAATGGTTGGGATTAGTAAAAATGATGAATGTAGAGTCAAGTGATGAAGTAAGAAATGCTAATAGTAGTGAATATATATATATATATATATATATATATATATAAATGATAACGTCAGTGAAAATGAAAGTGAGAACTACAGTGCGAATGCGAATAAACTTAAAAGAGAAAAAAAAAATAACTAAAAATCCTGAGTGCTTAAAAAATTATGTTTCAGCATTATATGATCAAAATATCTATGTATATAATTTAAAATAAATGTTAACTATTAAAATGTTTAATTATTTCAAATATTGTACTAAGATTATATAAATTATAGTTACTTAAAAAAAAATTACAAAAATGTAAAAGTTAACAAATTATTTTGTAAGATAATGTCATTTGTATTTGAAAAAAAATTGTATTTTAAATGTTGATGTTGAATTAAGAGCATGTTAAAAATTAATTTAAAAGTTATTTTGTTTTTTTTTTTTTGATCTTATATAATAATATCTTTTATCCTGAAAGAAGTAATGTCTAAACTCAAAACTCGTTTATCTTTAATATCCAAATTAGCTGGTACCACCTGGGGTGCATCTACTCAGGTCCTCCGAACATCAACTATGGCCCTCGTATGAGAATAGTAAGACACAGTAAGACCCTCGTAAGACGCAGAGTAACGACTAACGAGACCATCAGGAGTTTGAGTAGTAAGGTGGAGGAGTGGCGCAGCAAATCTCTCCATGGAAGACATGTTCATGACTTGGCACACAACAATGTCGACAAGACTGCATTGAACGCGTGGCTGAGACAGAGGCAGCTCTTCCTTGAAACTGAGGGGTTCATGCTGGCCATCCAAGACCAAGTTGTGAGTACTCGAAACTACCTAAAATATATTGTTAAGGATCCAGAAGTGACAGATGACAGATGCAAAAAATGCCGGGAGAGAGCAGAAACAATACAGCATATAACATCTGGATGCAGCAACCTCGCTCAAACTGACTATCTCCATAGGCATAATCAAGTAGCAGCCATAATCCATCAAGGCCTCTGCAATCATCTGAAACTGAAGGAAGACATCACAACCTACTATAAGTACGAACCACCACCAGTCCTAGAGTCACAGAGCCAAACGGTCCACTATGACAGATTAATCCTCACAGACAGAAACATCAACAACAACCGGCCGGATATAGTATGGCGTGACAAGGAAAAGAACATCGCATACCTGATTGACATAGCAGTTTCTAATACTTACAACCTGGAACACACAAATGGAGAGAAAATATGGAATACCAAGGGCTGAAGGATGAAGTGAAGAGGATGTGGAATTTAGAGCGAGTCGAAATCATACCAATAGTGGTGTCTGCAACAGGCGTCATCCCCAAGAACCTGCACCAGAGTCTAAAAGTCTTAAACCTGAAAAAGAAAAGTTCATTCTACTCTAAAGAGCCGTCATCCTGAATACTACACGTATTGTACGAAAGTTTTTGAGTTAAAAGATGAGAGTATTTGGTAAACACCTGTATTTCATCTTGTTTCGCCGGAAAAACCGAGATGATATAAAATCACCCTGTAAATATAATAATAATAATACAATTCCGTAACAGACATATGAAATAATTTAAAATATAGTAGGTAAGTATTGAAAATCATATGCATAGGTTTTTTAACATTTTATAATAAATTAGTATCATGTATACTTAATTTGTTAATTATTATGTAGGTATGTGATTTTGATTCTTAATAATTTAAAAATTTTCCATGAAACTATAAATCCTTTTTTTAATATTCACCCAAGACATAGTAGTAAATTTAGCATTTGATATATAAATAATTGTAGCAAACATTCCACTTTTGACTCTTTTCCTATGGTAAAACTAAATGTTTGAAATAATACACTTATATTAAGTTATAACGCTTTGTATTTAAAAATTTCAAATAATTGTACCTTAAAATTAAAAATTTAAAACAAATTGTAAATATGTGATATTCATATTTATGTATTATTATTGTTTTAAATAACACAACAAACGTGTGGATATCGTTTAATAATAATGTAATATTGATCCGTAAAAAAAAAGTAAAAAATTATAAATGCCATCGTGAATTTCTACCGTATCATTAAGTAAGTATAACACGAGTGTAATGCGTTACCGTGTGTAGTGTAAATTATTGAAATACATTAAATATTCTATATTATTATAACGTTTTCTGAAAATATAATAAAATTCGAAATAAAATTAAATGACGGTGTATTCTGGTGTATTATGTAAAGGAGTGCGCATAAAAATAAAATACTATTATTTAATTAGACAGCAAGACAAATGAAAAACAACATATAAATAATTACTTGAAATTTAAATTTTCCTTTGGCCTTATACAGACAGGGTGAAGGTGGGGCAAAACCAAATTTTGGTAGGGCGGCAAGTGTCCTACCTTGTCACCTTCGAGCGTCACCCTGCGATTTAACCGTTAAAAAATTGGGCATCAAGCACCCTCCGATTTAAATATTTATATGTTTTTTTTAAACTTAGTAGCCTACGCATCGTTATAGACAGTGGTTGACTTGAGGGGGGACGCGGAGGGACTGAGTACCCCTTCTATTTTTTCAGATATTTGAGCGTACCTCTACTATTTTTTCAAAGAGGAACGCGGGGGACGGCCAGTGCTTGATTTGGGTGACTGAGTACATAAACTAATTTTTTGGATATTCTAGCGTACCCCTACTTTTTAAAAGAGAACGCATGGGACAGGTTTTTATTTAATTTTTACTTACATTTTTGTATTAAATATATAAAGTTTACAAAATGTTCTAATATTTACAAAATGTATTGATATCAGATATATCATATCTCATACGTGATAACTGATAAGTAGCCATCAATGATAACCATTCATTATCCATAAATTCAGGTACTTTAATAATTATTATATTCCTTATTCTGTTTTGTTATGATACGTTTTTATGGTTTTATATTAATGCTTCTTAGGGGATCGTAAAAGGGGGTGTGGAGGGGGCGAAGCCCTCGCGGTAATGTGAGGGATATTAAAATGCTAGGGACGCTACTCTTTAAAAAGTAGCTAGAGTACCTCTACTACTTTTTTCCCAAGTCAAGCACTGGTTATAGATGTATAGCGTGTAAGAAAACTTCGACTTATTTTTTATTACTTAATAATTCCGTTAGTGACACTTGTCCATCCATACACAGTACGAAACTCGACGACTAGCGATAGAGAAATATTTTTTATGATACTGTGCAGTAGGCCTTGAATACAACACATTATTTCAAATAAAATCAACTGCCATAGCAGCGATAAATAATTTCAATATGTAGATACGTATATTGTAACGTATAACGCGTAATTAATATTTTATGCGCATTGCCTAAGCTAGCAACATATGTGTAATTAAGTAAATCATTATAGAGGTGACTAAAGGCAAATACATTTTTACACAATTTTTTTTTTTTCATATAGTGAATAAAACAAAAACTCATACAACCGAATGGCTTTTAATTTACACCCGTTTTAATTAGGTAATTTTAATTTCATGGATTATAACTAGGGCTCGGATTTATATGTATTTAAAATATGTACATATATGTGCTAAAAAGCTAAAAATATGTACGTAATATACTAGAATGATTTATTTATTAAATATTTGGTCATATGACCACTTATATTGAAACAAATTTTAAATACAATTAATAATTTAAAAAATTAAAATAATAATAATTAAAAATACATTATTATATAGGTTTTATAAATTTTTACAAATTTTGATTGCTTTGGATGACTATATGCCAATGTCATTTTAAATTATCAAATTCAAATGGTCGACGATTCGGCCGTACTACTGCCTTGTATCCATTGAACGATACGAATAGTTTTGCTAGCGTAATATCAGCGTTAATAAAAGCTCGGCATAAATCTTTATTAAACGTATTACTTTGAGAAACAGAGGAAGACGTAGATGAATACAAATTTTATTTGAATTTCTGCCTTCCATCTTTGTTCTCTTTGCGTTTATTAGTTTGTAAATGTCGTATTACCTGAAATCGTCTTTAAATTGCTATACATTTTTCACAAACAGAACAATATAAAATTTGACTGTGGCTCTGAAAAAATGTTCGATCGGAAATTCAGAAACGTATTTTGCAGTTTTTTTCAGTTTTCGATAATCTAACTTTCGGCATTATAAAATTATTCGGCAAAAATGAGAAGTAAACATCTTACTGCTTTTGACAACGAACACAAATTTAGACTAAACCACAAAACACGCACTACCTATAGCATGTCACCTTTCCGGATATCGACAATAAAAATGAATTAACACTTCGAAAAGACGTTTTGTATTCCAGCTGATAAAATGTTATCTTTATTCAACGTGCACGCCAGCGGCGGATTAAGCAATTTGCCGCCCACAAGCAGGAGGAAATTTGCCGCCCCTTCGTTTGCATAAGTGTTTTTCTAACCAGCAAAATGCATTATTTAGCAAAATATGTTATTAATTAAATTATTATTTATTATTTAAAAAGTTTTCTTTGCCGCACCTAAAATTTCGCCGCTCCAATCACCTGCTTGTTTTGCTTGTAGGGAAACCTGACGCTGGTGCACGCATAGTGATTCTAATTATTATTTATCCAGATTACACTGTATCGAATTTCATCGGTTTGTTTTCTACCGAAATCTACACAGCTTTAACCTAACAAATTTCTTATTTCTTAAGCCGGCTCCAAGTGACAAAAAAAAATATCGTTTGGAGACCTTTCGCTCTGACAATATTGTGAGACTTTGTGTCATTCGATTTTAATCCTGTAAACATCTACAGAATTGTTTATATGTCTCTTATATAATAACCGAGGCGTTTTTTAAAATATTGATTTTAACCACAAATATATTCAATAAGCAAAATTATTTGAAACGAGTATACTTTACTAACTCATAGTTTAAAATTCTGATGTTGGAAATCCGAATTTCGAGAAATGCCTCGGTTATTCTCTAGAAGAGATATCAAGGAATCTTTAGATTTTTACAGAATACAAATCGGATTGGCCGAAATCTCATAACTTTGTCAGAGCTAACGCCTTTTTTTGGTCAACAATTAGAATGTCTGCCGTTATATTTTAACTTTACTGATATGTGCATGCGCGCGTACGTGAATGGACGTTTTCAGCTTTTGACAGTATTTAATAGTCGACTTCCGCGTATAAAATCGGGTAGGTAACTAAAAACACATTAAGATAACAATCAACGATATGGACTACACGCTGTAATACAAACATCGTTATTCAATATATAATATTCAATAGTTTTTATTTTTCTCTCATTCGGCCATGCCCAAGAGTTACGTGTTATTTATACGCGCATTATTTGAATCACAGAATCATTTATTATTTATTTTTATTTTTTTCTTAAATTGTTTAATATGATTTTTTTTTGGCGTAAAATGATGATATGAAAAAAATATTATTTTAATTCGTTTGAAAAAAAAAAAAATTTGCGCAATTGTTAGCTGAGTGGTAAAATAGATTTGTTACAAATCGAAAATTTTATTTTATTTTATTTTTTTTGAAGGAATGTGTTTGATAACATTCAACGAGATAATTCGTAATAATAAAATGGAAGTTTTTTTAGTTAGTTTTACCTAAAATAATAATATGTTATATATTATAATACAGGAAATTATTTTTCCGAAATTGAAAACTAATATTTAATTATTACAAGTCATCCGTGAACGGGTAGAAAATCATAATTCGTATTCACTATGAGTTATCATTTTATCATAATACGACAGTGTTTATGATCGGTTCGTTGCGCCCGCTGACCGCTGCTATTTACGAGTGCCGTCCAAAGTTCAAAGTCGAGTATCGTCGTCCACTGATTACGAAAGTATTTACTAACACTACGGAATGGGGTCCGTTCTCCGACACATTGATAAGAACTTGGCGTAGATAAGAATTTAGTACTACCAACAATGAAGACGAAAAGTATTCTCAATAAATAATTAAAAATCTAACTAAAACTATAACAATCATTAACCCAACTACTATTTATCATATGAAAGTTTTGTCTGTATCATGATATAATTATATCATGGTTTGTATGATGAATGACGTAATCATAGGATAAATTTAATTAAATTTATTGAACAAGTGAACAACAATAAATCTTAACTATATCAGGGGTTTGTAATATAAACTACAAAATTTCTTTCTGTATGTTTTTAAAAGATTGATGTTGGTATTATTGAGAGCAATGTGAGGTTAGATCTGAAACCTAACAGCTCGTTCTTATCAATTTGTCGGAGAACGGACCCCGACGGTCACACTACAACCATTTACGTTTCACACAGCTATACACAAGCACAATGTGTAACGCTAAATAACATTAAATTGTCTACACACGATTCCTTAATAAATGACCGCTTACAGCAGCCTTAAATTGTATATTTTGAAAATTATAAAATATGTGAGGAAAAACTGAATTATTGTGAGATGTGTAATCGCATGTATTTAAAAAAGAAATGTGTAAAATATGTAAAATCAAATGTAGCTCATTTGATTGAAAATCATGCGAAACGAATTTATCACTTACGACTTACCTAAATGAATTTATTGGGTCATAATAAAATATGTATTTACATATAAATCCGAGACCTAATTATAACATTATAATTTTATCATCTCAATAAATGAAATGAAAGCACTCCATTTTTGACTCTCTTCTCCTATCGTCCGGAGGCCATATGTGTGATCAAACGTATCACATTTTGTGCATAAGTGAATTCGATTTTAGCAAGTATTAATTATTTACGGGGCATAGGCACATGCCACGTTATATCAACAAATGTGTTTAGATACAAGTTACTTATGGATAAAACATATCTAAATAAAAAACACGATACACGTATTCCAGTAGCATATGTATGATACAAAGTCCATAAATAATTTATACAATACAAAAATGTTATACTCATTTCCTAAACGTCATATATATATATATATATAACCTATTATAATTTACATACTAATGATTACTAAAATATTTAAATTCACTGTAATAATATCTGTATTATGATAAGACTTGTGTTAATCTATCAGGCTTTACGCTTAAAATTAATTGAAACGTTTGTATAGCAATAATTGAATTCACGATTTTTGTACATAACTAATATTGCGTCTTCAATAATTGTTTATTGAAATACGATTTAGTCATGTTGACTTAAAAAAGTACACCTGAATATGTTATGTACACAGTCTATTAAATAAATAGTTTTAATGAATGTTTCGAATATTTATAATAATAATATTCTAAACGATACAAAAGATCGTGCAAGACAATTGTTACTCTATTAACACTGAGTTAGCACTTAGCATTGTATAGTTTCCAGTCAACTAAAAGAAAAAAAATGAACACGATTTCTACTAAACGTTGTTTCCTTCTATTTACTATGACGTTTGTTGTAATACTTGACAGCACAATTTCTAATCCTTCAAGTAAGTATATCTATTCTATAACAAAAAAATAATTTTATTCTAAACCATAAAATATTCATTTAAAATTAATTTTATTATGAATAGTCAAACTCTACTGATGCGCTTTACATAAATAACATAGTTTTTGTAATATTTTGCTTTTTTTGTAGGTGAGGGTAAGTAATTTAATAATTTTAATGTATCTAATAAATACATTACATTTATAAAAATGCATTATATAATAATAACCGTGAACAAATATCTAAATTGTTTTTCTTAAACATTAATTCAATAACAAACACATATTATAAATACATCGCGCGTTGACAATAAAAAATTTGTATGAGTATGTCGTTTTTTTTAGAAAAATTGTTTTTTTACATAAACATTTTAAGATGTTTAATGAGCATTTTATACGCTTATATAATGCATATACGATAAATAATTAATTAGTTAAGAAAGCAATAATGTCTTAAGTAAAAGACATATAATTAACGGTAAATTTAGATATAGTTACATCGGACGTTTCTCTTTTAATGCTTTTGTTCAGTGTCAAATAATCCTAGATCATGAAAATAAAACAGTATTGAGAATCAATACCTAATATGTTTTATAAGAAATAAAATGTACCGTGGGTACGGTGATTTGTAATAACATTATGATTTTATGAATATTAATGATTAAGAATTTAAACCTAATTTTCCATTGTACGAGGGTTTATTCAAAAGTAACACTCAAAAATTATTTTTTATTAATATTAATTGAACGATTTATATTTTTCAAACAAAAACTTTTTGTACATTTACCTCTATTATTAATGCAAGGACACTGTTACGTATTAATACGTTCATATTCGTCCTTTACTCGTTCAAAATAAATTTTTTAATCTTTTATAATTTAAAATGTAGAGGATACTGGTTATTTTTTCAATTGTCATATGAATTTTTTTTATAATTTTTGGCGATACATAATTAATCAGTCTTGTAAAAAATACTGTATTTAAATACTTTTTAAAAAAGTATTCTCATAAGAAATACATACAAATACTTTTTTTAAAGTATTTTTTACAAGACTGTATTTACAATACTGCAATCCAGGAAAAACGAAACTCATTGGTTAAAATTAATGTTTACTATAGATCTTGAATAGAGTACGGTTGTATTCTGTAATTGTTGAGAGGGAATACACGAATCTCGTATATTTGCCTCATGAAAATAACTTAATTTTTACAAATTAAGTAAAATTTGCAATAATTTAAGTAACCTCAAATGAAATATTTGGTGTCTAATTTTAATATAAATTAAAAAAAAATTATATCTAATTATATATTTCTTTTTTATTTTGTTTTAGAATGTCGACGTAAGATTGTAGATTACTTATTATAATATAATAATATCAATAAGAATTAAATAATAAATCAATGATATTATTTAATAACAATTAATATGTTCAGTAAAATGTGGCCATTAACTAGTAAAGAAGTAAAAATTAATTGACTAGCCGTTTATTAAATTATTTTTACTAAACTAATCATATCTTTTTGGCATTACATATTATTAACTTAGCTTGTTTAAATTTTTATTGTTTTGACTTAAATTTTCGGAGTGAAATATCACGATCGTTTAGTTTAATTAACAAGCAGGAGGCGAATATTATTTTTATTAATAATCGATGTTCTCTTCATTCAATGTGGTCGTGTTGATAACGTTGTTTACGTATAAATTCATTATCAATTCCGTTTGTATCGATAATATTAATTTCACATCCTAACTTTTTAAACTTTAAACTTAACCAGTTCACATATTTTTTTGTTAATTATTTACTTTTAACTCTAACCATATTGTTTATTTAACTTGAATTATATATTATACATTTATATACATTCCTAACAATCCCCTCAAACATGAGTCAGTGTTGGAAAATTGTAATTTTCTCAACAATGTCTAGCAATGTTAGTTTTTATTTAACGAATTTAAACGGTTTCAGAAATTATTTATTTGTTTAAAATCATCAAAAATGTTACTTAAATATTTGTGTACAGGAATAACCTACGAAAGGCCATCCTTTTATTTCTACACTGCATATTATATTTTATATACACAAAAAAAACTATTAAAATAATTACACTGTTAATAACATACGGTTTTACATATCGAAAAAATATTTTATATTTATATAATATATACCGTATAATTATATATTACAATATTATATAATATACTAGCTGAATTACCCGGCTTCGCCCGTGAACAGTTTTCACGTATAATCCCTTTAGGGTAGAATTTTCAAAAATCCATTCTTAGCGGATGCCTACGTCATAATAGCTATCCATATGCTAAATTTCAGCCCGATCCGTTAAGTGGTTCGAGCTGTGCGTTAATAGATATAGATTAGATTATAAATATACTTATAATTAATTATATATTTATATCATCATCATCATCAAAAGGCGTTTACAGGCCATTTAGGCCCATTGCCGCAACAACCACTTGCCTCCACCTGTCTTTGTCTCTTGCCAGTTCTCCCCCATTCTCTATTCCAAGTTCTCTCAAGTCCTTGGCCACTGTAACCTTCCATCTTTGTCTAGGACGTCCTCTAGGCCTTTTTGTATTTGGCTTCCATTTCGTTACTTGTCCAATTGGATCCTCCGATCTCCACACGTGTCCGGCCCAGCTCAGCCTACTACTTTTTAAAATTCCGATGACATTCGCTTCTCCGTATAAGTCTTGGATCTCCTGGTTTGTCCTTATCTCGTATTCTCTTTCGTTGTTTATTTTTGGTCCATAGATTCTCCTTAATATCTTCCGATCGAAGGTGACCAGTTTAAGTTCATCCGACTTTGTAGTGGCCCACGTCCCACATGCATACAAGGCTACAGGTCTCACTAGTACTTTGTAAAATGTTATTTTTGTCTTCCATGATAACATCTTTGATTTAAATAGAGGGACCATTCCAAAATAACATCTGTTTGCCGCTGCTAATCTAAGCTTTATCTCCTCGTATATATTTATATATTCATATATTATAGATTTTATTTTAAATTATTTTTTCGTTACCCATGTAAAAATTATTACTATTGTTCCATTTTTATAATTCAACGATTTTTTATTTATATTATTATTTGAATATTAAATTATATTTTAGATGCACTCGAAAATGTTGGAGGATTTAGTTGTAAGCAATAATTTCTTACTTATATCATTAGAAAGTTTTTATTTCAAATTATTTTACGATACCTACCTATTTAACGGAATATACTAATATATTATAACCTGAAACTATTTCGATCTAGTTACTGGCACTGCCCAGAATGCTTTCGTTCATGCGTTGAAAAATTTGTGTGAGTAGTTGTTAATCATAAATGCTTCCAAAATAACAAAATATATTTTTTGTAAAGTACCCGTTAGAACCCATACCAAACCAGTTTGAAATCATTGCACCAATTTGTAAAAAAATTATAAAGTGTATTATATATATTTTTTTTTCCTTTTTTATCAGCAAAAAACAGTGAACAATTAAAAAACGGTAATTTATCGTTTATATAATATATAAGATGCACGTAACAATAGTTTTCGTTGTATTTTTAACACGCACTCACTTAATAAAAAAAATTATTCATGATCCCAGCGTGAAATTGCCTAACTCGTGAATTATGCAAATCACACTATGCTTGGATGAAAATATGCTTATTTCATGAATTTGGCAAAAATTGATTTTCACTATTTATAAATTTAAAAACATCTCAGGTTTTTTTTTCATTTACAATTCATACAAATAATTGGTGTTAAATTTTTTAAAAAAAATTGTGTACAATAAACAAAATTATTACTAAAATGTATATTATAATAATATAATATTGTAATTATAATATTGTGGGTTAAAGTGATCTATATACAGTGGATTCTACAGTGAACTGACTGAGTATATACATACACATACGTACACCTAGCCGACCGATAGCGACCAATTACAGAACAGTTACTCATTTTGTGGTAGTGGCGTGTTGTTCCACCGCTGATAACGATGCGCGACGTGGTGCCATTAATCTATTCTGTGGTGGTGCTTCTTATTTGAAAAAGCGCATATTCGCTGTTGTTGTTAATTGGTCACCGTTTATATCGTCAAACTGATTAGGGTTTAATGATTTTTATTACTTTTGATACATTACAATCTTATCGACACAGTTAATGGTGTAATCTTATCTGTGTAGTATATACTCGATATCGTTTATATTAAGCTATAATATAAAAACTGCCCACATAAACCGAATCGAGTGCCCACATTAAGCGGTGTTTTTTCACCTTGTTAACATACATTGGATTCGGGACCAGACCATTATGCCCATATTAGACGGCTGCCCACATTAACCGGTGGTCACATTAAGCGGAATCCACTGTATTGCATATATACTATATACATAAAAATAAATACAAATACTGTTGTTTATTGAAAAATTGTAAGAGTTGGGAGCATTTAATTTTGTACTACACACGTCCGGATACCAAAACTTCGAGAAACATATTTGTTAATTTTACTGAAACATTTGGTATTTAAATGTGTGTGTGTGTGTGTGTTGTATTTAAAACTTTTCCTAAAAAGTAATAACAATTAACAAAATATAAATCTAGTAATATAATTAAATTGTATTGTTGGTTAATAACTTATTAACAAATAAATAAAAATAAATCACAACAATACAAAATATAAATATAAGATTGTGTTTTTGAAAATACAGTAATTGCTGCCAGCTTGGCGCTTCACTAAATAAATAATTTCAAATTGCGCCAAAACGGCTCATATTACGATGAGTATGGCAGTGGGCCGCTTCGACTCGCATCAACTGTTTCACTTTTTCGACTTTTGTTCACTTTTTCGGCCGTCATCACAGATTTCGCAAAAACAATTAATAAATAAAAAAAATACGAATAAAATAATTTCATAATTCACTCAAATTAAAATTTTAAAAATTGTCTACGTATACTCATTAATAATATAATATAAATACTAATGAGCACAATACATTTGATGATTACAATAACAATGACGGTTCGGCTTCAATATGCTTACAAAAATATGAAATCATTTATAAAAAAATAAAAATATTACACTGTAATGATGAAGATGCTCACGTAATTCGCGTGATAAAAAATACACTATATGTGTCTATGTAAATATAATTTAATCCGACTAATACAAAGGAAAAAAAAATCAAAAATTTGAGAACAATAATTTATTAGGTTATAATTTTCTCACGAAAGACCATGACAACGGTCTTCGAAAAAATAAGGACATTGGCCGAATATAAGACATAAAACTCACAAAATTTATGTGAACAGATGAAATTAATAATAATAATTAACAAAAACATGTAATTGTGGGTATTGTTCTATTGCTGTGGTGATACTGAAGTTTTTGATAAATCACGTATTAATTCAAATCGGCCGCAACAAAAGTTGTTCGCAACGTATATATAATAATATAATTATTGCATTACTGTATTATATTACTAGGAATGTATATTTTCCAGGAAATGTTAAATTACAAATTTATAATATTAATGAAAAGAAAAAAATCATAAATCGTTATCTATTCATTTTTTAATATTCTCACTTTTCACTCTGTTTCGCTGGCATAAGGCATAAAGTATGACTATTTTGTGAAATTTGAGTCCATTGATTATACAGTATTCTTAATTAATTTTTTAATTAACCGATTAATTTCAAAATAACATTTTATTTTATTATTTCATTGTGAATACAATTATTATGGGATATATAAATAATATATATGATAGGTAAAAATTAAATATGATTAATGATTGTGCTGTTGTTTTATTTTGTGAGGTAACAACTATTTAAAATTTTTTTTTTTTGTGATAAGTTAAAACCACTAAAACTTTAAAATATATATTTAAATAATATGTACCAGGTACCTGTTTAATATATTAAAGAAAAATATATATTTTAGTCAAATTATTATATTACAAATTATTATGTTTTATCATATTATATTAAGTGTTTAATCGGTCTATACATACATATAAATCTTAATATATATATATATTTTTTTTATGATTTAGCTATTGTAAAAAAGTACTTTTATTTTCTTGCTGAAGTAATACAATGTACGTACCATCGTTTTAAATGAATCAATGTAAAGATCGTGCCTTAGTGAACGGACTACCTATGTGATAATTTAATTTAATAAATTATGTGTTCAATAGCACCTGGCCCTGTTCTCGAAAATAATCATTATAATATTTGGAGTCATTACGGCTGGTGCTATCAACAATTTTTAAGTTCGCATTAATTTCTTAAAATATTTCTGTTTAAACTAATTGTATTGTCATACCTTTATTTTAAAATATCGTAAGTCATTACAATAATATACTTAGTTATATATGTGTATAATTTGAAAAATATTATCTTAGAAATTATAATTATATATTAAAAAAAATTGTTGTACAAAATAAATCGATTTTTTTTATTGTTACATAAAAGAGAAAAAGAATTCTCAAAAACAATGGGACTGCGATCGTAAGTTTACAAATTAAATTGTTGTATGTATTCAATATGATAAAAATCTTACGCATGCATATTAATATTTTTTTAAGCAATAAAAACGTAATACTAATAACGCAATGCATGTCCAAATTATATATTTTATATATTTATATATTATATGTATACATATATATATATATATATATATATTTTATATATTTATAACTTATGTGCCCAACATAAAATTTTGTCGTTTCTTGTAATTATTTATTGTCGTATTCCGATAATATATCACAATTACTCTTCTTTTCGGTATAACATTATAAGTATTAAATAACAACAGAAATTATTAATAGTACACTAATTGAATTTTAACTACTAATATTTAAAACAATTATATAGAAGAACTGTATGCATTTGGCAGTAAGTAATTTTTGGCACACGAAAGGAACGATTATAAATTTCCCTTAACCGACAGTTTAAATTCATATATAGGAAATTGATAATTACTATATTGTTTTTATAGGTATACAAATGTTTAATTGCTATAGAATTAAACAGTTTTCATGAAAACCATATGTTTAGAATCAAGAATGCGTTTGTTGGTTTAATAATTGTATAAAACATTAAACATGTGCACAATTTCAATGTAAAAACTAGTGGTACTCAACACTTCTAGGTTGTAAATTAGTCTTATGATCATTGACTAGGTACCTGCCTCCTCGTAGGTGCGGATTGCCGGAATATCCCCTATCCAATAAGCACGTTTAATGAATCTGTATATAGAAATTTTGGAATTACTTATTAGGACAATTAACCATAAACTACAACATTTATTTTTATTTTTTAAAGATAAACTTTTTATATTGCATATCACTGTTTATATTAATAATCAACGTTCAATGCAAAAACCTTCTTTTATGTTTTTGATGCAAATAAAATATAGCTAAAAACACATTTTCGTAAAAAATAGTCGTGATTAGTTCTTATTAATTGTTATAAATAATTAGTAATTATGCAATCTAAAGTTACCAAATTTATATCTGAAATTAATTTTCGACCACTCAATATTGGCCGAATTTACGCCCCTGATTTTACTACCCATCTGGGATTAAAATACTAATTTAATAATTAGTTGAATACTAAGTACACCAAAGTCCTCCACCTCCATATTGTTCTGGTGATATTAAATATACATTATTACTTATTGGACATAAATAATATACATCAAAATTTGATTATATTTGTATTATATTACATTGATATATATACACATATACGAATATATACATATATACAGTGCCGTATTTAGGATATATTGACCCCTAGCCCCTAGGCTACACCGTGGTGCGGGCCCTACCATGGATATAGGAATATATTATATATATATATATATATTGGAATTGGTGGTTGGGTGCTCATTTTTCTTAAATCCCATGTTCATCCAAGAGTGACTTCAAAAATAAATTTCTCAAAATAAAAATGATGAATTATTTAATATTAATAATCCATAATCAAAAAAGTTAAAAGTAAAAAAAGAAATATCAAGTAAACAAAAGTTCGTATTTTATATATATATTTATACATTATACACATACATTAATGTATACAAATAGTTACGAGTTCGTGACCGTTTTCTTTGTTCTCGCGATTGTCATTTTACAGCTGTACGCGATATTCTTGTTACGTATTTATACGATTGCGTTATTTATTTATCCGATTTATTTTACTGTACTCGTCGTAATATTCATAATTAAAAAATTCGTTTTTAAGGACGAACACGTTATGGATAGCAGCTGTTAATTTATTCGAATCTGTACGCCTCCGAGCACCACACACGCGAAACCCGCCATATTATAGTATTAGTTTTGTTGTAATATTGCTGTCTGCTCACAACAGCAATCTATTTTTAATTTTGGAATTTTGATATGACAGTTGATATCAATACTAGTCGGGCCGACGACGACAACAATGACGACGTTGCGGGGTATCCACGGGCAATAAATAATAATCACTTGTGTATCTAAATATTGTTGGTAATAAGAAACTGTACGATATCAATGGTATTTTTATCGTCAACTTTTTTTAAATTAATACATTCACTCAATATGGATTAAAATAGCTATTAAAGTTCGTATGGGAGCAGAGCTAGGACTTGAATCAAAACAAATTTTTTTATACAGTACACAAATATTTTAATGTATACTAAATTTTTTATTTATTTTTTTTTTGGTGTGGGCCTTTCTGTGGTGCGGGCCCTTAGGCTGCAGCATATGAAGCTTGTGCTTAAACACGGCACTGCATATATGTATATACATACATATATCATTATATTACTACGTTAAAATAAAATGTTAAATGCATTTTTCGTTTTTGTCATTTTTGTAGGCACTGCCCGTACAGCGGTTTATTATGCATATGATAATATTAGTGAGTGAAATAATAAACATAGTACATTTCTATGTATAATGTATAAAGTACTCGTAATACTAGATACAAATACTTTGTACATATAAATTTTAATATCTTTTTTTTTTGACAGCTGAACACGATTCTTTTGATTCATATGGCAAGTAAATATGTAATTTAAATACATCGCACAATTCACACTGAGATTATTACAAATAAATAATAATTAATATAAAGTTTTACCCTATAAACACCAGGGCCGGCCTTAGGTGTTTTGCCGCCCTAGGCAAATCTATTTTACGCTGCCCCTCAAGGGCGTATTTTAGGGGGTGATAGGGACATTTGCCTCCCTTCCATAACAATAAAATATGATGAATTAATAATACATAAATCGTATACGGTGTATGATGATTTTATCACTTCAGATTTTTGCTCATTATAAAATTGCCACCCCTAAACTAACGTCGCCCTAGGCGGCTGCCTATTTTGCTTTGGCATTAGGCCGGCCCTGTAAACTACAACTAATTATTTTACAAAACGCGAACTCAGTTTATTATAATTAAAAAAAAAAATAGATATATAATATAATATAAGTTGTATGAGGCAGTGGCGTGCCGAAGAGACATTTTTTGAGGCAATTACCTCACGATAATTTTTTGGGTGGGTGGGTAGGTAGGTAGGTTCAGTGGTTAAAAACATATATATATATTATGTATTTTATACATAATTTATATACATTATTTATATTATATATGTGGGTAGGTAGACAAATTATCTAGTTTGCCTCAGGTTTGAAAAATGTTCTGCACGCCACTGGTATGAAGTATAAACATAAAATATGAATTACAAAAGCCATTTAAAAATTGTTCCTATGAATCCTGCGATGATTCCATAAATTTTTTTGAAATTATGCTAAGTCGTTGAATGCCAGAGTCTTTAAAACGCTTTTACACCTATCATTTTTATAATTGTGGCATTCAAGATGTTCGCGCCTGCTGTGTTATTTATATTCTTCATATTCATAATTTTGGAAAACTCAATAAAGCTATTACAATAACCATTATTTTAGTAGCCATCACTTAGTAAAGTTGGTATTAATATTATTTAGTAATGAACTCTGCAATATGAATCCTAAAATGTTTTTGGAATATTCTTTACTCTCACATATAAAAAAAATGTATTCGAAGTTACTTGATATTTCGAAATATTTTACATAGGATATCATAAGATGAGGTTAAAGGGGGAAAATTGAATATTTAAAATTTAGACCACTGAATATCATTTTATGGCCTACACTGATATAAAAATAAAAAACTATTTATAGTTTTTCTAAATTATTTAAAAACTCCAAATACTTCATGTCTGCGAAGGAGAGAAAACGAATAATTTCAACAACGCATTTCAAAATATCAATACAATAACTTTTTTCTATATCGAATTGTTTCGTTAACTCTTCATTAATATTTAGTTTATTATTCATGAAGCCATTTCATTGTGCATACAATGGTAAACACACGGTTTCTTATCATTTGCGTCACACTAGAACAGTGGTAACGTATGATAATAGACTTTATCACTAAGGACATTTGTCGTTGATAAATTGTGTGTCTGAATTCATAATATTTCTATAAAAATGAATGTATACTAAATTGAGTTATTTTTTCGTTAGTGATGGTCTAAGTTTGTATAATAATTCATCGGATGACTATATTGACTTTCTATGTAGTAATCAAAGAATTTATTGGAGTACATTCTAATTTTCTGGTAAATTTCCAAACACTTTTGGGTGCTTACACTGTATGGGTGAACCCTCTTTTTTATTTTTTAAGGATTTAATAAGCCAAAGTGTTTTGAAACAATCATCACAAGTACAGCATTCATGTCAGAATCCAAATCGTAATCCATATTGAATAAAAAAGGATAATTTAAATTTAATCTTTTGACTATATACTATTATACCTATGTTATCAGAGGCGGATTTCCCGTTAGGCACTGTAGGCAGCTGCCTAGGGCGGCAAAATTTGGGGGGAGGGAGCGGCAAATTTTGTAGTATTTTACTACTACTTCTTGTAGTATTTTTTTGTATGCCTTTTAATTTGTATTATAAAAATAAAGTTTTTTATTATAAAAAATATTGTAAATTGTAGTGTTTTACTTAATGTTCCTAACAATGGTTATAGTTTTGTTTTATTATTGATGGTTTATAATTAATAAAAATTATCATTGTAGGTTTTTATTAAAATTCAGTGGACATCCATTGACATTTTTTCAAAGTAGGCTAAATAACTAAAGTCGAAAAAAATAGTCTAAAAATTCAAATGGATGTCTACTACTATTGTCTATATATTTAATATTTTTATATTTATATAATATATATTATGTATTATATAAATATAAGTAACCATAATATTCAAATAATTAAGGAATCTCATACGATAATTTTATACGCTTAATGTTCTAATTTAAAAATATTCAGCAATCAGCATAATATGTGAAAATAGACCATAAAATACTGAATAATTTATATATTTTATAATTAATTATATAAATACATACTTAGGTACTTTAAATGTATGTACTTAGTCCAATAATAAAAGTACGAAATATAATATATAAAATAAAAATTTCACACATAAGAAACGCAGAGATGTTGTGTTGCTGTGACAGTCGTGATATGAAAAAAAGAAAAGTGAATAAAAAGTGCGCCAAAACCTGTTGTAGTGCAACAATGTAGTACAACCTCAGCAACATTAGTTGGTATAGTATATGTCGCTGTTTGGCATGGTATTAATAATTGTTAAATACGATTATACATAGTGCTCGTGCCTGAGACGTACTTTTTCTCCCTGCACACTTCTCTCACGAACTGTAAGCGGTCCGTGATAAGAGTCTCGTTTCCAGAACATTCAATCTTTATAATATTGATCAATCATAATCAAATGGACGCATGCAACTTGTTCCATAATGTACTATTACTACCACTATCTACCGGCTAATTTTAATCGCCGAATAATTTTACATTGTAAACACTTATCATTTTATTCAGAAGATTATTTTCCGCATAAATATTTGCGATGAGTACATAGCTATCTATAGCGAATAAGTTGTTAATCGAAAAACTAGGCCCGAGTGGTTTCAAATACAAATTACCATTGAATTCTATATCTGTAACAATATATTTTTATACTAAAAAAAAAAAAAAATCGACGAAACATGACCCCCTTAAGACTCGCGGCCTAATCATCTTCCCTTAATCATTCACTTGGAAACACTTCAAGCTATACCATATACAATCTTTGTACTTAATAATTTTTCAGTTTTCACGCACGATATTTCATAATATTCTTTAATTACAACGTAATTTCTGATTAGTTTTGATATCAACATTTTGATTAACATCAATTATTCCAACAAGTATAATGTTTGTTTACGTTAAAAATTATAATCAACCTATTATAATTGTTTATAGTAACCTAATGAGCCGATATAAAATTAATACCTAATTGTATAAACGTAATATTATTCTATCAATGAAAATAATAAATCATTATTACGTATTTTTTAGAATTTAAGAAAGATTACTATTCGTATATAATAAAGGTGATGACCGAACGAGCGGGTTACTTCCGTATGTATTATAATTCAGAATAATTATATAACATAATTTTTAGTCAAATAATATAATAAAAAATAAATTCTGCACTACAATATCATCTTTTCCTTCTTTCTCTTGGCCTTTATCCCATACGAGTGGGGTTGTTATTCTTATTTTTGCCCTTCACGTCTTCCAGTAGACAGCGACAGCGGAAGAGTGTGACAAGTTGGACATTTGTCCAGGGTCTCGTGCTTCTGAAAAGCCTCGCGCTAAAAGATCACCATGTTGAATATTTTTAGCCACAGCCCATAAGCCAGAGTTTTAGCTGTTTTAGCCATAGCGTACAGTAATAGCGAGATTTTAAATCCACATTACCTAATCTAGACTACATCTCAAATTTAATATTATTATTATTAATTTATAATTATTCTAATTTCCACGCATGTCACCAAATTATATGTTAAGAAAAAACATTGAAGATGATTGATTATTATCAGCTATCAACCACGGTTGCAGGCCGCTACGTTATAAATATGTACAATTATACACATTTCTGAAATCTCTTATCGTATTATTTTGTTCCATTCCATACTTTTTATTTTTTGTAATGGTTTTCCAATATTTTATCATTAAATTTTTCGCTTGGTAACGATACTATTATTTGTCACGTATTTGTCTATTCTTACATCTCGTGGAGGGGATTACAAAATCAACCCCCTAGGCAAGCTACTGCATTTAGGCCTCGCTCACAATATTATTTTGCCCAAACCCTTCCAATACTATGCGTCGTTCCTGCCTATTGATAACCATGTTCTTATCCACTCCACAAACCTTTATATCCTTATTAATAATCTATAACCACTTTTTTCTCTGCCTCGACGTCCATCTACACTTACTCACATACCTTCAACTATACCTCATTATTTTCACTTTAATAAATTAAATTGATATTAATTTTTTTATCGTTTATCTTAAAACTATAACGTGTTATAGTTCCTAGCTTCTTAGACATTTTGTAAAAATGAATTTCACTACGATTAATTTTTATTTTATATACATATTCAAATAAAAAATATTAATTAAATATGGTATTTTATAGACACTAATCAATTTTGATTTTCAATTTATCACTATGTATAACTAAACTATTTACATACTTCATTTATTTTTACGATGTTAATTGCTCTATCGTGTGTAGTAATTGTTTTTTTTTTTTTAGTTTTCCTTTATAAACAATCTCCGCAAGATTTTTGCAATTCTGAATGTGGATCATCTGAAAATAATAATAAGAAATAGTTCAATAATTTAAAAAATTTTAAATATTTGAAAATATTTTCAAATTAATTAAATTTTATTTGTATTATTACCGAGATTTAAGAGAAAAATGTATTAAATTAACAAAATTATAAAATAGGATTTGTAACAATATGTAATAAGATGTTTTTAATATTGTTCTGTTCCATTTTTATATTATTATTAAAATAAAAATATGTCATGTAAACAAAACTATAGTTATATGTAGTATATTTATTCTATATTTCTACATACCTATCTCCGTTGTATTATATCAAAATAAAAATAAGTGATGAAATTAAAACTATTAAATTATGAATATAACTAAAAATTTAATAATTTAATGAATTATAAAAATAATCAAGGAAAGTCTCGATACGGTTTCATGTGTACTTTGAAATGACGAAAACCTTAATTAAATTTTTTTGGCAAACTAATTCAAAATGATAATGTAAACAAACAGAATACTTAATTTCCTCGCTTTATTATTAAAAATCACGTCAATTTTAAATATAAGCCAAACAGTAGAAAAAACGGAGTTTTGAGTCTTAAAATGTGTAAATGTACAGAAATTTCTAATTTGCTGTCATACTCATACATGACCTCGGTGATCCATGTATCAAATTGCAGAGTATTGATACTTTTGATAAGTCGATTTGAAATTTGGCATTTTCAGCATAATATTTCTTTTGAAATCTATGTATTCAAATTGGAGAAAATTTTAGCTTTTGTGTAACATTAAAAATTATACGCAAAGAATCTATTTTTTAATTACACAATACTAAAATTTAAAACATTTAATATTATGACCGTTTTTATTCCATGCATTTTATATTACATTATAAAAAAAAAAATCTTAAAAACTAACCGAACAGAAAATAATATTAATCAAATATATAATTAAAACACGTCTTTGTAACGTTCAACGCAAGTTGGTGGTTATAATTTTAAATTATGATATGGAGACGATATAATGTTGCATAACGGGCATCTTAGTAGTTGGGGGGTTTCAGAGTATTTTTGCGTCTGATACCGCAACGCCGCCACCTCTCCGTCGTCGCACCACCAACGTCAAATGCGATACAATAATTATAATTTAATTTTAATAAGACGTAGTAATTACCGGCTTTTTTTTTTCTCTCGTTCACTCTCACCGGTCGCTGACGTGCGCCTCCGTCCGTTTTTCTTTTCTTTTCCTCACTCGAAAAGTCAAATTGTTATTTTTTTTCTTCTCCTTTGTTTTTTTTTTTTCATTGTGAATATTTTTTTTGAACAATGGAAAAATTACTCGGCATGGAGTAGATTTTTAAAAAAATCATCCCCGCGGCGGAAATCCGTCGACGGAGGGTATTGCGATGGTCGTGGTCCTATTAACACCTAGGACCACGAGGTGAGTGTTGATATTTATATATTTTGTACATAGTACTGGGCAGGTACGTTATAGTTTGTTTTATATATATATATGTTTTTTTTTGTTCATTACCATACACGATCATATACACGTATTAATATTGTAATTGTTTGTCGACGTCCACGTACGTCGAAAACCCCTCGCGAGGTTCTGTCGAAAAATAATGATAAAAATATCTATAGCGTACATACGTGTTATGGTAGTTGATATTAGTATAGTTTTTTTTTTTATGTCTCTTAAAGACTTTAATACGAAAAGGTTTTTGATGCTAGGACGCGAAAGTCCAAGCTTTTCCTTTTCGGAATTTAATTTAATTTTTTTTTTCTTCTTCTCTTTTGCTAATACGAGTAATATATATATATATATATTTTTCATTATTACAAATTAAAATAGTCGTTTTTTTCTTTTACAACATTTTTTTCCTTTTCCCATTTTTCTTTTAAAATCCATATATTCCGATCCTATGGATCTCGATATATGGTTGGCGGCGACCCTCACGACAAAATTGTATGGGGTAGTCACTCGGCGCTCGACTACGAGGCGTTGTCGAGACGTCGCAACTAAATCTAATGGCGCGGTTTCGTTAACATTTTTGATGACGCATATCATCCTGACGTAAGCGGACGACTTAGGAAATCGACTACTAGACGCCCGCTATTAAGGGACCGAGGGACTGACTTCGGAAGACCCTACGACTAGACGACCGCCGCTTTAGGAGACTGAACACCTACAACGACCTGACTTACAGCGACTGGTACCAAAACAAGATCCACAGCAAAACCGAGGCACACTTTCAGCCACTTTTGCGCGACGATGCGGAGCATCTAGTAGACCTATAATATATAGACCGCGCGTTACACTCATTTTACATGTATAAAACATTGAAACCAATACATATGTGCGAGAGAGACAGCCTCTGAATTGACTTTTTCAAAGACATTCTATATAATTTTATAATACTCTTTGACAATAATATGTTATTAATGTATGTATTTATATTTATAAGTGTATTTATTTATTATGTAAGATATCGCCTTGTGCGTTATCGTTGCTACCCGCGCTACGGGTTTTGTTGGCAAGTTGTTATGGACGGCGTGTCGCGAGTCGTCCGTTGTCGCGCTATTGTTCCGCGTACACGTCCGAGAATTGTGATTCAAATAACGGTTGTATTGTTATGCGAATTTACACGTGCAATTATTTATTCGATATTTTACATTGGCGACGAATATAAATTCTATGTTAACATGCCGTACTTGGCCTTTTTTAGGCTCAATTGTATAATCTTTGTTCAATGTTGCTATCCGTTTCTCACAAAGTGTTATATCTTTCGGAAACCTATAATTTTAAAAGCAGAAGTAAAATAAATATTAATCATAATGATTTTTAAACGGAAGAAAAGTTGATTATAAATTACAAGAGCCAAAAAGCGTAAAAACAACAGACCGACAATAACATTTACAAGTTACAACGATGAACGAATACGTACTCCTTATCAATGTTAATTTATTACCGTAGTTATTGTCAAGGAGTGTTATAAAATTGTTTAAAATCTCTTTGGAAAAGTCATTCAGAGGCTGTCTCTCGTACATACGTTGGCTTCAATGTATTTTACTAATGCGCGGTCTATATATTATAGGTCTATGGTATCGTTCCTATCATTTTATTACGATTGCCTTAACCCTTCAGTACCCATTTTTTTTAAATTTGTATTTTCAAATTTTTCTATATGGATTTCGAAAAAATCTAAAATTATAACCTTTTTTTTAACTTGAACTTTATAATATGTTGCATTTGTGCAACAGTGGGCATAAACATTACAATAAAAACAAAATATAATTACATTTTTTACATAGTGTGGTAATAAGTGAAACAATTATTATTACGATTTAAACATAAATGTATTGTGCACTTCAAACATTTAATGTATGTGAAACCTTTACATGACGGAATTTTGCATCTTTCCCTTTTGTCCGAAAATTTGTTGAATCGTTGGTACCAGCACTTGAATTATTCACTAATAGTGAGGTCGATACATGTCTTACACTGTACCTTGGTTTTTAATTTAAAACATTGGTTTGGTTTTGATTAGCCAAATATGATGTAAAAACAGAAGGTAGAGTTAGTGTTTCCCCAGAGTTAAATTGCATTTCAATTGGCAAATCCAATAAATTCAAATTATCTAATACAATGTATTTATTATAAAAGTATAAATATTATGTAGGAGCCAAAATAGTTATTAATTTACCTTCATCATTGTCATTAGTAGGAATGCAAACATTTTCGGGTAGATTTAAAATTTCATGTTCTTGTTCGTTATCAGAGTCATCTAAACCATCATCACTATCCGACCAATTAGTGTTATAAAGAAGTTCCAATAACTCTTCGTCATTTAAAATGTTACGACTCATATCGTTGCCTTCTTGCCCACTGTAGCAAATATGCAACATGATTAAATTCAAGTATAATTCATATAAAAAATGAATAAAATCCATGATGATGTACTTATATTTAATCTACACAACTTACCTGAGTATACGTAGTATTTTAAAAAAAAAAGATTTTACGTATATAAAATTGAAAAGAAAACTCACATAACAGTTACTATGAAAAAATATATAATTCAACGTATGGCGGGAAAATAAAAATTGATTATTATTTATCAAAGCATTGTGTTGTTAATAACAGCTGGTAAATAATTATTTCTAGATAAACTAGATAGCGCCACTTACTTAAAATATAATAATGTTATGAGCGTGTTGCATTTCTGCTACAATGGACACTGAATAAAGAACCGGAACGTCGGGCGTTGAAAGAAAAAATCGCGACCGCCGCTTCCGTGGTTTTACGTCGGTTTTAATTGATCCTCGAAATTCATTTCACGCGTTTTTTCGCGTCGTGAACGTTTTATATCGTCTCGCCTTTTTTCTATTCTGATTCACTGGATTTGGCACGATTTTATCCGCAACCGGACGTGTTTAAATACTTCGAATTACCACGAACGACCAACACTCGACGTGGCTCGATCGGTTAGGCCTCAGGTGGTTTAGTAGTTTCTAAGTATAAGTACGAGATAGGCAGGTTCTTCCAGTGGCGGTTATAAGGGGGGCGATAGGTGGATCCCCATGAGATTTGATATTTTTTAATTAGTATATCTCTGACCTAACAGCACCGACTTGTGTCATGTAAGTTGGTTCAATTATGTGTTATGGTTATGCTCCATTTTCGCTCCACCCTTTGAACATCATGTATAAGACTGAAATTAGTGCTCGACCAACAATTAGCAAGGTAGGTACGTAAGGTACACGCTGATCATCGGTCTTGATCGAGCCTTTAGTGGTTAGCTGACGATAAACTCGGTCGGTCGTGTACAGTGTAAACGAGTAAATATGAGTAAACGTTAAATAAATAATGAACGTGTAAAATAAACGAGTAAACGTATAAACAAGTGTACAACGAGGAAAGATGAATCCTTACGTTCATTTTATTTCATTGGAATACACGAAATAATAATAATAATAATAATAACGATTGCATACGCACGTATGATCGGTCGCTCGGTCAGCGTCAAACTAAACACCCGCATATATCGATATGGCGCGTCAGCCGACCGTAATAAAACAGGAAAAGAAAGTAGTCACCAGATAGTGCTACGATACAACATAGAGGGCGTGGCAGAAAGGCGCTTATAAATAGCGATGCGAAACCATAGGACCGCTCAGTGTAGTCACGGCGTTCTGCGTCTGACTGCGATATGTGTGTGTTGTGAAAAAAAAACCGCTATTTATATGCGCCTTTCTGCCACGCCCTCTATGTTATGTCGTAGCACTATCTAGTGACTACTTTCTTTTCTTGTTTTCTTGTTATTTCGTTTACGTTCCATGCACGTTGGTCTTCCTTTTTCTACATCTGCATTTCGTCTCGGTAGATTAATAGATCTTTCTTCTTGGTACTCGTCGATGTGGATATTTCGTTGGCAGAGGGAGTTGGCTCCATTTTCGCCCCCCCCTTAAACATTATGTTTAATTATGGGTTACATTATGGGTTATTCTGTGTTTGCTTCCGAACCGTTCGCAGTGATGCGATTAAATAATAAACATTAGGTATGTTTTATATGAATTTAAGTTAGATATTGCTACTATAGTACTATATGGTAGAAATGAAACAAACTGGATGTGTTATTAAATAGTTTTTTGTAATTACAAATTTTTCAAACTCATTTAAATTACCAAGTACGCCAAAAGCGTACACTAACAACGAAAGAAATTTGCAACAAAATTTTTCAACATTGGCTTGTGGCCCACCCTGCCACGAAGGTCTGCGCATACCTATGGCTGCCAATACCTTTTTTTTTACACTTAAATTTAGCCCCAGGTACTAGTTTATCAAAAGAAGTATATAACTTCTTACCAATTTGCAGTTCTGCTGGAGTGACACCCGTTGCACAATGTTCTGTGCTATTATAAGACAGCATAAATTTAGCAATTTCCGTCTCAATATCTGACTTCATACCACTCTTTTCCAAGAAAATGCTAATGCTAATATATTTTATATTGTTGCTTAATATACGTGTTGTTATTGTAAATTTGAACAAATCAAAACAATATCGGTTTTTCGTTTTTTTTTTTTTTTTTATTAAATAAATGTAAATGAACAATAGGGTTTAATTATATGCCTTACACTTATACACACAATAATAATAACATTTTAAACTATTTAATTTTGATTCCTAAAATATACATTTATATATGTACAAATCGCTTAAACATTACAACGGTATAAAAAAATATACGTAAAAGAAATACATTAATAGGTTATACTAAACAAATATAAATAATATTACATTTTAAACACTAATATTATAAATATCGAGGCTGTTGTATATGTTTAATGTAGAAATGTACCTAATATGTAACTGCGTGTATCTTTTCATTCACCTGCTTATGTGTTCACAAAATTAATATGGAACTTTTGATATAGGTACCTAATTATTTTGTTTTCATAAAAACAAAAACATTAACTTCTAGATACTAAACTATAGTGGGTGTAAATAATAACTATAAAAAAAGGTATAATTTAAATACCTAACACTAATATTCTAGTAAAATTGCATACCTACGTTTTGCATTCCACACGCGTTTAATGATAAATACTGCAAATTATGCTTATGGCTTTTCAATTGTTTGTTTCGATTATAAGTTCAAAACAAAGCTTAAATAAACTAAATTAGTGCATAAAATATTAAATACTTACTATTTAGTGTTTACTATATAAGAACCTATAGAATTTCAACGTAACAAATTTAAAAAACTTGACATTTAATTTCATAAAATATATATATATATATATACATACCTATTATTTATATGTACTAAAGGCATAGAAAAATAATAGCCAAATTTAGCTATATATTTCAAAATACACTTCCTGATCAAAACTAATGACATTATACAGAACAAAATGAAAATAAACATTTTTTTTTTTAACAGAATTTATATAAGCCGACATTCATTCAAAACTAAACAATCCGTCTTACAACAACTGCTTATCCACTAGAACACAGAGTCAGCCTTATTATAATGTAATATATACTTTATATTACACAAAAAAAAAGTATTTAATCACTAATATCGTTGTATTCTTCAGCTGGGTCGCCGTGTTTTGAGCATGACGGAACGTTGTTGGACATCTTAGTTGCCCGTTCAGTCGAATGTCATAACTCAGTGGTTTCCAAGTTCTTCACTGTGATTCTGGTCCGTTCGTAGTAATCGTCAGTGCTATCCGTGTGTATGTTGCACTCGTTACTAAAATTGAAAACCATTTCAATGGCTGTTATTATTTTATAGAATAATATCGGGAAATTATGTATGCACAATCGATGAATTAACCGTTTATGATGCGAACCTTTTGATGAATAACGTTGTTGTTGAGCGCTCTATTGGTTGGGGCGACGTGGTACTGGTAGTTGTGTTGTCGTCCAGAGAATCGCGTTCCGACGTTTGACTACAAGAAATGACAAAAAAAAAAAATACCGAGTTGAATGAGCTACATCTACAAGTGTCTGTCAATAGTTTAGTTTCAAGGACTGACGTACTGATGATTTTACTCCGTTTAATAACGGGTATTAATGTAAATTTAATTTCGTATCATACTCTTACTCTTATATTTAATAAATAAATTATCTACAAAGCCAATGATTATTTTCAAACAGAAACCTATCATATAAACTTACCTCAGAGTTTCTCGGTCCTTGTACCATTCATTTTCATATGACTGCAACCACATAGGATTTGATCCGGCGACGCTGTGCATATTTGTATTTGGTACACGACCTCCGACAGCAGCTGAATTGACGTGTTCGGTTGTTCTGGGGTCTATAAAATGTAAAAATGTTCATAAGCAACTCGACTCCGATTTTATCGAGAATAATAATATTCACACATTTACCGAATGCACTTATAGTAGCCGCTTTGAGTTGTCTCCGATAATTCGAACGCTGTGACAGACAGATGGACACGACGACTATTAACAGCAATCCCAAAAAAAACGTGGTACCGACTAGCCACATCCAAATCACATTGTCTTCTTTCATTGAAGCTCGACGCAACGGTTCTGGCTCGGCTGCTTGTGTGTCGAGTACATTAAACTCCTAATGATATATAGTATAAACCACCATTTAATATTACACAGACAACCTCACTATCGCGTATTAATCAAATAGGATCGATCGAATTACTTTGAATAACGAATCTAAATGCTCGATATTTTCGTCTATGATCCGTAACACGTGTGAGACTTCCATGATGGAATTATCTCGGTGATCGACGAAATGTAGATACATATCCGATCTCGTTTTATCTACTCTACCGTCATGCGTTTCGTGAACTTTGTACTCGTCAACGTTTACTATAGCGCCAGTAACATTTCCTAAAATTCTATGGTAAAAATGTTTATAATTATAGGTAAACGGTTATATAGTAAACGTATACGATTTAAACAAAAAACCTGAAGACTCACTCTCTGAATATCTCGACCTTCTCTCGCAACTGTGACGGATTTTGTCGCACAACAAACCTGACCCTCTGATCTTCGCGCAACAAGTAAATTAATACTCGCGCTGTGTCGTACAACCCGCCGGTATCGTTTACAAATACTTGGAAATCGAAGTACCCTTTCATTCCTTTTTGAGGATCGAAATTCAAGTAGATCGCTCCCGTTGCTATGTCCACTATAAATGGTGGATATTGTATGCTGTCCAAGCCTTCTGCGAGGGATACTTCTAAAGAATCAGCAACTATGTAGTACGATAATTCAGCATTTTTTCCCTTATCCGCATCGATCGCCTATAATGTAGTTTTATACTGATTAATTGAAAAAAAAATTTTTTAATTTTCCGTTATTATTATTATTCATACCTTAATTTGCATAAATTCTGTACCAAAATCGGCTTCTGTAGTCACGCCGCCTGTAAATACTCTTTTCAAAAACTCAGGTGCATGATCATTTATATCATTAACGAATACAATAACTTTAAGAAAACTGTCATCATCTTGGCTAAAATTCTGACTTGGAGATGGAGAATGTAAACAATCTTCACTGGCTTTCACTACTAGTTCATAAGTTTCTTGAACTTCACGGTCGAGTTCATACGCAACCTATACAATAATTAGTTTATTATGGTTTATTTCAAATATTCTATAGGTACACTCGTATATATATATACAATTTTATATATATATATATATATAAAAATATGTGTAATTATTATTTATTTTTCTTACAGAAATCCTATGATTTAGTGGTTCGATAATAAATCGGTTTTCATCATTTCCATAAATTACGTAGTAGCAAACAGGGGGTGGTGTATTTTCTAAATTGTTTAACTCTTCTCGATCAACTGTATCAATAAGCTGCCAATATTCGGATCCTGGTTCGCGATGCTCTGTAAATAAAAAATAACATTGAAAATATTATGATATTTTTAAAAAAAAATTACATTTAAATCGGTATTATTCCGAAATATTAACTTACCTGTGAAATTTACAGTGATCTCGTCGATTAAGAATCTAGGTTGAAAGTCATTAGAACTCCTCACGTGAATTGTTAGTTCTAAATCGGACGATAGTGGTGTTGGTACTCCTAGGTCATATGCTTCTATACGAATCTACAAAAAAAGTATTATGTTATACACAAATATTAAAACATTGAAGTGATAAAAATATTATAAATGCAGAATTTACCTGATAGATTTTTTGGATTTCTTTGTTTAATGTTTTTTTCAATGTAATCAATCCAGTAATCTCGTCCACTGAAAATGTCTTCCAATCACCCATCAGATCCTGTTTAAAACGATACCTGATTTCTGCGTTTTGGCCAACATCATCGTCAATAGCTTTCACAGAAATCACTGAGCTCCCAATAGTCATATTCTATATTAAAATTAAAATCGTTTGTACTCATTCACTTATTATCAGTGCTATTTCAGAGGGTATACTACACCATGAATAGGTGTAATTTCGTATTAACTAGTAGTACTTAAGTAATATTAGCTACATATCAATATTACGATATATATGCTGACAACCTGACGTGCATTATGCATACCTATTTATATATACATATTTATGCTAATTTACATAGAAATTTATTTTTTATTTATTTATATATTTTATATTACAAAATGTTTTTCTAAGTCTTTACACATGTTTACATTATAATTTATATGAATTTAAATAGAAAAAAAAAACATACAAAAAATTAATTTAAATTAAATTTTATTGAAAAATGTCCCATAGATGTTCCTTAGATTTCGATTTTTTATCTACTTCTTTTGGAGATTTTCTTTATTGAATATCATTAGCTGAGCGATATTCTCTGGCCATAATCTCACGCAAGTCTCTCTGGTTTGAACTCTTGAATATGCGGACCATTACATTTAATAAACACGATATTTTATACATTTGAAATTAACAATGATGGTCTTAAATTTATTATAATGCTGTATGTTATAAATTTGTTATAATTCGTTAAACTAAATCCTCGTTCGCACTAAGATGTCGAACACGGCAATGATTGAATGGTATTTAAAAATGTTTTAAAATTCACTGGTAACAAATATTAATTTCGTTTTTTATTTCATTTAGGTGTAGTTCTGAAATATTGTTAGAGAAATTAATGGCTCTCGCGTTATTTAAAATTGAACACAGTCATGACGTCATCTTATCAACTTACTCTGAATAAATTAATTTTGATTAATTGGTATAATTTTTTCATTCGGAATAAGTTAAATATCAGTAAGTATTAATTTTAATCTCGCATTTAAGGCTAATTGTGTTTTTTCGTCTGTATCTTGTTTCAAACTTCCAATTATTTCATTTTATTAACTCTTCAACTTTTGGCAGTGTGATTGCTCTAAACTGTAGTTCGTTTCAATAAAATTGAAAGTTCTTAAAGTACATTATACATAAGATCTAAATTTAATATGAATTTTGACCTAATATTACACTTATTTATATTTTATTTTATCGTAAGTTTTTGCAATTTATCTAACAGAAAGTACATGGCCTGAACCAGAATGTATACTGTAAAATGATCAGAAGGTATATGGCGTATACCATCGTATACCCTTCACTACAGCTCTGATTATTATTGTATTTGAAATTCTTACTTGAAGCAACCTGATGGTCACATTGTACGGAGGTGACACGAAACGAGGTGCATTATCATTAACGTCCGTGACACAGACGTTCACGGTGGCTAAACTTGACTTTTGAGGATCACCACCGTCTTGTGCCCGAATTAGAAGACTATAATTTCCGTATAGGTTTTTTAAGGATGAAATAGTATACAACCGACCAGACCAATAATCAACGTTATGTAAAGCGAATAACTCTATTACAAAAACAAAAATCAATAAATGAAAATAGCAAATAATTTATCATATGCGGTTAGCATTTTGTCATTCTGTGCTCGATTTCGGCACCGATTAGAAATAATGTACTCTTATTGGTTTAGAATCTATGAGTATTGAAATTAAATACGTATACAATTTTACAATTTACTTGAAAGCATATGGTCATAGCTCAATAATGACAAATGAAGTGTTTAGTCTAGGAGTTTACAACTTCATCGAAACTCTTGTGTGGTGTTTCAATTTTTTTGCATATTTTTTTTAACTGTTTTATAATTTTCTCACACAATAGTAATATAGGCCAAGTTAATTTTGATGCCTCAGATTATTACTGTATCTGTATTTAAAACCTATGATCTGCCTGAGGGTGTTATTCATAACAAATCAGGGGATATTTCTGACTTAAGTACAGACACAAGTTAGCAAAGCGAGCTAGTGAAGTTATCTGAATGAGCGTAAGAATCGAGGACTTTCGTCATGAGCTAGTTGAAATGCGTAAAATATATGCTAAAAAACGAATATAACAATTATGATAATACATTTGACGGGAATTTAAAAAAAATCAATCGCAGAGCGTAATTGAACACTGGTGCCGAAACCGACTCTAGAATGCTAAAATACATATAGGTTCGCACGATTATAACATTATGGTATTTATAATAAATATAATACTGCAGACCTCTTTCATTCCCGTCTTCTATGGTAAACATTATTCGACCGTTAACCGTGTTCGGGTCATCTGCGTCGGTAGCTTTTAGTAATAAAATCATGTCACCAACTGTATGGAATTCTGTGACGACAACACATTCAGAAGGCAGGTGGTCGAACAACGGCGCATTGTCGTTTATGTCGGAAACCGTTACCCTATAAATAATACACATATACGTACTATAATATTATACTAATCAAAACTGCAATATTGTTCGTTTAAAATATTTAACAAAACGCACGATCGGTATTACGTGTAGCACTCACATAATTTGTTTGAAGGCGTTCCGACTTTCGCCGGAAACGTATCCGAACTGGTAATTATCCCATGCCTCGACAATTAAATTATATGTACTCGTCTGTTCTCTGTCCAACGTATCGGCCACTTTCAAGACCCCGCTATTCGTATCAATTGTAAATTTACCCTGAAACAAAAATAATTACTAAAATAGTCTTAATATTCTCAGTCGAATAAACTATTATTAATTTAGAAGTATGCATTACCTGAGACGATAGACGATCCAACAGGTATGTAATTTTACCGAAATCACCGGAATCGGCGTCCATCGCTATAATTATGGCGACGGCTGATCCTATAGGGATTTAAACTCCAACGTAAGTATTTTTTCTACTGTAATCAAGAATACCGCATACTTACCGATCGGAGTGTTTTCTGGGACGGTGATGTTGGTGGGCGTATCTTCGGTAAAATACGGATTGTTGTCGTTTTCATCGATTACGCGTAATATAACGTCAGCAAACGAAGACCGAACTGGAACTCCATTGTCGGACGCTCGGACACTGATATTTATCCAGTGTACTTGCTCGTGATCGATACGGCCAGCCACTGCGATTTCTCCAGACTCTGAGTCTAGCCTTATCAAATCTATAGCGTCCATGGACGAATCTGAAACGTTTACCGGTGTTAAAATACGTTTTAAGGGCCCCATACACTACAATTAAACACGACAGTTTTCATCGTCACGATAAAACACGTCCGTCAAAACCGAAGTGTATGAGCAAAAACCGACGATGAAACACGACGTGTTTTATGTCCGTCGAATCTTGAATTTGAACACGTCGGTTTGTCGGTCATCGTTCCAAATCGTAATGTGTGGGCTTTCCGATAAAAATCAACGTCTTTATTCAGTGGATACACGTGTCGCGTGCAGCATATCATATTATTTTACATTCAAATATTCTCTTCTTCAAACTTTATAAATTGCAGAACATGTCTCAGGAATTATTTGACCTAATGATTGTGTTGAAATTGCTGCAGTGAATTTTAGGACTTCATAACTTCTCCCAGTTGCTAAATATCTTAATGTTACCATGAATCTTTCATGGGCAGAAATCGCTTCTTTTGGTATTTTTTCTTGTTATCAAAGGAGTTACTAAGTTCAATAACTCAAAATAAGTTTGTTTGTCCATTCTCAAATAATTTAACCAATCTTCAGGTTCAAGCTTCAGATCGTTCAATAAATTAATATGTGAAAATGTATCTTTTTAACAACCACTCTTTAGTCCATACACGCTTCTTTCTAACCTTCTTTTTTGACAAAACAGAAGATGGCACAGCCACTGCTATAATATGCGTAGAATTCATCGCAAGTACACAAAAAAATTAAAAACTGAGTTGAAACACGTATACGTTCTAAAACAAATTTGTTAACACGCAGAAACAAGACGAAAGAATGACACGATTTTACACGAAGTCTGTGGGCAAAATCACTTGACGATGAAAACCGACGTGTTTTTTTACGTGTTTTATGACGATGAAAACTGTCGTGTTTAATCGTAGTGTATGGGGCCCTTTACAGACAATTTTTTATTTATTTATTTTTTTTAACTAACCTTCTATCGAATAGTGAATTGTTCGGTTTTTATCGACATCGTCAGCCATTACGGTGATAATTGGCACGCCGGGTCGACTATTTTCCATCACTGTTCTTTTATAGAATTTTTGACGAAACACCGGGTCGTTATCGTTTTCATCGTCGACGTGAACAATTAAAATAGCTGGTAAAATAAAAAATGGTTTTATTCAATTCTTTTTCAGATCACTCTCGTGGTTTGGCGTTTACTTACTTTGAACAATCTGCATTCCGTTTACCGCGGCAATGTCTTCGACGATGAGCGCCAACCGAATAGTTTCAACCTTTTCTCTGTCCAAAAGTTTACCTACCCTGAGATATCCATCAACCGGATTTAAAACAAACGCCGACGGCCAATCGTATTCTGTCGGCCTGACAATTACTCCATCTTCATTTCTAGCTTCTGAAGAATTCGCGTCGATTTTATATCTCAACACTGGTTTCGCGTCTGGATCATCAGCTTCGACTTTCGTTATTACGCTACCGACCTTTTTGACAATTAAATACAGTTTTAGACAAATACCTATATATATTTAATTTCATAATAATATGATGACTAAATAATTACCACTTCATTTTCTTTCACGTGGACGGGTTCCATTTCTTTGAAAAACGGAAGTTTATTATTAACATCTTGAATTTGAATTGTTACGTTTATGGTAGAACTGAGTTGTTGATCACCAATTCCCCCGTCAATCGCCACCACTTCCAAATAGTACACATACGTCTTAGGTTGAGTTTTGTCTGGGTCCAACGATGCACCGTGTGCAACTTTAATCACGCCTGAATATGCATCGATCACGAATTTATCTTCTGCGCCGCTACTCAGTCTATACACCACAACGTTGTTTGGAGCTGATCCATCTTCATCCCAAGCATTAACCTAAACAGTTCAATTGGACATGTATAATTAATAAGCATACGGTTTTAAAATATCTCCCACTATATTGCTGTCAGTATTGCTGAATTTATTTAGCAATTGAAAAATAAAAAACCTATCATAAATCTTACTTGTAAAACTGTGCTGCCGCCTAATAAATCTTCAGAAATAGTTGTTTCATAATTACTGCTTTCGAATTTTGGTCCGAAATCGTTAACATCTTCTACGTACACAATAACGTGAGTTTCATCGGAAAGTGATGGCAAACCATGGTCTTGTGCTTGGATGACTAAGTTAATTGGTCGAAGATTCCCGACAATACTGTTGGCGTTCTTTCGAATTTGTAATTTTTCAAAATCTACTGGCCTTATCAGTTTTAGAACACCCGTAACCGAGTCAATCGAGAAACTTTCAATTGAATAATCGGAATGCAATATGCGATATGATATTTCTGAATTTTTAGTGCCTAAATAAATATAAATAATGAAAAAAAACCACTACATTTTACTCTTACTTCACAAACATACCATTTGAATCTAAATCTCTTGCTTCCACGATGACTGGTGATTCAAAAATTAGATGATTTTCTTTTAAACGTGTTTCATACTTGTTAGAAAGGAATCGTGGAGAGTTATCATTAACATCTTCCACGTTGATTATTAACTGTACAGTATTCCTATTTCCAAAACCTAAATCATCTCGAGCTTCAATTGTTAAAAAGTGCTTGGATATCTGTTCTCGATCAAATACAGGCCTGTCTGACTTTATTACGATTTCTCCAGACTCCGCATTTAATTTAAGACTGAAAAGTACAACAATATATTTTTAATAATTTTCTAGTCAAAAAATATTATATTATGGTACTTACAAATCAGCACAACTTCCTCTTAGGTTTGTATATCGAATACCACCTGTTCCATAAACTCCAGAATCTTTATCAGTAGCTTCTACTTTTCCAATAGTCTTACCAGATACGGAATTTTCAGAAACAAAAACTTCATAAATAGGTCGTAAAAACTCCGGATAATTGTCATTAACATCTCGAATGTAAACGGAAACGGGCACGACACTATATTTTGGATTCTTCGGTACTGTTTCAATGGCAACGATTGTAAAATTAATCACTGAAAATAACAAATCCATCTATAACTTTGTCATAAATAGGTAGCGTTTGGTTTAATTATACCTTTAACTAGTTCATAGTCTAAATCAGCTGTCCTATTTACACGTATCAGAAATGACGCTTCGTTTATTCCTTCGGAAGGCGTAATATCAAAATACCCATTTCGTCCTTGTTGGATTCTTAAACGAAATGTTCCATTTTTGCCTTGATCGTAATCAAAAACTTGAGGTATCACGTCACCAATAAAGTTGACAGGAGTATTTTGTTGCGCATTTTCATTAACTTCAGCAATATAATGAGAACTACGGAAAGCCGGCGTTTCATCATTTACGTCCGTAACAATTACAGTAACTTCCGTTTTTGTCGATGGATTAGGAAACACATTCTTTGAATCTTCAGTGGCCTAAAACGTTTCATTCAATGAAAATATAATTAAATGAAATATTAAAAACGTAATTAATTTTTTACCGTACCATAATTTCGATAATAATGGCACCAGTTTTAATAACAAGAGGATCCTCTCTGTCCAAAACGCTCGTAGTGTAGACAATACCGGAACTCGGTTCCACTTGTAACATGTCATTGCCTCCGCGTGTAATTGAATACACAATCCGATTATCTATACCACGATCTCCATCAATTGCTTTCACTAATTACCACAAAATGCATGTACGAGTATTATACGTTAATTTTTATTTTTTATTATTTAAAAATATTGACAAAATGAAATAAAACTAAAAACCTTGAAGGATTGAAGTCCCCGGTGGTGCATCTTCGCTAACTCTAGCCACCGGCGTAACAACAACGAATTCGGGTGGTTGATCTTCGACATCTTGTACTTTTACAAATATGGCAGCTGTACCGGTATTTCTCTACAACATTAGCGAAATGAATTTATTAAACTATTTGGTACGAAAACGGTTGCTAGTAATTATTAGTTTAATTATTCAATCGCCAATTGCAAGAAATAAATCGGATTAATATAATTAGTAGATACACGAACCTTCTCAACGGTTGCACGATCCACAGCTATGATTTTCAATTGATGGAGCGATGTTTTTTCATAATCCAAACTTCCCACAAGGCGAATTACACCTTGGCCATTTACCGTAGATATAGAAAACAGTCCACTTTCTACTGCATCCGTGTCTTGTAAATGATAAACCACCTGCGTAGATATACGTGACAATTATATTCCATAACACTCGTTATATTAGCTTAAAAAATATGATTAAATATTATCAAATGCGTAGGAGTTCAAATGATGAATGTTATTATGTTAATAAATCAATGTTATAATATATTCACCCTAATAAATAGAGATTAAACAAATATAATGGTAAACAATATATAACTATATAACTATATATGAATATATTGTTTATATAACAATTATATAAACATATATATATATTAATTGTAATATATTGTTTACCACATCGCACAATGGTTTAATGAACACTATATATAATTTAAAACTATACAGTGTTAACGAACTTGAACGAGGGTGATGATCATCAGACCGTAAAACCCTAATTTGTTGTTGCTACGTTACCTGTCCATATGGGCCTTCATCTCCATCGGTAGCCTCTACCGTTGCGATCACCGTGGGCGGACTGTCCTCTGGTACAAATATTGTGTTTTGATATGGCTTGAATATGGGCGCATTGTCGTTGATGTCATCCACAATCAATAGGAAACTCTGAGTAATGAAATTACCATCTCCCAAGTAACCATCAGTCAAGGTTAATACTAGGGAATATTCGTCTTTTGTCTATAAAATAAATTTATATTTTTCAGACACATTAATGATTGATACATTTATTTGTACATTATGTAAATAAAACATTTAATTACCTCACGATCCAATTCGATTTTCAGATAAATATTAGCTTCACTTCTGCCAAAATTTTCTACTCTTATAACTTTATCGCCGGGTTCTCTGACACCAAAAATTAATTTATCTCCATCGGGATCAATGCCGCGGACCCGATATATGAGACTTCCTGAATAACAAATAAAATCCACCTTTATAGAAATATTGTTTTTCACTTATTTATTTACAATAATTATACATGATATTATATATCTCTAATATATAAAAATCTCATGTCACAGTAATTGTCGCCGCTCTCCTCCGTAACGGCTCGACCGATTTTAATGAAATTTTTTTTGTATATTTGGTAGGTATGAGAATAGGTTTCAAAGTACTTTTCACTTTCCTACCCCTCCCGAGAGTGGTAGCTAATACCGGAAATTTTAGGATTCTAGGCGTTAAACAGTTACCATGGTGACCATTTAAATTATTATTAAAAAATAATTTATAATTTATTATACTAAAAAACATGCACGATGTTCGTCCTCGATAAACTCCGTAACTACCTAACCACCATGGTCACCATGGTAACTGTTTAACGCCTAGAATCCTTATATTTCCCGTATACATATATATATATATATATATATATATATATATATGAACAAGTTTTCGTTTAAAACTGCGCACGGGCGAAGCCGGGTAATTCAGCTAGTAAATATATACATTTTACTCACCAACAGGAGTTTCTGGTCCTTCTTTTAGCCGAACAATTATTTCAGTTTGCCAGTCGGTGACAAATTGTGGTGGTTTGTTGGCAACAGACAGCTGCACCAAAATCAATACCGTCAACCAATAGATTTTCCAACCATTCCGATAGACCACCATATTTTGTGTCCTCGGTCGATGACATTATTCACCGTTTTTCAACTTGGCATGGTATTACGATCAAACCTTGTCGACTCTCATATCTGAAAATGTACGTAAATCGTGAAAATTGACACTTAAGCAGTACATACATATGTATAGAAGGCGTCACAAAATGGTATTATGTATTCTCGGATCTTTCATGGCTTCACGCACTGCCCACACACCGCGTGAGTTATTTTCTCATAGACAACATTTATCGACAAAAACGAATATTTCTATTGAATTGATTTTCACGGTTCATTCTTTTAGCGATTTCGAACATGTACGGTTGTCTTTCCTATTATGTTGAAGAGAAATGGCATTCACGTGCATTATTGTCACAAACTATCCACGTGTACTATATAATATATATATATATATTATATAGTCATTATTTTATCATAAACAGTTATATAGATGACGACGGAGGAATCGGGGTCGAAGTAATAAGGCCTGGTAAATTGGTAAACAAATAATAGTACGAACGAGAATGTGATAGACTCTAGATGGTATAAATGAATTATAATATACTAAAAATATAGGTTAACAACGAGATTCCTGCAACGGTTGAATGATTTACAACATGAATGCTGACGAATCACGGTGACTGTGAAAAAAATTAGTTTATAATAATGTATGTATATACAAAATACACTTACACTATACACACACACACACACACACACACACACACACATCACACAGTACCCAAGAGGATAAACGAAATCTCTAGTACGTGGGATTTGACAATACCCTAGAACATCTGCTTTTAAGATTCGCTGATCGGCGAACGATACAAGTCACGGATGACAAAAATCCAAATTTTTGTCCGATTAATGAGACGGCAAAATTATTATCATATATATATACGTTTTTATTCGTCAATAATTAGAGAAGCAGGTGTTTAACGCGTTCTATTTTATCCCGCCGATTCATAATTCAGCTTTGTCATTGACGCGGCTTAACGGAAGAGCACCATTTGTGTAACGATAATTTTCTAGAGTGTGGGTGTACAATGTACATCTAAAAAAAACTATGTACACAAATATGAAGATTAAATAAATAATACAAAAAAAAAAGCCTTCTTCTAAGGAAACCGCAAATTTTGTTAAGAATATTATGATTGATGATACTTTTGACAGTCAAAACTTCTGGGATTTGTGCTAACATCGAAGTACAGTGTTTGCAGAGAAAGCGTTGACATAACTGTGTTCAAAATGAATAGTACTATTCAAATCAATTTGGTTAACTTTCTAAATTATTTATAATTTATTTTATACGTATATTCAGACTTTTAAGAATTTTATTTAAAAATTATAAAATACAGTTAAAATAATTTTGATATAACGATAATATAATTATCTTTTTACAATTTCAAATGATTAATATAGATCTAGAAAATAGAACAGAAAACATTATTCTATATTAGATCTTTAGACAATTTTATAGTAAATGGTTAATTATTATTCAAAATATTTAAATATTATATATTTAGTATTTAAATATTAATTCGTAATGTTCGCTTAATTATCCAATAGTAAACATAAATTAGGACATATATTTTATACATTACCGCTTTACTATTAGTTACGAGTATTTATTGTTTACTTACACAGAAAGATTAAACATCATTACTACAACAATAATATTATTAATTCAATTACACCTATATCGTTTAAATTTGATGGAAAGTATGACATATTAATTAATTTTGTTCCAGTTACTTTCTGTAGCATATACATCACATTAATTTTAAACCACGGTCACGGTTAAAGAGAATCCACGTATATTAAAATATAATAATGATGGAATAAAAGTAAATGATAAACTAAATTTGTAAGTTTACTACTAATTGTGAGTCATAAAATAACAAACCTATTAATATATATATATTTATATTTATATAATAGTAATCTGAATCATTTATGTATTATCGTCTTAAATAACAATTATTATTATTATTATTATTATTATTATTATTATTATTATTACGTATAATACATACGAGTATATCAATACAAAATTCAAAATCGAAAGTAATATTTACTTTAAAAATGTTTATTGAAATTTAGTACCCAATACATTTTTTTCCAAATTACTATCAGAAAGTAGTGATAATTTTTCTTGGATCAAACATTTGTCCTCCAATAAATAAAAAAACAAAAAAAAACAATTTAAATAACGTTAATTGTATCCAAATTAACACGTTAAAATTGAGCTTTAAAGTAATTTATTAAACTAAATAGTTATTTATACTCTTTAACAGTCTAACTTATCGATTTAAAGGAGTTTATTAAAACTAGAACTCCTTATCATGATTAAATATATAATATAATATTATCGTTCATTTTACGGAAGTATCTTTAAATATTTTATTTATGATATTCACTAAATAAATTCAAAACAAAAATCGTTATTTCGAAAGACTTTATACTTTTACAATACTGTATTATTGTGTTAGTGTTATTTGTATTTCTATTCGAATATTTTTCAAAATACAAAGAGTATAAATTATAAACCGCATCGATCTTGCGTAAACCAAACGTTTATAAGCGATATATCTTATTAAAATTTTTTTCCCAGCAAACCTTAGACCTATCCCACAGGGGCAATGTGTCGTAACATTAGAAAACTAAAGCAATCCGTGAACGATGAACTAACCTATTACCTATAAACGCCGTGTATCACGAACACGATACGAACATAATAATAATAGCGATATCTCTTATTAGATTTACGAAATAAAAATGATGTCTCCGTGACAAATCAATGATTTATTCCACATCTAAGAATTATAATAATAGTCGAGAAACGTTTTTATGATGAATATTTTGTCCTAGATTTATTATTCTTTGACACGTTTTCGTGATTTTAATATAAGAATATAATTCTATAAAAATATGTAGGTAAATGGAATTCCATCAGTTGTACTTCATAACATTAAATGAAAATCTATATGAACTTGTGGTATACATGAATTAAACTATTATTTCGAGCTTTAAATGTATATATTGTCATTTAAAATTTAAAAACCATTAATTTCTGAAGCAATAGTGGTTAGATTAATGAAAATATAATGATTAACTATAATAAGTACCTATATGTAAGATTTCACGCGAGAATCTCGTTTTTTAATACGTAATAAAAAAAACCTAATATCTTAAAATGTTTTAAATTTAGAATATTAGTCCAAGATGAATTCGGATATTACATTTAGTCTGTTATTATATACGATTTGTTGTATTTTCAATGCATAAGCCATTAATTATAAAATATTACAAAGATAACAATATTTATAACGATAAAAAGTGCTAAGTTTGATAACCTATTTTAAAACTCAATCATATAAAACACAATAAAAATTTCAATTTAACATTTCTACATTCAATATTTTAAAATTGAAATAAAAATATCTGTTAAATTATAACTCTTTTAAAGTAAATTTACAAGGTCGGTTATATTTCACATCGAATTACGGTCACACGTTAAGCAAAAGCCATATACTCAATACTCATATATATATATATATTAATATAATATAATATAATATAAATATATATTAATATTATATATATATAAATTAAAGAATTTTTCAGTTCATTCAAAATTTAAACGTTAAAACAAGGATAATTAGTTTTATACAATATTACAATAATGTTACCACCGCTGAGATGATGAGTGAATTACTGAATTCATCTGATCATTGGCATCAGACCTGACATACTATCGTATAGATGGTACTCTGGTACTTATATCATTATTCAAATAGTATATAAATCTAAATGCAAAATTCGTCTATAATTTTATAATAATTATTATACATCATTCATCAATTATGTCTTATAAACAATTCTCAAACATATTCCATTCATTAAGACAAACAAATAATTTAATAAAATTTGATTTGCTTCAACACATTATCGTCTACGCCGTTTATACTCCACAAACTCGTTAACGGTGTGATCCGAATAATACCAAGGAGGTATTCTATAACTAGACAATCGGAAAAGATATTATTGAGTTTTAAAAGTAATTTTTTTGTCTGTGGAGAATCGATAAAAATCGTGAATGATTGGATATGCTTGTTACGCCGAAGAGTATTCTTATTAAACGAAACTGGTACAGTCGTCACACAGTGAAGACAGTTGAATAAAATAAAAACTATATAAAATACTATGGGAGTTAATCGGAACACGCTTTTCCTTTCGTATATCGTTTAAAAACGTTAACGAAATCAGCGAGTACATTTGATTAAATAGCGAACATTGTCTATTAATTATATAAAGGAAATGAAACAAACCTGTTGAAAACAATTATGAAACCAACGATTATGCAAAGGACATCGTTGTGTACTTTTGTGCTTCGGATACACATTATATTTTTATTCACAGACGCTAATAATACGTTTTGTATACGTAAAATTGGCTTTTACGTGCACCGAAGTAAGTACAAGAAGTTTATAGACAATTATTGTCTATTGCATGACTATTTGGTTTTCACTATTGGCTTATCCAATTAACCCAACAATACGACAATACATGTACCTACTCATAGTCGTTTGAGTAATACTACACATAGTCGGCATCTACGTATCTGCCGAGGATAATCGTGAAAGTATATTGATGAGATAGCGCCATAACGGTGTATTTGTTTGTTGTTTTTTCACGCACCACGTTATAATATCATAATATAGCAGTAACATAAAACAACATTAGGATTTAATGTAAAAAAAAATTAGAAAAACGATATTCCGACTGTCGAAAAAGTTTTCCAGTTTCACACTGTAATATGATAATAACACCGAGGATAAATTCGTATAATAGGTATATACGAATCGGTGCAGTTTTGAACGATGGCCATAGGTAAACAGTTATAAATATTTATAATATACGACAAATATACGGATTTCGCGTACATTTTGAAAATATAATAAAATTGGTGGATTAAATTGGGTTTAAAAAATTAGAATTATACAAATCTTGTGTCAAATGAGATTTCAAAAATTTTTTAAAAATTATATTTACTTGTCTTCTCTTTTGAAAGTATAACCCGCCGAGTTTAGCTCAAAGTTATCGCACGAAATATTTCGTGTTAAATTTATAATCGAATACTATACTATAATTAAACGTGTAATTAAAACGTCATAATATGTAAACCTACCAAAACATCAAACAAGAAAATATAACCGAAAACAACATTTCCACACCAAAATGTAAAAAAAAATTGTTTAATAATAATATTAAAAATTCAATTGAGATTATAGTGTTGAAGTTTAACACTGTTTAAACAATTTCATCGCTTCTTTCATTATTTATTATTTTATTTATATCAATACCTATTAAAAATTCATCATCAACCAGATATTATAGACTAAATTTAAAAAAATTAATGCATATACCTAAATAATTTATGATAAAAATAATTTCATACAATATCACGCATACCTTCTTATGCCATTTATTTATGACGCCGGACAAAATTTTAAATTTATTCATAAAATAAAATTGTATATAATAATAATATAATATAGGTCTTTTAAGTTTGTTGGTTTTTTTAAAAATTGTATTAAAACTATACTACGATACTTTCATATAATGTACAGAATCAATGACTTTTTACGCCTATATAAAAACAACTATAAAAGGATTATTAGTATTACAAGTATCCTAGGTTTTAAGTAACTTTTCAGCTTTTCCTGTGTTCTTTATTCTCCACTTTTAATTACGAAAAAAATTGTTTTAAAAATGATAAATTGATTTTTTTTCTCTAAATCAATTTTGAATATACGTAATTCACAATGATTTAAAAGCTGAAAACCACATGATTAAAAACCGCATTACAAATTTCAATTAGGATTTTGAACTAAAAACACAATCGTGAAAAAAGCTAAATGCGCATCAAGTATAATAAGGTACAACTGTACGAGTCACTTTAACTATATTTCTATAAGTGTTTTACAGTGTGTGGAAAGCACACATATTTTGACGCAAGATCGGTTTACTGCGAATTTAGCAACATCCTTATTGAAAGAGATATAATCATCATCTTGTACAATTAAATACAATAGGTATATAATAATATTTGGACAACATTATACATAAATACAAACGTATTGTTTTCTTTCGTATCGTCAAAAAAAAGAATGCGTACATATGTACGAGTGAATTATAAAAAAAAAAAAAGTTAAGCAAAACGCCAACGATACATTTAATGATAAAGACGTTATTGAAGACCTGTAATAATATCATTCGAATAGTTATTCTCGTGTTAAGAGGACGCTACACAGACAAACGAAACCGTACAACGTCCTAGAGAACGCGCTCTAAGGTGTACCGCGAAAATACAGAAAATATTCAAAAATCGAGATGTTTACGATAAAACCGTTTCACGGGGGAAAGAAGAAGCCACAGTTGTACTTAAGACACTAAATTTGAGCACGAAATAAATTACAATATTATTTATATAATAACAAAGCTGTTTTCTTAAATATTTTTAATTCTTGCGAAGTTACAAGATTTTTTTTAAAAAAATGGTAAAAATTGTATTTTTAAAATACTTATAACTTTTTAAGAGTTAAAAATATTTTAAAATGGCACTGTTATTGGATAGGTAATATTGTAATTTATTTTGTGTAAAAATTTGATGTCTGTAGTATATGACCGTAGCCTGGTAGTAATCGGAGTTCTTTCCCGCGTGAAACAATTATTTTGGTGCAAATTACAGGAGTGTATAGCATCCTCTCAAACGTGTAACATCTCACATACTCTATTATTGTATTATTGATTGTGTATTACTTTTATAAAATTATAAAAAAAGAAAAAGTCTACAATTAAGCCCTCTTTCTTTAATTACTTATAAACCAATTTGTAATTTCATTCCTTTGCGATATCACACCATATATCAATTCTTTTTTTAAATAAATTTATATTCACCATGGGTTGGGTCCAGAAAGTTGGATTGTCACGCGGTATAATAAACTAATCAGTATACAATAACGCATTTTAAAACCGAAGACGCGCAAAAAGTCAAAAGAAAATGAAAATGATCTCTACTCCGTGGAGAACAAAAAATATAATTTCCCGACCGAATGTCAATTCTCAACTATTATAAATATTATATCAATGAATCGTGTCCAAATTAGATAACAAATTCCTTTGACGTGGATACCGTCGCTCGGGCAGTCGAGCGAATATGGCCGAACGCTGCACATTCGTCGTTGGCGGTTATGCCGTTAACCACCATAACCAGCCTCACCGAGTCATTTATTCACCCGTGCTTTCAGTTATCGTGACCGTGATATAGTCTGGATTCTAGAACACTGAGTCCGTACCAGCGGTTTAATGAGAATCTTTCCAAATCGTGTGATTTCACGTAACGATGCGATATCGCCTGGTCAGATTTAACTCCGCCCGATTTATTTTTGTGAAGATTCTTTTTTTTTTTACAATTAAAATTGTCCTATTTTTATTTTTTTTCTCTTTTCAATTCTGTTTATAGTTTTTAATATCTGCGTTTATATATATATATATATAGATTTTGAGCGGAGCGAGGAATGTATTGGTTTTACAATGATGTGGTTTTTTTTCTTTTTTTTATGTCTACACCCAAAAAATCCAAATAGAAGAAGTGCTCCGATCTTTACGTGTAGCACTATATTCCGGTAACAAATTACATCTATTTCAGTGGCGTAGTTATTGGGGGAGGGAGATGATAAGGATAGATCTCCCCAAGGCATTTTTTGTACGCTAAATGTATGTACTTTATTATATAGTATATATAGTAAATACATAATACTTTTAACCCAGCACATCCTTATAAACAAAAAAAAAGGAAGAATTCGAATACCATTCTTTCTTTTTTAATAAAAAAAACAAATGTTAACAATGAAGAATTTAAATTCGTCGTCAAGAAATTTCACATTTCTTATTGTACCATTAGATTGATCGATAAGTTGGAAGTAGGAAACGTCTAGTTTGCTATGTTTCGAGTGTGTAAGACGAAGAGAGAAAATGCCCGTTTTCAATCACCTTAATTATTAAGTTTAAAAAAAATGTCGTAAAATAATTAAATAAATGTGTAATATATATATATATATATATGTGTGTGTGTGTGTGTGTGTGTGTGTGTGTGTGTGTGTGTGTGTGTGTGTGTGTGTGTGTGTGTGTGTGTGTGTGTGTGTGTGTGTGTGTGTGTGTGTGTGTGTATATATATATATATATGCATATATAATTATATGTTTAATATATTATATAACATTATAAAATTTAACTGTGTGGGTGGCGAAGCCCTCCACTCTGTTTACCCAACAAATTATTTATTCTCCCCACTCCCACAGAGAACATAATCGTAACTACGCCACTGATCTAGTTGGTACTTTAAAACGGTCATTTTTCGATTTTCTCAATACTTTTATTAGCGTCAGAAAAAACTACCGAAAAATTACATAAAAACGGTAAAAACGTCAAAATTGTCAAAATCGATTATCCTTATTTCTTCGTGGTTTTGAAACTAATGGTCATAGAAATCTGAAATTTTCACCAAATATGTAACTTTAAACTGTATTAATGGAACAAATGTTTCATAAAATTTCTTTTACTTTCGGGATATTTATAGCAATTGTAGATTTTGAAGTATTTAATTCATAAAAGAGGTGATATTTGGTTTAAAAATTTAAAACAATGTCAGACGTACGTTACTTCAATTGTATTTAAAAAATCTTGAAAATCGTTAAGTCACAATTTCTGTTTATAACCACTTCAAATTTTTCGACCAAGTGTATTACACCGAAGCTCCGCTCAGAGTTGTTTTATCGAACGCAATGATAAACCATTGCTTTCAAATTTATAGTAATAAAAAAACTCTAAAATCTTTATCTAAGTAATTCACTTAAGCGTCATCCACAACACCCCGCAGCTAGTTATCTTTTTTTTCTTCTTCTTCTTCAATCTCATAGGCAACATGATAATTAATCGTCAGGTTTTATCGTATTCTCCTACTTGGCTTTATAAAATAAAATAAAGTGTCACTAATGGGTTCTTCTGTCACGTTAATCACAGTATTTTTTTTTATCTTCTCACATATTCTTATTGTGTTGCATAAGTGTACACATCACGTATGACTTATAAAATAAAACTTTAAAAAAATATATATATATATATATATTCGCGTTTATGCGATTATGTGGTAAATGTATGGCGGCGGCGACGAATGAATAATGCAGGTGTTCCATAAAAATCGTTTGAAAAAACTTCGATTATTATCGATCATCGTGTAATACGATTTCGATTGGAATTTTTTTTTCTCTGCGTTTCTTTCCTTTGGACTCGTACGGTTATTGATATACGATAGGTTCCCAACATGGGGGTAATTACCCTCCATGTAATATTTATAATATTGTTGGATACGGTTATAGTAATGATTTCGGTAAATTCCATTTTTGATTTTTTTTTTAATTTTTAATTTTTTTTTAGTTGGGGAGGGGTAATTGCTAATATCTAACCCGATTTATGGGTAATGGTCTCAAAAAGGTTGGGAACCGCTGCACTATAGGATTTTATCGATCTAAATGCGATGCGACGAATTGTCGTCAATCAGCCGCCGCTACGACGCTACAGCAGTCACGAGCCGCAGCCCAGTGGCGTCATTTCAGTTTTCGAAAGGGGAGGCAAAAGATTTAACCGGCCCCATTTATTTACCGACATTTAGCTCATTACAATTTCTATTTTACATGATTTTGATATTTTCGTTATCATAGACACGGATCGCCCGATATATAGACATATATTTCTATTTTTTTTTGTGAAGAAAATTCATTACTTTGTCAGCTATAATAATAAATGTATCATAAATAACTATTATAGTACGTAAATATTACCCGTGATTCGAGTTTTGAAGTTTCTCTTGTCATAATATTAAAACACGTTAGAAATGACGTTTTGCTATCAGCTCTGAGCAGCTTGTTCAATATTTGTTCTCTCTTTCTCGCCGTCTTGGCCACACCACCTTTAGCTTTTTTCATTTTTATTTTTTACACTTTCCACTCATAAATTTATATATGTATATATTCATAAAACATACGTTTGAAGCGTTATACAACGGCTAAACAAATTCGTTTGTGCCGTACGCGATATAGGTTCATCAACTGACAGCAACTGTCAAACGTGTGTACATCATGTTCTTCGAATTAGGGGTGACGTCAATAATTTACGCACTACCTTTAACAATAACCATGTTTATCGACAAAAACCCCAGAACCGCGGTAAGTTGTAACTACGAATTAATCACCTTTAATCGTGGTTATATAACCTCCAGAAATTCGATAGTTTAAACCGGTGTGTGTTATTGGTTATCGATGATTGATACCGGTTACTATTAACATTATTTTGTACCGGTTTAAGAGGAAATTCGTTGTAATGATTGGGATAACCCCTGTAAATGTGGCTATCAAATGTGGTTCACACTTTCATAGCATTTCTTCTATAAATAAAACCGTGTGCCCATGTTTATGACCGTCGGGGGCCGTTCTCCGACACATTGATAAGAATGAGCTGTTAGGTTTCAGACCTAACCTCACATTGCTTTCAATACCAACAGAAATCTTTTAAAAATATGCAAAAAAGAAATTTCGTAATGTATATAATAAATCCCTGATGTAGTATTCGTCTGTCCGGACTTTTTTTAATAAACTTTAAAATGTCCTTTTTTCCTATATATTATTATATCATGATACAAATATGTCTGTGATACAAACAGAAGTTCCAGATGATAAGAGGTAGTTAGGTTTATGATTTTTAGTTAGATTTTGAATTATTCGTTGAGAATACTTTTTGTTCTCATTGTTGGTAGCACTAAATGCTTATCTACACTATGTTCTTATCAATGTGTCGGAGAACGGCCTCCATCCCTGTTTATGATTTCTTATCTATGTGATAAGTGACATGATATAGTCATGGTGGGGGAGGAATCGTTAATAGGAGGGGATACTATCAGCACCGGTATTAGTAACCACATCGACGATCCGGTCAGGAAAGATGTAACCGGTATCACTAAATTACGAAACCGGTTACTGTTAAGAATTTCTAAAATTCACACCGGTACCATTTTTGAGGGGAAATTCACACCGGTTCGAACTATAGAATTTCTGGAACCTGTATACTTTTTTATTATTAATTTAATTTTAATCTACTGTTTGCCGCGCGATTTGTTATTACTCGGTACCTACTACCGAGATTTGGTTAGAACAATTTATATTTACGCATCGTAGGTATTAGCATGAATCATGTCGGCCCGCTGTTAACAAGTGGTGGGGGTGGGGGGCAAATTCCCACCTTGGCCCCTACCAAATGACCGCCACTGCCGCAGCAGTTAGTAATAAATGCGCGCTGCACGCCGATTCGATATTACATTCGATAACAGTGGTCGTTCGTGGTCTGCGCTGCTGTTGTTATCGTTACACTCCTACGCCAAAGCGGAACATCGTCCCGTCTCTTTTATTTTACGTTGTTATAATTTTTTTTTTTTTTTTCATTTTTCACGTGTCTATATCGTCGACGGCCGGTCACGCCACGCGATTCCCGAACACGCTTCGCCGGGCCGCCGGGGTTATTATTCTCGTACACATACACACACGAGCATTTATATACATATATATATATATATACATAAATTATTTTTATTGTTATTATTAACAACGTGGACCCCGCCGCCACGAGGCCGTCACTCCGGCAAACTTAACCCCGTTTTCAGACACTGCTGCAGCAGCACAATGTTTAGCGCGTTATCGTAATAGACGTATATATACGACTCGTGTACACATTATTAATGTATGCGTGCGGTTGACGGACGTCACGGTTAGGTTCGAATACCGGTGGGGGGACGCGGAAAAAAAATACGAAATAATAAAACGAGGGAAATAAAAACACACGTGTGTCGTGTAAAACGTCCGCCCGGGGAAAGTGTACAGCGGGTGCATCGCCTTCTGTACACGCGGGCGCGTGATGATGAGAACATTTTTTTTGTCCTCTCGCGTACTGCGTACCACAACAATACGAGTGGCTTCGTGAAAACCGTTTCGTTTTCGGCAGGAACACGACGGGAACCGCGAAATGTTGTCCGCCGGCGTCGGACGTGCCGAACGCGAGGAGACCAGAAAAAAACAAAACACGAACGTTTGTTCAAATAGGACGAACGACTAAATAATCCGTACAAGAGAAAGACGATACGCTCGCGATACAGTCTCTCCTTTTTTTTTAGCGAACGTATTTCCCCTGTCCACCGAACACTTTGCACAGGCAAAAGTGTAGTGTACTGCAGGATTATGGACAGTGGCGTATTTGAGACTTCACCTCAGGGGGGGCGATGGTAAAAAAACTCCCCCCTTCCCACCAATAAAAAAAATTATATGTAGGAATATAATTATTGAACAAAACACATTTTATTTATTATCATTTTATTTATTTAATTTACAAAACTAAGTCTATATTTCTTTTTTTACTATTAGCAAATGTATCAATTACATCATCTACATTTAATGTTGTAGTATGGTGAATATTAAGCAATACCAAACCCGTTAGGCGATCTTGCCCCATTTTTGATCTCAGCCAATATAATATAAAATAATATAATTTTTTTAAATCTCTCAGGGGGGGGGCGATTGCCCCTATCGCCCCCTCTCAAATACGCCACTGATTATGGAGATTAATTTCAAATACTTTTATATTATTATCGCTCGTATTCGACAAAGCGTTCCGAACGCGACATCTCGTTTTCGTATTTGTTTTTCGGACGTGTAACGATTAATGCTGTAGCTCTGTTCTGTAACTCGATAACGTGTTAACAAATTAATTCGATAAGAGCTTCTTATCGAAATTTTAAAAACGTATCGAATTTTGTTGTCGACATCGTGATTCTGTAAATGACTCTATCGATACCTCGCGCTTACAATGTGTATGGCCACCAAAATGATAAGAAATCGATAGCTAACGACAATTTTCTGGGAGGTTATAAATCGTTTCCGTAGCTTAACGAACCGAAAGTCGTCGTTAACAGGTGTTATCGAGTTAAAATGCGGCCGAACGAGGGAAGAATTCGGGGCTTTACAGTCGCCGAAGAAGAATTTCTCACGGGTAAAAGAACAAATCACGTACACAAGAAGTTAGCCCACCCGTTTCGAGTTGTAAACTCGAAACCCGTACCAACATTTTGCGAGTGAATCACGGCCCGAGTAAAACGTAGAAAAACCGAAGGCCGACTTCACGTAGCCAACAAACGCTTTGCCGTGGAATTTCGAAACCTACACCGAAATCGGTGCGCCATCATTCGCTACGTGAAATTGGCCCGCCCATTAATAATTTGAAAACGACCGACACGCTGCAAATTCTCGCAGATAATTATTAGCTTTCGTAAGATGATATGAATTTCGAAGTTCTCGGACAACTTTAATTGTTTACGGTCGAAAAATGGGGTTGTTGGGTGGAAGGGTGACTCGCAAATGACGACGCGTCCTATCGGAGGCTTCGAAATTCTAGGGCCGAATGTGTGTGTGTGTGTATGTGGGCTACGTGAAATTTGCCCGCCCTTAGGTTTTTTTTTTGTGTTTCTATTCACCAATGACTTACTCGCAAAATTTGTAAATAAACTCGCAAATAACTCGCGATATTTCGGTACAGGTTTTGAGTTTACAATTTAAAATGGGTGGGCTAACTTCACGCACATAAACAAATTTAGCGTTATTTATAATACATTGCTCGTATTTCTTCTACATCGCACTACGTCTATAACCAATACGCTCTCTAGCGTTTATCTAAAACTGTGATTGAAAAGGCTGCAGCGTACAGAATCAATAATATATGTATACTTGCACCGCGACGCCGTACTTACACTTTGAAATGTTTTGGATAATTATCATGAAAATCCGTTTACGAAAAGTCAAATTTTCTGTTATGGCCACAGTCGAGAGAACGTAAAACGACAAATGATAATTGAATATTTCACTAATAATCCGAATTTCACTTATCTAGTTCTTAGAACATCAGTAATTTATTTAAAAAAAACTACAATATTATCGGTTACCTACTAAAAAAAAAAAAAACTTTAATAAACTTACGTGCGTGTACGCCTAATACGCGTGTAAAATATTATAAAAGCGTATTATCGTGGCTTGTCGACAAAACGAGTTGGCTAATATACGGTCTTACAACACTGTAATATTCTAGTATATTACATTAAATTAACGAAAAATAAATTGCAATAATATTAACACTAACGTACGGTTTATACACGTTTAAAATTTTATATTTTACTATGTTATACTATGTTTTTATACATAGTATATTATAATAATAAATTTCAATTTCAAATTTCGATTTATACATACATATACATAAATGAACTCGCGGAATTCTGGTACAGCGGACCGGGCAAGATTGTCTGCAATGATTACCACGCGAGTCTGTTCCCTATATTTTATTATAGTGTATTTTATTATTATTATTATTATTATTTACCTTCGTCCGTATAATATTCGGTAAAAGTTTATCCGAGGATAAAATACAAAGAAAAAAATGTTTGCCGCCGATAATAATCTGTTAGGCGCCTAAAAACATGCCAACGGGGGGGAGGAGGGTTATTTCTTATTGATTAATTACACTTATTATGCACGGGCACATTTTTCGTATTTCGAAATATAATATGGGGCTATTCTTTGTTTTCGATTACATTACATAATAGGTAAGAGAGGTTAAAAATATATATATATATATATATTATAACTTTACGCGATTATATACACATCCAATTTTCCGTATAATATTTCAAAATACGATAAAAAAAAAAGCAACTAATCAACGAATAGTGTTTAAAATTATTAATATTTTATCGTATTGGGTACAAGCGCATTTTTGTACTTACTAGAGGAAGTAATATTTTAGAAAAGAAAAATTGTTCCTAGTCATCGTTTGCGTTTGTACATTGAACACCAACACTGTATGATATAAATGACAGTGTGCCACACATATACTTGTGTATTTTCTGTCACTAGTTAAAGGGGTATTATTATATGTCAACGCGTAAATTATTGGATTCGGTGAACGTCGTGTTTTGGTTTTTTAACTTACGAAACACGTAGAACAGAAAAATTATGATACAATAAAACATGTTCCATAAAAATCAATTTATTTTATCCAAAAAGTTTCCACTTCTATGAGTTACAACTACGCCCATATACAGCACGTATATACGGCACGTCTTCGAACATTTTGATAGAATATATTCGTTTCAAACGTTTATATGTATATTGTATTTTAGTATTGATGGTTTGGATACGACATCGTTTATTATTTTATGTACACAAGTCGAGTCGAAAATTCGGCAATATTATACTATACCAGGGGTGGCCACAACGAGGCTCGCGGGCCGCGTGCGGCTCTTAAATCAGTTTCGTGCAGCTCTTGAAACCAAGTTTAGAGTATAATAAGTAAATATAATTCCGTTAGTAGAATCTTTAGATAGTGTTTTTATCGCACATGTGCTCGTGCAACAATATGGCTCGCTTTGAATTAGCTTTACAAATTTGTGGCTCCCAGAATTAAGGTTAGTGGCCACCCTTGTACTATACGTTCGTTTAGTGTTTTATTATAATTACATTATGGTTTTGTCTCGTTTCGAAATCCGAATAGAACAATATTATCAGCTATTACAACAATACGTCGTATATAAGATAATAACAGGTACCTACGGTATAACCTCAAGCGATCTTGCGTTAGTACACGATCTCGGCGGAATTGTCACGAGGTAGTCGGCGGCCAGTCCGCATGGATGTTCGTTTGAAAAATGGTTTTCGTAAAAATAGTACCTATACCACTCGTCGAAATCAAAATCGTAAACACAGCTTTCGAAAAACGATATATTTTTATATCATTTAACAAAACGTCTTGCGGAGTTGCGAAAGAAAACATAGATACTGCAATTGACGAGATCGATTAAAAAGCTATTAGATGAAAAAAAATACCTCCTAACAATAAGATTCTACGTAGAACGACGTTAGAACCTAACCTAACAGCACGTGATAGCATTGCAGTGTGAAGCAAGAAAAACAATACATTTCATAATATTCCCGGCGCTATTGAACAGCCGCTGTCGATAATTGAGTGGTGATTGATACAATGATACAAATTCGCGAGGAACACGAAACGGATGAATTCGTATTATTATTATTATTATTATTATTATTATTATTATTATAATAAAATCAGAATCGACGTGTTTTCTACGATTCCTTAATCCGATAAATCGCGATACCAAAATACGATCTACGAGTTATTTAACCTTCCGCGACGAAACGGAAGAATTTTTTTATTCTTTTTTTTTTTTAACTCGCTCTAATAACATTTCCGACACACCTGCAATCCGCAACAAATAGATTGCAAACGATACACGTGTAGAGTTGTCTTAAGGCAACGGTTCATTTCGGAACTCTTTACTCGTATTAGAGCAGTGAATCGAATAATAGGAAACCTTAAGTCTTGTAAACGCTTTCGGACAGAGTGTATTGTTGTTACAGGTACCGTCGACGATATATTATGTGGATGAGAGGAGATAAAAAAATATACGGCGTTTCTCGTCGAAATATCCACGAGTTTTATACTTTTCCGTGGGCGGAGTGCAAGACACAAAATCGTGGCCTTCCAAGACAAATCATCGTTTAAGCGTGCGTTTCTCAACCGACCGTTCTATGCGTTATACGTTTACGAAGCGTTTATATGTTTCGCGAGATCAGCGCACGATCCGTATACTTCGCGGCGTGCGGCGGGGTCACGTGCAGAATATTATTATATTGTTATAGCCGCGGGTCGACGAGCCAGAGAAATTGCAGTTGTTAAGGAGAATCTGCTGATGCCATTCGTAGCACGCTTTTTTCCTTTTTCTTTTTTTTTTCTGTTACCGAAATCTGTAATATTATGTAAAAAAAAAAAAAACGTGTTGTAAAACTCGTAAAATGTGAATTTGACATTATTACGTTTAGCATTTTTTTTTCCAAGTAAAAAACTATTTGTTTCGTTTACCTATACGTTACGGGAGATTTCAAACGTAAAATGTATTTTGAAATCGCCTTCCTTGTTCATTTGCATTTGTTTAACTATGAACAATTGTAGTATAACAATTTGAACATTTCAATTAAGTTTAAGAGAACTTGGATTGATCGAATCGAAAACGTGGAGGAAAAGTCGATCTCGAAAAAATAGAGTTCGCCAAAATATTTTCATCCTCCACCGCTGTTGACAATTAAAACAGAGTCGAATATATTGTTGATATCGCGGGACAATAATTATTATCGCGTATAAATGACTTATGTACTATATGATGTATAAATTGCATCTTTACTATCTTGGAAATGGCTCTATAGATTTTGAAGAAATGGGTTTAATCTAACGTGTTCAAGGACGGGAAAGCAATTCTCACGATTAGGTTTCAGAATTGAAAAAAAAAATGATTTAGCGGGTTCCTCAACAATAAAATTCTATTTAGTTTAGTTTTTACTGCGGCAACCATAGAAATGAAAATTAAACGTAAATTTTCAATTATTAAAACTAATCAAAGTAAACCGAACAAAGCGTCGAATTTACTTCCGCGTAGCTTGACAACTTTTGAAATTCGTACATTAAAAATAAACATTTATTTTATTCATTAAATTCTTAAATCGAGTCTATCTTCGCTTTTATCACTAATAATTTGACTGACAATAAATGATCATTGATCATCCTTGATAATATAAAAAGGGCAATTTAAAATAGTTTTCTTACGTGCCCGTTTTCAACAATAATATCGTTAAAAACAAATCACGGTCCGGAGTGAAGTTACAGTTACAAATGCGTTATAACATTACATTCGAAATAGACAACATTTCCATCAGAAATAATAATTTGTTTAAACCTAAAATGTCACTCCACTTTAAATTAATTTCTGAAGAATACAAATGTTTTGACGTTAATCATATTTCTTTATAATATTATCAGAATAATATTAAGTAACGTGCGCATTAAAACTAGAAAAAAAATGTTTTAAAAAATGAGAACAACAAATATTTATTATTATTTTTGTAACAATCAAAATTATATTATTACAATGAAATGAAACTTTATACATATTTATAAATTACTCTATTGCGCGTTTTACTATAGAACCGATTGAACGAATTTTCGTTTTTACATCAACCATTAACACGATTATTTGCCAGCAAATAAATTAAGTTTTCAGTGTTTTACAACTAATAAGCAGTGCAATAAAAAGTAAGAATAAGAGAGGCGCTATAAATGATCGACTTGTGGGGAATATAAAACCGATCAGATACGAAATTTGAGTACTAAATTATTAAGAATCTGTTTGTTAGAAAAGAGTGAAATCACTAAAGGATAATAGAAAATCTATATAAATTAAGTTTGTGAATAAGGAGATGACGATCAAAATCTTTTTCAAAGTTGGTTAATATAACATCAATTTGTGGGGGGCGATTGCGAAAATATTTAAATATACGATGCAAATAACCTAACACATGATAATTGCTCATTAGAAATTAAATTTGTTCAAAATAATGAAATGTCGTAGATAATATTGATTATTTTAGAAAACAACTTTTCTATAACGGACATTTCTGAAAGAAGCCCGGTTAAACAGCTAAACGCGGTTAACGGAAATTGAAATAAATTGGAAAATGAGCCGGTTTGATCTCATAAAACTGCCCTTGGAAACTGATGCTTGCGTCGCTTTCCTATGATGGTTACACTACTTATGTCTTTTTTTTCAAGATCGATATTATATAAAAGTGAAAATAATAAATATATGTATAATGTATATACATATTTATATATCATACACGTGTGTAATAATACTGTTATTATGACGATTCCATATTGTATTGCGGTATTCTATAAATATAATAATGTGGTTACATTTACAAGCATATACGAGAAAGTATATTTGTTATATTATCAAGTTGTGTATATAGCCAAAATTTGACCAACAAGTTGGGGAAAGGGAATCAATAATAGTAGTGTTGAGTGTCATAAAACATATAGTTCTTCATTGTCTTATATTTTAGTACCTAGTATCACTGTGCGTGTAAAACAAAAACCACGAAAAAAGAACGAATGATATTAAATAGTGAAGTATGAAGAAATAAGGCCCCATAGATGGGGCATACGTTATAATATACAATAACTTTTTAATTCTGGAATTTTCTGATAAAAATTACCAAATTTATATGTTCATAATATATCGACATTTTATTATCAAAATCCGTAACAGAACATTGACGAAAAAATCTATAACTATATTCTGTTTAAAATCAGAAATGTTACGCAAACGATATTTTTCAATATATAATCGTGAACTATGAAGTGTGAACATTTAATACGACTAAGCAAAAGTTATTTCGAGTTAGGATCAGCAAATATACGACATATGTCTCATTAGTTATTATACATTGCCAGTTAGAAATTCAAAATTTTGTCCAATTGAAAAAATAAAAAAGTAAAAGATACCACCTATATAAAAAACTGCAGTGTTCTGTATTACCTAGGTATAAATTCGATTATGATGAAACGCAGCAGTATCGTTTATTCGAGTGAATTTCAATTCTTATAGTACACGTATATATAGAAATAATTGTTTTAAAATATATTTTTACTTTATAACTTCTTTAGGCTTTTAGTAGCGATATATGTCTTTGTACACAACTGAATAGAATATTTTATTGAAGGGGCTGAATCCGAGGAACTTTTTTATGGATAAAGGTCCAGGCGACACGCGTATATTTCCCACCTGTTGAATCGGCTCCAGAGTCCTGATATTAAAAACAACTATAAAGTAACACCGGATTAGGGCAAGGTGTACGTCATGGTTATGTATTCAAATGTTAACCATTTATAGTATAGGCAACAGAATTTGATTTTATTGTAATACAATAGGTATGATTTATAGATATGTGAAACACTTTTCAATATATCGTTCACGGTGTTTATTTGAGCGTAAGGGTAGCTGACACTCCTATATAATTATGAAACATCGAGCAAATAGTTTTTTACTAATGAATAACCCGCCGACACTCCATAAAACTACTTTTCTCCTCGTAACACACACACACACTCACTCATATTTCGGTTTGAAAAGAGAGATGTCCATTTTCAGAATGTGACGTAACACAACAATATATTGTCACCCACGTATAACTCACGCGAGAAAAATTATAGTCATTACAGGAAAGCTCAGACTAAGATACGAGACGTTTAAGTTTTAAATACGTATTGTATATAATATTCGTTATATACTGTACAAAATAAAAAAGAATACATTATAACGTGTCATGCAAACATTTCAACTGACAGTAAGTATATAGAAAGACCATCGTACGTCGTAACCGAGTAAAAACGTTTTTCTCGTTATACAGCATGACCCGGAAACGATAGATATTTTCGAAATACGAGTAGAAAAAGAAAGAACATTTACAAATCAAACATTGTTTATGCGATATTATTATTATTATTATTATTATTATTATTATTAAAAATAGTGAAAACAAAATATTTAATATATAAAATTTCACTTCGTATAACATATGTGATCTAGCTAAATCCATTAACTTATAGTATCAAAATATGGTCTAGGATCTTTTATTTTACTTTGTCGTGTACCACGATATAGCACTGATTAGCTTACATGTATCACTGTTAATTTGATAAATTCGGTTATTATTATGTATGATAACCAGTTATTTTACATAATAACTAAAATACTTGAATAAATTGTTTACGATTTCCAAAAGTTTGTCATATTAACTAGTTATTATGCATAATAACTAGTCAGTTTGGTGAATATGATAAATTTACAAGAAAAATGAAATTTCGTGTAATTCAAAATATCATATTTAATTAACTATTTTTTTATTATTTTTAGAATATTCTTATTCAAAAAAGTTTCTTCATAACCCAAATGGCAGCTACAAGAAATAAATCTAAGCAAATTATTTCGAACCAATTCTAAATATTATTAATAATAACGATGTCATGAAATCTCCAAATGATAGATTCACATTTGAAATAAGAACGAAATAAATAAAAATACAGACTTCATACAACTAAAACACGGTGGGCTACTAAAATCTTTGCAATTTTATTTCATAAATCCTAAGTTCTCGTTATAGGTATATAATAATTAAACGTTAGTTTTCTGTCGAAAACCAATCACCCAGATCCACGTATAACTCATACTTGAATATTAAAGTATCACTGGATTCACGCGGTGTTGACAGATTTGTTTTTTTTTTAAATAATGCGATAGAATTTTATTTTTTAGTGTTCAGTTTAATTCAGTATTTTCTTACGCGCTAAACAAAAATACGATCAACATCTGAATACGCATGGCATAGGTGCACATCATTTAAATTTGTTATTATTGTTTTTCTAATTTTTGGTATCATTAGCAGCAAAAAATAGAATTCATACGATACATTATACGTATTTCATACAATTATTTTTATATTTAATATGAGGAAACTTTATTGCCAAAGTCTTTCGCCTGCAGGACGAGCCACTGAACAGACAATAAATTACGTTTTTTACGTATTATTCGTCTTGGCGTTTATAAGTATGTTATGGGTATTTCGTACCAGACGAGAATAAAGATTACCCATAAAATATACATTTTATCAAATAATAAATTGCAGTATACCTGTGTATCTTACGACGGCCGTTTGGATTTTTGTTTTCTCTTCGTATATTATATAGGAAACTCAATAATTGATTTGTATTTCTTTTGTTATTTTTTTTCCGTTAATGAGTAGGTAATATATAATATATAGATACAAACTGCACATCCGTTCACTATGGACCCTATTTATTTAACGTTCTCGTCGTCGTTATAATGACTGCGGCGCACACAAACACGTTTGAAATTGGGTTATGCGCGCGCGTTTTCGGTGTAGGCGACGACGGTGCTTACAACAATATGTATACGCATAGGCGAGGTTTTCGGATACGGGATCGGAGTAGATCTCTCTCCGTGACCAGTCGCCGAATGCGAAGATGGACAATGAAAACGATATTTTATATTATATATACTATATATATATATATATATATATATATATATATACGTATTATAATACACATTGTTCGACATAATAATCGTGTAACAATATTCGATGAGAAAATCGCGGTGTATAACATATTTATTTATAATATTATAATATAGACACAACGCGGTATAATAATTGACGGGGTAGGCGAAAGCCCGCGCAATTTAAACGTCGGCGGTGTACGCGTATAAATAAATAATATTATACGCGTTTCACATCGGTGAAAACTAACACCGATTTGCATCGATTATTATTATTATTATTATCATTTCGCCATTAATTCTCGTTTAATGGCATCCGCTGCAGGCTATACTATTTTTATCGTCCAGACACATTTCCGAATTAAACATTTCGCGCGGGCAATGAATTGAAGACCATTATTATTGTGCATGTAAGAGTACCGTTTACGAAAAAATGTATTTAAAAAATTTACGGAAAAAGGATTTCAACTGGAATTTCGGTCTTCCAATATTCACTCGAAAAACTGATTCAAAATATTTTCATAAAAATTATTAATTGAATAAAACACAAAAAGTCTATGAGAAATAATTATATTAATACCGTTTTGCGTAATACTGCAAATTATTAAATTACCAAATTTTTCATAATTTCGATACGGCCAAAATCGATATTAACTCGATAACTTACCGCCCTCCTCTCGTTGTATGGTCGTCGTATACACACGCGTCTAATTACGGTAACAAAATCCGTCAAAGTTGTGCGTTTTATCGGAACGCGCAAAGCTAACTGCTGCGGTTTTTTACCGTTCTGGACTCGGTCTGGTTTAGTCGTGTAATTTTATATCGGTTCTCTTCGACAATCCGCCTCGCTTATATGCACGTGTGCCGTTTAAAGCATCTCACGTAGGTACATACGCGTCGCCAAGTTCAGTACACCAATATACTTTTGTGTTACAGGAAGTATGTGATAATATATCAGCCCCTCCGTGTAGCAGTGATATTCAAACTTTTCCATTGTATTCACAATATTTCGGCAGCTCTCGCATATTATTAATGACAAAAAAAAAAAAGATTATGTCTCTGTATACTCGTATGTAAATTTATTTATTTTTCATCATATACAAAATACGTAATTATTAAATAATGAAGAAAAAATAATGTTTCACGTTATGAAGAAAACAAATCAATAAAATTGATTAAAATTTCATTATCGTAATATCATACATAAATATTGTTTGACCAACTCACAGGACGCCCCTGGGAGCCTATACCTCGGCCGTATAGGATGCTTCTCACTGCGGGGCCTACTATCAGTTTCGTGTCGTCAAATGCCTAATCGTTTTCTCGAGTATAGACGCGTTCCGCGTAAAATCGTGGCTGTCATGTTGAATTTCCGAATAGCTCAATCACAGTCGGAATTAAATACGGAGGAACGATTTCGAGGAAGTCCCGTAGCGGTTTTTTTTTTTTGGCGACGGGAAATTTATAAGAAATAAATCCGTTGGAAATGATTCGTAAAGGGATTTGAAAAGCATTCAGAACAGTATTGGAATACAAAAAAGAAAGTATTTAAATACTTTTATTCGAATACTTTACAAGTCTGGGCGTTGGGCTATGGTATTTTTTGCGATAACGCGGCATGCGACGTATACATGTGACGGAATGCGGCGAAGTCGGGCGATGATCCGTCCGCGAAGCCAGGCGCCGGGACCGTCACGCGAAAAATCCCGCGGCCAAATGAGCCCCCACCGCAGTGTATAACATTGAGCCGAGCGCGTCCCCCCCCCCAAGGAAACAAAGCGACCTTGCGCGCAGCGGCACAAAAGAGATCGTCATCCGTACCGCGACCATCGTTCCGTTTGGTTCGCCAACCGTAAAAAGCGGCCGTTGTCGCCGGACCAAACGGTACGTTGTACATTGTAGTAAAACGCGAAAAAACATATATAAATAACAAATATATTGAATGGTATAGCGATATTAGGCGGCGGACTTAACAGTCGCTTAAAGCTCGGTGAAAACTGCAGAAAGCGGACAGTCCGCAATCCGTCGCGGACTATAGGTCGGGCCGAACGGAATGCGGGTGACGAGTCTGAGCGGACCAGCGTAACCAAACGAGTGTCGCGTGTATTCGGTTTTTTCAAGCTCCGGCGAAGAAGAATCGCTGTTTCAGTTCGCTTTTAGTCGACCAAAACGAAAAGAAAGAAACCGGGCCACGGCGTGAAATAAGCGAAAGAATAGAAGACAGCGGAGTTCTTATCGCTTTTTATTTTGTTGACGGCTGTATTTCAATCGTGTTTTTGGCTTTTCGCGTCGTAAAATAAATCATCTCGATAAACTGGTACGGCCGAAATACATCCGCAGTTCGCCGCGAACTTTGTGAAAAATTACAATTTCTCATCTGTCCGCCGCTGTAGGCCGTCTTCGGTTTGACCTACAGGATGATGAATTCGTACAGAGTCCGCTTACCGTTTGATCAAGCCTTATTATTATAAAGGCAAATGCCGATGTGCGGCCACCGAGCTACAATGTATTTCGTCACGTAGTGGCCCCGACCGCAGTATAATTATTATATGTTATGTAGTACGCGTAAATCGTTTTTTTTTTTTTAACGTTTCAATATTGAAATTACAGTGATATTCATTACGAAATAAATCGATTGAAAAATCCTTATTTTATAAAATATATAACGTGATTTTAAAACGTTTTACTTTCGATACACGTGCGGGGTTTTTTAGGCTGCAGATAATTTATTGTCTCGAAAAACATTTTAAACGTAACGCCTACGCTTATATAAATATGATTTTTTTTTTTTTGGTTATAGACAAACGACATATTCTAAAATGTGTAAAATAGGCTAAATACGTTCTTGTCCACGGACTCTGTGAACGACAAATCGTTTACGTTTTCTACCGCCCGTCGAGCTGCGTAAAGTCAATAAATACGTGTGAAAACCTAAATATCCGGTCTTTGTAAATCGTCATAATATACTGTTCTTCTAGACGCGCGCGAATATGGAACGACCGATGTGTAGTAGGGCGTTCCAAAACAAAAACTAAACCATGTTCATTCTGCTCCCGTTCGTCTCGATGACCGGCGTGGCGTCACGACGAACAATCGACTGTGTTGTGCTTTTCAGACGACGGCGACGCGTCGAGTGTCTCGTACTCGTAGTGCACTCATCGTATGATCTATACTTGATGTGGTTGTACTGCGCGGTATAGGTGCCTACTGTAATGTACACGTCTATATTACGCATAGAAATTTCGCCAGATATGACACTGAAACCCCGATGACTTCTATATAACAGACGCGTCGTGTCTCGTAAAACAAAGTACGATATTGTGCACTGTGTTTAATACAACACGTCTGTCGTGAAACACGCTATTCGTGTTAAGAGTCTTCGCGCGCGGCGAGGCAACGCGTCAAATGCATAGACCTTTTACCGTGCACACGCTTAAACGGTATATCTCTACGTATATAATGTGTACATATCATTATAGTACAACTATATAGTACTTCACGCGATTTGTCGAGTTCGAACGAACGCGTTTACTTGAACTACTTCCGAGTGTACGGAAATCGATACGATTTCCGTTTTTTGTGTTGGGTTATTCTGCGTTTAATGGAACGTATTATTTTACTATAGTAAAAGTTTAATATGTTTTCGAGCCAGTCGAAGGGAGAAAATAGGATTCGCAAATCGTCAAATAAAACTAAAACGATTTTCCATTTTTACCGTGTTAAAATGAATTTCTATATTTCACTATCATACGCGTATATATTTTATATATATATAGGAGACGTGAGCAGAGAACGCGCCTGCCTGCATGAGTTCTGTTCGAAAGTTGATACATTACCATCTGCACAGTATCGGTACGGCTATTGTATCGTTAAAAACCCAGCTCTTATTCGTGATTTATAATTCAGCTCTTAACACGATCAGTGGCGTAATTACGAATGTTATATGGGAGGGGATAGACAATTTAGCATTATTGGATAATCCATAATAACTGTAACGACTAACGACCCTTTAAACGTTAATCAATCGAAATTAATAAAGTAATTGCGATACTCGTATTTTTATTATTTTCTTTAATAAAAATGACATATTTTATAATAAAATTTCTAATTTTCTTCGATTTTCTTTTTTTTTTTAGCTAATTTATTGAGTACTTTATCCAATTTTACTTAAAAATCTGAATATGGATAGACCTTTCTTCAGTGACCTAACCTAACCGTATCATACCAGTAACTAGTCAATAAACTGAGGAATCCTATGAATTATGATAAATACTAACAAATTTTGTTAACGCAAAAAAAGTATTATTTTTAATTATTACATTTTTTTGTACATTAGACGATATGTTACGTAAAAAAAGAAAGCCCATGGGAGGGGATCCATCCCCATATCCCCCCCCCCGTAATTACGCCCCTGAACACGATGGGTTAAGCGTCTAATTAGATTTAAATTCTAATAAATTAGTCGTCGAATACTTTTAAAAACTTGCGTTATGGTTTTCCGTGTTCATTATTATTATTGTTCATCGTAGTTTTTCAATTTTTATAACGCTACCAAATGTGTTCATATTATAACATTTACATATTTATATAATATACTGGACAGTTATACGCAGATTTGTACTTGCACTGATTAAATATGTAATTATACGTGCATATCACTAGAAGGTGTACCCAATCTGTATTCTGTAAAGACCGACCGCTTTGGGAATTCAATGAGATCGTAAAAAAACAATACAATTAAAAAACGCGCTATATGTATATAACGTATAAGTTGCGCCCAGACGTGAAATTTTATGCTTATTTCGTAAAATGCATTACCGTAAATCGTGAGTAAGAGTGATTAGGAGTGACTAAATATTTAATGATTATATATTGAAACATAAAAGTAGAGCGAATTGCATATATATAACACCCTAAATAAATATATAAATATACACCGTGTAAGACAAGTAAAACTAGACACAAAGAGAGTGCGTTATTAGTGAAAATAATTGAATTTAATTTGTAATAATATATAAATTAAAAATTGGGATAACTTATATGGGGGGGGGGTGTAGAACACATCCCCCACGAAAATGTGAATATACGTACAAAATGTTTAACCCGTCCGAGAACAAATTTCTAACTACGCGTAATTTACGATAATATATAAACGTAAATCATAGTATAGTGTTATGTATTAAAAATTATATTGTTTTTGAGTAAATGATAAATAAATTAATAATTATTGTTATTACTACGTAATTTTTTTTTCTTACGCTACACTTAAAATTAAGAATAACATGTATGTAAATATCATTTTTACATTTATAAATATTGAAAATTGATTTTTGCTCATTTCATATACTTGGCAATTTCACGTTTGTATAGTATACATATTATGTACTCGTATATTATATCATATACAGTTGAAAACGAGAAGTGTGTACAGGTAATCATTTGTTAGATTATTAACTTATGGCTTCCGAGAAAATAAATAAGTAAACAAAAAGTAACAAATAATAAATAATAAAAAAGGTAAAAATTAAGTAATGAATTCGGTAATGCGCATCCTAACATCTTTCAAATTCGACACAAGTTTGGTCACAATCGCATTTCAAGATTCTTTGTCCATTCAACGGCATTTGCGCTGACTGTATGGATTTCCTCGATACCTCCTAAAACCGTGTTAAAGAACGATCTTCGACTATATATTTAATGGACTGGTCTTGACAGCAGCTTAAAACAGGAGATTCCACCATCCCCCATTTGTGCAATGAGTATTTGCATTTTTTCTTGCTCAGTTCTAATTCGGTTCAAGGCAGTTCATAAGGCATGTGGGCGGTTAAAACCTTGGGTCTTTAACCAGTGATACGTTTTACGCCCCACTCTCTAACCATCGTCCTTTCCGCTTATTCTGCGAGAGTCATCATCATTCTTTGGTTCTTCCCATATTTGATGTCTTGATTTTATACTCTTATTCGGGTGTTTTAGAAAATCATCAATGATTGGTAGGTTCTCATTTCTCTTTATTTTGGTAATCATACGTTGTATAACTATTTATCTGTAGCTATTTTATATGTACTGGGAGTATGAGGCATGAGTGTTTTTCTATACTCAACCGTAACTTCTGTTATAATCGATATGTGTTGACAAAAATTTGGTATAAATAACACGTATATACAGCATTTTTAAAGAAACTAAAATGATAATATTATATATATATTTATAATATAACAGACAAGCGTCCGGAAAAGGACACGGTTTGTTAGTAATCACAATGCCTTCTCGTCTTTCACCATATACAGCTTCTTCTTTTACGTACAGTTTACGGCCGATTGATTTTTGGAAAGCAGAGCGCCCGTAAACGATATATACTCGTACATTATTATACGTATACCAACAATTTTATCAATAGACGATTAATTTTTTTCTTTTTTTTTTTTTTCGAAACTCTCGTGCGCAATAAATACGTCGAGTTAATCAATCCACATTTATTGCTAAATCGACACAACGAGATGTGTAAATGATCGATTATCGTGAAAGCAAAATCCACGCGAATGTATATTATTATCAACCGTAGGTGCATGAGACCAAGAGAAAAAAAAAAGTTTTTTTCGTGCCGAGAAATTATCGCGGTCCGTAAGCCATAATATAGTACAAATTGGGATACCGTTGGGTAAACAATATTCGTATGCACACACAAAAAAAACTTTATAATAGTATAATACAAATATATATATGTTGTAAACCTTTTGGTCACATGGAAAAAACGTTTCCTTATTTAGCGGAATTGTCGAAACATTATTGTCGAAAGAAAAAAATATAAAATATTAATTGTTCAGCACAAAGTTAGGAATGTTTAAACGAAAACGTGTGTAACGGATTTGCACCATCTGCAGCGACCAGAGCACGTTTCTTTATAATAATTATGAACGGTTTTTTTTCTATTCAATAAAAGCAACAATAACATATTACGTTATGGTTTCAAAAAAAAAAAAAAAAAAATGAATAAATAAAAAGAGAAATTAAACTAAATTATGAATTCATGAATATAAAAATCACTTGATCCATTCGAGTAAATCGATTACATTCGCAGCAAAGAAAAAGGTTCTGTATTATTATACAAATTTGTGTAATTACTTAAAATATTTTACTGGATGTATTAATTGAATTTTGTGAGACTGGTTTTATTTATAAAAATATGCACTAAAATAGTGTACACATTTCAACATTATCTTCGCCTAAAATTAATTTTTCTTTTTTTTTAAATTGTTTTTATAGACATTTTTGTTTTTACTATTTGGTATAGTACCTACACTAATTCTAGTTCAGCACTGTATGAAGACTGATTGTCACCTGAATACATCTTTACGTACATCGTGCAACGTAAACTATGTATAGATTTCTATTTTTCCCAATTATGTACGCGAATCGACATAAAATGTTATATGTAGTGCCGAGGGTGTTTTTATTAGAAAACAATGCGCGTTGCACACAAAATATTAATAATAAATGATAAAATAATACAATTAAAAAAGTTAAGGTGACAGAGCACGTATAAATATATAAATCATTTTGATAAGCGAAATTCTGAAATACATTTTTTTAAATTGTTTCAAACCGAGTTTCTACGTGATTTCAATCATAATTTATTTTATAAGAATCGAATACTTTTCATCACTTCTTATTTATATATATTTTTTTTTAATTCCACGATTTCCAGTAATATTAGAAAGTTATTATTCTATTCTACATATTATATTGCTGCGTATATGAGTGTCAGACTCTACGAAATTGTATTATGCAAAATTACCATTCTTTTATACGCTACGTCCATGATTCGGACATTAATTAACGTTTGCCAAAGACGTATTATGAAAGCATAAAAAAATCAGCAATAAACTTTTTTTTCCAAAAAAGATCTGGTAAGACAATAATTCAATTTTGTTCGCGACATTATACTTCATATCATCCCGCCCTCCACCTATCTGTTTCAATATGCAAAATTCAACAAAAACGTCGAGCAACGTATAACAGATGTGCCATTTTTTAACGGTAGCTACAGGATTTACACTTGCAATGCACCCTCGCAACGCGATTCATTCGCTAAATAGGCCAAGACATTGCCACTAAATAGTAACCCAATACTTTGGTTTCTATATTCCAATAGTTAAAAAAGTAAAAATTGTAATTTCGACTGAAGTAGGCGCGAATAGGAAGTTAATAATTCCCATTACGCGTGACTTAAAAAAACTTGATTTTTCTAAATATTTACGTTTTATCATATTTATATTGTTACTTTTTATTACGCAATTTTTAATGTGCCGTGTTACTGACTAAATTTAACAATGTTTGAACTCCGTTTCTGTCAAAAATACAAATAATTTTCAAACGTAAAAATCTACAAGCTATTTATTCTATAATAATTATATAAAAATTAAGTCCATAATATACATTATTCAAATAATTTGTACTATTTATTGTATTATATAGTAAAAATATTTTATTCGTTTCGGGCGAAATCTAAAATGTTGTCGTCTTATTGCCGACGATGTTTACGACACATCATCGCAGTATAATAATAGCATACAAAGTAACAAGTCAAATAACTGAAAAAATGTATGTAAAGTATTATACATTTTATATATATATATTTATATAAAGTTATGTTTAGATACAAAGCGTTCAAAAAATATGAAACATTTAAACATTTTTTCAAGGCCTAAAATATGGAATCATGTTTTTTTTTTAATCTCTATCAGATATGCGTATTATACCCAAGTCTTATTAGCAATAATCAAACATCAGAATTTAAAAATATTAATTTTCTACCGAGAAAATTGTAACATTCCGTATATTTGTTAAACAACGTATTTTCTCTATGGAAAAACAATTTTTTTTTAGTTGACTTCGTCTAAACTTATACACACTTCAATCAAAAACTGAAACGACACTAATAGTATTAAACTAAAAATATTTATTCGCTGAATAATAAAAATATTTTAATATTTCAAAAAATAAAAAAATTACAAAATATGATTTGTTCTGATTATTAAAATATGATATCGTTTCATTTTATAATCAATATTTTAGTTTTAAAATTAAATTTATTTTACTTTTTATTAACATTGACAGTCGAAATATTTATAATTTTTCACTTATTCAATTTGGAGGTAACATTAATATAATAAAAAAACATTAATAGTAAGTCTAGTTTTTGTTTTCGACAACAATCTTTTGTTCCTCTATATTTTGTAATTTTGTATTTTAAATATATTATGTACCAACATATGCATTTTGTTTGAAATTCTAAAATTAAAATTAAAATTGTACACGCTTGAAAAATAGGAGTTCATTTTAGTTTTTTTTGTCAAATATATGTAATAGGTACTCGTATATTGTTATTGATATCAATATAAATTTATGCCGTATTTTTTATCAAAATGAATTTAAAATATAATTATTAGTTACTGTACTTATATTTAAAAATATCGTCCAATACCGTTTCTACAGTTATAAAATAATTTCACTTATAATTTTTAAAATAGGTATTTACTCGTATATTACTAAATTATTTATTAATCAGTGTATTATATTTTAAAATAAATAGTACCATGTACTTTTTATATTTATACGATATATTTTATATTTTCTCGAGTTTATTACGTATGTCTGGTCCAAAATTTGCATCTTAATAGACTAGCATTCATCTGCTACATTTATTCATTACATTTTGTTCTTGGTAGAAGATATTTGATTTTATTACATAAATTACAGAAACAATATATATTTCCTTATTTTTAAAATACATGTTATAAATTTAATAACCAAATCTTTACAATATACGTACTCAAAATCATACAATACATAATAGTAAAAATTATTCTAGATTAAATAAAGCTAACCCAAAATTATATTAATATTATTAGAATTATTTTTTATAATTGAATAGTTATATAATATATGCTATGTCATCGTTTAGAAATGAGATGTCATATCTCATCTAATTTTACAAATGTGACGAATCGGTGTAACGGAATTTTCTTTTTTTTTATTGTATTTCATTATTAAAAAGAAAATAATGTTTCTTTTTTTTTTTTTTGTTGATCGCACATGTTTCAGAATTAGCTGTTTCGTAAAACATACTGTAATATATTAATTACCAGAGTCCGCAAACCGTCTGACCGTGGCACGAGTATATAAATAATACAGGTTTATTGAAAACATCCTGCACGGGTGTCTAATAAATTCGCATTCGTTTTTCTAACGTAACAGTAACCCGGTTTAGTTTCCTTAAATGTACCTATACCATACGTGGGTGCCTTAAGTGGAAAATCATTAACGTTTTTCAGAGTCTATACACTGGGCAGATGAACTCAACCGAGTGGAAACGCTGACCATTCACGGTCTGCGGGTCAGACCGGCTGAAGTTTATATCCTGGTAGGTAGGACACTATAGTATTTTATAATATAGTATAAATATTATATATGCATAGTTTACAGGGCATATCAAATTTGCAATTTGAAAAAAATAGTATAATATATTAAACTGGATATATTTTTTTTTTTTGTTATACGCGTGTCCATATGTACTGAAATAACTGTACTTATTCTCCCATTTTTTTTCTTCTAGAAGACAGGCTACATTCTAAGAATATAATTGAAACTTCGAACACCTACCGAATATAACACTGCTTTACGTATCATAATATTAATTTTAATGGACAATTTACTATACCTATGCTCTATGCGGGATTATATTTTAAAATACTATTAATTAGGAACCTATAAAATATTTTTAAACAAATTTTCTAATAATTTACACCAAATAATTTCATAATAGCTAATAAGTAGTTATAGCTAGTAGTAATTATTAATCAAAGCAATAAAAATATGTGTCCTCATAACCAATGCCGTAGCTAGGGATTGGATAACATGACGATCGAAATGTTTAAGCCCACCCACAATATTTCTAAATTCCTTACAAAATTAATTGTAAAGTACTTTTTTTTTTGTACGTAACGTAAATTAAATTTTTATATAAATTGAAAACTAATGGATTGAAAATAAAAAATTGCAGAGGGCAAGGGTTTTATAATAGCGCCAATATGGTTGGATGTTATAGTGGTGTCCAAGCAAAAATAAATCAAATAAACGAATGGGCTAGATTTGTTTCTTACGCAGTAGATTAAATTTAATCGGACTTCATGCAGCAAAAACACCTACTTGCTTGATAACATATTTTAGTATAGTTCAACGAATTTAAAATAAAATTTATTTGTGTACTACGTATTTGAAATGACATTTTAATCAATACTGACAATGTAAATTGTTCTTGACCATTAAAAAATATATCAATCGACTGTGCAAATATCGTGTTAAAAGAATTAATAAGAATAATGCAACAAATGCGGGATAACAGTATTAAGAATTATGTATATAAAAATATCTACAACTTTAGTTGTAGAACTCGAAATTGAACCACTCTAAGAAACTTAGAAGAAAAAAAAGTATGTCATCCGAAATTGCAAAGATGAGAGACAACTAACGCCTGTTCAAAAACTTCAAATTTAGTTCAGTGCTGTGTTTGACTAAATTATTGTTCAGTTGGACTGGATATACAAAAAAATGAAAGATATTTTTTTCGATTTTATGTTTTTAAGTAATAATTAGTCGGATGATTAAATAAAAAATGTGCTAGCGATAATATAGAGGCTGCAAAATTTTGTTTTGCCAAAGACATAATGAAGGCACAGCTCGTAATGATTAAGAAATCATTTTAGATGAGATAGAATTTCACTATGTTTTATCTTTATATTAATATGTTTATCTGTATCATACGTTTTTCGTCTTTGTGTTTTTTTAGGTTAAGGTTAGTTGTGACTTGTTCAGCTTGAAAAATTAAGTTAATAACAATGAATATATAACAATTTTAAACGTTTAAGTTACTTAAGGTATTTTTAAAAAATAATAATAATAACAATATGAGATTAAATCTAAAATCAACCGACAATAATAGTTGTGTGTTATTGTTAAATATAATAAAAATACCTATAGTATTTTTTTTTCTTAATTCATTTAAATATTACTCAACTAGATTTTTTTATTTAAATTACTCGGAAACACAATAGTTTTAATTTTGATCAGATCATATTTAGAACGATAAACAGAAAAATACATATGCGAAATATACGTAATGAATAACTAATGTATGATATACCTAGTGTAGTAGTGTATATAGGTACGTCAAAAATACCCGGATTTTTAAAATAAACATTTATTAACACAAATTATTTTGCCATTCATACCATTATCACCTTTAAAATAATCTCCTTTAAGAAAATATAACACATTTGCTTTCTGCCATTTTCTTGTGGGATATTCAATTTTAAAAAACATTCAGGCTGGTAGGCCTAATCTACCGTGTGAAATCTTCAGGAGTAAGATTTCGGTACTTCTCTAGTTTTCTCATTTTCACAGCAATTTATTCACTTATATTAATGAAGTATATTAATTTATATTATTTTACGAAAAATACAATATTATTATCATTATTTATATAAATATACACAGAGTAAATAATAAGTATAAGAACAAAAAAGTATAGCGACCCGCATACCTTATACCTTATAAGTGAATTACTTATTAGAGTTTTAGAGTTTTGTTATTATTATTACTGTTATTATTACCAGTATTATTACGAGGGGTCCAGGAGTACTGAACCCCCAGAACCATTAAAAGACGATTAGATTTTTATTTAAAATTAAAATTTTAAAAAATGTTAAATAAAATGTACTTATTATTATTATTATTATTATTTTTATTAAATATTATATCAATATATCCTGTTGGAATTTTCAAAAAAAAAAAAATTTGGACCCCCCCAGAAAAAAAGTTGAAAATACGCCACTGACTGTTACTATTATAAAACGATTTTGAGCAAAGCTTCGGTATACCTAATTATAATATATTATTAAAAATATATATATACTATATATAGAGTACATAATTTACGATTAACCTCACATTGCATTATTTTATAATTTATTTCAATAAACCTAGGTAAGTAGCTAAAAATGGTTAATTTCAATTGTCATTTTCCATCAAAATAATACACTTCGTCGCAAAATTTAAAATGATAAAAAAATTATGACTTAAGATTTTCAATTTTTTCTTTTTTTAGTACAGTTGAAGTAACGTAGAACGTATGTTGTATACAATTTTCAGTTCTTAAAACTAAAAATTACGCCTTTTATGGCATAAATAGCTCAACGTCTAATAATTCCTATAAATAGCCCGAAATTGGAAGACCCATGTTTAAATGTTTTCACGTTTATATAATGCAAAGTTAGACATACGGAGTAAATGTCAAAACTCGTAGGACAATTATTTTCGAAAAACTAAAGAAACACAATAATAAATTTTGACGAAATCGCGTTATTCCCGTTTTTAAGACAATTTGTTGGTAGTTTTTTGGGTCGCGTTATAAACAATTGAGAAACTTGAAAAATGACCTGCTTAAAGCACCATCCCAGCAAACCTTAAAGGCCGAAACTAAGGAAGAAGAAGAAGAATAACATCCGTGCAACACATTTTTTAGTTGGTAAAGTAGCGGGTAAAACTAGAAAACGTATGTACCGCGTAAAACACCAAAATTATGTTTTTAAAATTAGATAGCATTGATTTTTAAAAGCCATCCTAGATTATAATACTTTGTGCAATAAGATTTACTCAGGTTACTCTAGGTTTTACTCTAGATTTTTCTAAAAAAAAAGTAAACAATTCTGAACCCCGATGTACGTACACATACTTCCGTATGTAAATATATAATATAAATTATAATAGAACTATTCCTAAACCGAAAAGTTTTTTTTTGAAACGGAGCTCAAAACGTTCGTTTTTTTCGTACTGCAGCACACATACTCCAAGCCGGACCATTCGTATTTAGAGATCACATTTTTTTTTTTTTCATATATATTTTCTTTATTAAAAAACTAATAATAGAAATGTACGTAAAGTATTACTACACATTGGCCGAAATTTCAATACTTTTTTTTTTTAATCAATAAACCGTTTTAGAATAACTAAAAACTAAAAATGAATATGATTAAGTTTTAAAAAACTTTAAATAATTTACAAAAAAAAAAAAAACATGTATAACTGCAAATTTTCCAATAATAATAAATATTGTGTACTACGCCGGAATACATTATAGACGTGCGTGCAATATACTAGTTGTCAAATTTGACAAATGCACATATAGAGTACAAAGATTTTTTTCATTATTATTAAAATTTCTGGGAAAAACGAAATGAATTAAACGTTAATAATAATATTGCGTTTTTCTTTCTCGTGTCAGGCACACTATATACATAGGTACACATTTAATATAAAAAAAAATATGTATAAACTAACAATATATAGAAAGATATTGCGTTTATCCGGCAAAAGAATTAAAAATAACGTTTTTTTTTTGTGTTTGTTATAAATCGTACATAAAAATCGAATACGTAATGTTTTCAAGCGATGAAAGAATAGAATGTACGCGTTTACAAAGATTTTTTTTTATCGATTCTCTCGGTTTCTTTTTTTAAATTTTAAATTTAGACTTTCTTTTTGTAGTTAACAAAGTTAGAAAAATGTGTGACGATTTAAAAAAAAAACCGCGCACCGATATGGGTTATTATACCAAACATTAAGTCACGGGCGCCATTTGGGGTATCGCAGGTTATGCACTGCAGGCGGCCCTATGCATTTTCCTTGCCTTAGTATTAGCCTGCTATAAAAATAATTCGCGCCGGTACAGCTAATTTCAAAATACATTGTAAATTATAATATTATCATTCGTCAATATTATTATGTTTAATGTATTATTAATCAAACAACTGGCGTATTAACATAAAATATAATTTTTTTTTTTTTCCGTTAAAATTATTATTTATTATATAATTGGATTGAATACACAATAATATATCATAGAATGTAGTGTGTTGTTTTGCCTGTAGACATTTTTTTTATCGGGGACACTATTACTCGTGACGAAATGTTAAACGTTGCGTATTTTATTAACACATATACGCGTTTCGATTTATATAGCCGTATATAAAATAAAAGCGTTTAAGAATAGCATCAAATGAAAATCGTATGGCCGATAAGCAACGAAAAATAAACATTATAAAAAATTATATTTACATATAAAAATTGAAGCTATATTGTTCAACTGTTTGGTTACGGTCTATTAAACCTATAATTTGACATTTTTTTTTTATTTGTTAGTATTAAAATAAATATGTTTATTTTTTAAAAATGTCCATAGTATAGAAAAACGAGAAAAACGTACAAATACATACATAATATGTGTATCTTATGAGTTATTTCTGAGAAGCGCTATGACTTAAAAAAAAAAATTGTAGAAATTTATAATTTTCAATTCATTTTGTAAAATACAAGATTTCGTATGCCATCATCGTATAGATGAACCGGTGAAAAAATAATTTGGCCTGCCTGAAAATTTGGCAGTCCTATATTAAAACTGAAATGGCGCCCCTGCATTAAGTATAGATACTCACAAGGACGCTACTCCTATGATTTTCATCGTAAGAAAACCTATAGAACAACACGGGGAATTTTATTTTATATTATTATTTCGAAAAAGCCGTAAGAATTTTAAAAACACGATTTTTACCATTTTTTTTTTTTTTTTAATCTTTTAACTTTTTAAGAATCAAAAATATCAAAAAGCTCTGTTATTGTGTATGGATAATTTATTTCGTGTAAGAATTTGGCGTGTCCAGCGTGCGACTGTGGGGCCTTCGGAGGTTCTTTCCCCCCCGCGAAACGGTTTTATCGTAAACGTCTCGGTTTTTGAACATTTTCCGTTCTGCAGGCGCGTTCTCTCTGTAGGGGCGTTACACGGTTTCGTTTGCCCGTACGGCGGACCTCACCACAGCCGGCGACACGACGGTGAATATTGTACCAAATATTATTGACTCACCCGATGATTTATGCCGACAATATCCGAGAAAACGAATAAAAAAAAAAAATAAAAAAAATGATGTGTCTTCGGAAAATCGCTGGCTCGCCCGTCGTTGTTCGTCTAGCCCGGTTGGTCGGACGGTATAGACGACGAAAGTCAATGCAGACAACCGCAAATGCACAGGAAACTGATGAACCAATTGTCCGTACACTGGAAAAATATCATAATAATCGCGAACGACGACACGAAACGGGATGCAAAGGAAGGGACGCGTTATTTTAAACACGTTGTTCGCGGCGCGCGGAACGTCGACTGCAAGTGCGTTGTCAGAGAACAGTGAACTCGTTGTCGACGACGGGCCCCGCGTGATGTGAACCGGAAAATTCAAGTGTCTTCCGTTTTACCGCGGGTCTCGCGCTCGACGTCGCGCAGTGCCGCCAACGTGACGCGCGACTATCGCCGACACACCGCAGACTACAGTCGCCACGGAAAATCGGTCTTCGTGCGATACCTCCACCCCCCTCTCCACCGCATTCGCCAACTTCAAGACTTTCACGGATTCGCAATCGCGATTACAACCATCGTTTTTTTTTTTTTTTGTCAGTGGTAAAAACGTTCTTCACACAAAACGGGGAAAAATACACTTTAACAAGTCACTTTGAAGATAAAAAAATGTCACGAACCGCGGGGTGTTGTGAACGTCGCTTAAATGAAGTACTTGCAGTATACAAAGATTTCAGAGTGTTGTGTATATATAGTTATATCACTATAAATTTGAAAGCAATGCGATAAGTCGCATCGCATTCCATAAAACGATTCGGAGCGGAGCATCATCGGTGTATAGTACGATAATTTGTGGACAATTTTGAAATGGTTTTAAAAAGAAATTGTGACTTGACGATTTTTAAGATTTTTTTTTAGTTGAAGTAACGAACGTCTGAACGTTGTTTTAAATTTTTAAGCCTTAAAACGTGCAAAAATTAACTCTTTTATGAATATTAAATACTTTAAAATCTACAATTACTATAAAATATAACCTTAAGGGGATTGAAAGCGGGTATTTTCTCTCTTTGTCTTACACACATGAAACATAGCAAAATAGACGTATCGTACTTCCAACGTGTACCGATCGATCTATTGGTGCGATAAGAAATTTGAAAACAGATTTGAATTCCTCGTGAATTTTACTACAAAACGACTATCCCACTTTTTTTATTTCTTTTTTTTAAGACCTTCAAAAATGAATTATTACCAATTTATTTTTTTTTTTATTTGTTCGGTTAATTTTTTTAAGGGTTTATGAAAAAAAAATGAAAAAAGTGGGAAAGTCGTTTTGTAGTTAAATTTACGAGGAATTCAAATCTGTTTTCAAATTTCTTATCGCGCCAATAGATCGTTCAGTACGTTGGAAGTATACTTCGTATACGAAACGTTTATTTTGCTATGTTTCATGTGTGTAAGACAAAGAGAGAAAATACCCGCTTTCAATCCCCTTAAGAAATTTTTTGAAAAATTTGTCCCGTTCCTACAGTCCAAAAGGTAGATATTTGGTGAAAATTTCAGTTTTCTATACCCATTTGTTTTACAATTACGATGAAATAACCGGTAATCGATTTCGATGACGAAATTGCGCTTTTACCGTTTTTGCGTAATTTTTCGGTAGTTTTTTCTGACGATTAAAAAAAAATATTGAGAAAATCGAAAAATGACATCTCTGCAAATGCAATTTATCACCGGAAACAAACAGTGACCGTAAAGATTGGAGCACTCCTTCTGGTAGAATTTTTGGGTACAAATATAAAAAAAAATAAATAAAAATTCAAGACTCTATAAGACCATATAGTTTAGAAATTACGTAATTTTCCACAAAAAATATAATACGCTTTGTCGAAAAACTTGTAGTGCGTATAAAATAAAATTGTGACAAACGATTTTCAAGATTTTTTTGAATATATATAGTTGAAGTAACGTACGTCTGACAATTGTTTTAAATTTTTAAGCCAAAAATGACATCTTTTATGAATAAAATATCTCAAAATCTATAATTGCTATAAATAGCCCAAAATTTAAAGACGTTTTTTGAAAACCATTTTTTCCCAATATAATGTAAAGTCACATAATATTTATTGAATACTTCAAGTATATATATATATCTATTATAATAACCATTAGTTTAAAAATTACGAAGAAATTTCGACGAAATCGCATTTTTTATCGTTTTTACGTAATTTTTCGGTAGTTTTTGAGTCATATTTTTAGGTGCTTTTGAGAAAATCGAAAAACGACCTCGCTAAAGTACCAACTAAGTGGCAATTTACTACCGGAAACAAACTGTGACCGCAAAGATCGGAGCACTCCTTCTGATAGAATTTATGGGTACAGAAAAAAAAACACAGCTCTGTAAAACCAATAGATTCCTCGCTCCGCTCAGAATCTAAAACATAGAGGACAATATATTTCAAACGGACCATATGCATTTACGCGTTTTTCAAAATATCAAACGGGAAAATAGTTGCGGAGATTTTAAAAACGAATGTACTTTTCCATTTGTCATATCAACGACCTTTATTAAAGAAATATAATAATTGTACTCTATTTTTTTTATTAGGTGTGTGTACGTAAGTGTTTTAACTCTAAAACAATTTCCAGGAGTACTTTTTTCTCTTTTTCGAGAACACGTTTTTCGTCGTTTGATTCTGTTTTTCATCAATCGCGTACTGTCCCTGCACGTATTTAACACAGTGGCGTGTTGAAGGGGTAATTTACGAGCAATTGCTCCTTCAAAATTGGTCGTGGGTGGGTGGGTGGGTACTAAATAATAGGTACCGGGTAATGGATTTAGTAGTTACTATAATATCGTCATACTATACACTCAGCCACTCAGATGTCAGACAATCATAATATACTAGTTTGTAGTTTAAAGTTATTAAACTTTATTTAATCATGATGGTTACTACATCATTAGACGCCATATGTCAGAATTGAGAATGCGATCGAAGGATCCCGCTAGAGATCCTCGTTCTGCAGTGCTAAATGACGGCCGGTTTGAGTGCAGCGCGAGGGCTGTGCGAAATTACTATACAGCGATTTCGGAGTTTTCTCTCTCACTCTCGTGTTATTCTTATGGCCACCGGTCGAGTTACACGGTTTTGGCGAAAAAGTTTTTTATTTTTGTGAAAAGCGTGTTAATATTGTATTATTTTTTGAAGGTGATAATTGGAATGAGGTAGGTCAACCCCCCCCCCCTCTAAAAATCTGACACGACGCAATTGCAGGTGGTGAGTGATACCATTTATTAATCGTTGCTCCTCACCAGAAATAAGTTCAACACGCCACTGATTTAACATATTCATATACTATATTTTTTAATGAATTTTAAAATACATATTTAAATGGTTTTTTTTTTATGTTGTTATGGATTTTTATTTTTCTTAAAATTCGCCTATTCATAAAGAGTCCTATAAAATAAAACTATTTTATCGTGTATACTTGCAGCGAATGCGATTAATTTTCTTTAACGCGTGCAGGAATCGTGTTATTGCCGCGATTTTCAATATTGTTGAAAAATTTGTAAGTATACCGAAAAACGTTCGACTATATTTCAATACTTGCATATATTACAGCAATCTATCGGAACGACGACAAAATGTTGTTGGGAAATTAATCTTGCTATATATTGATTACTCGTATAATTTACTCTTATATAAAAGGTATAGATTTCAGTGGCATGACTTTGAATTTGAGGCACGTGCCTCACCTTTATAGGTGGTACAGAATGCCTCGGAGAGGTTTTTTTTACTTTTTTCCTGTAACAGATAAAAGTACTTACGTAAGCAATAAACAAAAAGTCTTAAAAGTTTGAGATTCTACTTATTACTTTAATGGAGTAAACGTTCCAAATCGTTAATGTAGGGAGTAAGTTTTATTTGGAGACCTTATAGTATTTAATTTTATCTTTAAAATTATGAGATTGTATACAATTTAAAAAGTACCTAATGACCTTCGTATTATTTATGGGTCAAACTTAAAAAAGACACGTTTACGTTCGGCAATGGACCGCAATAACGTTATTGGAAAGTTTAATGTTTTTGAATCGTAAAAAGGATTTCAAAATTGATTTTGAAGAGACAATAATGGATCTTCTTGTATGCTAACAAGACTCTTGTTATTTAAATAATGAAAAAAGAAAAAAAATTTAATTAATTTTCTTCGAATAATAATAATTCAAATTGTTTTGTTTTAAGGGGTGATGCGAGTTCTATATATATATTCGCAAAAATTTAACATTCGAGATTTACTATTTTTTTTTTTTTTTTGCGAATAAATTTACCTTATTGGAAAAATATTTAAGATTATTATGTAGGTACTATAAGGTATATTATGGATGTTATTGCATTTGCAATTTTTCTTCTACCTATATAATTCTTCACGAATTTATCGTTGAGCAAATTTTTAATTCGTTTCATGGAAGTATACGAGTTAAAATCTTATCATATTTTAATTGAAATGTTCGCAATTTTCGGCATATTTTCAATTTTATTGATTTTTCATATTCAAATAGCATTATTTTTGGTAAAATGAAGGAACGATTAAAATATGTAATTAACGTCATTGTATAAATAAGATGCGGCGTATAGATCGCCAAATGTAAAATCCATTAATATCATTAAATAAAAACACGATTAAAATGTGCAGTGTATGGCAATCATATTACAGTTCGTTTTTCGTTCACTCCGTGAACTTTAAGCGAACGTGTTTTATTATTATTATTATTATTATTATTATTATTATTATTATTATTATTATTATTATTATTATTATTATTATTATTATTATTATTATTATTATTATTTGTAAGTATGCAGAGAATTAATTCTACAGATATTACCAATGCCGTGAAAAATGTAAGTTTCACAATCCAATATTTTTCTGTAAATCGTGTGAAACTAAAATACTGAACGGACGTATACAATAACAAAACGTCTACAACCGAACTCCAAGTACCTATATAACGACGTTTTCAAAAGATTTTTCATACCGGGACGCAGAGAACGGGACAGTCAAGACTCTAAAATTTTATTGAACTAATGAAAATTAAAAATTTTATTTATTGGGAGTGGTCGGTAGTTGTCACTATATATATACAAACAATATATTTCTTGAAATGACAATCGTCAATTGCCAATTTTTCTCGGTATTATTTTGTTATGAACAGAAAATGTAATCTACTTTATTATATATGTTGTTATTTTAATAAAATATGTTTTGTTTTATTTTCATAAGAACATTACTGTTCAACACACAGTTTTCTCGTCAAAACAAAATACAAACGATTTATGAAAAATTAACCAGTGCGAAACTAAAGTTAACAAAAAAAAAATATATAACACTTCAAAGTTCAGTAAAAGAAAAAAGCAGACTGTATTTAACAAATTATTAATAAAATTCAATATAACAAACAATAATTGATCTTAAAATAAAGGAATATTAAATATAATATTTACATAAATTCCATACAAAGTTACTGAATAATATAATTATTAATTATTATAAAAAATAAATACACCAAAAGAAAGTAAAAAACCTGATCCTCGAATGGATGAAACTCAGTGAGCTTTACATTGAGTTTCATCCACAAAATACAAGGATACTCGAACGATAAAGTTTTCTTGCGCAAAACACAAATAATAGTTTTTGTAAAAATAATGAAGAAATATTATAATTTTGGCAATGACACAACAACAAATTTAAATATCAATACCAATAATAATAATCATAGTATTTGCTTAATTAAACAAGTAAATAAAAGTAATCGTAAATTAATAAAAACAAAACAAAAAAAAAATAATAATAAATGCTCCTTTACTATGTGGTGCGAATATTTACAGTTAAAAAAATGATGCTTATTTATTATTGTATAATGAAAAATTATGGGGGGTGTGGGGGCGAAGCCCCCTACGAATTTATAAGACATTACAATCTGCTGGAACGCACATTATTTTGTACTTTTGCATCCCCTTCTAATTTTTTTCCAATTTAAGCACTGCGTATACCTACCTATGTCTATGATGATTGATGATGTTAGTCGCCAATATTCCGTTGCACATAAAATCAATTATCGAGCATTTCGTTTGGTTCAGAAACATTCCAAACAGAAATAGTACGCGTTACGCGAGAAAATGTTGAATGATCGGTAAATATTTTATTCAAATTACATACTGTAAAATAAAATAAAATATAATAAGTCTCTTTTTTTTTAATCGTAATTTTCAATTTTTCAAGCGAAATTTTCGGTATTTTTTAATCCAGTAGGTAGTGCAATACATTTTACTTATTTTTTTACCGCAACATCATCCAAAACCTTAACAGTATTAATACCTGACTACCAAGTGCAAGTACCTTGTAAATATGATCGAATAATTCGTAATTTTAATATTAAAAATTATCGACCTGTGATTACGCAGAATAACGCTGAAATAAAAATCGATATAAAGCAGCAGCGCACAACTATGAAACGGAGCGAGTGCAATATTTTTATCCTTGTGTATGGTCAGACTGTAACGATGACCAGTTTTTTTTTTTTTTTATTGAGTCCTTCGTGTAATAGTGTAGTTGGCCAACGATATTTTTTTTAATTATCGATATAATTTTTATTTTCCCGATATCATCGTATCGCCGTGATATCGATATAGGCGCGCAATAACAAAATAATATTAAAAATGCTAATTAACTAAGAGAAAATAACCAATAAGTGTAGTTAATAAATAATAATGATAATATATATGTTTTTTTTTTAACGAAATTATGCTCATTATGGTTGTAGTTCTTAATTATTCTCATATATACTCATTTTCACCAAGTACCATTTCCTGTAATATAAACTCAATATAATAACGCCTTAAACATTTTAAAAATTATAAAAACATTTAAGTATATTATATGGATATTAAAATAATAATAAATATTCGCCATATCGACGTTTCGTGATTCTGATTCGATTTCAAAATGAGTTTAGAAATAGACGATGGTTTAGTTGGGTACTTTTTCGGATGCGATAGTCTATAATTTATTTTTCGACATGATTGTTCCTGCAATTTCACTAAGTAATCGTTCACTTAGGTTCTTTTTGGCTAGTAATGATACAGTCGAATGTTTTCCACCAATTGAGAGGGATCTCGATCGTACGGAATTTGAATTCGTAAATGTTTAATACTCACGAAATATAATTTATATATAGTAGGTATTACATATAAACACAGCATTCGGAATTGACCGTCTTTGTCTACCATTAATGATCGTACATTTTTAAGTATACTACGTCTGATCGCTGTGGTTCCTTGTAGTTTCTCTCGGTGCATCTAAAGGAGATCATTTTTTTTTTATTTTTTATTTAGCGAAATCACGATGTTTTCGATAATTCTCCGTGGCTATCGATATCGAATCGACGTAAACAAAAAAAATAATCCACAATATCGATATCGTATAGAATTATCGATATCGTTAGCCTACACTACTATGTAATAGTAAGTTGGACAGCCTCTATTATTGTAGTCACTCTTATGGCGTGTGATGTACACATCGGTGTTATCAATGTTTTGTTTGTATTTCGTTTTATTTTTATTTTTTTAATGTTGGGTATTTTAACACATTGTTCGTCAGTCACTGCCGTTTCGTTACTCGTTTTTGCTCGTTACACTTGCCGTCATCGTGGAGAGTAGCGTTTAATTATAAAACATTGCGTGCCCGTTTGCTACGATGTCGCTCGACATTCCCCGCCCTATTACGGCCAGTCCAGTCAGTCCAGTGCCATAGTTCTTATAGTTCTAAGACATGAATGACGAAGACAAAGAACTGCACCGACCCAGCACGAGCGGCAGAGGTGAATTGCTGTCCGACGAAAAACCGTCCGAATGCACCAAAGAATCGACCAGGTAAATTGGTTTGGCTGTTGCCTGTCGTCCTGTTCGATGGGTGTTTGCTTTTTTCAGTACTTATACGATTTCGTTCTAGATTGAATAACAACGTGTTAAACGGCTATGGCGATTCCGACTGTTGTACCGGTTGTGATACGACTGCTCAACACGATCACATGATCGCTGCTAGTTTGGTGTACTGCGACCAGGAAGACGTCGATGATTCTAATGACGATGACAATTGTTGCATATACACGTATCGAGGTGATCGTCAAGAGCCAGTGATCGAGAATGTACCTGTGGATGACAGGAGTACGTCGCCCTTGATGGATTACTTGGAAATGGACTTTGATCCTGAACCGACTGTTGGCATTGATTCAGAAGGCGAAGATATTGTAAATGAGACACCTCGTCATTACAAGTAACATTTTATTACCTGTTTTGGTGTATTATACGGTATCGTAATTAATAACAATTATTTTTCGGTTTTATTCAATAGTGAGATATTGATAAACACTACTGAGGAACCATTACCTTGTTTTTCTGGTGCTGATGTCAACAAGCAAGAAAACCAACCCAGTGCTAAAAACGAAATTAATGGGGTAAATAAATCGATTGAATCGCCAGTAAGCAATTTAAGTTCACCTTCTATACCGCACAGTGATTCAACTGGTTCTAAAGAAGAACGTACTGGATGTCTAAGACGTACTGCTGACACTGTGGTAAAAAAAGTATGTTAAAGTCAATTGCTTTTAAATTTATATTAAAAGTGAAAATTTATGATTAGGAAGTATGTCAGAAATTAAAACGGATGCGGGTAGAAGATTTGAGTTGTGTCAAAGAAATGGTGTGGTCAGAAAATGATGCTCAACTTCAAATAAACCAAGTGGGTGTATCAGCGTGTGGTGCAACTTCTGTTATAAACACTTTGGTAAGTTTAGACCTCTTTCAGATGAGACGCTTAGTGGTCAATCGCTAAGAAGAATTGCTAAGAATCGCACAAGAAACAAAAAATGTCTTGTGTTTAAACAGTATTTCACACGATACATATGTAGTAAACGGTAATCGATTTAGTGTCGATCTAACCGTGGAGTCAGAAGAAGCTATTTTATTTTATTGTTATTAATTAAAAGGAAAAATAAAAATCTCAAAAGGTTTCTATGGGCAAAGCTCCTATTTTCGGTGCAAGAATTTCCTATTCTTACCTTATTTTCTGATATTCTCTATTACGAGTCCATATTTTATAATTACCTTAGAATGATGACTACATCTTTTTTGAATTACACAGTTTGATAAAATATTACTACTTTATCGATATGTTTGAATTTTAATAATGAATAATTTATCAATATCGAAATTCATATTTAGTGAACAAGCCTTGGTCTTTTTAACAAATTACAATTTTACATATTTTCTCTTTTAAAGTAGTTTTATTATTTAATTCTTATTTGTATTATTATGTATAAAATGTAATGAAAACAAGTTTATGAAGCCACCTTTATTTAAAAAAAAATCCAGAATAAAAGGATCATACTGGAATTTTCCTATAGCAAATCAAGTAATCAAGGTCACATAACAGCCTATTGGTGATTGTTCTATATTAATAGAAAAATATAAACATTTTATTCTCTCTCTATTGTTGCTTCTCAGTGATGTATGGAAATACTATTTTAATTTCTTTCCAATATGACAACTTGTCATTATTTAATAAAAATACAATAAGTATAGTTCTGTACTTAAATTATGTACTCATATTTGCTGGGTGCAGCAAAATTTGGCGACTTTGCAAAGTAGATAAAAATAATTATAATTAAATATTGAATGTATTCAAATAATGATAATATAAAATCAAAAATGAGTATTCTTTTCCCATAATTACTCTTTGTTGTAGGTACTTATAAGTTTAAAAGTTGGCTCTCCTTAAGCATTTCCAAATGAAAAGAATTGACCCAATATGTGCTTATAAGTTTTGTTATGGTTTAACTTATTAAAAAGTTGTTATTTAATTGTAAATATAACATATCAAAATGAATAAAAACAAAACTGTGGTCTAGTTAATTAATTGTATATTCAGTAGATTACTCATATAAATTATATTTTCAGCTGGCTCTAAGGATCCCATTCAACATGGACCATATAGTTAAAACGATTGGTACATGTTTACGTGATGAGACTGCTTCGCTTATTCCCTATTTGGAATCCCGTGCTGTGGCTGGTTGCATGCCTCAGGATTTGGTTAGGACTTTAGAAACAGCAACAGATTCACTAGTCAGTGCTAGATTTTTTGCTACTCACCAAAATTTGGACATGCCTATTGCTCCCTGGCTTGCTAGTTGGATAAAAAAAGGTAGCTAATATTAACCAAAAATAGTTTTTTTTTCATATCTTAACTACCCAATTATAAATTATTTTGTATTATTAAAGGGGCTGTTCCAATATTAACATTAAATCTCCAACGTACAACTACATCATGTCAGTTTATCGCGGATAGTTGGCATCATCAAATGATGTATGGCATAGAATACAATCCTTTACGTCCAGAGTGTGCTCAAATATATCTAACAAATCCTCTGGGCCAATCATCATTGGAAGTGTTGCTGCCGCAACTAATTTCTCCGTCTACGTTGATGATTAAAAGAAACGATGTATTATCCAGATGGACTCCTCATACAGATCTCATGCCTTTGGCCACACATCCTAACCGACATTGGCATAGGTTTAACGTGTTAGGTATAATACAGAATATATTATGAACAATTTATTTTATATATATATACACAATTTTTGATGTACAATTATGTCATTCTAGGACAAGTGGTGAATATTCTGCGAGAAGAACAAGAAAATGTCAAAAACACTAATCACATTGTGATACCTGCAAATTATAAAAGCGGTGTAACTTTAGCAATAAAAACATCATCAGTATACAGCCATGAACTGAAATCTGTGCCAGAATTATAGATACCAAGGAGTTAATTTTACGTAAACAATAAAATATTAAGTAATAAACCAGCTGTAAAGGAATTTTTTTTCACCAGTCTTTAATTATAATTTTTTTTTTTTTTTTTTTAATATATATTTTGTTGAATTACCAATCTTAAAATATCAAATAACTTAATGGTCAGACCATATGAGTATGTAAATATATATTTAAACTCCATCCTTGTTACCAAAATAAATAATTTTCCTAGTATATAATTTTTGGCTTTAAAATAGTGTGATTAACAAAGTTGATGGAGAAAGCATTAATTTAAAAATTAATATTAAATTATTGGCATATCGAACCGAACTACCTACTTATTTTTTTACCTAACCAAATTATGACATACTTTATAAATAAACCGAATTCAAAATCTGAATTTTTATTTAAACCAATAATAATCAAAAAACTTTGGATTTTTTGCATACAGAATAGTTTAATTCAATATGATTATTAAAAAGATATATATATATAATGCCTATAAAATATATATTTTATACTATAGTCAAATGAACACTGTTTGTTTTCATAATAATAAAATTAAAATATAAAAATACATGCTGCTCTACTACTAATAGTAAAAGTCGAGTTCTTTTTGTTGATATTATCGAGTATTGGCAATCATACAAACAGAAGTCATAGGTATTTCCAAACATTTGACAGCCACTGGTAAAAGAAGTGGATATTAATTTTTTTTTTTTAATCCACCATTTTAATGGTTTTCCAGGTGGCTCTATAGTAGGAATTTGAAAAATATACTTTATTTATTTATTGATTAATAATTAATTAAAATTACATTAACGAAAGGCGTATTCATAGAACTGCTTAGTCATTTAGAAAGAGAACATACTACAGAGTACAAGTTTTTTTTTTTTTAATTGATGGTGATATTGTTTATTGGTTGAAAAAGAGTATTTTTATTATATATCTGAAGAAACAATTTTACTTCAGGTCCATTTAACAAGAACACTTTAAATTTTGGATCAGTCATCATAGACACTACATAAATATATTTTCTTTTTTTTTTTTTTGTAAGTACAAGTTTTTTTATTTATTTTTAATTACCGAGTTTTTATTAAAAAATTATGAAATGTACAGAGATTTATTGGAATTACATCTACTATTTTTCAATTTAATCGTCAGCTACCTGAATACATTTTGTGTACCTGGAAATGAACTTCCCTTGTTTACTACCTCTAATAACTTCCTCGTCCCTATAATGCCTCATTCAATTTGGTAAACAAGTGATAATCTGAAGGGGCTAAATTAAAACTGTATGGTAAGTGGGTCAGGACAGCTGATTCAAAAGTTCATTTGTAAGACATGGACGACGTGAGGCTAAGTGTTATTATGGAGGAGACACACACACGAGGTTAACATTCCTCTTATTTTGGATTGTTCGACAGAGTTTCCTTTGTTTCGCAGTTCCTCTACACGTTTATTTTCCCTTGAGGCAAAAATTCTATCAGGAGAATCCCATTTTCATCCAAGAATGTTTGATTTTAGCTAAGTACGGCCATGACCTATGTGCTATCCAGTATCCTGATTCCTGGGAAATAAAGAGGCGAGTTTTATTAAACACAAAACGATTTGTAAAATATTAACAAGTAATCGATATATACGACTGCTGTATCTGGTTTGACTACAGTTCAAATAAAAAAAAACAGACTTAAATCCATGATCTTCTATTACAGAAAAGGGATGATAATCCAACGCAATCGTTTTAACTATTTTTTCAATTATCAAATTGGCTAGAAATTTGGTACACTTTGTTTTTCTTAACCCAATTGTCTGGAGTTATTTTCTATCTTGCTTTTTGCATTTGTAGCTCCATAATTTTTTTTGTTTCTCACTTAGTTTTTCCTGATAAACCTATGTATGATATGGATGTCAAGTGCTTAAATGTTTATTCGTTGTAGTAGCAGTAGAACTGTTTTCAATTTTTTTTTTTTAAAGGACATTAGGATTGGTCTTTATTGACTTTTTTGAAATGGTTGTAAACAATCCTACTATGATCTTCATCAATACTGTAGATTTTGCTTCTAAATCTCATACATTTTCTGATGAAGTTGAATGAATGTATTTCAGTATGCATCCAAATGTCATATTAAATTTTAAAATATTAAAAATTACACTCTTACCAAATTATCAGGTATTAAAAACAGAAGAAATACTGAATAAATCACAATGACTTAAAAAATATTAAAACTTATTTATTATAAATTACAATAATTGATAAATATTAAATCACAACAATCAAGTTTTATATTAAAAACTAAATAAAGATTTAGAAATATATTAAAATGATCACAATAATTCTTATTTTTGAATTTTTTATAAACATTTTCCCAGTGTTCGAAATATCGGTTTTATTTTTTAACTTTTCGCTGAAGTTTGGTTCGATTCAATAATTAAACATTAAAAGTAAAAAAAAAAAAAAAATCAATGAGGACACACCTCTGATTAAAATGTATATAAAAACAGTGTACAAAGTGAACATGCACATACAAAAACTTTATTAAATATAAAGATACTAATTGATAAAATGTTTAAATACAAAATTAGCAAATCAAAAATATAAAAAAATGCCTGCAATAACATATTTTGGTGTCAATAATTAATTATAAATTGGATCCATTCTAATATTTTCACTAATCTATTTTGGACATTGCTTCTCTCAGTTGTCTAAGTATTTTACTATTTGGACCACTCCTAGGTTTTGGGCTTTGGTTACCAGGATCTTCTAGTTTCTTTTCGCAGCTATTTCCAAAATTTTGATCACTGTACAACCTTAATAATGAGCCGAAATAATGGATATGTGGATGCATCACCTAAAATCAAACAAAATATATTTATTTATATATATATATATATATATATATATAAATGATGTAAAAGTGGTAAATGACATCATTTACCCAAAAATTGTAATAAATGTAATAAATGTAATTAAATGTAATAAATGTAGACATTCCTCGGTTATTGTCGTCAATCCCCAGTTTAGTTGGAGAATGATCAATACATTTATGTCGGTGTGAACGATCAGGGATAAGTGTGTAGGTACGCGAAAAAGCTTTGTTAGTTAAAAATATCATGACGGAAGTAGATAGATAAACGAAAACCCGACTAGCAATAATGTCAATAACCCAAATAATAATATGAAATGGTCAATTAGTTTATTAGTTATAGTATCTACGCGTATATTCTAGCGAGTTGTATATGAGTTGAGCACGTGTTTTATAATAATTTGTTTTACTTGTGAACTAAATACATATAATAAAAGTTAAATTAAATTACAGAGTTTTATTTAATTATAATATTAAAGTATGGAGAACCAGAATAAATTTAAAGCAGTAGTCGACAAAATTATCAACAGTAAAAAGATAAGTGACAATATATTTTATTTTAGTTCTGAAGAATACAACAAGAAGATTCAAAAAGTAAAAGAATTGAAAATTGGAACACAAAAAAAAAAATGGTAACGAATAATAGACTTATGCATAAATATGATGTTGTGACAATTGGTGGAAAAGAAAAATTAATTAAACCTATAGTTGAAAATGACGTTTTATATTACATCACAGTAGACGAGTCGTTTGAAGTAATTCACACGGCACATTTGGCAGTAGGGCATGGTGGTAGAAATAGGATGATGGCTGTGTTAAAGACAAAATATTGTAATGTGACAACGGAGGCAGTTATGACATATTTAGGCTTATGCAGTAATTGTCAAGTAAAACAATCGAATCCAAAAAGAGGACTTGTGACAAAACCAATTCTACATTCCGCATTTAATTCATTATTTGAGATTTATCATCATTTACCACCAGCTTTGATAAATGACGTCAATGGCCGGTGAAAGATGTATATTTGAGTTTAAAATGTGGTTTTTACATCATTTTGGTAAATAACGTCATTGACCAGGGATTGACATCATTCACAAATTTTCGTCTTTCACCGTAACATATACAAACACACAATTAAATGAACTTAATATTATTGTTTATAAACCTGCAATAGTGCTTGGGCTCCTTTTTGACGTCCTTCACGTTTATTTTTACAAATAACAGTCGCAGTATAACGATCAACGCTCATGGTACACCGATAAAACACTGTAGAATCAAATCCGCTCTGCATTGCTACCATGTCACACATTATATTTACATTATCACCAAAATTTCTATATAATATAAATATAAATAATTACTAGAAGTTTTTATAAAATATTCTTAGTGTATATAAAATATAGATATACCTCTTCACGCAAGTTTGTAACATATCATATGGCATCGATTCAGCAGCTTGGGAACAAAACTCTGGTATTCTAGAATCTTTAATCGTTAGTTTGTCGAAAAGCTAAAACATTAATGACGAATAAATTCACTAATTATCTACAATAGTTCTAATTTTTACTTCATCTCCCTGAAAATGATTACTGCCTTGACGTTCATTCATTGCGTGTCTACGATTAACTTGAATGTGATTTTTCACGGACGGTAATAATATTTCAAGTGTAGCTCTAGCAGCATCAAGTTTGGCTTGTTTTTTGCTTGAACCAATACCAATACCATACTGCATGCCATCGAGGATTACAGTAGCTAAGTAAGGATATCTGGCATTTTCTTTGAAAAAATAATTGTACATAATTAAATAATAATAAAAATAATTGTGTAAAGGAAAACTAACCAAGTTCTTTAAACTCGTATGATGGCTGTGTTTTAAGTACCCGTTGAATGTATTCGTGTAATATGCTGACATAACTTTTTCCATTTAAATTAATTACCCAATGATCATCTGGAGTAGACGAATTACTTACATTGCTTATACTTTTACTGGCTGCTGAAATAGTTAATCAAATTTGCATTGGTACATAAATAAGGAACTTGATTAATATAAATGTAAATAACTAAAATACTTTTCTTTTTAGGCGAGATTCTTCATTTAATAAATAAAAATAAAATTTATACTAGAGATAATCAAGATTGAGATAGCAAAAACTAGAGAATATTATTCATGTATTTTATAAGTAATTATCATTCTTTATATATATATATATATATATATATATATATATAAAAAAACTATTAATAATGAATATAACGGAATGAAAGAGCATTGGATACAAATAAACAACATAAAAGAAAAACACTGAATACATTAGAAAGTGGAAGCCAAGTTAATTAATTTATATTTTATGATCTGACAGACATCAAATATTAACGCAAAAATGATATATTAAAAAAATCTATAAATCTAAATAAGACATTTCTAATGCACATATTATATATGTATAATTTTGAGTTTTAATATTAATATTTTCTTTTTACCAGAAAGTTGTGGAACTGGAAACGACATTAATTGTGATTTGTCTATTAATTTTGGAATATCTTTACGTCTTCGATCAGCTTTTACCATTCGAATATATTCCCGGCGCTTATCCCAAGAACTAAATTAGAAAAACAATCATTAAAATTATGCTAGAGTTTATTTTATATTTACCCACCTAAATCGCATGAATTTAATGCTTTTAAAATTGAATATTTTACTACAGTATTCTCGATACTGTTCGTGGCTTAAAGTTACAAGGCTTTCTGTAAAACAATTTCAACTAATGTATTAAATTATTCATAAATGATGTTCTTTTATGTTCACTTAATTACCGTCAATTTCACCATTGATTTTCTGTAATTTCAATTTACGAGCTAAACAAGGAACATTTTCTACTGGAATTTCATGGTTCTATAAAAAAAATTTTAAAAACAAGCAATAGGTATAAATTTTTCGAGAACAAAAATTATCAATAAAAGTAATTTAAAATTACAAAAAAAAAAAAACAGACGAGAAAATACGGATAATTAGGATAAGTACTTACTTTGAGACTATTGACTCCAAGAAAATATGGTTTTGAAAATGTACAAACCTTCATTTCTTCGTTTAAATAAATTGGCATACCACTATGATGATTTAACATTTTCCATCCTACTGGTAATTCGCTGTCATTGTCCGATTCTTCATCCAACTCTAATAAAAAAAAAAAAAAAATGCAAGTATAGGTATTGGATTGATATGCGTAAAAAATGAATATTTGTGTTATAAACTATTACGTTAGTTGAAATTTACCATATATAACAGCTGATTCACCGTCATTGTTTTCACAATTCACTATCGTGTTTTCAATACAATTTGTAGTCTAAATAGTAAATACGATTAACAATACAAAAGTAATATTTAATCTATCATACAATAATGGGTAATAATAAAAACTACAAATAATTATTGGAAGGCATTACCAATAATGTATATTTTATTGTAAAACGCAAGTATACGTAGGATAGTCGTTATTTTTAATCTTATACCTGCTGCTGGAGACGATCACTGGTGTCGGACTTGGGTTCTAGGATCTCTTTGGCGCTTAATCCAGAACTGTCCGTTTTCGAAACGGATTCAACGGTCTCCAGACTACATTCGACAGATTTCAAAGAAAACCCGTCGGTTTCGGGCATTGTGGCCGGCAGCTCACAACGCGAGTACACCACCTCGTCTATATCGCTCGGGGCAGGGCAATATTTTTTCGTCATCGGAGGAAATGCCAGACCGTCCAAAGCGGCGAATTGCAGAAGTCGGACGGACAGTGTTAATAAGCGTACAACAGCAGCGTACTCGCGCAGAGTGGTGTCAAATGTCAATACGACAGAGCGTGAACTAAGATTAGCTGCGATAACAATTATTGTGCACAGTACAAACGATAGTTGACGCACGACGTATCGACACCAACAGATTTACGCAAATTAAAACACTGTACATTAACAGTCACGACACACGGGGCAGGTGAATACGGACGACACGTTCGACCTCGCGAACAGTCCTACGGAACGCCACGAGGGGCAACGGCGTTGGCAAGACATTGGGCTGCTGGTACCGGTAACGTTGAAAATGTTATTGACACGATGACACCAATATTGTTTGCCGTCGTCGCTGTTGTTGTTGTTGTTGTATCTCGTCGATGGCCCGACGTTCCGTCGTTTACACTCCAAACGTTATGTCCGCAGAACGGATCATAAAAACGTATACTAAAACACGGTAGGTACGTCCCTACAAAGCTGCCGCGTTTGGACAATAATGTTATAGTAGTATTGTTGTAATGACACCGTGTTATCGGAGTAGTATCGAACGACGTCCGTCGTCTACAACCACGGTTATTGTATATTAACCGCGGTGTTACAACGTCTTTGGCCGACTGTCGTGCCTTCATGCCGCCGTCAATCGCGTACAAAAAATGCAAACGCCATTTTTTTTTTTTCATGTTCGAATGGCACCAGGGGCGTAGCGAAGTTATTTTTTAAGGGGGGCAACTAAGTCCTTTAGGCCGACTGACTAAAAAAAAAAAAAAAAAGATACAACGTACTTATGCACATACACAATATATATACTTATATTACTAATCAGTGTTCTTAAGTAAGTACGTATATATACAATTTAACGCAGTTATTGAAATAAGAATAAAATAGTTTTTTGGAGGATGAACTTACAACAAATAAAGCAATTTATACAGTTTTTTTTATTAGCCTTAATACAAACAGTTGTCAAGTACGAATTCTTCTTTTTTTTTATAGTTCACCATTGTTTAGCAATAACATCTAATTTAATTTCATCAATTATGTCTTTTTCCGAGGAAAGTAACAGCAAATCGCTTAAACGGGAGTCACTCTGGATTGTCCTCAAGTAATTCTTTACCAACTTTAACTTGCTGAATGAACGTTCATTTCCAGCAACAGTTCTGGAGCTGTACACAGTAAACGACACATTCTATTAGCTACAGGAAGCATTTTTTTTGTTCGTTCCGAAACAGCAGCTACATCTGATACAGTTTTCACTTCTTTACATTGATGGTAAAATACTTCCAACTCAACCTGTAAATGTAACGGATCTACAACAAATCTTTTGGGTAAACATTTTATGGCGTCTTGAATTCCAGTTTCAGTTAATTTAAAAATACCTACGTAAGTTCCGAACAATGTATTTAATACTCGTCGATTAGGCCGAGTGTGATATTAAAAAAGTCCGATTGGCCGACTGAGGTAAGTTTAGGGGGGCGAAATACCCCCCCAGCCCCCCCCCTTAGTTTCGCCCCTGAATGGCACGGGTCTTCTCGGCTTCTCGCGTATAAATGGGTCTGAAAAGCAGTGCCCGTATATTATATATACATATATACTTATTTATGGCAGTGCCGGCCCTAAGGGGATGGGGGGGGGAGAGGGCGAACGATGACGTGCACCGCGCTTGCAAGGGCCCCGCACTTCGCGTCGCGAAAAAGATTATTATTTTTATCTGGGATACATTTTTTTTAAGTCAAACCAGACCATATCGCCGCCGACGGACAATTCGCCGCGCTGGATCTTTTCCTCACTAAACTGTTCGCTACTAAGCATACTATTTTGTACACGTCGATTACCTATATCCACGCGTACACGCACACAAATTATATGAGCATAATAACTGTATTCGTGACGAGAAATTTGTGATTAATGCTTTTGATATAGTTGTAATAGTGATGTATGGTGAAATATCACCATATTGAGGAAATTACATATGTTCGAGATCTTGGTGTGATGTTCCAAACGAACTTATCATTTTCCTCTCATGTTGAATACGTATATTTGTGCGAAAGCTCTGAGATGTCTTGGATTTATAACTAGAAACACTATGGATTTTAAAAATGAACTATGTTTTAAAACGTTGTATACTTAGACCTATATTAGAATACTGCTCTATCATTTGGAATCCCTCCCAAAAAGGTCTAGTCGAAATGATTGAGCGAGTTCAAAAAAGATTTTTACGTCTCATTGCTTACAAGCGTATAATATTCATTTTAATATTAACCCGTCCAGTTTATTACCCCTTTCTTCAATTCAGGCTACTCTAAACTTAGATTCTCTTGTGAATAGGCGTAGGTACAATGATATTTGTGTTTTGTCTAAATTAGTTAATGGTTTGATATCTTGTCCTGAATTATTACAGTTACTTAACTTCCATATTCCACAATATCAATCACGTCAATGTACGACGTTTGAAATTCCTTTTCATCGTACATCCTATGGTTATAATAATTCACTTGACCGTATAGCCAGAGAATGTAATGAATTAATAAATTTTGATTTGTTTAATATAAGGAATTTATATCCATCTAACCCTTGTTTTTCAGCTGTTTAATGTACTCATAAATTGTCATATTTTATTGTTTTTAATTATCTATAGGTCCTTTTTATATACCTATATTTCGTTTATTCTACTTAACATAACTTCTATTATTGTATAAATGTGAATTGCATTATGTATTAAGTATTTTATATTGTGTAATGTTACGTTAGAGTTATTACTTATTGTACTTGAGCCCACATGGGCGTTTATGCAAAAATAAATTAAATAAATAAATAATAATAATAATACGTGAAACGCGGTAATGTCTTTATCGCGAAATGATTTTTGCCCTTATTGACATTGTCTTTATTTAAATATTAGTTGCTCGAATTTTATTAATTATATTTGTTGTATAGTATCCCTCCAACCCACCCCCCTCAAAATTACGCCTATGTGTATCAGTGGCGTGCAGACGCTGTTGGACCCGTGTCCCACTTTAAATTAGGATGGGTATAGTAACTTGGGTGTGTAGTAGAATACAGTATAAGTACGGCCAAAGAACATTATTGGTACAGTGTACGGTAAATTTATTAAAAATAGGTTATTTTAAGGGGGTGGGTATAGGTGTGAAAATAATTTCGCCCCACTTGGTAAGAAGAGCTCTGCACGCCACTGATGTGTATAACCAGGGCCGTATTATTTACACTTTTTGCGCCCTGTGCCTGCTACAATAGTACGCCCCCCCCCCTAAAAAAATGAATATAATAATTATTCTTACCTTTTTTAATATAATTTTTTATCTTGTAGTTAGATATTTATTTGATTGACATTTAATTTTGTTAATACACAAATAATAGTAATTGAATTACTAATTATTATTACAATTGATAAAAATACCTACATAATATAAAATCATATAGGTTTATTGTAGAAAATTTCAATATATATACGTAGGTAAATAAAATTATACAAATGTACCTATATATATTAGCCAATAAAAATACATTTTTAATTTTAATTTTATTGATATTTAATTTCGCATGTAGGTACACATATAATTGTAATATTTAAAAAAATTTTCTTGATTGTTTATGAGCAAATTCTTCAATAATATCTTTATTTTATTTTAATATCTTTGTGAGATCAGATTCTATGTTGAGAACAGCCAACGAGTTTAATCTTTCTTCACTCATGGTTGACCTCAAATAGCTCTTAACTCTCTTGAGTGTCGAGAAAGACCGTTCAGCTGAACAATTTGTAGATGGAGTACATAATATCGTTCTTAATGCAATGTCAGTGTACGGATAAACTTTAACGAGGTTGTGCTTTCTTATATACGTACTCAATTCTAAAATAGTTTTTGGAAAAAAAGTTTTTCACGTGACTTTGAAATTGAATACATTCTATGGCAAATGAGGATCCCAAATCATGTTTATATATATTTTGCAAGAACTCGGCACTTTTACGAACTTCAGAAGGTGCAGTGAGCTCCAATAGGTGATAAAAAAATTATACTTTGAAGTTAAATTATCATATGCAATTTCAAAAAGTAAACCTTATTTAACCTTACAACAATGTACCTATAAATATAATAATTGATAATAAAAATAAAAACTATTTTTGTAATTTTTATATAATTTTAATGATCTTGTATAATCAGCGCCTGGCGGCCGCCCCCCAAAAAACATTAAAATTTAGCCGCCCGGGTAGATTGTCCCCATTGCCCCTCCCCCCCCTAAATACGACCCTGTGTATAACCATCAGTGGCGGATTTACAGATTTGCCGCCAGTAGGCTATTCAAACCTAACGGCCAACCTACGCCTATACCAATCTCATCGTATTCGTATATTTTGTGAAAATATTACAATATAATATATATTATAAACATTTCGTGTATATTATACATATAAAAACATCCTTGTTTTCTAAACAAGAATTTTAACATACTGCTCAGAAGCCGCCCACAAATGATAATTTTATATATTTATTATTTTTAAAAATTTTTAATGTATAGAAATACCGCCAGTGCCGTCCTAACCACCAATAACGCCCTAGGGCAATAATATTTGACGCCCCAAAAAAAAAAAAATTTACAACTAACGTAATATCTAATTACATAATTTTATATATTTTAATAGTAAGTACACTCATCCTCGAAATCATCATATAGATACAAGGGAAATTAATATCTAAAATAAAACAATAAATTTTTTCTTTTTGTCATTCATTTTTTTGACGCCCCCTGCATTTATAATACTTTGGACGCCCTAGGGCACTTGCCCCATTTGCCCCCTCCCCCCCTTGGGACGGCTATGAATATCGCCTAATGAAAACGAATATGTACTTTTATATTAATGAACATTATAATATTATACTATATAACATTATATATATATATATACAAGGACGGATTGGCAGAACTTTTTAGCCCGGGAAAATTATTTAGACCAGCCCTCTATATTATAATATCTAATATTATACATAAAAACAAATATTACTCGTGTTTTTTAAGACAATCTACGGTTCAACTCCTCCCCCCCCCCATATACAATTTTGTTTACTGACTTTTGTATTTATTAAAATAAAATTTGCACATTATAAATAATATAGCAAAACAATTTAATATGAGAGTTCTTCATTGAGTAATGCACTTTTATTTTTCAACTTATCAATGATTCCTTCTGTGTCAATATAATTTAAAAATTCATGATAATTTATAGCAAAATTAAAAATTGTTTGCGGTCATATAGCAGCCCTCTGCAAGGATACCGGCCCACCGGGAACTTTCCCGGTATCCCGATGGGTCAATCCGGCCCTGTATATATACTTTATTAAATAACATGTAGGTACATATACATAAATATGAATCTTATTAATTTCTATAAGACGTGAAAAAAAATGTTGGCCCCAAATTTGCCGGCCTATGCTCCAGCCTACTCGGCCTGCTGGTTAATCCGCCACTGATAACCATAAAGCAGGGGTGTCCAACCCGCATGCGGCCCATGGGTAGATTTTTATGCGGCCCTCACTTCAATTTAAAAAACATTAATTAATGGTATATAATATATTAATATTACGAGACAAAAATTTATTTTAAGAATATAAAACTACAAATTAATAAAATTAAAATTAAAGAAACAAAATTAAAAACTACATATTTCTGTTTTTTATTCGCTATAGTAAAATTAAAAAAAAAAAAAGTATTGTTGTAATATATAGAATATAATTTAATCATTAAATTTGAATGTATTATTATTAAAAAGTATGTGGCCCACAACAACCATAGGCGGCTCCAGGAATGAATCTCAGGTGCAGCCATATGTGAATATTTTTGAGGGGGGGGGGTCTTAAAACTTTTACAAATTAAAATTTTTTTGCAGAAAAAAGAAATACTAATAATTAGTTATATTGGTTGCTAATTTCCGATGAAAATTCTAATTTGTACCTATGTTACAATGTTACATTTTATTTCCATTTGTTAATTATTATATTAACCAATGGTAAAATTTTTGCGGCGGCTGAAATGTCAGGTGCAGCCAAGGCTGCAGTGGCTGCACCCGTAGAACCGCCTATGACAACAACGTCTACCCATATGATGTGGCCCCAGTCTTCGCAAAAGGTTGGACACCCCTGCCATAAGGAATATAATAATTTCGGAAATCGAAACGCCGCATTTCGATTTCCGAACATAATCGCGCGTACGTTTTCGCGGTCGCGTCCGAACAGCGCGACCTCGATCGCGTCGTCGCGGATAAAAAAAAAAAAAAAATAGGAATTATATAGCGCGCGCGCGCGAAACCGCAACGTGCGTCCGCCGCCACGGTTTCCCCCGGCGGCGGCTAATCGGCAATCGTGTCTCTCGCCGCGAGTTGTGGCCCGACTGGACGGTCAGCTGTTTGTTGTTTTCGTTTTTTTGATTTATTTACGACGTGCGTGCGTGCACGAAGAGTGTTTTTATTTGGAAAGTAGATAATATTACGTCTGTTATCTTGTACGCGCTATGGTCCGCGGTTGCTCGTTTGGATTGTCGCTCGATCGTGCGGTGTAGAATTTTTTTTTTTTTTTTGAAAAATAAAACTACTGACAGTAGAAACGCCGGGGAAAATAAACGAAACGAAACGCGACGCGTTCTCCGACCGACGTGCCCGTCGTGGGTCACCGCGATTGTTGTTGTTGTTGTTGTTGCCGGAGGAGTTTTTGAAATAACTGTCCGCCGTACGGTTACAATGATTCCATGAAAATGGCATTTCCCGTGAGTATCGCTACCGTACCGCTGGGGGTTTTGTTTTGTTTTTTTATTTATTTGTCCTGATTTTCCGCGTGTCCGACTCGGCTTCGTCGTTCGATCCACCCGGCAAACGCGTACTCCGCGACGGCGTACGGCGTTGGTCGTCGTACGTGTCGCGGATAATGTGTGTGTGGCCGATCGAACGTTACCGTCTGCTCCACGTCGTTTTCCATAATTACGCATTATTGTCGTCGTTATTTGTTGGTTTTTTTTTTTTTACAGTATGTTAAAGTGATATTCGAAATCGGCCATGAGGCGTCTGTCAGAAACAAACGAACGCCTGAAGGATTTACTCACGATTGGGAATTGTTCGTGCGCGGTGCCGACAACACGGACATACACTTTTTTGTCGACAAAGTCGTGTTTAATCTGCACGATACTTTTCCGAATCCAAAAAGAGGCAAGTGGTTTTTTTTTTTATATCGTTTGCAATTGGATAATTCGTCTCCATATATAATATATATTTTTTTGATTTCTATCTAAAATACGTGTTGTTTGCCGTTATTAGACACGAATTATTCGTGTTCGAGTGTCTTACGAAATGTACACGCAAACGTTTTTTTTTTTTTTAAGCAATAACCGTGTAACCGTGTTCATTCAGTAATTTTCTACTCGTTTACGTGTCTGCACGGGCGACTGTATTCAAATAAGATTATTACATTTTTTACAGTGTTTTGAAATTGTCATTATGTTTTTATAATGAATATTGTGTTTGTTTTCTAGATCAGATTAATGAACATTAAAAACAGCGTTGTTGTGTTATATAAATAAATGATTGAAAACTAGGTTAACAGCATTAAAAGTTATAAAAAGAAAATAATGTATTAATATTTCTTATAATATATATTTTTAACGATAAAAATTACGAAAATATTAAATAATAGCGTTGACTAATAAAACGTTTTTCTGATTATCATTATTAATACACGAGTGCTGCATCTAGATATATTCAATATTAATATTTTACTCCAATTTACACATATTAAGTATTGAAATTTAAATCAAATACCTACTATTACAAATATTAAGTACACATTATAATTAATGAAGAGCGCATAAGAACTGTGTAATTCTCAGCGATTCGTTTAGTAGGTACTCTTAAAATACAATACATATACAAAATAAGTTTATCACCGGACGATATTGTAATCCGTATCCAAATTAATAGAAGTTAAGGTACCTACATCAAAATAAACACTCATCTGAATACCGGGACACTTGGGAATCGAAGAAAATGAAATAGTTGATGAACAGCCCAAATTAGTTGTAATTAATACAAAAATTCCTTTGGTAAAGTTAATAACTTATTATTACACTAAAAAATATATTAAATACATCACAATGGACAAATGACAAAACGTTTGCAATAAACAATACATTAAATTAAATGAAGTCAAAGCAGTATCGAACAATTAGCAAAACTCAACACTTTAAAATGGAAAGAGGTGACATTATTAAATCGTTCAGTCATTTTGATTTCAAACAATGTTCCAGACAATCTTGATATATCACTAGGATCAGATCCCGAGTACAACAATTTAATGATTAATTTTTTTAAAACAAACAAATTTATTTAAAGAAATTAAAAGAAATAAATAAATAATGTGTATGTAACCAGTCGTGTATGAATGCTTTAAGTATAATATTGTACTAGTAATTTTAAGAAATGTCATTATAATCCAGTGGCCCTAAAGCAAAAGTTGTAATAAGATAAAATAATAATAATAATAATGATAAAATTTTTGTAAGATATTGTGACACAACGTTTAAATGATTCACGTAGAATATAAAGATTTATAAGTAATAATAATATTGTAAGCATCATACACTGCTGAGATTATTTATAGTGTTATAATTTATAAGTAATACGTATTTAAACAACTATTAAAAACGATCGAGAATATGATTATGTTATAAATACATATATATTATATTTAGATTGTTAAATTTTATTAATTTAGTTGCTATGTCTTTAACTTACTAATATATGGGTTATATTTTAGAAAATCGTCAAATATATTTTAGTTATATTGTACCTACATTTAATTATAATTACTTTCAATAAACATTGATAATTAATGTATGGTAATTTTGTTTTTAGTCGTTAAGGAGCCACCATATGTCGTGAAAGAATCAGGATATGCTGGTTTTCCATTACCTATTGACATATATGTACGAAACAAAGATGAACCAAGAAAAATCAGATTTAAATATCATTTAGACCTTCAAGATCGTGGTTTACCGCCTATATCTAGAGTTACAAGAGAAACGTACATATTTAGCCCTTCAGAAGATTTTCGAAGAAAACTTATCAAAGGCGGAGGAGTAAGTATTATATTGTTGTTATTAGTTTATTATGATGAATTTAATCTTATGTCAATAAATAGAATATTTATTTTATAAAATGTGTTCATTTGTGTATAATACATATTAAAATATCAACTTAATTAAATATTGGTGGTATCATAACCATGAATACTAATTTACCTTACCATTTTAAATTAAACAATTTTCAACCATCTGTACTTTATTTTTTTTTTTTTCATTTTATTACTTGAAGCAGTATTAAAAAAAAAAACATTTACCCAATTGACAATAATATTATTCGTTGAATGTTTTAGACTAGTGTTTTAACTCATGATGGTGCCGAAGCAAAAAACTCTTCTTCAATATCTGCCATATCAAAACAAAAATCAATTACAAATACTAATAGATTGCCATCTCCACCGCCTAAAAAAACTAAAAAAGAAGATATAAAATTAAATAATACATTTGCCACACTTTTTGGGTCTCCAATACAACCTTCAAAGTTACCACTGACCACATCAAAATCGACATCACAGAAATTGTCTTCTTCAGACAAATCGCAAGTGAAAATTAAAAGTAGTCCTCATCATAAAGAAGAGAAGAAAGAGAAAGAAAAAGAAAGAGATAAAGAGAAGAAAAAGTCGAAAGAATCGTCTGTGGACAAGGTGAAAAAAGATAAAGATAAAAAAGAAAAAAGTAAAGAAAGTTCTGATAAATCAAAGTCTCTCAAACAAAGTAGTTCTAAACCGGAAAAAAAAGAACTGGTTTATCATGAAAAAATAAAAGAAAAGTCAAATGACATTAAAATTGATAAGAAAGAATCTAAGGATAAAAAACGCGAAGATAAAGTGAAGGAGAAAAGTAAAGAGAAATTGCATAAAGAAGAAAAGTCATATCATGAAACTAAAATGATTAAACAAGAAATAAAACTTGAATCCAATGATCAAGAAAAAAAGAAACACAAAAGTTCACCAGAGTTAATTAAAGTGAAGTCTGAAAAAAAATTAGATAAATCCGAAAAATCATCTAAACCCCATAAAAGTCACAAAGAGCATAAAAAAAGGGATAAGAGAGACAAAGAAAAACTAATTAAAAAAGAGGAAAAGTCCAATTTTATTGAACAAGATCTTTCATTTAAACACCTCGATATTCCTCAAACAATTACTTCAGTAGAAGAATTTCCTAAAATTAAAGATGAAATGCCTGAGTGTTCACCACTTAAAGTAAACTCGTCAAGAGTTCATGAGTCTGAAGAAGAATTTTTGTCAGAGGATAGTGAACCTCCTTTCCAGCAACCAGAACCGCCAAAGCCTAAAGAACCAGAGCCACCTAAAAAGAAATTTTCTCCAGACCAAAGTGTTATAAAAAAGAAAAAGCGGAAAAAGAAGGAACGCGATACAACTGAAGAACCAAAGCCAAAAAACAGTAGACCCGAGGTTGCTGAACAGATGCGCGAAACATGTTCAGATATTTCCAGAACGCCATCGCCGAGTAATAAGTTCACCGATGAATATATCAATTCATTAAAACATCTCCAGCACAAAATAATGATGTTAGAAGATGAAGACCTACAGAGGGTCGTCACGGTAATCGCAGAAACTGGACATTATGAAATAACAACAAAAACTTTTGATTTCGATCTCTGTGCGTTGAATGAAACCACGGTAAAAAAATTACAAGAACTTATCACATAGTTTATTGAATCAATATATTTGTATATTGTATTACACATATTTATATATTTATATTTACTTATGTTTTGTTAATTTTATTTATTTTTGTTTGTTTAAAACTAAGTAATTGCTGGACTGTGAAAATGAACGGGGTGTTTTGATTATTGTAATGTGAAGAAGTCCGTATAATAATATTGTAAATAACAACTATTATGGCTTAATTTAATATTTCCCTGTTGTGGACTTACTTTTGAATTGAGTGAATTTTAATATGATTCGATATCAGCCGTTAGAAACTCTCTTACATTAGACGGATTTGTATTGTACAGGAACTATTGTCAAAGCTTTATTTTTAACTACATATTATATTTTTTCTTTTTTTTTCTTTTTGAGTTTTCAACTGCCAAAGAACTCCAAATGGTTGTTTATAGTATTATTGTATATATATTATTTTTCTTGAAAATTTGTATTAAACTATATTGATATTACTAATCATTTATAAGTAATAATTACTTATAATTTATTATTATTATTATATTTTTTTTCTATTATTATTATTTTTTTTGCCTAATTTTAGAAACAAGTTTTAATTATTGTTTGATATGTTTTTGTTGCGTTTAAATTATAAATTATTTTAAAATCATAATATAGTATTATGTGCTCATTGTTTTTTAAATTATCGTAATTTAACTTCTATTTTGCTGTAATGAAATTTTGTATAGTTAATTTGTATAGTTTCATTAACCAACTGAATCATTCAGTATAACTAATTAGGCATAACATGGTTACAAATACTTCCCGAGAGGAACATTGTTGTACACCTTGTAACAACGACTTTGGTGCATTATGGTGGGAGAGAAAGCAGACAAATAAAATTTCATCATGGCCGGATTTATTGAATTAAATACATTAAATATTAAAAATAATTTTATTCTATTTTTATGCGATGTTATGTATTATTTCATAATATAATATTATGTATAAGACATTGAATGAGTATCTAAATGTAGCTTTTTTTTTTTACCAATGTTTGGTAGTTGGTTAAAAAAAGAATAAAATGATTAATTTTTTAAAAATTGTTTTCAAATCATAACGAAATGTTTATGATTTAACACTAATTCATGCGTGATACGCTTGAGATACACGAATAACAAGGAAGCTCGCGCATTTACATGTTCTTGACGAGTGATTTGAAAAAAATAATTGGCTAAAAATATGAATTTCACCACAGTACGAATTCAGTCACAAAATACACACTACATCGCTAATTTCAAGGTATTTAGTTTAGGCTTGCTGGTTTTTTGGTAAAGGTTGTTGAATGTATAATTTTTTTTTTTTTTTTTATATTGGGTATATTTTATGTAGTGACGTAGTGTGTAGATGTATTCGTGGAAATATGGAATAATAACACGTATTATGTCACTGTGGGGGAGGGAAAAAAAAGCCTAACGTATGACTATGTAAATTCGACCAAATAAAAATAAATTTTAGTATGGAATTTAATTTTAGGAAAAAATGTAAGTAAAATGTTTTAGAAAAAAAAATCGTTTGATTATTAATTCTGGACGCTTACGTTTTAATCGATCGCTTAAAGGCCGCCGGTAAGCTTTGGTGGGCCACAAATATTTCGGTTAAATGAGGCCGTTAAGAATTCGTTTTCTAAAATAAAATGAAATGATGTGTTTGCTTTGCACGTTGCTCTTGTTGTTAAAAAAATAGCTATCTATAATATATTGTATAAGATCGTAATATTGTACAGTGTCGAACGGTAAGTACTAAACACTAGGTATACGTCGTGTAGCGAAAATTACAGTACATTTTGGTTTTGTTGGAACGACTTGGGTAATTATTTTTGGTATTTATTTTTAAATAATTAAAAATTCATGTCGTTCAGATTAATAATTTCGTCGCTTTAAACGGTATGAAGCCATTTTACGTTATCGAAGTCTCGAGTCTAATTCTAAATTAAACCCACCTGTATAGATATTTTATGCTAAATTATTGTAATTTTTTAGAACGTTTTAAAAAAATAATAAATAATGTGATGACAAATGAAATGTTTACTATAAATTGTTTTTTGTGAACATAATAATGAAATATTAATTTAATAAAACGTTTCGAACAAGTTTAATTACGTATTTAGAGCAATTATTATAAATTACTTTAGTCTGACCGAAATTTTGAGCTAAGCGAGGAAGCTATTGGTTTTACACACCGACGTTTATTCTATTTTTTCTGTGTACAATCGTTCGACTGTAGTAGTATAATGTTTTGATTATTACGTTCGAACGCAGTACATTTTACTGTGGTAGGTACCTAGTACTTTAAGCAGGTTATTTTTTCGATTTTCTCAATAGTTTTTTAAAGCGACCCCGAAAAACTATACTAACAATTTTTTCTTAAATATAGCAAGAATAAAGTTTTAAAAAAATGCATTAAATTAGTGTAAATACTATTATAATCAATTTGTGTTTCAACGGTTTTTAATTAAGGAGCTAAGTGAATATAAAATTTTGTTGTTATTTAATATAATATTTCTTGTAAGTATAAAATGTCTATTGTACCTAACGTTGAATAAAAATATTTCTTTTGGTATACAAACCGGTTGCCCTTCATTTATTTAAGATGATAAAAGTGCAGATATGCATAGAACAGGGACGCCCGCAGAAGAATGTGCCAGTAGGTGCAAAAATATTATTGGAGGCAGTATAAGCCGTGAGGGCTTTGCCCCACACCCCCTAAATGGCTAATCTTTTTTTATGTATCGTTGCAGGAAAGATCTCAAGGGGTGCAACCGCACCCCCTGCCCCCCCTCCGGGCGTCCCTGGTATAGAAGACAAATAACGCACAAATAACTATACAGTCCAACCCTGCAGATTACATATAATACCTATATGGAATAAATTAAGTTTTAGAAGCGCCGAGGTCAACTATAATATTAATCTTTTAAGAAAATGTTATATAAACATTAAAAATGAAATATTCGATATGACAGTTAATTATTTTCGAGTAAAACAGCGGTAACCAACAGAGCTTTTTCGTCAGCTAAAAGTTTATAATACGTTGCAAGAGTAAATTTACGCCTTGTACAGTATCTATTATAATCGTTTATTTGTCTTGAAAACTACGGTGATCGACGACAAATCAAATGGAGTAAGAATCTGCTTTCGATATTAATCGTTTTTTAGAGGATGTCACATCGAAAAATAATTATGCGAAATAATTTGGTCGGCGTTTGACGTTTATTATTGCTGCTGCAGCGCTTTGTGGTCGAGCCTTATAATATGTTCTGCAGTTTCCTTACCTTATACAGTCGATCAATAATGATGGACTTTGTCGATTGATTAATCGTTTAAATATTTATTAATGAAATAACGTATAATAGGCCCTCCGTACTCGACACGCAAGTCTTGTTCATCAGCTAGGTAATTCTCGAGGGTTTTCTTTTTTAAAATCCCAATAATAATAACAAGAATAACGCGTCGCAATACGCATTTATTATAATAATTCCAGGTGGTTCCCGCGATGAACTATCATCTATTTAGCTGAATGTGTGGAAAACGAATAATATATTGTATAGACGATGTACGGGCCGGGAGCGTACAGCAATAATACGCGCACCCGGACACCAAAAATTAGACGCGTGTTCGACGCGACTCCGTGTATATATCAGTGTATTTTAAATATGAATAAATGTAACGCGATTGCTTATTATATATTTCTGATATAATTAATAATGTTTCAAACAAGTACAAATAATAGAATAACACAATAATTTATGTTTAGCCCCTTGGCTCAATAAAGAAATAAATTTACAAACTTAAATGTAGGTATAAAAATTACAAAAATAAATAGGTACTCACAATATATACGTGGACGATGACTGGCCAGCCGGTACCTATATCTAAATAAAATAATTACAAATCCGCCTACGAATAAAAATAATAAAAAATAATAAATAACTAAATTATAATACAAATAGCCATACGCGAAACAACAAAATCAAAACGGTGTCTATTAGAGACAACAAAAATATTTAGTAGCTATTCGAGCTAAATAAACAAATTTAGCTATTCGAGCTAAACAAACAAATTTAGCTATTCGAGCTAAACACAACTAGTGCTATTAGAGCACATAACAAAAAACTGCGGCTAATTTGAACGATTATAACGATTATATATAACGACTAAATGAATATAATATAAATATTACGTGTATTTGACACAGACGAATTTCTTACAAATTTCATACGCAAATCTTTAACGTTTTCATACAAATGACGTTGAAGCGGCGAACGGACAATCGATACAAATATTTCCAATTATATAAAAAATATCGTTGAGGCGACTAACAGAAAAACGATACACAACTTTTTAAATTATATAAAAACTTCGTTACGGCGGCGAACGGTCTTGTGATACTATTATTTAAATATACGCGACGACGATTCGGCCGCACAACGCTTTCGCACACCACGGGCGTTGCCCTCTCGCTTCCAAATATAATTCACGACCACGAACATTGATATCAACAAAAATAAATAATAATAATAATAAGTCGCGCGCGCGTATGTGTGTGTGTGTGTATTTTCGTGTAATTATATTAGGCGCAAACAGACGACATCGACGTAAGGAGTGATGGATGACATCAGACAGTTGTTCTCGCGATAGTTCTTACTCAACATTAATGTATAAAGCTGGCGCCTGGTAACTATATGTTTGACTACGTGACGACGCGTAATAATATTATCGTCGCCGTTTCCCCATTTTTGTACCTAACATTTGAACCAGTCGTTTAATTATTTTATAATTTTGAACATTAATAAATATTATTAACGTCTTCGTGATAACTGTTTCGCTATGATTTTACGTAAATGATACCTGAATGGCTGAATGTCCTGTTTAATCCAATTGCGACGAACTTTGCAGCGATTTCCCCAAACTGAATGGTGATGATGAACGTACGCACATTAAATCTCACGAGTGCCGCGTCGCTCACTCGTTCTTTTGTTATTATTTATAGAAATATATAAATAAATATTCAAATATTAATTTTTATACATATATGTGTACATGGTTATTCAGAAAAAACCCTTACGCTTTCAAAAATCTGTTGTAGTTCATAGTCAATTAATGTTTATATCTTGCCAGAATAATCGTATTTCTAGAAACTTATTAAATACGTGTGGTTTATTTTAATGAAGTTTTTGTCCACACATTGTTAATCGAATATTGGATTTTTTAAACGAACAATTTAGTGTAAACGCGTACACTGTCCAATATAGATATCAAGAAAAAAAGTAAATAAGAAATCGAAGAAATAGATGGTCTTGGCCACCATATTCTCCCGACCTTAATTTTGCGACTTTTTTCTTTACGGGGTTTTCTCAATGACAGTGTACCAAAAATGTCATACTCATTCAATAAATGAAATAAAAAAAGCGATTGAAGACGTTACTCCTGAAACGACAAGTGCCGCTGCGCAGTAGTGGATAGCTTCGTTTTCAGACTACAACACAGTATACGAACAAGATGAGCTGATCACATCGAAAATATAATCGTGTAAAAAAAAAAAAAGGTAAACACTAATAAACATTTCTACATAAAATATAAAAATATTTATTAATTTTTTTAAGTATATGGTTTTTTTTTTAATGACTATGTATGTATATATATACTTAATTCATAAAGAATGCCACACACAATATCGTAATACATACTTATATACCTACACACCTGTACAAACATATTGTTTTTTTTGGTAATAATTCTAAAGCAAGACTGGAGCATATACGACGAAACTCGATGAATTATTAGTTATTTTCCTAAAATCTAATAACCTAAATTCTTAAAACCTCATTTATTTGAGACGATAAAAGTGTAAATATGTACAGAGGAATAAAGAAAAAAAAAAGCTCGTCCGTGTTAGTCACGTCGTCATCGAAGCCGCTAGGAATATATTTTTCACCGGGCCACCGCGCAAAGAACTGGTCCGACCCCGATTACGCAACATGGAATCAGAGGCGAACGCAGGTAGGGGTTTTGGGGTTTCGAACCCCCTCCGAAATGTCTGAGAAAATTTGAAAGTTAAGCTACTTCATATACGTAAGAGTATAATATATACTACCTAATAATTTTATATTTTTTCAAAAACCTCTCCCGAAATGTTTTCCTGCGTTCGCCCTTGCATGGAATAAATCAAATTTTAAAAGCGCCGAGGTAAAGTGATTTTAATCTGTTACGTATGTAAACATTGAAAATGAAATATTCGATATGACAATTAGTTTCGAGTAAAATAGCCAACAGAGCTTTAAGATATATTATATTATTGTGTGTAAGGGAATTTTATGAAAAAACTCCCGTCGTCGCGTAATATATGTATAGGTACCTACTAAAAATATGGTCATTTAATTTTTTTTTTTTTTAAACACGAATTTTCTTATATTTACATAAATTAATTAGTTTCTATTTAAATTTCGTATATTATGTCAGTAAGCTTCAAATGAATATAGGTATACTGAATTTATGTGTAGGTATATGTTATTCATTTGCAATCTGGTTTAACAGACCTGGTTGCATCAATAAAATATATAAAAATCAGCTTATGAAATTATAATGGGTCGTTTATATATTATTGTAAACAACGTTATAATAGTTTTTTTCTATTATAAATTTAAATTTCATTAAGTGACTGTATAAAGTAAAAAAAATATGATTTGAATTTGTCAATAATTTCAATATTCAAGACTCGGGTCACCCGTGATTTTATTTAAAAACTTATACGACATACGATTTTTCATATTTTCATAAAATTATAAACCACTTTTCTTTTTTTTTTGCACGATCATTTATTTAAATTTGTTTTACAATATATACCATAAGAAAAATTCATCTGATAAATTGTTTTCGAAGTTTTCCCCGTTATATGTTCCGAACACGATTCGAGTCGCATCAAAAATACATTTGAAACCGCCCCTTTGATTTTATTTTCTCTTGAAAGGTCACCATATATGCTGCTCGTATTTTGTTTTTTTAATATCAATACGACTAATACGAGTATTAATAAAGTTCGGCGTCATTACGTGAAAATGTTTTATCAATTGTAATAATTCAATACAATAATGTTAGAAACAACAGGGAAACCTATATCGTACACATGAAATGAAATCAAAACAGCGCACGTATTTCGATGTCCGTAAATTAATTTAAAAATTAAAATTTTTTTATTTATTTGTTGATATTTGAAATGAATGTCATTCAGGCCCGGACTGGGCCACTGTGCTACTGTTCTACAGCACAGTAGGCCGCACGCTTCAATTTTGTTATAAAACGATTGAGTTTTTTCTGAAAATTTTTGTAATCGATTAAACGCGTATTTTTGTGTACGTTTGTTCTGATAAATCGCAAAACATATGCGATTTGTCTGCAAGTCAAGTCGAGTGAATTGCGAACGAGTATTTAGCAAGTTGAAAATTATTAAAAACCGCTTACGATCTTCCATTATCCAATGAAAACTCGGAAACATTCCTTCTTATGTCCGTGGAAAAAGAATTACTAGAGGAAGTAGATGACTTTGATGATATTTTAAATATAATTAAAAATGCATCTCCTACAATGTCCAAGTTGTTGTCGTCCTGACAAGTTTTGTATAAAATAATAAAGTATATAAGTAATGTATAAAATATGTATACAGTAATGATTTTATTACGATTTATATATATCCTTAATTTATAATACAACTTTCAAACAATACTTTCATGCTCATGCAAATAAATGTATTTATTTTAATTTTAATATTTAATAAAATGTATTGGTTTTAATGAATATATAATAGCTGAGTACAGGAATAGTGTAGAGAAAGTAATAAGGCATAGTGTCTACATCAATTGGTTAGACGGAGACAGAAAATACGGGTGTCACGTTTTCTTAAACAGAGCACACGGAGTAACTATGCCAAAGGCACCGGGGATGTTGGTTTTTGGTAAACGTAACAGATAAGAATGTACAAAGGCGAGATTAAATAGTTTACTTTTTGGACTGTAATTTAAAACTTCGGGCGAGGAAAAAAATTTCGGAGGGGGGTTTATATATAAGAAAAAAATTAATGAGCAAAAAAAAAAAAGGTCTTTAAAAACCGTTTTTATACCTAAATTTTCTTTTATATTGTATCTATATGGGCCGCCTGCCTGAGAATAGTAGGCCGGTGTCCTCCCAGTCCGAGCCTGATGTCATTCCGTCAATTTTGAGTTTAGAACTTAATGTTAAAGGTCGAGATGACTTTAAATAAATCGTTAAATCCGAATTCGGTGCTAAAAACGTGTGTTGCCATTTAAAAAAAAGTGCAAGTTGTATTGCGCGTGCGCGCATCTAAAGGGTTAAAAATTTGAACATTTCGTAAAATGTATATTTTGAGTACCCCCCTAGGTACCCCTCCCCCCCAAAAAAAAAATTCATTTCAACACTATAATGTCATCTGGCCGAAATATTTAATGATATAGTTACCTAGAAAAATTATCACACTGTAAATACCTATATACGTGCTGTTTACATATTATATAATATGATGTATTGCTTTATACAATATTATATACGTATGAAACTAAAGGCTGCAATAATATTGTCTTGTTTCGCATATCCAGTTTATCGTATTTTGTAATAAAAATTTTAATAAATAATTGCTATAAAACGAAAAAAAAAAAAATATGACCCAGATGTGTTTAAACGTCGTCGCATTAAACGTGTCGTCGTGTTGTAAATAATATACAACAGTATTCGAATACTAATACGTATGTATATTTAAATATATATGTTACGGTCAAAAACTCAAAGGGTCATAATTCGGTCATTGTCTATAATGCCCGTCGAATTCGGGCAAAGCTGAATCTGTTTTATAAATTACTAAATTAGTTATACATTGCCCGGGCATTTATGTACAGTGCCCAAATTGTGTGCGATCTGTGTTAATCTTGCGACTTGCACTAAGAATACTTTTGCGTTTTATTTATTTCTTTCATTTGTGTATATGTTTTTCACGTGCATACACATACCTATCTGCGAATGATGTTATCCAGTGGCGTCATTTGGTGGGGGGCAGGGTGGGCATTTGCCCCCCCCCCTTGTTAATTGTGGGCCGACATGATTTGTGCCGAGATGATGTTGAACAATAGTTATTCTAACCAAATCTGTAGTAATGACTATCGAGTTATGAGTAATAATAACAAATCGCGTGGCAAACAGTGGATTAAAATCAAATTACTAATAAAATATAAAAGTACGCAGGTCATATAACCACGATTAAAGGCGATTAATTCGTGGTTACAGCTTACCACGGTTCTGGATTTTTTTCGATAAACACGGTTATCATTACCTAAAGGCAGTGCGTAAATTATAAAGAATATACGATGTACGTTTGACGGTTGACGACGTACCTGTAATCTGTATGGCTGTATCGCGTACGGCATAAACGAATTTGTTTAGCCGTTCTTTAACGTTTCGAACGTGTGTTTTATGTATACATAATTTGTGAGTGGCAAGCGTGAAAAAATAAAAATGAAAAAAGCTAAAGGTTGTGTGACCAAGACGGCGAGAGAGGAAAATAACTGAACAAGATGTTCAGAACATGTCACAAAACGTAATTTCTAACATGTTTAATGTTATACGACAAGGGAAACTTCAAAACTTGAATCTCATAAGTACTATATAGTCATTTATAATACATTTATTATAGTTGACAAAATAATGAATTTTCTCCCCAAAAAAAAAAAAAATAATAAAAATATCGGGCGATTCGCGCGTGCCCATGGTAACGAAAATATCAAAATCATGTAAAACAGAAATCGTATTGAGCTAAATGTAAGTGGAAAATATTTAAATGGGCCGGTTAAATATTTTGCCTCCCCCTTTCGAAAACTGAAATGACGCCACTGATGTTATCTATATATATAAAAATGGAGCCAAAAATGTATAACAATTCATCAATTGAGAACGGCTAGGCCGATTTGGCTCAAATTTTTTTTAATTATTCGTAATTGCCAGGAGAAAGTTTTTACGAAAAAAATTTTTGGAAAAACCCTTTTTTTAAAAATTTTTTTGATGATTGTTTTTTTTGGCAAAACAACGTTTGCCGGGTCGGCTAGTATAGTCTAAAAATTATAATGATCATTTGACGATTACTGTATTGTGAATATTGTAAATCGCGATAACGCGTTCGATACTTGAAAAATAAAGCAAAGATTACTATATAGTTTATTACAGTCATATATTACACTATAAAACCGTAGGTACACACAATATTATCGCACGACAATTTTATCGAAGAGTATTATACGCCGACGACAACGAATCCGTTGAAACATACGATTGAAGGTAAATTTCAGCAACTGTACTCGAGCAACAGATTTGAAGTGTCCAAAGAGTCGTTTGTCCGGATCGAAATGATACCAGCAAATACTCTAACATCGAGAAGCGGCTAGACATTTTTCAAATCTTGACGGTCGAGGATATATGAAAGACGCAACTGTAAGCAATAGTTCAAAACAATTCAACGCAAATGTGTCACGATGGCTTTAGCTGTAAATATAAATAAATACAAATTAATAGTAAAATAAACAATAATGTTATTTGGTTATTTTTTTTTATTATAATATCGCCCGTTGTGTTTTGGACATTGCTTACAACGCCCGGGTATAAAGTACATAATTTTCCACATTGACCATAGCCGTCCCCCAAGGGGGTGGCCCTAAGGCGTCCAAAGTATTATGAATGCAGGGGGCGTCATAAAAACGAATGACAAAAAGAAAAAATTTCTTGTTTTATTTTAGGTATTAATTTCTCTTGTATCTATATGATGATTTCGAGGATAAGTGTATTTACTATTAAAATATATAAAATTATGTAATTAGGTATTACGTTAGTTGTGAATTTTTTTGGGGGGTGGGGCGTCAAATATTATTTCCTTAGAGCGTTATTGGTGGTAAGGACGGCACTGACAGACCCTATTTACATTTTGTGACACAACTTTTTCGTTACATTGTCATATACAGATTCGAGAATAGACAAAACTATATTTCATGTAACAAACGTGATTTTTCGTACACGACATTGCTTTCACGAAATTCAAGAATCGCCCCCAAATCGCCCGATGCGTACGCGTATTAAAACTTGAATAGACGACCGGTTTTCACTTATCATTACCCATCACAGTTTATACTATGTATATAGTAATATGGGGTTTCTTCGAGGAATGGAATAATCTGCTATTTTTTTCCTCGTGTCATGTACACTATACATAGGTACAATTTAACACAAGGTACACACATTGTCATTTGTCACACACATTATCGACTGTCAGTTTTATGCTCCCGGCCAAAACATTTGTAGTGTAATATAGTTTCTATTTTATTTTATAGTTTTAGATTATCGAAGGTAATGTAAAGATAAGATAAAATTATAAAATAAAAAATTTTAAATACACCGATGTATATATATATATGAATTATTTTATTATAGAAAAATCGTGAATTTTTAAATATTCAAACGGACGTAATGTCAAAAAATATTCACAAAAAAATTAATTTCGATCCATCATCACATTGGCCTCCGGCGGACTCGCATCTCGTTAATCGTCCGAGTCGCTGCTTAAGCAACTGCGCGATCCCGTATTACCGCTAACGGTTCTCTTAGTTTTCTTCTTCTTATTACTATTATCGCTTGTCTTGAGCTTAATTTTTCTTTTTTGGCACACCGCACTTTCAACGTTCGATTCTTCGTCGGACGACGAAAAATCCAAAATTCTCCCTCTCCTAATATGAATAAAACTCGTGTTTCTTCTGTCTACTGAATCGTGCGGTTCACGTGGCATGCAGGCATCGTTCGACGTGCTCGAAACCGTCGCCGAAATCCAGCTCGAAATCGGGGTAACGTCGTCCTGCGCTTGCGACAAACCCTCTTTGGTGGTCGAACGACGGAAATTACTTCTGAAATGCTCGTGGCACGCAGGACAAAACGACTCTATCGTCAACCACAAATCAAGGCATTCGGAGCAGAACGAATGCGCGCATACGTCCGTGTAACAAGTGTCGATCGACTCGCCCAGACATATCGAACAACGCGGGCGTGCCGGTCCAGGCCGCGGTTGACCCGGCTCTTCGAACGTTTCCAAAGTTCCAAAGCTGTTTTCACTGCAAGTGTCGACGTCGTCACCGTTCACCGACATGCTTACGAAACTGATGGACAAGTAGTTTAAATGTTCACAGTGCAATGACGCGGTTCAGACGAACACAATAAATGACAAGTGAACGATTGTTATTATTATTGTTTTTTTACCGTAATAGCTCAAGTAAATTCAACAACGATGTAGTGTCGTCGACCGGACGACGGATAAACTGTTGAACGGTCCGTGCGAATGGCAACATAACAGCCGGTATTAGCCATAATAATATAATATAATATATTATACTAGATTACTAGCTAAATTTTACCCGACTTTGCCCGCACGCAGTTTTGAACGAAAATGTGTAATTATTTAGGGGGAAATTGTAAAATTATTGAAACGCCTGAAAACCGTAACGATTAAATAAAATACATCCCCTCCTCTCCCCTTCGCCAGACGAAAAATGAAAAAAAATTGCGATGCGCGGCGACGCTCGGAGAAGTATTTGGAACAATTCTGTGAAAAAAAATTGTAATATAAGCTCAATAGTGCAGTGGTCAGAAACTTTGTACGTAAAAAAGGCCTGTTATTCTTTTATATATATGAGGATAAGGATATTGTTTTAATCGGCAAAACGCGTGAATACTATAGAGACAATAATAATAATATAATTTATCGCGTCCAGCTCTATCCCGCGCGCCGAGGATTTCTTTGTAATAATAAATACGTATGAAATATTTTTTTTTTAAAAGAAAAAAAAATACCTACTTCTTTTTTTTTTACTCGTTCGTGTCGTACGATTCTCGGGGTCGATTTATTTACGCTGTTCGGAATATTTATTTTTCTGAACTCAGTATCGATTTTCTAGACTTTTGTCGCAATTATACTAGGTATGTCATCAAATTAATCTACACTAATATTATAAAGAGGAAAGATTTGTTTGTTTGTTTGTATTGCATGGGCTCCGAAACTACTGAACCGATTTAAATGAAATTGGGTACATAGATAGTTTAGACACTGAGAAAGGACATGGGCTACGTATTAATACTAAAAAAGGGCTGTAAGGGGTTGAAATAGGGGACGGTATATATTATAACACCGTACCCGCACGGCGTTGCCCTCAACGTCGGTGTCGGCGGCAGGGCCGGACCGAGAGCCTGACAAGGTGGCGCCTGCCAAGGCGCCGTCTATCGAGGAGGCGCGAAATATTAAAAGTTATACAAGGGGCAAAAATTTGATATTCCTATTTATAAATTTTAATAATATGATATATTATTATATTATATATATATCACAATTGGTATTGGATGAAAAGTGTGTGAAACTACGCATGCGATAGCGCAAACACGACTTTACTAAATACTACACGGGAATCCATATAGTGCTGTCCGTATTAACTATAAATCGCAATTAAACAGTTTACACGTTACACTTTATTATTTGTCGACTGGCGTTCAATTAAATAACTTAATTACAGCCGTTACAGTCACAGGTAAACGATTATATTTTGTATTATATAATATTTGGAACAATTGCAGTTTAGCTACCACGCGATTTTTTCAATTTTTTTTTTTTTTTGAAACCTATGTAAAATCGTGTGTTTTGAACGATGGTGTTATTCGTTTTTGGCGCATAAAACTTAGTTTCGAAGTTATAGCGATTTGAAGTTAGCAATTTCACACTTGCATGCATCGCGGCGGTCGGCCGTACAAAACGCTCGGCGTGATTTTGAAAACATTTTTTTTTTTTTGTAAAATATGTGTTTCTTCTTACTTAATATTTTGGGATATTTAGATATCTCCTGTTGCACTTAGTATGACGACGGTATACCTCCGACGGGCGCGCCGGTGCCGGACGGTACGGGCCTCGCGGCCGCCGCAGGTAACTGGGCCGTGGTGACCGTGGCAGTGTCACGTGCGACGGACCGTGGTGTTCATGCAAGTGTACGACGTGATGCGGCATCGGGTGATGAAGGCCGGGACGCACTTGTCATACACGCCTCCGGTCCGATATGTTGCCCCAAGAACCGGATCGGAAAGGGGTGAACACACGTATCACGCATCACGCTTCCAGCTCCGGCTCGACACAACTTTTCACGCTTTCCGACTCGAATTATTCTCTGAAACAAAAGCAAATCTTGTAATATCACAGTATTAAAATAATAGTATAACTATCGATCGGCTCGCGGCCTGGTGGTGAAACCACACACACCAATCCGTACGGACAAAAACGGGTTCAATAAAATGTAATGATTTTATTCTTTTTTTATCGGGGAAAAGTTATAATTCGTTTTCTGTTTTAAATAATTTAAACGTTTAATTGAAATTAGGTACGTGTGGTCGTACCTCCGACATTTAATTCCTTAGCCACTTTTTTCCAGATGATGTCTTTGTAGTCGGAGTTTCGGTATTGCTCTTCGGTTTGGTCATACAGTACTGCATACTTTTTCACTTCTCCAATGAGCTCCTCTGGTTTTATAGTCGTCATTTTTTAGAGCCACAGTAAACATTTTTTTTTCATGACACGTGTCAGATACGTGTACCGCAGCCGGAAAACGAATAGACCACACGACCGGAGCGTGATCGGATGTGTGATCGGAGTCGTGTAGGAGTGGGATCGGTCACATTTCGGAAAGGTGGGAACTACTCTGTTCGAAGTCCACTACCATTTCCCTCTCAGACACTCGTCCGACTGTATGATCGGAGTCGGATCGGAGGCTTGTATGACAAGTGTGTCCCGGCCTCGGGGGCGTATTTAGAAATTTTTTTTGGGGGGGAGCTGAGGCATTGAATAAATATCATTGTTGAATTATTGCTAAATCCTAATCCAAGACTAAATCTTAAAAATAGGACAAATTACCAAATTCTCAACATTTTAAAAACAACTACATATTAGGAATTTATTAAAAATATTACGTCCTGTATCCATAGGGCATAGGAATTAGTAAAGAAACTTCCTGAAATTTCGGGGGGCTGGAGCCCCATCAGCTCCCCCATTAATACGCCCCTGTCCGTCCTTGATCCGTGATCCGTGGCCCGGCCGGTTGCAGATAATGTCCTGCGAATCGAAAAGAAAACATGAAATACGATCGTTCGTTAATTTCGATTTTTTTTTTTATGCGTTAGTATACGAAAGAGATTTAGTTTTGAAAAAGAAAACAGAATGTTTTTTTCCGATCGTTCATTCCTGTTTACCTGGATATGTGTCACTGGTATGCGATACTTCAGGAACGGAAACGAATTCTGGCAAGTCCGGCATGTTTTTACAGTTGCAGTGTTTATCACTCCGAGAATTGTACCTAATTATTAACCCGCGATCGCTCGCACCGTTAGAAAAAAATCTAACGTACAACTTATTTTAAGAATAACTATAGTCGGTTGAATGATAAATGATCTCCCTTCTACTAATGCTTTATCTACACAATTATGCATCAAATAATACCATAATTGTCGATGAGATTATTATTATTTGCATATGACATATTCGACAATAACGTATTTTCAGTGTTAGTAAAATTAAACAAATAAATAAATATGATAATTAAGATAACTATTAATTAAACAAGTAATAAAATATGTAAATGAGATGAGATTAAATTACGTGACAATTATTTTCAGTGGAGTTATCATTTATATGTACATTTTTTTTAAATGTATTTTTTCGATAAAATTTAACCGGTTAAAAATAATTGAAGTTTATATCTAATACCCCTACTGACATTATTATAATTTACAATTTTTTTTATACTTTAGAATAATAGAATGGTAAATGAGCAGCATTAAATTAAAATAAATAAAAGAATTTGAAAAACGTGTGTAAAAAGTACAGTATTTTTTATGGTGGGAGGGACCAATAAGGACCCAAAACTATCTCACACATATAGTCTAGTTTATAATGAAATAATAATAATGAACTGCAAAAAGACAGAATTCATATTTCGATGAAATTAAGTAAATTAATAGGTTGTTAGAAAAAACCTAACACGCGAGCAATAGCGTAAAATTAAACGCGCGAGCGATCGTGGGTTAATACGTCACGGAATCGCGGACAGGACGATAACGACTCGTGTCAATGTATGTTCGTTGCGAAAATACAAAGTTTGGTGTGAAGACCAAATTTGGTTCCTTGGCAACCGCAGTGTCGCAGAGTTTGTCGGGCCGAGTATAAAAAAAAAAAATGCTTATTTTCGATTATATTATGAGCGGTTATATATCATAAGTATTATATGTACGTATAGGTACATGAATAATATTTGTGGAAACCGAGAGAAAATTAATTGCTATTGAAATTTATAATAGAGTATTAGGGTTCAGTGATTGAAAATATAAAAAAGCGTTTTTCCAATAATAATGAATCTTTTATAGATTTTTCTTTGTTATCTCCGAAAAATTTTGATTCATTTAAATATGTACTACCAACTAATGCCATAATAAAATTTATTGGAAAAATTAAGCCCTTTACTCAAAGTGAACATGAATTAAATATTATGTTATCTGAAGAACTACGAAACTTTAATGTACCTTGGACAAAATTTAAAATACTTAAATGTGTAAATTTACACAACTTAAAATACTCTGTAGATGATGAGTACAATGAAGTATGAACATCCATATCTTAGTAATGACTCAGAAAATGAAAACGAAAGACCGATAGATACGTTTTCGAGTCACGTAAGACTTGTAAAAACTGTGTTACATGTTGTTACGCAGTGCACTGATAATTTTAAAACGCTTATCCAACGTTGACTATTGCGTATTAATTTTTAGTTTTTTTTTACTAACCCTTCTTGTTACTCAAGCGGCTTACGAACGATCATTTTCTACTGTTAAATATTTGAAAACCCGGTTCAGAAATTCTATGACTAACGAACACTTGGAGTCTTTTTATGCTGATGATAGTAGAAAATAATATTTTGATGCGGAGTTGGAAAATGAATAAATCATAAATTTAGTTAGCGAAAAGTCTAAACTATACTGTCTGAGTTATTACTTATTGTTATAAAAACAAACTAATATAATATTTCTGTAAATGTAAGAATTGAATAAGTACTTAAAACAATGCCTATATAATATTTTGTTTGTAGTTATTCAATGAATGATAAACCCTACTTGTGGCTAGTTTTACTTAATAATTATTTACAGAACAATAAACATCATTAGACAAAGTAATTTATGCATGTATTATCTATTATTATTATTAATTAATATTATCATGTATTATGTATCTTTAATAAATTATATTTTGGTAATTGATAATTCCTGAGTTATTATATTTACGTTATTAAATTGTAACTATTAGTCATTTGTATACATACATAATATGTCGCGCGACACCATTTGGATTTCCGCCAGTGGAAGAACCGCAAGAACCGTCGCGTGCTCACGGCCCGGCCGGAGACAGCGCCGCCGACGTGCCCGAACCGTCGCGGTCCGCGCCCTCCGGCAGCCCGTCCGTACGAGTTCCCGGTACGTGAGCCCGGACCGTGTGGCCGTGCAGGACCCGGCCGAAGACCGTCAGCCGCACGAGGTGGTGCCAAATACCGCACCCGTCGAAAACGGCGATTCCATCGATGCAGGGGCGCCCGCAGTGGCAATTGCACCCTCTGAGATTTTTTAATGAACAAAAGACCAGTAAAATTACGCTTTTCGGATCAAAAAGATATTTTTGAATTATTCTCACATCAAAATAAATTAAAATCAAACTCTACATGGAAAGACCTTCGATTCTCTTCTGACCGAACCAAACAACAACAAGAGCACATGTCACACCTTCGCCAAGAACTTCTCAGCCGTCAATCTAATGGAGAACAGGATCTCATCATTAAATACATCAAAGGCACTCCAAAAATCATCAATTCAAAAAACTAATTTCCAATCACAATATATTCAACTGCTACTACCAAAATGTAAGAGGTCTTAATACTAAATTAAATTTGTTAAAAACCAATATAGATTTTTTAGATTTTAATATTTTAGCTTTTACCGAAACCTGGTTACATAATAATGTTAGTTCACTTGAACTTGGTCTTGTGAATTACGAAATTTATAGATGTGATAGGTCATTACTATCTAGCTCGTCAACCAGAGGAGGAGGTATCTTAATAGCAGTTAATAAAAAATGTATTTCCTCACCAATTGATATTGACGTAAAATCGTTAGAATTGTGCTTTGTCTCTGTAAAAATTAAGAACACTAAAAATTTAATTGTAGGTTGTATCTACTTTACACCAAATTCTCCATCTTCTTTATATAAAGAATATTTTTCTATTTTAGATAACCTAATTTCTTCTCGCCCAAATGATGATCTTCTACTTTTCGGTGATTTTAATTTACCTAATTTAAATAAAGCATCATTAAACGCTAACTTAAACCTATCCTCTTCTGAAGCTATCTTTTTGGAAAACCTAGCATTTTTTAATCTTTTTCAAATAAATACAATATCCAATAGTTATGGTTCAATGCTAGATCTTATTTTATCCAATTCTAATTCTCATTCTATATCTTTAAATAAGGATGCTATAGTTCCTGCAGATAAGTATCACCCTCCTATTAATATTTGTTACTCTCAGCTCTACACACCCTCTCCGTTATCCTTTTCCGAAGAAACTTATGACTGGTATAATGGTGATTATAATAATATTTTATCTTTCCTTGGTTCAATTAACTGGACCGAGTTTTTCAAAACCAGTAATGATGTTACAACCATCACTGATGAATTTTATTCGCTCCTATTCTATGCTATTAACACTTTTATTCCTAGAAAAAGATACTTCAAATCTAAATTTCCCTGTTGGTTTTCTAAAGACTTAATAAATCTAATCAAATTAAAAAAATACCAACATTCAATATTTAAGTTATCTAACTCACTCGATGATTACCAACAATTTTCTTCCACACGTGCTCAATGCAAAACTTTAAGTAAATTTGATTACTCCCAATACTTAATTAATATTCAAAACTCTTTTAAGTCCCAGCCTAAGAAATTTTGGTCTTTTATTAATAATATTAAAAATCATCTGGTTTACCAAACTCAATGTCATTTAACCACAAGACAGCTGATAATGGTCAAGCAATTGTTGACCTATTTAGTCAATACTTCTCTTCAGTATATAAAGATATAGTTCCTACAAATATTAATTTTCAGTCTAATATAGTTCAATCTATCGATTCGATATGCTCACTTCATATTGAACTCCTTGACGTTTTCAATGAATTAGATACTCTATCTTACAAAAATGCAATTGGTCCTGATGGTCTCTCTCCTATATTTTTATTTAACTGCCGTTTTTACTTTCACCACCTATCACATATCTCTTTAATTTTTGTTTAAATCGTGGCTCATTTCCTTCATCTTGAAATCCACCTATATTAATCAATTTTTAAAAAAGGTAATAAATCATTTATCTCAAACTACCGTCCCATATCCATAATTTCTATTCTCCTAAAATATTCTCTAAAATAATAAATGATACACTTACGCCTATATTTAAAAATATTTTAGCACCACAACAACACGGATTTCGTAATAATAAATCATGTCTTACTAATTTAATAACTATTAAACATCATATTATAAAATCTTTTATAATAATCAACAAACCGATGTTGTTTACACTGATTTCGAAAAAGCCTTTGATAGAGTGAACCACGCTTTATTAATCAATAAACTACAGGAAATCGGCTTTGCCAATCCCTCTTATCATGGTTTAACTCTTTCCTAAGTCAACGTATCCAATTTGTCAAATATAAAAATTTTATATCGACACCTATAAACGCAATTTCTGGAGTTCCTCAAGGCGATCACCTTTCCCCTCTCCTATTTAATTTATTTATAAATGATGTTGTGTCCTCCATTACACACTCCAACATTTTATTATTTGCCGACGATGCAAAAATTTATAAATCTATTAATTCCCCCGATGATATTAAACTTCTTCAAAGTGATTTAACATCTTTTAACGAATGGTGCATTTCAAATTGCCTTTCATTAAATATTGACAAATGCCAAATTATTACTTTCTCCAAAAAGAACAAACCCTTGCATTCTAATTACCATATATGTGACATTAACTTACATCGTTCGTCATTGATTAAAGATTTAGGGATTTTATTTGATTCCAAACTATTATTCAATACGTCATTATTGAAGTTTCACACGTACTGAAATAATTTTTTTTGAAAATGGTTGCTTTAATGTTAAATCGGCATAAATAATATTCGACATACGTCATACATTTTTACAAGTATGAACATGACTATAAAATTATTTAATCACAGTGGGAATTTAAGCGCTGGTGGCTGGTGCCGATATCATGGTATAGAAGACAATTATGCTTATATAGGTATGCCGTATGCAGGCCATGGACACTCCCCCTACTACTTCGATTTTTTTCATTTCAGAGCGGAATGTTAACGAACACAGCGGAAGAACATGATGTTAGGAACTTAATCTTTAATATATAAATAAAGCAAATGGGGAGGGGGGACGAGCTTCCTTTACCCCCTTAAAAACTCTATTGTATGTAAATGTAAAATTAATTTTGCGCACCCTCTGAGATAATTCTCTGTGGGCGCCCCTGCATCGATGTGCTGTCGGCCGAGTCGCGGGGCGACTGTTCGCCGCGAGTAACGACTGCGGCTGTTCGTCGCGACACACCCGTCAGTGAAAAGAAAGGAGCCGGCCAGTCCCGTGGAGCTCGTCTCGGCGAAGAAGTCTTGGAGAGTCCAAGACAAAATCCAACAGGCCGACAGCGTCGACGATGCCTCTGCCACCGTGGACGATTTTCAGAGAAAACCTGCAAGAGGACTTGCAAAGGAGGTCCACTGCGACCGACGACGAACCGGTAAAGGTCATACGGAAGAACCGTATCGAACCGACGAACAACGGATGGTAAATCGAAGAAGGAGATACCGGAAGGGCGTTCGGCCGAACAGAGGTTAGGCGCCGAGAAAGACAAAAAGAGTTAGGACGCCTGGTGGTCGAAACCTGTAGACATCAATGTTTTTGAGAAGGACATTTGTTCGGCAGATGGTCGAAAACAATAAAGACGAACATAATTTAAGAATACAATTTCTTAACGAAGAGCACGAACTGAAAATGAAGATACTTAAAAAAGAACTCGGGTAATTTAAACGCGTGTATAAAAAAAAAAATTATTTAATTTTTTCAGTTCAGTAAAAATATTCTATTCCAAATTCAATAATTCAATGACATAATAGTGATATTGCTTTTGTAAACTTATGAGTTTGAGTAATGTTATAAATTTTTCAAATTTCAAAACATTTTTTTACGCCCCAATTTTAAGTTACGCGTGAAAACTTACTTTATTTTTCATTTTTTTTTAATAATGTAAAACCGATAAAAGACACATTAACGAGAAGAAAAGGGAATTACAATATTTACGTACACGTATTCCTTATTGAAATATAATAGAATCCGTCCCTCAGAAAAAAAGGAATTAATTCCAAAAATTGTTTTTTTTTTTTTTTTTAGAAAGCGTTCCTCGTAACGACACCGCAGTTGGACGCAATTTTCGGCGAATTCAACTATACTCGTGCGTTTGTAATATTTTTCTAACGTCATAATATTATTACAGTTAATAAGCGTCGGCAGCATGAACCATCGGCGTTTCATAAAGGGTTAATAACGGAGCCTACACACAAGGTTAGAGGATTCGAGCTGCCGAGACAAGAATGGACAACTCTAAACCGAGTAAGGACGGGACAAGGTAGATGTGGGTATTTGCTTCACAAGTGGAAGATGAAAGATGACCCGAAATGCGATTGTGGTGACCACATCCAAACAGTAGAGCACATAGTGGATGAGTGCTGTAACCGTAGATTCCCAATGGGCACGAAGGGTATCAGTGACGTCACGACCGAGGCGGTCGAGTGGCTGAGAAACCTGGATATACAACATTAAAACAATGAACATAATATAACGAATGACCAATAACTAAGTGATTATTAACGACCTATATTTTATATTTTAAATTATTTTATTTTATTTTATTTATTTAAAAATTTTAATGTTACTGTGTGTGTGTGTATTCCATACGAAATAATAAAAATTACAGTTAACACGCAATATTATTATTACAACGATTCTTTCAAAATCATTGTACATAACGAGAAGCTAAAAATTGTTTTACCGTATTTGTTATATAAACTAAACGTTTTCATATGATTCATACATACATATTATTTATATGCCTATTTATTTTTATAATCGTATTGGCAGGCTCGGACTGGGAAGACACCGGCCTACTATTCTCAGTAAGCAGGCGGCCCATATAGATACAATATAAAAGAAAATTTAGGTATAAAAACGGTTTTTAAAGACCTTTTTGTGACGTAACGGAGGTATAATGTATATATATATGTATACATTAATTAATACGGCTGAGCGGTATTATTATTATTATAATTATATTATATAACACGCGAGTGTTGTTATCGTGAACGATATATTTATATATTTAAAATACTTCTGTTAGCGGCCACGATAAAAATTTTATAATTAAAAGTCATTCCAATAATGAACGTTGAGAACGTCGTTTTTTTTCTTCTCTCGTCAATATTCTTTTCTAAATTACATATATAATGTCTCCAGTAAAATTTATTAAGCTAAACATGGAGTAGACAACCATCATCTGCTGCCCGTGATCGGGTGAACAAGAAGGATGCAATCTTCGGATAATGTGTGCATCCGCACACATGAGTAATATATATATATATATTATTAATTGTACAAATCAATAATAATAATTATTTAAATCGTGGCCGGCAATAATAGTGAAAAAAATATTCTTTAATTTATTTTATTTTGTTTATGATTCTTTAAATTTTTCTGTTAATATTTTATTTTATTTTTTCTTTCATTATATTATTATTATTATTATTATAATTATTTATTTATTCATTTTAAAAAAATCCCGTGCGCTCCGGTCTTCAGACCTCGGCCACGGGTTGGCGACCGTAACGAAAAAACGAAAGTCGACCATTGTGGGTTTTCGGTTGAACTCAAATTATCCGTTACCTCACATTTTTTTTTTTTTTTTTTGCTCATTAATTTTTTTCTTATATATAAACCCCCTCCGAAATTTTTTTCCTCGCCCAAAGTTTTAAATTATAATCCAAAACGTAAACTATTTAATCTCACCTTTGTACATTCTTATCTGTTACGTTTACCGAAAACCAACATCCCCGGTGCCTTTGGCATAGTTACTCCGTGTGCTCTGTTTAAGAAAACGTGACACCCGTATTTTCTGTCTCCGTCTAACCAATTGATGTAGACACTATGCCTTAATACTTTCTCTACACTATTCCTGTACTTAGCTATTATATATTCATTAAAACCAATAAATTTTATTAAATATTAAAATTAAAATAAATACATTTATTTGCATGAGCATGAAAGTATTGTTTGAAAGTTGTATTATAAATTAAGGATATATATAAATCGTAATAAAATCATTACTGTATACATATTTTATATATTATAGGTACTTTATTATTTTATACAAAACTTGTCAGGACGACAACAACTTGGACATTGTAGGAGATGCATTTTTAATTATATTTAAAACATCATCAAAGTCATCTACTTCCTCTAGTAATTCTTTTTCCACGGACATAAGAAGGAATGTTTCCGAGTTTTCATTGGATAATGGAAGATCGTAAGCGGTTTTTAATAATTTTCAACTTGCTAAATACTCGTTCGCAATTCACTCGACTTGACTTGCAGACAAATCGCATATGTTTTGCGATTTATCAGAACAAACGTACACAAAAATACGCGTTTAATCGATTACAAAAATTTTCAAAAAAAACTCAATTGTTTTATAACAAAATTGAGGCGTGTGGCCTACTGTGCTGTAGAACAGTAGCACAGTGGCCCAGTCCGGGCCTGCGTATTGGATTAACGAGTACTATAATTAATTCGTATTAGTTAGGCACTCATATTGTGGATTCGGATGTTTCGTTGCAGTACGAAATCGTTTTAACGGTTGCCAAACTGAACATATGTATATGTACAATAATTCAAATTATTACCTACTCACTCATCGCTACTTCTCAAAAACAACAAAACGTATGAATTTGAAATTTGAAATAGTGGTTCCCCTAATGTTTTAGATGTGCAATAAGAAAGGATTTTGAAAAATTAAAAAAAAAAAAATGGATTAATTATCACGTTCACCGCCAATTCGTAATGTGTGGTGTGGTGGGCCGCGAGTTTCCGCAGCTATCTGCGAGATAAGAGTTCGTATTAACGGAGACGTATGAAGTTTAGTGGAGTATAAGTGATAAGGAAAAAAGGTTTTAGATACTTAGGAGGGCTAAAACGCGGAGTAGCTGACACAAATCGCAGTGCGTGATGAGAACGAAGAAGAAAACCTGCGTATTATAATGTGTTTGAAGTTCCTTTTTTTTTCTGGATGACTCGGCGAATCGGTAAAGACTAAAGAGGAAGGTAAAAATTATTCGAATAAAATCCATTTAACGATATGTTAGCGACAAAAGCGAATAGTTTCTCAACAGTTTTCGAGAATTCGCGATGAAAAATTGGTGGTTGGAATTATTTTACATTTTTAAAACCGTCGAATTTCACGGCACGCAATATATAATGTTACTGGTTTATTATATACAAATATAAATTGATTTTTTTATTGAAATCATTTTATGTTTATTCGAATGCCTATATAATATTATGTACACGCGGTTACCTATTGTTTGTTTTTTGTAATAACCGTATTGTTATTGCATTCGGTCGTTCAGTCTTAAGAAAATATAAAAAAAAACATCTAATAAGAACATTTAAACATCTGACATCTAATAATTGATACCGTTGTTTTTATCCATCGTGAACAGCAAACACGTAAGTTTACACTGTATATTAGTACTGTTTGTTTAACGAGGAACGTATAGTAGTACAATACGAATAGTAAATGCATATATTTGATATATTATACTTTTAAATAATTATTGCCGATTCGTTCTTCGATATAAACTTATTTCGTGTATCTATCATCTATTTGAACTTTATCTATACATAATCGATAACATTGTATGTTTCTGGCGCCCGTGTGCAAAAATCTCTTTTTTTTTTTTTTTTAATTGAATTATTGCGTCACAAAATGGATGACACTAATAGAAACGGTGGACTCGGTTTATAGTTGTGTCGTCTGTGAACGTGAGTTCTGCAAGTAGAAAATCGTTGTTCTTCTCTCTATAACAATTTCGCGTTTATATTAGATCTGCATTTTGCACGGGCCGATATTTGAACGGACAGATGTACTTTGATCTCGTAAGACTTTTTAAATCTATATTAGCGAAAAACTGCTAAATATTACGGTCTTTTTTCAACTCAATCGAATAATACGTGTAGAAAATCGATAAATATCCTCTCGTATATCGCTCTCAACGATAATAAATAGCCCATGAAACTTTTGAAGATACTATTATATGATTTATTATAAGCTATATTATTTCCCCCGTCATAACCCGTATACAATTCAATAATTATCTATCGAAATTCAAATTAATACTAATACGTTTCCCTTGCGCAAAGTCTGAACACTCTCTTCCCGCGTTACATCGAAAACTTCTTAACTGCAGTTATCCGGTGATTGCAGGGTTTTGAATGTCTTACGCACTATAATCAGTGCCTCAACTATACACATTACGAGGATGGTGTGCACGCTTTGTTCCGGGGCGTAACTCTGTTGTCGAATAAATTATAATGTTATTAACAGTGGGAAATGGTTAGCCTCCCACCTCAAGACCTTTATATTTATTTTCAAATCATTAAAGTTTTTGTTTTTAAGTTAGGGTTCTGAATATTGCGTCATGAAATTATAAAATTTAAAATTTCTTACTAAATTATAGGTATGCTATTGGTATAAAGATTGTTTTATGTTTGAACTTCTTAGACAAACCATGATGGTTGCGCACTTACGCTACGCGGTGATCGTTGTATAATTAAATTTCGTAATAAATCTGTTAAATCTTGAATAATGTGCAAATGTACATATTATATATATGTATTATTAATTATTTATAAAGATTTACAAATGTTAACCTTTTATTATAAAATCAAATACTTGTATAATACACTACAACATTGAGGGGTCAATTTGGGGGCCTAAATTAGTTTTGGAGGGTTGGGAGGCTGGTGTGCAATGCACACCTCGTACACCCGGTAGTCACGACACTAATAACACGTATATATAATATATTAGAGTAAATGACAATAAATCATAAAAATCGGCGCAATTAATTCTATTTCGAGATAAATAATAATAAACGCGCACACGGCGTTACCATGCATATGAGTATACACATTAACTGACTGTTTTGAATTTCAACAAACGGGTGTTTGAAATCGTAAACGGATAAAGACTTTATTGATTATTTTCAGTCTCTCCGTCGTCGCCGTTCGTACAACATCGACAAAACAATCGTTAAAGACAATTACGAGGTATTATAAAATTATGATTATTTAAGGAATACATTGTTGTAGACAGGTAATATAATATTCTTTTGATTTCATGGCGCGAACACTATTATAACGCCGTGTTGTCTCTTATTGAATGGAAAAGAAAACACAGTCAGTTAACTATGGAGTAAGTACCTATTATAATTTATATTGAGAAACTATACAAATTTTAACTTAATCGTAATAAATATAAACAAAACATTGATTTTTAGTGTAATATACTTTTATTATTAATAAAATAATAACATAAAAATTAGTTTTTTTTTCTTTTCGTATTTTAGGACATCTTTAGAAGTTAAAATAAAGGCGGAAAACTCGGAAAAAGTAAAAATGTTCATACGCGTTAAAGGTATTCGCATTGTAATTTCTACTTATTTCTTAAATATAATATAAATAAGAACTAACCTAATAATAATAACTTATAACACTTTTTTTTTTACAGACGATCGCATAATAATAAAAGCGAATAGAAGAATAATGAGATCCAGGACGGGCCATACTAAAATTAATATAACGAAAAACACGTAAGGCGAAGTTATTATACGAAGTAACAATTTTATAGATTTTTCGTAAATATAATACGTCCATATAATCGTTCAGGAACGGATTAAACCTGAACGTATTATATCGCCCCCTCCCCCATAATATTTAATATAATTTTTGACATTAATATTCTATATAAACGTCTGTTCGCAGTTGCGATCGTTTTGGTTTATTGATTGATTTCTCACATTTCAATTAATAACGCGTTTATTTTACTGTTAGCGAATATAGTCTTCTCTGATGTAGGTAAAACTGTTTTTACATATATAAAAAAAAAAAAATCCAAATTATATAAACGTTTATATTCGCGCAGTGATCGTTTTGGTTTTTCGATTAATATTTCGCTTTTTGACCGATAACGGTATTATTACAGCTATACAGTTAATTTTATTCCGTTCATATAATGTAATATATTACAGGACAATACGACGGAAAAAAGAAAAAGGGTCGTCCGCGAAAAGCGGTGTTTGTTTTGCGAGCCGCCGGCGAAGAAAAGACACTCGGCTGATGCGAGATAAATTTTGACTGATTCACTGCTCTGTTATGCATATTCTTTTTGTACAAAAAATTTTTTTTTTTTTTAATCGAATTTTTGATGTAAAACGATTTTTTTTTAAAACTTTTTTGTATCCGTATGCATATAAAATATGTTTTCATTTTCTTCGTACGAACGATTTTCATAGTAAATGCGCACAACTTAAGTATATGTATGGAACGAGTTCGGGGGAAAATAACATCACTCATGAAAAACGTGAGTGATGTTTATACGGATTACGAAAAAATCTGGTCCAGTAAAATCGGTTGCCGCCGTCAACCGAAACATACCTTGCCCATACATACGAACTCGGTATCCCTACTTTGTATAATATGCTGCAATACTATGAAAATCGTCGTGCGTTGAAATTAAACCGTAAATAGGCAAAAGAAACCGTTTAAACAATTAAAATAACTTTTTCCTATTGTTTTTGTCATATTTACATTTTATAATAAAATATACTATTGTATAATTATAAATTTTACGCTGTTTTTAGAGAAAAATCTGTGGATAAAAAAAAACGTATCGTATATAATATATATACAGGCAGGGTGGGTCATGGGAATAGGGCTAAAAATAGATTGGTTTTTCTCGACGTAGGATGGGTGTGGGGAAGTCGGAAAGGTCTCATTCGATCCGTTAGATAATGCCATTTAGTTACCGCTATGGAGCATTGGAGTGTCGTTCACCGTGTTTTCGCGTACGACGCATTTGTGAAAAATAATGAATCGGTAGTGAAAGTGCAGCAGCGTGCATTCAAAATTCACTTCAACATCGGGCGTCACGGTGCTGTTTCTGATAGGAAAACAATTATGAGATGGGTCACTGATTTTCGAACAACGGGAATAATTACAAAAAAAAAACCACCTGACCCCTTACGTACTGTAACAATTCCCGAAAATACGGAAAGGGTAAGAGCCGCTGTTCTTCAAAGTCCACGACGCTCGGTGCGCAAACAAGCTCAGGCTTTACAAATTAATCGTTCTTCCGTTCGATGTACCGTTAAGCGTGAGTTGAAATTCCATCCTTATAAGTTAACAATCGTTTAACAGTTGAAACCCACCGACTACCATCAACGTTCAGAATTTGCAGTAGTGATGCTCTCGTTGTTCGAGGTTAATGACGATATGTTGTTGTTTATGGGTGATGAAGCGCATTTTCATCTCGACGGTTTTGTAAATAAGCAAAACTGCCGCTATTATGCTGCAGAAAACCCTCAAAGCCTCTGCGAACGACCGTTGCACAGCCCCAAAGTGACTGTTCGGTATGCAGTTTCAAATAAACTAATTATTGGTTGCTACTTTTTTGAGGAACAAGGAAACACGGTGACTGTCAATATAGTGCCCGTTATATTGACATGCTTAATCATTTCTTAAAATCTGAGTTGCGCAGAAGAAGACGAATTATCATCAACCCGTTACAAGTTTGGTTTCAACAAGATGGAGCACCTCCTCACACTGTCATCGCCACAATGAACGTCGTACGCGAGACGTTTCTCGGCCGCCTTATTTCACGTTTTGGAGATACGCATTGGCCTCCTAGGTCACCTGACTTGACGGTGTGTAGTGACTTTTTCCTTTGGGGATATCTTAAGTCACGTGTTTATGAGACAAAACCTCGCACATTAGACGAACTTAAGAATGCAATAAAAACTGAAATTGCATTAATAGACATAAATTTGCTTCAGCGCGTTCACTCAAATTTTTTGGACCGACTTTCTTTGTGCTACGAACAAGATGGACGTCATATGCTCGATATTCTTTATAAAACTTAAAATGGCACTTATTTATATTTTCTATAAAATATTAATAAAATAATTGTACGTCTAAAATATGTCTAAATATTATGTCTATTTGTTTTTTCCCCTATTTCTGTGAACCACTCTGTATATATATATATATATATATATATATATATACGTTTGGAACTCGGAGTTATACTCGTTGACTTATCGCAAATCATAATTACGCAGCAACAAAGTAAATACGAGATCTTTGTCAATGAAATATTTATCATCAATATTCCCAATGGAAACGCGTTGTCGAGACAGCCGTGTCGCGCTCTTCGTCCGTTTCACTTGTTCGTAGGAATTGACATCCTGCATATTCTTTGATAGTCGAGCAGCATATTTGAAGTATACTGTCGTTGTCTTGGCCGGCCTCGAGTTCCCTTTCCTAAAACTTCGCCTTCAATAGTGTTCTTCGTGAAAACATTATGCCTCATTACCATGTCTTATTCATATTCCTCTACGTCATGGTGTCCTGCAGTAGATATCTTCTTTCCATTCGCACAGTACTCGTTTGTTTTTTCAATTCTATTACCCAGCTCGTTGTCTTAGTGATCTTCCTCGCTACACCAACATCTCTGTTGCTTTCTATCTTTTTCTTCCATATATATGCTGTCCCTGCGACGTCCATGCGCTGAACGTCAGCACGTTCCACACGCTGCAAAGGTCTTCACAAACTTCTTTCTACGTTCAGGTGTTTGGTCTTTTGAAATATATATATATATATATATATGAAATAATATTTCGATTTCATCGTTAAAATCTAGTTTGGTCTGCTATAAATCGAGAGCATTATTGTTCACCTTGTCAAAGACACTAGTAAATTATATTACATTTAATAACCTCCCCCAAAACACAAACTGACATAAAAAAAAAAAAATGTCTATTTGTCCTTATTAAAAAGCATTGATTCTCCCCATGATCTAACCGTAATTACTGGATTACAAAAACCTGTGCTGCGTTACGGCGCACCGCAGACAAACGCTACAAAAAACTAAATACGCTGGCGGTGACGCGTTTTTGAGCGTTTATCTCGGTGTTAATAAGGGCTGCAATGATGGACGGAACGGACTGTTTTTTACTACCGATAGTTTAATAAAACACCGTTTTTTCAAATTATGAGATGTAGTATTATCTGGAAAAAAAAAACTATAAAATGAATCAATCGTTCGTTTTCATTCGATTGTATCGTATAATATATATAACGTCAAGGTTTATGTAGATAACAACAATTTGTCAACCCCCACCACACACACACACAGTGGCGTCATTTCGAGTTTTGAATTGAGGAGGCAAAAAAGTCGAGACTATATTATATAATTGAAAAACGAGCGAAAAAAAAAGTATTCACGACGACGATCCAACAAATTATAGTCGTACCGTTTTGTATACGTGTTTTCAGTGGCGTAGCCAAGGGGGGGGGAGGGGCTATTGGGGCTATTGGCCGTGATACTACTTTTTTTTGGCTATTCGTGCTAGTTATAATATTAAGTATATGCAATATTCGTGATAGTTGTAGTTTTGTGTAGGGTCTGTTCTATTCTGTGGTCGTAATTGTTATAAAATATAATATGATTATGTATACTACAATATTTTTATGGTATTATATTATTATTCAGTGGTGTGGATACGATTTTTTTCTAGAGGGAGGGGTTTGAAAAAAACTTTTGAAAATTATTGAAATACAATTTTTTTTTTAATATACAACGTTTTTAAAACAAATTAAAAAGTGTAAAATAATTTCTCTAAGCCCCATATACAGATTTATACCCAAAATAGATTGTCCTGATAATTTGTGATTGTGAATTTTTAATAGCTATGAAAAATCTCGTATTTTTAGGTTTAAAACGAAAAACTTGCATGCGCATGCAATCGATAATAATTGATACATGAATGGTTGACCTGTCACTGAAAAATTTTAATGCGCTGCAAACGATAAGAACTGTTGTGCGTAAGTCAGCGGCGGATTAAGCGATTTGCCGCCCACAAGCAGAAGGAAATTTGCCGCCCCTTCATTTTCATTAGTGTTTTTCTAACCAGCAAAATGCATTATTTAGCAAAATATATTATTAATTAAATTATTATTTATTATTTAAAAATATATAAAACAAGTTAGACATCAGAACATAAATATGAATATATTATTAAAAAAGTTTTCTTTGCCGCCCCTAAAATTTCGCCGCTCCAATCACCTGCTTGTTCTGCTTGTAGGGAAACCTGACGCTGGCGTAAGTTTTCTCAACGAAACGTCTTCTCTCTACACGGCTTCTTACTATTATCTATTGCACGCGTCCCACACGTTTTTTCGTTTTAAATCGTACAAGCATTATCACAGCTATTAAAAAATCCACAATCACAAATTTTCAGGACACGCTATATGGTGATAGAAATCTATTTGGGTTGTGTAAATCTGTATGCGGTTTGCAGATATTATTTTATAATTTTTGTCCGTTTTAAAAACCTAGTATATTTATATCGGAAAAACATTTTTATTTAAATAATTAATTCGAGGCACGTTCACTGACCACTGTGTTTTGCTTATAATAATTGAATGTGAATAAAAATACTTTGTGAAGACAGAAATGCACACGTATTATACAGCTAAAGGTTAAAAAATTTTCAGTTTGTTTATTCGCAGTCTTGTATAATTATTATACTCGTATTATAATAAAACCGACCTTTATTATTTATTTTGACAAACAATAATTTAAATTCGATTGGTCACCGTGGTAACCGGTCACAAGTTATTGATTGATTAATTAATTAATCGTAGAATAGTCCAGATTATGTGTGACAAATTCTATTCGCATTAGTGAAAACCGAAGTAAGATCTGTTCAGTACTGCAGTTACTGAGAAAATCGTGCACAACATTTGTACCGGAGACAGACCAACATGGAGAAAAATGCGAATTTATAAAAACGTGGTCATCAAATAACAATATTTTTATCCTAATGAAATTTTTTTTTATTGTTTTTATAGACTACAATAAATTTGTCAATACATTAAATTTCAGCTCAGCGTGCTCAATTAACAAAATAAAATTTCAAAATTTTAAATGACAAGGATAAGCTTTTTCTTGGGATTTTTTTTGGGAGGGAGCCCCTTGCACCCCCTCCCCCTGTATCTACGTCGCTGATGTTATCACATAGGTAATATTGGATCTTGCTCCCCAGCCCCATACGAAATTTCTGACTATGCCACTGCGTGCTTTTACATACTGTACACAAACGTCAGTCTTGCGGTTTGGGTCCTTCCGAAAACACGCTTCCACAATCGATTGAACAAATCGGGAACGTCATTTAATAATAGCGGGGAGATAGGTACGCGATAACTTGAGTGAAAAAAAATTATAATAAACGCGCCTGAGTATAGCAAAATATGTAGGTATATATGATAAGTGCGCGATTACTGATATTATTTACAATCGAGTCATGGATAGTTATGTATAGTTTTAAAAAGAAAAACCTTCCGAGTCAATTCGCGCGTTTACAGTGGTTTCTTCTCTCCGGACACAAAAATAGTTAGTTTTTTTTTTAAACAATCGAATAAATAAATAGAAACTGTACCGAAGAACACAAGATACTTTTCACTCGTCTGCACTCGCCCATCACTTTTAATAAAGACGAATGCCCAGCACCGCCGTCTAACCTAACCGACCGCCCACAGAAAAAAATGTCGGTGGGGGGGGGGCGAACAAAAAACGTACACCCTAATTTTTTTTTAATATACAGTGTATTTTAATGCTGAGTGTATATATCTACAGGATATTTAATGTCATTTTTTTTCTTCTAGCTTTTTAATTTTTAATAAAGGCATGTTCTATATAATTGTAAAATATAATATAGATACATATACGATTTTAGAGAGCCCCAATTGAGTAAAGCCCAACGGCAAAATCCCTTTTTCACTATATCCGCCACTGAATAAATCCTTATCCTTATATATACCAGGGGCGGCCAAACTTTTTTTGGTCACGATCTACTAAAAATATACTTCACCTTTGAGGATCGACATTCATAGAAAAATTTTATTATTATTGAATAACTATAATTATTAAGAAACATACTACCATAAAGTGTATATAAACATACAGTAAGTATTATATAAACTATTTACAAATTACTAAGAATAATATAATAATAAATAATAATTTCTAAAATCTAATTAACATATTATTTTGTTGATCTGGGCATTGTTGAAATGTGGCGTTGCATTTCGTTGACCAATTGGTCGTAATCTGGCGAATAGTTAATGATAAGATTGATTTATCGATTAATTTTCGTGCGCGTGTCTCTAAAAATAAATTCTAACATGATCGACTTTGAAATTGTCCGTGATCGACCGTTTGGCCGCCCCTGTTATTATATAAAAAAGGACACGACTTTTTTTTATGTAAGTACCAAGTATTTCTGACGATACTGTTGAACTTTTTTACGATTCTTTTTTTTTTTCATAGATTTGTTCCAAATTCTTCTCCGAGTGCCACCACGTCCCGTTTTTTTCATTATTTGTCTGACGAGAGGAAAGGATGTATGATGTATTTATTGTACTTAAATGTTACGGTTTTACTGTGAATATGCGAGTCTTATTAACGGGAAGTATACACGCTGGAGAATTTTCTAAATTACTCCTACAAATTAGTAATTTCACAATAATAGTAAAAAATTAGCTGTATCGACGAATTCGTCCAAAATCACGCGTGTGTTTTTCGAATATGAAAATAAAAATTCGTAGATAACGTTAATATTTGTGTTATATCATAATAATATGCGTATAGAATTATTTTTAAATAATAATTATTTAAAAAAAATATATAAACAATACAATTATTTATTACGTAATAATTACTGCATTTTCGTTGAAAATCGCGCACGGGCGAAGCCGGGTGGTAATTCAACTAGTATATATATAATAAAAACAGAACGAGCTGGCTTGAAATAAATGTTTAACACCAGCTAACAAGCCATCGGGTCATAATTATATGGATCCAGCCGATCCAGGCCACCTGAAAAACTCCCATTTTCCAGACTATTCACTCCGCCCTTATCTGTAATTATAATATACTTATTTTCACCAGTTTCTAATGTATATTTATTACAGATAAATATTTCCTTTGATTATTATATTTAAATAAAATATCAAACACCACTTTAATATTAATTAAAATAATAATAATAATAAAAAAAAAAAAAAATAATAATAATAATAATAATAATAACAATAATAAGTCGCTGTGAACTCAGGCAGAGATCTGGACTTAACCCACAAATACCGGAGAAGGAGTTCATCCTCCAACTCTGTGATGAGAGTAAATAGTAATAATAACATAATATTAATAATAATAATAATAATACTTTTTTTTTTTATTATCTTTAGTAATATTAATATAATTATTTATAATGATTTATTACTTTATTAGACAAATTATTTATTATTCATCTAATAGCATAGCCGAACGCGATTTTGCGCGGGTTCCGAAGTATTTAAAAATAATATCAGTATTTTAGGACATGGTGGAGAAACTGTAACATTTTCTATTCCATGCGAACGTGTATCTCGTAATTCGTTTCGCGCCTTTTCTCTTCTCAACACAAGGCATTTTAGGTTAAATAAAAATTAGTAATCGTCTCGATAAGAAAAATTTCCATTTTCACAATATTGTATTGGGTAATAACGGCGGCTGTGAATGTTGGTCCGCTTCGTATGTTTTTTCGATTTTTTTTTTAATTCGCGATTTATTTATTTTTTATTATAATTCGCAAATCCTGTGAATCCGAACTCGCCCGTTGGAGATAAACAGTACCTACCGTTTATTCGGGTGTGGACGATTTATAAAGTAGTCATGTCCACCAGCAAGACGGCCAAGAAGTTGATACAGCCGATGCTGTCGTTCAAACCGGCCAACACGACTGCCGGCGACGACGTCGGTGCCAAGACGCGTAAACGTAAACTGAACGGCGACGGGAATGTCGAGACGCGAGTGGAAAACCCTAACGTCGAACTGGTCAACGGTGGGACCAAATGTTTTATTAAATCGGACGACGAAAGTCACAACGTTTCCCAGGTAATCGCTTTTAATTTAAATGTTGCGCTTGTTAATAAGTCCGTAAAAAGCAGAGTCGTACCTATATAAATAATTGGGTATCTACAAATATAAATGGTAATTATTTCTCGGTAACTTTTGGCTTAATGAGTTAGACGTCTCCGAGATACGCTGATCCGCTTGATGAGGTGTTTTTTTTTTCGTACAACGCAACAGAGTTGTTCAGAACGGTTTGAATTTATGTCGTTTCCACCATAACTTTTCTGAATAAACATTTTTATTTGAAATTAAAAACATTAGGTATATAACTGTTTTTGATTACGTTAAAAGTATTTTGGTTCTACAATATGAATTCTATTCATATTACAATATGAATTTATTCTACGCTTATTCTTATTTATTATTTGTTTTTATTATAGTCGGACATTTTTTTTACCAATTTGATATTTATACGTATGAAAAACATGTACATACTTTTAACGTATAATACTTAATAGTACTTATAGTTTTTTTTTTTTTTACAAAAAGAAAAAAAGAAAAACTATTGTCTTACCTTGATTACATTAAAATTAAGAAGTGACTTTTAGTATACGTAACTTTAACTAGTCTAGTAAAAGAAATTAATTGCATAGCCTGGATAACTAGGTAGATGGGTATATTATTATTAGTATTGAGCTTAGTTTCAAGTTATTATTGTAAAACAAATATTTTGATATATCAATTTTCTTACTAAAAATCAGTATGAAAAAAATTTTTTTTCAGATTATAAGTGAAACAGACGTCAATAGTGAAGCTTGTGTGAAAGAATCTCTTAATTCAGTAATATCTTCCTTAGAAGAAATACTCGAGAAGAACGATAAGAAAACAAATGATTCGGACACTTCAAAAATTGATGAAAACTTAATTGATGTTGATATTGTTTTAAATAATTCAGATTCAGAAATTATTCAAAATGATACGTCAGTAAATTCTAATTCAGATTGTAGGCAATTAGAAAATATTACACCGACTTCGAAAAAACCTCCTAAACCATTATCCGCAAAAAAACAAGAAGAAAGGCTGAGACTTAAACAAGTTAGTTACCTGTATATATATATTAAATAAATAATATCATAATAATTGTATTGACGTTTTAATTTATGAATTAAACTCTTTTGTTTCAATAGGAAAAGGAAAGAGCCCGAGAAGAAAAACAACGATTAAGACAGCTTGAAAAAGAACAAAAAAGAATTGCTGAAATTGAGTGTGTATAGTTTTATACAATGAATTTAACTTTATTTTACAATTAAAAATATTTAAATGTTTTAATGTTTAGAGCAAAACGTGTACGCGAGTTGGAGAAGGAGAGAGAGAGAAAACAAAAAGAAGATGAAAAAAAGGCCAAAGAGTTGGAAAAAGAACGAGAAAGAAAACAAAGAGAAGATGAAAAAAAAGCTAAAGAGTTAGAAAAAGAAAGAGAGAAAAAACAAAAAGAAGAAGAGAGAAAAGCAAAAGAATTAGAAAAAGAAAAGCAAAAGGAAGAGAAACTTCTTAGAGAAGAAATGGAAAAGAAAAAAAATGAAAAGGTAAAAGCTGCTTTTGTGGGGTTCTTCAAACCAAAAAGTACCAATTTGGACACTTCTAAAAAGGACGAGGAGCTAATTAATCAAGAACAAAAAACTTATTTCATGCCCTTTCAGGTAAAATCTAATATGTTATTTTTTAGAATTTAATTTTAAAGTAAATTGTTTTAAAAATTGGTATGAACGTATATTTTCTAGCACACATATGCTATGTAGTATGTATATAAATAATAATAATAATAATAAAAAAATGGCATAAAAATGCCTTTTGTATTATGTAATTTCCTACATAAAAAAAACTATTTTTGTAAACACTTGATTTTTTTTTTTTTTTGAAGTTTAGTTTAACAGTTATCTTTATTTTATTTCATTGTGTAATTGAACAAAATTGTCCTATAAAAATGTTTTTAATTTTTCATAAAAAAAAACTTAAAAACGGTGGTCGGATTTATTTATTCTTTCTGTAATTGTCTTTCCAGTAGTTAGTAGCTCCACATGATTTGTGCCATATTTTGCTTTCCATAAACATTCAATTTTTGTTTTAGAGTACCTTTATGTGGATCTATGAAGTTTTCTATAAAAACATATTTTTTCATTGTACTGCTTTACACTCATCTGAAAAATTGTTTTTGGTTGTATTTCTATTGTTTGTCTATACAATTCGCCTAATTTATTCATTTTTAAAAATAAATACAAATACTGAACAGCAAATGTACCACATCTAACATATATTTAATAATAAATTGTATGTGTTGAAAATTCGTTCACTCAAAACTAATTGATAATATATTAAAATGGATAAAAATTGTGTAGATTGATGAATGTGTACGACGTTGATAAATAGTCAGTAGAAAATAGGCATATGAAACATGTACAGTATTTCGCAAATATTTTGTATTTTAATTTTTAGTGATAGGAATAATGTGAATACATTAATAATACATTGATAATAATATCAATACCTTGCTATAGTAGTTTATATAGAAATAATTTGTAGGAAGTCTTAGGGTACAAACATGAGATATCATAAATGAGAAGAATTTAGTCTATAATATAGTAAAATTATAGAATTAATTTTCATTCTGTATTAAAAATTTTCATACTTGTATATGAATAGTTTTATTTCATTTTATTTTAAAGTTCATTCTTAATAAATAGTTTAAATATGTTTAATAGTGTTTGATTGCAATGTAAATTATGAGTAACATTTATTAAATACAATATTTATGATTATTTTACCAAATATATATTTAATTTTAAAGTGTTATTTTACAGACTAAACAAGATATGAAAATAGCACCATTTTGTAGAGTTTATTTGGATAGTGATAGAAAAACAGATCTCGAGAAATGCATTAGTAAATGTGAAAAGAATAAAGACTCATTGTATTTGAATTTATTAAAAACAAAAAAACATAAACCTTCTAAATCTGAAGCAACATGGCCTGTCCAAGTTGAAGATGATTCAGACGTCATTATCATTGGTACATAATTTTTTTATTCTTATGTTATATACTTTACATAACTTGTTTGACAAAAATTATTCAGAAACGGGTTCAACAAATGACGAACAGAATGTAAATAAAATTGGTACGTGTTTAAAAACCAATTCTCAAAAACACTGTTGGAAGTTGTTACAGTTTAAAGAAAATAAACGTCCTCCATATTGGGGAACATGGAGGAAGAAAAGTCTTTATATAAAACCAAGAAAACCTTTTGCTTGTGATAAGGTATAAACAAATATTGTTATTTATATAAATAAAAGTATATTTTATTTCCATAATACTGAATTATATTTTTCATTAGGTAATGTTTGACTATGAAATTGATTCCGATGATGAGTGGGAAGAAGAAGATCCAGGTGAAAGTATACATGGTACAGATAATGAAGAAGAGCCAGAAGATGATTATGAAGTTGATAATGATGTCTTTGTACCACACGGATATCTGAGTGACGAAGAAGGTCAAGATAAGGACAGTGATGTAAGCATACCATTTTAAATTATATATATATATATATATATATATAATCAGATTATTATTTTTTTCTTAAGTCTGAGGAAGTACAAAAAGAAAAACTTAAACTTCTCGGTGAAGAATTTGAAGCAGAAATTAAGAAAAAAACTGAACGTATTAAACCGAGACTAGTTGGTTGCATATGGTTACCAAATGATATAACTAATCCAGAAAATGGTAAATTGTATAAATATTTATGCGAATATTTCTCATGATTGTACTATTATTGTAAAAAAAAACCAAATTTCAGTGAGCAAGTCTGTAGCTGATACACTGTTAAAATATCGTTGTATTTGGGACGATGAAGAACCAATTGTAACAGAAACACCAACCCTTTTAGACTCGCCTAAGGATGTAGTATCATCAGAAACCAAAAAGATTTTACTTCCTGATTCAAGTATTTATAAAAAAAAATATTTTGAATTACATATAAAGTACCACTATATACACTACATTAAATATTCTTAACTACTGTAATTTACTGTTTTCTAAAAACTCAAAATTATTTTGTTAATCATTGTTTAGTATTTTGTTTAAAATATCATTTATAATTTTTTTAATTCTATATATTTTTAAAGTTAAATTTTACAACAATTTTTGATATTTATTATAAAAACTAGCAAATTAAAAAGAAACTTTGTTTAAAAAATAATTTTATATTTTTAGTACTATGTAGCAATCATTAATTTTTTTTTTCTATTTTGTATTTTGTGTGTTTTAGTCATTCCCGATCTAATTACATTTTTACATGGTAATACAAATGGTCTTAAAGTGGCTGCAAAGAATTTCGTTGATAAACTTGTTAAAGATGGCCAAAATATGAATGATAATTCGATCTCTTTATCTAGTGCTAGAAGAACTATAAAAAATATTGCAACAAAATCTACCAATAGTGCACCATGGTAATATAGTTTTAATGTATTAAAAAAAATATATATGTATATGTTGATTTAGGTGTGTTAACAAGGAGGACTTTGAGAAGTATGGAGTTGAATATCCTAAAAGTTTAGAAAATGATGTTTCGAAACCAATCAAATCTTCAATTAAAAAAATAACAAGTTTTATGACACCGCAAAGCCAAAAAACAAAAATCATTTCCTTGGAAAAGTAATAGTAGTTGTCTTTATCATTTTTTTTCCTTAACAACAATTTTATATTTTTGATAATTAGGCCATGTCCAGAATCGGATCAGAACGCGACAGAGTCTAAGCAAGACGGGTTCATTCCAAAGAATCTGTTTAACAGTAAAGAAACCCCAAAGTCCAAAGTTAAGGAAGAACAAAAAGTCAACATTATTGGTGGGAAAAAAAGAATTACACCTATTCTTTTATCACCAAAAAACAGTTTAAAGACTGAAAGGAAACCCAACGAAAAGTGTCGTAGTCCAGAAATGGAAATACTCGGATAATATTCCTTATTATTAATGATAAAACAAAATGATGTACTCTAATGGTATTCATACTGTACATTGTTAATACATTTATTTATAAGTAATTTTAATCCTATTAAGTTTTAAATTTTGTGAAGTAATTTTTTTATACATATATATATATATAGTGAAAGGTTGTTGTATATAGATTATAAATTATTAAAAAAAAAAAAGTTTTATAAACATTTATTATTTTTTTATAGTGATTTTAAAGTAATGCTGTTTGATCTGACTAATATTTTTCTAAAGTAATTCAGACGATCAATTTGGTAGCCACAATACTAAATTTTTATTAACTACATATGATTAAAATATATGGTTTAAATCTGGTCAAAATCAAACTTTTTTACTGCTCACAACATTACTATGAAGTCTATAATATCACAGTTTATGTGTTTACTTCAGAATGTAGTACTACTTAACACTTTCTACGAATAATCAAAATAGTGAAAAGTTAATTGCTAAGAGTTGAATAATTATAAATATTTAATGAAAATTTTAGACTATTTTTAAATATATGTTTTTAAACTATAAAACTGCTCGTTTTGATAATATTAAACAATTATATTTGTTATAATTATATTCAACAAATACTTATTGGATTATTAGTTGTAGTAGTAAAATAACTATAGAAACTTGGGCTGAAAACTATTTTTGAATATCGAAAAGTCATCCATGGTGTATCCAACTGTAAGTCATATTTTCTACCTTAAAAATGACATAATATTTATCGTAAGTTAAATTCATAGGCGTTGTTGATAATACAAAAATAGTTTAAAGCATTAATGGGCGATTTATTTATCATTTGTCATTGAGGTGTTCCATCTAATAACTTTGATGATGAATACACGCACTACGCACAGAAGCTTATTTGAAGATTCCATAGTTCTCTGTTCAAAACTTGTAATATGAAAACGAACATGTGTATGAAAAATTTGTTTTTATCAATCATACTAAGTAGAATTCCTTTCAAGGGCTGTTATAGATTTTCGATGTGTGTAATATTATGATTTTATTTGGAAGTCGTTATTAAGAAAAAAAAAAAAATCAACAGATAACATAGTTTCATATAAAATATATACTGATCATAGATCTATTGTTGGTTTTGTCCTCCACCTCGCATCCCATTAGCCAGCAATATTACTGTTTTTTTTTCGTTTGTTTATTTGATATTTATTTGGAATTTGTATTAACAAAAAAAGAAATTTAGTTTGTAACATGTAATGTGGATGTCGGAGATATAGACATTAGAGTTTTATTATTATTTTAAAAACAATGATACATCATGTTTGAAGAAATGATTTTGAACTACACTAGTAGCATTGATTATAGAATAAATATTATAAAATCAATGCTAGTAGTTTATTAATTTATTATGTAATTAATCAATAGGTATTATTAAAACATTGTAAGTTTTAACTATATATTAATTATTATTTGTTTATACATTTATGTCCTTGTCCTATATAAACTTATAAAGAAAAAAAATGTAGTATTACGCTTTTCACATGTATTTTTCAGGTTTAAGTGGTTTTACACCTTCTTCGACATTTTATGTAATTATTAAACCTTTATATTTAAACATATTGGCGAGAGCTTTTACGCATTACATATTAAAAAGAAATATATTAGCCTTAAACGTTTGCTCCCCAAGAGAAAAATAGTTTTGGCGCCACTGTACTGGCTATCGGACCGGTTTTCGAGGGACGTATGTCGTCGGTTCGGTGCGTGTACGTATTTCTTTAGGCATGCGACAATAATTATTGTCGATACTCTCGCCACGTTAAAATTTTAGATTCTGAGCGGATTTCCGATTTCGATATATTTTTTTGTTGGAAAGAGGAAAACATTTTGCAGGGCGCATTGAACTTCGATTCTCAACATTTTATTTTGCACGTGTCAACAGCACCGACAGACAGAAAAAATGTATAATATGTGATAACACACAGTAATGAGAAAAAATAAAAAACACGATTTGTGAATAATAAACGTTTGGAACGATGGATTAAACAAATGATAAAAAAAAATACAAAAATTAAATTTTAAATTTGTTCTTTAAACGTCTGTTGTATTGTTTCCAAATTCGATGTTAAATTTCGAAGTTTCTCTTCGTCATTACGTACTTTGTCAAACCTTAAAAATAAATTTAAAAAAAAATACGTTTAATAATAATGATAATATGCGCATTTGTGAAGTGATATATACAGTGTCGGATTTACGGGGGTCTAGGGGGACCCCCCAGACGCTGATGTATACATATATATATATCTATAATTTATATACACAGGGTCTGACCCAGTAGGTATACTATAATAGGTACTTGGATTAAAATTCAGTAAACGCTTGTTTTTATAAAAATAAAAATAATACATTTGAAACGCATATTATTTTTTAGGACCCCCCCCCCAGAAAAATTTTGAAAATCCGCCACTGGATATATATTATATGCGCATAAGGTCATAACAAATGTGTACTTAAATCCACCAAAAAACGGAAAAAATTCTCCTAAAATAATCGCACCACTCACCCCATATACACAATAAGCCTTGACAATGATCTCTCTTTGACCAGGTCGGCTAACAGCTTGCCGGCGGCCGTTTTGGTGCGCGGGCTTTTCTCTTTAACGGCCGTGACGATCATGTGAACTGCGAATTCTAATTGATCCGTGTTTAGTAAGGCGCGTAGCGCTGGCGACAGCAAACTTTTTACATACTGAGTGAAAAACGCGTGTCGATATTAGAAGAATATTATGATAATTTTTTTTTCTAAGAGAACATCGTAAACGGAGTGTTTTTTTTGTACCGCATAACGTTTCGGTTACCCGAAAGCCTACACATTTGGTCGACCTCCGGTTTTCGGAAGGGTCGCCGCCAGCCACTGTTTCAAAACGTTCGCAATTGGAAACAGTGGACTTAAATATTTTGTTTTATTTCGTTTTTTTTCTCCGTATACCAGTGTTGACAATTTTTGTATTTAAAGAACGTGACCGATAAATAATTAGTGGTATAAGGACGTTGCAAACATGTAATAAAAAAAAGAACGCATGACTTGTTGAAAAAAAAGTTACGACTGATTTTATTTGTTCGAGTTAAGAGTGTGAGAAAAGCTCACGGGCGTAAAACTTCACTCGATAAAAAAAAAATAAACAGAGACGCAAAAAATAAAAGAAAAATATTTAAAAAAAAAAAAATGGACCGTATATAAACACGTTGAACCCCGCAAATACTTGTACGCAGGGATTCGAGGATTTCGTGTGATCGGTCTATAATAACACGAATAACGAATAAATAAATAATTTCACATCCGAGTTGTCGTGTTGAACGTGGGCACGTAATTTTTAAAAAAAATTGTGTATACCCGCGAATTTTTTTTACCAATACGTCACCGATTATAGCGTGTACTTACGTGTGAACCCTTTCTGTTTACAAAGTCTGTAAATAAGTCACGGCAATCTTTCACTATACATTCGACCATTAAACTTCGCTCGTATTGTCTCTTTTCTCTATCCGTCTTATTCGGTCGTATTAAATTTTCGTGCACGGAACGCAGGTTTTCCTTTAACTTTTTGTCCGGAACTACTCAATAATGACGTAAAACGATATATACACTCGTGTTTAATAAATTCGATTACCTACGTGTTTTTTTTTTTGAAAATACATAATATATATATATAGCTCTATAACACCATATACTTTACATTCTGAAAAGGTTTACAGTATTGCAGTGTTCAACAACACAAAATGTGCTACATGTGTTTTTTACTAAGCGCGCGACGATTCCTTCTAGTCGAAAAGTCATCGGGGATAAAAAGAAACTTCATCGTAAAACCACTATAGGATTATTCGCTGCCCTAAAAAATGTCTCTTTTTAATATTACGAATTAAATTCGATTTTTATTTCTGACTTTAATACGGAAATCGACACACGAGAGGACAGTACAATTATTGCATTTTTCTATGCGATCTGGGCGGAGTGAGCGATCCGGAAATGGAAATTTTCTAGCTTGTCCGAGTCGTTTTACGGGACGGTGGCCCGAATCTTATATATTTTTAAAAAAATCAAAACTTTTTATTTTCAAACCATAAGTGATTTATATAAAATATATTTATACTCGATATGTTTACTAAAAGACACATAACGAATATTGTAATGCAGTATTACGGACGCAAGTGCACCCGTTGGTTTTTTTTTATAGAGAAAAGTTTAAAAAAAAATCAGTAATTTTAGATTTTGAGTAGAGCGAGGGATCTTCTAGTGGTTTTACAGTGATGTTTATTTTTATTTTTTTCTATCCTGTGTACAGATTTTCGACCAGATTTTCTCAATAGTTTTTTAACGCGACGCGATAAACTACCGAAAAATTACGAAAACCGCTAAAAATAGGATTTCGTCAATATCAAGTATAGTTTTTTGCGTTAATTTCGAAAGTAATCATTCTATTGTCTTGAAATTTCGTACTATAAAATTTCAAAAAAAAATTTTCAAAAAGTTTCATTCAATTTTAGGCTATTATTATAGCTATTTTTAGATTTTGAGGTTTTTCATTTATAAAACAGTTAATTTTGATTTTTTTGATTTAAAATTTGGACACAACGTCAGACATATTATATTACTTTAATTTTGTACAAAAAAAATAGACAAAGTGTATTACACCGAAGCATAGGCGGATATTTGGTCACATCCGTGGGGGGCTTAACATTTTTTTCTTATCCATTAGCCATTAGTGGATAAGCCGTGAATATTCCAGACCATTCTCATATACCAACAAAATAAAATAAAAATTATAAATATCAAATATTGAAACACACAATTTTTTATTTTGACGTCTGGTGTGGTCTGATTGCGTTCTTTATTAACCCCCCAAGTCCCCACCGATATCCGCCTATGCACCGAAGCTCCGCTCAGAATCGTTTTATCGAATGCAACGATTTTTTTTTTTTTGAGCGTAAATCTTTTTTAAATCGTACAATAAAATAACGTACCATTTAAAAAAAAAAAAAAAAGATTTACAAGTAGAGCATTGGATAATCGCGGTTATCGACGAGAACAATCGAAAAATCTTACCTCTGTGAATCCAAAATTTGGCGTGCCACACTTTCACTTGGTTTATTAAACATCTGAGTTCGGGGCTCATCGTTTCGTCCCTGTTCGCCTCGTTTTCCAAAATTAATAATTGGCCTACTATTCTTGACAAACTGTACGTCTGCACACATACGCATATGGAAACGAAATGTCGAACACGATTAATATATAATATTATTATTATAGATCTCGTTCGTTATTTATGCACGTACTTCTGACAATTTCGTGCCGGCCAATTTTAATATGTTTGCAAGGCAATGTATTTGGGTGTTTCCATTTTCTTTTACTAAATCTATTATGTAATTCCAAACGATCGGTTCCGGCAATACGCGCCGATTATACAGTTCAGAGATGAATCTATAAACAGGCGAATCGCACAAAAAATAGCTGTAAAAATACGATTCGAAGTCTTTGGCGAATTCCTCTTCCAACCACCCACAAACGTTTAGTGTGGTTTATCGAATGTTTAATAAGCGTTCCTTATGAATCCATCCGGTGTACCACAATATTGTTTAATGATATCGTTTCCCCCCGAAAAAACTTGAGCGTAATTTTAACTAAAACCATCGGTGTATATGCGAATTAATATATTTTAAATTAATACACTTTTAATTCATTTCAGTAGAAATACGCGAAAGGTTTTCGGAACGTCGAACGCAACTCGTATATTCCATTAATTGACCCGCCCGACGCCGTTTTTGAAAATTTTTCGTCAAAAAAAAAAGTTTTTTCTATAGCTCTTTCCGTCTCATTAAAAACACGCCTGCCCCATTATCTCCCTTAAATTCGTTTACGTATAAATATTGAACATTCACCCCCCCCCCTTAAACAATACAAACGTGTTAAAATCCGCTTTTGAAAAAAAAACGATTTTACTGGCTCATTTTGACCAAAGGACTTGTGAATTATGATAGTGACACGTGTCAGGGGTGTATTTATGGAGGAGGGGGGGATGATGGGGCTCCAGCCCCCCGAAATTTCAGGAACTTTCTTTACTAGTTCCTATGCCCTACAGTTATAAGATGTAATATTTTTAATGAATTCCTAATATGTAGTTGTTTTTAAAATGTTGAGAATTTGGTAATTTGTCCTATTTTTAAGATATAGTCTTGCATTAGAATTTAGAAATAATTCAACAATGATATTTACTCAATGCCTCGCCCCCCCAAAAAAAATTTCTAAATACGCTCCTGATACGCGTATACGAAATTATATTTCGTGTAGCAGTGACGCAACCAGAATTATTTACTCAATGACGGGGATCCATATTTGTTTAAACACAGACGTTTCAATTAAAAATCTGGTATAATATTATAAATTTAATATACATTTTTCACGAAAATATAAATCAATATTAATTAAACATTAATTATAATATTATTTAATTTTCATTAAAGTTTTATTAGATTAAATTTGAATCATATGAAAACATTTTTAAATGTCGAAATTTCAATGGAGGAGAGTCCGGACCCGGAATCCTCTTCCCCCTTCGGTTACGCCCCTGTTTGTAAGTGTATTATGCGTAAAACTTACGTGGAATTGGCTAGCAAACGAATGTTTTGTTCGGCGGTTGACGTCTGCGATGTTCATGAAACGACGACAATAAAAAAAAAATTTTTTTTTTAAAAATTGCGATATATTCACGGGTATAATTTATACGTAACTTGTATACTTACAGCAGTTTGTTCGACTTCGGATGATAACATTTCGGTCCGATTTCTTTTATACGAATAAAACAGGTCGTAGCATTTCGGTAACAGGACTTGCATCAGGGTAACGTCTAAATTCTTCAATGAAGTGTTGAATGATTTGTTCGTGTTCACGACTTCGCATAACGCGGCATAGGCCTCGGTCAAATTCGAATTGTTCACGGCCTATACGTATGTATACAACACGGATTTAGAAAATAAACCCGAAATCGTAAAATAAAAATAAAAGAAAAGGGAAGAAGAACCTTGTTGTAAACGACAATTTTTGTTTATTACAGATAATATTTGTATATATTACGGTTATATGTGTATATGTGTATAATAGTACGCATTGATTATGAAAATGTTAAGCCGTTAAAGGTATTTTTATCGTAAATTTGACTGGAAAAGCGTGTAATCGACACGACTACACGAGTAAATGCGTGATTATTCTATTCTTTGATCAATTTATACTTAAATCTATACTTGACGTTTTATACACATACCCGTTGGTGTATCACTTCGGCAACTTCTTGTAATTGTTGTTTGGATTCAATTTTTAATGCGACCATCTTAGACGTCACAGTACCCCAGTTGTTTCCATTTAAATCGTTTAATATATTCTCCGTCTCTTTCATCGTATCCTGTAAAATGTAATCAATATATTTGTTGTGCGTGTAAAAATTTAACGAATCGTCGATTTTGTCCCCTCCTTAAAAAAAAATATACATATAAATAATCACGCGTCTCTAAAGTGGTAAAAACTACGTTTGGCTGGTTCGGTTTAAGTTTTGTGAAAATCTCTATAGAATCGCATTTATATCTGATTTTATAGAGACTAATTGCAGACACGGTTTTTAGAATTACTATTTTTCCACACCAGCATAATCTATTCGAATTCACATGTTTTAAACACTTTTTCACCTCTGAGGCCCGGATTAAGGAGGGACCACGTTCTCGGGGCTCACACATGTAAAGGATTTATAGTGTTGTCAGCTTAAAATTATATTATATATTTTATGTATACTTTTTTAATATAAACGTATTTAATTTTAAAACTGAAAAAACATTTTTTCCTGTGAAAATAAAACATATTTCATATCCTATAACTGCTATACAACTAATATTTTTGATTTTGGGTAATAGTTTAGTAGTTTACTTCAAATTTAACGAGAGCCATATCATTGAATGAATTCTTATATGTATATTTAATCAATGGTAATATGTTTTCTCAACAGTATAATTAATTATAAAGTTACTTGTCTGCCAATGCGACCAAAATTATAATATTCAAACAGTGACAAGAACAGAATTCTAATTTAAGCAAATATAGCAAATATAGCAGGGTGAAATGGATTTGACGAAATTAAAATCGATCCAGCCAGTCTAAGAATTTTGTCGAAAAAAAAAGGAATTAAATTAGTGTAACCTATTATTCCTCATAAGTAGCTCAAAGCAAGGTCAACAGAAAATATTACAAAATCCTAGGAATTTTAAAAATTGTTTACTTCTTTGCAAGTTTTGGCCATGTTCTCTATCGACACAATACGAACACTATTTGATACCGTAATGACAACGGGTAAAGGTTCGACATTCTGAAAAAATGCGTATTGACATTTATATATAATCATGTAATCATATATGCTAACGAAAGAACAAAAGTATTACGTTTAATTCGAAGTTTTTAATATTAGCAAAACACTTTTTTTTCCAATGGTACAATTTCGTAAAAATTGTTTTTCTTTATTATAGAAAATTATTATTCTCTAATACTGATTAAAATGGAAATTGGATATATTAAATTATTTAGAATTTTTTTAGCACACTTTCGTATAGCACGAAATTCATAAAAATTGATTGAATGAAAAAAAAAATGCTACAATAGTGTTTAAAATTTTACGTACGTCGGAATTCATTAATTTTGATATGTACCTAAAATATTTAATCCCTATCTCTTTTTTTAATTATTAAAATTTGTATTATTTATTTTTAATGTAGGTACTAAACTAATAAAATAAGAGTCCTAAAAAATGAATAAAAATAATAAAATATTTTGAATTGTTTTTGAATTGTTGGTTACATCGCGGTCGAGTTAATGATGGTCATCGAATTTACTGTAATTAATTTATGTGTAGTAAAATAAGTATTTTATATAAATATATTTCTTACGTTTAACGAATCGTTGACTCTCGAGCAAATAAATAAAAGAAAATTGGCTACATTAATTAACGTTTATTATAAAACTCGGGCTTACTTCGTGATTTTCATCAGAATCCGTCTGAATTGATAAATGGTATATACCGTCCTTCATCGTCACGACGGGCAAAAAGAATCGCACTTTTTTCTGAAAAAACGCACATCGCCCGTATTATAGAAACACTCGAAAAAGCAAAAAAAATTATATTGTTCTTATATGTATATCAAAATAAAAATGTCTTTTATTAAAATCATCATTCAAAATATTATATAATTCGTTTTCACTATATATTGATTACATATTTTCAATCAGCAGCGCGCTCAGATTTTTCCAATGGAGATGGGAATATATTATGCGTATCAACGATATTTCATCATGTTTCATGGGTTTAACTTCTGTAGAATGTGCAAAACACGGAAACAGGATTTTATTAACTGCCCCCTCGAAATGTATAATCGTTTAATAGTCTTAAATGTGTACTCGTTGCATGATGTGCTAAAATTATTTAAACTATAAAATGTTTAGAACGGTTATGGAAATGAATGTTGAAGGAAGAAGAGGAAGAGGAAGACCGAAGAAAAAGTGGTTGGATGCGTTTGAGTGTGATATGAGGACTGCTGGTGTGTGCGTGGAAGATGTCAAGTGGAAGTTTACAACAAAGGCGGCTGACCCCAAATAGCTGGGATAGAGGCGAGCGAGAAGAATAAGACTACATTAACGAGAAGAAATACTATTCAAATTCTAAACTGACAGCAATAAGTTCCTTCCACTCGGAATCGTTTTTCCAATACAAATACTCATTGCTTTCAAATTCGTAGTAGTGAACTATGAAATCTCTAATATCTCCGTCAACTTGTGATTCGTTTAAGCGACATCCACGAGACCCGCAACGGGTTCGCTGTCATTATAAATGATATAATGTTAATTGAATGTCGAATTTTAAATGTTTATCGATAAAAATTCAATAAAACGTTCAATCAAATTGTTGGTATATTCGTAATTGTTTCGTTGGAGAATGCCCTTAGGGCCATTTCACACATACCCGGCGACCGTCTAAACGGTATACCGTTTATCCGGTTTTACTCATTTTCACACATACCCGTCAATGCTGGTTTACACCTACCGAAATCTTTTACTTGTCTAGTCGTTACGTCACCAGTGCGTTTAGACGTTTAGTTGTTAGCTATGGAACGCGAACAAATCCTAGCATTGCTATTATTATATAGGCGAATAAAAAAAAAAAATAAGGGCAAAAAGACTTCAATGGATTCATCCAATAAATTAAAACCGAAAGGAATGCGGCGATTTTTATATATTGTTTGGTCAACTGCGGGAAGACCCTGCAAATTTTTTTAACTATTTTAGAATGAACTTTTGATGAACTACAGGAACGGCTTAAAGATTCACTTCAACGTCAAGATACATTTATGAAGGAATGTATTTTGCCGGTTGCCGGGCACGTGTGAACGCGCAATTGACTTTTCTATTTCCATTACCCGTATCAATGCCGACTACACGGTCGCCGGCTGCCGTCTAACCGGCTTTGATTTCGGCCGGCACGTGTGAAAGCTCCAATACTATTGTGAATACCGACGACCGGATAAACGGTGCCGTTTAAACGGTCGCCGGGTATATGTGTGAAATGGGCCTTACGCCGTAGCTCTTAAAAAAGAATGCGTCTTTTTAAAAACGTATTATCAATCGAAATTCAATATATATATTAAATATTAGCAATTTATTTCAAATTTTTTTTTTACGAATGAGAGAAAGCGAACGGGGATTATATACGATTCTAAAAAGAGAACACGTCATAAGAGTTGACGGCATCAAGGGGAAATTTCAGGATTTCAGGACGGACGGAACGACAGAACTCATTGCGAAGGAAAATGTCGTGTTGAAGAAGCTACTGAGAAATTATTTTCCCACAGGTAACGACGACGTGTCCTGTTATAGATACTATTAAATACGTTATTGTATATTACCAGACGTACCTCTGTGTTGTCCGTCTTCTTGACACGTTTTACGTCACTGTATCGCATGCTGATTGAACCGAATAACGATTGAACCGTACTACGGTATAGTGTAAACGCGAATATTATATACGAAAATGCCGTAGAAAAGCGTAGAAAATATGTTATAAATTTTTCGTACGTGTTAGGTCTAGTGCAGAAAGCGTAATGAGCCATATCAATGTTACGCGCAACATTTTGTCCTTTAAACTCGTATGTACGCGTGGAAACTACGGTGACATATTTATTTCGTATAAGACTGTATTAAAATAATATGGAATAAATAAATAAAATATATTTATATTATAATATAATAAATAAATACGTAAAAAAGAAATCATGTTAAAATCTAAAAAAAAAAAATCTTGGAAATATTACAAAAACCCCTTTAGAATTGATTCTAATCACCCCGTTTTATGTTATTCATTTTCAGTTCGTTTCAATTTCAATAGATCAGCCCATCAGTCTTCTTTTTTTTTCTTCCCGTTTAATTTGTTGTATTAAATAGCGTATCATAAACTACCTAATACAGTTGCGGGTACCGCGCGCCATCGACAACGTATACGTCATATTATACATGTACGAAAACTTGTTTTTCGTGTGCATCGCACTGAGCGATGACGTATTGACGTCACACTCCGTACAGCGCGAACGATGCCTGTACTTTACAGCACGTACAAGGGGGAATGATCGAGTCAGATTTTATATTTTCGTCATTTATATTTTAATAATTATGGTTTAAAGTTCCGAAAATGTACAAAATGTTAAGCTAATAAATAATAGTTATAATCAACTAAAAACAATTTTAAAAATGTGCTTGGACTGTTATTCGTTCCTCCGTATGTTATCAGGCGCGGATCCGGAGGGGGGTGCTAGGGTGCTATAGCACCCCTCTTACCTGGTTAAAAACAAATATTATACACTATATGTCTATACGTATTTTTCAGTGGGCCGGGTACGATTATAAACTAAATTGGCAACAAAAAAAATTTTTCCCTCAACAATACTGATGACTGATGAGTGATAACCAGAAGTGACTGAAATTTTTATTTATTTTATTTTATTTTTTTTTATTACAGAGAAGAATTTTTTTTTCAAATAAAGGAATTTGTTTTAGATGTATTTTTAAAGTTATCACTTAGGTTTAGCCATTTAAATATTTAGCACATTATTAGGACTAAAAAAAGGTCGTGCCATCGGGATGGAGTATTATACGGAATAAAATAACTTAACCTAAGCCCCCCATAAAAAAATCCTAGATCCGCCACTGTATATTATGATGTGTTGAATTCGAATATTTTTTCAAACTAAGGTTTTATAATAATGCACTTGTCTTGTTATGAACCGTGAAAGTGGATATATAAGTGGGTAATGGGGGTAACAATTTAATATATGCATAAATTTATATTTATTGTAACATTATTATGTATTATAATTTCAATGAATAAAATATTGGAAGTTTAGTACAATTGAGAAGTCCAGAATTGTGGGGTTCCTTAGATATGTTTGTGAACTGCAGGATCTCGGGCAACTGTCCCTACCGTCTCTCCCTTGCCCCGTCCTCGGTTGTTGTCACTTTTTAGAACGTAAAAAAAAAAGAAAAACGATTGAGCGTACCTATGTAATCATTTTATTTATATTATATACATTGTACTAACACTATTTATAATTTTTTCAAACATTGGTTCTCATTGGTATTGTAAGCGCAGTGTTTGGACCGGTCAGTTTATAAATGTTTTGGAGGAGAAATCGGCATTTTCGATTAAAAGCGATTGAATCAGCAATAAAGGATTATGGTCGTATTTACGCTGTCGGATCCGCGATCGGTGTACAAAAACTTATCTCAACGGGAAAAACTTTTACACACCGAAGAGTCAACTACCTATATGAGATTTATTTTTGTTTTTTTTTTCTTTAATCAGAAAGAGGAAGACTTTTTACAAGTATTGACCTGGACTCCGATTCTCGAAATTAGATTTCTATATAAACACTACAATAAGAGTTTGAATGTGAGCAATTTTCGTAAGTTTTTTTTGAAACAATTTTCTTTTTTTTATTGTGGCCTGTAGTGAATCGAAAATCGAATTCCACTGTGCCCTGTAGGAAATGTTCTGTTTTTCAACGAAAAAAGAAAAATCGAATGAGACGACTGACTCCAAGTGCTTTTTTTATTTTTCTGTCCGCCGGTGCCGTTGACACGTGTGCGTACACTCGCACTCAATGATCGTTTTACAAAGGCGACACATTCCGAAAAATCGATCGTCTTAGGAAAATTGCGTTTCCGAACTCCTCAAAACATATTTTTCCAAAGAAAATATATATTTGTTTCATACGTATTGTTGATCGTCGGAGAAACACCAGTAAAGCGAAAATTGTTCCTGGCATTGAAATAAAGTAAAATAATATTAAATAATTTACCGATAAATAGGTGTGTTTAAAAAAAAAATAATTTTTTTTGTAAGCACAATCATTGATCATAAACACGGCAGTGTTTATAATCAACGGTATACAATCATTCATTTTCGAATCGTTGTTCTAATTATAACAATAATATGATGTTGTAGGGAAATGATTACAACGCAGGTACCGATAGATCGCGACACTCGATCAGTTTTTTTTTTGTGTACTGCAGTTGTCGCTGCAGACAGTGGCGTGCCCAGGAATTTTCAATGGGGGGGGGGGAGGGATGTTATAAGTAAATAGTAAGAATACATTTAAAATTTTAATGAATTGTCACGGTAATACCAAAAACTCAAATGTTTATGTTTCAAGCACTCCAAAATCGTTTCTAGCTCATAATTATGTACGTTTGTAAATTGTTCTATAATTAAAATTAATTAAAATTATAACACACTAATACCAAGTTGTTCAATTAATATAACATATATGTTATGTATAGTGAATGTTTTTTTTGTCATAAGTAATAACTTTTTACTAATAACTAATGAAAAGTATTAAGTAATGACTCTAAAACTGTAGCTTTTATAACTAATAAGTTGTTTTCTGTAAGTCGGTAAAAAAGACAATGGGGTGGGATATAACCCCTAACCTCCCCTCCCCTGAGCACGCCACTGGCTGCAGAGTTCGTATTTTTTAATTTTCGTTATGAGGTTTATCAAAATATTATATTTCGTCGTAGGAGGCAGACAAGTATAAGCGTACTACAGCAAATAACGGCGGTTTAAAGCTACATCGATGACACGTTTTCGGCAGGGTTCGGATTTAAATGTCCTACAAAAACGTATTTACGACTTAAAAAAAAAATTGCTTTAAAATAATATCGTTTTTTATTTTCGATGGATATAAAATAAAAAAAAAACATTCGCAAAGCTTTTTACATGTAATATTTTGTTCCATAAATCCCATTTTCCTTTTTTCTCTCCTAATTTTTAACCTTTTATCTTTGTATAACTGTCTGTTATGCCACCACCATTTCGCTATGTCAAATGCCTTAAAGGCTCTATTATGAGATTTGACCCTTTCAGACGGCGCAACGAAGAAAAAAAATTTTTTGGGAAAAATGATTTTCAAAATGACGGCAAGTCGAATGTCCAAAAACATAATATAATTCAGTTAAAATCACGAAATACAAATACGAAATGCCCCAGATCAGTTCGTCGCCATTGCAGATCAACACACACGCGATCTGTGTGTAGTCGTGTAGGTACGTATATGTGTAAATAAATAGAGTAACAAATACGAAACGTCAGTTTATATTTACAGGGTAATTTTTTGTTAAACGTGTCGAAACGATAGCCGATAACAATAATATAATAATAAGAAAAATTTTAAATGAATAAAGTATAAATAAATTGTATAAATTCCTAGAATAATATAAAATATATAAAACTGAATTCGTAGTGAATATAGAAGTTATTCAGTAAAGAAAAAAGCGAAAAAAGCGTAAACAACTATGATATAAATAATTTGAAACAGTAATATCAGTATAACAAGTGTAGAAATAATAAAAAAAAATTGAATGTTGATAATAAATATATAGAGTATAAAAAAAAAATATATATATATATCAAAAAACGTTGACAAAAAAATGTGTAAAAAAACAGCACAAAAATCAATGGTGAAATCGTTATAGTTTCAAAAAATTCGATTAAATATAAAATAAAAAAGAAAAAAAAATTATTATATAAATGTTTCCGATGGATACAGTTGGTCGCGTGAATCTTTATCGAATAAATCCGCCTGTCGGCTTCATTACTCTTTCTGCTTTTGAACGTCATATTGCAGTATAAGTATTTAAGATATACCTAAGCGTGCGCGCGGTTGTGTTTTTATTTCAAGTATGTACTGAAATGGGCGTATTTCGCTCATCTCTGAAACGGCTATGTATAATAATAATAATAATATTAATTATTATTATTATTATTATTATTATTATTATTATTATTATTATTATTATTGTTGAACACACTGCGTTTATGTATACGAACGTTTGATTTTATGCGAATTCTTATAATTTCCACGTTTAACTGTTTCGGTAAAAATGAAAAAAAAAAAACTATAATTGGAATATAATGTTATACGACCGTCTGGATATATTATACTCGTATAATATGAGGTAAACGATGATAGCTATGTATGTTTTAATGGCGCCCATGCGATATTTTTCGACCACGTGCTGCACTTTTGTCGTATAGATAATATCGTTTGCGGTTTCACCTTTTGTTCGACCCAAGTATATTGTCAAGTGGAAAACGTGTCCTCGCGTGGTTAAAAAAAAAAACGATAATAAATAAAAAACCATAAAAAACAAACAAAATGAACCGGACGCATAAAATCTCTATTACATATTATTAAACGGCTAATGCTGTGCGGCCACTAGGATATTTATTATGCGATAAACGTCATTTTCTATGATCGTTTTTATAATTCTAAGTATTTGACAAAAACCTACGAGTATAGTGCGTGTACAGTACCTACCTATATGTTTCATGTAATAACGAATAAGACATAATAGGACTAGAACAGTGTTTCCTAACCATTTTTTTCCTCACCGCAAACTAATCCCAACTCACATTTAGCCGCGTCACACTTGACATTCTAACTGACTGATATTTGGCTTTTATCGTACCTATTAATACCATAGTAATATGGTATATCAGTAAATTACTTACGAATAAATGTCGTGCTTATTTATGTTGGAAAACTCACGTAAAATCATCGTATTTTAATTTAATTCAAATAATAAATTTATGTATGCGAAAATACAGAAACACGTTTGTATAACTTACAATTTTACATCATAAAAACTTGTACTTAAATGTGTAATGACATCGGATCTAGTGGACATTTTCGACCTGGTACCCCTACAATTATAAGTTTCTTTCGGGGTCGAATTGTTAACAATCACATTCTCATGTTCAAAGGTCATCATTTGCAGTGGCGTCGCGTACTCAAAAAACTAAAGAAGCAAAACAGTATGTACTAATATGAACCGCCCCACAAATTTTAGTTTTACAATGATGTTTTTTTTTCCTGTAGACAATTTTTTTGGTGGAAATAGTGCTCCAATTTTTACAAGTATACTCATTTTCCGGTAGCAAATGTTCCACAGATACTACTTTGAGGGGATTAAAACAACAATTTCGTCAAAACTTCGTGCAAAAAAGCGAGAATAACTAGATTAGTAGACGGGGGAAAAAACAAAATCGGTTTATTTGTCTGCAGGCTGTAGTATTATTCTCATCAATACTATATAGTGGCTTAATTTTTTTTCACACAACCTTAGGACACATCAGTCTCCACCCAACTAAAATCCAGAAACAACTGCTTCTCAAAAACATGGTTCGTTATGGCACTGTTTATTTGTTATCGATTTTGTGTTTCGGTGGCGTTCATTGAAGAGAAAACTATTTCACAAATATATTGGATGTAAAAAATGGAAAGAAAAAAAAAAGAATTTTTTTCGTATGTTTTATACGGTAGTTAAATAAACTATGAATATATTTTATCATAACAGTATTCAGAACGTTAAATTTTTAGCTTTAAGTACGTTATAGTCTAATTTCAGTTAATATTATGTTTTAATGAAATCGATCATTCATTAAAAGATCGTTAACACGAAAATTACATTAGGTAATATGTAGAAATACGATTATTATTAATATATTTTTTTATGTTTAGTTTGTATTTGGTTAAATAACGCGTTTTATTTATTGACGCGGTTCTATTTTGTCAGTTATGTCTAAACAACGTGTAATATTATATTATTTGGTACTTATATGTACAAAACGAAGGAATATTTTTGAAATTGTTTATGATAATTCTTTTACTCGAGTGTGAAGGGCGAATTGAAGATAAATACAGGAATTATTATTATATTAAGGGGATGTTTTAGTGATGTGTAACGGGAGGGTGTAGGGTCGAATTCTACTAGGGGCTCCCATAAACCGTGATAAATATATGTCTACATTGCCTTCACTTAAATTGTTCCCTGCAAGTGCCATCTATAAATGATATGCGTAATATGCGGGGAAGAGGTGCATTTATGATTGTCATTGAGTGCCGTGCGTACACAATCACATACCTACCCAAACGATTGTGTTTGTACACCACACGATGCACGCACGCGGCACTGCCTTTACAGACGCATAATATCGTGTACGAAATACATAGGCGCAACAAATTATCTGATTGTTAGATGTCTGCTTTTGAATTAATTGGTATGTTAAACAGTTAAATCGGTAAAATAAGAAAAATGAACATTATATAAACACCAGGCAAAATCAACTGAAGTACGACTAAGTAGATGGATATTGACTTTACGATAATTCGATATGGAAGTAAATTTCAATGTCGAAACAGCAAGAAGGGCGGAGAAATTTATGAAACGGGCGTAGTAATTATATTCTGAGTACCAAGGCCCAATGTATTTCTGTCTTCTGACAAGGTTTCAGTACCAGAAACCCGGGTAGAAATCTGGGGGAGGGGTACCGTTCATAGGACGATTTTAAAAAGAATACCCAGACTTCTGTATCCCGAAAGTTAACTACGGTCCGATCACTTTTTGAGTATCTTCGTCCGAGTTCACTTTCCCATTACCCCGCACCTTTGTATTATATTGACTATTTGTGAGAATAAACATACACGATAATCACAAATACTGCGCAAATTGCTGAAGTCATACCATAAAAAGAAGTCGCCGAATCATGTGTCAATTTTTATGTTAAGTGTTAAACGTTAGTTTGTTGCAAAAATCATTATTTGCATTAATTCAGAATTTAAAATAAATAATTAAATAATATTATAAATAATAGCTATTGTTAGTATTATTATAAAATATTAGATTTGTAAAATGTTTAAATTAATGTTCTTGTTTTCGATAATTTAAATTTTCAATAACAAATAAACCAGTTTCAGTTAATAATAAAAAAAATTGTTTGCAACTTTTTTACATTGAGAGTTACCCCTCTGATTTCATTTGCTCTGTGGTGTAACTAGCCTATATAAATTTGGGCCAAATAGTGTTTGTAGTAAAGGATTTGAGCGGGTGACAAGGCGATCGTCACTTCCACAAATCGAATTTAAATATTTACTTGTTCCCGCCCCTGCCCCGAAGATCTAGTACCACCTATGTATATGTTATAAGCGGCGATATTATATTTGTCGGTGTGGAACGTTCGTTTTAGCCGTTTTAAAAACAGTTTTTTAAGACCAGCTAATAGACAATTCGAGCATTTAGAAGAACTTTATATAAGTCATTCAGCGCTATTTATACGCACTTTAGTTATTTTTATTTTATTATTTTTTTTTTACACAATTAAATTTAATGTAATTTTCACGAATTTGTTATACTCGCCCAAAAGTTTTTTTCTCCCACATATTTTGATGTTTTTTTCCCGCGTATTTTTACAAACACTTTGTACGTAATTTTGTATTTTAATTACATGTATATAAAACCGTTCTCTAATATTATTATAAATATTGACTTTTATTATTCCGAAATAATCCGATACGTCGCGCTATACCGGCTTTGCGTTAGCGTTTTTAATAATATTTATTGTGCAGGGGATTCGTTCAAATGTACACCCTAACCGAATAACGGGTTGGCGCGGGCTGTTCGCTCGGCGTAACGCAAGAAATCCAGCCGAAAGGGGTGTCGACGATGAACACTACGGGATTTCACGACCGACGATACTGTAGCGTATAATATTAAATAATACGTTGGAATACGGCCAAGACGGTGGCAGCGAACTGTTATGGAAAATAATAGAAGAAAAACCGCAGTAATAAATAGATGGTAAATATAAAATATTATTATTGTAACGTATATGTGCATCTGCGTAAATTGTCGCGCGGTATTTTTTAGGAAAAAAAACCGACATCGAAAAACGCACTAAAAAGTATGAAACAATCAATAACTTTTTCGAAATCGGCGTCGAATTTCGAACACCATTACATTGCAGAAACGCATTTTATTAATCTAATACAGATATTGCGATAAATAATTAATATATTGGAATGTGTGTCTCTGGTTTTATATTCATCAATAGTGTCAGCTGGTTATGCGATTGTCCGCTACATTGCTAGAGGGTCAGTGTCGATTGCCTGCAGTGTACTAATGGCGTAGGCGATGAATTTCTCGCAATCGGAATTGTAATCATGTTGCTTTAACCACAGTGTTGAATTTTTCCGTTTTTTAATTTTAATTTTTTACGTTTACTAAGTGGACTGTATAATTAATTACATTGTTAAATATATAAATTTTTTTTATTGATTATAATATAAAACGATTAAGCGTTTCTGTGTCGGCTTTACACATTGTGCGAATTGTATCGATCGCGCGCACACACGGACTACACGATTAAACTAAGAGTAGAATTGGACATTCGCGATATGACAATCTTATCTGCCCGCCTTTAATTGATTTTAACTTTGTCACTAACACACAGATTAGATGAATATTCATCTTATCTGTGCTTTACTATATTAATTGCTGGTTTGGCCGATGCCTATCGTTTGAAGAAGATTGTTGCATTTAAAGTTCTTTTTAAAGCGTTTTTTATAATCAGAGAGAGAGAGAGAGAGAGAGAGAGAGAGAGAATAGTAGTCATATCGTCATCCCTGTTCCAATTCTGTTTCATTCCTGAGCCAATCCAATCGGTATGGGACCACCAAGAGGTGATCATTTTTTATATAAATAAATATTTATCCAAATCGGTTCAACAGTTTTGGAATAATCGGTGGTCAAACATAAAAATAAAACGGTCACGGGACACGGGTTGAATTGAGAACCTCCTCCTTTTTCGAAGTCGGTAAAAATAAATTTACTTCGGTTTTTTTTTCATACGGGAAAACGATGATGATCGTTGATTGATTATGGGACTACGGCGGCGGCCAATATCGTATCCAGCCCCAACGGTATTATAATATATCGGTCGGAGACGCTATATATATATATATATATATGTATAACATCGGACAACTTGTATATTTATATTAATAATATTGTGTGTGAGACATGATAGACGCGTAGAGAAAAACAAATTATACGGCCGTTACGTTTTATTAATAGGATATGTTGCAGGACGTAGACCGATGGACCGGTGCGGATTTGTGCGTTAAACGATTATAATACGTATTAGAGTGTCGCCAGGACATGTATCCTTGACTATAAAATACGCCACGTTATGGGCAAATAACAGAGGAGCCGAAATTTTTTTCCGGCTAATCGGTATAAAACGAGACTATTTAGAAGCACATTATATATTACGTACCCGGGGCCGGGGCTTTTCATACTAGCGCCCTGGGTGAAATCACCATTAGGCACCCTTCTGAAAAAATGATTGTATTTTTTTTGTTTCCATAGATATTTATTATGAAACAATGTTATACACTATATCGTAATTTCATTGTATAAATTTTCTAATTAGGCATCTCATATGGTACTACCGCATAAATATTGATAGAAACTAAGTACAAATTAAAAACCGTTGTAGTGAATCAGTGGCGCAATTACGAGTGTTATAATATGGGAGGTGGTATAAAATGTATTATCCGATAACCTATAATTGTGAAAATCCTTCCAAAATCATATTTAAAGTGATCTATACTCGTATTTTATACTTTTATTATTTTCTTTAATAAAAACAACATATTTTATAAAAAAATCTAATTTCCTTTGTTTTTTTTTTTTTTAGCTAATTTTCATGAGTAGTTAATCTGTTTTTACATCTGAATATGGGTAAACCTTTCTTTGATGATCTAACCTTATCGCACCATACCAGTTGATAGTTACCGGTTAGGTTAGGTTATTTATCATATAATTATAATTATATGATAAATACTAACAAATTTTGTTAACGCGAAAAAATATTATTTTTATTGTTTTTAAATATTATTATAATTTTTGTACATTAGATAATGTGTTATGTAAAAAAGAAAGCCCGTGGGAGCGGATCCGTCCCCTATATTCCCCCCGTAATGACGCCCCTGTAGTGAATAAGTAATCGAAATTATATTATTTTATTACAAATTTGATTTATTAATATATGTTTAAATGATATTGGTTATTTAACAATTTATTTTTGAACCCTTTTTAAAAATATTCTATATACATATAAAAGTCGACACTATATACATCAAGGTAAAAATGAGAATACCATTACTTAAATTGCCTTTACGAAAATAAACTATTTTAATTAAAAAAATAATTTAGTTTTTCTACGAAATGACAAAAATATATTGTTATGTATTTCAAGGTAATGGCAGCACGAGTAAAGTTAAAATTTTTGTTTTTAAAATCAATAATTATTACAACTAAAAATATCAAAGTCTTATTCTTGTCAGTGTAGCGATCCTTTGTGATCAGCGCCCTGGGCGATCGCCCAGGTCGCCCATAGCTTTCGCCGGCCTTGTACGTACCTATCCAGAAAATTTGCTCAAATGTGTACCAAAAAAAAAAAAAAAATAAATTAAAAAATCCGGAAATTAATTCGATTTTAGATAATTATTTTCTCTGTCCCCTCGTCACACAAAATCCACGTTTTATATAATAGGTTGAAGTCTTGAATTAGAAACCCCGAAAAATCTGCTCTACCCCGGCCCTTATATATATATATATATATATATACTCGTATTTACATTGAATTTGCATGAAATCAGTATTATTATTATTATTTTCTAACGAAAGTCCTGCACGTTTTTATAGTTTAGATTTTTTACCGCTATATTGCATATTTCGTCTGTATTCCGGTATATTTTGATTTTGGTGTTCCGTTACGAAAAACATGATTTCGAAAAGCACACGGTTTCCCCGTATGCGATGATGTGTTTTACTAGTTTACCCGCAAGCGTTCCAAGTACCGAACTCGTGTTGTACCCGAAATGCAGTGGAGCAGTTCATATTTCTGAGAGATTATAAGTTCAAAGTTTTAGCTTTTGATTGTTTGTGTAATGGAAAAGACGTTCTAAACGTTTCTAGGCTGTATCAGTGCGTGAAATCGAAGACAATATCCCGATTTTTTTCGGTTAAAATTATTAGTTTCAACTTTGAACGGGTACAATATACGATGTGTGTGTGTGTGTGTGTGTGTGTGTTTAGGCAGGCATTCAGGTATGAAAAAGCGAATATGTGTAGGGAGAATGACTGCGCGTAATAAACATTATCGTCACAGTACGCGTTTGCACTATACGGTACCTAACATGTTACTGTACTGTCGGCTGTAGATCTTTTATTATTATATTATTTCGTTCAAATAAAAAATATAAAACGTTTTTGGGAAAAAAACTGACTTCGAAAAAAACGCACTAAAAAGTGTGAAATAATTCACAAAAATCTTGTCGAAGTCGGCGCCGGATTCCAAATTGACACACAATATCTCAATTATATCACTCCCAGACTAAACATAATATGTTAAAGGTACTTTATATTTAACGTACAATTACGCATAAATGCCGCAAAAATCATCAAAGTAACTTTAAAAAGAGGAATTTATATAATAAAAATTTAACTGGTTTAAAGTTTATGTCAACAATTGAACCGATTAAAATTCGACCTATAAGAATGTACACATCGTTATCGAGTGATCATCGCGAGTGTGTTTTAATTTTATATTTTTCCGTAACAGTACGTTTTGTCAGTAAGACTAATTATTTACATTTTATTTATTATTTTTTATCGCTATATAAACAAAAAGCGGCTCGATCAAAATGGAATCACCGAGGCGATAGTTATCTTATATTAAAAAATAAAGATTGCATCCGAATCGGTCCAGTGTAGCTTCGAAATAATCGCTGGACAAACATAAGAATAAAATAAAAAATACAAACAGGCCGAATTCAGAAACTCTTCCTTCTTCGGTGTCGGTTAAAATCAAAAATATTCGTGATCGTACTTTAGACTGTCTACCACGGAGATCTAATAAATGCGATAATTTTTTGAGATTTTTCACATGTCCGTGAGACACCCTGTACAGTGAAATCTATTTGGACCTCGTAAATAAAAATTCCCGGAGGCCACGGGCACGCACGTATCTAGTTCATATACACAATGGAGAAATACGCCACTGAACACTACTGATTGTACCTATTTATACATATAGTAGCTTAAGTACCATGTTGATACACGATTCAGTTTATGACTACAAGACGTCGTGGGTATTATAATATTATGTGCGTGCATTATAGATGGATCGGTCGCGAGACATTTCTCGCGGATGGGGTTAAGAGGTCGCGGCCACCGAGTGCGTCTGACGAGCAGCAGTGCGCATCGTATGGACGCGTAACATATTATTCTACAACAATATATTATTATAAACCGTTGTCGCCGTCTTCGTTATTATTATTCGGTATTAACGATGGTGCTTGGGCATATACGTAGGACGACGATATGTCATATTTTTTTATACACTATTTCATATAAAGAGACAAAGTCGTACCTACGTCCGTAATGACAAAATACTCAGGTAGGTAACCAATATACTGAACTGATTTTGAACAAATATTCGCAGATATTTTGTTTTGTATTTCTTGAGTGTTTTAATGAGGTTATTTCTCATTTCGATGGAATATCATCATAATCATCATCGCCATCGGATAGAGATAAAATCGATCAAGTGCCGGTATCCATGACAATTGCAGCGATAAAAATATTCTTAAAAATAAAATTCCAATCTCTGTTAGTTCCGATAATTTGGGTTTATGTAATTCGCACCTTAGGCAGAGTTTAAGCGCGTTATTATTTCGGAATAATGGAAATATTGTTAATTTGTTGAATGGAAAAATTATGATGTAGACATTTTTATAAAGTTATAAGGTTCTATCCAATTAAAAAAAAAAAACTCCGTGCAAATGATTGATGTCCATGGTTACAGAAATGTCCTAAATTACCTTGAAAACTAGAAAGAACGGACAATAATTTGACTTTTTCGAATGAGCCTGAGAAAATTTTCTCGGATTTTTGGAGAGAGAAGTGTGTAATAATAAACACGTCGAGTCTTTTAGGAACCTGGACTTTAAGAATTTCCAGAAGAAAACATGCCTTCATACCGCACATCCTTATATGACATTCGTCTGACTTACTCATCCAATTCAAATATTTACAGTTGCCTTTGGAAGTCTTTCAAAATTAAAAAAAAATAAATTACAAGGTCAAACCTTTACACATTTGTAGGAATAGATTTGTGTTCAGAATGTTTTTTTACACGGACAATGTTACATGTAAGCCCGTCGAGAACTGGAAGTGTTAAAACCTTATTGTGCATATATCCAGTTTATCCAAGTATATAAATTTATTTTGTATTTTTCGAAGCAGACCTCAGCGAAGTCGATCGAGGCAGCTATTTGTACGTATAGTTAAAAATAATTATAGCAAAGTTTTCGGGAAGTCATTTAGAATTAAGATTAAATTCGTCAATAGTTAAACAAAATATAAGTACTTTAATGTCTACACATTTTGAGATTTATGTACTCGTATATACAATACTATAATATTGTATTTTATTTTAATTGTTTGATCTTTACTTGAATGATTTAAACGTTCGAAATCATAATGAAATTTACTCCGGGCAAAGCCGGATCAGGACAGTAGTAGTATAATATATTCGTGTATATATATATATATATAATTATATACACAACTTTAACCTAAGTCATAGGTGTATCTGAAACGCTGAGTTTTCTCGTTCAATTTCCATGTAATAAAATTAATTTTTTACAAACATATATAATAATACGAGTTTGTGCATATCATATAATAATGCGAAAAAAAAATTATTCTTTAGACAACCACTATATTGCTAGATCGCTGACCTAACCTAACTTCATTATTTATTGCAAATATTTAACTGCGAGTAACTGGAATAAGACAATAGGTGTGATATACATCCACTTTCGTTAGAATTCATTATTTAATTGGAATAGTGTATTATATATTATATACATACATATATACAAGTATGCATATATATCAGGGCTCGCAAACGTTATAATAACGTTTTGATTATGACGTTATTATTGCAAAATATCTATTGAAATGAATATCAAAAACGTAACGGAAAAAATAAACACTAATTTTAAACTATCACAAATTAAAATATATCATAAAACGAAATAAGTATATATATATCAAAATATCGAAAACGAAAATATATATAATATTTGTATCCATATATTTTATTATAGAATTCGATGCTTTGATTAGGAACTGTACATTTTAGAATAATAAACCAAGATTTTGAATAAAAATGAAGTTTAATGAAGTACCGTTTATGAGATTTGAAAACGTGCGAATTACGTTTTTTAACATTTTCATAAAACTTTCTTTAACGAATTTTGAAATAAAAATGACAAGATACACATTTTTTAATGTATGTATTATTTGCATGTCGCAATATTATAAAAAGACAATAACTATTATATGTCGTATGGCATTCAATATAATAGAATATATCTAAACCGAATTGCATTAGTAAACAGCATGAAAATACTTTATGCTGTACCTCGTGCAATAATATAAATTAATTATGTCATTATTATTATTATTTTTTTTTATGTGTTATTTGTAAACATCTGTTGAAATAATAACGAGAAATATATGGCAGTTTCTATGAGAGCGGTCCAGAATATAAGAAGAATAGGACACTATTATACATACAGTTATTATTCGATTTTTAATTTTTTTTTTTTGAAAATTAATCACGATTGGCGGAAAGAACGCGATAAAACCTGATGAAGTTCTAATTGAACAATCCAATAAAAACGGACGTATAATAATAATTTTCTGTTTTCTAAATCCTAATAAACGTATCGAAATAGTCGAGTTCTATTATACTCGATGAGCAATTTATTACTATGTGTTTGATTTATATTTATATACGTAATATATTATTATTTTTATTCAATTTTGGTGATACAAATAATAATAAATATTAAATTCAAAATATCATATAAAATCGTTTATAGTGAGAACGAAGCTTCTATGGTTTATTTTAACGCCCCCGCCTCCCAACATCTTAAAAAAAAAAAAAAAAGAATCGAAAGTACACCGCCGAAAGAACGTGTGTATAAATCAGGTCGTATGACGTATATGATGCGTATGGGTCTTAATCGATACGATCGTTTTCTAAGTACGAAGAGGAAAAACGCGACGTCTAGGAGAGAAAGATATCGCGTACACAGTATTAATATTGGAGAAGCTCCGGTTGCGGCGGCGTAATGCGAATTGATATAGAGAAGAATGTCCCATCCAATAATCAGCAGACCGACGGCCGGACAGCTTTTACCCTCTTGAAATCGCTTGGCCGAAAAGTTCTTTTTTTTTTGCGCCCATAAATCATGATTAACAACAGCGAGCGTATCCGTGGGAACGCGAAATGGGGATACAATTATTATTATTATTATTATACAGAACGCGCACATAAAACACAAACGAAATATAATAAGGCGCGGCGCTCTGTATATACGCCGCGCCGTGTAGAAAATCGAATACAATTATATTCTGGACGCGACGCGTGATATAACTCTTACTAAGTCGTTTATAGTTGTCAAACGTGGCGTGAGTCCGGACGGTATACGAGTATTGTGTGTAGGGTCGCAAAAATTACTCATCATGATAACGAATTATTTCGTAACGTTTCTGGTCGGTACATCACAATTCATATAAAAATTAATAATCAATTCACAAAATAAACCAACAGACTGTAAAAAAAAAAAAAAAGGTAGCGAGCGCGGGCCGCGGGGTATTGTGGTAAGTGAACTACTAGGATAAAGATTTTAGAACATTGTTATTTTTGAAAGCAATTATAAATAATTGCATTCAATAAAACGATTCTGAGCGGTACTTCGGTGTAATATTATTAATTATTCATATTTCGTAATATAGTGTGTACATAGAATACATAATTTACGATTAATCGCACAGTACATCGTTTTAATATCATTTCTAACAATAAACCTAGGTTTAAAAATTTCAAGACTCTTGGACCGTTAATTCTGAACAAACGTAATTTTCCACAAAAAATAAAATACACTTTGTCGATAAATCCGAAATATTTATTTAAGGAAAGTCGTGACAAACGATATTCAAGATTTTTTTTTTGTATATATAATTGAAGTAACGTTCGTCTGACATTGTATGTCTTAAAACCAAAAATATTATCTCTTTTACGAATTAAATACCTTAAAATATATTATTTGTATAAATAGCCCAATATTGAAAATAATTTTTTCCCCTCTTACATAATATAAAGCGGATGAACAAAAAGTAGCTATATTCGAGAGGAAGGTCTTACGAAAGATATTTGGTCCAAAAAAATGATCGTGTAACAGGTCTGTGAGAGCGAAGGACCAATTTGGAGAATTACTCGGTGAAGCGGACATGGTAGCAACGTTGAAGAACAAGCGTATTAGCTGGACAGGACATATATGGAGAGCACAAAACCAAACAATCCGAGAGGCAACAAAATGGATCCCCAATGGAAAGAGACCACTAGGACGGCCAAGACAAAGAGGGGCAGACCGAGTTAGGAGTGACCTACAAATGCTAGGAGTTATCAACGGCGAAGAATTTGCTAATGACAGAGAATTATGGAGAGGTGTGGTTAGGTTGCGGTGAAGGGCCTGAATGGCCTATACTAAGCTAGGGGAGAATATTTGGTGAATATTAAACGTTTCTATTACCATTTGTTTTACAATTACGAAGAAATAACGGTAATCGATTTCGTTTTTATCGTTTTATGTATTTTTTCTGTAGTTTTTGGGTCTTATTTTAGACGCTTTTGAGAAAATCAGAAAATGACCTCTTTAAAGTATCAAAGAAATGCATTTCGTTATCGAAAACAAGCAACGACTGCAAAGCCCGGAGAATTTTTAGTAGAATTTTTAAGTACAGACTTCATAAAAAAAATCACATCATTGTAAATCCAATACATTCCTCGCTCCGCTCAGAATCTAAAAGCTAATTTGTTAAATTAAAAAAAAAAAATTTTTTTTAATATTACGTGACTCGGTAATTGTAAAATCGATTCAATTATATTAAACATTGTATTGTAGACATATTTTCTAACGTTATGATACAATAATAATACCTCTGCGAACCCGACAGTTGTTTTGAGGTGAGGTCGCATGCGTAAGCCACCCCATTTAACGTCACTTCCAAGTGACATGATTTTCACGAAAATGTAATCGAAAACCACAAAAATATATATTATATGGACTTGTCCGAATTTATCTATAGGAAATGTTATATTTGTGGTTTTCGATGTTAATAATAAATTGAAAACGTGTACGGTGGTTAACAGGGAGGGGGGTCCAGTCCATTAAACCACCAAGTTCATAAATCGTCATTATAACTCGCATTATGCGTATTGGAAATTTAATAGAAAATTTGTTTGACGAAAATTTGAAATTTAAACGCTTTTAGTAATTTTCGAATATATTATAATAATACGATACACCTCGTGTCATAAGTACTCAAGTTGTAGGGATTTAATAATTAAAATTTCAAATTTTTATTTAATTTAATTATTATACAAACGTTTATGACGGGAAGATATTGGTATTTTTAAAATGATATATTATTTTGTGCAAAATTCATCGAAATGTTTCGAGTGATTTATGTATTTTGAAAATTCAAACCAAATATTTGTTTTGGTGATAATCGGATGATGTGTCGGCGTATTTCGCGATTTTTCTGTAGTTTTTCTTCGAGCTCGAGAATACCGAAAAACGTACGTCGAACACAAAACACCCGTTTGTGATTATCCACCAGAAACTAGTACCTATATAAAAAATATATATAGAAAAATGATACAATTGTGCAATCGTTATATGCGTTCACCTACGCGACCTAATTTAAAATTATTCTAGAAACTCGTCAACAATAAAAATTATTGTACGAACTCGTGGAAGTTATCGTTTCTACAACACGACCGACCGGTCCACTGTGCAATAGAATTCGGTTGCACACCAGGTACGTTACAATCATAGACGAACACGGAGTTTTACGTTTGAGTGTGCCCGGCCTTTTTTGTAGTTATTTTTTTATAATATACAGGGGAGGCTATAAACAAATTCACCCGATTTGTGCGTTTTTTTTAGCTCATAATTGTCTTCCACACACTAAAGTCAAAATATTTTAAGTATCCAACACTTGTTTACTAAAACCAATATTATAACCAGGGCTCTCATTTGAAAAAAAAATAATGTTTAACGTTTTAACGTTTTTTATCGTTATTTACCTTTAGTGTTTATCGTTATGGTATATTTTAGCGTTATGGATTATTTGTGTTTAACGTTAAAGAAAGTTTTATCGTTATATAATATTTACGTTTTACGTTTATCGGTATTTTAACGTTATTTGGTTTAATATCGATTTTTTTTCCAAATAAATAAATCCATTCATATTCCATAGACTATAGCACGTTTTCAAATCTCATAAACGCATTGTACTTCACTAAACTTCACTGATTATAAAAGTCCTAATTTTTATCCTTAATTTTTTGATTTTATACATTTTTTCAGTGAGAACCTTGGTTTATTTTTGACATTATATTCCAATGCAGAATATTTTTCTTAAAATGTTTATTATATTACCAACAGAAACTTTCCTGACTAGCTGACATCTTCTCAGACACGTATCTTTAAATAATTTTTACGCGTCCGTGTGAACCCAGCCTTATTATAGAACTATAATAAACCTACACCATAAGCTTATATTTTCCGTAGTAAATTGGATACAAATATTAAAATAACGTTAATTCTATTTTTCGTTTTTCGATATTTTGACATATAACGTTAATACCTTATTTCGTTTTATGATATATTTTAATTTGTGATAGTTTAAAATTAATATTTATTGTTTTCCGTTACGTTTTTTGATATTCATTTCAACTGATATTTTGCAATTATAACGTTATAATCAAAACGTTATAATAACGTTTGCGAGCCCTGATTATAGCCTATTGTATAATTATTATTTTTTTACTTTAGGATGTGCCTTGGCACACCCGGCACAATCCGTAGATCCGCCTATGGTTACAATCTGCATTCGTGTTTCATTACAATTTCTTCAAAAATCTTCTTTTTTTCCCCCCTCTATTTGCAAACGAATAAGACAAAATATTAATCGTATACACTCGCACGACGATGTAAGTGAACGTTGTCGTTTTTTTTTGGTTTTATACGATCGCAGGTCACTGTTGAGATATAAAAATTGTTTTTCGACATTCTTTCTTTTCGAATTTAAGTACCCGGTTCGAGCGATTACGTTCGTGCGTACACTCTAATAACGGAGGGGAAATGCAAGGGGATTACTAATACCAACAAATGAAACGCCGTGTATTAATTTAATATCGGGGGTAGGTACCCCATACGTAACATTCGGGATATGCCGAACACGATAATATTATGGTAGCCCGAGAAAGGTATTTTTTTGTTTAAGGGCGGCCGTCCTAATAATAGCCCTATACAATTAATGAAATTGTACGGTTTAAACAACGAATCGTATTGAGACACACCCGCGACGTTGTTTCAACGATAGTCAGGACTGCCATTATACTAAACAACTTTTAAACGACGGTTGAGGATATTAAGAGTTCTTTTTATAAACCAGTTTTCCTATAATCGCTGATAAACGGTTTGGAACTGTTTCAAACCACTACTTACACGTAATTGCAACTGTCGAGATTTTACGCTCGAATTTCTGTATCTGGTGGACGTTTTGTGTTATTATTATTTTTTTTCTTTTTTGTCCGTCCAGGTTCGAGTATTTTTATCCGATTGTTTTTAGTATTCACTATGTAGTCGTAGTGTTCGATATAGGTTTACCGAAAATTATTTAAAGTGAACTTAATATAAAAAGAGCGAGAGGGGGGTTCAGTTTGTTATATAACAACACGAAAAAACGCACTATTTTTCTTACTTCGTGTCAATGGCTTTTGTCTTTTAAATATTGTAGTTACGCAAAGTGTTTCCAAGATAAAACTGTCAAGTCCGCCCTTTCTTTTATTCTATCCATTTGGTATATTATGTCTTTAAAAAAATACCGATTTCGTAATTCCCGCAACACAATATAATGTACCTATGAACGCGTGTATATGTGCGTTTTCATAAATATTTTAATATTTCGAGCACATTTAATATTATGTCATGACGAATAGTCGACAGGTTTATCGTTTACACGCAATTTATACCATTCAACTTGCAACGACATGAAGTTTATGAAATAATTTCTTATGGGCGCGTTTAACTATTATTGCAGTTGTATAGATTACAAAAAAAAAAAATTGTTTATAAAAAGTACCTATTTATAAAAAAAATTAACAAATACTATAATTATAATCGAGTAATATAATATAAATCGATTTTCTTTAGTTACATTCATGTAAATAATCTTTTCCGATTAAAAGCACTAGCCCTGCACTAGTAGTAGCACGTCTGCATTGATAATAATGTGCCATCGATTTATTTTTTTTAATATCAACCACAATAATGTATTCATTTGGGTATAATTATTGTTTTAAAAATCAAACCTATCTTAACCAATGACTCCGGACTGGAGGATTTATAAATAACGAATATATTTATTTAAATTATTACCAAAATAAATATTCGCATTTTATCGATCGTCGAGATAGAATATAGGTACCTAATTAAAAAACAAATTTTCTTAGGCGGTATACGTATGCGATATAAAATAATTAAATTCAAATCGGAAAACGATTAGTTGCCAATGCATATACATTATACTTATATATACTAATATATATTATATATTAATCATAGATATTAATAATATTATTTTTATCTTAATAAGATTTCAGTAAAATTTCTAATTTTAAATTAAAAAATAAGTTTCTAAAAATAATAATAATAATAATAATAATATGTATTAAATCATATATATATGGAGACATACAAGTATATAACAACACTCAAAAACGTGTCCCATTAAAATATGCAATACACCAAACCTCCTCCCTCTCACGAACATACAATTAAAAAACCGAAATCATTAAAAAAAAAAAAATGTATAGTATATAAATTTTAATGAATCATTAAAAATATACTGTAAATAATATAATATCATTTTTCTTTACACTCAAAAAGTATAAATACATTATTTACATAATTATAATTATTGATTTTTTTCATGTTTTATTGAAAAATTATTTATTTTCTATCGAAATACGCATTTATTCGCAGATTTTTTTAATCAAAATATGGATTTGTTCATAAATACCCATATTATGCGAAATAAAATTTAATGAATCTGATTCTATGTCATACGAAACGAATTTATAACTTTGTCTGTAATGTACACGGCTAAAAGAAAAAAATATGAAAAAGACATAAACATCCTAACCCTAATTATGAATTATCTATATTAGAAAATATATAAAACGTATTTTTTTATCCAATAAATCGCTATTAATTTATTTAATCGTTACATGTTTTAGCAATACAAATGTCTACGAATACATTTATTTATACCAAAAATTATGATCAACGAGTGAAAAAGCATTTTAAATATATTTATTTAATTTTAATTTTAACTGAAATTAAAATAATAAGAAATATTTAAAAGGTATTTTTACTGATTTATACGCAAAAACAATAACATTAAAATAAGTATGATAAAATGTAAACGAGTAAAAATCGTTTTAGTTGCTTTGAACAAAATTATTATTTATTATTTTAGGTATTCTAGGTAAAGTCAAAACTTCAATTTACTGTAAATTCAGTATATATATATAAATATATATGTGTACAATGTTATATACCAGATGAGTTCACAGAACGTAAATTATATGATAAGAATTTAAAAAAAAGTTTTAACGAGATGGTAAAAAGATAATGTGAGACATATAGAAGCCCGGGTAAGGCCATAACCCAAGACATAAATAACTGGATTTTCGGGAAAGTAATACCCCCGGAAGACGAGAAGGAGAAGACACTTATAAAACGTATAAAGAAACGTATTTCACGTGAAATCTATAAAAACAACGCGACTTTAACATTGCAATGCATATTAGGTACATAAAATGAAAACAAAAACAATTGTAAGACAAAATATCGTATATTGATTAATATCCAATGATTAACGATGAAGACCAATAAATTTAGCAGTAGGTACAATAATTTTTAAACAATTAAGTCTTCCCCGTTAAAAATATAATAATCGATTTTTTTACATTAACTTTTTATTTCATAAAAATAGAAATAAAAATTAATTATATCCTCTGATGTAGGGATTCTTCACGCAAGTATTTCCGATTTCCTGCAAATCTTCAATATACCTACTCTTATGTGAGACTGATCAAATTTTCATCATAACTTTCAATAGAGACTCGCGTGATTGTTGTCGACTAGGCGTCGAGCGTCAACAATGACGTTAAACGCGTGTTAATATAAATCGACCAATGCACAATAATATTATTAATTGAACTTTTGGTCCAGGTGGAGTTAACCCCCAAAACCCCCGAATTAAAAAAAAAAAAGAATTTAAATACTAAAACGTGTTTGTATTATTTGTACCCATTTAAGATTTTTTTTTTACTTTCTATAATATTGTTATTTTCTGTTACATTTTATCTCGAAACATGCGATATAAAAAAAAAAATGTTTAAAAAATAACTCTCTTCGTGTTTGAGCTGGTATCATGCGAAATCTATTGAAAATATCGAGATACGGTTTGTTTTCAATCTGTCGGTAATAGTTTGTTGATCATTTTAAGTTTTGTTTAATGACAATATGACCGCAGGAAGTTACTCACCGCTGCAGTGTTAGTGGCTCAGCGTAATAGAACATGTGTGAGTTGTAGAGAAGAGGAATACGCAATAGTGATTCCGATACCGATTATAATTATATGATTAGTTATTTTTTAATAACGATACTTGTAATGGAGTTCCATTTGTAATAGATACGCGTATACATATTCGTAAAAACAAAACAAGTGCACGGCTTGGATCCCGTGTAGTTATCTAACTACTTAGAAACAATCATAAGCGTTTGTTTCGTTACGATAATTAACAAATCGCAGGGGCTAAAAGCCGATAGTGTTGATCTAAGAACAAACGGTTTCTCGCACGTTCAACTATGCGTCGCTTGCTCTCGAGTCACCAGTCCTACAGAAGGGAAAACGACGACGAATATTGTTTGTAAAGAAATTCTGTGAATAGCATATTTTTTATCTATCTGTAAACAAAAACAGTATGACATTATGATGAAGACGAAGTCACGGGCATCGGCCAGACTGAGGGCGGCAAGCCCTTCCGAAGAGCTTACGTTTAATGCAAAGGTGCTTTAAAAAAAAAAAACGCCGATAAAAATTGACGATAATTGAAAAGCTGAGTTATTCCGTTCAAAACTGGGGCAATTCAACTAGTGTATAATGAAATCGTTGAAATATTACGTATTTCAATTAAAAATAATAGGTTTAAAAAAAAAAAATTAATTATATAGATAAATCATTATCAGAATCGAATGATAATGAGGTGTGAGCGCCGAGACACGATTGATGATTGTCGAGACAATTAAATTGTGCAGGAGAAAAACGATGTCGTGGAAATTGGACGCCCGAAGCCGCGGTGCCGGATAAGAGGATACCTTTTGATAATAAACTACCGATATAGTACAGATATGTACGTTAGAGCAATACAAACGCGAAAAGCAGAATAGTTTCTGGTGTGCGGATGCGAGGGATGAGTCGATAGGCCGGTGGCTATAAATATTATGTAATAATAATAATAATAATAATAATAATAGTGGCAAAGCGGTAAACCCTGTGTTTGGCGAGCTGTAATTCATTTTCGTTGACCCCATTGTACACGAGAGAAAAACTCGTCGAAATTTCCCAAAGGTGCCCTATTTATACACCGACACAGCAGCCCGTCGGACGCACAAGATCGAAAGACCCTGCAGGGTCTCGTAGAGTCGTACAGACTCATCGTATCCAGCAACGGAGACGGTACGGGGAGAGGAATATAATATGACAATACCGCATAAACTCGTGTGTTTTCACATACATATATAACATTTATACGCGTGCCTCGACCACTCGATCAACTGTTTGATTCTATTACTCCCAATACGCCTTTATTTTTCAGTATACTTATATACTATTATACACATCACTGCAAACACCACGACCCTCGCGCAGCATTTTTCACCCATCTTTATTATTATATATCACTATAAAACTTATATTACATATACGCGTATCATATTTTATAGCCCGAAGGGTGTTTTTGGGTCGTCCGTCCAAACGCCTCCTCGGAATTTCACGATTGTTATTTTTTTTAACGTTTAAAAATATTTCCTACGCGTTTTTTTTTGCTTTCTTAAATTTACAACACGCCCACGAAATTACTCTGAGCCAAATGTTGAGTAATATTTTTAAATACGCGAGTATCGTTAGCGGACGCAGAGTTTGTGCGGAGTGCGCGGCCCAAATGGAATAAAAAAAATACTGTGTCGTTTATTAGGCGATTATTGTCGAAAATAATAATAATTATTTTTATTGAAATAATTGCCAAATAAATTTATTAACCGATTTGAATTTAACTATAGTCATGTTTGAAACACTCATTAAAAAAAAAAAAAAAAAAATGCTTTTTCACTCGTTGATCATCATAATTTTCGGTATAAATATCTGCATTCGTAGACATTTCTATTGTTATAAAAACATGTGACGATTAAATAAATTAATACTGATTTATCGGATAAAATATACGTTTTATATACTTTATAATATAGTCAATTCATAATTATTAGGGTTAGGATGTTTATATCTTTTTCATATTTTTTCTTTTAGTCGTGCACATTGCAGACCAAGTTATAAATTCGTTTCGTACGACATAGAATCAGATACATTAAATTTTATTTCGCATAATATGAATAAATGCATATTTTGATTTAAAAAAAAAAACTGCGAATAAAATGCGTATTTTGATAAAAAATAACAAAGTATTCGGTAAAACTTGAAAAAATCAATAAATATAATTTTGTAAATAATGTGTTTGTATTTTTTGAGTAAAAAGAAACAATATATAATTATTTACAGTATATTTTTAATGATTCATTAAAATTTTAAAATATCCTATTTTTTTTTTGCATATTTGTATTTTTTGAGTAAAAAAAAAAAAAAATTGTATATTAATTTAGAGTATATTTTTATTTAATAATAAAATTTTAAAATGTCATTTTTGATTTTTTTAAGAACATATTTTGATATTTACTGGGCACATTTGCATGCAATATGGAATATTTTTAGTGCTTTTAAGGTCATAAAAAAACCTAACCCTGCTCATAATGATCATCACCTTTTGATTATTTCTGGACGTTTTACTGTTGTACGTTATTGTTGATTGTTATTCAATATATTTGATCGAAAACACACATAAATACGATATTGTATATTTGACGTCTCTACCACCAGAGCTAGATTGTTTTTTTGTTTTATGGATAAGTCCTTTTTAGTTTTATTTTACATATAGATCACCATAATTTGCAACACTTTTTAAATATGACTTCAAATAATATATGTTTTCAACATTTCCAAACGTTGTTATTTCATTAAATAATAAAAAAATAAACCTCCAGTAATAATATATTTTTTGACATTTTTTTATAAGACAATATTTCCCAATCTTAAACAGTTAACTCCAAGTATTTACCAATAAGGTCGAAAATTAAATAAGTTCTACACTACCCGCAAAAGCATTAAAATTATTTTAAACGTTTCATCCTGATCTTTTTCCGAAAGCAAAATTGGCGTTTAACAGTTAATTATTTTTTACATAACCCGTGTGGAATATAATAGGAAAAATTATTTTCTCGACGCTGATACGTGTTTTGTATTTTCTGATCCAGGCTACTGTTCTAGAGCTACAGTTTTATTTGTCGGAATAATTTCGTTATTTTTCACATGGTGTAACTATATGCGGATAAAAAACATAACCGCGGTCAGTCGAACGGTTATACGGACCGAATTACCGGAGGGGCTCGGACGGAATAATATTCCAAATCGCAGGGCGCGTGCACGCGTAATTGTCCCAGCCGCATAATACATATTATAAATAATCTTTAGAGGTATAATACGTAGTGTAACCGATAATCGTGCAGTAAAGGGTGCCGAATTCGTATTATGTACACGTCTATATAGAATATAATACGTTATTTTACCCTCGGAGACACGTTTAGCCGATTATGAACGAAAGCCCTGAAAAAAATTACATAGAGCCTATAATAAATTACGGCTTTTTGATGGTTTTCTACGGTCGACAAAACACGAAAACACGTAAAAGTCGTTTTGATAAAAGTTTTCGGAATAAAAAAAAATTTAATTGATTTAATGTCACACACTTTTGATGTTAGACATCAAATTTTCAAATAAAACAATTCCTGTATAAGTACCGTTTACAGATTTTAGGAACGCTTATACCCGATATAATACCGTTTTGGCGCTCTAACTGTGTGTCTATGTATAAAAACGAAAAAAATCGTCATACAAATCCATAATATTGTTATTAAATTTTAATAATATTGGAACTATTAAAATGAATAAAATATTTGACTAGACGGTACGACATCAATATAGGGTCGGTGAGAATAAAATGTATAACTCGCTAAGAATTTCCAAAGCCATATAGCTGAAAACTGTGATTAGTGAATTACCTAAACGACAGTGATTTTTCGGGTTTAGGTAATTCTTAGACTTTTCTTAGAAAATACCAAAAATATAATTTATGAATAAGAAAATTGTTTTCCCACTTAGATTACGTTAAGATTATTTTAAGTCGTATTTATGAATGTATCTGTTAGTATAGACGACTATGATATGATTCAAAAACAAACTTTTTCAACACATATTTATGTGTGTATCAACATACAGTCCATTTCAATAATAAAAATAAAGTGCAATTACAAAAAGTACAAGTACTTTATGAAAGTTAGGTTACCTACTACAATACTAACAAGAGCAAAAACGCCATTGGTCGTAGATTCTGTAAAAAAACCACGCATTAGTTTTTATACTAAAAAAAAAAATACGTCTATGGAATACACTTACAAGGCGCATGTCATTCTGTAAGGATTTTTTTTTTTGTTTGTTTTAGGTCGTTATCTGCAATTTATTACTTTTCTGGTACAAAATTTTAATTTAAAACGAAGTAAAAATCACTGGTAATTAGATAATTTTTTATTTATTTATTTATTTTCTACATAATATTAGACTCTAAAATAATAACGGTTTATATTATATAGTTTTACATTGTATAAGCGTAAAATCGTCGCCTTAAGGAGCGTAAATAAGATCGTTTTATTATGTAGTGTCAATTATAATAATATAATCGAGTATTTCGGTAAATTATACACGTGCACGATACATTACACGTTATAGGTAAACCGAATTTGTTGTTTTATTCGTGTATTCGTGTAGTATTTTAGAAACGTTATAACGAACAGCTGTTATGATAAAATTGTTCGTTTAACACGGCGTTTGACTTTTGCCTGTATAATACGTATATATATATATATACGTATTTTGTATTATGTTATATCTACTAGAGGTAAGTTTGTTTAAAGTTTGAAAACTGTCGAAGAACTTTAGTCTGGGGAGAGGGCTGACGCGTAAGGCGAAACTGAAAGAAATCGAGTAGTTTACAGACGTGTTTTATACTTAATTGCGTAATATACGGGGAGGGTACATAGTAACTTTTTTTGTGCAGCGTCGCGGCATAAACGTTCCGTAATCGAATATTTCGCTGGTGGCTGCGTATTATTATTATTACTATAAAACGATAACGTGTTGCGCAGGACATACGCGTATAGCAATGTATATTAAATTAAAATAACAAAATAAATACCGTCGAATTTAAATCATTGATTCGCCTGATTTCAAGTGGAAAGATGTAGAATAATGTCCGAGCACTACATTTCTATGACGTATGCCTCATCATAAACACTCCATCATTCACAATTTTTTTCTTCATATCCGATTTCTCGTCAGTATAACTTTATATTTATTTTGATACAATACAAGTGTACTTTAACTGATAAATTAACAGATAATTTAATAGTCGGGAAGAGACCACGAGGAAGACCGAGACAGATATGGATGGACCGCGTGAAAAATGATTTAACAAGAGTCAGCAAGAGTAGAGGGCTCAGAGAACAGAAATCGATGGAAAGATTCGGTAGAAAAAGCAAAATAAATAAATAAAATAGAAAAATGGAGGGAATTAAAATAATATTACGTCAACGCATTATCAAAGAATACGATTTTTTTTTTATATATATATATTAAACCACTAGTAGCGCCAAAACCACAAAATCCCCGTGTACGCCGATAAAAGCAGACACATTTGTTAGCCACTCCGGTCTACGACCATCAGTCATCAGTGATGGTAAACAGTGACAAAAGTCGGTCACCGCGATAATGGTGACAGCGACTTAAATGTTACCGTGACTTTTGATATTGACTGGTCACCCCATTCGTTTTGCTTCATAATCACCATCATAGAGTATTACACTATTTTAACTATGGTAACCACAAGTCAGTGACGGTATTTGGGGAGGGGCATGAGGGTGCAATTGCACCCACGATGATTCTTTGGAGGGGGCACAAGTATCATTTTGCACCCACATGCAACAGACAAAAATATTTGAGTAAACCATCTATTGTGATGCAGTACTGCAGTGCTATTCAGCACAGACTCCTAAATACTATTAGTACTTTAAAGTGGTCATTTTTCACATTTAAAAACACGGTGATTGGTATTTAGTTATTAATATACCTTCATCGTATGTAGTATTGTGTTAAATATATTCACGTACAACGAAAACTGTTTTTAAAAATATACATATTGCAATATTTGTAAATTTTATTTTCATCATTCATTAGTTCACAATTATAATTTTCTTCGATATATTTGTTTACTGGTCGCAAATCACTGTTTACTTCTCTTAGTTTATACTGATTACAATCCAAGGTATATTCTTCACTATTTAGAGCAACTGATAACAGTCACCAGCCACTGCAAAACACGAATCAAGATAGACTGGATGCCGAACGAAGCTTCTTATCACATAAAATATTGAATCCCAAAAGTGCTAAGGCAGTCAGCTGTTGTGTCAAGACCACTAGCGCTCTCATACCAAATTATTTCCTGCGCCTACATAAAAACTGCCACTAATGCTACTCATTTACCAAGAATTTAGGAAATGATTATCGATTATTTATCATTTACCAAGAATTAAGAAAATTTTATAGCGATTACCTACTGATTTGATAATAAACGATTGATAATAGTTGTCAATACTAGGGAATAAGGTAAGGTAGTAGTAATAAATCGGTACACAAAGAATCCACTAGAGCTGAATGTTAAGCTAGTAGCTTTGACACACCAAAAGCACTCTCGTGATTCACTTTTTTCGTTCTCGTTCTGCATCCAGTCTTTCTCAGTCCGTGCTACAAAACAAAGTAGTATATTACATTGTCGCCAACATTGTAATTTGAGTTACGTAATAATAATAATAATAGTTACACGCAATGTAACCCCATTAGTCAGTAGTCACCATTTATCCTCGTGTCACCGTTAATAATTTTTTTTTTCTTCATTGTCGCGGTGACTACCAAACAGCGACACCGTCGTCGCGGCGACAGAGTAACGGCGACGTGACTTTTTGCTCATCACTACCAGTCATTTCGTGGCCAGCGCATTGTGTCTTATTATAGTCGGGTGAATGAAAAGTGGCCGCTGGCCAATACGTTAGCAACCTTTTTCCTAGGGGTCCTCAAAATCAGTAAGAAATTAAAAATCTTAAATGCGTTATCATTTTGTTGTTATCACGTAATATACAGCTATTATAACCTATCGTGTAAGAGTATTAGCACGTATAATATATTCTGTGATTATAATATCAATGTTATCACGATTTTAGCACGTATAACTGAACTATTTTACCCCAACCTGACGTGTTTTCGCCACCGGGAGCGTAAAGATCAGCGGCCACTTTTCATTTACCCGACTATAGTCCGTGATCTCTGTTCGTCGTGTAATCTGCGGTTTTTGGCGAACGAGCAGCGTTCGGGACCGATTCGTATACGGAGCAAACACAAACACTATACGATATTAATCCGACATACGTATACACGTATTATTATTATTATTGGGTAAAGCGGTGAAAAATGCTCGTCCCCGTCGGCGGCGCGTACACGAGCAGCAGCGTCGCAAGTGTGCGGAAAAGATAACCCCTCCCCCCCCCGATCCGCCCCGTGCCGTCGGTGCGGTGCGGTGCGGTGCGGCCGGCCGGCCGTTGTCTCGTGGCGGAGACGACGTTAGTTGTCGGGGCGCGCGCGCGTAGAGGGCCGGACGACGAGAAGAAGAATGCGACGACAAACGATAGCCGATTACCGCCACCGACCGACGCCTCGGAGCTTAGTAAACCGACGACGGGGCGGGCGCGCGGCCGTCCGTCGGGAGGAAATCAATATCGGCGGCGGCCGGTACGCTTGACGCGTTGTGGTGCCGCGTACGGATCGTCTATAGTTTTGTTGTGGCCACGCACTGTTTCACTTGTAAAAGACCGAGTGTTATTTGTACGCGGATTTGACCAGTGTGCTCGGTGGTGACTACAACGCGTGCGGCGTACGTACACCGTCCGTCCGTCCGTCCGTGTGTGTGTACCAGGGCCGTAGACACGGGGGGTTTAGGGGGTTCAAACGCCCCCTTGAACATCGGATACTGGATGAATTATCTAAGAAACCGAGATAAATTGATATATTGTTATAAATTAATTATAATATATAAAAATAATATAGATCATTCACACTTTCTTGATGTTTACCTCAATATTATAACTAATAATGACCTCACATAGGCCATATTAAATTTCTATCTATAGCACTGAACCCCCCACCCCATATAAAAATCCTATCTACGGCACTGGTGTGTACGTTGCGAGGAGTCTGCGCGCGTTCGGCGTAATACGCATCAATCAGCCGCGGCGCGGGACTGTGCCCCGGGGCGGTGGCGGTGTCCGGTGCCCGGCGGCGGCCGGTCCGCCGCGGATCAAACGCGCATTAAATTCCGTCGCGGGAAAAACGAAGAAAAAATAAATAAACGACGCGAAACCGTCCCCCGTGTCCGTCCGCCGTTTACTGCTTTGCAGGTACACGGCGCGCGCGATTAAATATTTACTCGGATTTCTCGTGCGCGCGTGTTGACGCAGGACCGCGGGTTTTAGACGTTTCGCCCCTTTGGAGCAAACGTCATTTTAGCGCCCTTAGAAAAGTTTTATGAGGAGGGCGAGAGGATTTTTTTCAAAACTCAAATTAACTATAGGAATGTGTAATCGATGAGCAGCTAGTCGACTCTTTACAACAGTGTCGGCCAGTGGCGCCGAACTATATTTTATCAACCGGTTCAATTATCCAAAAAAATACACCCACCCACCCACTACAAAACAGCATATAAATTTAGAACCCTCTACCCCCAAAAAAAAACAATATACTCAACTTTAAAGAGTGCCTGTATATACTATATACATTGTATAGGCTCTCTACACAACACAAATATAATTGTAACACGTTCATTTCTATAATAAAATAGTTTGTCTTGACAATATAATATTTTAAAATTATATACACCCACCCACCCCTAAATTTAACCGGTTCAATTGAACCGGCTAAGTATAGCGTTCGGCGCCACTGGTGGCGGCTATCCTATACCTCAAGTGCATCGACGGATACACACGATTTTTGGGTGGGTGTGTGGGTGGGTAGGTGGGTGACTGCTTGACATATTATAGGTATAGATATACATAATATAGACATACATACGGTACTTGCTGTATTGCACTAATTAACGGAATTCAGTCGACAAATCTCTACGCTGGTTGCTGTAGCAGTAATGCAGGCACGAGACACGCAGCATGCACTGACGCTGCCTGGGGCAATTGTCATGGCGATGCATTCTATTAGAACATATAAATACGTATTGAATCAGATTTCTCCTACCTATTTCCCGAACAAATATGCAAACGCATAGGCGTGACTACGGTGGCAGCCTAGGGTGCGTGGGCTGCCCCTGCAATTTTAGAAAGGCGCCGGTCAACCGAGTTAAAAGTCGGTGATTTACAACTTTTATTTAAAAAAAAAAATAAAATGTCTTCTGAATTGATGCACTCGTTTATTTATGATTCTTATCGCAAATCGCAATATAATATCGTGTAATTATTATGCTTTTTTTTATTGCATATGGCATGGTATTGGTGAACCACCAATACCATAAAATTATTCGGTAATAAAATTATTATGTTGGTACCGGGTAACTGTCAAATGCCAACTGGTACAATTTATGAGAAATATGAATTACTTTTAAAACTATTGACGGCAGATAATTTTCGTAGACATGGCAGGAAGTGGTGGTGACGACCACACCCGACTTCTGAAAAACCCAGTATATAAAGACTGCCATACACTATCGCATCTATTATTAGATATTGACGATATCATTTCTCAAACACAGACATACTGTTAAACCGTAATCCGTAATATTATTCCGTGTTTTTTCGTATTTATGTGAAGTCTTGACTCTTGCGATGATGAATATTTTATTTCGGTGTATTAAGGTGGCGCCGGTCATTAGCTAGGCTGCCGCTGCGGATGAAGTCTAGTCACGCCTATGTGCAAACGCGTAAAGTCCCGAGTCTTGCTCATCATACACAAACCATTTAAACGATCTTTACCCGTAATCGAACGAAGCTACGTTTCTATACCTCTTCTCGGTATACTAAAACATCTTTCTTTTGTGTACGTTGTTATGGGACGCGGTGATTTTCAGTACTTGAAAAATTGCAGGATAATACTCATAACGAGCCGAAAAATCGACAAACGAAATCTCGACATCACATTGAGATTCAACCGAATTTTTATCAATCCAATACTGATGATACCTACCGAATAGCGGATTCCTCCAAAATAATATATTCAATTTGATAGTGTTCGCAAATAAGATTTATAAAATTGGCCCCAACATTTCTTTAACCCTCATTCAGAGCCGTAGCGAGGTGCATCTTGGCAAGCCAATGATTTTTATACCCTCACCCCATCGCCAATTACATATTAAAAAATGTAACGAGCCGCGGGGTGTTGTGGATATCGCTTAAGTGAATTACTTGGATAAAGATTTTAGAGTTTTGTTTTTATTTTAAATTTGAAAGCAACGATAAGTCATTGCATTCGATAAAACGATTCTGAGCGGACCTTACTTTTCTCGTAAATATAGTCTAAAGTTACATATTTCAGGTTTCTATGGCTATTAGTTTCAAAATTACGAAGAAATAAATAACAATCAATTAAGACGAAATTGCATTTTTAGCGTTTTTGAGTTATATTTTTAGGTGCTTTTGAGAAAATCGAAAAATGATCCCTCTAAAGTAGTACCAACTAGATGCGAATTGCAGCCGGAAACAAACTGTGACCGAAGAGATCGGAGCACTCCTTCTGGTCAAAAATCTGTACACAGGATAGAAAAAAAAAAAAAACATCATTGTAAAAACAATACATTCATCGCTCCGCTCAGAATCTAAAAAAACTATAAATTCGTAAAAAATGTTTAATTTTTATTTATAAATAATAATACATAATATATTATACTGTGTAATCTTAAATGTAATTTTGAATGAAGACTTTAACATAATATAGATGTTTTTAATTTTCAAATTTCCGTGCTTCTTTTTTTATGCGAATTCGTCAATAATATTATCATAATTGATTTTTGTTGCTAATTCACGTTCAATGGATATTATTCCCATGTTTGTCAGCCTCTTGTGTTTCATTGTTGATTTTTAATAATTTTTCGTTTATATATTACATACTAACCGCGCCAATTTGTAAGTCATGATGACGGGCTATTATAAAATCAAATTTATATTTATTTAGGTTAGGTTAAGTATTTATTTCTTCCTTTGAGGAGATATGGTGATGTCTTCTACGGTACTGCAGGTAATATCGCCTCATTTTAATACGAAGGGATTAAACTCATTTGCCAACGGGAAATGAATATATAATATAATGGCAAACAGATACACCACCGCATGTCTTGGTGCACGATTTTCGTAAAATTCAATAATTTTTATTTGCAAACGCGAACCATTCTACGATGCCATACCGACGACATTAATAATATTTACGTACATCGTCGTACCCTTTTGTATTATAATAAACCGTACTTGTTTGCACAGGTCGTGTCGTTTCCTAATAATATACGTCGTATACATTATAATATTTGTCTTTGATCCGCCAACTATATGGAAAGCGTATCGTTTTATTTACTCAGTTTTCCCCGAGTGCGATTATAAAGCAGATAGTCGTGGTTTTGAATAATGTATGTGGCCGTTGTCATTATCCTTCAAAAACGTGATAAATTTTTTCTGTCGCAGTACATTTTCATTAAAAAAAATAATAAAAATAAAAATCAGAACGGGTACAATTTTTTTTACAGATTATTTGATTTATTCGAATTATCGTAATTCACAATTATTGTTCAACATATATATTGTTCAAAAATAATCAAAATAAAATTGTTATATATAGATATATGTGTGTGTGTGTGTATACTGTTACTAAATTTCACAGGAGGGAAAGAAAATACCAATTCGTTTTTAATGGAATACTTGTATCTCTCAATGAGTTATAATTTTCAGTAAATACTTCTTCTCCATTTTGATCCAATCGAAATGGGGTTAAAAAAAAACCTAACAATATAATTATGTAGTTCACGAGAGCGGACTCGGCTAGTGTAATTAAAACGTTTATTTTTAAAACTAAATTTAAATTTTAGTAATGTATATTTTATGAAATGTCTATAGCAATAGTCAACGAAAACAGATCAATCGTGAAAATTCAATTTGAATAACGCGGCCTGAGATGTTAAGCCCTTCTTCTATAAGAAACCAAGCTAAAGCTAAGCCTTTAAAGCCACTTTCCTTTCTGCCTGTGCCTAAATGATAACAGTATTATTTCAATTTGGTTTTTCATCTTCGGCTTTAAAAACCGAATCAAGGCCCATTACCGTAATATACTTTTGCTTCCATATATCCCTATCCGTTGCTATTGTTTCTCCTTTTTCTATTCCAATTTCTATCAGATCTTTCTTAACTTTGTCTATCCACCTTTGTTTTGATATACCCAGTAGCTTTTTACTCTTGAGCTTCCATTTTAAAACCCGTTTCATTATTCCGTTTTACTTCCATACACGACCAGCCCACGTGATTCTTCTGTATCACTGCTCTTACGTCCGGTTTCTCGTATAACTGTCGTAATTTCATATTACGTATTTTCGAGTGATATCATTCTTTTTTCGTCCTCACATTCTCCTAAGTAAACTCCTTTCAAGGACTACTATTTATTTTCTTTATCTCCTTTGGTTGTTGGCCACGTCTCACGTGCGCATATGTGATGGTCCAATCACTGTCTGTTTATATAAAGTGGTTTTTGGTTTATGTGATACTAGCTTGGATTTGAAGGTGTCCGGTATTACGTCTAATAGCTTCGCGGTTATTTGTGTCATTTATTTCTACGCGAAAAAGCTTGAAATTTTGCACTCTGCCAGATATATAATATAATTTCCCACTTCTAGATTCTCCAATCGCCACGATTACATTGTCGTCTAACGGTTAACCATATTATATTTGGTCATTAATTCGAATTCGAATTCAATTTGGTCGGATAAATTCGATTATCCGAATAGGAAAACTATTACTTCGCTAAGCAAATGTTATCCGTAATAACAAAGGTATTAAAAAAAAACATCGTCACAGACGTCGAGGTTTCGTGCGCTGCACGCATATCGTATGTGTATGTATGTATATATATATATAAAAAATACTTGTTATACGTACAGGCACAAACACACACGCGTATGAACGACCCTACACTTAAAATAACATCACGCGGGAGACAGACACGTCATATGGCGGCAACCTTTTAATATTTAGGACAACTAATATTTATACGCGAGACGGGTACCTATACGCGTATAATTGTGTAATTTCATTAAAAGGATCAATTGTGGGCATAACAAATTAAATGCGGCGTTACGGATAATAATAATACGATAATATACAATTGTGTGTATACACATATAATGTATAATACCCCGAAAGACCCAACACACGATTAGGAGGAAAAGAAAAAAATATATATTCGTAATTTTATATTACGAACCTTGTACGGTGTCTCGTTAAAGTCGAATTATTTGAATAATGTAAATATTTTTTTTCGATTACGATTCGAAGCTTTACATAATTACATTATTAATTACGAAACGTTTATCAAAAAAAAAAAAAAAATCGTTGTCACCGGCCGGCTTTGGAATCGCTCGTCCTGCAGTCGTCATGCGACTTGATTTTGATTTTGTACAATAGTTAATCCACGCAGAAGGTTATAGTCGCAGTTTGAGAAACTACTTTATTGATTTTCCGATTACCCGGGCGAGAATTTTTCAATAATTTTTAAATTTTAACAATTTTGACGTGCGCAAAAAATGTATGCGAAGAAAATCAAGTGGGTACGATTACGAGGAGAAAATTACTCGGTGCAATGGACAATTTCTTGCAGTTGACCCGCGTGATTTTGTTTCTGAAATGGTCCATTAAGATTTTCCGAAAGGCGTCGATCAAGTATAAACACTTGGCGTCTTTTAAGATTCTTCTGTCGGTTACCAGGGACAATATATATATTGACTTGCATGTTTACCAATTTTGCTTGTGTAAGAATTGTTGTAGAATTTTTTCTAAGTGCACGAATTGGTCGCGTAAAAAAGACCGAAGGCTGTGATACATAATATGCACACACAGCCATACGAGTATAGGAGTATTCCGCAAGTCAGGGGCGTATTTGGACATTTTTTTTTTTGGGGGTGGGGGGCTGAGGCATTACATAAATATTATTGTTGAATTATTTCTAAATTCTAATCCAAGACTATATCTTAAAAATAGGACAAATTACCAAATTCTCAAAATTTTAAAAACAACTACATATTAGGAATTTATTAAAAATATTACATCTCATGTCCACAGGACATAGGAATACATAAAGAAAATTCCTGAAATTTCGGGGGGTGGGTGGGCTGGAGCCTTATCAGCCCTCCCATAAATTCGCCCCTGCCGCAAGTATTTTAAACACGTACGAAAAAATAATTCCGTATCTACTTGGGATTATTAATATTGTACCATGGGCGCCCTAATCTACTGGACAAGGCCGGGTACCGAACAGCTATAAATAAATACAAATTATACTCATAAAATAGTGTAAATATAAATTTAATAGTTCACGAACGAAACCGGGGGTAATTCAGTTAGTAAAAAATAAAACGAATTAAAAATATTATACGAATGAGTTTTTTTTTTTTTTTGTTTATTTAATTATTAGGCCCGTAAACTGCAGTCGTGGTTTCGCATCGTAAAATTATTAGTGAATTATTTTAAATAATTACTCCGTGGTTCGTATTTTAAATATTTTATTTGTACGTGCGAATAAAAAACGAAACGTTTTTTTTTCACCGTATAAAAATAAAAATACCCGCTTCAAATTTTTTTCGGCGGAGGAGGAATTATATTGTTATTACGGGGCCTAATACGCTATTATTAATAAACACGTATTAATTGTTTTTTTTTTTTATTATAGAAGGGTGAAGCCTATTTAATACCACATGCACGCGTCATAATATCGTGTTTTTTCTTTGTTGTCACGTTTTCGATCGCGATGTGTGCGCCCGTGTCCATGCGTGTGTGGTAAAATACATAACATTTAACCCGAGGTTATTCGAAAGAAGGGTGAAAACTAACCCGTAATTATTATTTCTGTAATATTTCGGTAAAATACGTTTTGTAGCGCGACCTAGACCATTTACACGACGTATTAAACATTATAATATATTATTGTACACGCTATAACAAGAATTTTTTTAAATAAATAATAATAAAAAAAACCACTTATAGAAGAAATTACGGAAAATCGTTTTTGTATATAGCGATACCTCTGTATTAATAGCCGGGAAAATCGACTAATTTTCGTAGCTCTTTGAGTCAATGTAAAAATGTATAAATGAAGTCGAGTTAGAAGTGAATTTTTTTTGTCGATTAAAAAAAAAGAAAAGTGACTCGTTAAAAGTTAATATTTTCTAATAATCTTAAAATATTAACTATTATACATTATTAAATAATTATTATTAATATATAAAAAAAAATGTAAGACCGTTCCCAAAACGTCTTATATATTGTCTTTAGCTCGTTAATGCCCAGTCTTGCCTTTATAGTAAACAATAACATTTTTATTTCTGTGTTGAAATTATGCGAATAGGCGAAATATAATTGTCAACACATACGTTTTGCGCAGTATTCGTTTGTTTGAGCTAATGGAATAATATTATGATACATTTCCGTATTGAAAATATTTCGTTTCGTAATTACACGCAGGAAATAAAATATGCGGTAATCTCTTTAATAATAATCGTTTGAAGCCAATATAACATGAGCTATAATAGCTGGTTAGTGGTTAGGTCTAAATTATGAGATAATTTTACTTTCGGTGTAATTTCCAAAAAATAAACTACCCCCATCCCCGTTTAAAGCATTTAGTTACAAAACAAATAAAAAGATTACTGATAATTACTGTTCGAGATAAAATATGTGGTAAACAAAAACCTGACCACAGATTACGTTTTAAAAAAAAAAAAATTACGTTTATATAGTAATTACGTGTACATAATCCCGAAAAGCTACATCGTCAATTGTGGCTATTAATTTTAATATTGTGGACTTAAATTGTCCAACAACTTAATGAACTAGCTGCTTAAGCGATCTCCCGCAACAACCAATTTAATCTAAGCTATTGTGTATTAAAACTGATTTAATTTTAATTTTATAATGAGACTCGATCCGTTTATTTTGACTACCATCGAGTAAATACTCGTATAATCAATATTAATAATGTATTATTATTCGTATACGTATATGTGTAGGTATAAATAATGTGTTACAGATATACTTATTACTGATTTATTTATTTATTTTTGAAAACGCGTTCCTAACACTTATACACCTAATAATAAGAGACGTGGTTATAATTTCTAGAGGCGTTTACACACATTATATCTTTGATCTGAATTCTATACTCGAAACGATGATATGTATAACTGATTAACGATTACATTTTCTTCGCCTTCACTGTTAGAACTTTTTCTTTGCGAAATTACCTTTACACACGTTTCGTAAGGCCTTGAAGGAAGGTTTTTTTGTTTCACGGTCTCTTCCTTCTATAAGTTATAGCACTGGTATCTTCAGTTCTAAATACCATAGTTGGTTTCTAGTGCTCTCACAAATCGTACAACTATATCCTCTTGCTTTCGATCACCACTTCCTAAAAATTCATTACACTTATAAAACGTATTTTATACCTGCAATTTTTCATAATAATTTTTTTAACACAATATTAAAGGATTTTGATAAAGTATATTTTCGAACACGAAAAATTGAATAGTATATTTAATTTTCGACGACTTATAATCATTATTAATTCATTACGACTCCGGCCCACCCCCACCTTTGGATCGGCCTCTGTATAACTGCAGGTGTATGATACAGTGGTCGCCGCTTATTGGACTCACGGTTAATTGACTCATTCGCCTATTGGACTTAAAACGGCTAGTCCCGATTTGCACATATACTAACACGCAGCAAAAAATTCGTCTATTCGACTCATACACCGGTTAATAGGGTCATTTGAAAATTAGATAAATAAATAAAATATGTACATACATTGAACAAACGTGCTGTAAATGCGATGTAATTCGGTACGGGTATAGTCAAAACGGCCAAAAGAGAATGTGGCTGGTGATAGTGACGAAGAGGAACCTGAAGAGAAACCACCGTTAACTAAACAAATGCTATAGGAGCTCTTCAAATTTTACGTAGAGGGATTCAGCAAAGAGGTGATTTTGAAGTATTCAAGCAACATAAATCCTACGAAGATATGATTATGAAGTTGACCGAAGAAGGAAAAATCCAATCAACCCTGGATGGATTTTTATCACAAAATTAATTAGATTTTACATACCTACATATTATTTTATTTTATTTTTAATAGCGTAGCTAAATTTTTATTTTTATACATACCCTGAATCTCAATAAATATTTTTTAAGTAAATAAGTTTTTAATTTTTCAAAAATATTTTTTGGGTCTCCGCCTTATTGACTCATTCGGTTAATGGACTCAAAGGTCACAAAGTGAGTCCAATAAGCAGCGATCACTGTATTTATCACGTTCATATTGAACGTCCTCTTTCCGACAATATACAATAGACATTTCGTTTTGAAACTATTTTTTCTCCGTCATCCTAGCCGCATAAAATTATTGTCCGCTCGTTCACAAAGTCGACTTTTCAATATGTTATAACGTCATACAATCCGCTGTCGTCGTCGTCGTCGTGTAATTACAATTAATAATAACGCAGAGTTGTAAAATTAAAAAAAGAAAAAAACATACGTTTATATTTGAAACTAATATGTTGTGTAGGGGTAACCAGTTTGATTCGATTTCGTGGCCACTTATTCTCGGGTCCAAATACGCGGGACGGGGCGGGACAAAAAGAAAGAAAGAAAAAGTATCCCGACTATGGCAATTAAAAAAAAAAAAAGAAATGAAGGATCTCTTCTCGTACCGATGACGCCACTTGTCAAGGAGTTACGTGACGCGCGGAGGAGGAGGACCGAATCCTGTACGGTGTGCTGCGGAATGCGGCGCTAAGCCAGAGGAGAAATAATAATAGTACATCTGGATTTTCGAACACACGCGAAATCGACATTTTTTATATACCGTTCCACGTAAAACGCTCGCGCAGGTTACCTATATACCGCTATAATTATACGGTATAGCTGTGCGGTCTATGGTATATGCGGTACACGCCTACTGGTATGCGCAGTCATGATACTGGATGGGGGAGGATACAGCACGTCATAGTTTTTTGGCCGCAAGAAAAAAAAAAGAAAAAGGGACTGGGGGAAAAAAACCGAAGCAATATATTATTAAATTGGTGTACACGCCGCAGTGTCGTATAATCGTCCAGATACGCGCAAAAACGACAAAATAACGCGTGTTATTGGTACATTCAGAAACGTCCGGAACGCGCGTTTTGGCTGACCCGCGTGAGGGTGGCACAACGGGACTAGATTGGGGTGAAGCTAAAAAAGCTTTGCTCGGTTATCCCTCTTGTCAGTGATGTATTTAGAATTTTGTTGCCCTAGTGTACACATTTAATTGTTGCTCCCCTATAATGCATGCATGCAAAAAAAAAAATTTACATATAAAGTATATTTTGTACACACTACGCAAATTTGCAGCACAATATCAGTTTTCGTTTGATAATAAACCAAGAAATAATAAATAATTATTAGCGCTGATTAAGGATGACAATTGAAGGGTTTAACTATAGACTTTAAAGGATCAACTATCCAGATATAACTCTTTTTTTGTTGACAAAATAGGTTTATTCGATAATACAATAAAAAGAAAAGTTATGTGCATTTACAACAATTATATTTCTCCCATATAATTCATGGCTATGATATTAATGAGTTGTCTGATTCTGATGTTTCGAAACTTCCGGAGTTATATGGTTGTTACATGGTAGTGACAGGTAAACATTAACATTATTATTATTATTATTATTATTTTTTGCATACAATTAATGAATATTAAGTAGCCGGTTATTACAATTTACATCAATAATTATCAGTTATCACGCAATATGAATAAAAAAATATTTTAGAATGTTTAGGTTCCGGGTCATGGATCCCTTTCAAGTATAAATATTATGAACACAGATCCCTAAGACCCCTCCCCCAAAAAACAATAAAATCTTTTATTTTTATCATTTATTAACGATAATACGAGTATACTAAGACTTAGTTAATTACACTGTTGTGAATAATCACGTTAACGATATGTACGAGTGATTTTTGTTTGTTTTTAGTTTATTTAAGTTCCAGTGTGACATTTTCTGTTGTTTTGATTGTATTAGCGCCTTGAAATCTAGGACCGTATGGGATAGAGCAATACGCGCATATTATCTTTGATATCCAATCGGTTTACAATGATTTTCTTTTGATTACGAAAATAATACATACTCGTTCAATAAAGTTCACAATAAAAATTTACATTATAAATATAACAATTTCTACATTGATTCATCGAAAAATTTGAATTGAATTTATAAAAAACTTAGAGTCACTTCGTATGGACCACCGAGTAGTGTTTTAATTGGAGGGGAAGGAGTACCTCTTCTTTATATTCATATTTAAGCGTACCCCTTATAATTTTTCATAATGGGACGCTGAGAACGGAATGGAACGGCGGTCAGGATTCGTTTTACAATTTTATTGAATTAATGAAAATAATAGAATTGTCTTTAAATGTTGTTATCAACGCCAATGTAATAAGGATTTAATGTTTATATTACGAATTTAATAGGTTTATTTAATTAAAAATATAGTGATGGCTGGGGGGGGGGAGCAAAACTCCCGCGAATTTTCAAGACATTAAAATTTTCAGGAACACACATTTTTTGTTTTACACTTTTGCGTCCTTCTTCTAATTTTTTTCCAATTCAAGCACTGCCACCGAGCAACAATCTACGGAACTCCTATAGCAGTCCATGAACCTCCGGTTAAGAGCACTCGCTGTAGATGCAGAAAATTTAACAAACATTTTCGCATTCGCAACAGTATAATATGAGAGGCAACGGAATTTTTAAGATTTCGGTTGTCGTACACCGCGACGTCCGAACTTCCGCGGCGGAGGAGACCCGGTGCAGCTGGTTACCGCCGCGCACGTATCGGCTCGGTCGATGATCATCGTGGATAGGATCGCGCGTTTTTACGACTTCGGTCCGACAATAATGTGCACAATTGATAATATACCAAGACCACCAAACACACCTGTGTATAGGTACGTGCATCATAAAGGTGTACACCGTCCAAGTATATAGCTGATAAATACGCGCGTAACTGGGAAGGAAGGGGGTATAAATATATTTAGTCACCCCCGAGAGAGACTTTCCGAGGGTCCGAACGTCCATAATATATATTACGACGAGTAGTGTATATATTTATACGTTGGTATGTGTATATACGGTTTGTTGTATACCGCGAGCGTATAATAATAATAGAACGGCGATAAAACGTTATTGAAAAAAAAAAAAAAAATAGCCGCGGTAACCAGCCCGGCATAAAATAGACGCCGTATATTATATTGTTTCTCGGACGATAAATAAATAAATGTGTGTGCAGTGTTGTGTTGTGGATTTTGCCGTTAGCGGGCAACGAGATAAATACGTACGTTCCCTTAAAAAGATCAATCGTTTTTTAATTGTATTCGGCGTTTTCGTTAAAATGTTACGCGTTTATAAGTAAGCTGCGTAAGCCTTTGAGATGCGGCGCTTTAGGAAAACGCTTAAAATACACCCTGGGCCGAGAGGGTGATAAACGAAGTAGTATTAGATACGGTAAAAGAAAAACGACAGTTTTGGAAATGTATTCAGTCGAGATGAGACAAGTTTATTGGACACGTTTTAAGACACGAAAGCTTATTAGAGACAATATAATTGAAGGAGATGTTGAAGGACACATCGGAAGGGAACGACCAAGGGCAGAATGCATGGGCCAAATAATGAAGGACATGAATAAAGGAAAATACAAGGACCTGAAAGAATTCAGTCACGACAGAGAGGCATGGAGAATTGCAATCAACTAATTCGTGGATTAATAATTAAGATAGAAAGAGAAAGCGAGAGAAAGAAAGAGAGAGAGAGAGATAATTACGCGTTAATTGTCATACATGAATATATAAATTATTTTACACGTTTTTTTTTCTAAAATTTTTAAAGTTTTTTTTAATAATCGCGTACCTTACCGTCTCGCGATTAAATTTCCTCGGCGATATAATATCGTGTGCTCTGCACCAGTGGCGTGTTTACAGTGTGGCCCGACTATGCCCAATTTTTATTTGAACATTTAATCGCGTGTAAAAATTAATGAATATATCAGATATGGTTTAGTTATTCATTATCGTATAGATCTTATTATGTAATATAATATTATTGATTTTTACTATTGATTAAACACAACAGTAATTTAATCGACGTTGTTACTAATTACTATGTTTTTGACGAAATTCATGTTTAAAAGGCCATTCGTGTGCGACCCCCGTGTTCTTATTAATAAAAATATTGACTGTATTACAGAAAGCAGGGACTGGAACCTTAATGATTTTGTCGGTTCTGGTTTCGGTTCGGTTCTTGAAAAAAAATAAAATTTCGCTTCCGGTTGATGAAAATTGTGAATTTCGGTTACGGTTAATACCGGTACTAACCTGTACTTCAGAATATCGAAATTACGAGATTAAAAAGTGATAATACTCGTATATTGATTTATAATGTGGAGTAATTATTATTACGGACTTAATAATTATTTTACCGTACCGATTTTTTGTTCAGTGTGTTTTTAACCTTCGGCATACAAGTATATCATTTAAAGTTTATACATTTTTGTATTTTTTTTTTTTGGAAGTTTATTAGAAATTTATTGGACTTTTACGTAATCTCTTGTGATAAAATATGTTAGTGATATAATATAAAAACATGTATTTCCAAATATCGGTTCCGGTTTTGAAAAAAAAAAAAAAAATTAGTGTTACGGTTCCAACATTTTCAAAGGGTTTCGGTTCTTAACCGGTTTGGTTCCAGTCCCTGATAGAGAGCACAGTGACTAATATACAAAATTTCGCTTCCCGTATCCTAGGCCAAATCTTCTCATTCTAGTACCGTACGCGATATAAGAAAACCTAAACGCCACAGAGCGGGCGTCTAATGCGACACCCTTATTGGTCGGCTTATTGTTATCAATTATGGCAAACTGTTATCACTCATTAGTTATCATTTTTATTATTATGTACGAAAGGTTTTTTTTTTGTTGTAAATATATAAATCTAATTTTATCATTTTATTAACATAAACACACTAAATATGTATGTTAAAAATATCAATATCATAGATGAAATAAATATTTGTAATAGCAATCTGCGTTGCGAATTGGTAAATATTAAGAGTAACGTCGAAGTGATACGTTGTAATTTCAATACAGAAGACGACGTTAACACATTCTTTGTTCTATTCAAAGAAAAAAGTGCCACTAATTGGATTGTTCAGGGACAATAAAAAATGTGTTTGTATAACTTATAATTATTAAATTGAAGGATTCAATAAATTATATAAAAAATTCTAAATATATTTTCGTTTTCTTTTCCGAATTTCTAATTTTACAGTACTAGATATTTTCGAGTATAATATAAAGAATAAAATGATTATAGCGATCAATTAGTGAAACTTTTTTTTCTTTGACTAGAGCAAAGAATATGGTAACATCGTCTTCTGTATTCGTAATAAAATTAGATTTATATATTTACAAAAAAACCGTTCGTTCGTAACAATAAAAATGATAACCGATGAGCGATAACGGTTTGGCATAATTGATAACAATCAGCCGACCAATAAGAGTGTTGCATTAGACGCCCGCTCTGTGGCGTCTAGGGTTTCTTATATCGCGTACCGCACGGTCCGCGGTACAGAACATAACGGGACTGCCCGAAATATATATTGAGCCGGACACGGGCACTGGCTCTGCGCCGCGTATTATGCGGAATTTAACGCTTGACGGCGGGCGGCGGCGGTGACGGACGGACGGGGCGCGTGCGGTGTACACAGATTGACTCGTTTAAAGTAAAAGCCGAGAGATTTTAAAAAGCAACGATAACTCAGTTTCGAAGAAACGTCGTGGAAATAATAATAATAATAATAATAATATATACGTGCGCAACAACGTTTTCGCTGGGGGAGGATTATTATTATTATTACTTTTTTTTGGCTTTTTTCTCCTCCTCCGCCGCCGTTCGTTTTCGGCTGCAGCGCGCGCGCCGGTCTCACAGTTTAAAAGTTTCCATTAATCGTGTGTCGCGTTTAACGGGCGCGATCGCGACGACGTTTGTTTGCGCGTAAATTATACACGCGTATTGCGCTACAGGGTGTCCTCGCGCACAAGGCGCAGCAATTTTTTGTTCGATTCCCGCGCGGTAATCCGAAAGTTTTGTTCGTCTCCACTTAAAATCGCCGAGATACAGCGCCGTTTCGTAGTAACCCGAGTATAGTCGGATCGTTTTTTTTTTTTTTTTACAAATTTTTCGTGGCTCACATAGGAAATGCATATAATGATAATAATAATCAGTGGCGTGCAAGGGCGCATCCAGGATTTTTTTTTGGGGGGCTAAATAAAATTATTTTTAGATATTAATAAGATTTATTTAATATATGCTGAAATCCGAAAGTACACTTGTTTATAATAACAATATGCTACAAATTCAAGAGTAATTAATTTTTTTGACATGAAAATTTAAAGTGATAGCTAATAAAATTAGAAAAATATTAAGAGGTCAATCATTTTGGGGGGTGGGGGGCTTAAGCCCGTTAGCCCCCCCTCTTGGGTGCGCCACTGGTGGCGTGCCCAGGATTTTGAAATGGGGGGGGGCAGAGGGTTCAGAGTTTCATTTATCATGTTGGGTACCTAAAACAAATTATTATGAACTATGAATGATAATTATGATGTATAATAATTAATATCAAATACAATAAAAAATTATTATGGGGGGAGGGGTTTGACCCCCATCAACCCCCCTGGGCACGCCACTGATAATAATAACAATAACGACAATAACAATAATAATAATTAAAAAAAACGAGTTTGCTAATACTCGAGACATTGATGTGTAAACGCCGCGTTAGCGGTAAAAATGGAACGGAATTGCGATTGGGATTTGTGAATAATTTCGATAATAAATATTATTATTAGTTGTCATGACGACAGCTTACACATTTCCGTCTCATTTCCCGAGATTTACCCGTTAATAGATGTTTACACATCGAAAAAAAAAAAAGCAATTGCGTAGAAAACCATTGTATACAAGAATAACGCGTGTAAAATGGACTTTTTCTTCTCGTTTTCAACGTATTCGTGAAAGTTTTGGATTTCTCTAAGAGATTTTTTAAAAAAAAAAAAAAACGTTAATTTTTTTTTTATAATAGTAAGAAAATCGAAAAAAAACAATTCTAAAACACAACGATCGTTCTAGTAATTATTATATATTAAAAAAAAAAAAAAAGTATTGGAAATTATTATGTATTCGTCAGATATCTCCGCGACGGGCATAGCCGTCCCAAGGGCGGGGGGGAACGGGGCAAGTGCCCTAGGGCGTCCAAAGTATTATGAATGCATCGGGCTTCAAAAAAATGAAAGACAAAAATTTGTTGTTTTATTTTAGATATTAATTTCCCTTGTATCTATATGATGATATATTTTTAAATATATATGAAATGATGTAATTAGATACAAAGTCAGTTGTAAAAATTTTTTTTGTTTTTTTTTTGGGGGTCGTCAAATATTATTGCCCTAGGGCAGTGGCGTATTTTCAACTTTTTTCTGGGGGAGGGGGGGTTCAAATTTTTTTTTTTGTAAATTCCAACAGGATATATTGATATAAAGTATTTAATAAAAAATACCTTTGGATAATCTTTTTTTTTTTTGGTTCTGGGGAGGGGGGTCCAGTACCCCTGGACCCCCCCGTAAATACGCCACTGCCCTAGGGCATTATCGGCGGTTAGGACGGCACTGGCGACGGGACACCTTGTATACCGCCGTACCGTAATACGTACAATAACGAAAAACCCGAGTTTGTGTGCGCGCGCGCGCGATTTTGACAAAGTAAATGGAGTGCGAACTCGCACCCTTTTGTGGAAAAACAAAAAAAAAAAAACAAACAACCCGTAGTCGTGCGTTTGACAGTTTGTTTTCAATGTTTTTTTTTTTTCTCTCGCGTTTTCGTGTTTTTATTCCCTGCCCCGTTCCCCTCGCGCGTTTCGACGACGAACGCGACACGACGTCAGGTCGTTTATACATATTAAAACGTTTAAAACGCGTTGTGGCGTGTACGCGGCCGTATAATATAAAACGCGCCGTTCACAACACACTTAACGTAATTAAATTACACGACGACTACTACTACTACTACTACTTAGACGACCGTGACTCGGCCGAAAGAAATTATTTTTGTGTGTGTGTGTGTGTGTTTTTTCGAAGGGTGCGCGTATTTTCGTTAATAGGATTTGAGTTTTTATACATATATACGTACACGCACGGCGAGCGTTCTCCCCTGTGCAGTCTCCCCCGCCGCACGCTTGACATAAAGTTACTACTATACGCTCCTCGCGCACGTATAATTTCTTATATTTCCCGACGACGACGACGACCAGCAACAGCAGCAGCGGCAACCGGCACGAGCAGCGGCCGGTGAATTATTGCCGTCTTCGGGATTTGTCAATTTTTAATCGCACGGCCGCGCGAGACCACGAGAATATTATTATGGATGCCGCAGTGGTGCTGCGTATGTGTGTATTGGTACGGACGAGATTGTACGGTCCCCGGGGAGAGAGACGGAACGACGACGACGACGACGACGAAGAGTGTGTACGGGAAGGGGAATTTTTGTGTTTCGGTCCGAGAAAGCGGTGGCGTACGTATATACACGGGCTATGATTTATGTGTGATTTATGGCGGTCATCCATAATGCCCAGCGCACCCGCCGCCGCCGCCGCCGCCGCCGCCGCCGACGTGGACAAACGGATGACCTCGCACTACACCCTCTTCGTCTTTTTCCGTCTTTCTCGTCGTCGTCTTCTTCTTCTCCTTCTTCTTCTTCTACTTTTTCCTCCTCGTCGTCGTCTCGACGTTTTGGTATTCGTCGTCGTCGTTATTAACAACAAGCCGCCGATAATAATAATAATAATAATAATAATAATAATAATAATAACAAAAATATCAACGTAGGCGCACACGACGATATAAATTATTATGCTGATATTATACAACATTACTGTACAACTTCTTTATTATCTCAAACAATATTATCATAATAATGGTTATCACATGACGGTAAAAATTTAACGGAGATTAAGCACAAATATTGTTCTTCAACTGGGTGCATGAAACGAGTAACTTTGACAAAAGACAATATATGACACGATCGCCAAACCAGAAGTCATTATGTAAACAACACAAATAGATTACCTCACGGGTGTAATGTTTAAATTTTAGGTAAATATATTATTGTGTTATCATGCGGTTACAATGATTTGGGGGGTTCGAATGACGTCATTTTTTTTTGTTTATATCGCGAGTGATCCATCTGTATTCATCTAATCTGTAGTTTATACCAGAGACCACAACTATTTTGCCGAAACAATATCATAAAACACGATATCATAATATACATTATATGACATTTGGCAATCACTATGTCGAAAAAAAATATATTTTTTAAAAATTTTATAAGGCGTGAAATTTTCAATTTTGAAATATTTCAAATTTAAAACCCTACGTACAATAGTTATGGGTCGTAAATAATATCGTTTTATCATAAAACCTTAGGAATTTAAAGAGTAACACACATAGGTATGCGTATATATTAATAATATTATATACGCATACCTATGTGTGTTACCCCAGCACTGCCACTTTCGAATTTCAACACCAAAATTATTCAGTATTACTTACTTTTTGTTTTTGTACTATTTGTACGAACAAAATGAAATTTTTTTGAAATTTTCCCCAAACCCGAGATATCCCGGTTTTCCATTTCGCGTGCTGCGGTAAACTTTATACCAGTCGGCACTCACAGTAGCAAATTTTTATTCCGATTTTACAACCGTACGATTTAAAATGAATTGTTTATGGATTGTCAGAAATTGCTTTCACAGCAAAAAAATATTGGAATTGATTTGGAAATTCGTTAAAGTCCGATTCGCCGATAATTAGCCGACGTGGGGAATTTTATTCGACATATGGCTACGTTGCGATTTGCGAAAGAGAGAAAATGGCCGTTAAACGACTTCTAGGTTACAACACTTGAACGACAAAAAAATAGTAACCTCTGAACGGTTCATTTAGTTTATTTTACTTCATATTTGTGGCTATTTAATCATTTGAAAGCGTGTCTTTACCTTAAATCGTATTATTCTGCCTTTGTATAAATTTACTTTATTGTGTTTTATTTTATTCTGAGGTAAGTTACTTTCTTATTATTGAATTATATAAATATGATTGTCAAGAAATTAAGTTCTTTTTAAAACTAGAAATGACAGAAGAAAATAGAGGAAGAAAACCCAAAGCCATCAATGGAATATAATTGAAAATGAAATCGTCAGTTTTTTAAATCAGTGTGTCTTGGATGAAAATAGTACACGAAACCGTCGAACCCCACCTTCAGGTATTGTAAAAACAATAGCTCTAACGGGTGGGTGGTCGGGTGGTTCTCACTCCTCAGAGATTGGACTGCATACGGTAATAGTTTTGAATAGTTATATAGTTAAGACTCATTATTATTTATAAAACTATGTTCTTAGAGGTTGTAGTTGTCGTCACGCCAGTATTTTACTGCCATTAAAGTATTGATATGATTTAATACCATACTACTGTACTAGGTACACTACAGATAAAACATAATATTATATATTATATATTATGGGAGTACCGCATTTGAAAATTACTGCACTGTTCCCACTTTCTCAGTAGGTAACATCTTTGGACGACAATTTTAACAATACAACTCTTATTAAAAATATTATACATATAAAAAAAAACTATGTAATATTCATATGTTCACAACAGTAAGTATTTAAAAATATAGTAGTATTTGGGGGTGTGGGGGCATATCCCCTACGGGTTTGTTTGACATTTTTTAGGTGGGTGGTACCTATGGGAAAAATTTTTGACAACAGCATTATTTTTAGAGTTCGGCGCCACTGTTCAAACGGATGATATTTTCGAATTCCCAAAACGCCACGTCCAATGTTAATTTTAACTACGAGTTAATTTCGCGCAGCGTTGAAGTCTGCAATACACTTAATAGTTATAATTAAATTAATAATTACTACCAAGTGTTTTAAATAATATGCTCGCAAAAGTTTAACGGCTTGTTGTACACACACACACTTCAAAGTCAGCAACGTCTATAGAATGCGGTTGTCAGTTTTCGCAACGAAGATTTTTGATGGAAGACGAGTGTATAGGATAACAAAAAAAACGTTCGAGACGTCATTTCTGGCACGTAGATATAGTAAGTATATTATATAAAAGTACCACACAAAACTTGATGTATTGTATTTCGGTGTATGTGTTTATGTACTGAACCTCACCGTTGACATTTCCCCTTTTATATCTCATATTTGAAATATGTATGAAGACGGAAGGGCCGATTTTATGGTGGTATACGGTCGACGCTTGATCAAACGTTTGCCGGCGGAATTGCCTGTGCGTCCCGTGGCCCTGCGGGAATTCTTCACGTTTGACCCAAATGTCACGAATATCAGTTTATTTCACTCGTTTTATCTTCGTAAAGGCGTTAGAAAAATTACGGTTATTATTACCGCTTTTTCACCTCGAACCGGAAGGTTGGAGTTGCGAGTGCATAACGAACACAGGAGCAAATCTTAATTGATTTAAAAAAAAAAACGTGTTACGTGTAGGAATATTAATATGCGCGAAAAATCGTACGAGATTACTAGGTGAATTCTTAACGCTATTCATTCGCATTTGCATCATTTTTTTTTTATTTATGTCGGTAATTCAAGTATAAAAGTATTTGTTTTCTTTAAAATTCGCACGATTTGCAAGTAACTAATTTCACGAAAGGTTTCATGGTGAAAATAAATTTGAGTTTCCTCGTAGAATGGCTTGCTCGAAAAATATATGTCAACTTAAAGCGCCTAATATAAAAGCAGTTATAACAATTTTCCAACCAACAATTATTATAAAACGCGTATTCCGTTTTCTATCAGTTGTCATATTTTTGACGATATTTCGTTCGAAATGAATTTTTATTTTATTCGTGAAAGCTTCGCTAGAATTTATTTCTAGACCAGTGAAAAAATCGTTAATTGCGCGCGTAACAGCACTGTAAATAACAGTTGTCTGTGTTGATTTTAATTAAACCGCATAAAAGTTTATAACAATTTGTGAATTTATTGCACTGGCAAACATTTATTTAATACTGTGATTTACTAATTATTTAATATTTGAATTGACACGGTATTTGTTAAGTTTTTATAGTGATATTTTTTTCGCTTAAAATATATTTATATTTTAAGTTCCATCAAAATTTATGTGTGACTCGTTATTAATTACTGATAAATTGAAAAAAAGGTGTAACGCGTTAAATTATAAGTTACCAATGAAGAAAACGTTACTTTTAAGTTAACAAAAGAGTCATTTATTTTTGTAAGTTTACTATTGTTCAGCTTTGTCGAATAGGAAAATGTTGAATTATTGAGAATTGTGTTCGTATCCAAGCATTTTGAGTAATGCAAAAAAAAAACATAACAATTTGATCTAAATGGTGTTTAATATGTAAAATATATTGGCGAAAAACGGAATACAATTCTGCTAGAAAATATGGATCCACCCTAAAGTTACGCACATTTTTTAACACTAAAAATATGCAAATGTGTACCATATATATATATATATATATATATATATATGTATATACATTATACATACACACATATATATATATGTATGTATATATATAGAATGGATAATGGTAAATTACGATTTTAAAAAAACGAATAAGGAATACGTTCTCACAATCAGACGCCTGAAAATCAAAATAAATATAATAGCTTTCTACTTAACATGTAATGACGTTAATTCAGCAGACGCTTTAGCGCGCATTCTCCAATGGGTATATAATAATTTTTGATGAACCGCTATGAATTAGAACGACCTGCAATTGACAATTCCTAAAATATTCGTAACATTTATTATTTCAGAGCAATCAACAAATATCACTGTATTTCATAGACACGGATAGACTCATATAGATTATCAACAGATAATCTATTCGTGAATTTTAAATATCGTATAACGAGTATAAGAATATTTTAGTGTTAAGAATTTTGTACGCAAACGAAAAGATTTTTTATGTACGTGTATATATATATATATATATATATATATATATATATATATTATTTATTATTTTTTTATAACGACTTAGTGTCAACGAATATTGTACTAAGTTTCTTTCGAAATTTGTGCGTCTTTAATATTAAAAATTACACTTTTTTTATGAGTTATACAATACGATTTTTTTTACGTTGAATAATTTAGCATGTAGAATACCTCTGTTAAAAGATAGATTTTTTTAGAAGAGGCTGAACTGATTGACTAATAACTGTAGAGTAGCCACTCATTAAAAAAAACGCACTTTGAAAAACATTTAAAAAAATGTCTCATAGACTGAAAAGCTGTTGGTGAACATTTATCGAATATTAACAAATATGTAAATATGAAGTTACAGTGCAGTGTGAAATAAATATTGGAATATGTTTTACGTGTTCGCGGATACAATTACGCGTGTCATTTTAATATCGCCGTTATATACAAGTGCCTATATGAATGCAGATTCCTAAAAACTAAAATATATTTTTAGTAAATTATTTAAAATTGTACAACTTCGAAACGTACAATGCTAAAATTGAATACAGTGCATAGACTCGTTGGGAGTGTGTTTCACACGCCTTCTCAGTAATTAAAAAAAAAATTTATTTCCCCAAATTAATGAGTATAAGACATTTCACATAAATTGTATTGTATTTGAATATGATTGACTGTTTACAGTAATATTATGAAACCCAAAATCACAAAATAATATACACTTTTTACGACGTGTACGTATTTCGACAACAACGTTGTCATCATCAGCGCGAACCAGAAGTAAAAAGTGTATATTATTTTGTGATTTTGATTTCATAATATTAGTGTAAATTTTATTGTATAATATATTCTTTATTTTGGTCATGTTCTTGAAATTATTAAAAAATTATTTTTTTTTATTTGAAGCCTCAGGAAATGGAAGTATTTTGATTATATGTAAAAATCACTGGGAAGTTTTTCTTTAGCATGTCGACTATTGAATCTTAATCGAAATTTATAATTTCATTCTGCTTATAAATACTGATTTTGTTTAAGAAAATTCTGGTGTAATTTGTCGACAGATCAATTTAAAAATACTTGTAATTGTTCGGTAAAATTTGACAAGGATGGCGGACACTTTGAGTTGAAATAATCTAGACTAGAATGCCAAAGACTTGTACCACCACGACAAGACTAACATGAGATGCCACGCAACTCCTCTTGAAACTGTTTAGGTGAGCGTGTAGATCTAATACAATATATAAACCCGTGGGTCATCATCATATGGAGACCGTATTTTTATACCATTTCTTAAGCACCCGAAATATAATTTTAAAAGGTTTTTTTTGTGTTAATTATTACTAATTCAACTCTAGTTGTGTCGTAGACATTTAAAGTACATAGATAGATCAATACGGGTATTTATAATAATATTAGTGTAAACATATTTAAAAAATACCTGGAGTTCAAATTAGAATTATACGGCATTCGAACGTCGACAGTATTTTTTCAACGTTTTCCGCTATCAAATTTTTTTTATTGGGTTTAGTTTCAATAGATTATATCATGATAAATTAAATGTATATATATATATATATATATATATATATAGAATTTTTCACTTTTTACACTTTAGAAGATATTTTGCAAAATCATGCACGTTCCGGTAAAAAATAATTAGTGGGTGTACACGTTGAAGATCTAAAAAATTCTATTCGATTTCCGTGTCCTCACGTCACCCAATTCGAGAAGGGAGTATATATATATACATATATATACCATTCACTTAAAATTCATGTCACGTTACTGGACCCGTATTGATATCTTCGAGCACTCAACGAATTGTATCTGTAGGACGCTGGGTGTACACGTTTTAAATTTATGTTTTTAACGAGTTCTACACAATCACCGATCTTTTTTAATTTGAAAAAAACATATAAAGGGTAGCAGTCATATATTATGTATTTTCGGATTACACTATAAAAAAAAAAAAATAATAATAATAATAATAATGATCGCACAAAATGGACCTGTGTGCGTGTTCCGGGATTTTAAACGCGGCGGTAATCACCCGATAATCACAATATATATCATACGGACATTAAAAATACGTTCGTTAATAACAAGTAATAATAATTACTGCAGTACATCCATCTGAACGCCGCGGCTTTAGATTTTTATTTGCCGTATAAAAATCTAAAATATATAAATATCTCGAGAAAAAGAAATGCGTAAATGTTACCTATTAACCGTATTTTATTATATAAATGAGAACGGCCTTGGCGATGACAAAACCAGTTAATTTTTTTATTTTATCACTCTAAATATTTTGTTAACTCTCGCCGAACCTACTCGTGTCATACAATTCATTTTAGTGTTACGTATTAGTTTTATTTAAATCGGACAACGTACGTATAATGAGACAAATTGAGCTCTTCATTTAGAATATATATGAATACGATACGGTTTTACTCAGCCCAAGAGTTTAGGACGTTTTATTGTTTGATATTTATTAAAAACTGGTAGTAATTATTAAGACGTCACGTTATTGATATTGTGGTAGTTGTTATTTTTAATGGCGCGACGAATGCGCATTGACTGGTTATGATATCCCGTTTGTGTTTGGTTCATAAATATATTTAAATTTATGTTTTTAAATCGTACGTTATGATTAATATAAAAAAAAAAGGTAGATGGGTGTTGTGAATGTCGCTTAAGTGAATTACTTGGATACAGATCTTATAGAGTGTATTGTTACCGCTATAAATTTAAAAGCGATGGTATACCATTGCATTCGATAAAACGATTCAGAGCGGAGCTTCGGTGTAATATTTTGGGTGTATAAAGAAAATCAACCCTTTTTATGAACTGAATACCTCAAAACCTATAACATCTATAAATAGTCCAAAATTGAAAAGAAGTTTTTGGAAAAAAATTTTTCTTAATACAATATAAATCCGATGAATATTTCAAGTGTCTATTATACCCATTAGTTTCAAAATTATGAAAAAATAACGATAATCGATTTCGACGAAGTCGCGTTTTTATATCATTGTTCGGTAGTTTTTGTGTTTGTTTTTTAGGCGTCTTTGAGAAAAATCGAATAATGATCCATTTAAAGTACCAGCTAGATGCAATTTGCTATACCAGAAACAAACTATGATTGTAAAGATCGGAGCACTCCTTCTGGTAGCATTTTTGGATAGACATGAAAACAGCACATCATCGTGAAACCAATGGATTTCTCGCTCCGTTCAAAATCTAATAAAAAAAAAAAATTATAATTTCGACATTTTGCTTTAAAATTCTACATTTTTCTTTTATAGAAAAAAAACTTCCATCACTATTTTAAATAATTATCATAGTGCATTGCGAATTATCCCAGATGAACCGGGCACGAGCACGGGCGAGTTAACAACTTTTTGAGTAAGTCATAAACCGAAAATGTACCTGGGGATAAGCACTCGGTTTAGTCCTTAGTCATAGTGCCACCATGCAGTACGAATTCCTTTTAGTAGAATATGGCGACTATATACCCATCATCAGTTGTAACCACCAAACAATGTTCGACCTATGAGCGATTCGGTATACTTCTATAGTCAGTGGCGTCATTTCAGTTTTCGAAAAGGGGAGGCAAAAGATTTAACCGGCCCCATTTAACTATTTCCCATTTACATTTAGCTCAATACAATTTCTATTTTACATCATTTTGATATTTTCGTTATCATAGGCACAAATCGTCCGATATATATATATTTTTTTTTTGTGGGGAAAATTCATTACCTTGTCAGCTATAATAAACGTATAATAAATAACTATATAGTACGCAAATATTATCTGTGATTCAAGTTTTGAAGTTTCTCTCGTCATAATATTAAACACGTTAGAAATGACTTTTTGCGATCAGCTCTGAGCAGCTTGTTCAGTATTTTTTCTCTCTCTCCGTCTTGACCTTTAGCTTTTTTTCATTTTTATTTTTTACACTTGGCACTCACAAACTTATATATAAAAAAAACACACGTTTGAAGCGTTAAACAACGGCCAAACAAATTCGTTTGTGCCGTACGTGATTAATAGGTTCGTCAACTGACAACTGTCAAACGTACATCGCATTCTTCGAATTAGGGGTAACGTCAATAATTTACTCACCGCCTTTAACAATAACCATGTTTATCGAAAAAACCCCAGGACCGCGGTAAGTCGTAACCACGAATCAATCACCTCTAATCGTGGTTATAACCTGCATACTTTTTTATTTTATTATTAATTTAATTTTAATCCACTGTTTGCCACGCGATTTGTTTATTACTCATTAAGTACCACAGATTTGGTTAGAATAATTTGTATTTACATCATAGATAGGTAACAGCATGAATCATGTCGGCCCACTGTTAACAAGGGGCAAATGCTCTGCCCCCCACCAAATGACGCCACTGTCTATGTAGTACTAGTATGATGACATTTCGCTCGAAGCCGTGTCCACGTCATTCGGTCTCCATTTGTTGTCACCGACCCCGAGTCTCGCGCACATACAACGTCCAAACACGACGTTACGTGTTATCATTAAAAACTCGCGGCTGTAGCACACGGGCTTGCACAGAATGTTTTTTCGACAAAGTAACGGGGGTGGTCGCGTGCGATTTTCTCGCACACTCACGTCGTTTTAATTTTTTATCGGTTCGCTCCGTTGGAACGTCGTTGCGGCGGGGTGGATTTGACGCGAAGAACGGAGAACGAGGCCGGGGTGGGAATTAGCCGAAAAATCGATACGTCCAATGCGTGTGTTGTACACGACGTACGTGTGCCGAAAATCGTTATAAATAGGCGATACGAAACGGAAGGAATCACCGACCGGCCGTCGGTATGTGCCGCGCGTGTTTCAAAAAAAAGTATCAAATTATTTCGAAGTTCCCGACACTAAAACGAATGAAACAACAGTCGGCCGTGTCCGAGAAACGTATAGAGAGGATAACTGTAAACTGTTGAAAACGTGTTCGAATCCCCGGGGTTGCCGAATTCAAAGATTCGACTGCAGAACGCGCACTAAAAAAGGTAAAACAACGTAAAATATCGTTTGAACACGCCAGCGCGGTGTTACGATGATGAGATCGTTTATGACGAAATCTAATTCGCCGCCGAGGTCATCGCGCGAACGACACGGTTTAACTGTTTTATGCCGTCTTTTTCTTCTGAATTCCGTATTTTAAACACGTCATTATCGCGCGCGACATAAGGCTGCCTCGTGTTGAAAAAAAAAACAAAAACAAAAATTAATCCAAAATACATTGATGTGCGCATTACCAGCGACAGTAATGTTTGGAAATTCAAGGTGAATCGCTCTCATTACGACGATAATCGTATTGTAGCTGGTCGTTCGTGTGAAACACGTCTGTCTCGGCGAGAGTACCTTCTCCTGACGTTACTTCTCGTCCGCATAATTTAATATTATGTCGCGTACATCGTGTTCCGTTATCGAAACCATACAGATATTATTCGATGAAGCCGAAAAGATTATCGTCGCTATAATATGGGTTCTACACACCAGTAGAATAATTCATTGTCGAGTTTCGCTCTGACACGTGAAAAACGGTAGGTACGTGAAATTCCGTTACTTATACTAGAGTCATATTTTACAAATCCTTGAAGATTTGAGAAAAAAATAAAAGCTTGTAAAAAAATAAAACACAATTTTTTTTTACATATCCTTTTATTTTTTATTAATTTATTTTATTTATTTATTTTTTTATTTTTAATTTTGTCTATATTTTATTATAAAACACAATATTTCGACGAATCTCTGATAATTATTCTTCTTTCGTGTCGTTCATATCTCGGTCACCCAAAAAGTCACGACTGCTGCCGCTTTGTCATTTGCCAGGTCCAAGTCATTTTTATCACAAGTGGTTCCTATTAGGAGTCATTGTAGTAGGTGGCCCATTGTCTGTGTTTCACCACATTTACAGTTGGTAATGTCTTCTTCTCTTAATATGTTTCATTTCTTAAGTTTGGTTTTGCATCGTCCGACTCCTGTTCTTAAGCGATTTAATGCCTTCCATTTCTCCCATTTCCAGTTTTTTCCTTTAGGTAGCTCTTCTTTTAATTCCCTCGTGGTGTTTCGTTCGGGGGGGGGGCATGGTAAGAGCCTGCAAGCGGCGCCCCCTGCATAACGATATTTCTAGACCAGAATTTATCGCCAACCAATCTTACCACTACCGGACGGATCTGAGTCTATGTGAATAGTTTCGACTATAACTACCATACCAATGTCAACCACCCCATCTCTGAAATATATATGTGTAATGTGCATGAGAATAATTTGTGATGTTTCAATCACTGCAGTCAGTTTTATTTCATTTCTCAGACATAACATGACTAAAATGAATGCGTATTTATAATTATTTGCATAAATCGCGTTAGCTAAACGAGCGCAGCGTTTTAAAATTTCATCAAAACTGTTTAATAACGTCGTAGAAAAAATAAAAACGCAAACATATTAACTTTGTCAAGCCCATATATGTAGGTGATAAACTAGCTGAATTGCCCGGCTTCGCCCTTGCACAATTTTGAAAGAAAATGTAATTATTTACGCACTTTTTAAATAATTATTATTTAAAAACGATTCTATACACATATTATGATATAATTATGACACAGATATTAACAGTATCTATGATACAGTTCTTATGATTTTAAATGAATTTGTCGATACTGCTAATTTTTTTGTACAATTGTGATGTATCCATCCTGATCATTTAAAGTTCTACTGCCAGTTTGTAGGAGTAATTTAGAAAATTCTCCTGCGTGTACTTCTCCCGTTAATAGGATTCGTATATTTATAGTAAAACCATAAAATTTGAGTAAGATGCTCTCTTTCTCAGACAAAAAATGAAAAAAATGGGCGACGTGAGGACACTCGGGAAAATATTTGAAACAACTATGTGAAAAAAAAATTGTTAACAAATTCAATATAGTGTCTTCAGAAACTTGGTACGTAGAAAAGGCCTGTTCTTTTATATATACGTATATATAAAAGGGCTCTGGAACCGACGGCTCCTTAGCATGCAATCTGCGGCTCTTTGGAGTATGCACCAATATCGAGACCAGTAAAGTATAAATTAAAATTGATAAATTAATTATATAAATATAAATTGCGGTATAATTTATAATACGAGTATATATTTTATATTATAGACTTTTCCTACTTCCAACGTACCGATCGATCTAGTGATGCGATACGGATTCTGAAAATAAATTTGTATTCTTTGTGAATTTTACTATAGATCGACTTTCCCACTTTTTCCATTTTTTTTTTAATCTTAAAATCTTCAAAAATTGAGCGTAAGAATTATTTTTTTTTTTTTTTAGTTTAATTTTGGAAAGTTTTATAAAATAAATATTAGGACTTAGGACAAGCTACCAAAAAAACTGGAAGGTGGGTTTAAAAATATTTGTGTCTTGCAAAAGAGCAATGGTTATTTTTAAAATTATTGTGAACGTTTTTTTTTTTTTATAAAATATTTATAGATTATCGTCATTATTTATAGATTTTGTAGCAAACATTTTTTTTAAACAGCCTGTATAAATGATACTCTACTGATTTCACCAATTGAATATTGCCACACTTGTTTAAAAAATAATTATTGGAAATTTGTCCGCAACTGCGCCCGACCTGTATGGCTGTATTCTTTGCTGAAATACATACGTTAGTGGAAAAACTCTTACGCCTTGTAGAGTGATCCGATTTCGAGATATTATTTTTTGGAAAGATGAAAACATTTTGCAGGGTGCATTGGACTTCGATTCTCAAAATTTTATTTCTGAAAGCTATAATAAAAGTTTGAATATGAACAATTTAAAAAAATTTTTTTTATAATTTTTTATTAAGGTAATCTAAATTTGAAGTCAAATGCGCCCAGTAGGAAGTCTTCCGTTTTCCAACAACAACAAAATTAGCGAAATTGGACAATTCTAAGAGGCGTGAGAGTTTTTCCTGTAAAATATATAATATGTAGGTATGTATTGTTGACATGTGCAAAATAAAATTTTGTGAATCGAAGTCCAACGCGCCTTGCAAAATGTTTTCCGCTTTCCGACAGAAAAAAAAAAAAATATCGAAATCAAATCACTCTACAAGACGTGAAAGTTTTTCCAGTAACACATGTATTTCAATAAGAAATATAGCCATACAGGTTGGGCGCAGGCCCCTTAAATTATAAAACAATTTTTTTTTTAATAATAACTGTCGCCACCCGGGCGATGTTACGATTCCTTTTTTTTGTGAAAATACAATAAAAAAAAAAAAAATTTACGAAAAAAAAAAATTATCTGTAAGAATAATTAACAGTTTAAAAGTAATAATTAGTAATCATTGGACGGTATTATCACAAAACAATAAAGTAAATAATAATAATATAATTTTTTTTATAATGTGTTGTAAAAATTATGATACTAAATAAGAAAACGGGAAAACGGCCGCGCGCGGGAACCCTTACAATTGTTATAAACACACGATATACATGGATTAAAACGTAATATAAAATAAATGAAAAAATACATACATAACATGAAATGAATTTAACGATTACAAGTTTTTACCATACACATAACGGACTCATTGAAAAACATTGGTGACGAAATACGTTTCACGACAATTAAACGATTTATTTACGAAAAATCAAAAACTAAACGCTGTACTGTTCAACGAGCACGAAATACGAATATAAATATTGCGCACATTTGTATATTGATAACAAAAAATAAAATAGAAATTATGATGGAGATTTTCGTGAAAGATAAAAACACTGATTCGAGACTTGACGAATGACGAAATATTTTTCGTTTACGTCCCGGGCGATCTATTTGTATTCATCTATTATTCTAATATGCGCATCGTGGTTGTTCTCTACAATCATGAATTTACAATGGTGGAATCGAAAATCACGATAAAAAACGATAACAAAAATACCGACTGGTCAATACTGAAAACACATTTATCAAAAATGTGTATCAGCAATATGCAATAAAAAAAAAGCTTTGGAGGAGGGATCTATTCCCCATTTCACCTCCCGTGAGAACGCCCGTGGTTCCTGGACAGACGTGACGGTGGCGGAAAAATTCGTCTGTTACTAACCGATGGCGAAACCCGTTTGTGCCCAGGCGACGGTGAAACATTTTCGTTGCTGGAAGACAGTAAAACCCTGTTGTCTAATACCCAAATGTACCTGTGCGAAGGAAAAATTAATCCGTTCTTGGACAACGAAACAAACCGTATAACCTTAGACGGTAGCGGAACTTGTTCGTTCTTGAACGACGGCAAACTCAAATTGTGTCTGGATAGACGTGACGATAGCGGCAAAATTCTTCTGTCTCTCAACGATGACGAAACCCGTTTGTACACTGGTGACGGCGAAACCTTTTTGTTGCTGGAAGACGGTGAAACCCAGCTGTCCCTACACGATAGAGAAATTTGTCCGACTTCGTATAACGGAGCTACCTGTCCGTCCCCGAACGATGGCAAAACTTGTTCGTTCTTTGACGACGGCGAACTCCAGTCGTTCCTGGATAGAAGTGACGATGGCGGCGCTATTAAATAGCCTCTTTTCTTTTTGAAAAGTTGCCGCCTGTATTTTGAAACGCCGCCTTTGTTGATGGTTAGTAATGCTGAAAACAGCACGGATACGTGCAATATTGTTATTTTTCTGTTTTTTTCTCACACAATACAATAGTTTATACGAATATGTCGTTTGAAATATATTAAAATTGTGTTATTGACGAATTTTACGAAAATGTTGGGAATAAATATTGACATATTTTACGAATGCTACTAAAACGATCGTTAATCCAACAATTCGATAAATCTATTTATTTAAAAACTCACGGAATAAAGATAATTTATTAATGTTGATTTACCGAAGTTCCGTGTACGTATATCTTTATGAACATTAATCATCAAACATTTGGCCGTACTCTTATGTTTTTCAGTTGTCATTTCCCGGCTGACAATATTTTCATCGGAGATTCCCAATATCGAAGAGCCAGTAAAATTGATGTTTTTTACGTTCGCCATTTTCTTATTGTCTTGTTTATAATTATTGTTTTTATGTGATGCATATACCATCAAACTCAATAATGCGAAATAAGAAACCAATGAATTGATTTGATTCATATTTACGAAATGTAAATTATTCGTTTACTCTTGCAGTCAAGACGTCAAGTTCGGTACTAAAGAATATAATATTTAAAAAATGTCAGTTAATTTTGTTATTTATGCTTGTTATGTATTGTAGTCATGGAGATTGAATATCATACGTTTTAATAGGCCTGTCTTTTTACCATTGACACAGTTTTAATTTTTACAGCTGAAAACGATTGTGCTATAAATATGAAATAAAAAAGGTAGCGAGCCGCGGGTGTTATGAATGTCGCGTAAGTAATTTACTTAGATAACGTTTTAGAGGAGCAGTTGTCAACCGGTGGTCCGCGAAAAAATTTTGGTGGGCCGCAGAAAAATTTGAACTTATGCTAAAATGTAATTAATTGCATAAATTGTGTAGGTAATTTATTTAAAATATTTATCTTTAGATTTTAAACAAAATCTGTAAAATAAAATACCTACCAACCATCTTATAAATTATAATATATAATATACACATATGTATGTAGTTCGTGTTTAAATATGATCAGCTCGCGTATGAATACGCACCATGTGAAACCTGTCATAACACGCAATAGCCGGTACCATAGGCGTTCCTAGGGGGGGCTTAGTCCCCAAAAATATTCCTAGATTAGTGTAATGAGTGAGTTAATTGAAAGTTGATGACCTTCTTTTTTTTTTTTTTTTGTAGCCCCTCACTCTGAAACTATATAGTATAATATGTGGTCCGTAGAATTTAGAGTTATGGATTTAGTGGTCCGTGAGGTCCAAAGGTTGGCGACCGCTGTTTTAGAGCTATATTATTACTATACATTTGAAAAAAAAACTATAAATTGTTTCATTCAATAAAACGATTCTGGGGGGGAGCTTCTGCGTAATACACTTTTCGGAAAATTTAAAGTACCTATAAGTAAAGTGGTAGAGAGTAAAAGTAAGTAAAGATTTTAGTTGAAATAACGTAAGACCTATGTTGTATAAAATTGCCAGCCCTTAAAATTGTAAATTTCCCCTTTTATAGTTTTATAACTTAAATAGTTCAACATTTAGTAATTACTATAAATAGCCTAAAAATCAGAAGCAATATTCTGCAAATGTTTTAATATTCGGTGTAAATTTCAAGACTCTAGGACCATTGTTTTGGTATTTTTTTGTGTTGCGTTCAAAAACTATTGAGAAAATAGTCTTTCTGTCGGTTTTTGGGTTGTTTCGATTTACGCATAAGGAAACTACTGTGAAAATCAAAAATAGTTTCAAATAAAGTACAGATTAAGAAGATACAATTACAATAACGTAACGCATGACGAGATCATCCGAGTGTTGCTTCTAGTCAGAAATCAATTGTATACTAAAACAAATTTTACACCACTTTACATTTTTCGACAAAGTGTACTACACCGAAGTTCCGCTCAGAGTCGTTATATTGAATACATTGATTTATCATTGCTTTCAAATTTATAATAATATAAAGACTCTAATATCTTTAAATAATTCACTTAAGAAACATTCACAACATCCCGTGGCTCGCTACGTTTTTTTTTTTTTACCAAGTCGGTAATTTCACTTATTAGATACCCCGTCACTCGGCATTTATTGCATTTATCATTCAGGCCCTGTTCACGCATGATTTTGAATGAATTTGTCGATAATGTTTATTTTTTTTACAATAATTGTGATTTGTGGTGTATTTATCCATATCATTTAAAGTTCCACTACCAATTTGTAGGAGTAATTCCTAATTTTGGTACATAAAGAAAGGCCTGTTCTTTTATATATTTAAGGATAACACGTATTTATGTATAGTAATTTTTTTTGCTACTTCGATAATGTCTATTATATATACATATATTTTTTTTACTAATAATTTTTGTTGTATTTTTAAATTTGCGTTTTTATTTGACTAAAAATCAGGTCATTTTTATATAATTACATATATCTATAAAAACATAAAGTTACTACGGATAGTCCTGTAAAATGTTTTTACGCCAGAAACAAGTAATAGTAGTTGTTTAAGGATATCGGGAATTCAGGACGCAATATCAACGTAGAAGATTAATATCGTTGGGACGTGGTTCGTGTGAAAAGGCCTTTTTTAGCACGCAATGCGGTTGACTATTACAGACGTAAAACACGTATAGTACTAGAGATTTTTTTAACAATAAAAACCTGGTCATGTGTAGGTAAAATATGTGAAATTCAAACTGCTTTCCAAAAATTTTAAAGGCGACCGCGTGATGTAGGTACACGCTAAATTTCATCGCGGCGATATGGTTTCTGTTCGTTTTTGACCGGTCGGGTTTAATTATCAATTGCGAACCAATAGCATATTTATTGGGGGGTTGATTCGGGTGAAACCTCCTTAGGATCAAAAAGTTAATTAAAAATATTATTGTGCTTCGGTCACCATGTATATTGACACATTACTACAATTTTCTATATAAGGAATATGATTATGATGATGAAGACTTTATCAGTTTCACAAAAGAGTACAGTGATTAGTGAAGGAGACTATGATTAGCAGGAGACTGAAAATATTTACTTCAGTGATTCTACATCGGATATGTGTGATGTATATATATTATATATGACAATGTTTTAGCTATTCTTACATTTGACGGAAAGAACGCAATGAAACCTGAAGAAGTTCTCATTGAACTCTCCAATAAAAATAGACGTTTGGAATTTTTATTATAATTTCCTATTTTCTGAATTCGAGCAGATGTATCAAAATAATCAAGTCCTATTGCTTGATGAACAATTTCTTACTATTTGATTTATTTATTATCATGTATATATATATATATATATATATATAATATATATATATATATATAGATTATATTTAATTTAATTTATTTAGTGAAAAAAATATTTTAATTTCAAATATTATAAATAATCGTTTATGGCGGGGACGGATGTTGTATTTTAAACCCCCTTCGCCTCCAGAGAGAAATCGAAATTACGCCACTGATGCGTACCTGTATATTTATTATATTATATACGCATAATTTTATTTTTATATTTGTGTTAAATATAATTATTTCAATTGTTGTTGTTTTTCCTCCAAATCCAAATGTCAATGTACATTTTATATGAAACATATGGAACAAATATGTGTGAAAACTATATGGGAAAAAAATACAAAAATAAGACGGGCTGCGGCGTATGCGACACCCTCACGGCCGTCCATATTATATTGTGCACCGTGTCCGTTTCACGGCGTTCCTACAAGACAGCCAATGAAAAAATATTTCCGGTCCGTTTTTAAGCCAAACGATTTTTTTTTTTCTGTTGTTGTAGGATAGTAAACATTCGAATAAATATCTATTTCATTTTCGGAGTCGAATATTAGTGAAATTTTAAAATTAGCGCGATCCATACCATCCGTTTTCCGGCCTATCAACCGTATTATTTTGTTATGCAGGATTAACGTTCGACCAGTTGTTGCAGGGAATACACATTATTATAACTGATACCAAAAAATTGTATTTTATTTTACTTTGTAATTTTTTTTTTTTTAATGATTGTAATTTTCACGACTCAAAAAGTCTTAAGTTAAAAATTATTATATTGTTTGTCTGCTCGAATAGCTATTATATTGTACATCGAATCGATTAGCCTTTTTTGTTTTTATAACAAATTATATCTAACGCAGTTTCAATTAATAATCACTATTTTAATATTTTATTTTGTACATTATTTTACCATTTACTTACGTGTGTTGTGCGCACCGACGAACTGCGAATTATCATTATTTTACTTGTTATTCTTGCTGGGCCAAAATCGCTACTTTTCATATATATATATATATATATATATATATATACATTTATTATGTTTTTCTAGCTATTTTAGACTTTGTGCGGAGTGAAGAAGCTAGTGGTTTTACAATGACGTTTTTTAAAATGTATTTATTTTTTATTTTTCTGTGTACGGCTTTACGGCTAGAGGAAGAGTTACGCGCGAATCCGATAGCAAATTTAACAGAATTGGTATTTTGGACAGATCATTTTTCGATTTTTCCAATACAGGATTTTAATGTGTCACAGAAACCTTAGATAAAAACGCGATTTTAAATCACATATAAAAGTTTTGTCTTTGTAATTTCGAAAAAAGTTGTCTGAAAGTTTTAACATTTTCAATAATTATGTATGACTATATTAACGAAAAAACCTTTTTTTTTTCAAAAACTTTCATTCAATATTGGTATATTGATATCAGAATTATTGATACGAGTATGTTATGATCACTGACATCAATAGTTTTGTAAATTACACTGAAGCTCCGCTCAGAATAGTTTTTCAAACACAATGTTTTATCACTGCTTTCAAATCCATAGTAATAATAATACTTTAAAATTTCTGCCTACGTAATTCATTTAAGTGATATCAATGCTTCCCATGACTCGCTATATATATATATTTTTTAATAATATTACATTTTGTGTTAATACAATTTGAATTATACCCATATTTTAGTGTTACCATTTTTTTATTACAGTAATCTAACTTACCAACTGTATATTATACATCGCATTACACACTTCCTCGAAACAATTTGGCCAAATTGTTAGTAACGGTTATATGCGATCTTGGTAAGATAATAATAATACCGTTCATTAAAGACCAGGTAAGTTAGGTAATGTTGTTTGGCGCTGGCTCAAACAATTTGTATGAGTTTAAATATTTAAAATTTCAAGCAATACCGATTATTGCTACATGAAAATACTATATTTGTACATTCTACGTCTGATTTTTGTTATGTTTAATCGGAGACGTGGGTTACAGGAGAAACTAGAATAATAATAACAAATTTAAACTTCAGCACCTACATAAATATGGCGACTAACACACGAAAAGATAGAAATGTCAAATATGACTTGACCGTTGGTTTGGAGTGGTTGAGTTAAAAGATTTCGCAAGATCATCCGGAAAAAATTAAAAATCAAACTCAAAATTAGACTCGAGATACTTATATAATTGTGTGTATGTTGAATGACTTATAATATGATTGAGTATGAGAGAAGTACTATACTAGCAGAATTTAAGATAGAATATAGGTGACAAAATAGCTCCATGAGGTTACCACAGTGAAAGAGACGGTAAATATTCGGACATAATTCATTGCCTTATTCTGGACAAACAATAAAGATATGAGAAAAGAACTAATCTGTGAGATTAGTGATAGCGTTTGGTCACAAAAACCGGACTATATTCGAGATATCTACGAAAACTGTATTAATCACTAAAACAACAATGCATACTAGCTGATTCGATTTGAAAGCGAAAATCGTCAACGACATACATAGGCGTTAAACTGTAGACGATTATGGTTATTAACGGGTTCGTAATAAAAATCATTATTATTGATAAAGCGTAAAATAATTTTTATCTTTGTTCAGTAGATATCGATTTGAATTTTCAATCGATTATAACAAAAGGTTTTTTTCAATCCGTCTTTTCAATTGAAGTTCAGAGGCCAAAAAATACCGAAATAAACCGTCAATTTTAGCGTCAATACGTAACAGGAATTTTCTGGGTAAGAATATTTTCGTTTGTGATCCAGACAACATTCCAGTTGGACGTACCCGGGGAAAAACACGAGCGGTACTGGTTTCGACCAAAAAGACTTCCCTCTTTTTGCCCATATACCATAAAGTTGTTTCCTTTTTTCGTCCATACGCGATAAAGTATACAGTCTCCTCTTCTCGTTCAATAATTATTGCATTCTTTCGCCTAAGGTTTCACGTTCAACTGTATTTTGGAAAGAGTGTTTTTCGAAATTATCTATGTTTGACATTTATTCATATTATCATTATTTATGATCAGGCATTTTAACGTTATTTATAACGTTTGAACAGCAGCTAAGTCGTCAGAATTAATCAGAACAACAAATGTTCGCGTGTCGTTTCGTTCATTCTTCAACAAAACGTTTTTATTGCGATCCCCCAGAAACCGGTGTGTGGTTGGTCTTAATAAAAAAAAGTCTAAACACTAATGTTTATTTAATAGCGTCCATTTACATTGCTTTCCTGAAGATAGGAAACTAAAGAACGCTAATAAAAAAAAAAAAAAAAAACGAATATAAAAAAGGAGAGTCGGCTCGGAATGAGTTTATTAATTATATACGCATATTAGGCTATACAATTGTAATTTTTTAACGACATCGTGACAAATGGCAAATACCTAACTTGTATTTTTCTATTTCTCTCTCTTTTATATATATATATTATTTGTATGTAATAAATAAATATCAATAATTATCATACTGAGACTTGTTTTATGTGTTCTTATTATTATCAAGAGGATTGAGGAAAGTCGTTTTCGAACTAACGGAGTTAGGTACGTCTAAAAACTTCGGGTTCAGTATCAATACGCATTGTCTGCATTCTGCATAGTATAACATTTAATTAATATGCTTCTGTGCGTCTTCAGGTTTATGTGAATGCACACCTATCTAAAACTATATATGTAATATTATAGGCGCCTGTGCGAAGAGATCGTAAAGCTCGTTAACTAGCGTAAAACAAAGAACGGTCGGGTCGTAAAACAGAATATAAAAAAAAAAAAAACGAAAAGGGCCAGGAGGAAGAAACATCCTAGTGACCGGACCGGTTTTTCTTTATATTATGCTTTTATCATTAGCTCGTCAATACGTACTATAAACCTAATATTTTATAATATTCCTATTAATGTACAGCCTATATTATGCGCGCCTGTGTAAATTAAAAATCTATTTTACAAGATTAATCTGCACTAAACTCTCCACAAAATGAGCCAAACGTGTCTTAAATATTTAAAAAATAATGTAAATATAGTTATATTTTAAATATTAAAAATATTAAAACTATTTTTGAATAGAATTAATATTATATTGACAATGACCGTCTAAGCACGATACGATAATTTTATACGAATATTCCCCCGGCACGATAGTCACTTCTATCTGTTATTACGATTGAATAGGAAATACGGGATTGGTATTTACAGTGTTATAAAATTTAAACGTAATAAAAATAAGACAGTTTCTCATAAAAAATAATAAATCAATGTCACATACACGCTAAAGTGCCAAAATGTTTTAAAATGTGTAGGCCGATAAAACAATAAATGCTCTAGAAACACTATTGAAACATGTTATGAACATATATAAAATTGTATAGTAATTTTATGTCTTTTTTTCTGTGTAAATATCTGGAGAAATATTTTGTTTTAATCTGAAAAATATTTTAAAACTTAACTTTTATTTATTACTGCGAAAAATTCTTAAAATGTAAAAAAAAAAATCTAAGAACGCTAAAAGTCTATAGAATGCGAACAAATTAGAAATAATTTAATTTTTTAATTCTTTAATGTACATTTTGTGGTCGAAAAGCAACGTTATAGAGTACACGGAAAAAATAATTTATTACAAATGTTGTTTCACGTATATATTCAGTGGCGTGCTCTGGAGAGAGGGGAGTTTAGGGTTTATATCCCCCTCATTGTCTTTTTTGCCGACCTACAGAAAACAACTTATAAATTATGAGAATTGTTTTAGAGTCATTATTTAGTAATTTGTATTAGTTATTAGCAAAAAGTTATTACTTATGGCAATAAACATTCACTATATGTCTATATATAACATATGTTATGTTAATTGAACAACTTGGTATTAGTGTGTTATAATTTAAATTCATTTTAATTATAGAACAATTTACAAATTTACACAATTATAAGCTAGAAACGATTTTGGAGAGTTTGAAACATAAACATTTGGGTTTTTTGTATTACCATGACAATTCATTAAAATGTATTTTTACTATTTACTTATAACATCCACCCCTCTATTGAAAATTCCTGGGCACGCCACTGTATATATTATATATATTTATTTATTTATCTGGAGATTTGCGTATTTATTTTCTTATTACCAATTATTTGTGGTCAAATAGAAATTTTAATGAAGGAAATTGCTAAGACCTGCAATTAAAGATATAGTTTATAAACTACAGTATTCTTGTATAGACTGTAAGTAAACTGTTTGGTGTAGACAAAAAAAAAAAAAAAAATTGAAAATGCTTTTACAAAAAAATATATCATATAAGTAATTTTTCTCCTCTCTCTAATGACTACAATACTTATAAGTTATAATGCATGTTTAAAAAAAAGTTATTTTTTTCATTTGATTTGTGTTCATATAATGTATAATGTTGATAAAACACCGAGTGTCTGTATCTGCAGTAATCGATATTTTTGTTATGTAGCTACGTGTAAGGAATATTATTTGTTTAATTCAAAGTACTGAATTATAATGTACTAAAAATTTAACGGCATCCATAGGCAGAATGATTATACGCAATAATAATAATTATATTAATTAATTAATTGTATTATAATAATTATACAATAATAATTGTACGCAATATAATAAATAAGAAAGTATTAAGCATTTTTCTTATGTTTAACGACTTGTACAGTTTTTGTTTTGTAGAAAATGAAAATCATACGGTATATTCTGCGGCTATATATACGATCCGTGTGCTTGGATAATAATATATTGTGTTCTTCAATAACTAAGAAAAAGTCTTGTTTTTTTACCGCAAATCTGTTCTCGAATAAATCGTGAAAATTCAATAGTCTAATAATAATAATTATTATTATTATAGTATTATCATACATAATAAATAGTATAAATATTAGTAAAAACTAAAAATTCTAAAATAAAGAGAGAGATGGCAGGGTTTTATCATATACATACATGTATAAAATTAACGTGATAATATTTTTACGCAATTTTTTACTTTCAACAATACAGCTACTCAATAAAATAATTTACAAATACTTCGTAAAACGATTTAAATGTTGATTTATTAAAAACAAAAAAATTAATCAAAGTTTTTTAAAAATAACAGGTACCTATATTATGATATAATTATAATAAACAAATAATAAAATGTATTTATCCGAGATGTAATTCATTATGCTCGTATTTTTTTATATTCTACATTGCTGCAAGTACGTGAAGTCATCCACCATGAATCGTCAATCATGTACCGTAGTAAAGCTTACGAAATTCTCATACACCGTATTTTAAGTGTTAAACTATTAATAACAATAATAATAATAATAATAATAATAATAATAATAATAATAATAATAATAATAATAAATAATAATAATAATAATAATAATAATAATAATAATAATAATAATAATAATAATAATAATAATAATAATAATAATAATAATAATAATAATAATAATAATAATAATAATAATAATAATAATAATAATAATAATAATAATAATAATAATAATAATAATAATAATAATAATAATAATAATAATAATAATAATAATAATAATAATAATATAATAATAATAATAATAATATAATAATATAATAATAATAATAATAATAATAATAATAATAATAATAATAATAATAATAATAATAATTAATTTAAACGGAAATTTAATTTTTATTATTTTATTTATACTACCTACTTAGTACTTAATAATATATGCATACTCGTGGTAATTATTATTAAATAATCATTTTATAGTTTATTATATTACTTGTAACATAAATATCAATAACGGACATGCCGTTTCAGTTATTATTGAAATATAATTTTGAAATTCCGAGTTACAGAATACAGCGAAGTAAAATGTTATCTGTATATTATGTATTTTTATTCACTTACCTATTTGTTTTAAAAATTATGTGATTATTATTTTTTTTCTTGGTTAACGGCCGAGTACTTTGAAAATTGCCTAAGACGTTGCTCAATGCTACAGCTGATAATTTAGTCTTAGCCAAAATAAAAAGTTTTTACTCGAGCGCGCCTTGTAAAAATTAATGCAGTCTTGTAAAGTATTTGAGTGAATATATTTAAATACTTTTATAGTATTTAGAATACTTTTTAAATAAAGTATTAAAATATTTTTTCATAGGTATTTGTACTGGAATTACAAATACTTTTATTTAAATACTTGTAAATAAAATTTCTTGCAAATTCTTGCATACATTTCGTTCAATTAAAATAAATTTTCAAATATGTGTAGGATAGTTTCAAATTTACTATTATATTATGTCTGATGAACTGACAGACCGAGATTTATATATATATATATATATATATATATGAATGGGTATAATGTTGATAAATATCGCAACCGCGCCCGTGTGAATTGTGTCTTAGAATAGTTTAAAAATAATAACATTGTAACACTGTAACATAAATATTTCCATGTATACTATGAAAAATGTTGGTTAAAATAATTATTACTACTTTTAAAAATACTGTAAAAGCTAAAATTTTTGTAATAATTTTAATATTTATATTATTTAATAATTTATTACATCAAATAATTGAAAACATTAAAGTTGAGTGTTAGAGAGGTTTTAAGACCTATACAAAAATATAATTTAAATAATACGACTGCTATAAAAAAATTTTAAAGCTCGTTCGAATAAGTATTTGTATTTGTATTTAAATACATACGAAATATCTGTAATTGTTATTAAATACTTTTTTTTAAAGTATTTGAAATACGTCTTAAATACTGTTTATATCAATGTATTTGTATCTCTATTTAAATACTATTTTAAAAGTTTTTTTACAAGACCGAATATATGCTATCGGGTCGGGCGGGCAAGTCGTCGCACACGAAAAAAAAAAATTAATTTCAAACACCATTTATACGAGTACGTGCCGTCGATTGGTGATATTTTTCGACAACAAAAAAATAATAGAAAAACAGCGTTCTGTATCCATTAAGATATTTATTGAATCGTCAAATAATTCGGATCATATTTCAGATATAATAATATGGTTTTCTGCCTCCAGGGAGAACTAAAAATTATTGATTTTGTTTTTAGAAAATAAAAAGACTTCAGAAGTTCCACGAGGTAAACTGTAACGCGTAGATTTTTAACTTCGCATCTAGTTCGTAACACAGTTAATAACAATGTATTATATTGTGACTGAGTTTTGAAAAAGCAGTGATTAACCTAGTGCATGCAATCCGTCAACAAACCCAAATTACAGGGTTTCGCTTAATTCAAGATTGATATCGTTAAATATAGAACGTTAAAAGTAAGGACTAGTCACTGCGCTTATCTGCAGGATAAATCTTTGGGTTTATGTATTCAGGCTAACAAAAATCCCCCGAGTCGTTAGATTTCCATTTTAATTCGTGTTTTCTTTAAAATATGTCGTGTGAAAGTGTTTAACAATTATTTGAAAATTAAAAAAAAATATATATATATTTAATATATAAATAATATATATAAAATAATACATTTTTAGATTCCGAGCGGAGCGAAGAATGTATTGCAGGTTTTACAATGATGTGTTTTTAAAATTTTTTTTTAATGTCTGTACCCAAAAATTCTACTAGAAGGAGTGCTCCGATCCTTTCGTTTAGCACTTTTTCTGATTGCAAATTGCATCTAGTTTGTACTTTAGAGACGTCATTTTTCGATTTTCTCAATACTTTTTTCAGAAGTCAGGAAAAACTACCAAAAATTACATAAAAACGCTAAAAATCCAATTTCGTCTTAGTCGATTGTCGTTTATTTATTACACCGAAGCTCCGTTCAGTCGTTTTATCGAATGCAATGATTTATCATTGCTATCAAATTTATAATAAAAACAAAACTCTAAAATCTTTATCCGAGTAATTCACTTAAGCGATATCCACAACACTCCGCGGCTCGCTACTCTTTTTAAATACGGTGTTTTAACTCTAAACTGAACTCGAATACCGCATTTAACATCAATATACCAATATTTTGTTATATCATTACGAAGGTAGCGAATTTGGGTGCAACTCATACCGGTCTGCAAGAGTATTTAAAAGGGAACGTTACCATTTTCGTACGTAATAGAATGTTTTTAAATATCTATAAAACCACGACTGGTAACGTTTTATGAGTTGTGATCTGTTTAAATTGTTTTCACTAAAAACCAGTGAGATTTTAGGAAAGTAAATAACGTATTGTGCATACTGTATTATTGAAGGTCTTCGTTTTTAACGGATTTTATTTACATTTTGTGTATCTACGCAGGAAATCATTACAGCGTCAGATGATTGATTGAGTTTTGAATTTTCCTCAATATAACTGATTTAAACATTTAACTACTTTTCTAAATTTACAAGTCCGGGGAAGTTCAAATTTGTTATTATTTAATTAATATATCTGATAAATGAGTATCACGTTTTTGTTGTACATACGAATAATGTATATAAATTATAAAGGGCCTCAAAATATAATATCAAGTAATGGGATTTGTTTGGGGACGGGGGGGGGGGACATGGCGACAGAAAAATTATTTCATACAAATAATAACCTGACCATATTCAATTTCGTCAGAAAATACTGCTGAACTGGTATACACTGCAGTGTAAATGTGCAATAATAATAATCATTAGCGTGGTGGTATAGTTTTACGGGGAGGTCATTATAATAATTTATATAAGGTAATGCGAGAAGGAACAATATAAGTTCACTTTTGGACAAATTAAATATGACGATTTATTATGTTTTGTTCAAGAGCGACCTATATACAAAACAATATTGAGCTAAAAAAAAATGCACTTCTTTTTTCATTTCATGCGAAAAAGTATCCGTTTCTCGGACTAAAAACCTTTATTGCAAGTATCTACGAACAAATACATCAAATATTAGTCCAGTCGAGTTAGACATTTCGGCGGAAATAATTCATGTAGTTTTGAAATTTAGCATAAATACTCTTGATTACTCCAGTATTCCAGTTTCCTCTGCTCCAAAGGGGGCTTCATCCCATAAAATTAAAAAAAACTATCTCTAAACGGCCGACAAATCGGTTTTTTTTTTACTGTTATCACGTAAACTACGCATTTTACGGAAAAGTTTGTCGCCAAATTTTTAATAAAAAGAGATCTTACACGTTTGCTCGCCAAAGCTTTCGTTCACGAAGAAAAGAAGCCAGTAATAGTGGGTAAATATTGGAGTGAAGTGTAAAATTCGTTCCTTGTACTCTTTATTCGTGAACAACTAGTAAACGGTTGGTTTTGTGTAAAAAATGTTCATAACTTATGTTGTAGGATGAATCGGTAATATATATAAACACACTTAATACAACAACTTTGATATTTTTTTTCTTTATTTTACGTAATACTCTTTAGCTTTATTGTATATTTAAGTATACATATATATTATATATTTATACTAATTTATTTTTTTTTTCATGTCCTTTTTATTCTTTATTCACATTCTGTTTTTGTTTTCACTACATTATTAAATATAATACGTTTTTTGTTGAATAACAATATGTCCATATGTATACATATTTACTGTAATTAAGAAAAAAAAATTAATTGAACTCTTAAACATATTTTTTTTTAAAGTATAATTTATTGGTATTTCATTAACACCTCCTCCTCCTCTATACACAAAGGGACCTAAATCCTATCACATTTTAGAATTTCGCAAAGCAAAAATTTAATAACAAGAATACATAAATAAATACGGGTTTAAGTGTCTTACAATATAAGGGTGGTATTTTCGCAACAGTTGCCATTCGGGCGTGTATTAGAGTCAAATAGATGTGCACAGCAATTTTTTTTTTCTCAAGACGTATGAGACCTTTTTAATCGTGTTTTTATTTTTGCATGAAATGATTCGATATACTAAATTTGATAAACGAACGGTGTCAATGTACGTCGGTGTACGTGCGACATCGATGATAAAAAAAACGCGTCACGTAACACAACCTAAATAAATATATATTTTTGTTTTGTACTATGTACTTTATATATATATACATGTGCCGAACACAATAATGTAACAAATAAATGAAGAAGACCGATGTGTTTTATCAAACCGATTATTACTTTTTTATTTCACGAAGTGGCGCGACCATAAAACGCGTCCCGTTTAAACCGTGTTTAAACCTTCGGATTGACACCCGGACGGAGAACGTTGACCCGGTTGGAACTGAACTTCGTGAGCGGATTCGTAATGACATTGGCACTGGAAGTCTGGCGAAATCATTTTTATTATAATGAGTGTATTATATATATAAAAAAAAAAAACGAACGAAAAATAGTGAACGAACACCGCTTAATATTGAAACTATCGTGTGTAACATTATGTTATTCAAACAGATACGTACTCGACAAATACATTATTATTGCTGTGTACATAATATGTATAAATATGCGCGCAATAACAACAATAACAGGTTCGTTTGAATTCTAAGTGGTAACTCTAAAACGTAAACGAGTATATTATTTAGAATCGTCTGTGTCTTGTTTGCATAACCGTTCTCAACAATTGCGATGCGACATTAGAAAAACAAAAAAAATAAAATAAATAAATATAACGTCAGCGTGTAGGTTTATAAGAACTGATTTATGAAATGAAAATTCCATAGATGTTGGTAGTTATTTCATTTGTATTCCAATGATCAGCTAATTGTTATACTAAAAATTTAACAACAGCCACAAAAATTGTTAAAAAAAAGAAGTATTCGTGAAAAAATCATGTAGGTAATTATTAGTATGTTATATCAGTGTTGACTGTATCGAATTCGGATATTAAAAATTATATCTGTATTATATTTAAACGCACAGTGCCGTAGTCAGAATTAAGCCAAGGGGGAGGGGTTATTCAATAAATGATATATTCAGCTTTACGGGCCTTACTAAGACAAATATGTTGTTTTATTAAATAAAATTACGTATAATTAAAAAAAAATTTTGTGATAATAATACAAGGCGACTGGTGATAAAGTATTCAAACACCAGGAAGTTATTGTACACCTCAAATGCAACAAAAAGTTCCCTTTGACTATGATTGAATTCTCAAGTATAAAGTAGAAATTTTCGTTTTTGTTTTTTTTTTTCTTTAATTGACCATACGTTATAACTTGAACTATTAGTCCTATAGCAAATTTTAAAACCCCATTAAAAAGTTCATTAAATTTTCTTAAAGAAAACGTACACAGTAAGGTTTCAATATTAATTTCACAAGCGCTCGCAGCACAATCTTAAAATTTCTAAATTATAAAAATTTGACTTCTACTTAACAATTTTGTTTTGTCACTCGGAAGTCAGAGGCGTGCACATTTCACAAAAAATTTCTTTTTTAATAAGCTTTCCAATGGAATACTCATTTTTTTTAAAAGTTTTGTTTTGAGGAGAAGAAATCGCAATTAAAAATTTAAAAAAAAAACATTATGGTAAATGGTATACAATACTTCCATGGAATGAATCCAGGTAACACGTGAGCCTTTGTGACTTGTAGTTCACTTGTAATTACCTGCATTCATTTATGAAAGTAGTGTGTACCATTTACCATATCATTTTTTTTACATTTAAAGTGCGATTTCTTCTCCGCAAAACAGAAGTTTTCTAAAAATGAGTATACCGTTGGGAAACTCATTAAAAAAAGAAGTTTTATGAAATTTGCACATCTCTGAGTAACAAAACAAAAATCGTTAAACAGCAATCAATTTTTTTAACTTTAGAAGTTTTCGAATTTCGAGATTGTGCCTGTGTTTGCAAAAATGATACTGGAACATTGCTTAGTATTTTTTCTTCAAGAAAATGTAATGAGCTTTTCAATAGAGCTTTCAAATTTGGTATACGACCAATAGTTCAAGAAATACGGCTAGTTAAATGAGAAAAATACCATTTTTTTAAAAAAAAAAAAAAGAACAAACTGAAATTTCTACTTTAACTTGAGAATCGAACCATAGTCAAATGGAACTTTTTTTTTGCATTTGAGGTGTAGTACCGTGTACAATGAAAAAAAGCACAAAACTGTGATCATTAAAATATTACTAGCTGTTATTATTTTTATATAAAGAAAAGCAAGGGGGGAAGGGTTTGAACCCTTAAAACCCCTCTGGCTACGCCACTGTACACGCATATGTATAAAATCCCTTTTAAAATAAAATGTATAATTATAAATAATTTTTAACTTATAATAATACCATAAATGTAACGATGTATAACATTGTTTTGTACGAGCTAGTTTTAAAATTCAATAATTAAATTGTTATTTAATATTAAAATATTATTACTGTAAAGACTAGTGAATAATAATATTAAATAATCATTTTTTACTTTTATATTATGCGATATAAATTTGGAGAATATTTTGAGTATTCTGAATGTTAAATCCATATTATCAAAATAATACCGAAATGAGGGGGGGAATAATTGAATTGAATTAATTGATTTGAATTTTAAATAAAAATTATACGCTATTTTTCAAGGTAGGTTTTAACTTAGATAACGCAATTGCATATTTTGTTTCCTTATTTATCTAGAAAATATATATGTTATAGGAATGAACTTTTCAGCTGTCTAACATACATATATCCTACAACACTGTCTATTATAATATATAGTGGTATATTTTGGTAAAAAAACATAAAGGTACACGCACATTTCTAAACATTATAGTATTCAACAAATTTTCTCGTGATGCTCGAAGAGAACTCTGAATGTAACTATAATAATATTTTTATTTATCATACAGTCTTTTTATATTTATAATTATTATTAATATTCTTATTATTATTCATTTTTTTTTTTTTTACTTACGACATTTAATTTTATTAATTTTAGTTACGATTTCATCTAAGGGTTATTTATTACATTTTATTTTAGATTTTTTTTTAAAATAATTCTAAATACATTGTGTTTCAGTTGTTGTAAATTAAACTAAAAAAAAATTTTATAGAACTCCGAATGATTATAAGTTTTATTCATTTTATGATTACGCCCAGCGGCGCAACCAGGAAATATTTTCGGGGGGAGGAGTGGTTATAATTTATACACGTATATTATATATTTGTAAACTGTTCACTAAATAATATGAATAAATGCTAGTTTATTAGTAGGGACATAGTACATATTATCACGGACACGGAACTAAAGAAGATAACGTGATGAACTGTGTCCAGTATCAACAGTGTTTTCCGTACCAAAGCGAAATTGTTGCAACTCGTAGAATGAATTTTGATTTATGACTCATCAAATATTTTTATTTGTCAATTATCACAAATAATAACATAATCATTAATTACATTATTTTAACTTTTTCCAACAGGCATAATTATCATACACATGCCAAATTATTTTTAAGCCGTTATTTTTACATTTTATATGTAATGAAAAAACAGATTTCGGAAGGGGTTTGCGCCTCTAATTACACCTTCCCCTAAAATAAAATTATATATACGAGTATATACGTATATGAAACTATTGCGGCGGTACAAATTACAGGATTTGATGTACAAATTACGCGTACAAATGTTTGACTTTGGTTTGGAGTTTGAACCAATAATAATTCCTAGATACGGTATGCGAGGTAAATAAACCTAGATCGGAGTTTGTCGTTTGCGCATTATTAATCTCATAGGTAAAAATATTGGCTGGTTGTTGGCGGATCGCAAGTTTTTACTGTAGAACAGTTATTGTACGCTGGCTGACAAACCAATAACTTATATACGGGTCTCGTTTTATATTATTTTAATTGATTTAATTGAATTCGAGGCAATTGAAGTATTAAAAGAAATTCAAGTGGAAACGCATATTAAAATGAGAAAAATATGACATCAAACAGAAGAGTCAATCCGTTTACGCTCTAGGGAATCGAAAACAATACAATGCGTAAACGAAACTTGTTTAAAATGTACAAATGGGGAAATAAACCGTAAACAATTTTCAAGAACAATGGGACGTGGGTTTACAGTGATTTAAATTAATAAATAATATATATTATTGGAAATAATTTAATTTTAAAATTGTACGCGTCTTAGCTGTAGTCAAACTAAAACAATTAATTTTTACTCAAATAAATTGTTATCATTTATTTATTCATTTAAAACAAAGACAATTTACAATCTGAATAATTTATTAATTTACCAAGTCTTAAAATAAAATAAAATGTATTTAAAGCATACATTAATATTTTTAAATGACACAAACGGTTTTCAAAGACAATAACTATAAATATCGTATTCGATAAAATTAATCCGATTGCGCATCGCTCTAATATATTTTTTTCTAAAAGGGTAATTTTTAACAATAGCTGTGCGCAAACAGCCTATAAAAAATGTCATTCGTAACAATGGCGATGCGCAAACGGCTTAAACCCAAATAAATACGGGGATAATTGGTGTATGATGACCGATAATATAAAAACAATCTCTGTACATATTTAAACTTTTTTCAAAGTTTATACGTAATGTCTACTATTTTCTTAAAAAAAAATCATCGCTGTGAGCAATAGGTCTTATTTAAGACTCTCTCGTTGGCCACTATACAGTTTTTTTTATTTGATTAAAAATTATAATGCATCCGTGTGAATTAGGAAGATAATTTTCTGTTAGGATAGTGACCAACGCGATGTCGACGAATTCACATTTCGATTACGTGTACTTAAATAATATAGAATAATAATATGAGACGAAAAGACAAGCGTATATTACTCGTATGTTACTCTAACATCCAATATTGTTTAACACATAGTGTTTATATAGGTGTGTGTAAATTGACTATACAGTACACACACGATCAAATGGATATCGGAGATAATTTTTTTGAGTGTACATAATTTTCCTACGCGTATTACCATTAGTAATCGTTGTACACAAAATTACTTGTTTGAAAAATCATTTTGTTTTCTAATGAATTCCAGCATTCCTAATGAAGTTAAGTGTATTCGAGTCCTTACAGAAACTACGACTATACTAGATAACTTATCCCGTATCTGCACCTGTATAGGACGATGTTTATTTTACTACTGAAAAACCGGAAGAAATTTCACTAATTCCTATACCTATTGTATCTACTGAAAATGTAGAATATAAGTGTACAGTATAAGTATGTTCCTGCGAACATGTAGAGTAATTTAAATGTATTTTGTGTCTTTCGAGAGCTTTTGTGGTATTTATCAATACCAGTACGTTGGCTAACAATAAATTATTTTTCTGAATTTATTCGAATTTCACATACTTTACAAAATAAATTGTTCCCGATTGTGGGGAAAGTATCAGAACCAAATTCTGTTACATAACTTTTTAAACTGAGATTGCTGACTACTTGGCCAAATCATTATCTTATCTTATATGCCCCTTCTTTTCTCAAATTCCCTGGACAGACTTCATACCTATTATACGGCGTTACATAATAGATTTTTGGCCTACTCGTGGCATCAATTTACCTGTGAACTTTGCCTCTAGTTTTAAAAATATTGTTCCTAATGTACTATAAATATAAAACATTGTTTTCAGTAAATCAAACATACCGAGATCTATTATAGTCCAATTTAATCGTTTGCGTATGGGACATTCATTATTACCCGTTCATGCATACAAACTTCATCTAAACTACACTCCATTCTGTACTTTGAATCATAGTGAAAGCATCTGTAATCTCTCTCATATTTTATTCGATTGTCCTTCCCTTTTGTTTTATTTGTTTTTGTTTATTTACTATTTATTATTTATTTATGTTTTGCTTTGTCTTTCTTTTTCTTATGTCTTTATATATACATATATATATATATATATATATATATATACAGGACCGGCGCTATGTAATATTTGCGAGGGGTCGTGTTCAATGAAATTGACGACTTGTACTCAATAATGACGATTTATAAAAAAAAATTTGTCGCATCGCTCAAAAAGCACGTCGTTAAATATTTACTAAAATTCAATCACAATTTAAAGAATTTTCACTAATTCCTTTTTTGTATCCGTCCGTTTTTACTCGTTATCCATGCAAAATTACTTTTGCGGGTAGACTGTGTCGAATGACGCGATAGTACCCGCAATTAGAAGTGGAAAATATGTTTTTGAATAATACCGATTTTTAATGTGCCATAAATAATATTGAAAATTTTCAACGGCCCATTAAATAAATATTTTTTTCTGAATTCAAATTTATATATTTGAATTTTTATTGTAATTATGCCGACTGCCGGAAAATGTGTTACAATGAGGTGGGGGGTCTTCACGACCACCTAAATCCCCCTTCCCGCCGGTTCTGTATATATATATATATATATATATATAGATTTATAAATGTTGAGCTGAATAGTTTTAACTAGTAGCTAATAAAAAAAAATAATAATAATAATAATAATAAAAAAACTTTTAAACTACCACATACTGATTGTTTTTCCTTTGATATTTTTAACATCGAATTTTCGCGAAAATAAAAACAATGAAACGCACAGCTACACACATTGAATTGAACTCGAAATAACGACGACAAATAACGAACTAACGGTTGCGGTATACCAGTGCAGTTTATCAATCATACATATTAGATTATTTACTTAATTATTAATATTTTGTTCTTGCTGAGCGATAACTAATGTAGCCTGTACGCGTATCCAACGTCTTTCAATAAACCAACCTGGATAACTACATTGTTTCCGATCGTTTCAAACTGCTTTAACGGAGTACCTACTTATAAATCACGTTAATGTGCAAAAATGTTGTGACTTACACAGATCATACACAAGTAGTATTGCTATGCTCAAAACGAATTTCAGTAATTAGTTGTTCTGCATTTTAATTAATACATTTTGAACAATTATTATTCATAAATTGTTAAAAATCGTTGAATACTACGTCAATACAGTGAACAAATTTAAAATATACAAAATCCTCTAAAATATGTAAAAACATGCAGAATAAAATTTCATATTTGAATTCTCCGTATTATAGAACGTATTTGTAAATCACTCTGTTATTTTTTACTGCATCCATGATAGATATGCAAATGCAAATTCCCGAACCCTGCTAATCATATTATTTGAAAAATAACCCTTTGCAATGCTCATGCATATTACCTGTGGTAAAATCGATACAGGAGATGACGTACCTACTATCAAACCTATCGTTTATCGGTATTAATCATACCAACGACAATAATTCAAAAAATTCCTATAATAATAATAATTAATATTATTTAATTTATTTTAATTATATAATAAATCGAATAAATGATGAAATATAATAATGTTTGTATAGTATTGAGCTAGTAACTAAAATTAAGTTGAATTTATTACACAATTATTTACATTATTTACCGGAACCTAAATGTCCAAATACCAAAAAATTATTATACATATAGAATATAACATACGTGAAGAGAGTCGAGTTGCTAGAGAATTGTTCCTCATGAATCCCTTCCCTCCCCCTACAACCTAACCATTTTTTCTCAATATTTTTCCTACGCTAGTATTAATCACGTAATTATCATAGATTTGCATGATAATTTTCATAATTTGCATGCGCTTAGCATAGGAGCTTTATCAAACATGTAGTGGTGGGATAGAGAAAAATTTTGTTGTGACAACGCTGTTCATATTTAGAGCTTTCTCAATTAGTTACTTTATATTTTGTCAAATTTGAAGAAAAAAATTACTAATATATATATATATATATACCAAGGCAAAGAGAAGAGATGGCAAAGGATAGAGAACGATGGGAGGAGGTGGTAGTTGCGGCAAAGGGCCTTAATGGCCTATACTAAGCCTTAAAAAAAAAAATATATATATATATATACCGCATGTTTGTGGGTGAAAACATGTCATAAATAATTCGAGGTGATCAACACAAACAATGTATATTTTGTTTACCATAATAAATTACGCACTAAAATAATACACTGAGTATTATCAAAATGATTTATCGAATAATAAAGTTTATTTAAACTGTAGGTTAATGTATATCAACTCTAATAATTATTAGCAGGTGGCTTTCAAAGGTGTTTTTACGTGTACGTCATATTTCTACGTATCTCAACGGTATTGGGAATCGTTGGTTTTAAAAGCAATTTGTTTTTAACCGATCAGCGTTCTACACCAAATTGAAGTTCATGCGTACAGCGTATTCTTCACTGGTAAGTATTGAGCGTTTTGTATACTTATTAATTCATTACATTATACGCAATTCTTAAAATTTTGTCAATAAAAATTATCCACTATTATCGATGTTATTTAATCCGTATTAAATTTCTAATGTCTACATATAATTATTATAAAGCATAATACATTATACGCATAATATCTGAATCATATAATTAAAGATTGTATTTTCCATGCTGCGCATGAATCATGGAGAAAATTCAGTGTTTTATTTTATTTCAACGGGTATATAAAGTTCTGTGCATTATTTAATGGTCTTTGGAATTTATCGCGAAAATGGGCTTAGGAAATTCGTGACGCTTTTTTTGGAATGATTGAAACATGTCTATATCTATGTGTTAGAAATTTTAGTGAACATATGTTGAAGAATTATTTATGTAGAATAATTGTATAAGGGTGAGTGACGGGATTTGAGGTCATCGGGTACAGGGCCGGCGGAAGGCACGTGCGACCCGTGCGACCGCACGGGGCGGCAATTTTTTTTGAAATTTTAGGGGCGGCTTCGTTTATAAATAAAAATATGTATTTTTCACCGTTACTCATTGTAAATCTAAAATGAAAATAATGCATATTATATTCTTTTCACTGGTACTGTGTCATACTGTCATATTATATTATGTAATATTAAATAAGTATACCTATTAATAAACTATAATATGGGCTAGCCGACTAGCACTGTTGCTCGGCGCGATTCACGGTTATCTTTACGGTTTTCAGTTATACGTAGTCTATTGACTGTGAACATTTTTACTGTACATTCGTACGTGAAATTTTAAAATTTTTTCTTTTAATTATTCGTCGACGAGTCGTTAATGACAGCGATCGTAGCGTGCTGTGCATATTGTTTAGTCTACCAACACGTCATTTTCATCGTGAGTGGTGAGAGTTTTTTATTTATAAAGTAAAAAGTAAAGAAGCTACACTATATCGGACGGTATACAGCGACTTTCGGGTGCAGAATATAGAAAGAGGAAACATGAAAAAGAAGCTGAACTTAAGAAACAGTATGGTTCTATCAAACAATTTTTGACGGGTTCTCCCTCTTCATCAGATATTAAAAATGCTGTAGTTGTAGTACAACCCAGTGAGGTTTTTGACTCTTCCTCAGTTGTAGATGCCACTGTACCTTTTGAAACTGCAAAAGTATAACAGGAAATGTCGAATCAAATGTTTGCAGAGCTTTTGAAAACCAACATTTCTTTAATTCTTTAATTAATATCACTACAGATCCTGCTGAATGGCCTTTAACGATTAATAACGACTTTAAAACATTGTCGGTCGAAAAGGGCCCACCTGCTCCATTAGATGCGAATTTATTATTTTCTTCGGATGATTAAGGACGAAAATTCACACAATTTCATTACAAAGGTATAACGGTAAAGGTATTGTTGTGCCTTAATTTAACCTATTTATAATTAATTAAATTTCCCATTTTCCCTACGTATTTTTTTAAATTTCACCGTTTAATCTCCTACGATATAAACCGGTTTGAAATTAATTTTGTTCATTTTGTATAAATAACTATGTTGTACTAATTATATGGCAACAATTTATTGAAAAGGGCGGTATTTATTTTCATTGCACAGGGCGGCAAAATACTTAGCGCCGGCCCTGATCGGGTAATACCGTTTACCCACTTACATGAGGAACGTTAATAGCACGAATTTTCGTAGCATGGATGCCCTGCAACGTCTGTAGTAAACCTACTGTCACCATGACCGCAAAACTGACTTTGAAAAAATTGACGATATTAATAGAAAACTAACGTTAGCACTTATCTCTTCTGCTAACGATTTGTTACTGGACCACTAGGGTACCCAGTCGGCATAAATAAGGGTTTTCGGGATTGTCGCGGTTCATAAAGTTTTGTCTCTGTGTTCCAAAAATCGGGATTTTAAAGTTTCTCAGTAATAAAATACAGGTACATACAAATTCTTAAAAAATGTAACGTTTGAGAATTTATAAGTTTTCTTTGACGTTCGTCTTATGCAACATGCCCACAATATCGACAATTTTAAATATCATTAATATTACAATATTACTTATTGTCTATTATTATTAAACTACATATAACTACCCTTTTTATATACCCTTCCGATAAGCTATCTGTATAGTATTATTATATCATAAAAAAATTAAAATATAGATAAATTAAAATACCTATTATAAGTTAATTTGTATTTGACATATTATGTTGATAATACGTTTTTCTATTAATTAAATAACTAATAGATATCTTGGGGATGATAACTTCTTATTTAATTTAAAATAATTTAATTTTCGTAAATGTTTTTAATTCTACAGTCACATACTTGTTTTTACGTCTACTATTACCACTTGATAATTAAAGAATTGTGGTCATATTTGAAAAATGTATGAAATATAAAACCTAAGTGTCCTAAGTCACCCAAGTGATTAAATCGATATATATCTCAGGAACTATAATTTAAGTAAAATTTCTTAAATATTTGGTAAAATCGAAGCACGAACATTATGTTAGGTGCAGTGCAGTTAAAAATTTATAATTAGAGTAAATTTATTTCATACTTTTATAAAAAATAAAAGTTGTTCTCCCACTCATTCCTATCGACTGTAATTCATATTGTTATATGACTCGAATAAAGCTTTAAGTTATAATGTAAATTTTAGAACGTAATGTATCGGCAATTAATGATAACACATTTTTTTCTATATTATAGATATTCCAGTGTTTTGGTGTTCAGTAGCGAAATAATTTACATTTTATACTATCATTTTCATCATGGGAAATGAAAATTATTTTATATTTATGATATTTATGCTAAATGCAGCTCAGTCTATAGAAGCTGGTGAGTTATTTTGTTGCAAATCGCCTTTATAGATAAAAAAATAAACTAATGTTAGGAATAAATTTACCATGTGTTTGTCATTATGAGACCAAGTTTTGTACGATGCACCTGAAAATTACAAAGATTTAAAATTAAAAAAGATAGTGTCGGTGACGTGGATGTCGGTACAAAGGGGACAGTCTTGTAAAGTATTTGATTTTATATATTATAAAAATATATAACATGAACACTTCGAATATCAATGGAAACCTTTTGGAATTATAGCAGAAAAAAATCAAAAAAAAAAATCAAAAATTGCGTGTGTCGATGTATTTACCGATTTTGGCGAATTCTTCTTGAGCTTAAGAAAAATATTGAGAAAATCCAATAACATGGGACAATTAATTACCAAATAAATAAGTTTTGAGTATTTAACGATTCGGTACCGTAATGTAGAGTCTTAATTACTTAGTTATAATTTAGGTATGTAAAATAGTAGTCAACGGCAAAAAAACAACACAGAACTGTAGGTATGTAAAACCACTAAAACAAATAAATCCGTTGCTTAGCTCAGAATCTAAAATTTATTTCTTTATCATGATACGAGTATGTGTTTCGAACAATGTTATTCACGCGGTCAATAAATTTATGAAACTGTAATTGATAATAATTTATCTTTATTGATTTTATTTTTGTAAATTTAAATAATAAAAAAAAGTCCGAAATTATATTTTTTTAAATTTAAATAATGAAAAAATAAAACAGGAAGTTACTTAATACCATTAAAGAAAGGCGATGGAATATGGTTGGCCATGTCCTAAGACACGAAGAAAAGCTTTTGTACATTATAATAGAAGGGAAGATAGATGGCAAAAGAGATAGAGGACGACCAAGAACATCTTACATCAAAAAGTTGATATCCGATGCAGGTTTAACAAATTACAAGGAATTGAAGAGGTTAGCTGGTGACAGAGATGTGTGGAGAAATTATGGAAAACTGCAAAACCAACCCCAGGGTTGATTAATAAAAAAAAAATTAATAAAATAAAAAAATACGATTTTGAAATGTACACGTTTACTGTTGTTTTCAGACAATACACCGTTTGATGCTTTACATATGCTTAAAATTCATAATGATTACCGATTTAAACACGGTGCGCCTCCTGTGGTTCTCGACAGTATAGTGAGTAGTATTTTTATGTATTGTACGGAACGAGAGTGACCTGTACGCTTTCCACTTAATTACTACGCTTTACACAATAATATTTGGAATAAAAAACTTTACATAAATAAGAAAATGGTAACTATATTGGAGGGTCAACATTAGGTGGTGTAGCTCATAAGAACAATTTATATCTCATATAAAAAAATTTAATTAATTTCGATCAGATATGCCCTTACGACGCCATTAGCTTGCTGAGTTGTTACCATTTCGGCCGTCTATACGAATTTTACAAAAAATCAAAAAAAAAAAAAAAATAGGAAAAATATGTTTTTTATTAATTCATACACACGCACAAATAATAATAAATCGACCCTAAACAATTTAAAAAAAATTAACTACGTAAGTACGCCCTTATAAAAATGTAGCTGTTTAACCGCTGGCTTAAATCCTATATATTCCTATTATGATAATGTACAATACAAAAAAAAGTAATATCCAAAGTAAAGTAGATGATTATTGATTACAATAATTATGACAGATTTGCTATTTTTGCAAAAATTGTAATAAATTACTATAATAAATAAACATGTCTTCTCCAGATATGCATATCCTTTCGAAATGACAAAATATTTTCCACAACGTTTTGAATTATAAAGTAGAAAAACGTTATTGTTTGAACAATATAGAATTCATACAATATTTTTATTTTTAAGAATTCTGATTTACTTGGAAGGAAGTTAAATCGATATTCAATTAGTAAAATTATAAATTAGTGTTTCCGGAAAGATATTTTGCTACAAGTTGGACAGTCAAATTAATTTTTATAAGATAAAAATTGTATGCAAAATTATAATTTACTTACCAACATTAAAATAATATTTTGTACACAGAGCTGTATTAAAATTGTTTTTAAAAATATTAGCTAAGACGAGAAATAGTAATAAGTAGTAAAAAAAATTTCAATTTTCGCTTAATATTCTAGTGGTATTACTTAATTGTGACTAAAACAGAACGTTTAAAATGATAATAATTTACCGAATTTTACAAGTAAAAAAAAATATAAAAATTTTTTTTTTTTAAGATGTCTTTTGATATATTGAAACACCTGTACGTTTATAAAGATACTGTGGAATTTAAGAGTAATAAATATGGAGTGAATGCATATTGGGAAGAAGATACGTCAACATCCTCGGCCGGGGTATCTGCCAAAACCGTATTTTTATCCTGGTATAGGGAAGGGAAAAATTATGATTACTCAAAAGAACCAGAAAATATAAAACAGACGAGTAAATTATTTCAGCGATATTCATTTGATTTTTTGGCATAACTTTATATAATAATTTGATATTATTAAAATTAGAAAAAAGTTTATGAACAAATAAATCCATAGAAAGAGCCAGTATACATGTATATGATATTTTTTTGATTTCAGGACATTTTACTCAAATCTTATGGAAGGAAACAAAAAAGGTTGGTATTGTCATTACACGTATTGGTTCAGAAACAGTCGTTGTCGTTACATATGATCCAAAGGGCAACGTAGAAGAAAAGTTTACACAAAATGTCATGCCGCCCGGGACCCCACTAGTATTAGTTTGATAACACAATTTCATCTTAATTTACAATTTTACTTTTCAAAGTAATTTATTAACACGTACGTTAATTTATGTATTTATGTAATTGAAAAATAAATATTTATGTATGGGTTTGTTTGTTATTCAAAATTGTGATAATGTCGGACGTCGGTACCGTATTTTTTTAAGATATTGTAACAATAATAATAAAAAAGGTAACGAGCCGCGGGGTGTTGTGGATTTCGCTTAAGTGAATTACTTGGATTAAGATTTTAGAGTTTCGTTTTTATTTTAAATTTGAAAGCAATGATAAGTCATTGCATTCGATAAAACGATTCTGAGCGGAGCTTAATTTTCTCGTAAATATAGTCTAAAGTTACACATTTGGTGAAAATTTCAGGTTTCTATGACTATTAGTTTCAAAATTACGAAGAAATAAACAACAATCGATTAAGACGAAATTGCATTTTTAGCGTTTTTGAGTTATATTTTTAGGTGCTTTTGAGAGAATCGAAAAATGACCTCTCTAAAGTAACAACTAGATGCGAATTGCTGCCGAAAACAAACTGTGACAGAAGAGATCGGAGCACTTCTTCTAGCCCAAAATCTGTACACAGGATAGAAAAAAAAAATAAACATCATTGTAAAAACAGTAGATTCATCGCTCAGAATGTAAAATAATTATGAATACATTTTATGTCGAAAGAAATAATTAAATGAATAATAATCCAGTTGAGTGAGTTTCATTTGTTATTAAACGCCAAAACCAAACCACAATAATCCAATAGTAATTTTGAATTATTTTTATTGTAAGCATCATTATAGTTTGGATAACGTTGAGTACCAACAGATAATTAAATTGATACCCACAAATCACAATAAAGTAAATGTAATTAATAGTAAAACTGTTCGCAAACGAAGCAAAGTAATTCTCCTAATAATAATAAATAGAACATAAAACAACTTTTTAAGCGCGATGAATTTATAATTTTAAATGTTGTGCAGTGTGAGAAATATGGTGGTATATACTTTATTGAAAAATTAAGTCAATTTTATGACAAATCACTTGAATTTCAGCTTTCGCACCCAACACATATCGTATATTTTTTAATAGCGCTCTCCACAAACATAAAATTGTACAGCATTTTTGTATGAAAACGTTTATTGCTTAATTAGCACGTATTTGCATCATTGTATTTAATGTACTTATTATCTCAATGTAATTAAACACTGGGATGCTGCCTTCGCGAATAACGAGGTCGATGATAAAAAGGAGAGAGATGACTAAAAACACAGCAATTTAGCGATGATGATGAAAAGTATTTGCATGTACGATATGTCTGCCTTAAGTCTTCCTTTGTGGGAGTAAGACGAAACGTTGGATTTAGTGTATAAAGTGTTACGAGTATCTTTTTTATGTCTTAGTTATATGCCATTTTGCTTTCATACATCGGATATTGCTATTGATATGATTTTGTTTGTTTCATTAGTATTTTTGGACTCTGACCTTTCAGTATTATTGAGCGCTATTGTGTGCGTCTTGATATATCGACTTCCTGTGCCATGCATCTCATATTTGTTTTTGACATTATTTGCTTAGGCTGTACGAATGACGTTGACCAGCATATTTAACTTATTCGTTTATTTACTTATTTGCTTCCACATTATTATAAACATCGATCAGCGGCGGTTTTGACAATAATTTTCCGAGGAGGCAACACATAATTGCATCTCAGGGACCCAAGGACCAACAAAACTGCATCAATTAAGTACTTCATAAACAACCGGTTCAATCTTAGATTTTCATTGTATTGCATTTTAAATAACTTCCCATGTTCACTTATAGCGTTCTACATTCTACATTCTACAATAGTAACAGAATTTTTTTCTGAGTTTTTCAAGTTCAAATAATTGTGAACAGTGCCGGATTTACCGGGGGTGCATTGCACCGGGGCTCTCGAACTTTAGGGGCCTCAGAATTTATCATATGATTTTTTTTTATAACTACATAAAATATGAATTAAAAATATTAAATATTAAATAATACACGATTTAAAATATTACACGAGGTTCGTGATCAAAAATATGTTCTATATATTATTATAATTATACATAATTGATAACAATAGAAGTTCTAGCAGTCAAAATACGAACCGACATTTGTGCCCCAAAATAAACACGTGCTCCAAATAGTTACGCACTTCTATAGTAAATACATTGTTTTTCTTCGAATATTATCAGTTGTTGAAAAATGTGCAGTTATTTTTGTGTGAACTATTGGGATTTCCCAAATTAATCTTTGTAATCGCTTCCCGGTAACCTTCAAAGACCTTTTTTGAAATTATTACATTATATATATCCATATTATAGTAACGTAATAACTATAAAAAAAAATAGAATCTTTGTAGTTTATTTTGATTCTATGTACGTGGGAACCAGTTCTTCGTTCCTTGCGTATTGTATCAAAACAACTACAAAATATAAATATAAATTTGGAAAATGCCTCAGATATAATACAAAATGCTTTAAAATCAGTTCAAAATACTAGAAATAATTATGAAAATATTTTAATCACTGCAAAAGAGTTATGTACAAAATGGAATATACTAGACATATATCCTAATGAACGTAATAGATATGCTATTAAATATTTTAACGAAATATATTTAATAGGCTTAATACTAATGAAGGCAATTTCAAAGTTAACATTTTTTTTCCTGTCATGGACACAATTCTGTTACAACTTAGGACTCGGTTTAATTGAACACGTGAAATTGTGGAAATGTTTTCATTTTTAAATCCATTAACACTTACATCAAACCCTGAACACGATATCATTAAAGCATCATATGATTTTGTAATAAAATATAATAATGATATCAGTTCAGATTTTACAAGACAAATAATAAGTTTAAGATCTATTCTTCTTCAACATCAACTTAAGACTATAAAGGACCTGGCAATTTACATACTCAAAAATGATTTATCAACCATTTTCCCAGATGTTTTGAGTGAATGTATAATTTTCATAACTATTCCGATAATAGTTGCAGGAGCAGAGCGTTCATTTTCAAAAATTAAATTAATTAAAAATTATTTAAGAAATTCTATGGGCCAAAATCGACTTAATGATATTGGAATATTAAACATCGAGAGAGAGAGAGAGAACAAAAGACATTAATACTACAAAAATAATAGAAGATTTTGCTAATACAAAGGAAAGAAGGAAGAACTTTTCAAAATAATTTAAATTAGCAAATTATAATTTAAATAAATTTAATTTAGAATGAAAAGTTTTAGAGTTTAGTTTTACAATTTATTTCCTTAATTTCCTAGTTATATAATATGTAATAAAATGCATTTAATAATTAAATACATCAAAAGATTTTTAATAATTTTTAAAGTAAATACCTATACAAGTTTTTTGAGGGAAGGGGCCTCAAAATATATAGCTGCACCTTCGCCCTACCAGACGTAAATCCGGCACTGATTGTGAACGTGATCTTTTGACAACTCATGTCTTTGTACACTCCTTGGTAAATTTTTAAGATCACCATACCCTGCAGTAGACCAAACAGACTTTGTTTGCTCTAATATTAAGCACGAAGAAAAAACTTTTTTGCACATAATATAGCTGCCGCATAGCCAGTGTATATAACAGTGTTGTTTACACTCATTTACATTAAATGCTCTACAAAACACTTTGCTACACCTTTTGACAGCAGTCAAACATGTACGGAGTATACTTACCTTGCTTGAGTATATCAGTTTTATCACGAGTATTCAACCGACTTAACAAAGTTTGAAGTAAACATATAACTGGGTCGTGAATTGGGTTCATTATGAATATTATAATATTGAAGACTAAAATAGAATCTATATAAGTACATATAATAATTAAAACTAGACAACTATTTATTATTCAAATAATCAATTGTCATAATTTCATCAATTTGATGACATCGGATAAATTTAGCTATTTGATCGATAACATGGTCTAGTTCTTGACTGATAATAATAAGCATATTTCTATTAAGAAGTTACACATGGACTGCGCCGCGCGGTTTACAATACACAGATATATAATCGGGAATGAGGCGATAATAATATCGTTGCCTCACGTCTAGTGAAGTAATTTTACGTGTGTGTAAAATTAAGTTAGTAAATGAAACAAACAAAACCATTTCCATAGTGATTTCCACTGTGTGAGAACAAAAAGACATATATGTAGCTATGACTTTTAAAAAAATGTTCTTAAAATCTTCACAATTTTATGCTAAATCCAGTAATAATATGATATTATTTTTTTTATACCGTTTTTCACAATGACAAAATAAACCTAATCGTACAGATAAAAATTACGGTAAATTAATATTGTGCAATAATTTTTTTTCGACTATTAGAACCCATTTGATTTGCGTATTTGTTTACATAGGTGTGCGATTAATACGATAAAATTGATCATAGACAACAGTATTCGAAAAACAATTCTGAACAACTATCATTCGTGTATAAGTTGCATAATATAGACACCTATATAAATACAAGCGGATTGCGATTATGTTCGATAATTCGGAATCATAATACTATGGAGTCCAAATGTACTGGATTTTTTTATCGTTTCTGTACGAAATAATAATATATAGATGTGTGACGAGTGAAAAAAAATGCATTCGTTCAAATAGATTTGCATACGATGCGTTCTCGAAAAGATGCGCGTATTTATTGAGGAGAAATTAAATTTTCGTAAAAAAGGAAATTTTCCTGAATTTTTAGGGTTAATTATGAGATGGTGGAAGGGTAGCAACATATTCGGAAATTTGGATTACTTAAATAGACATTTGTGAATATTATTATTTTTGATCTTGCGAATATTATTATTATTATTATTATTATTATTATTATTATTATTTATTTATTTATTTATTTATTTATTTAACATATTTACGGGCGAGGCCCTTGTTTACAACATTATAGCACAGTAAATTACATATAAAAATAACAATAAAAATTAAAACATATAAAACATAAACTTTATATTTCATGAACAAACATGAGAAAGGAGGGATCCGAATTGGCACGAGACATTAACCGCCTAATGGGCTCATTGTACATGTAGTTGGTGGTAGAATGCGGAATGAAAAAGGGAACAGCTGACCTAGAGGTACGCTGAGGAACCTTAAAACAGAGCAAAGAGATGAGGACGGACGAATCTACTTTATTATTTAGTAAACCTTTAAGGAAATTTAAACTCGCCAAGTGCCTACGCTCAGCCAAAGATGGTAAATTGAGAAAGTCAGACACAGGGGTATAGTTATGAGGTTCACATGGGATCTGCAACAAGTGACTAGTGAACCGCAAAAATCGACGCTGAACCCTTTCGACCTGCAACGAGTCACCTGAAGTATGAGGATCCCAAACAATCGCACCATATTCGAGTATAGGTCGCACAAGTGCACAGAAAAGTGCCTTCATTGACATACCTGAACGGAAGCCCTTAGATAATCTCATTAAGAACCCGAGAGTTTTAAAACCCTTACAACAAATATAATTAATGTGGGAACTCGGGTTGAGGCTATGGTTGAATTTAAATCCTAGGTCCATGACGCCATCGTCAGCAGCACGTATAATAGGTGACTCACCGAGGCAATAAGAGAAAACTATTGGTGAACGAGTCCTATAATAAGACACAACCTTGCATTTAGAAAGATTTAGGGATAATCCTAACTGACTAAACCAACTGGAAAAGCTATTTAAATCCTCTTGAAGTTTTACGCAATCGTCAATAGAAAATACACGAGTATAGAGTTTAATATTGTCTGCGAAACATAGGAGACGGCAATGGCGTAATTGATGGTGGATACTATTGATAAACAAAGAAAACAGTAAAGGAGAGAGATGGCCTCCCTGAGGAACGCCTGACGAGGCCAAAAATAAATTAGATTTTATACCAAAAACCTTTACCCATTGGAACCTATCTCTAAGATAGGACAGAAACCACGACAGAAGAGGCTCACCAATACCAGACTGTTTAAGAACACTAATAAGAGCATTATGGTTAACTGAGTCAAACGCCTTGTTAAAATCCGTGTAAATTACATCCACCTGCAATCGGTTACGAAAAGACTCAAATATATAATTGCAGAAAATTAAATTGCAGGTCGATGTGGAACGCCCAGGTCGGAACCCATGCTGCTCTTCCATTATGTATTATGCCGTCTTAATACATGTACGAGTACGTCCAGAAAGTAAGAGTAATCATTTTGTGTATTTTAAAAACAATTGTTCTGCTAAAAATCTTACAGAGTCATGTTTGTGAATATATATATATATATGTCAACTATTTTCCGAAGTAGTACACATTTTCTTTCAGTGTGTGTTATGAGACATGGGATCAAATTCTTGATACCACCGGTGTAAAAAATTCTCCCACCACCCTTTTATTCCACTTCATGGCTTTGTACTTCAATTCATAGCCGTTTGAAATGCTAACGAGTAGCGGGACATCGTCTCAAGTGAGTTACTTGGGAAGAGGATTCAGATTTCGCTTATTATTTTGAATTTGAACGCAACTCTAATGATATGCACACATATCACCAACGTTTATAATTTATATTGCTACCTATGTATAGTTTTAAAATTATTGTTTTTTTTTTTTATGTAATTCGACATATAAATGAAATTGTGAAAACACCGACACGCACCATAATGTCTGGTAAATATATGGAATCACATACACGTATTATTTTATAACATTTTTTTAAGAACTCGCAATCTAGTAAAAATTCGAGCCTTTTATATTGTAATATACGACTATTTTAATTAAAAACGTTTACTCGTTTACTCGATTGCTCCAAAAGGTCGACGTCAGTGGCGGTTTTCCTGGGGAAGCAAAGGAGGCACCGCTTCCCCTGAAAATAGGCAAAACATATTTTTACATTTGGTTAACATATAATATTAATTTTATATAAAAAAAAATATTTTTCTTTTCGATCATATTTAATTAATTTGGTAAATTTTGAAGTAAAAAAAAAAAACGTTCAATATGTAAATATGAACGCATCACGCATTGAAAAAAAAAATAAGATTATAAACAATGATTTTTTTTGGACTCTGATCTTTCAGTATTATTGCGCGCTATTGTGTGCGTCTTGATATATCGGCTTCCTGTGCCATGCAACTCATATTTGTTTTTGGCATTATTTGTTTAGGCTGTACGTACGACGTCGACCAGCATATTTTACTCATTCTCTTATTTATTTATTTGCTTACACATAATTAAACTTTCACCTTTCGAAGTAATCGAGTGTGATCAATGTTTTATTTGCAAGGCTGGGCAAATTTACAATTTTGTTTTTATTCGTTAAGTTAATTAAAATATTTGATTTAAATTAATTTAAAAGTTAACCTATTACTGTTAACTTTTCAAGTTAAACCTAAAAAAAATTTACTTGACTTAGTTAAAAGTTAAAATTTTCTAAAACAATAAGAAAAAATATATAATCCTATTTATATAAAATAAAAAACTAATGTATATTATAATTTGTTATTATTTTTTTTTATTAAAACTTTGTTCATAGAAGCAATTAGTTTCGACAATATTGTAATTTATAATATAGCAAACGTGTATTGTACATATATGTTGTTGATCAATACAGTGGCTCCCACAAATTTTTCAAAAACCATTGCAGTTATATTTTTTAACACACGCCCATTCCAATGCCCCCAGTGGTATATATTCATTTTTTTTTATTGGGAGGAATTTAAACGTTTCAAAAGTGGAACTGATTTTATTATTTTATTTATATTTGTGCGTATTATTAAGTTTGGTGAGTCGTAAATTTGTTTTTCCTGTTGGTTCTGGGAAGGGAGCTGAGAATGGACCCCTCCTTTTGTACAACGCTGCTATTACATGTTAAAAAAAGGTCTAAGTTGTAAGTTGTGTATTTGATTTTAATGACTTGTTTTACTGAAATTATTAATTACATCATTATAATTAATTTTTATATGATTTCCGCATGATGTTGTTCATCACGAACGGCTAAGGCAGTGGTGCTCAACCCTCATTAACCTTATCCACGACAATCCAACACTGCGTCGCCCTGCCATCAAAATATGCGAAATGCATTGAAATTCTGAGTTTTAAACTGTAGATTTTAGAATAAAAAGATAATAACTTCCACTTTATTTTTTTTTTTAAATACAGTACGCAAAAAAATAATAAACATACATTTTATTCGAGTTGTAAGAGTTGAATAAATATTGACATTTTTACAAATTAAAAAATAAATAAGAATGCTGAAAAATAATTATGAATTGTAAAAGGTCGAAAAAATAATGCGAAATTCGATCCTGGTGGTTTTTTGGAGAATTCGAGGGGTGATTGTGAAAAGAGCGAGTCTCATATCGTCTTCCACTGTTATTTTCGTAAGTCAAAATACAATTTTCGTATCAGCAGCGGTATTGTTGAAGAGTGAGTGTCAGGGTGGAAATATTGTGTTGTTCTGATGATGTTGGCGATTACACGACGGCGGCAGCAATAATACGTTTTTATTTGAAAAACTATAAAAAAAATTCTTTTCCCTGAGGATTTCGTGTCACTCCTACACTGGGTCCATGTCACCCCTGTTGTGAACTACTGGGCTAAAGACTACGTGGCTTGTATGCGTCTAAATCGGAGATTTGCCTAATACAAACCTACACTTATGAATTATTATATTTAGGTACTGTACTTAATAAATATCGTGACTTGGATTATTACATACGTCGTACATGCTCTACATTAAGTACGTGATATAATCAGTGGTTGACTTGGGGGGCGCGGGGGACTGAGTAACCCTTCTATTTTTTCAGATATTTGAGCGTACCCCTACTATTTTTTAAAGAGGAACGCGGGGGACGGTCAGTGCTTGATTTGGAGGGGACTGAGTACATCAATAAATTTTTTGGATATTCTAGCGTACACCTACTTTTTAAAAGGGAACGCATGGAACAGGTTTTTATTAAATTTTTAACTTTTATAAAATTGCTCAACTTACATTTTTGTATTAAACACATAAAGCTTACAAAATGTTCTAATATTTACAAAATGTATTGATATCAGATATCGCATATCTCACACGTAATAACTGATAAGTAGCCATCAATGATAACCATTCATTATCTATAAATTCAGGTAATTTAATAATTATTATATTCCTTATTCTGTTTTGTTATGATACGTGTTTATGGTTTTATATTAATGCTTCTTAGGGGATCGTAAAAGGTGGTGTGGGGGGAGAAGCCCCCACGGTAATGTAAGGTATGTTAAAATGCTAGGGACGCTACTCTTTAAAGAGTAGCTAGAGTACCTCTACTACTTTATTCCCAAATCAAGCACTGGATATAATAAAATTACCTATATATATATATATATATATATATATACATATGTGTATATATAATAAAAACAAGTAATAAATATATTCAAAATCATTCAGAAATTTGCAGTGTTCTTCCGATAAAATTCAACTTACCTTGGACACGTTTGTGAAGTGTTAACGTAAAGTTAACACGTTATGTTCTCATAGAGTAACTTTTCAAGTTAAATGTTTATTTGAAAAGAAAAACGCGTCAAATAACTTAATTTAAATTGACTTAACTTTTGATTTAATTTTAACTTTAAACTCGTTAATGCCCAGCCTTCCTTATTTGCCTGCACATTATTGAACATTCGAAGTAATAGAGTGTAAACAATATTTTAATTAAAATAGTCGTATATTACAATGTCAAATATTAAATATAATATGCTCGAATTTTCACTAGATTACGGGACATAAAAAAATGTTATAAAATATTACGTGTATGTGATTATGTGATTCCATGTGTTTCCCAGACACAATGGTGCCTGCCATTTGTTTTTTCACAGTTTTATTTCTACGTAGTATTAAATAAAATAATATGAACAATAATTTGAAAAGTACACACAGGCAGCAATATAGAATATAAACATTGATGATATGTGTGCATATCGTTACAGTTGCATTCAAATACAAAATAATAAACAAAATATGATTCATGTCCACATAACTCACTTGAGTCGATATCCTGAATACCGGCAACTCGTTAGCTTCTATTTTTTATTATACTTTTATTTTTATATAATATTCAAACAGATCAACAAAAAGAAAAGGCTACTATTATTAAACATACAGTATTCGACAAATAACTCTTTGCAATGCTCATAAATATTACAGTTGGTAAAATCGATATGGGAGATGACGTATCTACGATCTAATATTAAATCGTAGGCGTAATGATTATCACGACATCTTTGAGCTTCTTTGTGAATCGAAAGAAATACTGTTTACGTCACTAATATTTGCGTAGTTACAAAAACACGAAGGAATCGTGATAATACCGTGACGACAATAATTAAATAAAGTTAATTGATAATAATAACCGATATTATTTAATTTATTTTAATTATATAATAAATCGAATAATTGATGAAATATAATAATTTTTGTAAAATATTGTGCGAGCAATTTAAATTAAATTTATTACGCAATTATTTACATTATTTACCGGTATGAACTTAGATGTTCAATTAGTCAAACAAATTTTTATACATATAGATTATAATACAGGTCGGTCCGTTGGTGTAATTACGGGGTGATAAAGTGAGGCAATGCCCCGATGTTGTGGACTTGTACTTGGATTGTAAATACAATTTGGATGTACAAAAATTTTGAACTTTGTTTGAAATTCACGTCGTACTATCACAGAGACTAAAGTATAAACGTACACATAAAAAATAATAATAATAATAATATATCTCTAATATATAAAAATCTCGTGTCACAGTGTTTGTCACCACTCTCCTCCGAAACATCTCGACCGATTTTAATGACATTTTTTTTCTATCTTTGGTAGGTATGAGAATAGGTTTCAAAGTACTTTTCACCCTACTAACCCCAACGAGGGTGGTAACTAATACGGAAAATTTTATTTACGGATATATATATATATACATATATAAAACAGTATGTAATCATATTATATATAGTCTGATACGTATAATAAATTATGTAATTAAATAACATAATGAATAATATCATAAGGATTTCGAAAAATCGAACACATTCGGTGGCTAGTGAACCGACTATTGCTTATACATTTGCATTAAATATACAAACTATTAGATGGTTTTCAAAGATGTTTCTACATATACGTGATTTTAGCAATACATTTGCAAAACACCTGATGATTGGTTGTATAATCACAGTGTTTACGTAGACCTGATTTTTCTTCGTATTAGAACATTATTTGAATTTGCTTGTTTCATAAACAATTCGATTTTATCCAAGCAACAATCTAAACCAAATTGAAGTACAGCTTATTCTTCCCTGGTAAGTCTAGAGTGTTTTGTATACTTTTTTAAATAGGTACATTACATTATACGCAATTATTACTATTTCACCACTAACAACGATCCATTATTATCAATGTTGTTTAATTTGTATCAAATTGTTATTATGTTTTATTGTTATACATATAACACAGTTTTTATACATTATATTGAAACATATAATAAAATTTCTGTTTTCACTGCTGCACATGTATCATATATATGTTTTAGAAATTGAATATATGAGTATATGAAGCTAGGTTCATTAATGGTCTTTGGAAATTATCACGAAAATGGGCTCACGAAATTAATGACACTTAAACTGGAACATGTCCATTTCAATATGTTAGAAATTTTAGCGAACATGTATTGAAAAATATACATAGTACAGCCTTATAGGAGTGAATGGTGGAAATTAGGGTTATCGGGTAATATCGAATACACATACTTTTATTAGAAACGTTAATAACAAGAATAAAAGTAATATAGATGCTGTGCATCTGCTGAAGTATTTGAATTGCAAAACCAGCCGATATCTATATGAAACCATGTTATCACAGTATAACATTTGTGAATTATTATTTTCTCTTTGCCGCATACAACGTCAACAATTTGATCATCGTTATTAATAATACAATATTACTTATTATAAATATTAACTTTTCATTAGTAATGGTGATAATACCTTTTTTATTATTTTACATTAATTCATTCAATAATTAATGACTTGGCAATGATAAATTATTATTTTAATCAAATTTAATTTTTGTTTACGTGTTTTAAATCCTATAGTCTCATAGGTATTTTCACAGGACTGATGTTGCCTCTTTATGTTTGAAAATTAGTGGTCACTTTCAAACGTTTTAAAAAGAATTGTATAACAAATTTATATTTATTGTAAAAAAACTTAAATTCAAGTTCGTTACACCTATCATGTTGATGCTTCGATTCCATCTAATATTAACGAAATTTAATTACTCAAAGTAAAAATTTAAGATATAATGTAAATTTTAGACCACACTGTGTCGTCGATTAGTGACCAATCTGTTGTTTCTATATTTTAGATATTCCCGTTTTGATTGTGGTCTTCAGTCTACAGTGAAACAGTTTACAATATATTCAGTCTCAGCATGGGAAATCAAAATGATTTCGTATTTATTATATTAATTCTAGTTGCAGCTCACTTTATAGATGCTGGTGAGTAATTTTGTTACAAACCATCTTTATCGGTAGAAAATGACCAACATTAGGAATAATTTTACTGTATATATTTTGCCATTGTGATGTCATGTACATATCTTTGAGAGAGGTGGTACGATTAATCTGAAAATCGTAGAGATTTAAAAATAAAATGGATTTCGGTACAAAATGGACAATTATTTTAGAGTTGTATTGTTACTTTTATTTTGATAGCATTTTATTAAATCATTGTGACGTATTCTCGTGCTTTCATTAATGATGTGACTGCGTTCTCCGGCGTAGTACGTCTTAATGCGTTTAGGCGATCGTAAATAAAAAGATAAAGGTTACACATAAAAAGATAGTTTATTCAAAGACTAAATTTTACTTAACTTAATGGACTAAAGAAAGATTCATTACTTAACTATTGAATTAGTAAACTATCTGATGACTAATTTACCAAAATAGGAACGCTCTCAAAAGACGTGAGAGGAGTTGTGTAAATACGTACATATTTCAATCCAAAGACCGAACGCCTGACCGTGTACCTGGACACCGCGGTGATAGCGCGTCCTGCTATAGCGATGTAGAAATCGCTGATCGAGCGGATTCCTTATGCTTTGACGATCCCGCAGTCTCGTAGTCTAGAAAATATATTCTACTTATATAACATGTACAACAATATTGAATTCGAAACACTATTCTCTGATATTAATTAAAATCTTTCACTAACACAATTTATATTATTAATCTTAAATCAAAATAAATTTTTTTTGATATTTGGTGGAACAATATAGTATATTATAACCATATTATGGTTGCTTGTAATATGATATCGTATTATATTTTCAGATATCTGGTTCTAAAATAGAAATTGTATTAATTTTTTTTTGAAAAAAAAATTTATTTTTATATTAGGGATAATTCACTCAACTAGCAAAGTTCAAACGTATAATAAAAAATAATTTTGAAAATGGATTTTTGAAATTGTCCCCCTTGTATTCAAAATTTAGGGCTTCAGTTTAAAAATTGAGAATTCTTTGAAATTTTAAGCGTGAAACATACAAGAGAACTATATAATTAGACAGATATTTTTTTTCAGGAAATAGTTCGTGTTTGTAAATTATTAAAATATATTACTGATAAAAATGTCGAGTATTTAAAAAAAACATTTGAAATTCTAACAAAAAAAAAAAAAAAAAAATTGTCAATTTTTCCGAGCTCTTGAAAAAAATATTGAGAAAATCGAAAATAAAATAATCAAATCAAGTGAAATATAAATAAGATACGAGTATTTAATATCTTAAGCATTTAAAAATCTAAACATTTATGTAAATGATTGTTGACAGATCAAAAAACATATCACTGTAAAACACTAAATTTAATAAATCCGTCACTTACCTTAGAATCTTTATCATGATATATGTTGTGATTAATTTTATTCTCGTGGTAAAAAAATTTAAAAATTTTGTATTTACGTAAAACATTCTGTGTGAATGTTATCACTGTCGTTTTCAGAACACATTCCGTTTTACACTTCGGTTATGCATAATATGCATAATGAATACCGATATAGACATGATACGCCTGCAGTGAAATTGGACAAAGTGGTGAGTAGTATTCTTAATTCTTATGTATTGCATACGGTGGGAATGAAGAGTAGTTTTCACTTATTCGTACGCTAGAATAGTACAGTGGATTCCATTTTCAACACTTACCAAATCACGCCTCCAGCGATATAGGCACTCGACACTAACCGATTGACGCCTATATCGATATCTATGTGGAAAATGAAGGTATGTAAGGAAGTATCTAATTCTATTAGAAGCGGTCAGTCGCCGAGCAAAATTTAAAAACTTTGAGGTGTTTAATGTGATGACGTGTGGATTTTATTCATATACAGCCGGTTTCACCAATATTTGTTAACGATTTAACTTTTTGTTAATTATATTTAACAATTATTTAGTGAAAATTAGGTTTCGCCGAGATTCGTTAGCCTCAACACGTCGTTAATAGTTAATCACCCGAAATCAGCTTGTTGAAATTTAATCGGCATTTTAAAATGCCATAAATCCACTATAGTACATTAATTTATAATCACCTATTTTTATTATTATATTATCAGTTATCACATTTCGTGATAACCAATGAGAACGTTAGAATTTAGGTTACCGTTTTGGTAACCCAACCAATGGCGGTTATAGATAATGTTCAAGGGAGGGGGCGAAAATGAAGCCAACCCCCTCTGCCAACGAAATATCCACATGGACGAGTAATAACCAAGAAAGATCTATTAATGTACCGAGACGAAACGCAGATGTAGAAAAAGGAAGAACAACGTGCACGGAACTGAACGAAATAACAATAAAACTTGAAAAGAAAGTAGTCACCAGATAGCGCTATGACACAACATAGAGGGCGTGCAGAAAGTCGCATATATAAATAGGAGTAGGTCTCAAACACACACACACACAGCTGTCAGATTCGAACTACTTTGTTCGCGTTCTACGTAGTTCATGCCTGACCGCCGGGACTACACTGAGTGGTCCGACGGTTTCGGACCGCTATTTATAAGCGCCTTTCTGCCACGCCCTCTATATTGTGTCGTAGTGCAATCTGGTAACTACTTTCTTTTCCCGTTTCATTACGATCGGCTAACGCGCTATGTCATTATGTACGAGTGTTTAGTTTGATGCTGACCTAGCGTTTGATCGTAAGCGCGTATGCAATATTTATTATTTTTTTATTTTAATTATTATTATTAATAATAATATTATTTCGCGTATTTCAATGAAATGAAATGAACGTAAGGATTCAACTTTCCTCGTTTTACACTTAACACGTTTACTCGTTTACACTGTACACAACCGACCGAGTTTATCGTCAGCTAAGAACTAAAGACTAAACGCTCGATCACGACCAATGATCAGCGCGTACCGTACGCGCTGATCGTCGGTCGAGCACTAATTCCAGTCTTATATATGATGTTCAAAGGGAGAGGGGCAAATATGGAGCATAACTATAACAAAATTTGGACTAACTTACATGACACAAGTCTGTATTGTGAAGTGAGAGACATACTAAATTTAAAAATATCAAATCCCATGGGAGGGCAATCCATCAATATTAATATTATGTTTTATACATCAAGATGTATTTAATGAAAATATAAAAAACATGTATCAAGATTTTTAACGATAAAAGTTAGTAAAAAACGTTATTTTTTTTTTAGAGTTTTTTTATATTCAACTTCCCTCTATATACCAAATGTTATTGTAAATCAAATGTCCATTGTCAATTTTGTTGTCATTATATTTACTATTGTTAATTGCCAATTTGTAAGGAATATTATAAGTTCATTAAAACTAATTTTATAATAATTATTATGTATCATTATTGTTTATTTGTCTGCACCTTTTTCCATAGTATTATTATTGTAACAAATAATTTATTGTTATTTTATTATTAAAATCCTAATTTTCCTCTAATTTCTTTATTAAATTATTCTATATTTCCGGTAATCTAATTTCCTGCGATTGTATGAGGAACTGATACGGTACGGTATTACCGATTAAAAAGAATGCGTTTAAAACCATAATTTATCGATTTTTACTAGTGAAAATAATAAGGAAAATAATTTAATTTAGTTGTCGTCTAAAGCATTGGCTTATTTGAGGATCGATGGCGATAAAGTGGAATTTGAAAATGACGAATACGGAGCGAATATATATCGACATAAAAATTCTATTACGTCATCAACGACCGGAGTGTCTGCCGAAACCGTGTTTTTATCCTGGTACGAGGAAGGGGAAAATTACGATTATTCCAAAGAACCGACCAATAGGGGAAATACGGGTAAATTATATCAGCGATATTTATTTGATTTTTTCGATAATCCTCGTGTAATAATTTGATACTATTAAAAATTAGAAGAAAATTTATGATTTACATTTTATAAAATACATTTAGTGCCAATACAGTTGCATGATATATTTTTTGATTTCAGAACATTTCACTCAAATCTTATGGAAGAAAACCACAAAGATTGGAATTTCGACTATGTATGCTGGTGCAGACTTAATCGTCGTTGTTATATACGATCCAAAAGGTAACAAAAAAGGAAAATTTACTGACAATCTCCGTCCACCAAAAGTGAAATCAATACTTAATTTTTAAAAAATTTTATACAAAATTTACAATTGCAATTTTTAAATTTGAGATATTGAGTTTGGTCCAGAAGTGTATTAATTGTGTTCGATTATATTCTATTATCTTTAGTATATCACGTATTTATATTTAAATATTTCGATTTAACATTTATAACTAAATTGGATGTAATTGAATAATATATAATATTAGTATTTATGTGCGAGTTGAAATGTTAGTGTTTAGTATTTAAATACATTTTGTTATTTATTTACACGTGATATTAAAACTAATTTCAATTTACGTATTTCTATAATATTGATAAATACATATTTATGTAGAATTGTTTTTTATTCAAAATTGTGATTATGTCGGTCCTGTAATTCATTAAAATATTGTAATAATAAATACGTTTTACGTCGAAATAAATGATTCAGTGTATAGCAATCCATTTGAGTGTACATATAGCATACAAGTAATAAGTATATCGTATTAACTGACAAATATCGGTAGGTACTCAATTCAGGCAAAACGACTTTCTCAGATTTACAACACAATCCTGTGGATTCATTTTGAAATTTCAGGGCGCGAAAATATCGTCGTTCTATATTATTATAGAATTATTATATTTTTCTATTGATATTGTTGTTTGAGCACAATACTCAATTTCTGGATCGTATTCATTTGCAATGCAAATAAATGAAGATAATGTTAATGATGCGTTGATATTTTCATTCGCGTTCTATCTATTCTGTGGTTCTACTGGCCAGTGGCGGCTCCAAAGACTGGGTTGGGGGGGGGCCTAAGTCCTAATAAACAAAAATAAAAAAAAGAGTCTTACTTTACCAATGGAAGAGAAACCGGGAGTTACGGTTTTAGTGTAATAGAAAATATGAATTTTTTTAGAAAAATACAGGCTCGGGAGGGGGCCGCGGCCCTTAGGCCCCCCTTGGAGCCGCGCCTGCTACTGGCATGGCCGTGTGATTCAAGATTCTGTTATGATCGATTACGCGTCGTCATGAAATAATATTATTATAATAATTCCTTTGTTCGTATTTGTTCAATATTTAGAACACTTATATTTGTCAGGCGATCTTGTTGCATAGAATTTCTTAAATACTTTTTAATAATTTTTAATCTAGAAAACGAAAGTTCCGCATTTGCCACAGTTACTGGTAGAGTTATAAAAATAATACATGCACTTAAAATATCGTTGTAAGTAGAAGCCGTATCATTATTTAAAACACAATTCAGAAGACCTTTTATGCTACGTATTGTTTTTAGAGAATCCTCTAATACAACTTTAGGGCATAAAATTTGTCTAGTTATATCTGTGCTAATATCAGATACGAGTATATACCTGTATATATACAAATCTATTATTTACGAGCACTATTATTATATTTTTTATTTTTTTTCATGCCCTTTCTATTTATTTATTTTTATTAATTTATTAAATTTTTTTTTTTGTTTTTATTATAAATGTTATTACAAATATTTAAGTTATGTTTATCTGTTTTTATTATTTGATTTAATAATCAAGTAATACTTGTTCTTAAAGCCTAATTTTTAAGTTTATCTACATCAAAGTTAAATTGATCTTTTTCTTTTTTCTTTAACGCTCAACAAAAAGTTAATAATAGGTGAAAAAAATTTTTTATTAATTTTTCATTAATTTCCCGATTGTGTATACTGATTGTCCTTAATTTACCGACGTAATTGTACAATGCTAGTCTTTGTAAGGAAGGTAGGGGGTGTCAAATCTCTAAAATCATTCTTTAACCCTGTAAGGGGCCTCCAAAATTAATTCGCACCGGGGCCTCCAAAACTGTAATTGCGGCACTGGTTGCCGTTCGTCCCGGATAAAGCCGGAACACTACAGATTTTTAACTAAATGTCCCGGTGTCCCGAGGAAACAATGCAAGGTCTCGATTTTCAAATTTCAGTTGATTAAATACTAATTTTTTACTCGGTAAAACAATATTATCATCATAAATGTTTAATAAAGTAAAAGAATAAATCAATATTTATTTATAATGCAATGTCTAAACCAAATAATGTTGCATTTGACGAAGACATTTATTTTTTAAACAAATTTAAAAGTTTTGAACAAATTTTTCATCGCCAAAACGATGAGTGGCATCGTCCGGCAGTAAAATATAAATTGTTATTTGTTTTCAAAACATTCGCAGACAATAAAAATGCAGTTTCTGTGCTGTTGAAAGTGGTCGAATTCAGTTTTGTTTCGCCTGATTCGAATACAATACGTGTATTTTCTCTAATGAACAATATAAGGGCAAACTCAAGAAATAAACTCGTCACTTGATATAAAAACCAGTAAAAGCTTTATTAAGAATATTTCAGATTTATCCATGTCTTCAGTTTTTGACTGACGTTTCGGACGTATTACAGAGTACACCTTCAGAGCGATAGTTACTGGTCCGAAGTTGTTTATCAGTTTAGTTGGTTATCTTCCATAGTATCCAATACGAACAGTTAATATGATCAGTTTTATGGAATTTATTAAACTTTAACTGGTCATTATATACATATAAATAAAACCAATTTTGGTCATCCAAAATCCGTAATAGTTAGTGAAATGATTAGTTTTAGAAAAGTAGAAGGAAATCATCATTTTTGCCTGACAAACTGGTTATTATTTACATAATATAAGCCAGTTAATATAAAACATACTTTTAAGAAATCGTTTACACATTTTACACACCTTCATTTTATATATGGTTATCGATATAGGCATTAATATGGAGTGCGTAAATCGCTGGGAGCGTGATTTGATTAGTGTAAAAATAGACTCCACTATAGCGTACGAGTAAGTGAAACCTATAGCTCACTCCCATTACATGCAATACATAAGAATACTACTCAGTACTCAATGCTTGGTCCAAAATCACTGCAGGAATACCATGTCCGTGTCGATAATCATTATGCATTTCATACATAATCGAAGTATGAAACGGTATTTTGCCTTGATGGACTTTGTGTTTTTACCTATGACACTAAAATATCTTCAAAAGTGTGTGATTTGAAAGAAGTTGATAGTAAAAGTATTGAATCGGATATTCTTATTGATGTTAATATACCAGGAGATGAAATGCCTTGTGAAAATTATATATATATATATATATGTATTATAAATATATTTATTATATCCTTCGTTACGCCCCTGGAGGGCATCCGTTACATTTTTTTAAAACTTGGAACGTATATTCACCCTGATAAATTAGGTACTTAAATAATATACTGAATAATATCATAAATATTATTTAATATATAATATATACGATAATACATGATATATTTTATATATCATATGACAACGTTGTTGTCAAAATACGTATACGTGGTAAAAAGTGTATATTATTTTGTGATTTTGGGTTTTATAATATTAGAATACCATAAAGATTTCGAAAAGTCGATCATATTCGATAGTAAACCATCCTACTTATGTTTATATAGTTATGTGTACATTAACTATACAAACTATTAGATTGCTTTTAAAGATGATTCTACGTGTACGTGATTTTAGGAATTTCTCTGAATGCTATCTGGTAGTTTGTTTAGTTATAATAGACACATGGACTTGATTTTTCTAAGCATTACAGCAGTATTGGAAATTGCTTGTTCATTCGTAAATTTGTTTTTATCCAATCAACATTCTAAACCAAACTGAAGTACCTACAGTCTATTCTTCACTGGTAAGTTAAGAATGTTTTGTATATTTTTTCAAATAGTTCTTACATTGCAGTATACGCAATTTTTAATATTTTACTAGTAATTATGATCCATTTTTGAAGTTATTAAATCTGTATCAAATTTCTGTTACTTATTTGAATATAAATAATACAAAACCTTTTTAATACATACGTATATAAAACAGTTCTTATACATTGTATTAAAAACACAGTAAAAGATTCTATTTTCACTGCTGCACATGAACCATAGAAATGTTTTAAAATTTGAGACAATTCAATATATTTTTTTTTTTTTTTGCAATGAGTATATGAAGCTATGTGCATTATAATAGCGGAAATTAATATTGACATGATTTTGTTTGTTTCATTAATTCATTTATATTTTTAGATTCTGTTCCTTCAGCATATTGCGCGTGTCTTCATGTATCATCTTCCTGTGCCATGCTACTCATCTTATATTTGTTTTTGGTCTTATTTGTTTAGGCATTATGAACAGCGTTGGGCAGCATATTTTATTTATTTGAACATTTCCTTATTTGCCTACACATAATTAAACGTTGACCCTTCGAAGTAATCGAATGTAATCAATGTTTTTAATTAAAATTTAAAAAAAATTCTACGTCCGATTAACTTAACTACATTAAAAACTTGTTTTAAAACATGAATATTATTTTCAATCTCTTTTTTCTCATATATTAATTAGATTTCGTTTAATAAGGGGTTCAAATGACATTTATTTAAACGCACGGAATTAATTAAAAATTGTATTACAGTGAACATGAGAATTTTCATGACGTTCAATAGCCATGTAAACATGTTCAAATTTTGTAGTCTTTTTTAGAAGAAAAATTACAATTGTTAGTATCAAATGCAAGGCAAATTGAATAAAATATATTTTTTAATCAATCGCCATTTGTTAAAATTGATAAAAATGTCTGCAAACCACTTTCCCCAAAACAGTTCTGTTATAAACATTTATGAAATTTAAAAGAGTATTTTCAATTTCTGTGGGTTGAATAGGATATTTTTTAATGAGATCTAACGTTGTGTAACTATTACACTTATAGGTAATTTAAAATATGATTTTAAATTACTTTCTGTGCTATTGTTTCCTCCTCCCCATATATTTTCACAAGGCATTTCATCTCCTGGTATATTAACATCAACAAGAATATCTGATTCAATACTTTACGATCAACTTCTTTCAAATCACCCACTTTTGAAGATGTTTTAGTGTCATAAGGAAAAACACCAAGTCCATCACAATAACAGCTAACAAGTTGTTTTTGCAAAATATATAGGTAATATTTATTATTTTTTACTATTAACAAAATTATTAGTTTTATTATGGTATTGGCGGTGATCGATGAGCTAATCGCCAATGCTTATTAGTTATTACATTAAATTAATTAGACAATTTTTTGTTTAAAATGTATGATATTATTGAAACATAATTTGATATTAAGTAGTACAATTCAGTATTACTAAAGTAATTGTTTAAATTAAAAAATAAGTAAGTTTAAAATTATTTTAGATTTTATTAAGTGTAAATACAACTACTTACCAGATTGGCTTCAAGATTTATTATTGACTTAATTGCACAATTGACTACACCGAAATTAATTGTTGTTTGTTTTGAGTTCAACTTTGCGGATTCCAATAGTTTTGCCTGTTTTCCACGGAATTTCTCAGCACCACCTTTAACTTTTTTTTTGGAATGCTGAATATTAGTTTATTAATGAATTGTTTAATAGAAAAAAATTTGACGGTAAAAAAAACAAGGAACACATTGAGCGAATGTTTTTACGCGATACGCACGATTTTAGATTACACTCGGGGCTCTGGGAATTCTCCGTTTATATAAATATTTCCGTAACCGTTTCCTAATTTGCTACGTTCATACGAATTACTATCATATACATAATAATAAATCTACGTGGTAATTTAATATTTTCTCTGCTAGCAACATTGACAAGTCATTAAGTATTATACGTCATGTGGTAATATCACAGATTAGATGAATACAAATGGATCATTCCGCTCGAGAACAAAATAATTGCAAATACGCTCTTCTGATTGGTAGACAAATCAATGTAGGTGCATACAGCGATATGAATTATTGTTCTGATATAATACAATATTATTGTACAACTCCTTTATTTTCTTAAAAAATATTATCATAATAATGGTTATCATATACTGATGGTAAAAATTTAATCAAATCAAGAAACTACTTAATATCTACCTTAAATCAGTCGAAATCTATTATTATCTTTAATATTTTTAAATTCTTCTTTTCTATCGTGGTAGGTATATATTTTTTTTATATTAATTAATTCGAAAAACTTTTTAATCGACTAAATTTTACCAGTAACAATGATCAATTATCGATTTTATTTAATCTGTACCGAATGTCTATTATTTAGATGTAAATATTATAAGATCTATTTAATACACATAACACAATTTCTACACTTAATATTAAACACATATAATAAAAGATTCTATTTTCAATGCCGCGTATGAATCATAGATACGTTTTAGAAATTAGAGTCTATTTAATGTTTTTTCTTTATCACAATGAGTATACGAAGCTAGTTGTATTATTAATGATCTTTGAAAATTATCGCGATAATGGCCTTATGAAATTGATGACACTAATTTTGGGACACGTCCATTTCAATATATTAGAAATTTTAGTGATCGTGTGTTAAAGAATTTAATTTAAGTAATACAATTTTATAGAGATGAGAATTAGTTCCAACGGGTAATACCGACCAGCCATTTTTATCAAAAACGTTAGTAACACCAATTAAGATTACTTGGAAGCCCTACGATGACTATAGTGTACCGATTATCGCTATGATTGAAAAACTGAATTTAAATAACAGTCGACATGAATATAAAACCACGGTTAAAATTAGCACATAAATTTCCTAGTTGAGATCGGTTACTAGGGTAATCAGATGGCAGATAACAGATTTTTCGGTTATGTCCTGGCTCTTGTAGGTTTATCCCTGCGTTCTAAAAATCATTGTCAGTACATAAAAAATATATCAGAATTAAAATATACATAGAAAGTCTTAAAATTTAAGAATAACATTTGAGAATCATTATTTTCTCTTTGAAACTCTTTGACGAGAGTCTCTAATTATACTATTATTATATTATAGATGGACAACTATATTAAAACGTTTTTTTTTTTAATTCCTCAAATAGATTATATGAATATTAACGTTTTATTAGTTAAATGAATAATAACTTTTCTATTTGTATAGAATTATATTACTAATAAAAATCTTGGAGACGATTAATTGTCATTTTCATCAAATTGATTGCATTTTTATTTACAAGTTTAAAAATCCTGTAGTCTCATACGAGTTTTCACATTTTTGGTGTTACCCCTTTGTATCTGAGAATATTTGTGTGATAATTTTCAAATATTTTTAAAGTGTATAATATATTTGACACTTATTATAAAAAAATCTAAAATTCGTGTGTATTGCACCTACTTGTGTCATATTAATGCTTCGATTCCATCTAATATTGAAGAAATTTAAATTATAGTTTCTAAGATAAATCAATTTAACCCGTAAGTGACATTAGTTCCCTATTCACATTTACCGATTTTCATCATAATTCATATTGCCCGCATTGCCGTATTAATCGAAATAAAAATTTAAGATTTAATGTCAATATCAGGTTATAAGGGATCGTCGATTAATAATGTTGTTTCTAAATTTTAGATAATCCAATTTTGTTTATGGTATTCAGTCCACAGTGAAGCAGTTTATATTTCAATATCAGCATGGGAAATCAAAATTATTTTAAATTTATTGCATTAGTGCTAACTGCAGCTCAATCTATAGAAACTGGTGAGTTATTTTTTTATAAAATGTGGTCAAGTTTATATCTTTAATAGAGTTGGTATAATCCATCTGAAAACCATAGAGATTTAAATGTGAAATACATATCGGCACAAAAAGGATACTATGTATTATAATATTGTAATATTGTTGCACACTTGAATCGATATAATACAGAGTGTTCCAAAACGATTTATCCGATTTTGAAATCGAATGAATCATTTTGAAACACTCTGTATATTAATATACATTCTTTCTGATTGATGATAACACTGAGTTTATGTCATTTATATAATGTACGTTGTTCTTTATGTTTTTATGCTCATTATAACTTATACGATTTAACAATGTACGTGTATTTTGCTAACTATAAGTGCAACATTGTCTTTACATAAGACGCAGTAATGGTTACTACACTATGGTAATGAAAATCAAAATGTTTATGTTTTTTCAAATTTATATATGTATTACAATACGTGTAAACAAATTGTCATGGCGATGATAAGTGTGGTTGAAAATCGGATTGATCAAGAACCAGCTCAACCACAATTTATGAATGGAGTGTTTTAGGTAATACCTTTACATTATCTGAATTAGAATTACACGATGAATGATTTCTTCACTAAAAACGTATGAAACAGTATTTCGAAGTTAACTTGGTCGACTTCAGACGTCGTGTCACTCTGTTGTTAACGCCTGTCGGCGAGGATGTATGTGTATATATAGAATCTTGAGAGGCCTGAATGATCCTAAGATTTCAGCTAATCCTACAAATGAAGAATTATTTGCCTTTTTACCCAGGCAATTTGCTCCGCGTACTTCAATGTTTTGGAAACGCAATACATTTCATACGAATAATTTGAAAAAATCGCCCAAGGTTTCTGGTAATGATTGATTTACAAAGATAAAAATTCAGCAATTTCTCGCGAATTTAGCTATGCTTTTAATGAATTTCTTAAAGACAAATTTGCATCTGGTCTTGTAAGCAGGCCTATTCTGGGCTCTATATGTGTATGTAAAGAGGAGTGTTCAAAATCTATCAAAAATTTTGGACGTGGCGTTAAAGAAGGAGTCAAGTGTAAAACTTACATTAAGTGAGGTAGCAGTAAAAAAATTCAAGGAATACCAACGCAGATCAGTTCAGTCAAAGAAGAGTTCATCATGATAAGTTTGCAATTAATAGCAGTTAGGAATCTAACAAAGGCTGTCTTTTTTGTGGTAAATTCAGTCATGTATCATGATTATGGCAAGTGTAAATACAAAAGTTATAAGTATAAAAAGTGTTCAAATTTGGTCATTTAGCATCAGTATTTAAAAGTATTTCGGATGAAGACTACAATATTAAAACTGTAAAAGCTAACGCTTATTTAGAATCGAATGAACACGATAATAAGGTTATTGATATTTTTAACGTTGGTGACAAAGAATCAGATGACCCCTATAATTATTTTAAATGTTATTTTTATATGTGTCTCTATTGATTTTGAATTCGATTCCGGAGCAGGAATATCAGTAATTCCAAAAAATAGTTTTAATAATTAAAAAATAAATTGTATTATTTTTCCTACTAACGTTATGTTAAAAAAGTCAGTCCTTAAATTCACAAGCCAGATATTTACTATGTAAAATACAGGGTGGGTCACGGGAATAGGGCTAAAAATAAATTGGTTTTTCTCGACGTAGGATGGGTGTGGAGAAGTCGGAAAGGTCTCATTCGATCCGTTAGATAATGCCATTTAGTTACCACTATGGACCGTTGGAGTGTCGTTCACCGTGTTTTCGCGTACGACGCATTTGTGAAAAATAATGAATCGGTAGTGAAAGTGCAGCGTGCATTCAAAATTCACTTCAACATCGGGCGTCACGGTGCTGTTCCTGATCGGAAAACAATTATGAGATGGGTCATCAGGATGGTGAACTTCCATCCTTATAAGTTAACAATCGTTCAACAGTTGAAACCAACCAATTACCATCAACGTTCAGAATTTACAGTAGAGACGCTCTCGTTGTTCGAGGTTAATGACGATATGTTGTTGTTTATGAGTGATGAAGCGCATTTTCACCTCGACGGTTTTGTAAATAAGCAAAACTGCCGCTATTATGCTGCAGAAAACCATCAAAGCCTCCACGAACGACCGTTGCACAGCCAGAAAGTGACTGTTTGGTGTGCAGTTTCAAAGAGTTTTCCCTACATTTTTTGAGGAACAAGGAAACACAATGACTGTCAATAGTGCCCGTTATATTGACATGCTTAATCATTTCTTAGAACCTGAGTTGCGCAGAAGAAGACGAACTATCAACCCGTTACATATTCGGTTCCAACAAGATGGAGCACCTCCTCACACTGCCATCGCCACAATGTACGTCGTACGCGAGACGTTTCCTGGCCGCCTTAATTCACGTTTTGGAGATACGCATTGGCCTCCTAGGTCACCTGATTTGACGGTGTGTGACTTTTTCCTTTGGGGATATCTTAAGTCACGTGTTTATGAGACAAAACCTCGCACATTAGACGAACTTAAGAATGTAATAAAAACTGAAATTGCTTTAATAGACGAAAATTCGCTTCAGCGCGTTCACTCAAATTTTTTGGACCGACTTTCTTTGTGCTACAAACAAGATGGACGTCATATGCTCGATATTCTTTTTAAAACTTAAAATGGCATTTATTTATATACTATAAAATATTAATAAAATAATTGTACGTCTAAAATATCATGAGTTATATCTATTTGTTTTTTTTCCCTATTCCCGTGAACCACCCTGTATAAAGGTATGAAATTTGATAAATTTAAATGTGTAGTTATTAAAAGTAACTGTGAAACTTTATTAGGTAGAGATTTAATGAAATATGTTTGTCTATATATTTTATCGAATGTGAGCCATTTGATTATATATAAGTCAAGTTAATGTTCTGTTGAAAGAAATTTACAGTCCTTAATATATGATTACCGTGGATTATTTTCTTATACCATGGGCACTTATTTATTTTTTAACTTTTATTTATAAAACGTACAAACTGTGAACAAGTATTACAGCAATAAACATGCATGCGGATCTAATTTATGATTTGGACTTACATGAAAAAAGCAGCCACCCAATGGTGATACTTTGTAAGATGATTTGTTTAGATTTGATTTTGAATTTAGGTTAATTATGATTTAATTCTCTACACCATTCTCTTCTCAATTTGTGAGGAGAATTACGAGGAACGGTGTTGAAATCAAGAGCGGATATTAATAGATTTGAGTGAGGGTCAGCTGGGAGCGGAATAGTTTATACAGGATTTGACTTAATATTTTATTGTAATTATTTTTAAATTTGTGTGAAAGGTGTCGTTTGAAACATAGATTGGGGTATTTGCGATTATACAAAGAGTTATGGACTGGAAAGTTTGAGTTTTTTTTGTATTATATTATTTGGCGACAGCCCATAGTTGGATGTCCTACGTCCCAATAGGCATTAGTAGTGTTTTATAGAGGAGTAGTTTGGTTTTTATGCCGAGTTTAGAATATTTACCGAGTAGATAATAAAGAGATTATCGCCTAGAATTTAACTTTGTTAGCTTTTTATATGGCCTGCCCAGGTTAGTCGTTTGTCTAAGATTAACCCTAAATAGCGAGTGCTTAAGTATTTAGAGCTTCGGTCTAAAAATTGAGACTTCTACTAATTTTTAAACATAAAAGTACAAGAAAATTATAGAAATCAACAGATATTTTTCAAAAAATAATTCATGAATTTATTCGTATATAATTAAAATATATGATTGTTGAAAATGTCAAGTATTTCAAAAGAATACTTTTGAATGTCTAACCGAAAAAAATTGCATGTGTCCAAATGTATACAGCTTTTTTGCATTTTTTCCTGGCACTTAAGAAAATTATTGAACAAACCAAAAATATAATAACATTTGAGAACCATCAAATCAAGTTTTATTTTAATACAATTTTTTAATGTTAAGCAATTAAAAATCTGAACATATTGTGTGTAAAAAAGTGTTGACCGACAAATAGAAAACAAATCACTGTAAAACCACTGAATTTGATAAATCCGTCGATTAGATCAGAATCGTTTTCATGATAAATATTTTGATTAATTTTATTCTCGTGGTAAAAAATTTTTAAAATATTGTAGTTCATTATAATTTATCTTAATTGATTTTAGTTCTATACAATTTAATACTAAAAAATATCTTAATTCGAAATTTACACCTTCACTGATGTTTTCAGGCAAAATACCGTTTCATACTTCGGTTATGTATCAAATGCATAATGATTATCGACACGGACATGGTATTCCTGCAGTGATTTTGGACCAAGTAGTGAGTAATATCTTTATGTATTGCATGCGATGGCAGTGAGCTATAGGTTTCACTTACTCGTACGCTATAGTGGACTCTATTTTTACGCTAATCAAATCATGCTCCCAGCGATTTACGCACTCCATATTAACGATTGATGCCTATATGTATTGATAACTATATGTAAAATGAAGGTGTGTAAAAGGTGGTTATTAACTCTGTTAGGAATTATCTTAGTTTGCTGGGCAAAATTAAAGATCTATGTGTTGTTATATGTGTTAGTGCGTATAGTGTATATGTGTCTACTGAATCCATACAGACAGTACTTTTAATTTTATTAAGTCTGAATTAAGTGGAAGGAATTTGAATCCATATTCAATGCATTATATGTATATATATATATATATATATATATATATTTTGAAAAAATATTTTGCTACACGTTAGACATTCAAATTAATTTTTATACGATAATAATTATATGCAAACTTTTAAATTATTCATCAATATTTTGTACATCAAGCTGTATTTAGAAACGTATAATTTCCCCTAAATATTCTACAAGTATTTGTGATTGAAATATTGCGTTTAAAATGATAATTTACCGACTTTAACAAGTAAAATAATAAAGAAAATTTTTTTAGTTGTCTTTTAAAATATGGGAGTATTTAACGATCGACGAAAATGAAGTAAAATTTGAAAATGACGAATATGGGGTGAATATATTTCGAACAAAAAATTCTGCCGAGTCATCCGGGGTGTCTGCCGAAACCGTATTTTTATCCTGGTATGAGGAAGGGGAAAATTACGATTATTCAAAAGAACCAACCGATATAGAAGAAACAAGTAAATTATATCAGCGATATTCATTTGATTTTCTTGATAAACCTCGTACAGTAATTTGATATTATTGAAATTAAAAGCAAATTTATGGATAAATATATTACATACTTAGTATAAAATACGCTGAAAGAGCCAATAAAAAATATATTTCTTTTGATTTCAGAACATTTCACTCAAATTTTATGGAAGGAAACAACAAAGATAGGAGTTGAAGTTATATATGCTGGTGAAGAAACAATTGTCGTTGTTATATATGAACCTAAAGGTAACGTAAAAGAAAAATTTCGTGACAACCTCAGACCACCACAAATTAAACCAAAATTTAATTTATAAATAATTTTACCAAAATTTACAATTACACTTTTTAACTTTGAGATATTGAGTTTGTCTATAAGTGTATTGATTTTTTTTCGATTATATTCAATTATCTTTAATATATTATAACGTACTCATATTTGGATATTTCGATTTAACATTTTATATCGAATTATCAGTATTTATAAGCAAGCTGAAGTTTCGAGTTTAGTTTTTAATTTAATTTTAATACTTTATCGTCATTTCATATTAAAACTTATTTTAATTTACGTAGTTATGTAATTGATAAATACACATTTATACGGGCTTGTTATTTATTCTAAATTACAATTATGTCGTTCCTGTAATTTTTTAAAGTACTGTAATAATAATAAAAGTAAAATAAATACAATTTACGTCGAAAAAAACAATTCAGTGTATAACAATTCATTTGAATGGCGCATAGCATAAACCTTTATCGTATTAACTGAAGCAAAAAACTAACATTTTATATAATAAAAATTGAATTCAATAGCAGTAATAATAATAATAATAATAATAATAATAATAATAATAATAATAATAATAATAATAATAATAATAAGGACAATCGGGAGGAATTTTTGACTTAAGTTTCGATTACCGTAAATGAGTTATTACTGGAGAATGTGGATGAAAATAAATAGCATATCTGGATTGGATGTCGGCGAACCCTGATGGACAAAACATTTTTATCCATTTAGCCAGGCTTCGATCTGCCACGAAATATTTGGGTGACTCTGAATTGCTTGTGGACTGGCCACGTAAGGTGTAACCACCTGATGCACAAATGGAAACTGTATACTTCCTTTTTCTGTGACCGACTATAAATCGCAAACAATTATTTCCCATATAGTAACCGAATGCCCGATCATATAGACACACTCTGTAATTAATGATATTCACACCGCCAGCGGATGCCAAACCTGAACATTAAATTATGAGTTCCATATACCTACGAGCCATAATACTTACCAGTAACAGATCCTGCTAGACCTTAATATTTTTATTATAGTTCACTTAATTTTTGTAATGTTTGTTTTTTTCATTTTGCTTTATTTTGTTTATTGATTTATTAATATTTATGCTGTGTTGCTCTAATTCGTTAAACGATATATATATATATATATATATATATATATATATATATATATGTAATGTTCGATTAATATGTACATAATAACCAGTTATTTTACATAATATTTTAAACATCCGCTGATGTGATAATTTGTTAACGGTTTCTTAAAAATATGTTTTATATTATGTAAATAATAACCAGTTTGTCAGGCGAAAATGATGATTTCCTTCTACTTTTCTAAAACTAATCATTTTCACTAACTATTACGGATTTTGGATGACAAAAATTGGTTTTATTTATATGTATATAATGACCAGTTTAGGTTTAATAAATTCCATAAAACTGATCATATTAACTGTTCGTATTGGATACTATAGTAGATAACCAACTAAACTGGTAAACAACCTCGGATCAGTAACTATCGCTCTGAAGAAGGACTCTGCAATAAGTCCGAAACGTCAGCTAAAAACTGAAGACATGGATAAATCTGAAAATATTCTGAATAAAGCTTTTACTGGTTTTTATATCGAGTGACGAGTTTATTTCTTGAGTTTGCCCTTATATTGTTCATTAGAGAAAATACACGTATTGTATTCGAACCAGGCGAAACAAAACTGAATTCGACCACTTTCAACAGCACAGAAACTATATTTTTATTGTCTGCGAATGTTTTGAAAACAAATAACAATTTATACGAGTATTTTTACTGCCGGACGATGCCACTCATCGTTTTGGCGATGAAAAATTTGTTCAAAACTTTTAAATTTGTTTAAAAAATAAATGTCTTCGTCAAATGCAACATTATTTGATTTAGACATTGCATTATAAATAAATATTGATTTATTCTTTTACTTTATTAAACATCTATGATAATAATATTGTTTTACCGAGTTAAAAATTAGTATTTAATCAACTGAAGTTTGAAAATTGAGACATTTCACTGTTTCCTCGGGACACCGGGACACTTGGTTAAAAATCTGTTGTGTCCCGGCTTTGTCCGGGACGAATTGCAACTCTAGCCTAGACCACAAAATCTCTAGTCGCGGCCAGGGGGGTCAGTGAGTACTATGGTCCCAGGGCCCGGGCTCTCTGGAGGCCCGGGGAAAAAAACATAATATACCTATACATAATATTAATTTAAATTAGACAAATAAAATGAGACATATGAGTCATGCCACCCTGGTCACCATATCTTCATACGATATTGGTATATAAATAATTTGATTTCTTACTACATCATTTTTTGTAACAAAATGTGTAGGCGGGTGGTGCGTGCGGCGCGAGCATTTCTTGGAAAAAATAATATGGAAATAAATCCTGGAAGACAAGAGCAATTAGTCCGCCGCTATAGAAATATTGTGCCGCCTGTCCTTTTGGTACTGTACAAATTTTTAATTTTGTAAACATTGTATTTTATTATACATAAATACTTTTAAAAAATCTGGTTTGAGTGTTGATTTTAAACGTATTAAACCGTAGTAAATTAATGTACTTGTGTTTTAAACTAAAATAACTGATATTTTATAGAAGTGTATAACACAGCAAAAGAAGCCGTGTAAACTATTTTTGCTGGTCGAAAATGAGATAATTATGGGTTTTTATATATTTAATTTTGTCAATAGGTATTCGGGTATTCCCACAAAATGTACATGTACAAAATATGTACAATACAATTGTATTTTTGTACGTACAAACGCTATTTTTAATTTTGAATAATTCACATTGTATTTTATTATACATAAATACTTTTAAAAAATGTTGATTTTTACATTAAACCGTAGTAAATTAATGTACTTGTGTTTTAAACTAAAATAACTGATATTTTATAGAAGTGTATAACACAGCAAAAGAAGCCGTGTAAACCCATATTTTAAGTAATTTTTGTAAAAATAAAAAATAACGTGTTAGAATAATTTATAATTATTAGGTGATTATACACATTAATATACAATGAGGGCCCGGATTTACTTACAGTACCGTAGTTGAAAAAATCATGTGGGAGGGGGACCTGGTCGCGGCACTGGTTAAATGGTTTATGAGAAATTTTAGGAAATCTTAAACGATTCATCGTATTAACCGAACGTTTTAGTTATTAAGTAAAAATTCAGGGCTCTCATTTGAAAAAAAAATAATGTTCAACGTTTTAACGTTTTTTATCGTTATTTGCCTTTTGCGTTTATCGTTATGGTATATTTTAGCGTTATGGATTATTTGTGTTTAACGTTAAAGAAAGTTTTATCGTTATATAATATTTACGTTTTACGTTTACCGATATTTTAACGTTATTTTGTTTAATATCGATTATTTTTTCCAAATAAATAAATCTATTCGTGTTCCATAGACTATAGCACGTTTTCAAATCTCATAAACATAAAGTACTTCATTAAACTTCATTGATTATAAAAGTCCTAATTTTTTATCCTTAATTTTTTGATTTTATACATTTTTTCAGAGAGAACCTTGGTTTATTTTTGACTTTATATTCCAATGCAGAATATTTTTCTTAAAATGTTGATTATATTACCAATAGAAACTTTTCTGACTAGCTGACATCTTCTCAGACACGTATCTTTGAATAATTTTTACGCGTCCGTTTGAACCCAATCTTATTATAGAACTATAATAAACCTACACCATAAGCTTATATTTTCCGTAGTAAATTGGATACAGATATTAAAATAACGTTAATTCTATTTTTCGTTTTTCGATATTTTGATATATAATAACGTTAATACATTATTTCGTTTAATGATATATTTTAATTTGTGATAGTTTAAAATTAGTGTTTATTGTTTTCCGTTACGTTTATTGATATTCGTTTCAATTGATATTTTGCAATTATAACGTTATAATCAAAACGTTATTATAACGTTTGCGAGCCCTGAGTAAAATAACTGGTAATATATTATAGCGCGTAATGAACGAAATCAAAACATGTACTACTATACACGTACATCCGTTCGCAAAGCACGAAGACGACGACTGTATTTTTATTACGATATTACGAATATATTATTATATCACACACTCATATCGCTTGAATCGTTTGTTTCAGCGTTTACAACGGCATTCGCCGAATCGATTTTAATGGAATACCATCGCAATATTATGTATTATATATATATATAAGTTGTCATGACGTTATACGTGGGTCGAGTCAACTGCGCGTGAAATACACGTATACATATTTATTATATAGTAATAAAAAGTAATTTAAAAAAAAAAAAAACGTGTTTCGTCGTCCGAAATCTTCGTTTTTTCGGGAATATATTATTATTATTATCATAGTATATATAGTTGCAGGCATAATTTGACCGCAGTACGTGTAGGCTGCAGTTTCAACATGGCCGCGAGCGTTCTACTTGCATTCCTCTTCGCTTCTAACCTATTCGCCCCAGAACCACGCAGGTCTTAAGTTCGGAGTCGTAAAGGGTTCCTTTAGAACGCGGCCCGGGAGATTTTGTTTGAAGCAGCCAAATATTTCAGAGCACAATTGCTTGTATTTATTGTACTTTACATATTTCAAAATACCTTGACTTCAGCCCGATTCTATTCGTAAATAAACGAAATATTTGTAAATCACTGAATTAATTGAAAAGTATATTTTACGTATTTAATCCATCTCACGCAGAAATCATCTAAACAATCGGTAAGTTATATAATGTCTTGCTTTAGACGAGTGTCCATATGACGTTGTTATAGAGTCAATTGTTTATAAACGCTTTTCTCTGTTGCCATTAAAATGCAAACTCTTCTGAAACATTGTCTTGTGCCGTACTGTTTCCGTAGACGGTTTTTACTATAAAAGCGTAAAAGTAAATAACAACGCGAGAAATAAAATTGGAACTACCTCCTGTTTTAACTTTTTTTTTTATACGAAATCTTCAACGGGCCTACACAATCAACAGAGTATATAATATACACACGTCGCCGTTCTTTTATAAAAAAAAAAAAAATTGTCAATTTAAACAATGTGTTAATAAATATAAGACCCCTGCGCGTTCATAGCGGCTTCCCATTCAACTCTTAGACGGGCCCATAGGGAAATTTCCTTATCTATACCAATCAGCCCCTACTTAAGTCTACAAGTCGCGCTGCATCTTATACATATTTGTTTCTTTATACAAAAAGTGATTGATTCACTTATAAAATGTATTTTTTTTATTCAAAATCCTTAATTTATAGTCTACAATAATATCTACACGCCATTTAAAACTTTAAATTTTGCACACAATGCGCACGTTATTATCAGGACCGGATTAAGGGGGGTCCATATTCTCCGGGGCCCACATATAAAGGGTCCATAATTTTTCAAGTGATAATTTGTATATATATATATTTTTTAGATTCTGAGTGGAGCAAGGAATCTATTGGTTTTACGAGTACAATGATGTGTTCCTTTTTTTTTTTTATGTCATGTCTGTACCAAAAAATTAAGAAAGAGTGCTCCGATCTCTACAGTCATACTTTGTTTCCGGTAGCAAATCGCATCATCAAATTGGTACCTACTTTACAAAGGTCATTTTAAATTAAATTATAAATGTACAATACACCACAGTTCCGTTATCACCTTCCCGATCACCGCCAATGAACAAACGTTACCAAGCGGTATTTTCGATTATTGTTTATTTTTAGAATATTTATATTGTTTTTCCCGGAAGATAACCACTGAAGAGTGCCGACAACAGTCAACAAAAATATTAAATAAATGTGTCATTTTAAATGAAATAGGTGTAATAATATTCATTAAATTTGTATATTTATTTAACATGCATAAAACTTAATGTTTTAACGGGTATTTTAGTATTAATTACGAAACAAAAATTAATTGATCAATGGTACCTAATATAATATATATAACTGTGTTATTTTGTAAAGTTATATGTACGTCAATGCAGCCAATATTATAAGATTCAAGCAGGAATTAGAACAAAAATTGTTTTTTTTCATTGATGGGGGCCCACAATTAAATATCGGCCCCTGGGCCCTTTGAGGTCTTAATCCGGGCTTGGTTATTATTGAATTTCTGTTCTGAAATATAATTATGGAAAATTAAATTCTTAACACGCTATTTGTCGCCCGACGCCTATACCAGACGCAACACTCTTATCTTCGTCGCACATTGCGTAAGATATGCACACGGTGTGCATATTTTACGCAATGTGCAATTGCAGCACACCTATTCCCCTGCCCAGTTAAGGAGCAATCGGCTGGCTATTTCCTATTACACTACGTCCTAACCGGTCTTTTGAACCGAGCCGTTGGAACGATACAATTAATATAAAGCTGGTATATATATATATATAATTAATATATAATTGGTATTTAACAGGCCGTACACACACTATGACCCGAGTTTGTATCGTCACAAAATAACAAACATATACCATCTCACAACGAATAGTAGTTATCCACCACCTTCATTGATACGATTGTATACGGACTCCATACCGTCGTTCATATAACCGGACCAAGCGATTGTCGTATACGCATGTTTATAATGTTTTAATATTACCAACAATATTGCGTAATTTTTTGTTCTCAAAGGGATTTTCTTCGCGTACCACCGGTTGAGAACCACTGTCCAATAGTGTTATATTAAATAAATGCAAAATCAAAATCGTTTTACGTGATAAGAGATATTATCAGGATAACGAAACTCAACTGACGGACGGTCGACGGTTTCTGTGACAATAAAATTTTAGTGGTTCAAAACACACTTTGCTTCAGTGATTCAAAACGTAAATATGTTTGATAACATTTTCATTGTTATCATTTTATAATGTAAACCACGGTTTACGATAATTACCTTAAGCCGTTTAACCGTGGTATAAACACATCGTGGAATGGTCGACCAATCAAAGAATGCTATTCTATCACGTCACCGTTTCTATATTTCCGCAATCAATTCTCTGGTTCTATGTTCATAGACAATTTCCGTACAGAATTTTCCTTCTTATACATCTAGTTGAATTCTCCAAAAAGTCGATGAGCTGATCGAGTTTCGTTTCTCCGATTTTCTCCGATAATGTTTAGGACGTAGAGTTAAAAATATTTTAATCGGTCAATTTAATATTAACTAACTTTAATTTTTCTTTTTTTTTAATATGTGTATTATTATTATTTTGCTTACATATATGACTTGTTCTTTTTTTTTCTAAATAAATCTCAATTTGTTTTAAGGTAAATCATAGATTACTCGCGAGGTAAACAAAAAAAAAAAAAAAAAATGACGTCATTCATACAAATCAGTGTTACCGCATGATAGCACAATATATGTACCTGACATTTAAACGTTACTTCCGTGAAAATAACTAGAAAATACAGAAGTTAAATTAATACAAAAAATGTAGACTTGACTTAGTTGAAAAGAAAATGGATTTCGGCTAATATTTAAGGTACCTAGATATTAAGAAAATGGTGGACGTTTCTTGACTCGATTAAATGTTTACCAGTACGTGATAACTGATAACCATTATTGTGACGATATTGTTTAAGATAATAAAGGAGTTGTACAATAATATTGTATAATATCGGCACAATAATTTATATCGTTGTGTGTAGGTACCTACACTGATTCGAGTCCATCGATTAAAAGAGCGTTTTCGCAGTTCTTTTGTTCTCGGGCGGAGTGATCCATCTGTAGGTACTCGTCTAATCTGTGGGGTGATACCGTTAATTTCCTTCGGTACATTATTATTTTTGTTTCTCCTTTTCTTGTATTGTTTTTCGGCTTAATAAAGAGTCAATGACGACATTACAAAGAGAAATGTCAATGTAAACGAATCGGAGGTACAAAAAAAAAATAAATAATTATATCGCTGCTACATTAAAATCATTAACTAAAAATATGGTACGAAAAACAAAAAATTTCAATTTTTTTCGAAGTTCGGGTTCGGATTAGTGGCGTTTTAAATATTATTGCCACTAGGAATATTAAACTACCGTCAGCTGCACACTGGACAGGTACGAGTGGAAAGGAAATTTAAATAACAACGACGGTACACAATGTATGTTTATACGTATGGGCTAATAGTCGCTTATATTATAGAAAAAAAAAAACATTCATATAATGACAATATAATAATAATAATTAATAATAATAATAATAATATTTATAATAATAATATCTATTTTTGTCGATATTACAACACTAAAAAAAAAAAAATATACGCACAACATATTCGTATGATATTGATTATATATTATAAACATATACAATAATATAATATTGCCGCACCTACAAATTACACGCTAAGAGGTAAGGACTAGTAGATAATTTCAAATTTCTTAGATCTGAATTGTGTTTTTTTTTTTTTTAATTTTTTTTTTTTTTATCTTTTCGTTTTTGATTAAGTCGAGAGAGAGAGAGACAGAGAGAGATGCTTACGCGTCATACAAACAAACACACACGCAAACAATACACATATCATGTAAGTTCGTATATTATATATAACTTACTACGTTTATATGCCTATGACGTTTTATAAATATATATATATATATATATATATAAATTATTTACACAATATTCACGACGATCGCAACGGATAACGTGCATCACGTGTAAAAAAAAAAAAAAACGAAACGTATTATTTTTGTACACAATTATAATAATAATAATAAAATTTTTAAAACTCACTATAAATTGTTATTGCGTCGCATGAGAATAACGTATCAAAAAAAAAAAAAAAATAATAAAATACTAATACTACGCTTTTACTATTTATTACTATACATACTACTATCCATATTATATACTTTACTAGGTACTACTACTGCTCATAGAGTTACTTAGAGGTATACTCACACGAGGATATTTCGCTAGATTCGATATATATATAAATAATGTAAAAACGACTTGTGTAAAATGAATAAAAAAAAAAAAAAACAGCGTATACATTATACGTATTAATGTGTAATAAAATTAATAGTCGTATCGCGTACGAGCATTTTTCATTACCATTTCGTTAAACAATATTTCGAATAACTTACCGTTATATTATATAATAGATATACTACGAGTATATGCTAAAAAAAAAATATATATATTTATAATAAGTGATAACCGTTGATCACACCGAACAGCCACAACGATTAAATCCTTATATAATAATAATAATAATATTATTATTATTATTATATAAACCGTAATAATAATAATTAATAGTAAATATATACCTAATATATTATAATAAATACATTAACAAAAAAAAAAAAAAAATGAATCACATATTTTCATGAATCGTATACGTTATACGCGTAATATCTATGTATATATATATAATGATAATAATATTTTTTAATTAAAAATTCGCGTCGTCAAACGGGTTGTCGCGGATCGGCGAGTAAGCGGGTAAGGGACGATCTTAAAAAAAAAAAAAAAGTGGTGATTACACATCGCATGATCACTCGCACACACACACACACAAATATGAACGCGCAGTGTATAATAATTTTCTTATCAAACACCTGATTATTGATGATGGTGATGATGATGACGGGTTGGACGTGAGCACCAAACGCCGTATAGCGTGTATAGAGAAAATCGCGCGCTCTTCGGCGGGGGTTGTGATTACGGAAGAGGTAGTGGTTGCAGTGGTGGGAGAGGGGGGGAGGCGAATCGAATATCCGGTATCCAGCCACAGGCCGGCAACGGATTTTTCTGGTTTTTAATTTTTTCTTTTTTCGTTTATTCCGCGCATTCAAAAATAATTTAAAAAAAAAAAAAAACGAGTCCGCTAGTACCACACATTAAATGAATACAGATGGATCACTCGCGATATGAACAAAAAAAAATGGCGTCCTTCGAACCCCAACCCCCAACCATATCAGTGTTACCGCACGATAGCACAATATATATTTACATAAAATTTAAACATTACTCCTGTGAGGTAATTTATTCGTGTTGTTTACACAGTGAATTCTGGTTTGGCCATCGTGTCATATAATGTCTCGTGTCATATTTTCATACACACAGCTGAAAAACAATCGGTGTTTAATCTGCGTTAAATTTTTACCGGCAAGTGATCGCTATTATTATGATAATATTATTTGAGATAACAAAGAAGTTGTACAATAATATCGTATAATACCAACACGATAATTTGTATCGTCGTGTGCGCCTACACTGATACGGGGGAACCAATCAGAAGAGGGTATTTGCAATTTTTTCGTTCTCGAGCCGAGTGATCCACCAGTATTCGTCTAATCTGTGCTAGTAAACGATTGATGCGTAAACGTGGCGTGAGCGGTAAAAATGGAACGGAATTGTGATTCTATTCTATTTTCAAAGTAATTTCGATAATAAATATTATTATTATTAATCGTCGTGACAACGGCTTACACATTTCCGTCCCGTTTCCCGAGATTTACACTCACACCGCCGTAATGGACGTTCACAGATCAAAAAAAAAATTTTTTTTTTCTTTTAGTAACGTTCTGCGGGGACAAACGAACGAGTTGTTGCGTTTTGTAACGGACCCGACTGGTCGGAAAATACAATCACATCTGCCTCGGGGCCATCGAATATAATCGCGCAACGCGTAAAACCACTGAAATCCGGTACCGGCTAATGGCGGCAAAACAACCGACGAGTGATAATAATGTCATACGCCGTACAACAATAACAACAACAACAACAACAACAACAACAATATAACAATATAACAACAACAACAACAACATCAGTTACACCTCGAGCGCGTATTACGTGTGTGTGTGTGTGTGTGTGTGTCGTATATTATTCATCGCGGTCGTGACGTCTGACTACCACCACCAGGGAGGCGGCACGGGAAATCGCTGATGCGGCTGCTGCGGCTGCGGCTGCGGCGGAGGTCGAGGTCACGACGATGCGGCGGCGGCGGCGGCGGCGGCGGCGCGGCCGCGGACACCGACGCGTGGCTGTTCTCCGCGTGCGCGTTCCGCTTTGTCCTCGAGCTGAACACCATCCCGCATCCCGGCACCTTGCACCGGTGCATCTCGTGCATGTGCAGTTGTTCGTAGTGTTCGCGCATGCCGTTCTTGTCCGGGAACGGTTTGCCGCAGAACCGGCACGCGTACATGCCGTTCTCCTTGTCCGGCACGGGCGGCAGGTCCTCGTCCGCCGAGTACACCAGCCGGCCGGACGGCGTACCGTTGGCCGCGGCCGCGGCCATGGCCATCGCGGCCGCGGCGGGCAAGTGCCGGAACGGCGAACCGCCGGCGCCGGCGAACTGCGCCGACGTCGGCTGCGGCGCCGGCACCTGCATCAGCCCGTTACCGCCCGCGGCGAACGCCTGCTGCAGCTGTTGCTGCGAGTCGGCGTACAGACGGGCGAGGAATTCCGCGTGCATGCCGTACGGGTTGTCCGCGGCCGCGGCCATGAGGTTCGCGGCGGCGGCGGCGGCTGCGGCGGCCGCGGCGGTCGAGTTGGCCGGCGGCCCCGAGGCCTGTTGTCGCGACGCCTGCGGTTTCGGCGGCGCGGTTGTCGGACGCTGCTGCTGTTGCTGCGCCGGCGGCGGCGGCGGCGGCGGCGGCGGTTCCGTCGACGACGACGACGTGGACAACAGTTTCCGGTGCAGGTTCACGTTGGAACCGTGTCGGTCGCGACTGCGCCTGGACGGGAACGCCGCGTTGCAACCGTCCACCACGCACCTGTGCATGAGCTTCAGGTGCGCGTTCTGGTAATGGGACTTGACGGCGAAATGGTTGGGGAACTTTTTGCCGCACGCGGTGCACGCGCGCGGATCGTCCTTGTCCACCGGCACGTCGTCCGTCTCCACGAACCGACCGTTCTCGAACACGCCGTACACGCGATGGTTACCGTCGCTGTCCGAGTCGCACTCGTCCCCGTCGTCGTCCAAGTCCCCGTCGTCGTCCGCGTCCAAGTCATCGTCCGCGTCCGCGTCCTCGTCTTCCAACAAACCGTCGTCCAAGTCGGACAGCAGCGAGTCCCTGGAACCGCGGGCGCCGGTCGATCGCCGGCGGTCACCGTCCTCGCCGACGACCTCGCGCACGGGACTGCACGGCGACGACCGTTTCCTGCTGCTCAGGTTCAAGCACCCGTCGTCCTCGTCCGGTTTGGAGGCCGCGGCGGCGGCGGCGGCGGCGGCGCCACGGCGTCGTTGCCGTTGTCTTTCGGTGACGTGGCCGAACCGTCGTCCGTGCACGACATGCCCTCGTCGCTCAGGTCGGCCGCGGCCGCGAATCTCGTCGGGTTCATGCTCTTGCGCTTGTGCACGTTCTTGGGCGCCACCGCGGGCGGCCGCTCGTTGCACTCGTTGTCCGTCTTGTTCTCGTTCTCGTTGTCGTTAATGTTGTTGTTGTTATTGTTGTTGTTGTTGTTGTTGTTGTTGTTGTTGTTGTTGTGATGGTGGAGACGGTGCTGCTGCTGCTGCTGCTGCTGCGGCTCGGCGGTCGCGCTACCGCCCTCGTCGTCCGAATCTTCCGACATCCGCTTGCAGCTCTGGTCGCTCCGGTGTTCCGAGTCGTCCTCGTCGTCGTCCACCGCGTTACCGTCCACCACGATGCCGTCCTCCTCGTCGTCCATGTACTCGTCCATGTTGTCCGACGAGAATTCCGCGGACCGCCGGAGTTCCTCGGCCAGGTGCAACCCCGACACGGAACTGTGCTTGGAACCGCCGGCCCGGAGTTCCGCGCCGCCGGTCAACATCGGGAACGCGCCGAAAGCCAGCTGATTGATGGCGGACGCCTGTAGCGGGGTGATGACCATCGGATGGTGGGCCTGCGAGCTGCGACCGTCGTGCGGCGAGATCTTCCGGCGCAGGTGCGGCGAGTGGAGTTTCGGATTGGGATTGGCGCTGTGCCGGTTCCGCGACCGCCTCGAGCTGAACATCATGTTGCACCCGTCCACGGTGCACTTGTGCATCTCGCGCAAATGCACGGCGGAAAAGTGTATTTTCAACGCGCCCTTGTCGCAGAAAGTCTTCAGGCACACGTTGCACTGGACGCGCTTCTTGCCGGTGGCCGGGTTGATGAGTTGCGTGCCCAGGTTCAACGGCAATCCGGCCGAGCCCCATTGTCTCTTCAACGGCAACGAAGTCTTGCGCACGTGACCGCGGTGCGGGCGCAACGGCTTCGGCGCGCTGTCTTTGGTCAGGTTCAGCGCGCTCTGCGAGTTCTCTTCTTCTTCGTCGCCGTCGTCGGACCCGAAATCGCTGCTGCCCGCCAAACTGTCGGCCGGGCCGTATTTCGCGTTCGAATCGTTTTGCTGCTGCTGCTGCTGCTGCTGCTGCTGCTGCTGTTGTTGTTGCTGTTGTTGCTGTTGTTGCTGCTGCGGTAACTGCGGTTGGTGCTGTTGGTGGCCGGTCCGCGGCGGAGGCGGCGGCGGCAATATTTCGGCCGACGCGTTGTTTACGGACCGCCTGTCCGAGGAGGAGGCGTGTTGCGGAGGCTTGACGACGAACCCGCCGGCCGCGGACTGCATCTTTCGGAAGTCGAACGGTTGCATGTTTTGAAGTTTGTTGAGCGGCGAAACGCTGCTGTTGGTCGGACTGCCGGCCGGCGGCGAGCCCGCTCCGTTGCACGCGTTGTTTCCGACCGGCGGCGGCGGCGGCGGCGGTTGCAGCGACGGCGGTAGCCCGCCGGGCGGCTTGGCGAATCCGAACGCCGATTTGTGTTGTTGCGGCGGCGGCAACGACGGCGGCGAAGAACCGCGGACCGGCAATCGCGGCGCCGCGGGGTGCATCGGCGGCGGCGGCAACGGCAGTGGTGGTATAGAGTGCGGCGGAGGAGACGTCCGCGGTCGGAATTTCAATTCGAAACCGGACTTGTGGTCGTTGTTCAGCTGCTGTTTCTGGCGCTCCATCAGCCGTTTCATGTCCGTCTCCAGGGCCGGTAGCGCGCGGAAGTCGGCGCCCAGACCGTGCAACAGCAGCTGTTGCGTCACCGCTCGGGTCTCGCCGAATCTCAAAAACTGTTGCAGCACCAGCGGTTCTTCTTCCGGGCTACATATGTTCCAACGGTCCAAAATCCCGCCGCCCAGAGGTTCCTGCAACAAACGAACAACCATTGAAACGTACGTTACAGTGCACTGCGCGTCGCCCGTTTTTCCGTCACCCGAGTATTTCGCGCGTACGGAATCGTCTACGTTACCGCGCGATTCCTAGGAAACGACGACAACACCAAAATACGGCGAGGAAACGACACAATCGCCTAGTACTCGTTACTTGTTAGGATATTATAGCGCCCTGGGCGAATTTTTATAGGGCGCCGTTAAAAGATATTCGCTCTACTAAATATTATTTCACACGTGTTGTTTTAAAACTACTATAACCACGGGCGCCCCTGACTATATTAACTAAGGCGCCCCGATAAAAGTGGCGCCCCGGGCAACCTGGCAACCTGGCTAAGCGGGAAAAGATCTTGGTATAATAGTGTTGTATTTGTGATTTTTATAGGTCTAGGGACATGTAAGACTTTGCATGATTTTTAAAAACATAGCTTGGTGATAGAGAAATTCGTTTCGTAATACTAGGAGATTATAGAAAAAAAAATTTTTTTACTTAAATATTTCACGCGTTAGTGCGTGTTTTAATAATTTTAACAGCACATTTCACTAAATTTTATACTAATTATTAAGAAAAACTAGTATTTAATTTTCTTTAAAATTGGTAAAAAAAAAAAATATATATATTATGTATATCTGAAAAAATATTCGACATTGAATATGTAGGAAATGTAGGATTGTCCTCCATATAAAGCCTTTTTGAACGTAGGACAAATCAAATAAATGTAGGACTGTACTGTCCAATGTAGGACGGTTGGCAACCCTAATAGTTGGTGAAACCGGCTTTTAGAATCACGAATTCTTGATGTCGACCTGCAAGCACACCTGCAGTTCGTCTCGCATTTATAGTTTCACGATGACATCGGGTATACCCTTTCGGTCACGCTCCCCTAAAATAACTATTCGCCTTGTATACCATTTCCATGTCGCGCGTTAGGAACATTACCTATAGGAATTTTCGACATTTCCGGTAACACGTGTGTGTACACGACATTGCCGTAAACGGGGATAAGGTTTTTAATTTTTTTTTCCAAGCCGGTCGTCAATCGCACGAGTGTTGCCCTCCATCCTGCCCGCCCTGCAACCGCGCCGCTGCCGGCTGTCGAGCCTACAGTGTGATTAGCGTGTGCCCGCGGAGAACGAACGACGACGACGACCGGCGCGGCGGCCGAAAACAATAAGTTATAACGAAATAACGCTCGCTGCAGGTCGACTCGACTTCGCGGCGCGTCAATATACTGGCAAGTGGAGCCGCCCCCAGGGACTTTTAAACGTGCACGCGGCGTTCGTGTCTCTGTACTGCGTACGTGCATGCGTGTAATTCAATCATCCATTACTAAGCAACGTTCAATATACTTGTATTGATATGTAAGTACGTATATATATATATATATATATATATATATAGAGAGAGAGAGAGAGAGAGAGAGAGAAAGTCAACTTGTACATACATACGCGTGTATAACACAAAATTACCGCAACCCTTCCGCGGCGGATCGGTTTGTTTTTCTCTAGCCCTTCACACGGACGTGCACATCACGTATCCGCCGCGCCGTCACGGACGACCCCAAAAACAAACACGATCGTTTCGCTCGTTCATTAGGAGCCTATCGATGCGTTTTCGTTTGCGTTTAACCCTTTTACCGTCCGCGTTTAACGCAAACACACACACACACACACACACACACAGCGTCTATACCACTCTGTCTGTATACAATAAATATTTTAGAGACCGTCGAGAAAAAAAAAAAGAAAGACCGAATCGAGTAGGACCGGACATGCAAGACAAAATCAGCTACTGTAATATTGGACGGGCAGTACTGGAATATAACGACCCGACAGTGGCGTATTTAGGCCGGGGCCACCGGGGCCCCCAATATAGGTCCAAGTTGAGAGGCCACAAGAGGATCTTAATTATTACATTAAAAAAAAACTCTGAACTTTTTTTTTTTTATATATATAATATTTATATTGAAACTAATTTAATTTAAAATACTACAATAAAAAATAAAATAATGTACAGCGATGGCGTTTATCACTTTACAGACGTCGCTAGTTTTTCAAACGGGCAGTTAGTTTTAAAAATTTTTATTTTTATTTTTTGCTTTTAGAATCACTATTTAACAATTAATATTCTTGTTATAATTTAATTTTTGTGATAAACAGGGCCTTCGTATCTTATTGGCCCTAGGGCCACCGAGTTTCACGCTACGCCACTGCGAACCGATAAGGAAAATAAGGTTGGACGTGCACGGGAAATGAGATGCGAAAATATTATGTAGTTAGAAGCATAAGCGCAATTGGGGGGTTTAGCCCCTCAGTTTTTTTAATTAACTTGGATCATTTAATTATTAAAAGTTAAACGTGTTGTATTATTGTTATGTATTAAATATTTACATAATAAACCATTACACGTATGTAAAAGAAATATAGGTACATTATACCTACACACATTTAATGCAAATCTAATCGAATTTTTTTAAATGTTCATTCTGCAACTGCGATCGACTATTTTTAATGTAATTATTCGTGATTGGCTTTAGCCTTCAGAACAACATGCATATTATTGAAAATTATATAAAATTCGAAATTTTGTATTTATTTTTAGTTTTTATAATCGTATTTCCGTTCGTGTTTATCAACAGATGGTATGAAATGAATTCAAACAGGTAAATTCATAGAACGGTCCATAGAGTTTAATAATAATACTTTATTGGTATACATATAGCCTATAAATAAAAATAATCATACACGGAATATGGACCCTCATGGACGGTAAAAACCTTTTTTTTCTTTTTAAATTTAGCCCCTCCCCCCGGTTTTTTTATCCTAGTTGCGCCTATGGTCAGAAGGTTTATAGGACGAAATCGGAAGTTTTTTTAAAGATGGAAGATATTAGACGATAGACAGCCCGGAGAATCGGTTTGCAATTATTATTATTACCTGGAGTATGTATCCCCTGGCGTAGTCCTCGTGAGTCCAGCCGAAACCTCTGAGCACGGCCGACACTTCGTCTTGCCGGAGAACGCTGAACAGCCGGTCCAACAGGATCTTTAGCCGTATCGGTAGTGCCTGACATCCGTACAACACCAGACTGGCGATGTCGAACGCCACGTTCGGTTGGATGGGCTCCACGGTGCCGTTTCCCAACGACGCTCCGCCGAATCCCAGTTTGTCCAGTGCTGTGAGAACATAAAAAACAAATACGTAAATGTAGATTCAAACATTCGTTATTAAATTTGCAGCAACGCGTAGTACGTGTGTTACAGCATGTGTTGTACACACATCGATGGCACAGCGGGGATAAGGTTTCGCGTCGTATCACGCCGTGTACACTGAACATTTTCGATTTCGGGTCTCGCGGAGATGATGACGGTAAGGATCCCTGTAGTAATATGTCTCTCAGTCTCTCTCTCTCTCTCTCTCTCTCGAAATCATTACCCACACGATACATAATGAAACGCCCGTGGGATTGATGTGAGATGAACGGCGGCGGCGTATACGGAAAAAAAAGATGAGAAAGAAAAAGGGACTAGACGTAATTTTCTACCTGACCTATTCACCGCACCGAGTCCACAATGGGTTCCACAGCGTCGTCATTACATATATAATAATAATAATAATAATAATATATAAATAATACATTTTTCTCCACAGCGGCGGTGGCGTTTCGACGAACGGTAACAATGGATTTATTTTTTTTTTAATATTAATTTGACAACCGATCATATTCTCTCTCTCTATACATATATATATATATATATATATATATATATATTGCGTATTTCGGTTCGTTCGACCGTTAGATTGCGTTTGGTCCCGAAATCAATTCGACCGGAATGAAGCGCCGCAGCATCCTTATATGCGCGTATATACATATTATATATGAACTAATATTAATAATAATAATAATAAAAAAAATTTATCAATTGAATTATTACGATCGCGTATTTCCTGCAGTCGTTGTTTTCCTTTTATGTACATGTGTATACACACGTGTAATAATATATAATATAAAAATGAGTATTTATTGTCAAAACTCAAAAAGATCATAAGAGAACACACGATTTCTAACCTATATTTTACGTATCGTTGCATAATATATTATATATCGCGAGCATTTTCCTCTCGTATATCCCCTGTTTATATAATAATTCGACAATATAAAATGCACATCGATTCCCTCCCCCCTCCCCGCGCGCCGAATATCGAGTATTATATTCCTACGTGCGCCGGTAAAATCACACGATTATTATTATTTTATTTTATTTTTTGACAGGACTCGTCGTGTCGAACGGTTGTTTGCCATCGGATTACAATAAGGAGAGATTTCACGCTGCAGCTGTCACGGAATATTATAGACTATTATTATATCGGTATACGGCGGCGGTTAGGTTAGGTTAGGCGAATTTCCGTGGAAATTCGTATATACATAAATAGCGTGTACCTTACACAAAAATATTATTTCGTAACACTATGGACTCTTCTCAAATCGTATACACCACGCGAAATGCATACGTGTAGTTACGATAGCTCGTTTTAGTGGAATATAATATTCACTACATATTTATGGTCCAGATGGATTGAAAAGTCGAAATATGGTACGAAAATAATATCGCATATTTAAATTATCACGCGATAAGGAAATCGTATAACTTAATGTGTATTATATAAATAAATTAAAAACGTATAGTTATATATATATATATATATACATATATATATATAGTTGTATACATTGATTATTATTGATTGATTGATTATATCCGTTTGGTTAATCGATCGCTTTCGAAGTATGCGAATATAATAATAATTAAAACGAAATTATGAGAACGATATTCCATATATAGACCGCGTACAATAGTATACACAGTGGCGTAACTATAAATTTGGGTCCCCGGGGCAGTATCAAGTGTTGGCTTATATTATGCTACCAAAATTTAAAAAAAAAAACAATATTTATTATTTATTATAGTTTATTAATATAAGGTATATAAGAGTACAAAACTATATTATGTATTTTGTAGTATTAGTATGTGATTTTTTTTTAAGCACCTATTTACGATGGTCGAGGGCCCCTTCAAGTCCAGGGCCCCGGGGCATTGCCGTGCCTTGCCATCCCGTAGTTACGCCACTGAGTATACATAATATAAAGAGTCAGAAATCTATCGGAGGGGTGGGGGTGAGTTGTATAGTGACAATAATAATGGTGTAATAAATGTACAAAAAATAACGAGTCTGCTAGTACTCGAGACATTGATGTGTAAAAGTCGCGTGAGCGGTGGTAAAAATAAAACGGAATATTGTGATTGGGATTTGTGAATATTGGTATCTATATTTAGTATCTATCTATTAAAAGTAATTTCGATAATAAATATTATTATTAGTTGTCATGAGTCATGACTCATGACAACAGCTTACACATTTCCGTCCCATTTCCCGAAATTTATACCCTCGTACCACCGTAATAGACGTTTACACATCAAAAAATTTTATATTCCTATTTAGTTTTGTATACAATTAGAATACTTGTAGAAAAAACGATTTTAAGAAGAAATTCGATGCATATAGACGCGTATAATGTCCTGAAATAAAATTATGCTGCAGTATTATAACGAATCGGTGTGATACCCAAGTTATCGATCACTTATTAGAGCGTGTATATGCATATAGGTATATTATACATAATTTAAGAATGCTTTTACAGTGACGTATTATTTTCGGAGTGAACCGACGTTTAACATTTTTTTTTTTTTTTTTACAGCCCCTTATTATTTCCACTACTTATCAATGAACAATATATATACCTATACATTTTTTTTTAATAAACCAAATAGATTGCAATGTTTACGAATAATATGCAGATAATCGTATTCGATTGCAGCCGTACGTCGTACAATATAATAAAAATTTATTTTAAAAAACTATTATATTATATATATAGTCGTATACAGAGCCGTGCCGTGGCGGGGAGGGGGGCCAAGTGGTCCTAGGCCCCGAGCGCCAAAATCTGAGGGGCGCCAAAGTTGTATTATTATTATAGTAATTAAATGTAGTATACAGTTATCGGCGGGGGTGCAGGGGGGGCGAATATTTTAATCTCACCCCGGGCACAAAATCATAACGGCACGGCACTGGTCGTATAAATAACCTTATAGAAATATCGCGCGCGTATATACATATATACGAAATAAGATATAATTTGTATATGTAAATAATATAAATTGAAAAATCAATCGGAATTTAACGTATTATATATATATATTTTTTTTACACGGGAAGATCGGATGAACTTTTTTTTTTCCATGTTTAATCAACGACACTTGCAGGGGAACTGCGTGAGCATTACTTCCCTGAAAGATCGGATGAACTTATAGATGCCCCTCTTATATTTATATAATATATGTATATACGCCACCGCGCGATACTATATATATTATAATATCGGTGCAGCAGCGTATATATATAAAAAAAATATATATATAAAAGCTGACTCTCTCTCTTTCTCTCTCTCCGTCGACGAGTCGCGCGGATGCTGAACAGCAGACGTCGCCCGGCCTGCAGTATAGTATTTATTTGTAGTGTGTACAATATATAAAGAATACATATATATATATATATATATATATATATAGTGATTAAACGCGTATTTTCTGTTATTATTATTACGAAGGCTGTCAACCGTGCGCGTCGTTCTATATATATAGGTACACATTATATACAGCTGAGGAGCGCGATGAGATTGAAAACTTCTGGACCGGCACACCCGCGCGTATTATTATTATTATTATTATGTACGTATGTATTGAGCGTATAGTTGCGCTCATATTGTGCTATCTCTCTCTCTCTCTCTCTCTCTCTCTCTCTCTGTCTCTGGCAGCTCGTCATCGGACATTATTATAATATTATATACGCGCGTACAGTGACGACGGTCGAGAGATCGCGGGCGATGACGCTGCGCTGCAGGAGGACGCGATATAGGGACGCGCGCTCGCGCTCGCGGTAGTCATTACGTTCGGCTCGTCATTGTTGAAAACGTATATATATATAAAATATTAATAATAATCTATGCCGCCGAGTGGCGCGCGGTTATATCCCTATACACGTCGTCTGCAACAGCAGCAGCAGCAGCAGCAGCAGCAGCAGTACAATATGTACTTTACAATAAGGTAAGTCGACGACTACTATATATATACGTATATGGAATATTATATATTTTTTTTTTATATTATATATGCGCTGCTATATGTCGACGACTATATATGTATACGTACGTAATACATAATATTATACGAGGACGAGGACGAAGACGACAGCACAATGCGCTAATGGTGACTGGGGGAAGGTGCAGGGTATACGAGTGGGACGGAGCGGCACAATTTGACGGTCGTGCAGCAGCAGACGAGAGAGGAGGGAGCGCTTTATTATATTATCGTCGTCATCATCGTTGTCTTCATTCTTCTTGTGTGTGTGTGTGTGTGTGTGTATAATCCGCGTATATATATATATATATATATATATATATATATATATATATACGTGAAGGGACCGCAGCCGGAACACGCGTGTAATAACGCGGGAGCGTCCCTTTTCGAGAGGTATAGAAGACAAAAAAAAAAAAAAATCCTCCGCCGTCGCTTTTCCCGTGTATTTATTTCACGTTACGCGCGTTATTGTAGGTATACATATTATTATTATTATATCGGTCGACGGAAAAAATAAAATTCCATCTCGTTGTACAATAATAATAAAACGCGCGTGTATTCGAATATACGTACAACACGATCGGATACTATATCGCAGGTCGGTTTATATTATATAATAATAATAATAATAATAATCCGTCGTGTACGTTATATTATATGTAATATTTATTGTATATAGGTACGGCGACAGCTGCAGCGCCGCCGTAGTAGTAGTGTTTCGTGCCCCGGGGGTGACCGAACGGCCGGAGGACGGAACCCCCCAGGGTCCCCTCTCGCGTCTATTGTCCGCCGAGTCCTACGCATTACGCGTATACGTATATGTACTGGCGCGCACTGTCACCGCGGTCGCGTCGCGCGCCGCCGTCCCATTGGTCGGCCGCCCGTGTCATACGCGCGCCGTGTCAACCGCCGGCCGACGGCTCCGCCCCGTTGCGACGGTTCCGCGCGACAACTCTCCACCCACAGACGGCGACAACGACGACGACGACGACAATGACACGCGCCGCCAGCACGAATACATAAATGATAATACACAATCGGCAGGACACAAAAGGACGAATTCCTTTCGCGCGGCGTATATATTATATATGTACGGGATGGTCGGTGAAAAAAATGGCGTATACTCGTATCGACGAAACAAGGACGGCGCATTTTTTTTTTGTATTTCTCACGAAAATCCGACCTTATGCCGTAGTACGCGTATATAGGTACATATATATATATATATTTTATATATTATATAATACGATGAGATTTTTTTTTTTTTAGATATTCTTTAACGCCCGTTATATGCTGCACGAACGATCGTCTTTTTTTTTTTTTCCCATCACATCGGATCCGGACGACGAAACGACGCGCGGCGCGGTTTGCAGCGCTGCATATAACAGAGAGGAGGATACACTGCACGCCAAACATCTGCTGTTGCTGCTGTCATATACACCGCGCGCGAGAACAACAGCGCAACAATAAATAAATAAATAATAATAATAATAATAAAAAAGACATACCGCGCGAACGATATTTCATAAAAGAAAAATTACGTTATATATATATAAATGTTAAGAGGAGGAGGAGAACGACGACGGCCGTTTTATAATGATTACGTCGGTTTTATATATATATATATATATATATAGTTTGCTGCGACTTCATATTATATACAATAGATACACGATGCAGCTCATCTTATATACTACATCGTTATACTACAGCATGCACAGTGTATATACATAATATATTAAACGCGGCGCGGCGTGTATTTATATAGAGCGACGTTTTTCGAATGGGACGGAATATTCATTAAAATATGTATTATATATGCGTGCAGTATGAAATTATAGACTATATAAATATTTATGCAGTGGCGTATAGATATACGGAGAGGGTACAAGGAGTTCCAACCCCTCCCCCTTAAACCGCAAAAAAAAAGTGTCATTGCAACTATATTTAAAATATTGGAATTGTATATATTTCGTCGATTGTGCGAATTATATGCAGTATAGTATATAATAGCGAATTTCATTGCACATTATTATAATATATTACTGTATATAATTATAATATATATATATGGAGTTCAGAATCTTGAGCATTGCAACGCTATATGTAAATATTGTTTATACGAGATATAAATAATATGGATGTGTCCATACCAATATTAAAATATTCCATTATCGATTTTTTCATCGAAAAATACGTATTTTCAAAAAAAAAAAAATTCGAATCCTCCAGTACAGCAGAAAAGTTCTATCATTTGATTATGTGTAATATAAATAAAAATATATATAAAAAATTTTTTTTTATTGTCAAGTTTAGACTTACAGGGTGGTAAAATGATAAACCAAGAGTCGTCTAGGTCAGGGGTTCCCAAACTTATTTCTCTTACCGCACGCTTACAAAAAAAAAGTCTCACAGCCCCCCCTATCCCAGAATTTTACGTTAATCAATTAATATAAGTATTTTTAAAAAAATGCAACAACGTATTCATACTATGTCATACTAGCGCCTCCCTGGACCGTAATATCGCCCACTTTGGGAACCACTGGTCTAGGTCATTGTTTAATAATTAATAGCCACTGCTATAAATATTTTACCACTTAATTAAAAGACAAAATATAATAATAATATTGTTGTGTGTGAAACGTATATATAGTGGGTGGGTCCTTGGGAAATTATTGTCGCTTGCCTCTATAGAAAATTATATATACTGCACGTATATGTTATATATAGATAAATTTAGCCTTCAGTGTTCAGCTACTTTAATTAAAAGTCTTAAATTTTAACGGTTAGATATTTGTATTACTTATTTCAATTTTCAGTAACTATATATGTATTAAGTATTTTAATTAATTTTTTTTCGATAAAATTAATATCAACTATAAAATATATTTTAGTGTTACTTCGAGCGACTTTTTTTTTTTTTTTTTTTGCTCAGATATTCGTTAAAGTAAATTTGTAATGGTCGGGGAAGGGGGGATTAACTTTTAATATTTCGCTACACTCAAAACGAATGACGTGCGCGCCACTGAGCGCATATATTAATATACATATAGGTACTCACGATAGTGTTATAATAATATGCGCGAACGCGATATTGTATATCGGAGTCGAGGAAATAATAAACACGTGGCCCCCGTCGAAATCCAATATATTACGTACAATATCCGCAATAGGTTTTTTGTTCGTTATAACGCGTTGTTGCGATAAGAGAAAATAATAATAAATTACGCGACTATAATAATATATAATATTGTAACACACACCGCGCGGAAGAACCGCGTTGCCGGGCGTTTGTTATTATTATGCGCTAGTACGAATTACAACACACCGAGTACGGATAAAAAAAATATATATATAATATATCGTTTCGCATACACGCATTTTCTGTGACCGCAAGACGCGCGTGATGTGTTATTATTATTTATTATATATTATTATTATTATTATTATTATTATTATTATTATTATTATTATTATTATTATTATTATTATTATTATTATTATTATTATTATTATTATTATTATTATTATTATTATTATTATATCTTATATCTTATATTATACGAGCTGAAATGTGTGTCTCGTACCACACACACTCTGGTGGTGCGACTCGCTCGCAGTATATTATATTATAGATGATAATATAGCGATATTACACACACACACACACACACATAGTGTAAAAACCGGTCACATATTATATTTTTTTTTTTTTTTTATATTATACACACGAATGTTGTACGCCTCGTTTTCTCACGGACAAAAATTATTACAAACACGAATTTATATATATATATATATATATATATTATATGTGTGTGTGTGTGTATTACGACATTACGCGTATTATAATACGTATTATTATTATTATTATTATTATTATGTACGGACCGGCAGCGTGGCAATAGTCCTGAAAATAGTATAGTGGCCCGGGGTCGCTGCGGTCCGAAATCGGACCGCAACAGGACCGCAAACGAGCCGCGCAACGGCGTTTTTCCCATCGCCCGCGCAACGAGTGTTATTGTAAAATGTACGTCATGTAGGTACCTGCAGTTTACGCGCCGCGCGCGCGTATTCATATTTTTTTTTGTGTTGATGAGACAAGGATAAGTGAAAATTATTTATCTAGACGAAGATAAAAAAATTGTTCACCAAAAATTATCCGGATACAGATAACGATGACATAATATATACTTGAATCGTCTTAGATAGGATAATATAGATAATTTTATCTAGACAAAATATAAGATAAAAATTACGAATTATTCGAATAATTATTGTGTTTATTATATAATAGTTATATTAGTTATTACGACTTACAAGCGGTCAGGGCCGGATTGGCCCATCGGGATACCGGAAAATTTCCCGGTGGGCCGGTATCCTTGTGGGCTGCTATGACCGCAAACAATTTTTAATTTTGCTATAAATTATCATGAATTTTAAATTGTAAATTATATCGACACAGAAGGAATCATTGATAAGTTAAAAAATAAAAGTGCATTACCCATAATAAAAGAACTTTCATATTAAATTGCTTTGCCATATTATTTATGTGCGAATTTTATTTTACTAAATATAAAAGTCAGTAAACAAAATTGTAATTTTTGAAATTGTATATGGAGGGGGGGAGGGGTTGGTTGAACCGCAGATTGCCTTAAAAAACACGAGTTTCTATGTATAATATTGGATATTATAATATAGAGGGCTGGTCTGAATAATTTTCCAGGGCCGAAAAATTCTTCCAATCCGTCCCTGCAAGGGGTATATATATTATAAATTATATTATATATATTATATAATTATATTAGGTATATTATGAATATTAAATATTATGTTAAAATCGTGACAGAATCGTGTCACGTTTATATTATCGATTAATTTTTAAATCCTAAATTTAAGCCTTAATCACTTTAAAAAATTTTGAAATATTTTATCTAGATAATTACAAGGAAGATGATGATTTTTTTTTATCTAAGATAACCTTCAGATAAGTAAACAATTATCATCTAGATGAGATAAAAGATAATAAAAAAATATTATCTAGATAAGTCTCAACACTAATTTATAATGTATTTTATATTATAATAATACGAATAGCGCGCGAGTCGTGTTTTATATATTATATAATATTCACGAAATCGAAAATTAACTAGAAATATTTTTTATGTTATTGTCTTTATTAACACACCGCAATACAGTGGCGGATCTTGGATATTTTCTTAAGGGGGGGGGGCACATATATAAATCGTATAATTTGAATAATAATTAATAATACGTACTATCATTTTTAAACAATATTGGTAATATATTTAATATAATGTTGATTACACGTCACACACCGTAATGATATAGGTAAGTCATTATATAGTCATTTAAAAAAAATAATTATAGATTCTCATACTTTATTAGTCAAATTGAAGTTTTCGTTGATGTTTTTTAGCGAACACGTCTAGTATTTCTTTTGGTTTTACTGTAATATTTATGCGTTACATTAATCATTATTAAACATCTCTCTATTTAAACATAGTTTAAGTAAATCCGTTTTTTTTTTTTTATAATGTCTCACTGGATAATGGCTATACAAAAAAAAAAAAAATTGTCGAGAGAAAATTGACAGAGGGTGCCCCTGTGCCCCTCCCCTGAATCCGCCACTGCTGCAATATAATATATAACAAATAAATAATACGTTTTCTGCAAATAATTAGGTATATTTTATTATGTTGGTTTAACAATAAAGTCGTATATATTAGCTAAACTGTAGCAATACAATATAAAATTTTTATAAACGTGTTCGGGATTTTTCTTTCAGCGTATTATATATTGTATAGCCGGTGTTCGGAACGTTCACTTAAAAATTGGATTCGTTCACGTTCAAAGCGTAAAAAAGGAACTCGTTCACGATCTCTAATAATAATAAAAAAAAAAAAATGAATGCGTCCATTCGGTCGTTCGTTATATATTTATGAATCGCTTATAAAATCAATTTCATTATTTTCTGTATAAAACTGATAAACCCGCGTAATTAGTTATTTCGAGACCGGTTCATCAGAAATCCATTTATTATATGTATTTATATATTATATATATATAATAGGAATAATTTTAAAAATGTATTATATTATATTAAATAAGTGCCTAAAATGAATTTGAATGGCGTGAAAATCGTTCAAGTTCATTAAAACTATTAAAGTCGTTCACGTTCATGTGTTCTATCTGAGAAAAAAAAACGAGTGACGTTCACGTGTCGTTCACGAAATATGAACGTGAACGCGTGAACGTCGTTCTTTCCAAACACTGAGGCTACTCTATAATATATAATATACGATACGCGTTCGGTACAAACGTTTCATTAAATATGTAAAAGTTTTCTTTTATCATAATCGTTTTTCGATTCTTACACGAGCGTACGTTTTGATTTTTTATTTTTTTAGGTACCTACAAAAAAATCGACAGTTAATTTTATAATATATAGGAGAACGTATAAAATTGTGGATTCCGAGTTATATCTATTAGCTGCAGTTATACTAGTATAAAAATACCGTGTTGTTCAGTTTAGTATCCACAGTAATATAGCTACAATATTATGCAGTTCGAATTGAACGTATTTTAAATAAGATTTTAATTTTTTTTTTTTGAAAATAAAACGCGTTTTTCACGGTGTTGTATACGCTGCATTCGTACAGTGTTCTGACAATAATTGTTTTCGTGACTATTATACTATAGGAAAAACGTATACAGGAATATAATAATGCGCGCGCGCGTGTATTATTATATATGAGACGTTTTAAACGCTGTAAGAAATGGTATAATTTGATGAAACGTGACGGACGGAGGCAACGGGACCTACTCGAGACAGCTGTACGTATTACAGAGATTTGTGCAGTTAATATGTCACGGGCAACGTATACGGAAGATCGGGGGGCGATGTGAACCGAATTGAAAAATAAAAATTATTATTTATTTTGTATTTTTTGTTGTATAGTTCAATAATATGCCGCTTGAACTTTCATTAAACTTTGATTTAATTCTCATAAAAATACACAGTTAAAGAAAAAAAACACAAAACTACATTATAATAGGAAATATGCGCGTAAAAAAAAACGAATGTTCGATTTTTCCATGAGTAAAAAGCGACAGACGGATATACGACGGATGGTAAACGCGCAAAAAGTCAACTGGGACCTATTAAATTATTGTCGCCGGTCGGTATAGTTTTATCGAAGAAATAATAATAAAAAATATTTTTTTTTTTTTTTTATTGCAGATTATTATTACATTAAATATGTCGTCTTAAAATCTATCTATAGTATAATAATATATTAAATATTTGCAGCCCGAAATCGACGTCCTGCGCACATGTAATATTTTTATCGCGTATTATCGTCTGTAATAAATAATTAGAAAGATAGTACGCGTATATTTATATTTTAACAATAATAATAATACATAAGGAATGATTAGAGAAATTACAAAACGTTAACTAGCTTTGAGCTCTCCACTGAGGTTAATATATATATATAAATATACACTTCTTATCGGAGTGCGTACACGTAGATATAAATTTAAATTTAAAAAGAAAAAAAACATTATTTAAATGTTATTGTAGAAGCGATTTTTTTAAAAAGTTATTTTAAAAATAATTAATATGTACAGTTTATAATAAATCGTTTGGAATACAGTATTTTATAGAGATCGTTCGATCCTACAGCGACTTAAACATAATATACATATAATATGTTATGTTCATATTTAAGTTCATTAATGGAATTCCGATATGGTTTCCGACGAGCGTGATGAGGTCGATTATTATTTTTTATTGTTTTATCATTGAAAACGAATAATGTACAATCGCTTGTTTTTCGAATTTTTTTTTTAATTCGATATATTCATATCTGTCCCCGCCGTTCTTCCACTGCAGCATCGCCAGCCGTAACCAGATTTGTAAATATTATTCGAATACCCTTTTTTTGTTTTTTTTTTTTTGCATTCGAATACTTATGTTCTGAATACTGTTGGGTGTATTCGTCAAAAAATACTGAATTTTTTTTTCATAGACCACGAATGAGAATGAACCGCGATTTGTGGAAAAAAAAAATATATGTTTAAAGTTGTTATGGTATTTTGTAAATTGTTACGGCCGATAATCCGATGAAATATATTCGAATAGGAATCATATAGAACTTAACTGCAGAATTCTTTTACCGCTATAATAATCGTAGTTATAGTGTACGTATATTATATAATAAATAATAGCCGTGTCCAACGCGTATACAATGCCGCACGAGTCGTATATTGACTTACGCGTTTCAAAATATAAACAACGTAAAATTCATATAATATTTGAGAAACGAGTAAACACGCTATATAGTATAAATAGTATTCTGTCAATAATAAACTAAAAACGAGTGGAATAATTTTTAAGTGTTCGAATACCAGTGGCGCGAATTTACAGGGGGAGATTATAGGGAGATATACGTATATATCTCTCACCTTGGCTTTTTTTTTTTTTTAACATATACAAACTGTTGTTTTTTCCTTTTCGTCACTTTATCAGTATATATGGGTAATAAAACGATAATATTTTTTACGGAAAATATGAATTGCTAAGACGCGTTTGCAAATTTCAACTCCTGAACGCGCAATTTAGCTTACTTTCTCGTTTATAAAAAGATTAAAAATATATTTAATGGACTCTATAATATGTAGGAGATATATGTAATATTATTCGTACTATATGTATTTATTATAAAATACTTTTTTTTTTTTTGTATTTGATATAATAATTTACTTGAATTTTAAATGTTATTTTAATAATTTTAGAACAGGTCGCGGTTAATGAGCTGCAACGATATCCGTTCGCGACAACGTTCAATTGGAATACTGGATGTTGAGGAAATAATCTAAGAAATCGTTATAGAATCTATATTTATTTAGTCTAGAATTTGTTTTGCACAAGAAAGAACTTTTTTTTAAATATGCAATAACTTTTGTATTTTTAATCAGGATTTTGAAAAAAATCACATATTGCTGTGTTCAGGAGATCCCGAAGTTTACGTACGGAAAACAATATCGGGCATACGGCCCCACCCCCTACTAGCCCTACAGACAATTGTTCTATCCATTGATTTTGCGATGAAGCGCTCACACATTTCGCCGTCCAGTACATTTCCAGCACATTCCGATTTCTTGTTCGATTTGGGTGAGATCGCGGCGTTTATTCTCATAAACTTTTGACTTAACGTAACCCCATTAAACAAAAAAAAAGTCGCTTGGGATTGAGTCGCACGACCGTGGTGGCCACCATTGGTCCCCACGCGACGAGATGAGCCTGTCCGGAAACTTTTCACGGGCAATCTTTCCACATAGTTACTGACGCCGTCAAAAACACTCGAAAACAAAAACAAACCGCATACCGAACGAAACTTCGAGTATTTGAAATAAGAAAGTTTGCGGAGACAGTGGTACCTACCACAAAATTATAAAGTGTCGCACTTTTTTTTTAAAAAAAAAACCTTCTTTCTTGGACACCGCCTATATATCTATGAAAATTAAATGTCTGTGTAATATGTATTTATTAAAATACTATAATAGTATCTACTGAGCGTCCGTGTATATTTCGAATGGAGGGAGAAACATTTTTTTAATCGTCTCCCCCAAAAAAAAAAAATTCCTAAATACGCCGCTGTGACGAATAACTATATGTACATATAATAATTCCGAATACATTTTGATTTTTATCCGTTTATTCGAATGAGTTATAGAAAATATTACGCGTATATATACCGAACGAAAAATTCAACGTTTGCAGCGTGTCTTCTCGAGACGTCGTGTGATATTATTATTATTATTATTATTATTAAAATAAATGCTTACGATCGTTGTCAGTGCGAGCGCAGGCTTCACCACAGGCGCGCAAAACGATATCGTACTGGTCGACCAGCCGGCGACGGCTGATGTTAATTTATGCAAATTTAACAATCACGTGTGTGTGTGTGTGTGTGTCGTCACCGCCCCGCAAATCACCAAACTGTTGATACGCGTCTCGTGTATTGTAATTATGTGTACACCGCAATGCATAACACACAGTCGGAATTATGACGTCTGGATACGTGATGGGCCCCGATCGGCGAAAGGATATACGTGTTATAGCGTGTGAGATAGGTGTGTGTGTGTGTATATATTGTGTGCTCGCGAGAAATCATAGACAGAAAAATCATGTTTTATTGAAATGCGACGGCACAGTATTATACACAAGCCCGGATTAACGGGCTCTTGAGACATTTTTTTTTTTTTTCATATATAAATGCCCGTTTTCGAAACAAGTATATAAATAATAACAACGCCGTTTTCGCTGTTTAATAACGGCATTTATTATATTACAATATAATACCGCGCAAATCAAACCGTATTGAATGGAAAATACAAACAAAAAAAAAAATTTATCGAATAAACTCGTTTGTGCGTTGAAAATAATCGCGAAATTACATATTGAATCGTATAAAAAAAAAAATTATATATATATATATTATAGGTACTACTGAAAAACACTTATATTTCTCGCTTTGACGGATGCAAAATCCGTGCCCAGTACACGCGATAGAAAAAAATCGATTATTCGCGCTTTCAAATACTCGCGGTTAAGTGTATGACATGTACAGCGATATTATATTCACTACGTTTTTTTTTAATCTTCGAAGAAACGAAAACTACCGTTCTCCGCGTTATACCGTATAACTGCGTTCAAGACGAAACGTGTACAGACAGTGTGCAGCGCAGTTAAAGTCCTTATTCGGTGTTTGGAAAACTTTCTGTTTACCGGCATAACGTACATAATATTGCGTTCAGAGTTCTATACCCCGTGAATGATATTTCGTATATTATATAAATTATTGTTATAATAATTCAACAGATATAGCGATTAGTGCGTCGACGGACCGAAAGGAATTTGTCGAGTAAATACCCTTTAAACCCGCGGACGGGGCCGGTTCACGGGCGTACTAATGGGGGTGGGGGAACTTTACGGGTTTTCAACCCTCCCCCCTATTGACCGTAATTTTTTTTTCGTATTATATTTGTAAGGGATATAATGAATATTTATTTATCGTATAATTTATATTTACAATTACAGTCTTATAATAGAATAGAATAGTAGACAGAATTTTTTCTTTTTTTTTTTTTTTGGAGGAAAAAATATCGCGTATTATTATTTCTTTCAAGGCGTTTCTCCGAGTCCGTTTAACCGTCTAAAATTGTACCCGGTATGGAATGATGCTTAAAATGCGTTTTCGTTATTATTAGTTGTTACTATGCAGACTGCAGAACGTTATTAAAAGCAGACCCGGCTCAACGGACTTACAGTGTTAGCGATCCACGGAGGAGTTCCACATTAACAGCAGAAGAAATGGTAGATGATCTGGCATAAAAGCCGAGAAAATCAGATTTCGTATTATAAAAAATAAAAATTGTATTGGATATATTGTATTATTTTTTTTTTTTTATATTGAAATTATTAAAAAATAATATTAAATTTCATACTCGGGTGGGAGGGCGAGGGGACGGTGGGCCCAGAGCCCCCTCCCACATATTTTTCTAGAAATCATCCAAAACCCCTCCTTCCTTTTGAAAATCCTGAGAACGCCACTGCGCCGCGTATATTTATTTATATAGGTACGACATCGTGTGAGAATCGGAGCCTTCGGATATACATGTCCTGCGGGTAATTGTGTTTTAAGTCCCACAAAGTTTTATCAGGTAAACAGAATCCGTTCTTTTATTTCCCCCCCCCCACCTACCTCTCTTCCGTTTTTTGAAGCTAGTCATCGCTATAGCGTCCGTATACAAAGAATATACGGCGGTACGTCGACAAACGGATTTCGACGAGTCCGAAAGAATGGAATCAAGGGCCCGAGGCCTAAGTGTCCGTAGGTCAATCCGGCCCTGATTACAGGTTACACGCGTCGTTTTGTTGGTATTTGTGTAAAAAAAAAAAGAAGGAAAAAAAAATTACTATTTTCAAACGCGCGCGTGTGATGTATAATTACGCGATATGACGTGTGTGTGTGTGTATGCGTATAAACTATCACATATAATATTATACAAAACGCGTGATGGTGTCGGTCAACGGTCAAGTATGGTATGTACGGTATATATACTGTATCGCCTGCAAGGTCGCATATAGTGTGTGTAGTACGGGAGATTAAAACACGCGGCCCCACTCCCCGCGCGTCTCCCGTGGACGACGCGACAAAGCCGCGAGAGTTGCAATCTCGAAAACGAGTACTCGGTTTTTTTTTTTTATCTATCCACTCGACACACCACGCGTGTACTCTATACGGCGCGGTCGTAAACTCTACAATAATAATAATAATAATATACGGTTGTTTTACGAATATACCACGTGTATATTCGGAGCTCGAGGTGCAGAGATCGTATACAGTGACGTAATTACGAACGTTATGAGGGAGGGGGAATATACAGTTTAGCAATGGATAATTCATAATTGTAAAAACCCTTCGAACATTGATATCAAAGTCAAAGTGATCGATACTCGGTATTTTATACTTTTATTATATTTTCTTTGAAAAAAAAAAAAAACGACGTATTTTATTATATAAAGAAATTTCTAATTTTCTTCGTTTTTTTTTTTTTACCTAATTCGTTGTGTATACTTCATCAAATTCACTTCAACGCTTAAATATGGGTAACCTTTTGTTCGGCGACCTTAACTATAACCACACCGTACCAGTCGGCAGTTACCGGGGTTCGATAAACCTAGGAATATATTACGAATTACGATTAATACTGATCAATTTTTGTTAGCACAAAAAAATATTATTTTTATTTTTATTTCTTATATTTTTTGTACATCTTTACAAATTATTAAATGTCATGTAAAAAAAAGAAAGTTCATGGGAGGATCGATCCCTCATATCTCCCGACCCGCCGTCCCCCCGTAATTACGCCCCTGATCGTATATGAGCGCATATAGTAATATATGAGAAACGCGGCTGTTGTAACGATATCATCGCAGCGCACTGAATGAAACTGGTGAAAACGTATTAAAAAAAAAAAAAAAAGGAACGAACATTTTTTCAGTGGATTATCATCGCGAGCTGCAAAACGAGTAAAACCGACAGCGATAGCTTTTGGCGTCGTAATCGGTTTTCGCGGTTACACTTCGCGCGGTATGAGGTCCTTTGACGGCGAATAATTTCGTTTGCCAAACGCGACGAAACGGTATGGAAAAGGAGACGAAAAAAAAAAAAAAATGAGAAACTAATAATACTCTATACCAGTGACGTATTTGGAGAACTCTGCTGCTTACACGCCACACGCGTTTTAATGTACCATAATATATAATCATCGTTGCCAACCGGCCGGTATTTCACATATTTAGGCTTAAAAAGCCGGTTGCCGGTATTGACCTATAAAAAAGCCGGTATTTCCATCTGATCGAGGGTTTTGATATTATATATTAATATTTTTGTGAAATTGGTTATCACATGTAGTTGCTGTCAATAACATAACATCCAATTGTTCGGAGTTCTTTGATGAAATACAAAATGAAAAACATTTATTAAACGCCGTGAAAAATGCCGCTAAATATAAATTTAAAAGTTTATACTAGTTTATTTATATAATAGTTTAATTTATAAGTTTATAATTAAAGTTTAACATAATGTAATATTAATATTATTCAATTTTTTTTATTTTTACGTATGTAAAATCATTATATATTATTCGTCAATTTATTAAAATTCACTGAAAATGATGACCTTTTTTTTTTTTTTTTGTACACTTGGGCCGGTATTTTCTAAATCCAAAGTTGGCAACCCTATATATAATATAAACGACATTATAGAACAGTGGCGGCGCGCGCGTCTTGAGGTTCGTTAATAATAATTGAAAATGTAAATTCCGCGAAAGGGCATTTATTATATTATAAATACACGCGAGCGCATGACAAAAGAGAGGACGACCTTTGCCGATGACAATTCCGGCCCGAGGGCAATCCAAGTAATTTAAAATGACACCCCTTCTGTTCTCGCGGAGTCGTGGGTATACGGCTGCTTCATCGACGTTTATAAATATTATATATATATATATATACGGGACCGCAGCTGCTGCAGAGACGAGGGATCGCCGCGGGGATCGCTCACGTAACCAGCCACATCAAAGGGCCACGGTAAACTCGTTTTGCACTGCGCACCGGTGTATATATATATATATATATATATACGTATAACTATACTGCCGCCCGAATATTATATACGCGCGCGTCTTTAAATCCAATATTTATGAAATATCGTCAAAACGGTTATTTTTTTTTTTTTTACCACACAACGTAATACTCGTACGGAAGGGATAATAATATGTACCTAAATAAAATTTTAAAATTTCCGACGCCATCGCGAACGCCGCCGAATGGTGAGATGGGCGTGGGTGGGGGAATCTTTTGGGAATCGCAATAATATCAATGAACGCTGATGACGAGACGACGGTTGACGGGCCGCGTGATCGCGCGGGAAAATCGGTCTCGTCGTCCGGTACACACGCTTCCGGTCGTCGACGCGCACGCACGCACAACGTGGCGACGCGTGTGCGTATAATTCGTTTTTTCACTCCGATATACGTTTTTTTTCCTCTTTTTTCCTTTTTTTATTGTCGTTTTATACGTTACCCCCCCCCGCCCCGCCCCGCCCCGCTCCGATTAGGCCCGCGATTGTGCTGTTGATCTGCAGCAGTGTATACGGAGAACGGACGCGCGTGAGAACGTCGCGCAATTAGCAACACGAAATTATATTATACAAATGAAAATCCGATGGCCGGAAGGGTAAATATAGAAGAGAAGAAGGAAAAAAAAAAATTGAAAGAAAAACGGCGTTCATAATATATATATATATATATGCTGTCCGCGTGTTCCGCGTGTTATAAATAATAATAATAATATGTATATCGTCTCGTCTTTTTATACGGCTCATCATTCCGAACCACGGCGATTTTATTATAATATTATATTATTATAGTCGAGATTTGTGTATACGCAACACACACACACACACAGCAGTCGCGTTTTATACATAATAATATCTCGTATATAATATAATATAAGAACGTGTAAATGCGATGTGGTGTTTGTACACGGCCGCGGTCATCGCGCGGCGGCGGCGGCGGCGGCGGTCGTCTAATAAACCGTGACCGGCAGCGGTTCCGCACGATTTCCTAAACAAATGAACCTTCAAATGGCCGTCTAAAAGCGATCGATTAATCGATTGACGGAACTATACGCCGCCGCCGCCAGCCGAAAACGACGACGAAAGACGTAGCTTTTTATAAATTATTATTTATTTATTTATAACCGCGCGCGTTTAAATCCCGTTGTCGGGAAGAGAGATTTTGTTTTTTTTTTCTCGCTATTTTTTCCGCTATTTCTAACCGTTTCCCGAGTATCTCTACATGTTATTCCGTCGGTTTATTTTTATTTTTTTTTTAATTGGAATTGTTTTCTACGTTTCGTATGTAATTTTTTTTTACCGCCGCCGCCGCGACATTACGAAACCGAAGCGGGAGAATTTTTCACGCCCGTCCCCGTCCCCCCGAAACGGATCCGTACGCCGCCGCCTACGCACACGCGGTGCGGCGGGCGAGGATGCCACGGGGGAGTTTTAAAATATGCGAATAATAAAAAAAAAAAAAAAACACGAATTCAAAAATTCACTCCGCTATATATACGCGTGTTCTTCGCCTTATAATACAGCGAATATAAAAATAAATTTTTTTTTGTAAACCCGCGTGGTCGGGTACAGTGTCCGTACGCGCGTATATACTCGAGAAATCGTTACTCCCGCGGCATGAAAACTCGAAAAGCCATCGCATAATAATAATAATATACGTCGCCGCGTATAGATGAGCTTGCTACGCGCAGCAAACGTATATGAGTAATGCGCGCGAGCGCGGGTTATTATTTTCAGATCATATTATATTATACATATATATAGGACCGCGAAAAACGCGCGCGTTTGTGTACTGTAGAGAGAGAGAGAGAGAAAAAGACGTTTTTCGGCCATCCTAATGCGAGTTTAACGAGGAAGAGATATCGCGCGCTGTATTGCGTATACACACACACACACTATTATCGGAGCAATGTTGCTTGCTGTATACAGTGCTCGGTGTAAGTCCGAAACAACTCGAGAAAACTCATAGACACACACACACGTCGTAACGTATACGAGCCTTACCTCTATATATTATATATATATATATATATAATGTAAGCGCCATTGATCACGAAAACCCGAGGGGGGTCCCGGTGTAGCGGTGATGGTGCGTATTATTATTATGTGTGTGTGTGTGTGTGCGAGACGGGGATACGCTCGCGTTATTATTATTATTATTATTGTACGAGCACATACACACACGTATATATATATACACACATCGTGCGAGTGTGTGTGTCAATAACGCATTACCGCGACCGTGGTTTATGTATAAGGTCGTTTGGAAGAGAAAAAAGAGAAGTACCTATATAGTATTATAGCCGCGGCAGACTGATGAGCAAAGCATTTGTCAATTTTTTTTTTTTTTGCTGCTCCCCAACTTCTTTTAACCGTCTTTCCGTACGATATAATAACGCCCGGCTATATTATAATAATATATAATATTTGTTTTGTTGATTTTCCACAGTTATTTATCAATACGCGCGCGTATAGATATAGGTAGGTACCTACTGTTGCTGCTGCTGGGCCGTGTAAACGACGCGAGCACGTTTTTACTCGCGGGTAATATTATAATATAATACGCAATAACGACCCGTTGCACCGCGTTTTTATAATTTTTTTTTTTTTTTTATGTGACTGCGCGAACCAGAGACCGTAGTATTTTTTTAAAACTCTGCAGCAGCGGGGCATCGGCGGGTGTAAAAGTAAGCGGCGCGAAACGTTAAACGTATACCTACCTATACGCTGCTGCTGCTGCTGCTGCGGAAACAATAAAAATCGGCGGCGGGGAGAGGAAACGAGAGTATTAAAAAAAAAAAAAGAGAAAAAAGCCCGGCGGAAGATTAGTCGTGTAAGTGTCAAAATAATAATAAAAAAAAGGAAGGAAAAAGTAAGAGAAGAAAATCTTCTTTTTTTTTTTTTTTTTATCGTCCGAGGGGGAACGACGACGAATCGTCGTATAAACGTTTCCCTCGGGCGAATTTATACCCTCTTTTGTGCGAACGCCCGGTTTTCTTTTCTTTTCTTTTTTTTATTGACTTTTTTTGTATATATACCGCGCGGCCGTTGTCGTTTTGTGTACACGAGGGGAAATAAAGTGGTTGACATCGTCGCGCATACAATTGGGGCGCTTTTTACTACCACTCGACGAACACTTGTTGCGATACATATACGCGCGACCGTTTTGGCGAAAAAAAAAACAACGAGGAAAACGCGTCGTATTATATTGTGTGCGGACCAGTGGTGGCTTCGAAATTCGGGCCCGGCAGCAGAATTTTCAAAGAAACAAAAAAAAAAATCACGTGATATTTCTAGTGCAGATTGTATACTATTATAGTAGAATTTTCTGGTGTACGTTCAATTGGTTTCGTAAAATCACTGTTTTATTTTTGGAAATTTGCCTATCTTTTAATTTTTGTTTTACAATTAATTTTTCGCGCTTTTGTGCTCCACTCGTAGGTTTTACTCGTTTTATCGTACGACGCACATTTATATGATTATAATTCCGGACAACAGTTTCATAAAATTAAAAAACAGTTTTTAAGTGTCGAGGCAAATACATGTATAAATTTACGTCTCTAATAATAAAATATATACTATATATAACTGTCCGCCGGCCGAGCCGATAGTATATATGTTTTTTTTTTGTATGTTATAACGTTCGTCTCCGTTGTGGGGTAAACGATATTGTAATAACCGACCGAAATCTCCGCGCGACGATAAATTAAATTAATAATTTTACTTTAATACAGGAGGACGTACCTTACGCGCGGCGAAGTCACGTCCTATTACGCGCGCGTGTGTTAATCGCGTAAAATATTTTATTAATATAAACGCCTCGCCCTCATCTCCGCCATCCGCCACAGTCCGACTACGCGCGCGTTGTACGCTTATAAATTTCGTATATTGGAAAGAAAGAAAACCACTTATAGATTAAAAATCGTTTATTTTTTTTTTTTTTTAATCAACCTCCTGTACCCGGCACGGGACGGCGATTATACGAAAGCGTTTCGTTATTTTTTTTTTTTTTTTTACTTTTAATAGCCCGACGAACGGCGTTGTATTTAATATTATATATATATATATAAAGTAGTGACACCACGGCCGCCGCCGCCGCCGCCGCCGACGTTATTATATACGAGACGCGACGCCGGTCTGCAACGAGTATATTATATATAGGTAACGCCCTTGCCATATATTCTATATTATATATATATATATATATATGTATTTGTACGTGCGCGCCCGCAGACCGAAACGACACAATATTATTAATATATTATTATTATTATTATTATTATTTTTTTATTTTATTTTTTCATCATCATCGTCATCTTCTTCTCCTTCGCGTCTCTGCCGCAACGGGCTCTGTTACAATACCAACCGACACACACGGGCGCGCGTATATCTGCTCGTTGCAACCACGTATATATGTGTGTGTGTGTGTGTGTGCACTCTCTCGCGCCGAGTCCTATTAATGCGGTTTCGAAACAATAAATAAACAGCGGGAATGACATGATTCCAATTTAAAAAGAAAATAGGTGCGGTCTCTTTGACGGCGGCGGCGGCGTCGGCGACCAACGGGCGCCCCCCCGCCGGGCGGTGTGTCGCGCGCTGTTCGCCGCGGGAAGCCCTATCGTCGTCGTCGTCGTCGTCGTCCCCGACCGGCGGCGCTGTCTCGCCCCCGCACGCCCTTTCGATACAAGAACGCGCACGACGTTGCGATGCGCGCACGCATATTATACACGTGTGTGACAATAAGTCTGCTGTCGACGACGACGACGACGTAGAAAAAATAAAAAAAATGTAATAAACGACGATGACGACCGTGAGAGACGACGACGATGGCGTTATATTATTATAGAAGTGTTTTTATTTCGCGCGACCGTCCGAGAATATTATTATTATTATACGACAAAACGTAAATCAATCCGCGCGCGTACGCTGCAGTATAATAATAACCTGCACCGTCTAAAACTCGATTCGTTCGCATATAAACCCCACCCCCCCCCCACTCGCGTAGTATACAGCGAGAGAGAGATCGGTGTTGTTTTCCTCGTGCGCGCAATTAATATACGCGCTTTTATTACGACGGGACGTGTGTGTGTGTGTATACCGCTGCGGGACATACCGCGCGGCTGGTAATTACCGAGCGCGCGAACGCGCTTATATTATAGTGGACGACAACGGGGTGGGCAGTCGGACACGACGACCGACAGATTTTTTTTTTAATCTCTATAATATGTCCCCCCCCCCCGCCGCCGCCGCCGCTCACACACGCGGGCGCGATTGACGACCGTATATTATATTATAATAGTGACTTTTTCTTATACACGTATATATTATATGTATATAATTCCGTAGTAATGATGACGGTCACATCGTGGCAGTGTGTGATTTTGATGTGTCCGGATCGTAAAAAAATATAAACCGACACACACACTGCAGCGTGGACACTGCACTCGGTCGTATGTATTATATATATATACGGAGGCATGTGCGCGCGCGCGTATAATGCTGCCGGGGGACCTACGGCCGCCGCCGCCGCCGCCGCCGCATTCCGAGTAACGCGAGACCATTATTATTATTTGTCAAAGTCATAACGTTAATTACACGACGACTCGCCTCCGGGGCCCCGTACACAACACACACACACACACACGCATTCGCCCTGAAATATACGCCGTCTTGTATGTGAGATATATAAATGTATATATACATATATACACGGCGTGTGTGGTTATTATACGGTCGGTGCCGGCGGTGGTGTACGCGTATATACCTATATATATATAATATGTGAGCCGCCGCGATGATGACGGACCGAGGGGACGGTAGGTCGGTGGCGGAGCGGTCACGACCGCCGTCGCGGACCGGACTGCAGGAGACGTGGCCCGCGCGACGAAAACGACGCGACGTACCCGCGTGTAATATTTTTAATATGCCGATATTATTACGTCTCGCGCGTCACGATCGGACGATTTTCTGCTCGGTCGATTATTATTATTATTATTATTATTATTCATATTTCGTCTAACGCCGGACGTCTACGGTTGCCTTTTGTCTCACCGCGACGAATCCCCCCCACTCGCGATCCTCCGCGTGCAGAAAGCTCTTGTCACCCGTAAGTCGACGGCGGTTGAGACACGCGGCGTATACAGATTCGTCGCGCCAGCGGTATGGCGAACTGTGACTGCGCCAGGGGCCAGTGGCGTACACACACACACGGGCAGGAGTGGTTTGGGCGTTCAAACCTCCCCCCCCCCACCCATTGACTTTTTTTTGACCTGTATATGTCTTATGGCCGGAGATATTCTATACATTTGTGCGACACCGAGAGCGTTACCGTGACGGTCATGAACCCGACTCTAAAAGCCACCCGGCCGGGTCCCCCCACTTCTATACCGTCGTTGCCAGTTACGTTGGAACGGCGATGGCAGCGCGATCTATATACATATATATATATATATATATATATATGTCTATAGGTACGAGGAGACGGAGACTAAGCTATAGGTAAATGATCAAAATTTAAAATGATTACCTAATAATACGAGTATTTATCTAGATAAAAATTTAGTTAAACTAGTTTTATTGGGGTAGGTATAATATACACGTAAATACGTAATATTATGCTATTATCTTTATCAATATAGCGTAATAATCCTGATTAAAAACGCGATAAGACTGTTCGAGGAGGGGTCTAATTCGAATCTCTAACGCTACCACCGCTAAAAAAAACTCAACTACATCGTAGTTGCATCGTATCAATTGCCGTGTGATAATATTTATGAATTATTTCAGAATTACAATTTGCATTCCTTATATTGATTCGTTCATTCATTTAACAGCCGAAGAAGTCATTGACGAATTAGGACGAAAACCGAGGAATTTGGAAATCGTATTATATAATATACTTTTTATAAAAATCTTTTTTTACAACTAATATGTAATTTTTATATAACCCCCCCCCCATTGAAAATTGCTGTGTACTCTACTGCCAGGGGCGCGAAATCGTGCTTCAAAAGTGGTGTTTTTATATTCTAAGTTCAAAACGAAATTACGGGTTAAAAAAATTATCGTCACGTCTATTTTTTTAATATTGATAAAAAAAAACGCTTTTCCTAAGTTTAGCGAGTCTTCCTGCGCCACCGTGTCGCTCAATTATTCGTACATCACGTACGTATATAGTACAGTGCCGGATCGGACGGAAAAAGGCCCACCGAGATTTCGGTTTTTGAGAGGCCCAAATTATAAACCATTGGCCGGTATACAAATAAAAGTAAAAAAAAAAAAGAAAAAGTGTCGTTCGCTTCAATTTTTATCTCCCGTTTTAAGAAAAAATCCGTAATCGTGTAAATTCCCACCGCCCTCACAAATCGCGATATACTCAAAAATATCAAAAATTATGTAAAGCGTCGTTCCGTTTGTAGTGTATTAGGACAACAGGACACTCGCGGTACAAGTGTATTGGGGCGTCGGAAGGGGCCGACATCCAGAAAAAAAAAAGTGTATTTTAGACGTACTTACAGTGAATAAGTGAATAATAACCGTTTAGAAAAAAAAATTCTATATTCATTTAAAAACATTTAGCCCTCCGACATTTTTAAACAATTCATTTAGCAAATAGTTTTGGTTTCTATTAAATTTCCTATTACTTACAAACAAGTCGACGGCCGTAAAACACAAAGACCGGCCCGCCGAGATTTTTCGTCGGTAACTCGACAATAGCCAATCCGGCGCTGGACCAAAGTATATTATAGTAACTGCAATAGTTACCTACACGACAGTGACGTATCCCGCGGGGGAGGGGGGAGGAGAGGTCCATGGGGTCCGGACCCCTTCGAAATTTTTTCGTTCCATTACCGATATTATTAATATATTTTTTTTCCAATATTTTTCAAACAGACCCCCCACCCCTCAAAAAAAAAAAAAATAAATAATATCCTGGCTACGCGTCTGCCTGCTGCTGCACGACGACCGAGCGTTGCGAAAAAAAATGTAAATAATCAATAAACGATTGTTAACGCCGATAACAATATTATTACGTTGGAAAACGCCATGGACGACGACCATCAGCATTTGCAGGCGGCGTCGGTACAAGCGGCGACGGGAAATATATTGTACCCCGGGCAATGTAAGTTTTCCGTTGCAGGACCGTAAACGCGGCGGCGGCGAATGGGAACCGCACGAGTTCAGCGATTTCTTGACGAGAACCGGCGTGACGGCCGCTCTGGCCGAAGCCGTGCTCGCGTTGCGTCTGGCCGACGACAACCGGCCCGCCGACCCCGTAGAGTAATATTCTCTCTCTATTTTTTTTTTTTACCACTCCGCGCACTCCGAAAAAAAATATAAAAAATAACTGCTGTTGCAGGTTCGTCCGGCGACGGATGAAACCGGACAACGCGGACGCGACCGAAATCCGAGCGTGTCGCCGAGATATAGCGGAGTTAAAAGCGAGAGCCGACAGGACGAGGGCGGAACGGAAACGGCTTTTGGAATGGAAACGGCGGATACAGACGGCTTACGATTGCGAAGAATCGTAAGAGAGATTTTCGTTCCGCCGCCGCGGCTGCCGGACATACGTATTATTATTATTATTATTATAACGTGTTGAAACACGCCGTTTTTATTTTATAACGCGATTTTGTACGCGCGTATCCGTTTGAAACGAGGGGAGAGGGGGAAAGTGGATTACGAAAAGAATGTAAAGTGTTTTCCAGTGTACGTCGATCGCGCAGGAAAAAAAAAAAAAGTATACACGTAAACGATAACAAAGATTTTTCTTCTTTTCGGCGTACCTACCGACGAAACGACGCCGTAAACGGTTTGACAAGCACGTCGAAATTGACCGCGCGCGCGCCAGAGCATTGACAAAAACACGCCGCTACAGCACTGTGCGCAACGCGTTTCGATATTTTGGACACGGCGCGCGGACAAAAAGTAAACCGACACGCGAAATCCGCTGCTGCTGCTGCTGCTGCTCTAATAACAATAATCTTGTCGCCGGCTAGTTCATACGTATATTATTATATAACGTTATATAAAAAAAAAAAACATTCAATAATATTCGCTTCGGCCAATTACTACTGTGCACACACGCACACCGCGGCGGTGGCGGCAAAAAAAAAATCACGTAAAAACGTACATACACGTTATTTTATATACCTCTATACCGCGGCATCTGTAAATCGATCTGTATTATTATAATACGCGTGTGCCGTCGTCGATCATTCTCACCGTGTCTCATCCTCGATGTTATAACACACACGGGCGCGATCATCGATAATCCGTCACGATCAATTTAAGCGATTTTCTTCGTTTCTCCGTACCACGCGAAATAGGCGTATTTTTGTTTCGCGGACGATACCGAGTTCGTTTCCCTCGTAATACAGGCGAAAAAAAAATAAAATAAAAATCTCCCAAGACGTTTCCGATCTTTTGACGCGTTAACCAGGATAATTTCGACGGGGGCGGCAAAAAAAAAACCGCGTATAACATTACGTTTATTCAGACGGCACCCGAAGCGAATATATTATACGCGTCGCGTATTATCGTCATCGCGACAATTTCGTCCTAATAATCCCTCCTAATCGAAGTGAAAAACGATAAAAAAAAACTCATAAAAAGTACTATACCGACTGCTGCACGGAGAACCCAGTATTTTTGCTCTCCCGTCGAGTCCGACAGAACACCGAGCAGTGCCGGATCTAGTATAGTTTTTTTATCCGGGGCAAAGTATAAAATTAGCGCCCTCTTATAATAATTTAAACTGTTATTATATTCACTTATTTTTTCTTAATTTAGCACCCCCCCCCCTCCCCGACCAAGACTTCCGGGGCAAGTGCCCCGGCTCCCCTCCCCCCTAGATCCGGCCTTGGAACTGAGATAGCTGTGATGGTGTTGGCTTTTCTCAAGTGCGACGATATTATAATATTTATACCGAGACGTTGGCGTTTCGCGTATATATTATTATACGCGCGCGAATCGTGCTGCGGGCAGCCCGAGGTTTCGTTTAAAAACCGTAAACGCCACCGCGAATTGTCAACCCCGCGACCGAAGCAATTATAAATAACGACGGCGGCGGCGGCAAACAATGCAGAGGGGTCGAGGCGGTGGTGTCACGCGCATATACGCGGTACCATAGGCGTGTCTACGGGGGAGGCAGGGTGGGCACCGGCCTCCCCAGCGACTTAATTCTTGGCCTGAGTTGCCTATAATTTACCGTGGTTGAAACTATAAAAATATAAAATATTTATAAAAAATAACTAAGTAGCACGTTAGTTGATTGGCCTTATTTATATTAGTTGTAATAGTATATAGGAAACCACCAATTTTAAGATCAAACAAATCTTTTAATTTTGCGGGGTGAAAAAATTCCAGGTGCTATTTGATTGCTATACGACAAAAAAAAAGTCACAAATATTGATATAGAATATAGATGGCTGTAGTAAGTAAAAAATTTAAATTTTATAACTGGCCTCTTCAGCCATGGAGGTCTGGACACGCGCATATGCGCGGTACCGAAGACGACGACGACGACGCGCACGTAATGTTATTATAAATAACGGCCCGCGGTGTCGTCGCCGCGGCATTTGTCCGCTGGCGCCGGGCGCTTGATTAGAAAAGAAAAACATCATTTTTTATTTTATTTTTTTCTACGTATTATATTCTACACATATACAACGGTATACTACGCGTTTGGATGTTAAGCGCGCTCTTTTGTTTCCACTGCCGTGTCTCGTAATACTATAATATACAGCACTCGTATATACGCCACGACAAACAAAAATTGTTATTATTATCGTGCGCTTTTATATGCGCGATGCGACTGTGCGAGTGCCCGCCGCCGCCGCCGTCATACAAGTCATATTTTACTCTCGTACGGTATTCATCTTTTTCTCGTATATATATATATATATATATACAGTCTCACTCTCTCGGCTCGTCGCAGTAAAGTAAATACGCGCGCACGCACGGCCGAGACCTTGAAGGAATGACACTTCATTAATAATATTTGATTTTTTATTTTCCCGTGTCCATTCTTTCCTCGTCCGCCACCGCCGCCGTCCCGTAGGTACGCGCGTTACATAACGCGTATACCTGTATACGTTTTAAGAACATTACCGCGCGCGGTACCGCTCTGTCCCCGTGTCGTCCGCGCGCTATATTATAATAATAATTATAATATTTTATTATTATTATAATATTATGTACAACGTCATCTAATAATGACCCGCGCGGTGTGCTATACGCGTATACAGCGACGAGGGCGGCCGCGGCACGACGACGAATCGAACCGAAGAAAAAGCGGCGGCCGATACGAATTTTTCCGCCCGAGAATCCCTTCGGCGGCGGCGACGATGGTGCGCGCCGCGTGTCACGCGGCTGCGACCGTACCACATAATATACACGAGTCGATCAAAAATGGATTTCGTGACCGCAAACCGGTTTGTGTGGGTACAGGACGACCACCGTTATTATTATTAGTTATTATACTACACGAACCGTCGTAAACGCGCGTATACGATATATTATAATGTATATATATATATATATATATATACGCGCCGCGCGTTTTACAACATTAATATATATATATATATACATAGACGAGGACGAAGGACGGAGGACGACGACGACGACGATACCAGCAATAATAATAATAATAATAATCGCCCCGCGGGGTGTTTTTTGACGACCGCAACAGCAGCAGCACGACTATAACGAAAGGCGCGACTCACGATCGCGACGACGCGACGGTGTTTCGAGTTCGAAAAATTTTTTTATATATATATATATATCAGCGTCAGGTTTCCCTACAAGCAGAACAAGCAGGTGATTGGAGCGGCGAAATTTTAGGGGCGGCAAAGAAAACTTTTTTAATAATATATTCATATTTATGTTTTGATGTCTAACTGTTCTACATATTTTTAAATAATAAATAATAATTTAATTAATAATATACTTTGCTAAATAATGCATTTTGCTGGTTAGAAAAACACTTATGAAAATGAAGGGGCGGCAAATTTCCTTCTGCTTGTGGGCGGCAAACTGCTTAATCCGCCGCTGATATATATATATATATATACGGTGGAACCTCGATCAACCGTGTTCGCGATTTAACCGCGTTCAATGTACCGAAAATTTAAAAAATTTTCACGGATAACAATACGGACATAAACAGTGCTGTAGATCGTTTAGCAAATTATAATTATCGATTCGCGTTCAGTGTTTACTTTTGGCCATCGCCCGTAGCCGTTAGGACGTAATCCGACGATAATACGAGTGCTGAACGAAAACGTATCGCGAATTGAGGAAAATTGTTTCAAACCAAAGAAAAAAACAAAGACCGATAACTCCATATTTTAAGCCTTGATCACTTGTTATATATATAATATGACGTATGGACGTATAACGTTATTGTATTTCTAATTATGATTAAATACAAAAAAAAAATAAAAATTTCAAAAATTCATTATTATATAAAAAAAGTCTCGATTAACCGTGGTTTTCATATATCCGCGTGACCCCCTCCCCACCATTACCCCGGACAATCCGCTATGTAATAAAATAATAGAGATAAAAAGTAATTTTTTTTTTTTTTTTTTTAATTGCGTTGTCTCATATACGATCTAATCGACCTTGACGTTGTTCGGGCGTCTCTGCGGAACCTCTCGTGTTTGCCTCATTCCGTCTTTCGCGTTCTAATCTTAAACACTTAGCACATACCTATAGCCGGTCCGTATAACGAATCGACGGCGGAACGCCGCGTATAAATGAGGCGTCCAGTGCCGTAGAAACCGGGTGTGCAGAGTGTGCATTTGCACACGGGCCCGGGGCTCAAATTATATTATGGGGCCCTCTGGGAGTTATTATTAGTAGAAATAAAGGGACCCAAATTTAAGTTTTGCACACGGGCCCCAAATGGTCTGGTTACGGCGCTGGAGGCGTCTATTTTCAAGACCAGCTATAAACGATTTTTGGAATTTTTCACAAACGACAAAAAAAAAAGCAACGAATGAAGCACTGAGATTTAATTCCAAAATTTCATAACTAATATAAAATCATATAGCTAATATACCTAACCGATAACTGTTGAAAAATTGTGGAATAAAATTATTCGTTTCTCGTTGTTCGCGAAGATTTTCAAAAATCGTTTATAGCCGGTTTTGAAAACAGACGCCTCAAATATAGAATACGGTCCGTAAAACTTTTTTTCTCCGATACGGCGCGTGCGTAATAAAATTAATATTAATGCGCGCGACACACCGCATCGTCGTCACACCGGTTATTATTTTATTACGGAATATATAATATAAGCTCGTTTCGACCACAAATTCTCGATTATAACGACAACTCTCGAGGCGGTCCGTGTGTACTGCGAAAAAAAAAAATTAAATAATAAATAACGACGAAGCGAACGGTATATTTTTTTAATGTAACGCGCGGATATTATATATATATACGACGGGCAGTGCCCGATTCGGTTTGTACGTGTGTGATGTATATATTATTATAATGAACGTAAGAAATAAATAATGTATATATTATACTAGCTGACCCGGCAAACGTTGTTCTCCCCAAAAAAACAATCATCAAAAAAATTTTTTAAAAAAGGGTTTTCAAAATCTTTTTTCGTAAAAAACTTCTCCTGGCAATTACGAACAATTAAAAAACATTTGAGCCAAATCGGCCCAGCCGTTCTCAATTGATGAATTGTTATACATTTTTGGCTCCATTTTTATATATATATATATATAGACGGTGACGATACACTGTCTGACGTGCGCTGCCGTAGCGAAATCGGGGCCTCCGTACTTAAATGACCAGTGCAGAAAAAAAAAAAAAACTAGAATCCGTCCGCAGAGTTCGGATATTAGAAATCCGTAAGGAACGCGAAGTTTTGACGAATACTTAACGGGACGCAAAACGATAATAAGCCTGCAGTCGAAATCCGTCTGTTTTTTTTTTCGCGTCGAACCTTATCACGGTATATCCTGCGCATAAGCCGGTATACACCGGTGTCAAAAAAAAAAAGTAAACCGCGTCCGCTGCACGAATGGCGATCGACAACAAAATAATCGGATAAACCAAAATCGAACAATTATAATATTATAATAGGAAACGCATTTAATGGCGGGCCATACAGTTAACAACGCAGTCCTCGGACAAGCAGAGCGTACTCGATCAGTGGCGCCCACCGCTATCCACAAGTGTAGCGACCGGTACATGTTTAATCATTGAGGTTAAAAATACGAGTGAAAATAAAATGAATAAAATGATATAAATACCTATGTATATTATGTTGTAATACGAGACAATATTGTAATTACACTGCAGTCGTACAATATACGAGTATATGTGTCTACGCGTATCACGCCGTGGTATTGCCATAGTGACAAACACGTATATGTGATAAATAGCGTGGAAACAGAAAGACCATTTTCTAAACTGAAAATCAATCAGAAGCACACTATTCGTTCTACTATATATATATATATATATATATGAGTAACGATATAGAATACAGAATCACTTGTGCGGCGAATAACTCGTGAACGAAATGTTTGATATTGATCGCACGTAGGTATATGTTTTACAGATAAATTTAGCCTTCAGTGTTTTGCTTTAACTAAAAGTATTGAATTTTAATGGTCAGGTATTTTATTACTCGTTTCAATTTTCAGTACCTATTATCAAGTGTTTTTAATTAATTTTTTTGTTTTTTTATATAGAATTTATGTAAACTATAAATATATTATTATAGTGTTACTTTTTTTTTTTTTTTTGCTCAGAAATTTGTTAATGCAAATTTGTAATAGGTATGGGGGGTAATTTTTATATTTCGCTACGCTTAAAATAAATGACGTGTGCGCCACTGCTGTACTATAAAATCGCGTGTAAATCAATTAATGTTATTAATATTGCGTGTAAATTAATTAATATTATTATTAGTTGTCGTGTTGTACACATTTCCGTCCCATTTCCCGAGATTTACCCTGATACCGCCGTAACAGACGTTTACGCATCAACAACAATATGTTGTACGCACTATCGTGATTTCGTTGTAATAAATTTTCTCTAATTACATATCGCCCGCGTGCGTGTTATTACCGTAATAATAATTATAAAAACACAACGTGACTAAAAATTAAAAACCGTTGCAAAGAATCGTAATCGAAATTATATTGTTTTATTACAAATCGATTTATTAACATACGAGTGTGTTTAAATAATATTGGTCATTTGTCGATTTATTTTTGAACCAATTTTTTTCTAAAAAAAAAATAAAAATATAAAAATATTCTACGTCATATATAAACGTCGACACTACGTTTCAAGTGAACTGCAACGAGGGTACCGTTACTTAAATCGCCTTTACGAAAATAAACGATTTCAAATTTACAAAATAATTTAATTATTCTATAGAAATATATTATTATTATTATTATTATTATGTATTTCGAATCAATGGCAGCACGAGTATAAAGTTACACATTTTTTTTTTTTTTTTTAAAGTCTTATTCTTTTCAGCGTCGCGACCTTTTTGTGATCAGCGCCCTGGGCGATCGCCTCCGGGTCGCCCGTATAGTTTTCGCCGGCCCTGTGAATCGTATAACGCGTCGTCGAACGTATATAATATACGTATATGAGTTATAAAAAAATTTTTTTTTTTTTTTAGCGCAAATTCGCCGCTGCAGGTCGCATATAAATCGGCGGATTAATTATGAAAATATCCTTACGCGCAAAAATGTCTCGCAAAGGTATACGTGTATTTTTTTTTGTTTTTTTTTTCGCGTGCCGGCTCCGCGAGGTTTATTCGCCGCGGCCGGCCTTTGATCGACGGCCCGTAAAACGTTACGATAATATATTAACATTCCGCCGACGAAACGCGTGGCGTCCGCCGGACCTTTGTCGTCCGTTTCTATGTAATTAATCTGTTGTTCGCGCAGTGTAATAACAATAATAAAATAATATGTATCTCGTAGAGAGAGAGAGAGAGAGAGAGAGAGAGCGGAATTAAAGTCACTATATAAACTATGTAATCCGTTCGGTTTTTTTTTTTACCACCCCGTCCCTAGGCAGTTTCTTTGACTCGCGACGCGAATTCTTCCCAGAAGAAAACTAATAACAAACGCTAATAATAATAATAATAATAATAATATGCGCAACCACGTCGACGACGACGAATTCGGGGGCGGACGACCGCGCGCGCGACTTAACCGGCCGGAAAAACGACGTTGAAGTGTGCGATATTGCAACGACCCGTTTACCGCGCACGGTTCGGTGCTCACGACAACAATAATAATATTATAGCAACACACGCGCGCGCGCGGTCAAAGTTTTCGTCAAACGTTTTTGGCCTTTGTCAAACGTGAAATTATTTTAGAATACTTGATGGATTTATTCAAATAAATATCGATAAGAACGTTTAGGACTCGGTATTAGATTTTATTTATACGTATTATAATATGGACACGTCGACGAAATTACGAAATATTATTTTAATTTTTTGCACAATCTATACAAATAAGTACAATAAGTGTAACACTCGACCGGCCGAGAGCACGGGTTGCCAGAACCAAGAAAAACCTAGTAAAACGGAAAAAAGAATCTAGTGAACTATGTGAATGTGGAAGCGTATACAGGAAGAAAATCACCTATTGGAATGCCCAATGATGAAGACCCCCCCCCCAATGCAATTGGAACTGTTTTGCAACCCAGACGACGCGGTCACAAAAGTGATCAATTATACTGGACAGAAAGAGGAATTTAAGTTGACTGACACGAGACTAACTATAACTATAGTATAAGTGTTAATTGCGAGTAAAAAAAAAAAATATTGACACGGTTAGTACGAAAAGAGAAGCCGCCCGTTGACGACACTCTTTTAATAATTTGATTTTTATTAATTATTTCGAGAGAGAAAGTCTAATGATAATATTATATAAAAAAACGTTTTTAATACCATTCGAAAACGTCTCGGCAAGAAAATCAAGCTACGTATATATTTTGTATTTATTTGTATAACCTTAAACCTCGGATTTATAATTATATATAAATATATGGCTGAGTACGGGAAATACGAATCGGTCGAATGAACTGATTCAGTTCGATTCAATAAACTACAAGTATTCAGACGAAACCGAATATTATGAAATGAACGATTTATTTAGATCAGAGTTTCTCAAACTTTTTTGTCCCGTAGACCGCTTACAGATTTTTTTCTGTTTTTCGTACACGCCCTATATAGTATTGAATTTTCATAAATTCATCGACGTGTTTTCGAAAGTTGACACAGAGCTATATCCACGTGGATAGGGTGTACTAAAAAGTGAAAACTTTAAAATAAAAAAAAAAAAAAAAGTTTGTTTTTATTCGTGCCGTCGACTCATTTAGTCTTTAATGGTTATCGACTTACGACAATATTATTATTGTTCGCGTTGTCTCGTGGACCCCCCCCTCTATTTACATTTCATGCAGCCACAATTTTTTTTTCATTGACATAGACCCGTACGTCGTCAGAATCGACCTTTGTGGGTCGATATAGACCACTTTGATAACCTCTGATTTATAGATGAATATTTCGTCCGTAACGTATAAAACAACGTTTGAGTTGATTTTTGTTTTTATATCTGTGTGGTTTCGCGTGTAAATATCAGAGAAGAACATCACGGTAATACAGCGAGTTCAGTGACATATATATAGTGTAGGTAATTTCGTTTATTTTGTGGTAATTATATCGTTATAGAGAAATATCAGTGTTACCGATGAACCGCGGATTCCGTTGTACAACACCGAATCAATTTTATAATCCAACTGAACCGATCCGTCCCTATACACCGAATCAAGTCGATCAATCCGTCCAGCTGAATCGATACAAGCCGTTTATATATCTTTCTATATAACGGAGTGAACGTAAACGCCGCGGTTAGGCGTACGAATGAGCGGCGGCGTCTCCGCGTCGATTTTCGGTGACAACGGCGGCGATAGATAAATATTATATCGTCGTGTAGGATTTTTAACGTAGTAAACTATTTGTATAGAGAAATATGTTTTACGAATATTAATTTAAAACCAGCCGGTGTTCTCGCGATTTTCTCGAATATTTATCTGACGGTAGCGCGAGACCATAGAATATCGTTTCGAATAAACGTTCTCGGTGTACTATATAGCTGGTATTTGACAAACGGCGGCAAATATTCGACGAGAGAAGAAGTTCGAACCGCGGCGGTGTGTGTTCCGCGTTGAAAACGTGTAATAAACGTTTTGTAAAATTCGATTTATCTATCGCGTAACGCGTAAAAGCGCGCACAATTTTTTACTTTTTTTACTTGTTTTTTTTTTTTGCTCCTTATTATTCTCCGTCGTCATCGCAGTTACGCGTACCCGGCGCACCGCGATCGTAACACCTCGTACGCAACGCGCTCGCGGATAATAATCCGATTTTCTTACCGGCTAGAAAAATCCGATTGTCAATAAAATTATACACACACACGCACATTATAACGTCGTCGTCGTCGTCGTCGCTGTAACAGCAGCAGCAGCAGCAGCAGCAAAAAGCGTCGTGTAACGTGACTGATATGACGCGTAGTAGGTATTAGTAGTAGTTTCCCACAGAAACCGGTCGTGCCGACACAGACCGCACGAAAAAAATAAAAGAAGGAAAAAAAAATTGAAAAAAGAAAAAAACCACAACGCTCGCTTACCTATATATATATATATATGTATGTATATATTATAACGATAATAACAATAATTCGGCATGATGCGTATACTCCGAATGCGCGCGCGCGCGTGTGTGTGTATAGCGTGTGGAGGTGACGACGACGACGACCGCGGCGGCGGCGGCGAGATGATCGGCGACGAAGAGGCGATTGTTCGTGTCCCGGCGGCCACGGCCACCGCCGCCGCCGCCGCCGCCTCGGGTTTTTGTCGTGATGATGCGCGTCAAAATCCTTGTCACCGCGCGGTATACACACTGCAGCACGACGGCGTATAAAATACACGTATATATATATATAAAAAAAAAGGCATACACACACTCGCGTAGTACCTGGCCGCGGCCAAGCATGCGTGACAGACGGCATGTCAAATTATTATTATTATTATTATTCATGAGAAAAAGCGCGAGCGAGCGCGGCGGGGGCGAGGCGACACGCCGCAGTTTTTCGGAGGTAAAAACTCGACGTGAACGCGCGTCATCGTCATCGTCGTAGCCGCGTGTACACAGCGTTTCCGATCGGTCAGCAATACCATTGATTATAGAATATACTATAATCAATAAAAAAAAAATACAATAAATAAAATATAATATAATAAACAATATACTATATTCTATAATCAATGGTAATACTACTCGACGGATTCGCGCGTAGACTGCACTGGCACCGCGCGCCCCGTCGTCCCGCGTATCCGGGAGAGAAAAACGTTTTTTTTCCCCGCCAAGCTATGCGCTTCTTACGGGACTGTCGTACACGCCGTATTAATTTTCTTTATTATATTATTTAGTGTCGTGTAATGCATAGACGGCACTCGGCGACACAAATTTTTTTTTTTTGGGGGGGGGGCAAAAGTATACATTTGCCCCCCCCCTCAACATAGAAAAAAGTTAACGAAAAATAATATATGCGGTGGTAGGGATTAATATATGTATACGCGGTACGAAATCTTCGGTATAGCGTGTTGTAAACGTTCGTTTTTTTTTTATATATTTATTGAAAGGTAGCCCCAATATTACGGATTGATTTCGGGGGAGGATTTTTTTTTTTAAAACGATAAATTAACAAAACGAATTACGTAGAAGGGCGCGTATTATTATCGGAGGTTTTTTGGGTCTGGCCCCGATAACGACATCGGTTTATGAAACTGAAAGTGAACAAATTCTGTGTACCACCGCATCATAGGCGGCACTTGGGAGGTCATAAGGAGGCAGTTGCCCCACCTCAACAAAAAAAAAGTTAACGAAAAAACCTGTTTATTAATGAACGCCGAAAAGTTGAATTTAATTTAAAAAATAATCAATGACATTCCCTCTGTAATTTTGATTTCTGATGTAAAACGAGAAAATAGTTTTTGTGGAATTCCAAATTCAATTTGAAGCCGATTAAGAAGAATATTAGAATTATACTCGTGTTTGTTGAATAATCGAATATTGATAAAACGATAATAATTGTTATCAAAATTAATTCGTCTTGAAAACGTGGTTAGTAATTACTTTACTATATAGCACTATCTATGTACAACGCCGGTCACCGATTAGAGGATATCAGTTAAGTAGTGAGTACGGATAAATAAACGCGGTGCTGGTCACTGGTCACAGTGGTCAACAAAAGTTTTTATTTACATCAGAATTTTATCAACTAATTCAATTTCAAAATACGTAAAATATTCAAATATTCACACCACCAAAATTTTTAAAATTTTGACAAGAAGCTCTTATCGAATTAAATTGTTAACACTTTATCGAATTACAGAATAGAGCTATACAGATCTGACTATACTAATTTAATACTGTAAAGTACGTTAAATCTTTCTTTTTGTTATCTAACACAGTTGAGCGTAATTTTTTAGTCTTTTATAAAACCGTATTTTTTTTTTACGCGAAAGCCGTCTCTTATATTTGCTAACGCCTATTTGTTATAACGACATACTAAGCCGGAGCACGAAGCCGTAACGTTTGTCGACGAGGATACGTCAGGGACGCCTGCAGGTCGCTGAAGAAAAAACGTAAAGTCGCGTGACGCTGGACGCGCGCGCGCGCACACTGCAGCATGAATTTTTACAAATCGTTTTCAATTGATTGTATATATTTATCCCGTTTTTTATTATTTAAAAAAAAATGAAATTCCAAACGAGTCTGCTAGTGCTCGGGACATTGACGTGTAAACCGTCGCGTGAGCGGTAAAAACGCAGAAACGGAATTGTAGGTAATTGGGATTTGCGAATATTGGTATCCAATGTAATTCCGATAATAAATATTATTATTATTATTTGTCGTGACAACAGCTTACACATTCTCGTTCCATTTCCCGAGATTTAATCTCACACCACCGTAACAGACGTTTACACACGTATAAAAAAAAAAAAAGAACAACCGCATTGCCCAATCTCGGACGCTTTTAATTAGTACGCACTATATTATGATTCGCGAGATCTCCGTCAACCGAGATGCTGACGCGTCAGGACGCTACCAGCTGCAGTGTTGAGACCAGTGGCGTGCTCAGGGGGAGGTTAGGGGTTATATCCTCCCCCATTGTCTTTTTTGCCGACCTACAGAAAACAACTTATCAGTTATAAGAGCTGGTTTAGAGTCATTACTTAATACTTTTTATTAGTTATTAGCAAAAAGTTATTACTTATGAGTTATGACAATAAACATTTACTATATACATAACGTATGTTACGTTAATCGAACAATTTACAAATGTACACGATTATAAGCTATAGAAACGATTTTGGAGAGCTTGAAACATAAACATTTGAGTTTTTGGTATTACCATGACGATTTATTAAAATGTATTATTACTATTTACTTATAACGTCCCCCCACCATTGAAAATTCCTGGGCGCGCTACTGGTTGAGATAATATATGAGTGAAAATTTATCTAGATAAAAACGAAAGATTGTTTACGAAAAATTTAGATAGGTACAGATAAAGACGACGTATAGTATTTAAATCGTCTTAGGATAACAGATAAGTGAAATTTATCTGGATAAAAATTATAAATTATTTGAATAATCGCGTTATTAGTTATTATTACAAGGAGTATAATATATAATATTGTTATATCGAATGTCATGTTAAAATTGTGTCATATTAATAATTGTTATCGATTAAAATTTTTTTTAAATCCTTAATAATGAAAAAAATAATTTTTTTTAAAATATTTTATCTAGACGGTTGCGTGGAAGACTATGATTTTTTTTTTTTTATCTAAGATGACCTTCAGATAGGTAAAAAAAAATTGTCATCTAGACGAGATAAAAGATAAAAAAAATATTATCTAGATGAATCTCAAACGCCGGACGTTACGCGCTTTATTAATTATAGTTATAAAAAAATTTTTTCTCTCTCTTTAGAAGCATATATATATATAGCTTCTCCCGGTCCGTACCACGACTGATTTTATTTTTTTGCCTTCACTCTCTCGCCGTCCGTTCATCGCGGAGACGACGAGGAGCGGTTTTTTTTTTGTTCCTGCGCTCGGCTTCGTATCGCCAATATATGTATATATATATATATATAAATATACGCGTAATACGATCGCCGGCGCAGACACTCAACAGAAACAGAATATTATTTTGTAATAATAATAATAATAATAATACGATTTCGTTACTTATATATATATATATATATATAGGTACGCGCATATATGGTACAATACGCGTAGTCGAATTATTATTGTTCGCGCGTGTTCAGCGCACCATAAGCCCGCGTGCGCACGGCCCGTTGGACACCGACAAAACGCGGAGGGCAGAGAAAAAAAAAAAAAAAAAGAGGAGGAAAAATTAATTAGAAAAAAAATTCGGGTCCGGTGGTCGTCGCAATTTCGCATTTTCCGCGGTCATGAACACGAGGGACGCGGCGGGTCGCAGGACACCCGCGCGACAACAAACGGCCGCGCCGCACTACGTGGGCGCACCGCCACCCCCCCACAACCACCACCAGACAAGAGTCGACTCGGCGGCGGCGGCGGCGGCGGCGGCGGCGGATGCCTCCTCGGCGTTATTGTATTATTACCTGCAGCGCGGTACACAACTCTCGGTATTTTACTATAACGTATTTCATATATTATGACCTGTCGGCCGCCGATATATCATCGGGGTGGTTTCTTTTGTTGCGCGCCGGCGATGTTATAATTACTATCTTTTCTTCGTATAATATTTTTTTTTTGTCCTAAAAAAGGACGACGCAATCGATAAAAATACGAGACCAAAAAAAAAATTCTTACGGTAAAAATAATGACGGAATACGTACGAGAATATAGAGTCCCTCTGGGCCGGCGCGCCGCGCCGTTGCGTCACGCACAATAACCGCGGTTTTATCGATTAACAATATACATATATACCACATACGCGGTATACGTATAGGTACGAAACGCGTAAATAACTCTCGGGACGAGAAATAACGAGGCCCCGGCTATTATCGTGTCCCGTTCAATCGCGGCGGCAAGCGGCCGCTGCACCCGACAAAAAAAGCGCGCGCCGCCAAAAAAAGAAAAAATAACGCGGTACGACGCACCGTGTCCGTGCAGTACCTCACACCGCGCGAATAATGCCCCGGAAACGCGCCCTCTCGATTTCCTTCTTTTTTTTTTTTTTTCTCATTGTTTCGCGCGCCGGACGTACCACGTCCCACGAAATCCGCAATAATATCGGGTTGAAAAAATTGGAAATTGCGTCCCAAAAAAAAAAAAAAGGGATACATTATACTACGTAAATTGCGTGTGCCGGGTATTTTTTGAAAAGTATCTAAGTAAATTGCATTTCGGGATATTCTCTGTTTATTTGCAGACTGATGTACTATACAATTTAATGATGAGTGATTATCTGCGATTTAGATAATATTATGTTCGCTAATACAACAGTCAATACCACCACTAATTTTCCTTGGCCCAATTGCCGTAAATTCTTTATCTATTCGATTTTTATATATTTATTTCTACATGTTTTTAACCATTTTTTTTTTATGATAAATTATAAAACGTATACTTTACATTTTATGTTATGCGCACTACGTTCGAAAACGTGGATATTTTATACACCAAAAATAATTAACAACGTTTCCGGGACGCAATTTACTTATGTATAAAATGTAGCCGGGACGCAATTTACGTATGCATAAAATGTATCCGGGACGCGATTTACAGCGATCCGAAAAAACACACTGTTGTAATATTTCGCTTATTGTAATACGCGTGTATACTTTCTCGCGCGCGCGTTATATAGGACTTTATATGTGCCCTCATAGCACAGGCAGTCCTGTGGGAATTCCCCAAGACTCCTAAAAGAAGTCCTGAGAGTTTCCTCATAAGCTCCTTATATGTCCGCGTTTTAATCCTCTCATTACGTGTCACTCGGATAATTAGGAGGAAGCCTAACATCGCTCTATATAGGACTCCTAATACAGAATTTTTCTTAAAATAGTTCCCAGCAAAAGTCTTGAATACACTTTTCAGGACTCCTAAATGGGGACTATTATATAGGAGACTGTTGGGACATTCCTGGTTTATTCCTGGGACTCCCTGCGCTATGAGGGCATACGCTATCTCTGAAAACCTTATAAAAACCGGGGCGGATCCTATACGGGGGATGGAAAATTTCCTCACCCTCCGTAAAGTATAGAAAAAAAATTAATGAGAGCAAAAAAAAAAAAGGCCGTAGACTTTTTCTGTATTTTGCCGACAAACTTATAAAGAGTCTAACGACAAAATGGCCGGACGACATTGGTTTATACCTGCAGGCGATTTCCTTTCCTGAAAAAAGGAATTTTTTTTTTTTTAAATCCCCTTATCGATAAAGGAAGTTCTTATATTTTATTTTTTCGCTATTACTCTGTGGCGGCGATACCGATAAAAACTCCGAGGAAAAAGCTTACCGGTTGCGCTTTAACTGCAGGTAACAGCTGCACGGTACCCACTCGATCGATAATTAATTACAGTAAACCAAGATTGGTACTAATAGATACCATAAAGGTCACTAAGAATATGATTTTTAAATCTATAATTTATGAAACAACTTTTGAAAATAATCTCCCCCCACCCAAAGAAAAAAAAATCGACTCTTAGATCCGCCACCGATAGAAATACGCGTTTTATTCTATTAGTGTTTATTTTTTTTTACTAAACAAATGTTTTTTTTCTCGTATCGCGTTTGTTTTTATTTTTTATGAATGTATCATTTAATTACTATAAGATATATCATTGGATATTGCACGTTTCTCTCCGTGCAATATTCGGCCTCCTCCCCCTTGGCGAGCAGTAAAACTCGCTCCTGAGCTTAAATGGTTATTATTTCTTTTTTTTCGTAGGCGTTTTATGAATTAAACGAATATAAACTCTCGTGTGAGTCAATAAAGCGCAATAAGTGTGACGAAACGTAGCGTGCAAAATATATAATAATAATTATTGCGTTGAAAATAAAATAAAAATCAATCCCAAATCGTTTTTTTTTTTTTGAAGTTTTGAACATCCTTACACCGAGTATTGAATAACGAACAAAATTTGAATCGAATAGTTCGGAAATATCAGCGCGGTACGTGTGGAAAAAAAATGGTAAAATACGCAAAAAGTATAGGTGCGAAATAAAACTGCATCACGTTCTATATTGACTGTATAATTCGAGCTTAGCCAGCTATAATTTTTGCAGGACTGTTTGAAAAAAAAAAACACGTGCAAACGCATACCTACATATAAAGATATTATTTTGTACGCGCGCTGTATGTTATATGGTTTTTTTCGGTTATCGCATCATAACCGCGCCGGTGGCGATTATTATTATTATTGGCTTTTTTTTTTTTTTTAAAGAGATAGGCCGTACACATGTAGACTGCAGCACACGAACACACCGGCCGACACAACAAAGCTTCCTGTCACTAATGAGGTCGAATATAATATAATTACGTCGTGTACTGTATATAATAATAATACGTATTATTTATGTATACATACATAATTTTTTTTTTTCGACACAAAAAACGAATGAATAGCATCGCTCGGCGGTGTCGAGAGGTCGTCCGTCAATTAAAAGTGAAAAACACCCGAGTCCGTGCTATCTCTACGCGCGCGTATATATCGAAGAAAAATCGAGTCCGGGTCGACATTGAAGCTTATGATTATGACAGAAACGTACAAAATATTATAATACGTAACGTGTACACGACATAATAATAATAATAATAATAATAATAATAATAATAATAATAACGAAATATAAGTTCCAGATGATGCAAATACGTCCGAATGAAGGAAGCAGAAAAAATTAATAAATACAAAGATTTGGAGCTGGAGATGAGTAGAATGTGGGATACAAAAACAACTACAGTGCCAGTGATAATAGGAGCTTTAGGAACTATTAAGAATGGAATAGAGCAACATCTACAAATGATACCAGGAAGAATTTGTATGAAGGAAGTGCAGAAAATTGTTCTGCTTAGCACCGCCCACATCTTGCGTAAAGCGTTGGGTTAAGCCGCTGTGAACTCAGGCAGAGATCTGGACTTAACACACAAATACCGGAGAAGGAGTTCATCCTCCAACTCTGTGATGAAAGTAAATAATAATAATAATAATATTTAATGAATAATAACATTTAATGAATAAATATAACCGGTACCCGCGTGCGAAAAATGTCTCTGCAATCTCTCGATCAAACACATATTCCTCGAATGTCCCACACATCACTTTACTCGTAGAACATGGAATATCAGTACAGAATCGTTAAAAGAAGCTCTTGGACCCAGACAAGAAACAAACATAATCGATTTTATAAAAGCAACCGAGTTAACGGCATTTATACTGTCCCTTTTTTTCTTTCGCTTTCGCCTTTAATTCTCTCTTGTGTATCGTTTACACGTTGTATAAACAAGCATGACACCTCTCTACATATATAACAACCCTGTACATAACTCAAAGCAACAGTAGGCTAACGAATTATATATTTGAAGCCTTAAATAAAAAAAAATAATAATAATATAGAACGCGGTGGCGGCAGATAACGCGAGGAATAATAAATAATTTTAAATCGAAAATAACGACAAGACAAACACACACACACCGGTGCTCTCCGCAATAGAGGTGTATAACGCGCACGTAATCAATCGGATTATATTATTATTATTATTATTATTACAATAATTTTATATAATATTATATCGCACTCGGCGGCGACGTGATCGCGGACGGACGGATAACCTTTGACGTTTATAAAAAAAAAAAAACAAACGCCGCACGATTGGTGGTGCGCAGGTGGTCTTTTTCCCCCGTGTTCGTGATAAACGTACGCTTATTACACCAAACCGATCGATAAATAATAATATTCGAAATGAAACGATTACGACCAACGTCCGGTGATATACCCGATATAAAAAAATAATTATTATAATTATTCGTATCGAAATTAAAACCGGAATTATTATTCTATAGCCAAGACCGTAGCCAGCAAAAAAAAAGGTACCGAATATACGTATATATTATATATTAATCGCAGTATAGCTGTTTACTATGATAAAACCAAAATAATATTTGATAAAAAAATTAAAAACTATAAGATTTATTTTCAACGTGATTCTGTATTATTACACAGGTTACTGTTCGGTTGTAATTCTAGCGTTCCGACGTGCCTCGTCGAGAAATCGTTAAGAGGACGTTTTTCGACCGCCGCCGGGGTAAAGGCAGAGGCGGACTGGGCCACTGTGCCACTGTGCTACGGGAGCAGTGGACCGATGTTATATTAAGCCCCACATGACCGATATTCTTATAACGATTATTATTATTTTCGCTGTATCTCGTATTCTCATAGCTTCTTTCTTCTGCCACGGCGATTGTTGTTCTGGGAATCACCGGGCTCACACCGTGAGCATAAGGTTCTTCTTCCTCTGGACGATGGATATTGCGTGCTCGTGTCATAGTAATTTACGGGCAGTGCTCACAATACAATTGCTTTCTGGAGACTGAGAAGATTATGTATGTTTGCCAGGGGCATCTTTGATGGTTTCACAGGTTGTTTTGGATATTATAGCCTCGTGGCATCGATGACAACAGGCGCGTTACATTGGTTTTCACGTTCCATAACCTCTGAATTTCTATTTGCAGGTCTTTGTATTTTAGCATTTTATTATTATTATTATTATTATTTAGGTTAAATAAAATAAAGAAATATTAGGTCGCGTGTTGTCTAAAGCAACACAACGAATTGTATTTATTTTAAACGTAGGTGTATACTGTATTTGGCGTGTTATTAGAGGTTGGCAATTCGTTAATCGTCGCGTGAAAACGTTATGATTCCGTAATGAATAATGTCAATGAATATGTGATTTTTTTTTGATATTATGACTGGAGTCATTCTGTAAATTTGTGTGACACCGAGAGCGTTATTATGACGTAATGAATCCGGCTCTACTCACCACCCGGTCAGTCCCCCCTCCTTTTATACCGTCGTTGCCAGTTACATTGAAACGGCGATGGCAGCGCGATCTATATATCTATAGATATGTATGTATAGACTAGTTGACCCCGTGCGCTTCGTTGCCCGTAAAAAATGCCACCTACATCGTGATACAGCGTGATGTTAAATGACCTTTCACAAGAATCGCACTATCGCATACAAAAAAGAATTTTTCAAATCGGACTGGTAGTTCCACTTTCCAGAGATTCATAAAAAAAAACAAAAAAAAAAAAACAAGAAACTCTTCGGCTTTATTATATCAGTGTAGATTATAATTATTACGTATATCGATGTGGCGTCGGCGGCGATTAGGAGTGGAGAAGCCTGACAGTGGAAGAGCACACGTCTGTGTTTATTTTTTTTTGCCACACTGCGTCGTGGGTTATTGAAAAATGGACAATTATAAATAAATTAAAACAATTAACTTATAGAATTGAAATTGAGTCTAAAACCTGCTCCGCGATGTACTCTTTCATTTCAAAAAAAAAAAAAATCGAGATAATGACTTCAGAGAACGTGCGTGCGACAAAGATTTCCATTTCACATTTATGATATAGATATATACACGGGCGGAACTAGACGTTTTCATTAGACTGGGCCACTCATGAAAGTCAATTATATACCTATCGATTATATCATACCCATGTTAACATTTATTACGTACAATTAATTTCTCAAAAATTTTTTCGCCTTTAAGTACCCGATTTGTTTTATGACATTTACAACAATAATATGTTCTCGAAAACTATATACGTTTATACCAATAATACGGGGACCGTTAGCCTGGGCCAGGGCCGTAGTTCCGCCTGTGTAGATGATATATACATAACGTGTCTATAGGTACGAGGAGACGAGAACCGTAAGCTACGGGTAACTTTTTGTCGCGTGTAAAACATAAACGAGACATATGCGTGTATACCGCGATGTATCCGCAATAAGCAGTGTTGACAGTCCTTTGATTTTTATCCGGAAAACAAAAGTGAATATCGCGAACCCTGCACGTGTTCTGGTCGATTGAACCAGTAGGAAAACCCTCTTTGCGGTCCGCATCTGGGTAAGCGGACCGTTTGCGTGTCCGTGCCCCGACTTTAATCCCTGGATCCGGTGCTACGGGACGCGTGCAGATAGCGACAATTCACAGAGCGCGTATAATTAACATTCGTCGCTGGTGTGTGGGGGCAATCGGTCGCCGTCGCGAAGGAGACGCGTTCACATATTTATTATACGAACGGTTCCGGCCGGCGCGCGAGGGCGCGCGCGGTAGCGTTGATGACGACGCCGCCGCTCGACAAAGGAAAACGTCGATTTATCATTTCTTCGGACGTACGTAACGGACTACTTATACGCGCGTAATAAACGTCACGGAGGGAAGAGAAAAAAAACGTCCCGAAAAATCCGAGCTCATAAAATAATATAATATACAAGAGACCTTCTGTTGTATTATTCTGTGCGCGCACACACGCACTGCATTGCTGCTGCAGGTGCGCGTTATATCGTCGCTTCTTATAGTAATAATAATAATTAACATTTCGGCGGAACCGTTCATTTACGCGTAAACGATCTATTTACCGTCGCGTCGCTTGTACGGGTCCGGAGAAAAGAGAGAGAGAGAGAGAGAAAAACGAAACACTATATTATAGTGGCCCGTCGCCTTGTCTCTTAGAATACTGTTGTACACGCGCGTTATATACCGTTTCATTTTTCTTCCAATTATTATTATTATTATTATTATTATTGTATAACGCGGACAATATTTAATCGTATGTTATTACAATAATATCGTAGAAAATATACGATATTATTGTGTATACACAATATTATTATATAGGTACGCGATACGAATGCTGCGACTGGTCGCGCCAGTACGGTTTTGTTTATTGTAATTTTTGTTTTACTACCACCCCCCCCGAGTCGCTTTTATGGTTATTATTGTGTGTATTGTACGGTCGCCCCTTCCCCTCCCCCTCTCGAACGGCGACGATGACGATGGGTTCTCGGCCGAGTCGCGGCGGCGTCTCTGCTACAGCTATCACGCGGAGTTAATGATGCATCGCTTCCTCGTAAATTATTATCGTATACTCGTATTTTTCTTCTTATTCTTTTTTTTTTATTCATCATCGTCTCCACTCGTTTCTACTTCTCTCCGCTCTCTTGACCGTCCGCACTCCAGTGACCGTTAAAACGATTTTATGACGCGCGCCTGCGGTGTACTTATTAATCAATCTCGGGCGCGAGCGTACGTGTCGTCCGGCCGGACGGACGGTCGCGGTGAGACCACGGATAAGGATACGTACAGGGGCGCAATTTCACTGAAAAAACTGGGGGTGCTGACGAAGCCCCTCGATTTTTCATGTTATTTTGTAGAGTTATCGATATCTGCAACCCTTGAATGACCATTAAACAATTACATATTTAAGTAATGGCTATGATGCTTTGTAAAGTATATTATTATTTAATTACAGTAATTACACATTCATTGATAAACGTAACATATGAATTATTAAAACATAACCAACGTTGATTTTAAATTTTAACTTGAGTTTACACTTTATTACTTATTATAATAACAACACCCTCCTTTCACTTTGAGCAAAAATATCTATTACTTCGTTTATACCAATTTGACTGGTAAAGTCTGTTTCAATAAAGATGATAATCTGTGATAAAACTAAAATAGTGCTTTGAATGTTGTCACACTGCGATGTTTTCGCCGAATGTCGAACAGTCGGAACGATTTTATCGCCAGTCACCACACTAATCAAATTGATATATTTTATTAATAGCGTATTATTATATTATACATTTATAAAATCATCTGAATTTAAATTGTTTTGATTTTTTTGACCATTCTGTAAGACAACACATATTTTCCGTCATCACACGATTATTCATTTAAATAATATCATAGAACAAAACTATTGTTATGTATGTATTGTGTACATAATAACTACTAAAATTTAAATAAATACGAAACAAATTTGGGGGTGCTAAACACACCCAAGCCCCCCCAAATTGCGCCTATGGATACGTATATTTAAAGAAAAAATTTCGGGGGTCCTGAACCTTAACCTCCCGGCCCCCTCCTCCTGGCTACTGCTTTGGTGTGGAGCAAAACCGAATTCGGGTAAAGCGCTTGCCACACTTTGCACCGGACGGGTATATATATATTATATTCACGGAATAATAGTTTACTGAAAAATAAAAATACCGGATATCGTGATAACGGAATTTTGATGTGCGAAAAGTACAAACCCGGAATTATATTATATTCCGTAATATTTCTGATGTCAGTGTGTTATCAGTGTATTATTATTATTATTATACTCATCCTAACAAGTCTAAGCGAGCTACGGATGGCTTAGACACCTCCACTCGCTGGCTTCGCGAGCTCCTGTCGGAACTAAAAACATCCATTGATTTGTTATAAGAAAAACCACCTAAAATCAGTGGTTGACTTGTGGTGGTGGGGGGCGCGGGTGGACTGAGTACCTCTTCTATTTTTTTCAGATATTTGAGCGTACCCCTACTATTTTTTTTTCAAAGAGGAACGCGGGGGAAGGTCAGTGCTTGATTTGGGGGGGGGGACTGAGTACGTCAATTAATTTTTTGTATATTCTAGCGTACCCCTACTTTTTAAAAGGGAACGTACGGGACAGGTTTTTATTAATTTTTTTTTATTTTTATAAAATAGCTCGACTTACATTTTCTTATCAAATACATAAAGCTTACAAAATGTATTCACATCAGATATCTCATATGTGATAATTGATAAGTAGCCATCAATGATAACCATTCATTAATTCATAAATTCAGCTACTTTAATAATTATTATATTCCTTATTCAGTTTTGTTATGATACGCGTTTATGGTTTTATAGTAATGCTTCTTAGGGGATCGTAAAAGGGGGTGAAGCTAAAATGCTAGGGACGCTCGCTATTCTTTAAAAAGTAGCTACAGTACCTCTACTACTTTTTTCCCAAGTCAAGCACAGCCTAAAGTCACTGAAGAGCGCATGTTTGGTTTGTTTGATAACACGCTGACACCACAAATGTCATGGAACGTAATATAATTCCGGATTTGTACTTTCCGCGCAACGAAAATCCGTCATCACGATTTCCGTATTTTATTTTTTCCGATAAAATATGCACCACCCTTTGCACCCTCTCCACTGTGTATAGTAAAAACGGAATATTTTTTTCGTTTTTTTTTTTTTCTCTCTATGAAAACACGTTGTGTATAGGTATTATTACCGTATTACTATTATTTTTATCGGGAACCCGATTGATTATTATTATTTTCTCTCTCTCTCTCTCGTTCGATATACAAAACGTGGTACTACAACAAAAACAACAACAACAACAACAACATACATACACGTTTTCGGTTATGCGCCTGCGGGGTCACCGTCGTCGTCGTCGTCGTCGTCGTAGTCGATCGGGCCGCGCAGTCCGACAGACCTATCCTGCTCGTCGTGTGTCGTTATATTAAGTGGCGTATACGCGTAAGCGGCGCGGAGTAAAGCGGGGCGGCGGCTCATAATGAGGGGGGCGGTGCTGACACGCATATAAAACAATGCGCGCGCGCGCGGCGGCGGCGGCCTGCAGGAATGCAGAGTGGCGGCCCGATGCCCTTCTCGACGACGACGCGACGATTCCATTATCTCGTCCTTTTCCTATATCCTCGCCGTCTCAGCAGCGCGCATTCAATTTCGACAGTGGTCATCATAGTGTGGCGGAGAAGGGAGGAAGGGTGCCAATCCCTTTTCACTTTATTTGTTTAAAATTATTCGTCCCTCTTGGAATTAAAAAAAAAAAAATCTATTTTTTGACGTGTAAACATCTATTACGGCGGTATGAGGGTAAATCTCGGGAAATGGGACGGAAATGTGTAAGCTGTTGTCGTGACAACTGATAATAATATTTATTAATATTATTAATTAATTTACACGCAATATTAATAATATTAATTAATTTACACGTAATTATAAATTGCGTGTAATGTGTAAACTGTTGTCACGACAACTAATAATAATTACCGAAATATTACTTTGAATAAATAAGATACCGATGTGCACAAATCCCAGTCACAATTCCGTTCAGTTTTTTTTTACCGCTCACGCGACGTTTACACATCAATGTTCCGAGTACTAGCTGATTGGTTTTTTTTTTTTATATAATACTGAGTTGTTACGCGATGTCGCATAATTTTTTTTTGTTTTTCCTCGGGAAAATACATTCGAATCGTTTTGTTTTTCTTTACAAGAACTATTTGGGGTTTTTTTTTTTTTATAATTTTAACTTTCCGTTAAAACTCAACGTCATTCGATCGTAGAAAAAAAAAAGATTTCTAGTTCACCGTCGTGGTTAAGGGCCGGATTGAAAGCGGACGTTTTCGCTCTTCGTCTTACACACACGAAACACGGTAAAATAGACGTTTCCTACCTACGTCCAACGTACCGATCTAGTATCGTAGTGCGATAATAAATTCGGAAACTGATTTGAATTCGCCGTGAAGTCTACTCGAGATCGAGTCTCTCACGTTTCTAATTTTATTTTTGTCATGAATCTTTAAAAAAATTAATTGAAACAATTTGAAATAAAAAAAAGATCGCTATAATATGCAATTTTTGAAGGTCTCGAGATGAAAAAATGAAAAAAGTGGGATATTCGTTCTATAATCGTTCTACGAGGAATTCGAATCTGTTTTGAAAATCCCTATCGCACCACTAGATCGATCGGGACGTCGGAAGTAGGAAACGTCTATTTTGCCGTGTTTCGAGTGTGTAAGACGAAGACGGAAAGTGCTCGCTTTCAATCACCTTAAGAGGATGCTACACATCTCAAATAAGAGCCTAAAAACCGATTTACGCGAACATAAAATACCGGGGCTACAATCAAAGTGAAACGATCGAATTTCGGTACCACATAAAAGAGAACCTGATCTATGTCGTAGCGTTTTTATTTTTTTTTTTTGTAATGTCATTTTAACGGTGACATTATAAAAATGTTGCCCGAACGGTTCGCACGAATATATGTCGACAGTACACAGTGCACGTACAGGGAGAAATATTGAAAAACGACGTTTTTATTATTTTTTTTTTTATTCCTCCGAGTTAATAAAAAATAAATAAATATTTCCGTTTATAAAATACATTGGGAGACAGGGCGCGCACTGCAGCCGTGCGGAAACGACGACGACGACGACGACGAGTAAAATTTTACCCCTCGACAATTTAATATTATAACGTATATAAGTCGTCCGTCTTTGGAGGAAAGTTTTGAGTTATGTCCGCGTACTCGTTGTTGTATTCAATACGCGTATTATATATATATATATAAATATTTTAAGCGTTGCTATCCCTTTATACCCTTTCGCTGCCGATTAATTTAAACATTAAAACAATATTCCCGGACGCGAAGTTCCGCCGGTTTTCATTAAAATTCCAGAACAGTCGCGGGGGCGGCATGCCGGCCGCGGACGAAACGCGAACAGTGGAAACAGGCCGCGCGTCCTGCCATCCTGTATCCTGCCATTCTGGCGACGGGGGGACGTTCTCAATAAGCGAAACCGGTTTAAAAATATTGAAAAAAGACACACACACACACACAGGACCGCGACAATATTTTATTATGCACGTTATGAATATTACGATATCGTTGTTGTTTTTGAAGCTGGAATTGGAAAACCGCTGCACGGGGTACACAAATATGTTATATATATTATATATATATATATATATACGCCGGAGTAGAGGACGAATTAATATTGTAAGCACTCGATAAGGATTTTTTTTCTACAACTCATACGCCGCAGCTCATCGTTATTTGCATATATCGGATTGTATAATATTGTTTTATCGGAGTTTTTCTTACGCCCTCCGCCCCAATCGACCGACAATCGACGCTTAAAGATGAAAACCAGCGTCACGTGTTATCACGCGGGTTCTTAACATTTTCCTGGTCATTTCAATTATAACTGGAGAAAAACAGAAGAATTTCGATGGTGGTCTGAGAGTTTGTAAAATCGAGTATTTCGTTCGTGTGATTCAGGTGTATATCCTTTTTTTTTTTTAAAGTCCGTATGAAATCCGCGCCTCGCGGATCGTTTCGTAATTCAAGACGACGGAATTCATCAGATTTTTCCTCATTTTTTTTTTTGTTGATTCCGCGTATGACCAGCTTAACCGGGTCGATTTTTTTGATTCGTCCAAAACAGCTGCAGTCTCCAGTTACTCTTCCCGCTCTGACGAACCACTTGAAATGTCTACTCTTTCCGTTTTAGAAAAAAGGAGAAAAAACGCTCGCGTTCCCACACGTATCACTGTATGATTATATCGATTTATTTATTATATAAACACAAAACTGCAGCGTTTATTAATTTACAGTTTATTTCTATGCGCGATACGCAAATGTGTCAACGTGCAGATAAGCGCGCGAGCTCCACGCTACGTGCAAGACAATATTAGTGTGTTCGTAGCCGCCCGTTTTTCCTTTTACTACTGCGACGACGATGACAATTACGCGCGTTATCCTTATAAACATATTATATAAGAGAACAAGCCTTTTTTTATTTACCGAGTTCCGGAAGTAATTTACGATTTTTTTTCTCAGATTTTTTTCAAATACTTTACCGAGTGTCCCACTCGTGGTCCATTTTTTTCATTTTTTTTTATATCTGAGATGGAGAGGGGAGGGTATTTAAATGCTGCGGGTTTTCGTCGAGACGTTTCAATAATTTTACGTTTTTTTTTTTTCGTAAATAATTACAATTTCATTAAAAAATGCGCACGGGCAAAGCCCGGCAATTCAGCTATAGTAACCTATAGAAAAACTATAGTGTACAGTGTTCCTATTTTCTATACGGCCGCACTAAATTTAATAATACAAGTCACATCGATTCGTCATATATATATATATATATATATATTATAATTGCTGGTGCTATAACGATTTTATCGAAAGACAACTGTGACTTTTAAGATCATTATTCCGTCGGTCACCAGTGACATATTATATATACGATTAAGGACCTCCTCCCCGCCTATATAGTAAATGTTTTCCCGTGCCTTATATATACTTGAATTGATGATTGCAAAAACGTCATGAGTCAGTTATTTAAAACTTTTGAATAGGAACTTTTGGAACGACGCGATTTCATTGACTAAAGACGTTTTCGCCCTCAACCAGATTTTTCGGTTGTAATTTTGTAGTAAAAAAAGTATAACTAAAGACGTTTTTTGTACACTCAACGCATAGAAACACGTGACTAGTATACGTTTTTACTTATATCTCGATTTCATAAAATAGTTGACTCGTGACGTTTCTGCAATCATCGATTCACTCGCAATACATCTCGTAGTATCGCTTTTCCTACTACAATTTATTAAATAATATTGAGAATCTTACGCATATTATTTTTTTTTTTACAATATAAAATAGTTTAACTTTCGATTAATTTAATTGGATAAAAATAAGTACCGGGTTTTTATCAAAAAAAAAAACCCGTAACTTTTCCTTTAATAATATTTCACTCATAATTTTGTTGTAAAAAATTAAAAACCGTTATGTATAATTGTACCAAATTGTCGAAGTATTTCACCTAAACTCTAAACGCTCTTCTATCCCTCTCCCGGATTCGAGGAGTCCTTGCACGTATCGCGGTTTCCTTGGTCGCCGATTCCGGTTACAATCGTCGAGTGTAAACAATTTTTACGTCGAGTATAATATGATTTCAACACGCATATATACATAAAGGTTTGTAATCATTTCGCGTCAATTATATTATTAAAAAAATATATATATATACGTTTCTGTATACGCGGGGCGACGCCGGGTGTGTATTTAATTCAGCCACTGTATTATTTGTAAAACGATACGAATTATGGAAAACCATTGTTATAAACGAAGAAATTATTATTATTAAAAAAAAAAATTAAAATAATAATTACGCCGTCGGCATCGCACTTCCGCCGTTATAACGAAACGTGCGCGTGTCGACCGTAGCCGACAGTGGCCCGCAACGGGTTAAATTAAGGGCACTCTATACACACACACACACACACACACACACACATGCCTATTACACAACATATCGTCGCGAGCACACCAACACCACCCACAATGACGTGCGATCAAGATATAATCGTCGTCGTCGTCCTAGTCGTCGTCGGAATGACATTAAAGAAAAAGCGTATTTTTTTTTTTTTAAATAATTTTATTGCTGGCCACAAGCTTTTAAAAGGGTTTCTCTTTCTCTCTCTATATATATATATATATATATATTAAAATATTGTACACGACGTACATTATTATTATTATTATTATGGTGGCAGGTGAATTTCGTCGTCGTCGTCGTCGTCTTCAAAGCGGCACGAGTGAGTAATGTACTGAGTTACGTGTGTCCCGCTGCCGAAGGAGTAGCCACAGGGCCCGTCACGCTAACCCGTCACGAGACGCGTGTTGCTATACGCGTTATATGTAAAGATCCGATAATGACCGGAACGGGGTCCGGTATCGATCAGTGTATTACAACGAAGCGCGAGCGATCGACATAATATTATTATGTACAAGAGGCGGCCGAAATAAAAAAATAAAAAAATACTGATTTTCGATAGTAATAAAAACCCAACCTAGAGTCGTGTGTCGAAAAAAAACATTTTTTTTTCTTCGCAATATCCTCAAAAACGTAACGCCTTTTTTCTTCTATCAATAGTTTGTAAGAATCGCTTAAAGCTGTTGTCTTAGTCGCACCTGAAAAGGATCATTCCGGGCGGGATGATGGCAGCGACTTCACGGGTTATTTCTCAGGGCTTCCGAAGTCTGAGCACGATGTCCGCGGTACGCTCGGGCCAGTGGCGGTTCCAGGACAAAATAACCGGGAGGGATTTGAAAATACATTAAATTACATTTTAAATAACGCTAAAACTTGGGTTATATTAATCGTTCATTTAAAACATCACTATTTTAGACCATTCGCGTAGACTTAACCTAATCCTAATGTCCAGTAATATTGAAATAAATAATTATCACGAATCAATCAAAACTCAAAAGCACGATTTTAAACAATTATATATAAACGAACACTCGTAATCATGATTATCTACGTAGAACGTTATAGAAACGACACTCGCGGGTCGTTTACAGACGTTTTGGAGGCTCGGCCGCGAAGTTAGCATCGAATTTTCGGACGCTCCGCCTTGAAGTTAGCAACGTTTATCTCGGTACGAAACGATTGTGTTCCATGATAAATCACTCGCTATTACGTCATGTATTAACACAGAATACACGGTATCTACACGGATTGGATGAATATTATATAATGTATAAAAATAATATATAATATATGAAATTCATCTAATCTGTGGTATCTGTGCTATGAAAGGACCAAATGTCGCAGGAAATTTGATCTGTTATCGCAATACATCAACATCTGTTATTTTCAATCGTCAAGGTCCCCCATTTTCAGTGTACAGGAACACAGGGAGTGTCGTGGGCCCGATACAGTCAATTAAGGGTTATTATACACGTTACCTGGTTTGTACGACACGATGTTTGTCTAAAGTCTATTACGGTAAACAAGACCGTGGTTACGAGAGAGAATAAAGAAGATAAGAAATTTCTTGTTATTTTTATTCTTTCTACAGTAGACTTATATTGGGGAATCTCGTAATTTTAACTACGTCAAAGTATGAATGGGTTAGTAATTTTACTCGATAAGATTATACACAACTAATAATTTTAGACACGAAATCCAGACACAACCACACGTCAAGTGGTTTCTTTTAGCGAACGGGAGGGAGGGGAGGGATATAGGCGCATTTGTATTGTGTACCGCGGGCTTGTGCGTCGGCAGGGAAGTAGAAAAACAATACACACGAATTTCGTTTCGTTTCCGAGGGGATCGCAAACTGAAATCCGGAAAACGATACGGACGGATTTCTCGTCGATAAAAAAAAATGTTTAATCTCCTTGGCCGGAACGCGTTACAAAGACGCGCGTGTCTGTTGTCGGTCGCCGCGCGCGCGCGCGCGCGCGTCTCTAAAAATACACGCACTGCCGGCGCGAGTGGATGGCGCGTCTGGTTTGTGTCCTCCTCGGGACCGGCCACTTGTGATAAAACCGCACTTGGGAGATGATCCAAATCAATTAATTTTCTATATTTTTAGATCGCCGCGCGACGGCGTCGCGGTGTCCGACAATAATAATCGAAACTGATGGCGTTTCTATTTTATTTTTATTTTTTCTCTTGACGGATTCATTTTCCGGCGGCGTAACAGAAATCTTAATCGCGGAGTCTTCGCTAATCGCGTGTACGCGGAAAAAACCGAACCGAACCGAACAAACGGCCGACCGACGAGAACGCGTGCGAAACGGGGCGAAGAACCGGAGGGAAAAAGAAAGAAAAAAAAAAAAGAAGCGGATCCCTCGCCTCCGCGGCCCGAGGCTAATTTCATAAGGAACCGCCGCGTTTTTCTCTCTTCCGACGATTAACCCTTTTGTATGGTCTTTTGTGCCCGCGTGTTCACCTCTTTTCCGCCCGTTCCGGCGGCCGGTGGTAGCGCGCGGCTCCCCCATCGAAAACCAAAGCGATCCGATTAAATCGTCAAAACAACGGGGCATTTGATGTTTCAAAAGAAATCTCCGGCGCTCCAGCATCCGCGGCGCACAATGAACCGAAATTAATAATAATAATAATAAAAGAAGAAGAAGAAAAAAAGAACACCGTCGCGGTGTTTATAACGCAGCGATATCCGTTTTGCGTTTGGCTTTCCGCGGTGTACGCTATATACGGCAAATTAATGTGACTCATATAAACATATTATAATTTGTATACAACAAATAGTGCGTGTATATTAAGCCGCGAGGCGAGAAGAAAAGAAAAATTCGTCAGTCATATAGTATACAGGCACGTAGGTGTATACGCGCGCGCGTCAGGTGAAGGAGGCGAGTGTTATCTGTAGGCGAAGACGGTAAGTGTAAATTTATCTAGAATGGAGTGAAAAGAGATAAAGATTATTAAATATAATAAGATTTTTATCTCGGTAAAATTAAGATAGCCCATGTGTTGCTATGTTATTTATTTTAATCCACGTTTGTGGTAAGAAAAATATTTATAAAAAATATGATGTAATATAATGTTTATAGAAGAAAAAAAATACTCGAAAATATCGATAGATAAAATGAAGACAATCTGTATGGTTTCGAACGGGAATAGATAACGCAAAAATGATTTATTAATAAAGATAAAACATACGGTACTTGTAAATTTATCTAGATAGAGAGATAAAAAAAAAAAAATACTCGAAAATATCGATAGATAAAATTAAGATAAATCGTATATTTTCAAATGGGAATAGGTAACGCGAGAATTATCTGTAGACGAAGACGGTAAGTGTAAATTTATCTAAATGGAGAGATAAAAGAAAAAAAAATACTCGAAAATATCCGTTGATAAAGTTAAGATTTTTATCTTGGTAAAATTAAGATTTGTACACAATTTTATTTAAATCAATTATTCATAAAATAAATATTTCCCTAAAAATCCTTCGTGTACAAAACCAAATGCAAACTTCATTCTAAAGGGCCAACGTACATCACGTGGAAATACATCGGCGAAAAAAAATTTCAAGGTCGTGAACACGGTAAAGCACGGACTGTTATTAATATTAATAATATTGTTGTAATGAATTCTTTTGATATTCGATATCTGTCTGGAGCGAAGCGATACAATTTTAACTGTTCACGGGCGAAGCCGGGTAATTCAGCTAGTCTATTAATAAATATAAAAAGCATAGTGTTTGTAAATTTATCGAGATATAGTATAGAGAGATAAAAGGCAAAAAAAAAAAAAAATTCGACATATCTATAGATAAAATTAAGATAATAATCGAATTTTCGAAAACGCTTATTTTATTTCCTACCCATAGAAATTGTTCTTTATTTCGAAATTAAGGGCCTGCGCTCGACCCGTAATGCTGTATTTTAGCTGAAATACATACGTTACTGGAAAAACTCTCACGCCTTGTAGAGTGATCCGATTTCCATATATATATATATTTTTTTTTGTTGGAAAGAGGAAAACATTTTGCAGGGCCCACTGGACTTCGATTCTCAAAATTTTATTCCTAAAATCTATAATAAGAGTTAGAATATGAACAATTTTTACAATATTTTTAACAATTTTTTTTCTTATAGTTTTCTAGTAAGTTAATCTAAAATCGAGAACGGTGCCGAGAATGTGTATTAAAGTCTAAAGTCTAAAGAAACGATTGTCAATAGATAAATAATGAAATTTCTAAAAGAATTTTTATCTCATTTTTGGTCAATAATAATAATAATATTAATAATAAAGTGAAATTTTCATTCGAGATACGCGCGTTCACATAACCCGGCATCATTTACTTGGATGAAATAAAAAAAAAAAAAAATTAGTAAACTTTCGTCTATAGATAAACATTTATATTAAAACGAGTCTCTCATAAAATATCCACGATGATAACAACAACGAGACGAGGAAAAGTTTTATAATAATAATAATAATTAATACCGCGCCCGCCGCCGACTGTGTAATTTTTTACTGCGAGGATCGATCGTCGTTGATATTATTTATATACGCGTCGCCGTGGTAATCCTGCAAGCAGTGGCGTCATTTGTTGTGTGGGCCGTGAACGAACGGAACGGGGCAGCATTTGACCATGCAGTGGAGGGGGCAAGGCCTGATCGATTTTTGCGAGCCGATCGATTTTTTTTATTATTATTCGAGCCGATACGTGTTTTTCAAAACCTTTAGACAACGCCCGGGGACACGGAATATCGCAGAAATGCGTATTAATATTGTAATAATGATAATAATCATAGATAATAAATATATAGATGGGTCATTACGTCTTATCTTGCGGTTATTTTATAAGAATTATATGGGGTAGCTTATTCTTTCTTCCATTAACACAAGTTGCTTTTTCTCCCATGCCTAAAACGCCACAACGTTATAATAAATAATAAACATAAACACGAAAACAGCAAATAAGCCCTTTTGTATGGGTGGGATTGATCTGATTGAGTGAGTATATAAACAGTCAAGTCAGACATTCCAGTCATCAGGGAACACTTTGGCAATGTTACATATATTTTTATATCAAAATTTGAAAATAACTGTTATCACCACGTATAATTTCCAAAGATAATAAATATAACGATTTCGTTAAAATAAAGGTGCGTTTACATGGTGACAGTAAACCTCGACAGTTGCGGTCACGGCGCAGTCGCTGTCATAAAACTGTCGTTGTGTAAATCATTCGACAGTAACTGTTATGACAGTATGATAGTACTGTCACACTATTTAGCCGAGCTAGATAGTTGACAGTACTACCGCGATTGCACGACAGTAGCTATCATGGCCTGTTATCGTGTAAACACTGTTCACACATTTCTGTCAACTATCACCACGTGCAAAATATATTATCACTTATTGTACTTACCGCTCACCGAATGTTTTAAACATTTTTACCTACCTATTAGTTTTAAATTGATATAATAATAATATTTATAATATAATATAATAATTAAATTGATATAATAATAATAATAATCAAAATAATAATAATAATAATAATAATAATAATAATAATAATAATAATAATAATAATAATAATAATAATAATAATAATAATAATAATAAATAATAATATAATAATAATAATAATAATAATAATAATAATAATAATAATAATAATAATAATAATAATAATAATAATAATAATAATAATAATAATAATAATAATAATAATAATAATAATAATAATAATAATAATAATAATAATAATAATAATAATAATAATAATAATAATAATAATTAGTCTGAGCGCAAGCGAAGGCGTATAACTCGAGAAAGAAAACGTAGGCGTTACGCGACAACTTTAGTTATACTCAACTGATTTGAATGAAACTTGGCGGGCATGTAGATCATGGTAAAAACTATAACAGATTGAATTTTGAAAGAACTTGGATAATCGGTTCGGGCTTTATAACGAAAAACCCTTTTTATGACGGCTTTGATCGTGGACGGCAGCAGAGTAGGCCGTTAAGAAAGAGACCTGCGCAGCACATGCCCACTGCAACAGGATGTGCTATATTGAGCACTTCAACGCTATCCGGCATCACCCAGCTGGTAAGCTTTTTTTGTTTTCTCGCTAACTTCCTTCTGTGAGTAAAATTTTCCATTTTTTATGCTCAGAATAAAAAAAAAAAAACAATGCGTATGTGGCCCTCACAGTAGGACCAAACGATCTAAATTACTGATCCCGCATTTTCAATAAGCAGCGAATTGATTCTGTCGGACGGATGAAACAACTGTAACAGGGAACGTTTGGAATTTCTTAATAACGCCCCTGATTCGTCACACATTTTCACAATAAATAAACTCAATTATTTGTTTTAAATGCTTTAGCGTTTTCACGATAACGAACCAGCCCCACGTACAGACCACAAACGTTCCACGTTCGACTAGTTAATAATAATAATAATAATAATAATAATAATAATAATAATAATAATAATAATAATAATAATAATATAGGACCTCGGGCGAAAATCGCGCCGGCCGCGCGTCGGTCGGTAATCTTTCGCCCGGTCCGTTTTCCGCGATTCGTTTTGATCCGTCTTTGTCGCGCCGCACGCCGTTCTGACGTACCGTGACGAATGAGGGTGGCGGCGGCGGCGGCGGCGTTTATTATATATTTTATAATAATGTACAATATCGCGGAACCGCCGCCGCCGCCGCCGCCGCAGCAGCAGCAGTGTTGTGACACGTCATTTAACACAACACTACACGTACGCGCGCGCATATTATACTGCACGGCTAGTCGAGTCCCATCACCCCATCGCCACCGTCCGTCCACCCGCCGGCCGCGTGCAGCGCGATATATTATACGCGCGTTGTACATAATAATAACAAGCCGGGACGACGCGCAAGGCGAAAAAAAAAGGGCAAAAACGCCGAGAAAGAATGTAGACGCGTGTGATATAATATTATATGTCGGCGGCGGCAAAAGATAAGAACCTTTTCCCGTGGGACCCATCGATCGTCCGGCGAGCGGCCGTCCAGCCGGGGCCCACACGTCCGGCCCGCTTTTTCCCAATCATGCAGATTTGACCGTCTCCGCAGTGTTCATATATTATTTCCGCGAGGAAATATATACCGGGGGGGGGGGTTTGTTTCCCCGTCTTCGGACGTTTTCCCGGGGGTTTGGTGTTTTTTTTTTTTCATAACGCGCAACAAAAGTGCACTGGCCGGCCGTCATACGTGACCGAAATACCGGAGACGCGACGGCCGCGGCAGCTGAGCGCCACCGTCCCGGCCCCGAGTCGCGTCGATGCGAAAAGGAATAATAAAAAAAAAAACCGCTGACCGTCGTCGCTAAGAACCGGGAAACCGCCGCCGTTGTATCACTGTTTTTTTCCTCTTATTTTTCCAAAAAAAAAATTTTTTTTTATCCAAAAACTCGCAAACCACAATATATAATTTATTATGACGAGAATCGTCGATACGGTCGAAGGGATTTTTCACGCGGCCACTGAATACGAAGACACGCGCTCATCATGACTCGTGCCCAGAGCCGGATTAAGGGAGGGAGGAGGGGGTGGCTAAAAGGGCCGGGTCCCCCTATAAGGAATATGTGGCCCGAAAACAATTTTTTGGCACCATCATTTTTGTCGTTTATATCCGACAATACCTTTAAACTGATTACCGTGGAGTAGAGCGCTCATTTTAAAAATTCGAATCTTATATAATATATTGAAAAATCTACTAAGCCGGTCAGTGCAGATTGAAAGACGGGTCGAACGTGTTAACAAATACATATTGTGTAAGAACGACGTATTATTATGTAGAAAAAAAAAAAACTCTCGTCGTTTCGGACACTTTTGCTGCACCGAACAAAGCCCGTAGAAAAAAAAAATGTTTTACCATTACACTCTGTACATTCGCTGTATATTATTAAACGTTATCGTTTAATAATGTACATTATTATATTGTGTAACGTACCTACTTAATTTCTGACGTAAAAGTGTTTATTAAAAAAAAAAATTATTACATCAAGTACAGATTTCCGTGTGTTTTCAATCGATTTAACGCCCTAAACTTTGTTTTTGTTGCATCACTTACATATACATAATACATAGACGTGCATATACACGTAAGAAATTTTTTGATGTGTAAACATCTGTTACGGCGTTACGAGGGTAAATCCCGAGAAATGGGACGGAAATGTGTAAGCTGTTGTCACGTCAACCGATAATAATATTTATTCATATTAATTATATTAATTAATTTACACGCAATTTATTGTGTAAAGCTGTTGTCACGTCAACCGATAATAATATTTATTATATCGAAATTACTTTGAATAAAGATACCGCAATATTCACAAATCCCAATCATAGTTCCGTTCTATTTTTACACCGCTCACGCGATTATTATTATTATTATTAAATGTTATCGTTTAATAATGTACATTATTTCGTTCATCAGTCCGGCTCTGTGTGTATACCTACATCAATTTTAATATTTTTTTTTTTTTTTTGCGGTACAGTTAAGCGCTATATTTTATAGTTTACCGCAGGACTACAGTATACGAATTACAGATTTGGATTTTCGTTGTAAATACGCGTAACCACCGCGACGTCAGGACTCAGGGAAGAGAGAGAGAGAGAGAACAGAGAGCGCGTACAACGACACAATACGTGGCGTGCAGATTATATATTATTATTATCGACTTTCACGTCAATCGCAAGTGTGGCGAAAACACGCGGTGCGTGCGCCACTGCCGCAACGGAAAACGAGACCGCCCCGAACGACCAAGAATCGTTTGTTATCGATTTTAAAATACGATTCTGACACCGTTATACACGCGTGTACTCAGGATCTCAGAACAGGAATTCGCGGGCGCATTAAGGAAACCTGCAGCGCACAGATTTCGATTGTCGCGGCAATGGGCGATTCAGGGGCGTCATTTCGGCTATTGTTAGGGCGGGACGAATGGCCGAATCTGCCGACTCTGCTGGACCGTTTTACTGGGACGCCGGTGCAGTGCACACACCCATAGTTGTCCCAGGGGGAGAGGGGCAAACGGGGCAAGTGCCCTAGGGCGTCCAAAGTATTATGAATGCAGGGGGCGTCAAAAAAATTAAATGACAAAAAGAAAAAAATGTGTTGTTTTATTTTAGATATTAATTTCCCTTGTATCTATATATGATGATTTCTAGGATGAGTGTAAGTCACTATTAAAATATATAATATTGTGTAATTAGATATTACGTTAGTTGTAAATTTTTTTTTTTTGTGGGAGTGGGCGTCAAATATTATTGCCCTAGGGCATTATTGGTGGTTAGGACGGCACTGCACACGCCCGTAAAACTATATATATATATATATATATAGTCATTAGGTCACTGACAATACAAGACACCAAGAAGAAAACGATAATATAAAACGGAGTGTGACGGAAAATATAAATACGATCAGAGCCCGACTTGGGAATTTTGGGGCCGGGTCTAATTTTTTGATGGGGCCCTTAAATTATAAATTCAGTTTTTTTGCTATATTGATTTTTTATATTTAATTTTTTTTTTTTAAGATTATAAATAAATTGTACCTACTATAATAGTCTACATATACGACACATCTATACACACGACCTGATAATACAACCAACCCGACTGTCGGGCCGACCAAATCGTGTGTGTAGTCCGTTTAACATTTCACAGTGCCACTAATAATTATCGACATTAATTAATATCGGGGCCCGGGGCTGCAGCCCCCCTAGCCCCCCTAAGTTGGGCTCTGAATACGATACACCGTGTATATAACGCGTATTTGTGACGTCAGACTTTTAGGACGAAGACTTTACGAATCTCCGCGCCGTTATTATAAAAAGAAAAAGAAAAAAGAAAGAAAAGTTTGTTAACAAAAAGTAAAGAAAAACGAACGAGCGAAAACAAACGGCGTACAATGTGAACGATAAATCTAACGCGCGAGTGGGCCGCCGCCGCCGCCGCCGGGACGAAGACGAGTTTCACCGAAAACGCGGTAGCGGCTCGCTAGGGCGGTGGTAGTCGTCCGCCGCCGCCGCTCTTGTTGTTGTTGTAGTAAAACGGCGGACGGACGAAAACGATGGAACACAAAAGCCGCGCGCGCAACAACAACGTCGTCGTGCGGTAAACACCGCTTATTATAATATTATATATATATAAATATATAGACGCGATGCGAGTATTGCGCTTAGACGCTGACGTAGAACAAACACGGAGCAATACTCTGCCGCCGCCCGGTTTTATATAATATTATTATTATGTGCACAAGCGTCGCGCGTTTACAGTAATAATAATGATAATATCTTTGGCGAAATTAACGTGTAAAGCAAATATTTGTACGAAGACGAGTTCAATAGTACGGTTTGTTGAAAAAAAAGAAGAAAAAAAGCCGGCTCGTATTATTATATATTATAATAAAAACACGCGGGGCCTATACACAATATATTAATATATATATATATGATGTGTATAAACGAAATACGTTTTTCCGCTCGTTTCCCCCACCCACCCTCCCCCCCCCATCCCCGTTACCGGCTTTATATATATATATGTGTGTATAACCGTCACCACCTCTTCCTGCTCCTGCGTCCCTCGTCTCCTGCGCCCCCGGACGTTAATTGAATCTTTTTTTTTTTTTTGTCCGCCTCTCCTCTCACTATCCGGGGTCCCGATCCCGCACAACCCTTTTCGCCAGCCCCGTTCCGGCGGTCGTTCGTTGCCGTTCGCAGCAGCAGCAGCAGCAGCAGCAGCAGCAGAAGCAGCAAAAGCGGAGACGAGCTTGTGTACGTTTATATTGTGCACGGCGTTTTCAAATACATTATTATGGTCGTGTGCGTCCAGTTAGTAAACGTAATTAATCGACGGAATCGGGCGGATTCGGGCGGCGGAGTAGTAGAGGCGAACGGTCGGCGGGGCACACGAATGCGGGGCGAGACAGCGAGAAGGGGTTATTTTATACGCGTGTATACACGCGGGGTTATCGTCATTAATCACGGGGCTGGATAGAGGCGTACGTCATCGACACGGCCCCGGCGGTGTACACGCCGCGGATATAATATAACGACTATTCGGACCGTGTACACTTAGGTGAGTGCGTATCTACTTTAAGGCGCGCGTACGTCGTCGCGTTATAATATAGTGCGGAAGGGGTGTGGAAAATCACTTTGTCATTGGGGAAACGCGCGCGATAATTTTTTTTTTTGTACACAACAGCGCGTAGTCGTCGCACAAACGGACCGGCTCGGGTGCAGGCGCGGGACGGGCCCGCTCAGTCCGTACCCGGTGGCGTACTTACGGGGCGGGGAGGTGTTCGGGTTAAAAAGTTAAGTCCGAAAGGACCCGGAGTGAAATTTATAAGTACGACTTCGAACACCTTTTATTACTGTCAAAAATAAAGGAGGAAAATTCAGTGAGCTTTAATTTGGTATATTTTTTTTTTTAATGCAGGCGAATTTTCCGGAACATTGTCAAAAGTGAACTTTTCTAAAACAAACCGCCCTTTGGATAAAACAACTGTGGTGCAATACAGGTGAAAGTAGTACGTGCAAACTATAGTCGTTAAAACAGTGGTAGTGACGAAAATTGCTCTATAAAGCACTGAAAATGCATAGTTTTGCGCCTAATTTTTAAAAAAAATGTATACCTCCAGATACCTCGGTAGTAGGGGCCTACCGGCAAATCACGTGCCGCCACTGCCGAAAGGATCGAAGACGAAAAACAAAAAAAAGGTTAAAAACGTAACGAGCCGCGGGACGTTGTGAACGTTGTGTTTAAGCGAATTACTCGGGGTGAGATTTTAGAGCGCACTGTCGTTATCGCTCCATATTTGAAAAGCAACGATAAATCCATTGGATTCGATACGACGATTCTGAGCGGAGTTTCGGCGCTATAGTTTTTGCGTTAAAGTTTCCGAGGCTTTTGGGAGAATGGAAAAATGACCTCACTAAAGTACCGAATAGATGCGATTTGCTGCCGGAAACGAGCTGTGACCGAAGAGATCGGAGCATTCGTGCCGGTAGAATTGTCGGGTACAGACATAAAGAAAAAACACATCATTGTAAAAACAACGGGTTCGTCGCTCCGCTCAGAATCTAAAACTGTGTATAGGTCATATAGTATACAACTTTTTCGTTTGGTGTAAAATTATTGGCGACCGCCTAATACAATTTCGCGACCTCCAGGTCGCGCACCACTGGTTCGGGTTGCGCGTCGATCGACATATCAAACTTTTGACCTCTTTTTCGTCCCTTTAGGGACGGAATTTTGAAAAATCCTTTCTCAGTGCTCGCCTAAGACGCAGGAGCAAATTCTGTGCAAATATTTCAAGTGTCTAGACCCAGCGGTTTAGGCTGTGCGTTGATACACCAGTTTATCCTTTTACGTAATTACACCGCGCGCCGAAGCGAATACCGCCGCCGCCGCCGCCGCCGCCGCGGGGCCGTTTTCATCGAGTCCCCCGAGCGATTGTCGTCGTCACGCGCCGCGTAACACCGCCGCGCGTAATAGATTACAATTTATAAAATAATTGGTCCTCCGCTGCACGACCATAATAATAATAATAATAGGTACGCTTTTTTCACGGTTTGATTCCGTTCGTCTTCGGAGGATCGTCTCGCGGTCATTTTTTTTTCCTTCCTTTCTTTTCGCGGGCGGGCGGGATTTTTTTTTTTTTATATACAATTAACGCGCGCGAATTAAAACGAACGAAACCGCCAGAAATACTCGTCGCGGCGTCGTCACGCGTCTAGTCTCTCGCGGGTATGTAAAACGTATTAAAATATTATTATTATTATTATTATTGCGTTTGCCGAGCTGTTTTAATAATAATAATAATAATAATTACAGTCGTTGAGCGCGCGTGGCCGATTTCTTTTGTACTGCGCAGCAGCGCGTGCACGGTCAAGCGCCGCGGCGAACCTCGCGCGAAGCGGTCGCGGATTCGGAAAAATCTTAAACGCCCGGGGTACGAACGTTATCCTCGCGAACGTTATCCTTCGTTCCGGCCTTGAAATTATTTGGAAAAAAAAAAACGGCTGCACGCGGCTCGTCTCGGCGCGATTTATTCGCGTATATATGTGTACACACGTATTTCGTTCTTTTTAAACGAGTCGCGTTAAATATTTATTTTACACGTTACACTGTTTATTCGTTCGAGTCGCGATAATTGAATAAATTTAGCATTTGAATCGAGTGTTTTATAACACATAAGATTGATCTCCAAAACCGCTCCTCCTCCATGGGCACGGGCCTGAGTCGATATTTCAAACGCTTATGGTGGTATCTGCAGGAGGTATTAGCGGTTATTAGTAACGAAACGCTCGCCGAACGCGGGCGGCCAGATGGTTTGGACGCGTCGCGGAGAGAAGCGACGATAACAAGAAACACGCGAATATTTCATGAAAGTATTTTTTTTTTTCTAGAAAAAAAGAAACCGACTTCGAAGAAAAACGCGTTGAAAAGTACGAGAAATAATCGATAACTTTTTCGAAATCGACGCCGAATTTCAAACAATTATTACATCGCAGAAACGCAATAAATGAATATGTAAAATTGTGTATAGTGTTGTTTGAAATTCGGCGTCGATTCCAAAAAGGTTATTTCACATAATTTTTAGTGCGTTTTTCGAAGTAGGTCGTTAATTTTTTCTAAAAAAATATTTTTACTTTGTCCATTTTAGTCATAGTAGTTATAATAGTATAGTCATTCCTGTTCCTACGTTAGACTGGACGGTTACGTAGGATACTAGGCCGGTCTTTATGAAATCGGAAAATATGAGTAATACAAAAAACTAAGTTACTGGCCGAATACTAAGCGAATATTTACAAAATTGGTACGAGACCATCGGGAGGTGATATTATTTCATACAAAAAAAAAAAAAGATTCGTCCAAATCGGTTCATAAATGACGGAATTATGAGGTAACAAACATTAAAAAAAAAAAACAACCTAACTGAGAACCACCTCCTTTTTTTCAAGTCGGTTAATTTGTCCTTAAAACGTATTTTTACGCATACGATTAATAATAATTACGGTAATTAATCGATATTTTTTTTTTTTGTAACGTAATATAATTTAATCCGGAGAGAGAGGGAGAAATAGTTAATTCTAACGCTTGTACGTATTACTACGTTTTATCAGAGAAAAAACAAAATTATTATTGTATAATTGCGTTTGCCGTTAAAAAGACTCGGTGCGCGGTTATTGGACTGTGCGAAAATCTGACCGACGTTTCCAGAACATTATTATACAGAACGCCTGTCCGCCACTCGTTTGCCGCGTAAACGCATTTATATATTTAGAAAAAAAACTTATTAGGACCCGTTATAATGTATTTTATAAACGAGCGATTTTCGGAAGAAGAAAAAACAATTATTTTTTTTTCTTTCAAAACGCGCTCGCGCATATTATTACGCGGAACACCACTGGCGGTGCACGTATATATATTATTGTATCGCGAGCGTTCTATTCATCCTGCGCGCGCATAAAATCGCCCGAATTACCGTCGTCGTCTGCAGCGCGTTGTAAATTATATTTTATATAATACGTATACGAAAAAAATATATTATAATTTACAATTTCCGAATTGACGGATCGCATAAATTAAATTCGCGAAATGTCATCCCCTACACGGGCTGTGTTCCTGCTCTACACGTCTAAATGCGGCGTCTCGCGCGCCCTGCTCAATCAATCTCTCTGCCGATCGTCGTCGATTCACTCCAGATACGCGCGTGCATAATACACTTCGCGAGTGGTATACGTTGGACAGTAAAGCGTAGAGCGTGTACAGGGCGTTTGAAAAATTGGAAATATTGAAATATTCTCTGGTGGGGGTCTTTTTTTCCTTCGAAAATTTTCAACGCCCGTCTTGTGATTGATTTTTCTGAACGCCGAGCACTGTTGCGGGACAGTCTGCATGGAGCGATTGGTTTTTGTTTTGTTTTTTTACACCGTCGTTTTACAGCTGCAGAAAATGTGATATCGATTCGACCGGAGAGCGGTGTTGAGACTTATCTAGATAAATTTATCTGGATAATATTTTTTTATCTTTTATCTCATTTAGATAAATTTTTTTTTACTTATCTGAAGGTTATCTTAGGTAAAAAAAAAATCTATTATCTTTCTTGTAATTATCTAGATAAAAAAATTTAACCAATTTATTTATTTTTTAGTGTTTTTGCAATAAATAAGAAAAAATGACCTGGGAATGTTTCCAGGGAGACTTGGATACACACACATCATTTATATGTATATAAGTATATGTGTGCGTAATGAAGTATACCTGTATATTATACCCCTTGTAATAACTAATAACACGATTTTTCAAATAATTCATAATTTTTATCTTATATTTTGTCTATAGATAAATTTCACTCATATATTATCTTATCTAAGATGATTTGAGTATAGGGATAGTAGAGATAGTATAGGGATATAAGTATAGTGTAGTATGATTTAAGTTAAGGGGTGGCGGGGGGGGAAAAGAAAAAAAGAAAAACCGAAGACCATTCCCCAGCTCTGTAAGTCCGATTTCTCGAAACAGTAATCGCGTCTGCAGCACTCTAATGTATATATTTCTATACAAACCTATAATAATATAAGTACAACGACGTTTTATTTTCGAAAGTTTTCAAAAACACGTTCTCCTAAGACGGTTCTGCAGACCTTAAAGACCTTTAAGGCCCCATCGTTACGAAATTCAACCCTTCACGGTTACCGGCATATAGTTCCGCCACCGAATAAACGTATAACGTATTCAATTGGTTTCATACGCGCACAGCAAAACGGACTGCGCAGGATGACCCCTTTCGCGATTTATTTACGGCGTTTCTTATTATCATTTTTTTACCGTTTGCCTTTTTTTGGTCATTTGTATAGGGTTTGAGGGCGTCCGAAAGGCTTTTTCGGTTTTTTTTTTTCTTTCCCCGGCGCCGTTTGTTTTGTCTCGGGGCCGGAACGCGTTATACTATAACGAAAGCGCATATATTTATGCGGTTTTTTTTTTACGCGTTGGAAGGAGGCGAGAGACCCGAGAGCGTTATATGCTAACGAGATCTCTCTCCTCCGTACACGCCACTCATTTCCATATTTATACATATACATTATACCGCCGGATATACAGTGATAGACGATATTGCACTGTGGGGAATCGACGGCGATACCGATTGCCTGCAGTAGTTTTCCATTTGGTTAATTGCGCGCCGGCCCTTAGAACGATTTCTCTCGATCGCCGTTACGACGTTTGACACAAACGTTTTGCATAAACGCGCGCGAACCTATCTACCGAACAACTAGCGGAAAAAAAAAAAAATGAAAAAAAAAAGCAATTGATTTCGGAGATTCGGGCCACGGACACTCCCGCCCATTACTTCGATTTTTTTCATTTCAGAGCGGAATGATTGACGTTATCGACGCAGCGGAAGAACATGATGTTAGAAACGTAATATTTCTATGTAAATTAGGAGTCTAGGAGACGATAATTACATATTTTTCACATACAGGTACCTACATAATATTAATAAAAATATAATATAATATAAAAAAAAACAAAATTTTCGCAGGTGTAGCACTACCACATATGCGCAGACAAAATTGAACGGACGAAGCAGATTTCGGATGAAATGTGTGTACGGCGCTCACAACGAACTCTCTCTCCACTAAAGTCTAGAAAGAATTTCTTAAAATGCACAAAAAAAAAAACACTAGAAAACAGCCCTCAGGAAGCTAATATTACGGAAAAAAGAATGCACAAAATAATTAGTCGAAGAGAAATTACAGCCGGACCGCAATAACAAATGGACAGTTTGGAGGACTTTAAGCCGCCTGCGCACTGGAGTCGGACGGACGGTGGAGAACCCGAGAAAATGGAGAATAATCGGAGACAGGGAAAAGGTTGACCGCGAATGCGGACGAGTTCAGACAATGGCACGCCCTTGCAACAACCGTCCAGCCAGATGCAATATTATATAAGCGGGATTAGATTTTAGAAAAACGAAAACGCCGTCGACACAGAGCAAAGCACCGAAGCCGCATCAAATATATTATTATTAAGACACGAGACAAATAAAAACGTACGAATCCTTATTCCAGGATCAATGATGGGTATAACACAATGTAAAAACCGTAATGTTTTTTAACATTATAATTCTGTAGTCCGTCTCGGACCGGTATATACGAAACGTAGCGATAAGTATTTGAACGGGTGATTTCAATATGCCGTCGAAACACCATCGCAATCTATATAGAGATCAAAGGAAAATCGTCCTGGTCCCAGTGTAGGTACTAAAATCTACGTTCGGGGTCATTGATTGGCGGCCCGTCGCCGTTTGTGCCGCCGCGGCGTAAACGATCGCGCGTCGAGAGCGGCGCGGCGGTGGAAAATTCCGCGGCACTGCGGGCGACGACGATTTTGGGGCGGCCCGCGAATCGATTTTCGCTCGGCGCGCGCGTCTCCGGGGAACAGCGTGCCCGGGCATGTTTTATTAAACAGACGCAGCGCCTGCGACTTTGGTCTTATATACGGAATCAGAAAAATAAAAAAAAATTGCGTATAAAGAAGCGCAGGACCGCGGCGACGGTGTGCCGCACAAAAGGGTGTCCGGAAATATATATATATATACGTATATATCGCCGAGCCCCGCGGAGACTTTCGTAACCCTAAAAAAATAATAATAATAATAAAGGGTCTCTATAAGAGCCGGCATGCGAAAGATCTCGCGGCGTAGGAGGCCGTGAACGAGTTCATAACGACCGTCTATACGCCCGTTTGACCCCGGCCAGCCGCCGTAGTATGGCCGTATATAGTGTGCAGGAGGACCGGCGATTGCGTACGGCTTTGCGTCGTCGACTGCACGGCGGTTAGGTAAAGGGTTTTTTACTCGCTCGTGTTTTATTATAAAGAGTAGGGCAGATATTTATATGCCTTAAAAACCTATCAAATATGTATGCAGTTATGCGCTAAAAATTACCAAAATACGCCCTTAAAATATGTTCTAAAAAAAAAAAATTTTTTTAAAACCTAAGAAAATTCGAAAATTGTATTTTATTACTATTTTCAGTTAATCTCAAATAAAAATAATTTTTTTATAATATTATAATTTAAAATTTTCCATATGTTGAATTTAAATATTCATTTTAATTTTTTGATTTATTGAATGGCATTTTTTCACGATCCACGAAATAAACTGTAAAGTGTATAGATTACATTTTTTGCCATATCTCTAATTATTAATAAATTGAAAAACCCATAAAAACCAAATTAATAACTAAAACATTGGTAATAAAGTTCAATCAATTCGCCTGTTGATATTTATAAAATTATAAATTTTAAACAATTATTTTGTAATTATCGATTTTTTTTTTTTTAGTTGAAAATGACTTTAAAACGTACAAAATCCTAAAATATGCCCTAAAAATTCAAAAATGGCAAAATACGGAAAAATATGCAAAATAAAAGTTTGTTTATAGAATCGTTAGGTCACGAAACACATTTCGGTTAAACTATAGCTATTATTTTTTTGACCAACCAATAACAATATGCAAAAGCGTATAAATATCGGCCCCAATAATGAGTATAGATTTCTGCGAGAGAGAGAGAGAGAGAGATAAAAATATTCCAAAAATTGGTTCACTTACCGTGTGGGACCCATCCGTGACCGCACGCGTCGCAAAATCTTATGTGAAGTTTCCCGGGCGTAAAGCAATCGCACACGCATCCCGGCACCGTGCATCTGATGGCCTGCGGAGAAAACGAAAAAAAAAACAATTTTTTTATTCTTTTACAAAAACATTTTTTTTTACTATTTTTTTTATGTTCTACACAAGAAACGCGTCATCGCGCCGAATACACTTTCACGCATTTCAAATGCTGTACATTTAAAATACACTTAAATATTTATGTTTTTTTGAAAATTTTTAAAAATTGCTTACACATAACCCCTTAAAAAATTACCGCGCTGACATCCTCTTAAATACGGCAACGTTGGAAAAAAAAATACCATCTATCGAACGTTCTCAATCGCAATAACCGTTCGCAATCGTTCGATAGCCTGTTACTGTTGTCGAGTTATCGGAACGTTTTCAAATAGACCGATAAAATAGAGATTCGATAAATCCAACGTTGTGACGCAGAAAAAGAAAACGATTACCTATTTCGGATTCCTGTAATCGGATTTATTTAGGATAGAAAATTGAAAAAAAGAAACTCGAATTTTCGTGGGTATCGGATAAATAATAATAAGCACTCATTTAATTTATTTTTTCCAAATGACTTACGTGTTTAATCCAGTGGCGTAGCCGGGGGGGGGGAGGGGCTGATCGTGCTGCAGTCCCCCGCCCGAAATGAATAAATAATCCGTTTTTTAGTGGGCACCGTCTATACCAGCCATACTCAACCTTTTTTTTTTTTATTTGGGCCACATAAAATATTTTAAAATATTACGCAGGCCGCCAGATATTTTTCGAACATACTCCAATTGCCTGACACCAACACTATTACACAACGTGAATAAAACCCAACCGTTCGTATAATCATAGTAGTGCGTACCTACGTACGAGCCACGGCCAGTTTAGCGATAAGATAAAATACATCAAAATCGTTATAAACAGTGAAAACACCGAAAACATAAATCATCATCACAATCGCGTGCGACACACCGATTGTTTTGTTATACCCAGGCCCGTACTGGCCCACCGGGCAACCGGGCAGATGTACGATGCGCCCTTTAAAATTACGAGGCACAATGCGCCCATTGAATTTAAAGAAATTACGTCTGTTAAATAGATTTTGGAGAAATATTGACTTCGGATAATTTTCCGATTACAACTGGATAAAATTCAATGATATAATATTATTAAAAAATCTCAGACAGTGTTTTTTTTGACGGACTTCACGAAGCTGGGAGGAGGCTGAAGAGTGGCTAAAAATATAGATCCACATATGTATATAACCCTAATTATTGACTAGGTACACCGTTTATATAGTCGCATAGACATTTTGGTGTCGTCATTGCCAATTTTGTTTTCATGCGGTTTGTCGGTGTTTGGTTTATTGTTCTAAAGCAATTAAGATTCTTAATCGGTAATATTTAGACCTCTAAAATGAAAAAAAAAAATTTTTTTTAGGCGCCCTTATACGATACAGCAACCGCCCTATAAGAGCAGCCAGTACTTTTACCTATTTTATATTTATAATATTAGTTTCGAAATGTATATTTTTTTTTACAATTTTAATAAGTTCTGTTCGGGCCGCACATAAAAACAATTGGTAGGCCACAGGTTGAGTATCGCCGGTCTATACTATATTAATAATAGTATTATAATATACAAATTAATTTAATTATCGGCCTCAAGCCCTCCTCCCCCCCCAAAAAAAAAAAAAAATCCTGGCTACACCACTGTATTTTCAGCTAAGACAATAGCTCGTTTTGAATTCATCTATACGAGATAAAAAAAAAGATAGAAAAAAAAAAATAAAAAAATTATCTCGATAATTTACAACACTGAACTAAAGCCTGGTCCACACGATGATAGTAAAACGTGATAGTTACTATCGCGAGAGTGTGCGAGAGTTTACTATCACTAGAGACTGTGTCCACACGTTGATAGTTGAGTATAATAGTAAAGGTCTGTGACCTTGTCACAAGCTTTCCACTCTAAACAAGTCTGAAAATGTCGGAAATTAATTACGGTATAATTGATGTTATTGAAAAAATAATAAAACTAAAAAGAATTTCATCAAATAAAAAAAAGGATTTGGGTTGAGAAATGGTTATTGAGAAGGAATTTTTGAAATTTAAAGGGAAAGGAATTTAAATTTTTGAGTCGCTTTGAAATATTTTTAATAGTTTGAATACGTGTCGGTAAATTGATAGAGTTAAACAATTGATAAACAATTTATACTCTCATATGATAGTGAAAAAAGCGCGATAGTACATGTTTCCACGGTGATAGTTGCTACCGCTCTCACGAGAGCTACTCTCAACTGTCACGCGTGCACGATAGTGCGAGAGTCGCTCTCGTGAGAGTGCGATAGTCACTGTCGCCCTGTTCACACGATGACACTCTCGTGACAGTAACTCTCGCGATAGCAACTATCACGTTTTACTCTCACCGTGTGGACCAGGCTTAATACACGTGCGAACGTAGATTTCGGTTGGTCGCGCCGCGTACGAAACGCGAGCGGCGAACACGCAAACGCACCGTGAGAACGACGACGCGACTCCTCGATATTATGTGTACCTATACGAAGTGGGAAAAGCGTGTTTCGTACAATAAATACGACCCCGGACCCGACGATAATAGAATCCCGAAAAAAAAAAGCAAACCCGGAGCGCGTTCTTTAACATTATTATTACTATTATTATTATTATTATGTATTTTCTTTACCATCCGATTCGCCCTCCGAGCGGAGTATACTGCAGTATATATATATATATATATATTGTTCCAAACGTCAATCTGTCGTTTAATGAAGTCTCCGGCTGCGGCCCGACGAGGAGTCATTATTGTACGAGCGCACATCTCGCATACAAGTGCGTACGTATACACACACACACACACACACCGGACGACCGATCGGTTCGTGAGGAATATATATAAATAGGTGTGAAAAATAATAATAATAATAATAATAATAATTTATTACAATAACGACGGAACGGCTCTTACCCGCGGGGCCCTTAATGTCGCGCGTGTAACAACGGCGGACCCGAGACACCGTCTCTCGGGACGATGGGTCATTGTCGTTGTCTGTGTCTGTCTGTGTCTGTCTGTCTGTGTGTGTGCAGCGTGAGCGCGCGTATACAGAGAACCTATTGTGCCCCCTTTGGGCCGTACGCGTAGAGGAGGAGGGGGGGGGGCGCGCGGGCCCCGTCACCGCGGTAACTGTACACTATACGCTGTAATACGTTCAATACGGATTTTTTTTTTTTTCGTTTTCGAAAATCATCATCGTTAAATAACAATAATAATTCGATATCACGCGAGTATCACCTGTCACACGCGCGCGCGCGCGCGCGCGATCAAACGTTTCGTTCGGAGCACCAAAAGCAACGGTCGTTCCGCGCGGCCAGCCGAACAATAATAATAATAATAATAACGACGCGGAGCATCGCGTATATTATATACGTATATAAAAAAAAAAAAATTATTATTATTATATTTAGTAAACCGGGCGACGACGATGACGAGCTTATATATACGTGTTTGTTTTAAATTAGATACGCGCAATAATAGCGATTTAGGGTTTGGTAGGGGGAGGGGGGCCGGGGGATAGAAATAATAATCGTTATTGTATTGTAGTGCGTGGAATTATATTTCTACACAGTGGCGTATTTACGGCGAAGGGGGGGCAGGGGTACTGGACCCCCACCCCCCAGAACCAAAAAAAAAACAAAAGATTATCCAAAGGTATTTTTTTATTAAATACTTTATATCGCGATATATCCTGTTGGAATTTTCAAAAAAAAAAATTTCGACCCCCTCCTGAAAAAAGTTGAAAATACGCCACTGATTCTACAATATATATATATATATAGGCACCGGTGTGCAGGGGCGGTTTTTAAAGAATGACAAAATTCTTTGGTAATTTTCTGAACCTTTTTCGATAAAATCAACGGTCGCGCGTATCTCGGAAACGATTTAATGTTGCGATTCGATTTGCGAGTCGAATTTTAGTGATTTCGAGCGATTTTTTTGTGCGTATTTCGATAATTTCGTTATTGCGAGTACAGAATAACAAAAAAAAAAAAAATACTCTCAACATCAATAATATATATATATATATAAAAAAGGCGTATAAATACAATAACGGTAATCGTGTTTAACAAACGAATTTCACAGAAAGCGAGTCAAAGTCGATTTTCGATCGATATAATATAATTAAATTCTTTTCCTCGGTCTCCCCAGCGTTTGTCGAATTTTTTTCGATTTCGAAAACAATCGCCGCCGTGTCGTGTGGCTGTGTAGGATTTATTATTTTTTTCTCTGTAAAACGAGTCCTTTTTCGAAGGAGTTTTATGTTCCCCCGAACGAATCGGTCCTTATTCGATACGCAACACACACACACACACACACACACACACACAGTCAGTGGCGTAATTAAACCGCCAATGTAGCCAACGAAAGAGAATAATATATTTTTTTACAATCAAAACGATCGTTGTTTTTTTTTTGTGAAAAAGCTGATTTTTCAATTATTCGCATTCGTATTTTCATATTTTTTTTTTTTTATTTAATTTCAATAATTTGCTCGCTATCGCGGACGCGCAACGCGTTTCTTCGCTGCAACATTTGTCTTAGTATCTCGCTCGAAAGGCTTTGAAAGTAAGCCGCACGCCGATTTCCGATAAATTTTAAATCTAGTTTTTTTTTTTTTCAAACTTCTCCGTGCCCATGCCTCATCGTTTCAAAATTCTAAGCAAATACTGTTGAAGGGGCGGCGGTGAAATAATGTAAAAAAAAAACAATTCCCTCCGTTTCTACAGTCACTGCAGTACACAATTCGAAATTCGTTCGGCACATTCATTTGCCACGAACGCCGAACAATAATATCGAATTAAATTATACGTAAATAAAATATAATAATATTGCGCGTAACGGGAAACGTTGTGACAACGAAACTATTCGAAACGTTCGGCGTTCGGCCGCCGCCGCTGTGCCGGTCGCTCGCGGGCCAAAATCAGTGAAATTCGAACGCGCGAAATATTTGCGGAACGTACTCCCGTCCCTCCGGCACCGTCAGACCTAACGCGCGTCTTTCAAAGCCAATAATATTGTAACTTACGCGTTATCGTTATGTGAGCGAGACATCATATACGCGGCTGCAGGGCGAATGAAAATACATAGTTTCAACGAGTTTTCCCTCTAAACAACCCGCGTTTATCTAATACGATTATGATACGATGTGTTTAGAAAAACCAACAATAAACACAGCCCCTCCCGATCTCCGGAGGCTATCTCACACTACAAAGACCATTTTAAAAATAAGCACTTTTCAAAACTTGCCCCTACGAAATGATATCCTGGAACACCTCCCGATAAGGTTAAAGTCAAGGCGTCCTATCTGGCGTACAGATGCACCCGAAGAGCCCATAGAAAGGCGATGGAAACGATGGAAACTAGTAGAAACCCGTAACAAAACCCTTGTAAATGACCCAACTATAAAAGTACCTGGATGGGATCTTTCTCGTGCCCGATGGACAGCTCTCGACCGCATCAGGACGGAACAGGGTAGATGTAATTACTTACTGCACAGACGGAGAATGGCCGATTCTCCGCTTTGCGAATGCGGCGATATACAATCTATCAACCACATAGTCCAGTCGTGTCCTAACATGAAGTTTGAAGGAGGATTAGTCAAATTGCACGAGGGCAGCCCGGCAGCAGCCAAATGGTGCGACGAACTCACTATACGTCTGTGATGTCTCCTTACTTAATTTCACTTACTATAATTACCGCTGCCAATGTTATTATTATTTTTATCACCACTACTATTGATTTATTCTACTTATTTTATTTATTTTTTAATTATTATGACTATTGTTTTGATGTTATGTTTATTTATTTATTCACTATTCTATTTTGTAATTATCATTACTACTTGTATTAATGATAAACCGAAAATGTCATATGCAAATAATAATAATAATAATAACAACAATAAACGATAACAGCAATGATAATAATAATAATGATTATGACGACAATAATAATGATAACAGTGAGCCCGCGCGCAGTACTGCGCAAAGTTAAAGGGGCGTAACAGTTGATAAGAATATGCGTTCGTGACGTTTGTGAAAACATTTAATTTTCGTACGTACAGAACTCGGTGCGTACAACGTTGGATGTTAAAAGGTCCCCGAAGAAAAGGAGTTTTTGGTTTAAAGCACTTTTTTTGTACGCAATGTCAGAAGTCAAAATACAGTCGTCTCTCACTTCTCGTTTGTCGTTTTCCGTTACGGACACGGAAATATTTTTCAATGCAGTTACTCTTGAAAAAGCCACGTAAACATAGGCGCAAATAGGGGGGGGCTGAGGGGGCTAAGCCCCTGAATGTTGTATAGCCCCCCAAAAATGAATGATATATGTGCACTACATTATGGTATACGAAATATTTTTCATTTCTATTTTTGTTTATCCTCATCGAAATAATGTAAATATTTTATTTCATCAAAAAAATTCAGAACAGTAATGGTGATTACGAGATGACACAATTTAATAAATTAAACTACATTAAAAATGTACGGTATTTTCTAATATTCCTAGTTATTGGGTAATTGAAAGTTGATGACCTTTTTTTTTGCTTATTTGGGTAATTTTGGGGCATCAATCGGCAAAATTTCTGAAAGTGAACACTTTTTTTTTGCTTATTGATTTTAGCCCCCCCCCCCCTAAAATTTAGTGCCAGTCACGTCTATGCACGTAAAGTCGTCCGCGTGTAAAAACTGGTTTCGGCGAGTACAACAATCCTGCTCTTCGAAGTGCTCTTTGACCTTGTGACTTACTGACAGTTATGGCGAATGCCACTTCGACTGGGAACTGCAGTCTTCGGGACAACTTGAAAGGCGCGGTGGGTTCGGTGGGTGTTAAGTTAATTTGTGGAGTGAATTTTTGTTTCGTTCGAACGCAATTATTAACGAAACAGTCCATTTTAACGCAAAGCGATTGAGCGACGTCAGAAGCGCGGAATCAAAAACCCGTCGTTTGGTGTGCGGATTATTATCGAACACGGTAGTGCAGTATTCGTTGAGAAAATGAGATGTTGACATCAGAAATAATATGTGCGCTAACGGTAGTAACGATGATGATAATAACAAGTGCAAGTGTTGTTCACGAGTTGTACGTAAACTCGAATGTTTAGCGCAACAAAACAACAACAACAACAACAACAACAACATAATTGACGTCCGCGGAAGTATTTATATATATATATATATATATATATATACGTTAAGACGCGCGTTTGTTGGCCAACCTAAAACCGAGTGTATACGCGTACATACGGTTTTGTAAGACGAAAATATAATATTAGCCCGTGCACAAAGGGTTAAAAAGGAAAGTCTTAACAGGCGAAAGAACGGTGCGGCAGACGGCAAGAGTCTGCAGGAGACGTGCGAGTTGTTGTCGCGGCCTCGGGGCGAGAACCGCGGCGAGCGATTGTGCGAGTGTACACGATCTCGCGACGGCTCGTATAAAACCGAGTAAATAATATATTGTTTAAACGCCGTTACCATCACGTATTATATACGTGAGAATTTGTAAAACAGAATGCCGAAAGGGGTGATTTTCTATTAAATACAGCCGAAACCAGTGCCGCAACCCACATTAATTTGGGCCCGCGTGTAAACAAAATTAATGCCTCCCCCGTCTGGAAAATAGTAATTTCTTTGAAACGTTATTTGTTCAAATTTACTTAATATCACTAAATTATTTTTATTTAATGAACTGTAAGCAAAAGTTTTAAAATAAACGCTAAAAATTAAAACTAATTGCAAAATCAATTTTTCTGTCTTTTAAAACATACTTTGGAATTGAAAGTTTTTACTCGTACAAAATATTTTTCGGTAGTTTTTGAGTTATATTTTTTAGGCGTTTGTGAGAAAATCGAAAAATGACCTCTCTAAAGTACCGTCTATAGACGCAATTCGCTACCGGAAACAAACTGTGACCGTAAAGATCGCAGAGCTCTCCTTCGGGTAGATTTTTCGGGTATACAGAGATAAAAAAAAAAGAACAGCTTTGTAAAACCAATAATACGTACGATAAAAATTAAATTTCAATACGTTATAGTAAAATCAAGTTATATATAAAAAATATATTAATTTTAATATGAACGGTGTATTTGAATACGTGTTTTAGATGAAATAAATTGCGATTTACAACAATAAACGTTTTAATTCGTTACAAGAATTTGTCAATTTATCAATAATAAAGTCGTAGTCCCATTCGTAAAACAATATCAGCATTCGCAGTTTAGTGGGTGAGAACGCTTCAAGAAGATCTTGGCCCACAATTTGATTTTAAATGATTTTTAACAGAATAATTATATTTGATCAAGTAAATTAATATCTAGAGGGCCCACTACGTCCGAGGCCTACCGTGCGATCGCACGTCAATACCACGGGCCAGTCCGACCCTGCACTAGACCGGATAAAATGCGCGTTCCTTCGCATGACGCGGTTTTGATTTTCGGTGGCGTTAATCAATTGCAATAAACTATTTTTAATTTCGGTTATACAGGTTGCAAAAAAAAAAAAACGTCGATGTACGATAACGTGCAGTACAAAACAAAATCGATCAATTGTTCAATCTCCATTAATAATTATTACAACAAAAATGGTTTTATTTTCTTTTTTTCTACATATTTTTCGATTTTTGTCATTGCGCCCCAGTATAATAGGCTAGGCCCGTGTGTTTGACACACGCAACACACCCGGTTATTGCGGCACTGGCCGAAGCGCTTGTCGTGAGCAGTCTTGTAAAAAATACTGTATTTAAATACTTTTCAAAAAAGTATTCGCATAAGAAATACATGCAAATACTAGTATTTAAATACTTTTTTAAAAGTATTTTTTACAAGGCTGGTCGTGAGATACGATTAAAAGAAAAAAAACTTTACACTAATATTATGAAACGCAAAAATCACAAAATCACATACACTTTTTACAACGTATACGTATTCCGACAGCAACGTTGTCGTACATAACATTATAATTCGCTCGCTACGAAATACGTATACGTGGCAAAAAGTGTATATTATTTTTTGATTTTTGCGTTTCATAATATTAGTGTAAACAGTCAAAAGTGTTTCAATCACATTCAAATAAAAAAAATTTACGTCAAAAAAAAAAATTATATATATAAATAATAAGTAGCGAACCGCGGCGCGTTGTGATTGTCGCTCAAGTGAATATTGATTGCGGATAAATGTATTTTATATTTATTACTGTAAGAAAGAAAAAATTTGAAAGCGATTATGAAAAAAAAAAAAAAAAAAATTCGCCGCATTCGATAAAACGATTCCGAGCTGAGTAGGAGCTTCGGCGTAATATTATTTGTTATTATTATTAATATAATGTGCGTGTGTGTGTGTGTGTGTATAGAGTACGTAAATTACAGTACATCATCGTTTTAATCGAATTTCTTACACGATAAACAGCTGGGTAGCTGAGAATTTAATAAAAAAAAAATATTTGCAATCGTTAATAGAAAATAACGTATTTTCGGTACAAATTCTACGGACTCCATTGCAGAGGCCATTCCTGAGGCCCCTCAACTTGGACATACATTGGGGGTCCCGGCCTAAATACGCCACTGCCTGTAGTGTACGCCGTTGTCACGACGATTAATTATTATAATAATTATTATCGATATTACTTCGAATAAAGATTCGCAATTCCGTTCCGTTTTCACCGTTCACGCGACGTTTACACGTCAACGTCTCGAGTGTTCGAGAAAATCGAAAACCGAACGCGTTCCCTAACAATAAACTAGACGTATTAAGAACGCGCGAAGAGCACTCCTTCTCGTAAAAAATTTTTTTTTGAGTATACAGACGTAAAAAAAGAAACAAAAAAATTTAACACAGATCGTTTTAAAACCGCCGATACCGGTCGTTCCGAGCGGGTCGTCGTCCGCTTTGGTTAGTGTAGTAAAAAAAAAAAAACGGGGGAAAAAATATAAATACGACGGTGGTGGGGCGGTAATTGAAATTTATCGTACACACGTCGGTAGATAATAACGTATTTCTTCGTGTTTCTCTCGCGAGATATTAACGTGTATTATTATTATCGTTATAATATAATATATTTTTGTAATAATATTAAAGCCTCGGGCTCAGACGAGTCGGCGCGGACCGAGAGTTTTGCAACGGGCGGCCCCGGGCGGTAAACGAAATTTCGCTCTCCTCCGCGTATTCGCGAGCGCGCATCTTTTTAAACGCCGCGGCAGCCGACACGCGAGAATATATTTTTATATATGACGTATATACTTTGCGAGGAAATGTAATAAATTCAAATATAACGTTTTTTTTTTTTTACTTTTATCACACTCTGGATAAACGGCGACCGCGACGACGCTTATCGTACAGCCCCGCTTATTATTATTTTTAAAAAAAACAATATTAAGACAAGCGTCGTCGTCGTTTTATGCGAAACAATAATAATAATAATAATAATAATACGAAGACTCGTCGAGTCGTTATTATCCCGTTTCACACACACACACACAGAAGCTCCTCGTATATTATAATATATACCGCGCGGCGCGTCCTACGACCGCGTTCTTTTTTTTTTTCTCCTGCTCCTCCTCATATTTGACAGATTAAAATTACCCTCTTGGGGGACGAGCCGTGACAGCGCCGGAGAAACGCGAGCGAATACGAGGTCAGTGTCAAGTAAATGATGTGTCTCTTCCACCGCCGCCGACCGCCCGCGCGCGCTCGCTCGTTTCCCCCCGGGGATTCGGCTATGATTTATGCAAGTCGGTATAACGGTAAAGGTTTTTCGAAAATATATATTATACGTACACGAGCGCCAACGTCTCTCTCACTCACTCTCTCTGTGTGTATGTGTCTCGGTGTATATAATATTATATTATTCAATATATATACTCGTATATATGGCCTCGGTTCCGCCAGTCTGTATTCCTACGCGGGTAAACGACGTGAGACGTATAAACACGCAGGCAATTTATGTGTGTAGTTTTTCAATTTATTTTCCGAGAGGGCGAATTATTACGGGGCTGCGGCGGCGGCTGTCGCGATACGCAGCGGACGCGGTATTTTGTTGACGACAATAGGCGTGTTTTGGCGACATCGGCGTTTTCAGCGACCTGCTTCCTAAAATTTGTTTGTTCAAATTCAGCGGCGTCATTTCAGTTTTCGAAAGGGGGAGGCAAAAGATTTCCCCGGCCCATTTAACCATTTTCCATTTACATTTATAGCTCAATACGATTTCTGTTTTACATCATTTTGATATTTTCGTTATCATGGACACGAATTGTCCGATATTTCTTTTTTTTGGGGGTTGGGGAGGAAATTCATTACTTTTTCACCTATGATAAATGTATCATAAATGACTATATAGTACATATGAGAATCAAGTTTTGAAGTTTCCTTTGTGACGTTAAACATGATAGAAACGACGTTTTGTGACCAGTTCTGAGCATCTTGTTCGGCTTTTTTTCTCTCATTCTCGCCGTCTTGGTCACACAACCTGCTTTAGCTTTTTTCATTTTTTTTAGTTTTTTACACTTGCCACTCACAAATTATATACGCATAAAACATACGTTCGAAACGTTAAAGAACGGCTAAACAAATTCGTTTATACCGTACGCAAAGCACGTAAGTACGCAAACCGTCAAACGTACATCGTATATTCTTCGAATATAATAATTTAAGCGCTGCCATTAGGTAACGATAACCGTGTTTATCGAAAAAAATCCAGAACCGCGGTAAGTTGTAACCACGAATTAATCGTTGTTATAACCTGCACACTTTTTAATTTTATTAGTAATTTAATATATTAATCCACTGTTTGCCACGCGATTTGTTATTATACTCATAACTCGTTATAGTCATTACTACAGATTGGGTTAGAATAACCGTTATGTTCCCATCACATCGGCCCACTGTTAACAAGGGGTGGGCAAATGCCCACCCTGCTCCCCACCAAATGACGCCACTCTTCAAATTGCCACTTGGTTGCTGCTATATCGCCGAAACACGCAGTGTTTACTAGGACCATAAATATCACGATATTGGTTAAGTGATAAACTGATAACGGATAAACATATTTTACAATTTATTTAATTTTTTTTTTTTAATTCCGTTATTGCACTGAAGGCCTCAATTGTGAAAAACACGAAGAAATGTTGTCTGCCCTTTGCAACGTAATTGTGCAGTCGCAAACAAATACGGTCAAATTAATCCGATTAAGAGTAATATATTAAAAAAAAAATACTGAAATTATTATTGGTTTTACAAAAGGATTTCGTTTTTTTTTCATCTTCGTATGCGTATGTTATTGTAGACCTATGAAAAACGGTTAGGACAAAGTACGATGAGATCCCGTATAAGGTCTCGTGGCGGTCATGATGCTGAGAAGACGCTATACACACTGTCAGGCAACAGAGAGAACGCGCCGTTATAGTGCAGCGTACCGCGAAAATACAGGAAACGTATACGGTATAAAACCCGAAGGCCACTGCGATCGCCGCCACTTAAGACGCTTGCGAATTTTCGCAGAAAATAACAATTACAATAACGGAGTTGTTTCTCTTTAAAAAATATCACTTTCGTAATTAAGAATTTGCGTGATTATTTTTTTTTTTTCAAAAACGTTTATAACTGTTTTTACGAATTAAAGAGATGTCGGACAAGAGGAAAAAAACCGACTGTTGTGCGATTTATTTCGTGTGAAAATTCGTTGTAGCCTTGTGCAGTGTATTCTTTCCCGCGCGAAGCGTTTATTTTGATGAAAATCATTGGGAGTCCTCTTAAGTACGTGTACCACCGTGCACGCCGCGTCAAACGTTATAATAAATACACTACAGCGACGACCAGACGTCATGTTTAACAGGCGCGTCGTTTGCCATCTGTTTCGTATATTATTATGTGTACGCGTTCCAATATATAAATAAAAACGAATTACGTACGCTGCGGATATAACGAACGAACGCCAGACGTGGTCTGTCGAAGGAAATATATAATATTAAACTATCGCGTGTTAAGTATATACGCGAAAGACTCCGTTTTTGGTACGGCGAGGCGCTGTGTTTTAACAAACCCGTTCGCCATTAGGTACACATTGTTATTGCATACGTATTATAATAATGTCACAGACGGATCAACGACGTAATAAGATTTCCAACGATGGCGCGATAACTGTGGCTGGAGTCGTTATTTCGGCTGGTTTGTGTGTTTTCAGTTTATTTTATTCGTCAACTGTTCCCCGCTGTTTCGATACCTTCGATTCTTCACGCACGGCGGTTAGGTTCAGTGTTTACTTCGGGAGTGTTTTGTGACTATTTGATGTAGGCACCGTACTTGCGCGGTTACGCGTTTTGACGGTCTTGATTTGTAGAGTTCTTTTGGAGCCGACCCGCGGGTTTACGACGTCCACTGTCTCTGTTTCAACAGCTTCTGTTCTTCCTGCAAAGGAGTTCGATGTTCACTTCGGGAGTGTTTTGTGACTGTTTGATGCACCGTCCTTGCGGTAAGGCGTTTTGACCGTTTTGATTTGTAGAGTTCTTTTGGAGCCGAACCGCGGGTTTACGATGTCCGCTAGGCGTTTGTCGGAAGAGTGTTTGAATTTCTCTATGTGTTGATCTCGATGTCCCTTCGAATTTAATCCTCGACTACGCACATTTTTGATCGCATGATTTTGGATTTAAATCGGTAAGACGATGAATTTATAATGACCGTACAATGTCATCATAGATGTTATACGCTAAATCTGTTATTGATAAGATATGATTTATTTGTACGAGACCTATTACGTAGACCGTACACACCCTAATAACAATTTATATTTCATATTCTTAACTGTTACTTATTGTAACATTTCAATATTGCAAATTCATGTTTGTAACATACGTTATAATACTGAAACAAATCTACTGCATAACAAATGTTTGCAAAAAATACATATTTTTGTAACGTTTCTCAAACCTTTCAAATAAATAACAAATGTCTACATTATAAAACACATAACTATAATGTTACTGAATGATTTCAATAATATACCTATATATATATATATATATTTTTTAATTGGAAATATAATATATATATATATATATATATACCTACAGTAATACAGTCTACAAATGAAATGAGTTAAATATAGAGAAATATGCAGTATATTATATATCTGATATGTCTATTACTCTATGATATAGATATATCTGATATCTTTCATTGTTACAGTACCGAAATGTATATTATGTTATACTATCTGGAATTTTTCCAATGCAAGGTTATCAAAAAGCGGACGTTTTGTGTAAACAGAAATGTATCAGTCACATTGCAGTTATGATTAATTATCTATTTGTAATGTTTCAAATATTGCAGTGAAATACAACTGCAGTAAAACAGAAACTTGTTGTGTTATTAGGGCAGTAGATATTTACTATAATTCCTACAAGACGATCGATTAGCGTACGTCCTATAAATAAATTTTAAATACTCGTTGCGCGTGAAACGTAGATAAACGTTATTTAATATTCTTTGGAGTACTCGACAGAAGTCGTTTTTAAGTAGACACCAACAAAACGAATAAAACGTTGGCGCTAGCCACCCTGCAATATCGAAACGTACTCGTCGCCACTGTTTTACACTTTTCTAACATTTTATTATTCGTTCGGTACAATGACAAACCGATTTACATTTGTTCTCAACGAATATGCGCTGACGTACGTATTGCTATATTGATCCAGAAATATATTTTAAACAAACATTTACCCGCGTACCACGGTCTCTAAAAAACGAGAAAAAAATCGTCGAATTTAAAAAAAATAATAAATATCATTGTAAATACGTAATAATAATGAAAAAACGTCCATGTTATTTCACAGAAATTTCATCTGTCTTGCAGCTCGTATCGAACGTGTTAATCGATATTTGTGTAAAAAAAAAAATTCGATATTTCACGTTTATATGTGAAAACTATAAGGTGAAATGATTCAAATACACATATTTTTTAAATATTGGAATAATAAAATATAGAAAAATAAAAAAATAAAAAATAAAAAATAAATAAATAAAATAATAAAAAGGATATGTGTAAAAAAATTAAAATTAAAATTAATACTCGTGAATAATAAAACAATGGGAATCTTGCTATAATAATTATATTAAATAATAATATTATATTATATAATCTTGTTATTATAATTGTATTTGAAATAAACTTATTTATACAACAACATTATATTTTTTATTTCATTTTTACGTAATACTCATTGGCAGTATAGTATATTTGAGTATACATTTATTTATATGTATGTATATTTATTGTTTATATATATACATATACAGATTTTTTAATATTGAAATATTTTGTGAATTTTTCCAACACTACGTACGTGATAGATTTTAATATTTATCCATACCGATATTCATATATGATGGCGTATTGCTTTACGGAGTCGGCGATTTTATCACAAATCACACGGAGCAAAAACGGCTTTACGAGAGAGAAAAAAAAACGTCTCGCACGCCTCGCGCAATGTATTTGGATTTCCATCATTTCTTTGCGTTCGAAGTAAGAAAAAACTTTTTACAGGTCACGCGCTGGACTCCGGTTTTCGATTTAACTTAAAAATAATGTCAGAAATATAATATATACACATTATGCAGTACATTTCGGTATACGCGTGTAATATATTTCAGACGTTCATTACAGCCGACTTTTTGAAAATCCGTGTGTAACGCGCCACGTGAAAAGTATTCCTCTTTTAAATAATAAAATTATTCGATTTTACGAATTATTACGAGAGTCAGTGGCGTAACTAAGATGGATCAGAGGGTACGGTCGCATCCCGAAGTAAAACAATGTGTCAATGTACTATTATAAACAATTAAAAAAATTATACTATTCAATTTTTTTTTTTTTAATACAAAAACCTACTTAAATTTTATGAAACGTTTGTCTACAATTATTAATTGTCTATATGTTGTAAGTTGAAATGAGTAAAACCCATGAGTTAAGCACAAAAACGCGAAAAATTATATTGAAACAAAAATCAAAATGATAATGAAATGATCTGTACTTTAATATCACATGACAACACCGAAAAATTTTTTTTTTTTTTGTTTCATTAGAAAATTTTGTTCCCGGGCTCAAATTTTGAAGTTACGAGAGATTATGAGAGTTTATCCTGTGGGTCAAGTTTTTGTATTAAAAAACGCACGGTGACTTTCTCGTACACTTTTGCAGGAATTTTGTCGTTACAGCTATTTGTGGAAACTTTTCTTTTTCTCTTTTTGCTTTTGTCAAACATTATTTGTAAATTCTCAATGTATATATATATATATGATATACACGAATTCGATACAAGTGAAAATACTGATCTAATTTAAAAAAAATTAATACATTATAGCCTGACACAAAAAAGTGTATGACAGTCGCGTAATTATTTGAAAAATCATTTTGTCATTTAATTTTCATATGTGTGTATTAAATTATTATATATTTCGCAACAATTCGAAACTTGATATCATAACGTTATAATTATTATAATATTCAAATGGTAATTCCCGAGTTCCGCGGCATAAACTGGTATTTAATTATACGCTGTACAACTGTAAACGAAATACGTTTATATTTTTCGACAAGTGTATTGCGAAACGTCAAAATATTACGACACAGCGTTTTGGTAAAGGAATGTAAAAAAAAAAAAAGAATCATACGTTTCTAACGTACTCGAACAAAATCCAAAGTGTTGAATTTAACGTAGAGTCGGGGATCTATGAAATTTAACGCCCGGAGAAAATCATGAAAAAGGCCTGTTGTAAATTTCTGGAGTTGAAAAACGGGTTAACTACACATTATTACTTTTACCAAGCCCATACCGTTTCGCTCGCCGTTTATTTTACTTCTCACATCACAAAATTTTTTTATTTATATTATTTTACATTTTTTAGATTCTGAGCGGAGCGAGGGATCTAGTGGTTTTACAATGACGTTTATTTTTTATTTTTTCTATTCTGTGTACAGATTTTCGACCAAAAGGAGTGCTCCGATCTGTTCGGTCACAGTTTGTTACCGGCAGCAATTCGCATCTGTTTGGTACTTTAGAGAGGTCGTTTTTCGATTTTCTCTATAGTTTTTCAACGGGACGCGATAAACTACCGAATAAAATGACGAAAAATATCACGTATAGTTTTCGCGCTATAATTTCGAAAACAATCATTCTATCGTCTTGACATTTTCAACAAAATTGTATCTTTGTACTATATAGAACTTCAAAAAAAAAATTTCAAAAAGTTTCACTCGATTTCAGGCTATTTATAGCTATTTTTAGATTTTGAGGCTTGTTTTCATTCATAAAACAATTAATTTCGAGTTTTTTGTACTCGAAATTCGGACACAACGTCAGACACGTATCACTTGAGTTTTGTACGAAAAAATAGACAAAGCGTGTTACACCGCTCAGAATCGTTTTATCGAATGCGACGAATTATCGTTGCTTTCAAATTCGTAATAAAAACAAAACGCTAAAAATCTTTATCCGAGTAATTCACTTAAAGCGATGTCCACAACACCCCGCGACTAGGTTAGGTTTTTTCAATTTTTATTTTTTTTAACTATCGTATGGGTAGTTTTTTTTTTCATTGTTTCTCCGCGCAACCGAATAAAAGTATAAAAAAATATAATACGTAGTCGGGCGGGGGTTTTTTTTTATATATAAGTACATACGTTTTGAATTTCTATTTTTTTTCTGTCGGTGCCTTTTCGAGTGGATTATATATACATAGTCAATATTGCTTTATTGAGCAATGCGCGTCCACGGGCGCATTATATTTCTCCTCGTGGCGGTGCGCATCGCGCGGTGCCCCGCACTCGATAAAGTGCGGACGCGGATAAAAGCGCGCGTAACATTAAAAGGCCGGCCCGCCGCCGTTGTTTGCCCCGGAACACTTTATCTGGTTCACTTCGGCCGCTGCAGTGCGTAGTCCCGGTGCCTCTCCTCATCGAGGAGTCCTCAACCCTTCGAACGAAATTACAATAATTACGCCATTTTGACTTTTACTGTATGTGCGCAGTGTGTGTGTGTGTGTGTAGTTTGCTCCTCCCGCGCGTCACGGTCCCTTCGGCCACCGCCCCGAAGACTACTTCGTACACGCACGCACAGAAACTTCACGAGGGGGAATGGAGTTTTAACCCTTTTAACGCGACCGAGAAATCTGCAATTCAAACGGACCCCGACGCATTTACGTTTGTTTGTCATTACGATTACGATTATTATTATTATTATTTTTTTTTTTTACTTAACCGTTCAACCCACACGGCGTTGTTTGACGCGAAAAAAAAATTATATATATGTATTTATTTCCACTGTCGTATATAATATACGCTTATACGCAGTGGTGTACATACGGGGGGGGGGGTTTCGGGTTCAAACCCCAGGATCAAAAAAAAATTGTGATATTATTATAAGGCCCGTTGCGCGTTATAACATGTTTTAATTTTTACACTGTACAACGGTGCACAGGTATTGTGTGCACTATCGGCTCCTACTCATAAATTCCTTCATGCGCCGTACGGCCGTTTGGCCCGGAGAAACCCGATCCATTTTCATTCGTTAATTTGTTATTATCTCGATCGACTCGATCGGGCAACGGAGAAAAACCCGATTACGTTATAATCGTTGAATTTCGCGTGAACGACAGTAATACAGTGAAATTAATTCTTAAATAAATTATTAATATTTATACGTGTAATGTGTTTCATTGTTAGGAAAATGGGTAGTTTTAAAGGGATGGTTTTAGTGTTGGTTATTTTTTTTAAACCCCCAGAGCAAATTTGAATGTACGCCACTGCTTATACGGTTATAGAATTAAATATTATATAATATCGCGTGTATATACAGTCGACTCTCGACAATTCGAAGTTGGCGGGACTATTGAAAAATTTCGAATTATCGAGAGTTCGAATTGCTGAGTAGTTCGAAATATCGAGAGAGCAAAAAAAAAAATTCGAATTACTTAAGAAAAAATTTTTGTTTTTTTTTTTTATCATTGTACATAATTATTAAATATTTCAGCAAATTAGGTCAATTGTTTTTTTTTTCCCCCGATATCGTCAAAGACTTGTATTTTATAAAGTTGAACGTACTCATCACAAGAACTTTACAACCAATCAAACGAAACTGAAATAAAACTATGCATTCGGCTATCGACGAGTTAAATTACGATGACAGACGATTAAGAAATAAAACGATAATAATTCTATAGTTATTGGAAAAATAATGAGCTAAATTTCTACACGATTGTGTAGTAAATTGTTAACGAAAAGATTATAAGAAATAACATTTGGTACTTCGAATTACGAGCGTTGAACGGACGAGACTTCGAATTGTCACGTGTTAATGGCCAGTTTTCCCAAAATTTAATTCCGAATTACCGAGTGTACACTTAAACGCCATTTTTTTGTATTCGAATTACCGCGTGATTTTCAAGGGACCGAGCATTTGCTTCGAATTACCGAAGGTTTCGAATTATCGAGAGTCTACTGTATATATATATATATATATATATATATATATATATATATATATATATACGGTCTTTGGTCAGACCTAAGTGGACGAGAAAGCATACACCAGTTGACCAGTGGCCACGTAGCCAGAAATCAGTCAACAGGGCGAAGGAATAGATGTGATGAATATATATAGGGATTATTGAAAATATAAATAATGATAAAATGAAAATAAATGTTAATTTACTAACAACGTTTATTAAACTCATAACGCGTTATTTTGACGAGACGAAAAATAATGAATATGCTCTCGGCGCAGTATAATATAGCAGAGCAAATTAGAAATCCGTTCTAATACAAAGACGAGTTAAAAAAAAAAAAAAAAACGAAAATTTAAAATGCGTATATTTCGCCAATTTTAGAAAAAGAATTTATAACATATTTGCCTTAATTTTAACGCAATTTTTTTTTTTTTTGTAAAAATCATGTTTTTTCACACCATAATGCGTTAAAAACAAAAAAATTATTCCGCACACAATATTCAAGAAAATATTTGTTGATTCAATTCAACGATACGTCGTTAAATAAAACATCAATTTATATTTTATTTTATAAAATATCGAAAATGAATTATATATATATATATTTTTTTTTTTATTACAGTTCACAGGTACTATATTTTTTCAGTTCAATAATGCCGACCAGTTTCCCAACGGATTTCATCGAAGTACCTATACGACGTGTAATTTAACGATATGGAATAAATCATTTCAGAGGTTTAATAACAATATTTTTTTTTTTCGGATATTTTGTCTTCTTTAGCTCTTACAAACTTCCAAGCCCTAATGTATTAACAGTACTATCGCATTACTTGTTGAACGGCACAAACGCCACTCGATAATATCCGACCGTCGATTAGGTCAGGTATTATTTATTAATAAATTTGCTGACGTTTCGCTGTAAAAGCAAACAGCAAACCTATGTGCGAGAAGTTGAGTGGGCAAGACGTTATTTTTGGCTTTACTGTATCGCGCCTATCATATCACTATGGGTAACTGGACGAGCGAAGACGATTAAAAATTATACAAAATTGTGCACCGATCAAATAGATCTATTTTGTCACGAACGCGTTATAATTAAATTTCAGAATTCAAATATTTGACCGTAAAATAAAAGTAAAATTATTTCAATACGTATGACATCCGATAGTACAACACAATAACATTAAAATATTATTAACTATTTTTAAAAAAAAGTCAAGGCCGGTTTGAACCCTTAACCCTCCTTCTGGCTACGCCACCGCTGTTGACGTTTGACAGGAAAATGTTATACGAATAATATAATACTTAAAACAATAATAACAATATTATTGTTTGTCATAATATTTCATTCAGCCTATATATAATATAATATAAAAGGAACTCCACGTAATGAACGACGGACTAATTTAATAGCAGGGAAGTGTCTAATGAACCCGATGACACGTCATATTAGGCGTTGTATAAAAAGTCACAGTGACTATATTATTTATAATATCAGAGCTGAGCAGGACTCGCATTTGTGTTGAGCGGAGGACAGGACGGTAGTTCAAATGCGCAGACCTGCAGACGGCGAATAATATGTACTATAATAATTGTTATATATTTCATTACGAGTTTTGTGAACCTATATGAACAGTCGGAACACGCGAATCTCGCGAAAATCGATCGAAATCTTTCAACAGCCGAAATTCGGAAACCGCTTGAGAGATATGACGTTATAACACGCCTTAGTTGTATTTTTTTTTAGTTTTTTTTTTTAACAAAACCAACAATTCGCTACATACATACACGCAATTTTTTCTCGCCGTTTTTAAGCGTTATTTATTTTTATTTTTTTTGAACTTTATGCCATTTTTTTTTTGTTTTGTAATACTCGTGATTTCTATATTTAGGTGAAAATTTAATTTTTAATTTTTTTCCGTTGTATTTTTATTTCTCGCGATAACGACGGTTAGTGCGTCGAAACCGCGGTACAAACAACGTGTCCTGTTCAACACGATTTTTTAATTTTGCATATTATACTCGAAACGTATTTAAAAATGTATACACACCGTTTTAATGTTATTATCGAGTATAATGTAATAACGATAAAAACGTTGTCTGTCGCACGCTGCTCGATTGCGGACGGCAATATAAATTTATTTTAATACAGTATATTCGCCGAGTGTCGTTATTAAAAACGAACGTTTTAAAATATAAATAATTATATATATATATAGAGTCGTCCATTAATCCTTGTACTTAGCCTCTCCCCCTCCCCCGTAAACAAATTTCAACGTTTATAAACTCGTATATATATATATATAATACGAGACGAGATTTATAGTACCAAAGAATATTGTCGTCGTCGTCGTATATTTGTAATTTATCGTCATTCACTGTGCAACTCACTCGCTTACATACGGTACACGTACCCACACAGGAGTACAAAAAAAAAAAAAGAGTAGTTATACGCCGTACGAGCATTAAAAAAAAGAATTTATTACTTCTACTCGAAATACGATATGATGAATCCAATAAAACGTACCGATGGACTGTGAATATTATTTTTTCGCGCATTTTATTACGCATAAGAAACTGTGGAAAAAATTCTAGCGCGAGCGCGCACATCAGACGACGTTTTTTTCTTCCTTTTATTGCGCTCCGGCCAAACTCTCGAATATTTTTTTTATTAATTGGAAAGAAAAAAAAATTTGTTGGCAAATCGACTATACTGCGTTGTTTTACCGAGGTAATTACACGCGATTATTTATTTTATTTTATTTTTTTTTTTTGGTTCGCACGACCGCAGAAAGAAAAAAAAAACGTAATTTATTTCGCGAACGAGAAATATACGCGCAGCGGGCCGATGCGCCGTCGTCGTCGTCGTTTCGATTAAAAATTTGAATAATTTTTAATATATATGTACGCGTAGCAAAAGCGTAAACGCGAATTCGTGACACGGCTCTGAACAAAATCTATAATTATAATTGTGGATGAGACGAGTGTACGCGTAAAAAAAAGTACTCGTTAAAAAAACGTTTGCCTATAGAATTTAATAATTTTAATAAATCACGGTGTAATAGTTTTTAAACGGGCGTTTTTGTTTTCCGAATAATTTTAAAAAAAAAAAAAATTTACGCTTTGAGAATAAATTACAAATTAAAACTGCATTCGTATACGTAATACGATGTAATATAATATTGAAACGATCGCGGCCGATAGTTACGATTTTATTGGGTTTAAGGTGATCTTTAATTTAAAAACGTTTTTTTTTTTTTAAATTTATTTTCATTCTTGCCAGTAAATTCGTTACGACGTGAAGAACCAAAGTTATATATATATATATATTTTTTTTTTTTGTAATCTACGACGATTTATACCAGCAGACAACAATAATTCCTATAAAATATATTTACTTTTTTTCATTTTCGTTTCGTATGCATTAAACGTAAATTAGACGAAAACTCTGGTATGTTGAGGAGAAAGTTTAACAAAGAACTAGCTGAAGAAACAGGAATGACTCCAATTAAATATTACATAAGAGGCCAGAGAATTCAGTGGTTTGGGCACATTATGCGTGGAAGTGACGACAAAATAATAAAGACAGTACTGTCTTGGAAACCAACGGGTAAGAGACCACGAGGACGTCCGAGGAAAAGATGGATGGACGTGGTCGAGGAAGATTTAAAAAGGGTAGGAGTGAATGATTGGAGAAATATAATTCATGATCGAGAGAAGTGGCGTGAAACTCTGATGGCGGCAAAAACTCTTGTAGAGTAGATAAAGCCAGAAGAAGAAGAAGAAGAAGAAGAATGTATTAAACGTATAATATTGTTTACCGACTATAAGAGTAATGCGTACGCGAAGAAAAAAAAAAAGAGCACAATTAATTTACTATAGTCAGATTGTCCGTGATAATTACTACAGAAAACGAAAAATTCTACGAGAAATGCTTTTCAATAAGAAGAGAATTTACCCAAAAATCCTACAACTTCTCGTCCCTACCTATATATAATAATAATAATAATTATTATTATTATTATTATTTTTTTAGTGTTCAACCGTATGGTTGGTTTATAACATATAACCTTGTCTTTCATTCCCCCCGCCGATTCTCTGCCAGTCGTTTCAGTTCAACGTAAGTATTAATAATTATTATTGTTGTAGTTTCGGATGGATTATAGTAGTAAAAAAAAAAAAATAAAAATAAAAATTGCAGGCTTGTGGAGAATTATAAAATCCAAATACAAAATTACGAAAAAAAATGGTCGTCTCCATTACTAGACAGACAACTCCATACGGAGAGTGGTGGAGATCGTGTCGAAATACCATTTCCGACGACTTTTCAGCCGATACGAAAAAGACTATTTTCACAACGACCGCGACCGAAACAATATATTATATAGCTAGTGACGGCACCGAGAAGAATTTACGGGTTAGTAAATTTTATTTGTATTTTACCGTTTGTGACGTAGCTGGTCGCGTATTGGACCGTTACCGAGACCAAAAAGCATTTCGTTCGAAAAATTATCGAAAAGTTTCGACAAACGAGACAAAAATTCGTTATTTATTACAGTGGCCAAGCCGCCAGGATTTTATATTCGAGGAGAGCTGAGGCTGATAATTAATTTATTTACACGTTAATAATAATTAATATACCTACCAAAAACAAAAAAAAACTGATTATTTATTTGTTTCCCGGGAGGGGCTGCAGCGTCACCACTCCTCATCTGGCTGCGCCACTGATTTATTAACGATATATTAAAAAAGAAAAAAAAATGTCGGGTTATCGGTAGGTATTACAATGTTGATGATAAAAAAAAAAGAGTATCTACAATGCACGTCGGTACGTGTATAATGTCTTGTATATAATATCTCATTTATTTTTTACACGCTACAAAACGTTACATATAGCTTAGTCCTCGTCTCCTCGCACCTATATAGATATAGATATAGACGTAGACACAGACATAGACATATACATAGATATAGATATATAGACCCGGCCGGGCGGTGAGTAGAGCCGGGTTCATGACGTCGTGGTAACGCTCTCGGTGTCGCACAAGTGTATAGAACGACCCCAGCCGTAAGACATATTATATACATGTAAAAAAAAAATTTCTGCCCAGTCCGGATCCCACGGACCCACGGAGGTAAAAAAAAAAAAAAGTGCACATCATCGCGTAAAACCGATACATTCCTCGCCGCCGCGGCCGCTCAGAACGTACAAATAATAATAATAAAAAAAAAAGGTGGAAAAGAAAACAATAATAACGTTAAGAAAAATAAAAAAAATTGTACGAGGCCCGGTGTAAGTATATTACGTCGGATTGTCGCGGCTACCAGGCAGAACACCTTACTTTATAGAAAATAACTCTGGCACTTGTAATAATATTATATTATATTATATTATATTATGTCAAATGTTTCTCCACGTCCACAATCCTCGTCGCGGTCGTCGTCTTATACGCCACGACCGTATAACCGGTTCTGAATTCTCTCTCTCACTGCACAAACGCGTATAGTATTTTCATAATAGCATAACGATTTGTTATTTTAACCCGCGGTATCGGTGACCGGCGGAGGACCGCCACGCTCTCGCCAGTCGTATTCGACATAATATTCGTCGTCGTTATTCCCGGGCCGAGTGCAGCGCGTTGAGACGCGATCGACACTATAATATATACGCTATTACTACTACTGCTACTATACCGTACTGCGCCGGGCCGACCAATAGAGTCGAGTGATTGGCACATTTCTTTGTGCGTGACACCTATTGTGCGCAACGGTTACCCCGCGTAAAAATTTCAATAATATATATAAAACCCAGTAGGAATAGTTGTGTGTACCCGGTAGAATATGCATCACACCTACCGATATAATAATACACCTTTATGTACCCGGCCGAACGGGAAAATCGAATATCATCGCCCGCCAGGACGGGCATTAGCGAAAACGCGCGGCCGGCTCGTAACTCCGGCTCGTTTAGGCTGAGGTCACAGTGGCACCGATCTCATCGGCCGACAGGATGGTCACAGTGCCTCAGACGTCCAGAATCCAGGCCGAGGTGGCAAGAGCAAGTCTCTTAAAAAAAAATGATGTTCTAACAAAAAAAATCTGCTTGAAACTTCGGAGCATTGCGCGCTTTATGATGGACGCCGCGCATGACGTGGACTATTGCGAAAAATATTCCGTCGTAGAAAATCCGTTAAATCGATTCCAATGAACATAATATGTAATATTATGATACATTTATAGCCAGTAGCAGTAATAGGGTTTTCGATCGAATTCCTCGCAACAGTGTCAGCGCAGATTTCTGTTATGAATTCGACGGAAAACTATTTCGTTCCGAAATTCCGTCCTACCCGATAAAGCGAAAATGGTAGGGACGCCACCACCACTGAACTCAAATACACGGAACGCGCATTCCGTATAATTCTCGTATATGAAATAATATCGACCTCCCTACAGTGAGCCGCCATACGCATTCCGTTTCTATTTTTCCGTAATCGTTACCAACTTCATTATGTAGAAATAACCTATATTTTCCGGTGCTAACATCGATGAACGTCGTTTCGTGTCCAGTTATCTCAAAGCATATGACAAAACACGATAAATATCGTGGAAAAAATTATATTTCGTCGTATCTTCCATGACTTTTATATGATATTTTGTAATGCGTATGGCGGTGGCCTTCTATCTGGGGGTCGTATTTTTATCGATATACGTGTTTCGCGTATCGAGTCCAGTGCACACCAGCGCTCCAGTGGCGTAATTTGGTCACGATTGTGGGGGAAGGGATGACATTTATGTAGATTTTTTTATATTACCCCCCCTCCAAAGGGGCGCATTAAGATTCAATGTTTAGGGAGGAGGGGCAAATATAATTTGCCGCCCAAGGCAAATGCACCCTTTGCCCCCCTTAATGCGCACTTGCCCCCTCTCCAAATAATTATTGTTAAATATAAGATAATTGTTAATTGATGTTTATACGACCGCGACTTCGTGATAAAATAATATTCACACCTAACCTTAAAGCTCGAAGAATTTACTATTAAATTAAAATCCAAAATAATATAATGTATATATTATTGTAGTTATATATAGCTGCTAGCATAGGGGATTCAGGTTTCTTTTGTATTGTTTCGATAAAATATACTACACGTTAAACAAGAACGTGAATGTTGTGAGTCAGTGGCCAGTATGCAGAAAAAAAGGTCACGGGGGGGGGATACGACACCCAAATCCTCCCCCCCTCCCCGTAATTACGCCACTGCAGCGCTCCGAACCGGCCACTGTGGCGGCGGCGAGCGGAAAAGCGAGTGAAACGGAGAGTGCGTAGTCCAGGGCTCTCATTTGAAAAAATAATAATGTTTAACGTTTTAACGTTTTTTATCGTTATTTATCTTTTGCGTTTATCGTTATATAACATTTACGTTTTACGTTTATCGATATTTTAACGTTATTTGGTTTAATATCGATTTTTTTTCCAAATTAATAAATCCATTCATATTTCATAGACTATAGCACGTTTTCAAATCTCATAAACGTAATGTACTTCATTAAACTTCACTGATTATAAAAGTCCTAATTTTTTGATTTTATACACTTTTTCAGTGAGAACCTTGGTTTATTTTTGACTTTATATTCCAATGCAGAATATTTTTCTTAAAATGTTGATTATATTACCAATAGAAACTTTTCCGACTAGCTGACATCTTCTCAGACACGTATCTTTGGATAATTTTTACAATCAAGTAAACAAAAATAATCTGAAAGGTCCAATAACAATAAACGGTATTTCAATTCGCGATATCACACCGCAGAAAGACGATTTCCGCGAAAGACATATCGGAAACCGTATAATATCTCAATACACGTGTCTAGCTGAAACGCGTGTACGCGTCCACGTGAACCCAGCCTTATTATAGAACTATAATAAACCTACACCATAGGCTTATATTTTCCGTAGTAAATTGGAAAAAAAAATATTAAAATAACGGTAATTCTATTTTTTCGTTTTTCGATATTTTGATATATTATAATAACGTTAATACATTATTTCGTTTAATGATATGTCTTAATTTGTGATAGTTTAAAATTAGTGTTTATTGTTTTCCGTTACGTTTTTTGATATTCGTTTCAATTGATATTTTGCAATTATAACGTTATAAATCAAAACGTTATTATAACGTTTGCGAGCCCTGGTGCGTACATTGAATATCGTATGGAAAAACCGCGCATAGCCGACCGCACCGCAGCGGCAATCGGAGCAGCGCACGTGACGAAGCTCTTTGGCTACCCTAAAGTGTATAACGCGACAGCGAGCCCTTTTGCGTTGGGCGTGCTGCAAAGAGAGCGAGAGAGTGTTCGCGGGAAACACTCTCGCGCGGACAGACGCGTCTGATACCATATAATACGTTAAATCATAAAATACCATATCGCGGATGCTGTGGCAACGGTTAATATACGAGATGAACGGCCGCGATGACTGAGCGTTTTTTTTTTTACAGAAATATCGTAGTACACCGTCGTCGTCTTCGTCGTCTGCCGAGCGTTTTTACGTTTCACGGGATTTTTTTATTTTATTTTTTCATACCGTGCCAGGGGCGGATTTAAGGGTGGAGCGACGTAGCGGTCGCCCCCCTCCCCCCTTGGACTTTTTTTTAAAAATTGTGACATAACTTTTTAATATCTTTAAATATATCAAGACTAGGTAGGTAAATCAAAATTTATAATTAGGAATTTTCAATTAAAAAAAAAGTCAAAACGTTCAAATCGATAAGTTTCCTTTCGATATTCGACACCGCACCGACTAAGTATCTTACATAACATTTTATATCTCGCTCCGTGTCACAGACTGTTCGTTTTCTGTTCGATTTACGCGGGTACCTTCGTTTCGAACACGCGAGTATCCGACATACCCATAAATAATAATAAAGAATGGATAGGACATTCGTATATAATTACTGTAAGGTGGCCCGGTCCGAGAGAGCAGATATATCGCTGTCTCGCAAAGTTGCCTTATACCACAACGTTTACTATGGTTAATGGTTATGGTAATATAATGTTAGGTTATAATTTTTCATTTATTTCATTGTTTAAATAATTATTATTTATTGTATAATATACATGCACTATGCAGTAAGCTGTAAGCACTACATTATATTTCACCGTTTTTATATTATTTATAATATTATTATGTGTGTTCGTCTTAGAAGTAAAAGTATTTTCATGGAATAAAAGAAATGAGCACCTTGTGATGAAAATCTTCAGGAACGTTTGACAAGGATGCATGGCCTATCCATTCTTTATTATCTATGGACATACCACATAATAACGAGTTTACGCCCTAGTATAGCGGTCGTCTATTGTCAGTAACCGACAAAACGATAAGGTGGTGGTGCTCTAAAATCGTATCGCGGAACAAATTAAATCAACAGTGCACGACATATTTTAATTCGTCATCAACTGGAACCGACCATACACGTCTTTGTCGAAAAATGTGAACAGGTCGTAAGAAAAAATTGCGACTTAACGATTTTCGATAATTTTTCGAAAAATCTGTCTCGTTAATAGTATTATAGTTCAAAGCTACACATTCGGTAATATATGATGCCTTTTTTTTTTTTTGCTTATTTGGGTAATTTTGGCATCAATCGGCACAAAATTTCTGAAAGTAAACACCACTTTTTTTTGCTTATTAATTTTTAGCCCCCCGCCCCAGGCTAAAATTGAGTGCTAGTTACGCCTATGGTCCTTGGGAAATTTGTCGCTCGCCTCTGGAAAATTACAAGTTCACCACGCCACTAACAGCCGCCGCCGTGCTCATTGTAAAACAAATAATATACCGTCCGTTCTCCTCCGTCGTCTCTTCCGTACAATCCGCAAACGTGTGCCGGACACATATTCGTTGTTCCGTAGCAATTTTTTTTTTTTTTTTTTGGTTTTTTTTTTATCGCGATCATACGCGTATATCTGTTTGTTTTACCGGCGAGCCTCGGGTGTGTGTTCGAGGGGGACGGGGGACGGGGGGGGGGCGAGGAAACGGTCGACGGGGGCGTGGCGATAAATTAAAAATAAAGATTTCCCGTCCGTCCCGGGGTTGGCGTGTCCCGGCGCAGTTACACGCGACCAAGTATAACGATATACAGGGGGAGTAGTGTAGGGTACGACGATTGTATTGTGTGTCGTCGTACTACAACATAATATTATATAATATAACGTGCACGGCGAACGCGTTATGGAAATGCGGCGGCCGACAAGACGGGCGCTATTGACACCGGGCAGGCACAACACTCACTCCGACGCCGCCCGTTATCTGCGCGTTAACATGAAATACGACGGTGTACCTACACAAACGGTTACAAACGATACGCACGCGACACGGTAGGACGGTCAACCACCACCACCACCACCACCGCCACCACCGTCCGCCCGTCCGTCCGGTACGCGACACGTGTTGTGCGGCGCGTACAACGCGCGAGCGCCGACAACGTAACCGATAATAGCGGATTGTGCGCGTAGGCGTTAACTGCGTCGCTGCAGGAGCGGCGGCCGGTGTAATAATAATAATAATAATAATACCAACAACGACAGTACGCGGCGTCGCCACGCGATTTCCGTGCACCGCGCACGCAAAACACACGTCGACACGACACGCCGGTATCGGCGCGACGCGTGTCCCTGCTATTGCTGCGATAGGTAGGTACAAAACCGCGCGAACAGCGTGACTGCCGCCCGACATACACACACACACACACACATACCTACGAGGCGATAGACACGCGTGTCGCCGCCGCCGCCGCCGCCGTTGTTGTTGTTATTGCTGTTGTCGCGTTACAAAACGGTCGGCGGCGGCTACCGAGATTGTTTAAAATAATAATTATTATTAATGTACACCACGCACCTAAACCGCGCTACACTTTTTTTTTTTTTTTTTTGAAATTCGTTTCGAGATACAGGGCACTGCCAGGGCCGGGGCTTCTCGTATACTAGCGCCCCGGCCGAAATCACCATCATTAGGCGCCCTTTTGAAAAAAAATGATTGTATTTTTTTTTTTTTTACATAGATATTTATCAAAACAATGTTGTACACTGAGTTAAGTAAGTTGGGTATCTCGTATAAAAACACAATGTAAATAGAAAATTAAAAACCGTCGCAGAGAATACGAGTAATGAAAGTGATATTATTTTATTAGAAATTCATTTATTAACATGCATTTAAATAATATTGGTTTATCAATTTATTTTTGAACCGTTTTTAAAATATATATATATTAACGGTTAACAACGAGGATATAGCTTTACTTAAATTGCCTATACGAAAATACACAATTTTAATTTAAAAAATAATCTTAATATTTCTTTACGAAATATATTACTTTATGTGCTTCAAATTAACGGCAGCACGAGTGAAGTTAAAATCAATAAAAATTTTCAAAAAAAAAAAATATATCGGTCTTATTCAGCGTCCTGCGTTCAGCGTCCTGGGCGATCGCCCAGGGGTAGCCCATACCTTTCGCCGGCCATGGGTACTGCAATATTTAACGATCGACGCGGTTCCTTTCAAAAATCGTTATAATTTTTTGTTTTTTTTTTATATAAAAACATAAAACGGTTATTGTACATATTTAGAAACCGAAATACTTGTCTTTTAACGACGAATCCGTGAGCGAATCGACCAGGGGCGTATTTATGGGGAGGGGGAGGCTGATGGGGCTCCAGCCCTCCCCCCACCCCGAAATTTCAAGAACTTTCTTTACGTATTCCTGTGCCCTACTATGGCTATGGGATGTAATATTTTTAATAAATTCCTATAATACGTGGTTGTTTTTAAAATGTCGAGAATTTGGTAATTTGTACTGTTTTTAAGATTTAGTCTTGGATTAGAATTGAGAAATAATTCAACAACGATATTAACGCAATCCCCCCCTCCGTCCAAAAAAAAAAATTTCTAAATACGCCCCTGGAATCGACCCGTACCTATACTGCAGAGCCGTCGGATTTCGCTCTGGATCACGAGATGGCACGCGCACAGTGAGTTCCATTATAATATTAGGGTCGGGGACTGGAACCGAACCGAAAAGAACCGGTTTAGAACCGAAACCATTTGAAAATGTTGGAACCGAAACATAACCGTAACGCTATATTTTTTGTTTGTTTTCAAAACCGGAACCGATATTTGGAATTACAGGTTTTTATATGATATCACTGTTATATTTTATCACGAGTGATTACGTAAAAGTCCAATCAGTTTCTAATAAACTTTCCGAAAACGTATAAACTTCAAATGATTAGTCGGGCTAACTTATACGGTAACGGAACCGAAACAGAAATTCACAGTTTTAATGAACAGGAACCGAAATTCGACTTTTTTTTCAAGAACCGAACCGAAACCAGAACCGATAAAATCGTTAAGGTGTCCAGTCCCTGGTTAGGGTGGCTAATATTTTCGAATCATTATCGGTTTTAGTTAATACCATCTGTAATTTGCAGAAATAAACTCCATATTGTATGCAGAGAAATGTGGCCCAGGTTCAGCGGTCTGCAAAAAAAAAAAAAAAAACCTAACCGAACAGAATAAAATACAGTCTACACAAACGGGCGAAATTCAACAACGCCTTCCAAAAATAAAATAAAATAAATGAACGTCAATTTGGGAAATTGCCGCCCTAAGCGTGACGGAAACGATTGACAAGGGATAATGGGATTCCAGAACAGACTGGACAAAGACGCGGATCCAACTATGAATCGCCTCCAATAGTGTAATTACTACCACCCGTGGGGGCAAGCGAGACTCCGCAGTGAAAAGCGCAGACAAAAGAACGCGGCTTCACTGCGGTTATATATTTAATATTCGCTAATCATATTTATTATAATAAATAATCGATTCGATTAACTGGATATACAGTATAAATATCGAATTAAACGCGTTTTTCGATTTTCAATTGTATTCCTCTTCTTGCCATATAAACAAAATACACGAATACCGATAAAAAAACAAAAACAAACCAGTCGTATTATCATTGTAATCGTACAAAAATTATTATTGTTGTATTGTACCTACTCGTATACGGCAGTGCTGTTTGTGTTCGATTAATTTATTCTTTAAACGAGTTCTCAAAATGAAAAAAAAAAACGGGTTTTACGCGTGTTTTAATAAATTAAAGCCAATATTCGTTTGGGTTACTCGAGTTCAGGCACTGGAACCTTAACGATTTTATCGGTTCTGGTTTCGGTTCGGTTCTTGAAAAAAACAAAATTTCAGTTCCTGTTCACGAAAATTGTGAATTTCGGTTTCGGTTCCGGTTAATACCGGTACTAACGTGTACTTCAAAATATCGAAATTACGATTAAAATGTGATATATGTATTAATTTTTAAAGCGGAGTAATTATTATTATTACGGATTTAATAATTTTTTTTAACGTACCAATTTTTTGTTCAGTGTGTTTTTTCACCTTCGGCATACAAGTATACCCTGCAGTATAATCATTTAAAGTCTAAACAGTTTTGTATTTTTTTTTTTTGGGAAGTTTATTAGAAATTTATTGGACTTTTACTTAATCTCTTGTGATAAAAGTATACTGCTAGTGATATAATATAAAAACCTGTATTTCCAAATATCGGTTCCGGTTTTGAAACGGTTACGGTTATGTTTCGGTTCCAATATTTTCAAATGGTTTCGGTTTTAAACTGGTTCTTTTTGGTCCCTGCTCGAGTTGTACGCGGCAAAAGTTTTTCGAACTTATATACAATCGGAAAAAAAAAACGGACTTGGACGTTAATTAAGACGCGATCGATCAGCTCTCTTCCGAGCCAATAACGAAAAAGTAAAAATGTACCCGCTGAAATATAGTAACGAGTCAATGTCAGAACTATTATCAGTGTAATTTTTTTTCAAAAAATACGTTATATACCTATACTTAAAGTAATTTAGGAATACGTAATAATAGCTATACGTCATTATTAATTTTATTCGTATACAAAGATTCAAGGACGACCGAATATTTCAGTATCTCATCAACTATACACACACACACACACACACACACACACACACATATATATATATATATATATATATATACCGATATTTTATAAAGTAAAAAAAAAAAAATTATTTTAACACTGAAATAAACGTTTTTTATTTTGGCGTTTAAAAAAATAAATAATATTCGCCAATAATAGTAATATTTATCCATTATAATGGGTTTTCTAATCAAAGTTTCGCGTACCGGAAAAATAGGTACACAATTATAGGTTTTACGATGCCTGAGTAACGTTTATTCGTCGAATAAATCATTATTATTTCGTATATATATATATATATATATTCACCGAATAAAGAGTTATTTGTACGAATAAATTTGTTATCAATCATAATATTGTTTATGACGTTTTAATATTACAAGGTATTATACGGTATTTAAAATGTTATTTAATCGTAATCGAACTGAGAGACGATTATATTTTATAATCGATATTGATTTATTCAGTTATTTGACGACAATCATTATTTAAATAATAATAATAATAATAATAATAATAATATATCGTTTGTACGCGAATTTCGAGAGAATCGACTGTCCTGGACGATCGAGACTTTAGTGTAAGGTTTAGAGCAGTGGTTTCCAAACCTTTTTTATTCTACGGCTCCCTTGTAAATTTTAAAAAATCTCTCCCCTTTAAATTAGAATTTAGATAACTTTTTTTTTTGTGAGCCGTACAAATAAATTTTACAAAATAACTATATATTATATAGGTTATTACGGGCGACCGTCCGGAAATTAATTTATTATTTTCAATTTTACTGATTGTAAAATGGCATAATCATAGGCGCAAATAGTGTTTGACAGAAGTATTTTTAAAAAATAACTATCTGAAATTTAAAGAAACTTTTTACTAATTCGAAATAAGTGTTATAATTTTTTTTTTTTTTTTTAATTGTCATTTTTTCAATTACTGCAATCTTTAGTCACGTCACATTTCTCGCCGGGATGCGACTTGTAAATTTTGTCCGGAAATACAATATTTCCCGAACGGAATTCGTTCGACTAAAATAAGTGGACGATTGAAAACCCGGTTGCCATATAGACTGTACTCGTATACATAAAAAGGAGGAAATTCACGATGGGCGGACCGTTGTAATAATACCCTTTCCCGTATAGTTCAGTAAAAAAAAAAAATAATAATAATAATCTCTAGCTCGTCGAATAGCGGTTTTCTGGGGTCCATCGACGAACAATGAATATCGCGGGCTAGCACTTAAAAATCGCGCCCCGTTTCGAATCGGGTTTAAGTCCGTCCCTGCAATATCTGCTCCTATACGCGCCACGCGTATATTGTGTATTTGTCCTGTATAAACGGGTGCGTATACGCGTTTACAGGGGGAAAAAATGACGCCCGAAATGGTTGGGACGCGAATAAATAGTGGAGTACTTGCAATAATAATCGTTACTCGAATCGGTAACGGATTCATAGATAGAGTGACGCAAAAGTATATATATATATATATAAAAAAAAATTGCTTTCCAAAAGACTGGAAACGTCATGTAGTGCGGAATCGTGGACGATATTTAGCTGCAGGCACGTCCCACCAGCCGACAATATATAATTTTTATAAAACAACGCGTATAGATTTGTACGTATGAATTTTAAAAAGTAGTAGGTTGAGCTGGGCAGGACACGTGTGGAGATCGGAGGAGCCAATTGGACAAGTTACGAAATGGAAGCCAAATACAAAACGGCCTAGAGGACGTCCTAGACAAAGATGGAAGGATAGAGTGGTCAAGGACTTGAGGGAGCTTGGAATAGAGAATGGGGAAGAACTGGCAAGAGACAGAGAAAGGTGGAGGCAAGTGGTTGTTGCGGCAATAAACCTTAATGGCCTGTAAACGCCTTCTGATGATGATGATAGATTTGTACAACGAGACTTTTTTAAAAATTAGTATTGTTTTTTTTTGTTTTCGCGAGAAAATCGCACGAACATAACGGCGTAGAAAATCAGTGCCCTGGCCGACGTTTCGTTTAGAAAATTTGAAGAAAAGATCGAATTTCCTCAAAAGATATGTCCGTCCGACGACGGAGAAATAATAGCCCGAACGCGTTAAATTCAGAGAGAGAGAGAGACGAATTACATTATTACGACGACGACGCGGAAGAATGCGTGGAAGAAAAAAAACGGTCGATTTTTTTTCTCCATTATTTTTTCGATTTGTTTATAATATAATTATATTATTATTATTACGAATATTATAATATGATAATAATAATAACGTGGACGACGCGATGATGACATCACTATAACGACCGTTAACGATATTCGCTATACGGACACCGGGTGAAAAAAGCGAAAACGGTTTACGTGCGCGAATTTCTCGGGATAATCTTAAATGACGCGCGGTGATCTCCAACGATTGATTTTATATAAAAAAAAAAAAAGTGTCCAGTTACGGGAAACGCGTATACAACAACTACGATACACCGCAGGCACGTAGCAAGGATTTTATTATTTTTTTATGGTGGGGCGGGGAGAAAGTGGTCTATTTAAAAAACGTAGGAAAAAAATTGAAAATTCGATATATTTCATTATAGGTATCGAATAATAGGTATATACGAACAATTATTATCTAACATTTAATCGAATACTTTATTCGAGACCAGAACATTTCGATTGGAAAATTATCGAAAAGTTTCACAGACGAGTAATATTATTTATTAACAATATCAGTGGCGTATTTAGGCCGGGGCCACCGGTGCCCAGGCCCCGGGTCCCCCAATATAGGCCCGAGTCGAAGGGCCACAAGAGGATCTTAATTATTACATTAAGAAAAAAAAAATTCTAAACATTTTTTTTTTTATATATAATATTTATATTGAAACTAATTTAATTTAAAATACCAAAGAAAAAAAATGTACAGCGGTGGCGTTTATCATTTTACAGACGTCGCTAGTTTTTCAAACGGACAGTTAGTTTTAAAATTTTTTATTTTTTGCTTTTAGAATCACTATTTAATAATTAATATTCTTATTGTAATTTAATTTTTGTGATAAAGTGGGCCTTTGTCTCTTATTGGCCCTAGGGCCACCGAGTTTCACGCTACGCCATTGAACAATATATATTATTATATTTAAAAAAAAAAAATGTAGGGTTATTAGTAATAGTGTATACGGATACACTGCACACGACGTACATAAAACAAAAAAAATGTCGAGTTTTAATGACGTCCTCGTCTTTATATATTTATAAAAAAAAAAAAAAAATTATAAAAAATTGGCCTTGTGTGGACGCGCATTGATCGAGTGAATTACATGGATAAAGATTTTAAAGAGTTTTGTTGTGTTACTATTAATATAAGAATATGAAAGCAACGACGAATCGTCGCACAAAAAGATTCTGATTCGGTGTAATATCATTTATTTTTTATCTCACTGCGTTTCCTTCCAATAAATTCTAATAAAACTACTCTGTTTTACGGAATAAAAATTTCGAAATTCATATAAATTAAATAGCTCACAATAAGAAGAAGAAAAACAAAATTTTTGTCGCGTTAAAACTTCGTAATAAAATACATGTTTTCGATGAAAATTCGAGCGAATAAAAAATGCGCAGACAAATAACGTTCGTTGTGTGAGTCAATTTGATTGTCATTTTCCAATAAAAAATTAATACACTTTGTCGTAACAATTATAGAATAATAATAAAAAAAAAAAAATGTCGACGAAGGATTTTCGAGATTTTTTTACCAGTTTTTATACGATTTAAGTAGTTCCCAACGTGTAAAAACAGCTCTAAATAGACCGAAATTATTAGGAATTTTTTTGGACATTTCTTTTTTTTTACGTAGACAAGGATAATTATTTTCGAAATTCCGCGCGGTGAGATACAATAAATGATTCTGACGAAATTAACAAAAAAAAAAAAAAATATGTTTTTCGGTCGCGTTCAAAATAAATGACAGACGTTTATTTTTATTTATTTATTTTTTTCTATCCTGTGTACAGATTTTCGACCAGAAGGAGTGCTCCGATCTCTTCGGTCACAGTCCGTTTCCGGCGACAATTCGCATCTAGTTTTGGTACTTTAGAGAGATCATTTGTCGATTTTCTCAATAGTTTTTCAACGCGACGCGATAAACTACCGAAAAATGACGAAAAACCGCTAAAAATGGGATTTCGTCAATATCGCGTGTAGTTTTTTCGCTACGATTTCGAAAATAATTATTTTATTGTCTTGAAATTTTCAACAAAATTGTATCTTTGTACTGTACAACTTTAAAAAAGAATTTTCAAAAGTCTCATTCGATTTTATTCTACTTATAGCTATTTTTAGATATTGAAGTTTTTCATTCATAAAACGGTTGATTTCGAGTTTTTTGCACACAACGCCGGACGTGCATTACTTTAATTTTGTACGAAAAAAATAGACAAAGCGTGTTACACCGAAGCTGCGCTCAGAATCGTTTTATCGAATGCAATGATTTACCACCGCTTTGAAATTTCTAATAAAAACAAAATTCTAAAACCTTTATCCGAGTAATTCACTGCTGCGATATCCACAACACCCCGCGGCTCGCTATTTTTTTTTTTTTTTATTATGATTTTCGTAATATTATACACGTATGTGCTGTACTGGTTAAAAAAAAATGCATAGCTTACGCGTCGGTTAATTATCGTCCGTTTGGTCAATATTATTTCAATATAGTATTTCGTTATACCCATCACTATAATATACATATATAAATATACACGTGTGTAGGATTGATTTGTGACCGTTTTCGTCATTTTCTCACGGGCATTCTCGGCTTACGACATTATGTATACGCATTGTGTACGTTTTCGTATATTTACATATAATACATTTTATATATATATATATATATATATATATTTATATATATATTATATATAGGCCTACACACGAGTCGTTTTCACATCGCGTGACCGAACGCGAGGCTATATAATAATATTATATACTCACGCGTGTACGAGTTATATTATAAAGAGGAAGAACGGCCTATTCGCGGTGTCTTCTTCGATAAATAATAGAGATTATTATAAAATTTTAATATACACCGCGCTTATTATAATATTTTATTATTATTTACGGATTTATACGCGCAAAGTGTGTGTGTATATATATATATATATGTATTGTATACTCCAGCACACGGACCTGCAGCGCGCCGGAGTGTTTGGCACAATTCGCTTTGTAAAAAAAAAAAACGTTTAAGATCCACTGGCCGAAATATTATATTGTAATTTACTTTATTTTTTACACTGCCGCGGGCGTTCCGCACCGAAAACAATAATCTCACGATTTCGAGTCGGAATCGATATATTCCCAATTAATGTTCTACAAATTGTATTTTACTCAAGTACCTGTATAATATATGTATAGAAATACAAATCGCGCGATATGAGAGAGAGAGTTAAAAAGTACGTATCGATTCGTATTGTAATTTGATCAGAAAACGATTCACGTAGTTATCGGTCTTTTGTCGATTTAATACATTTTTTTTTTTTGATTACGACCGTCGAATAAAAATCGCGATTATTTATTTCACCCGACTCCTTAGCTCGCTTTTGAACGAAAATATAATAATTTTTCTTTTTTTTTTAAAATAATTATTTGTTAAAAACGATTCTATACAAATCTTCTTATGAGATATACTTATGATACAAATATGTCTACGAATTTTTAACATTCGAAAAATTCACGCGCGATTTCTAATGCATTTTTCGATACTGTTGATTTTTTTTTTACTGCATTTGCGATGTACCCGTCGTTATATCATTCAAAATTCCGCTGTCGATTTGTAGGAGTAATTTAGAAAATTCTACTGCGTGTTCCCGGTTATTAGGACTCGCGTATTTTTGTAGTAAAACCGTGACGTTTAAATGCAATACGTCACCTCCCGCCCGGCTCAGACACAAAAAAACGGGCGTCGCGGGGACACTCGGGGAAGTATTTGGAACGTTTCTGTGAAAGAAAAAAAAAAAACGTAAAACGATTGAAATTCCTCGACGAAAAACCGTAACGTTTTAAATACGATACATTCCCTCTTTTGCTCAGACAAACGAAAAAAAAAATGAAAAACGCGGGGACACTCGGGAAAGTATTTGAAACGTTTCTGTGGAAAAAATAAAATCGTAAAAAAGTTCAATAGTTCTGTCTAATCAGAAACTCGGTACGTATAAAAGGCCTGTTCTTTTACGCACTCAAAAGGATATACGGTTAAAGCGTATAAGGATAAGGACGAGCGAAAATTCGTATCGCTATACGCGCGCGTGACGTGCGATTGTTGTAATTAAAACTTAACTTTTCTTTATATAGCTTTGAACGTTCAGAAAATTATTTAATCGCTTCTTCGCAATCCGTTTTCTTTTCTATGGCGACAGATCGCGTATTTATATGTTTTTATACGAGGACGACAGCTAGTGCTTGTTAGACTGCTTATCGCAGCTCATATAGCGTAAGTACCTATACGTTTTATCGAATTCGGTTTGGAAAAAAAAACTTTCGTTCGCCTGATTTACGTAAATCGTGACACGGGAACCGTCTAATCCTTAGACACGTATTATTATAGACAGGGGAATAAATCGTTTTTTTTTTTTACTCGTGAACATTTAACGACGGAAACACGAAGAAGCTATATAATGGTTTGAGTAGTGCAGTAAACGTCTGAAACGCGATTGAATAAAATTAAAGAAACAAAGCAATATTAAAAAATTAAAGAATTACTCCGCGGTCGTTGTGTAGACTCTGAGCTGTCCTGCACGTTAGCAGCCGCGCGCGTATATTTTCAGTCTGATTTCGAAAAGATCGAGTAAAAAACCATATATGAATCGATAATTGCAAAAACGTCATGAGTCAATTATTTAAGACTTTTGGATAGGAACTGTTGGAACGACACAATTCATTGATTAAAGACGTTCTCGCTCTCAACCACATTTTTCGGTTGTAATTTTATAGATAAAAAAAGTAAAACTTAAGACATTTTTACACTCAACGCATAGAAACACATTATGACTATATAGTATACGTTTTTACTAATATTTCAGTTTCATAAAATATAGAATCTCGCGTAGAATAATGTCTGTAGTTTATTTACTCGGACCGCGCAAAGCGTGACGATAATAACAGCGAAGGTACGTCGAATTTTTAAGGGAAAAAAATTTTTTTTTCTCTTGAAAACCCGTATAAGAATCAATGATTATCAAACTTATGACGACATAATTCTGTATGTAGCGAGAAAATTATTTAAAACATTTTTTTTCCTCCCCCTCCCGAATAAATAACGTATAAACAGCGGTCTCGTACCAATAAGCGTATAGCACTCGAAAGCTCGGTCAACTGCGATGATAATATTGCGGACTCGGTCCGCGGACGACCCTCGTCAGGCAAAAGTTTCGTCCGGTCAACGGGATTTGGCGAGCGGAAACGATGAGACTGCGGCGTTGTGTACGCGTATTATTTTTTTTAATGACGGCCGTACAATTAAATCTCTGACAAAAAAAAATAAATAAATAAATGCCAATATAATGGCACGACAGGGGTAGCGAAGGGATTATACGCGAGGCCCTGCAAAAGGTATGTACGCGGAAGGACCGACGCGATATTAATTCAAAAAAAAAAAAAAAGTATATACTAACGAGCGAACGTTGTTCGGACATTCGAGTGGTCGTTGTAACGTATAAAATCGAAAAATGACCTCTCTCTTGAGTACCGACTACACGCGATTTGCTACCGGAAACGAACGGTGACTGCAAAAAGATCGGAGCACTCCTGCCGGTGGAATTTTCGGGTACACGCATGAAAAGAAATCTTTTCGACGAAGATATTTGGTGCTGCAAAGAGAAACGACAAAAAAAAAAAAAAAGTGAAGAATTGCATGACCTCTGTGATGAGACTGAAATTTGCGGAACCTCAAAAAGCGCTAGAACGAGTTGGGCCACGCGTGTTTGGCGATCAGAAGGATTGATCGGACGAATAAACGGAACACTGAGAGACCCGGAGACGGGCAATGACGGGGAAAGTCACTGGGCGTCAGGAACGCAGAAGGAGCTGCAAGAGACGGGGAAGAACGGAGAAAATATGTTGTTGCGGCAATGGGCCCGGAAGGCTTGTAATACATGTATAAAAAAAAAAAGAACCACACGGCTTTGTAAGACCAAATAGATTACTCGGTCCGCTGAGAATCGCGGAAAATGTCTTTTTTTTTTGTCTTTTCTGCCCCCGTACCGTTTTACAGGGGAACGTTATGGGATTTCGACGAGTGTATAACGGCGACACGCGGGATAACGACGACGACGACGACGATGATTAGCATAATTTGAATTGTTCCCGCGCGTCTTCGGTACCTACATAATAATAATAATATTATTATTATTATATACGTATATATATAATAGGTGGTACATATGGTTAACCGAAATTCCCGAGAGACGAGATGTGTGGGTTTTTTGTTGGTCCAGCAGCAGCAGCAGCAGCAGCAGCAGCATGAGCATCAGCATCGCCGGTGTGTGGTACTCGATAATTTCTACTATCCGCTCGTATTGTATTTATTATTGTCGTGCGGCTGTAATGTCCACACACGCACGCCATTGTGTCCGTTTCGTCGTCCTCTGATCGTGATCGCGCGCGTCAAGGACTCGTCGTGAGACCGCGGTCTCGGCACTGCAGATGACGACGACAACGACAACGATGACGGCCACCGATTAAGACGCGTTTCGAATTCGTATGGAAGAAAAAAAAAATATTGAAAAAAAGAAACCTCCGATAGTTATATAGTTACGACAAGGATATTCTAAAAGAACGCGTCAGCACCGCCGTTTTCCAAACGTTATTATTATTAGTTTATAATAATACGGTGTCGAGTTTTTTTTTAAACGAAATACAAAAAAAAAAAAAAACGGTTTTGACGTTTTTTTAATAATACCACGACGACGACGACGACGACGACGATTAAAGACGCGATGACCGTGAAAATCTATATTTCCCGTCCACTCTAATGCTTACAATATATATACTGTCGTCAACCGAGAAATGATGAGAAATCGATGCGAAACGCGCGCGTCATACCCGAACGATACAACGACGACGCGTATATTTTAAATGAAATCTGTTGACGAAATTGCCGATTTTTTTTCACTCCCCCGCGACACTGTAATTCGATTTTTGAGAAATTTTCTAAAATTCGGTAGTACGGTGCAGTGCGATACAGTTGTTTACCACCAGTAACCACGAAAACCGCCGTCACTCGTTCAAACTTCAACAGTTATTGGAACGATCGATCTCATCACGCGATACTCTAAACCGTGCAGTATAATTTATAGACTGCAGTACCCGAATATATGTATATATTTATATATGTTATATATAAAAGTCGAAACCGGGCAAACCTAGTTGTGTCCAGGAACATTTGGGCAAAACTCTATTATAGCCTCTATTATACATTTGAGAATATTTCACAGTAAAAATGTCGATTTTAATATTTAAACGTAAATAACGATAAAATTGTGTTGTCTATTATTTATTTGTTTAATCGATAATGCGTACAAATATTATAATTTTAGTTTAAAAATCAAAAAGAATTATTTATATTTTAAAACGGTACAATAAAACACAGTTATGTGATGTACGATGAGAAGGCGCACAGTAATCAATTATAATATATTTGTACAATAGTGTTTATTTTATTGTACCGTTATAAAATATGTATATAATTCATTTTAATTTTTAACTGTCGTTATAATATTATTTTATTTTTATCGATAATATTTGTACGCGGTTTCGTCATTATTGATTAAAAACAAATAAATAATAATGTAAATGCGTTCGACTACGAAATCAAAACGGAATAAAACTCAAAGCCCTCTTAAGTCCTCTTCTAATTGAGTAAGTATACACATAAGTAGTCAAGTCAGGTATTCCAATTATCGGGGAAAACTTCGACGATGTTACATGTATTTTTATATATTATGTACAATATCAAAAATTTGAAAATAACTGTTATCACCACGTATAATTTCCAAAGATAATAAATATAATAATTTCATTGGAACATACACCGTGCGAGAAAGAGAACCATTCTAACGGTGACTGCTCTCTACTTTGAAACGGACCGCTACCCCACGCGCATTCGATATAGGAGATCCACACGTTTCTTATATCTACGCGTTCTATATCCGAGATAAATACGAGAGAAAAAAAACGCCCGTGCATTTCCGCAATGATTTATAACGAGTGTATACGCTGCAGATTTCCATATCGCCGTATACGTTATTATCGTATACACCAGTGTGTGTGTGTGTGTGTGTGTGTGTGTGTGTTGGTGTATAGAGATAAAGGGGTCGTGCGAACGCGGTTCTCTGCATCAGCCAGGCGGCGGACGGCCGATGACGTGCGCAAAACGAGAGAGTATATAGATATTGGTGTACCGCGGATGCTGCGTATACAGATGGAGCTGCTGCTGCTGCTGCTGCCGAAGAGCGTATATTATATAATATTATAATATCATAACGGGCGGAGGCCAGCTAAAACTGGAACAAAATGGACGGGGCGCGAACGATCCCGTCGGTGGCGGAGGTGTGCGAGGCCCCCCGGTATTGACCTGTCAACGCGGGCATCGCCGGACGGAATTAATGCCCCGAACCCTTTTCGCACACGCGCTCGTATTGAATTGCAGACGGCGGCGATGGGCCGTCGGGTGTGTGCGCACAATATTATACGCGTATAACGGCAGACGCAGGGTACGCGCGCATTATATAATAATAATCCCTTCGGTTTGTGCGCGGCACGCCGGAAGAGAGTGGTCCATCATCTGCGTATACCGTCCATACGCAGCGAACTGCAGACCGCGAGGGCGACCCTGCGCCGCGTTAACGTATTACGACGAATAATAACGCCGCCCGCCCTCGTTTCGTCTCGCCCGCGCATTTATAATAATTTTACTTAACCGCCGGTCCACTGCCAGTGTCCCTTTCGGTACACACAACAAGTCCGGCTCGGCGTGCTGTTGGAGCGCGACTCAGGGACGGCGGGGGTACCGTTACGGTTGACGGCCAATGGCGTATAGCCAGGGATTTCGTATCGACGTTCGGGGGACGTATCGACGTTCGATCCCCCGAAAAATCCTCAAAAAAAAAAACACGCTCGTACTTGTCGTTCGAAATTTTCGGAATTTCGTTTGTTCGATCGCGCACGCGAAAGAGGAAAATTTAATACCTAACGAATTTCGGTTCTATATAAAAACGACATTTAAAAATGTCAGTAGACCGAAAATATTGTTATTTTCAAAAGTTTCTTTCGACGCCACCCCCCCCTTTCCGGAAAGAAAAATCCTGTCTACGACACTGAATTTAACGTGTTATAATGTTATAGTGCTCGGAAGTCGATGCATTTTGCATTTTTTTTTTTTTTTTGCAACTTCTTAGACGACGCTTTCTTCGTTGAAAATGTGTTTCAATAGCATGCGATTAACTATAATTTTTATTTTGCATTTTTTTTTTTTTTTGCACTTTTTAAGTCATTTTTTTTTGTCATTATTAAGTCATTTTTCCACATTTTTAATCGTTTTTTACTCGTTTCTCACTAGTTTAAAGAAAAAATAACGAGTTTATTGAAAACCCACTATTGAATTAGATTATTCGTCGAGTAACATGCGTACCTCGTTATTGCACTATCACTAATTTACAATCGCTTCACTTCTTATCGTTTCGAAAATTCTAAACGGTGCGAAGGAGCCTTGTGAAAGAATGTTTTCCTGATGACCTCAGTGCTGAAGACTTGGCTCGTTTTAAATTCGATCCAATCACTTTGGTCGACGTAGAGAGGAGTTTTTCAAAATGTATAAATATTTATTGTCCGACAATCGTCGTTCGTTTAATTTCGAGAACATCAAATATGCTCTAATAGTACGACGCAATAATTTTGAATAATTCGTAAGGTTTTACAATAGGTATTTTATAAATTTAAAAAAGAAAAAAATTTATTTTTATTAATTTTAAAATATATAAAAACAATTATTTGTAATTTTTTAAGGTCATTTATTTACGGTCATTTTTATGTCATATTTGCATTTTTTTTTATGTCATTTTTTTAACTGTTTTGAGGTCATCGACTTCCGAGCCGTAGTCGTATAATAATTCGTAAGGATATCGATAATCGCACTATCATATATTTTTATCTATTTTTCATTAAAATTATTGTATTTTTGTGGTATAGTTAATATGTTTAAAGATATTATAAAAAAAAAAAATATAATGTCCCTTAAATCCAAGACGGCGGACACTTGCGGACCTCGGAGGGATGGCGACTTTTTTTTTTTGGTTAATCAGGGCCCCAAGACGAAACTTTCTGCCGAGTTTCAAAACTTTAGTATTTTTTGCAAGGCCAAACCCCCCCACCCACCACTGACTGGACAATTTGTACATTTTTACAAAACAATTTCAACCGAAAAACTACGACTACATATATGTAATTACATCTATAACGGCACTAGTTAAACAAATACGTCGCCCTCGTCGCCGCCGATCGGAAATTTAAAAAGAACACCCGTTCGTGCGCGTGTATTACAGGGCGAATACAGCATATTTTAGATTCTGAGCGGAGCGAGAGATCTATAGTCGTTTTACAATGATGTTTATTTTTTATTTTTTCTATCCTGTGTACAGATTTTCGACCAGAAGGAGTGCTCCGATCTCTTCGGTCACAGTCCGTTTCCGGCAGCAATTCGCATTTAGTTTTGGTACTTTAGAGAGATCATTTTTCGATTTTCTCGATAGTTTTTGAACGCGACGCGATAAACTACCGAAAAATTACGAAAAACCGTTAAAAATGGGATTTCTACAATATCGCACATGCAATTTTCTCGCTGTGATTTCGAAAATAATCTTTCTATTTTGAAATCCTGAAATTTTCAACAAAATTGTATCTTTGTACTGTACGACTATAAAAAAATTTTTTTCAAAAACTCTCATTCGATTTTAGGCTATTTATAGCTATTTTTAGAATTTGTGATTTTTCATTTGTAAAACAATTAGTTTTGAGTTTTTCGACTTGACACAATATTATATCGCTTAAATTTTGTACGAGAAAAAAAAGAAATTAGACAAAGCGTATTACACCGAAGCTCAGAATCGTTTTATCGAACGCAATGGTATATATTTTATCGTCGCTTTCAAATTTATTATAATAAAAACAAAACGCTAAAATCTTTATCCGAGTAATTCACTTATAAGCGATATCCACAACACCTCGCGCGCGGATCACTACCTTTTTATTTATTTATTTATTTCTGTTATTATCGATTATTTTCCCAAGACGTATTATATTCTAGTGGTAAACGTGTGTGGTTCGTGGTAACGAGTGGTCGGTCGGTTCGTGACCGCGCGATTGGTTTTTTTTTTTTAGCGAATATCCAACGCGGAGAGAAGCGGCGGCGGACGAGACAAAGAAGAGACGGGAGTGAACGGAGGAAGAAAAAAAAAAAAAAAAAAGAACGGGGGGTGTAACGTCATATTTTGGCGGCGATGGAAATACGCGCGGCGCGGTGGATGACGGCTACGGCGGCCGCCGCCACCGCCGCCGCCGCCCAGAGATAATGATCTCCTCGGCCGGTGTAATATACGTACACACACACACACACACGAGACCGCGGGCCAAAGAAATATATTACATTATTTATACAAAATTGGTTGCAGGTGTTTCGTCATTTTTATTATTACTATACACACACGCCGCATTTTTTCCTTCTCTCTCTCTCTCTCTCTCTACACTCCGTTCCCCGCCCACTTCTCTTCTCTGCACTACTCTTACGACGTGTACCGCCGCTGCCGATGCCCGGCAGTTATAAAAATACGGACGACGCGATAGAAGGCAATCGGCGGCGGTCCCAGTGACAGACACCCTGTAATCAGCCCCGAGATGACAGTCACGTACCTTTTTTTTTTTTCTACCTCTCTCTCTCTCACTATCTCATCTCCATAATAACACTGGGCCACTATATATCCTCTCGCCGATCGATGTCCTCGCACACACACACACTAATAATAATAATAATAATAATAATATACGTTTGCGGTACACCGCGGCTAGTGCGCTTCGGGTCGTCATCATCGTCGTCGTCGTCGTTTTTGTGTCGTACAACCGGTACCTACTCCGAAAGACGCAGACCACGGCGGTAATATAGCGTATAACCGCCCACAGGCCTACCGCGTATACCTCTCTAATCATAAAAACGTAGTAATGTGCCCGCGGGGGCCACTCGAAATTGTTACTGTCATTGGCATATACCCACGTACACGTACACACACGCGCAACGTCATAATGTCAATTTCGTATATACTATACGGCGAGATCGCTGCGTCTCGTTCGCCGTACCGCGCCCAGCCACAATAATGGCCCGGCCGACTCGTTATTTGCCGAAGGTAAATCGAAAAAAAACCTATATCTATAATAATAATACGGACGAGAATCGAAACGCTTCAATATTATTGCGTATGACATATTTATCGGGTGCCGAACGCGTCATAATAACGCGCAACAAGGTCGTCGAGTGTGGCGCGGCGATAGTGTTTGGCTGTGAAATACTATATATATACTGTGACTATACAGTGACGGCGCGAAGGACGAGCGCGTGTGGTGTGTGTCGCAGCGGATTTCGTCGGTTTGCAAAATATATAAATCGAATACGAATATTCTGCAGCCGTGTATATACGTGAACGCGAGCGCACGGCATATGGACGACGGTGTGGAGAATATCGTGCGCGAAAATTTTAGAAAGGAAACGCGCGGCGATGAGTGGGAAGGGGGGGGAAAGAAAAACGTTTAAATAAAAGCGGTCGTGGTGGGACTGCCGGGAGAAGCTATAATATGTACGCGTCTAAAGCAGCGGTTACCAACCGCTGGTATACGCGTACCACCAGTAGCGTGCCCAGGAATTTTCAATGTGGGGGGGGGGATGTTATAATTAAATAGTAATAATACATTTTAATAAATTGTCATGGTAATACCAAAAACTCAAATGTTTATGCTCCTTAGCATGCAAGAGCATGCGGCTCTTTGGAGTATGCATCAATTTAAGATTTATTACTCTGTTCTTAACGCCTACCAATTCCCGATGAAATTGTTTAGTATTATAGACGTTATTATTGTGCTACGGCGTGTTTTTTTATCGGTGCGGCTCTTTGAAAATCACGATTTTGCAATTTTTCAAAAAAATGGCCCATTTATACTAAAGGGTTCCGGATCCCTGCCCTAGGGCGACAATATTTGACGCCCACCCCCAAAAAAAAATAAATTTACAACTAACGTAATATCTAGTTACATAATATTATATATTTTAATAGTAACTTATGCTCGTCCTCGAAATCATCATATAGATACAAGGGAAATTAATATCTAAAACAAAACAACAAAAATTTTTTCTTTTTGTCATTCGTTTTTATGACGCCCCCTATATTCATAACATTTTGGACGTCCTAGGACCTAGGGCACTCGCCCCATTTGCCCCCTCCTCCCTTGGGACGGCTATGCCACTAGTGGTTATTATACGCGGAAAGCTCGAAGGTGGTGCGCGAAAGGTATATTTTTTTTTCGATATAATTTTCGTTGAATTAACATACATAATAATAATAGAGACAACGAATCGTTCGTTGATATGATTATAGAGTGACGGCTCATAATGAAAAACGCGCATTTAATGCGACCAGGTACTGGAACCGAAATGGAACCGAACCGAAAAGAATCGGTTCAAAACCGAAACCCTTTGATAATGTTGGAACCGAAACATAACCGTAATCCTAATTTTTTTTCAAGACCGGAACCGATATTTGGAAATACAGGTTTTTATATTATATCGCTAATATATTTTATCACAAGAGATTACGTAAAAGTCCAATAAATTTCTAATAAACTTCCCGAAAAAATACAAAAACGTATAAACTTTAAATGATTAGTCGGGCTACTTGTACTGCAGGGTATACTTGTATGCCGAAGGTGAAAAAATACACTGAACAAAAAATTGGTACGTTAAAAAAAAATTACTAAATCCGTAATAATATAATAACTCCACATTATATTATCGTCATTTCGATATTTTGAAGTACATGGTTAGTACCGGTATTAACCGGAACCGGAACCGAAATTTTATTTTTTTCAAGAACCGAACCGAAACCAGAACCGATAAAACCATTTGGTTTGCGGTAACGCAGTTTTTTTTTCCTTCTTAAAATGTAATTATTTGAATATTTTTTAATAATAATAATAATAATAAAAAATAGAATTACGATAAAAAAAATTTAAAAAAAAATTATAATTTTGAGATTTTATTTTAAAATTCGACTTTATATTTTTTCTCGTAGAACAGTGTTTTCCAAAGGGCGTACCGCGACGATTTGAACTTTTTTTTTGGAAAGTATTACGTTAAAAAATATTATATATTTGGAAAGTAGATAATATTTATCCGAAGACTCGTAATAATACTAATAACAATGTGCCGCGATGGAAAAACGTTCGGGAACTACTGTTATTATACGTAGAATAACCCGTCGTTATTTTAGATAATAATTAAATAGGAGGGACTATATTATAGACACGAGCACGGGCGATTTTTTTTTTTTTTGAAGTAAGTCATAAACTAAAAAGGTACCCGGTGTAGTGTCCTTATAGTTATAGTGCCAACCAGCTGTATACGAATTCTTTAAAATATGCTCTAAAACATCGGTTCTTGACCTGTGGTCCGCGGCCACCTGGGGGTCCGCAATACTCATGTCGGGGGTCCGCGGCAGCCTTAACACCTAACATAAGTGAATATGTGACACGAGTGCATTATTACAATATTTTTGGATTGTTATTTTTATTTTTTTTCATATAAAATAATAAAATATATCTTATATTGTAAGAGATAAACCTATCTTATCTTTATTACACCGATGACAATGTGAAATTCGATACGCGTTCAATGATGTTAAAGTTTAAAATGAAAAATTACTAAGTTTAATAAAAATAAATATAAATGTGTATATTTTGTTATGTCTATACTTGTGTAATTTGTAATATAAAATGGTTATTATAATTTTCGTTATGATAACATGAGATGTTTTGTAAAAAAAAAAAAAAGGTATTCGACAAAAAATTGGTAGGGGGTCCGCGATTTCTAAAAATCTTTCATCGGGGGGTCCGTGGTTCTACAAAAGGTTAAGAAGAACCGCTGCTCCAAAACGAGTAGACGCCGCCGAGCTAATAGCTAATAGCTAGTCGCGGAGAAATCCCGGACGTTTTCGATTTTCTTTTTTTTTTGCGGTATTTTAATAGAACAATAATTTTTTTTCGGTTATCTTGTAATTCGACTGCGCGCGCGGATATTTCACGTATTCGGTTCGTGTCACACACACACGTCACTATTTACTGATTTCCACAAAACCGTCGGGAATCACAATAATTACTACGAGTAGGTACCCGGTGCTAGGCACGACGACGGCGTCGCCGCGACGCTGTGTTGTAATTGAAATTGATCGAGTCGATCGGGCGCGACGCCTGTCACGGACCATTAAAAACGAGCGCGTACGGGGGGCGTATGTATTATAAAATAAAGTACGGCGAGGGAACAACGACGAGGAGGACACTGTACGCGAGTCAATGGGGTATTATAATATTATAAAAAAAAAACTGCGCGCGCGTGTGCGTTGTATAAAGTAGTGTTACAGCAGTGTAGTAAATGGTCGTCTGGATGTCGAATATATATACATACGCGAGTATATTATTATACGGGTGAAAAGCGCCGGCGACGTTCGTTATTAATATTGAAAAAAAAAAGAAAAAAAAAACCGAGTCTGCTAGCACTCCAGACATTGACGCGTAAACGTCGCGTGAGCGGTAAAAACGGAACGGAATTATTGCGATTGGGATTTGTGAATACCGGTGTATTTGTCCAAAGTAATTTCGATAATAAACATTATTATCAGTTGTCGCACGACAACGGCTCACACATTATAAATTGCGCGTAAATTAATAATTAATATTGTTATTAGTTGTCGCGCGACAACGGATTATACACATTTCCGTCCAGTTTCCCGAGATTTACCCTCATACCGCCGTAATAGACGTTTAGGTTAAAAATTTAACTGCGCCTCCCCAGGACACGTGTACAGTAATTATTCAAATTGTTTTTCGCGAACACGGCGCGCACGCGAGTAGGTGCGTTACCCCATGGCATCCCAATATTGGAATTCAAAAAAAACTCTATTTTACCATTAGTTGTACCATAATTTGTACCACCAATTTCAGAATTTGTACCGTAAAATTTCCCGGTGAAAAATCGATTTTTCCGCTGGGGTGCCAGCGAAACGTTTCCCCAGCACCACTTTTTTTTTACCTATTATAGTATTTTTTACACGTATATGTCTTGTACCATATCTCATTTATTTTTTACACGTGACAAAAAGTCACCTACAGCTTAGTCCTCGTCTCCTCGTACCTATAGACGTGTCTATATATATATATATATATATATATATATATATATATGCGTTGCCATCGCCGTTCCAATGTAACTGGCAACGACGGTATAGAAGTGGGGGACCTGGTCGAGTGGTGAGTATGACGTCATATTATGGTAACGCTGTCGGTGTCGTACAAATTTATCGAATGACCCTAGACATATACACGTCAAAAAAAAAAAAAAAAAAAATTTCTAAAAGGTAAAAAAAGTGGCGCTGGGGAAACGTTTCCCTGGCACGCCAGCGGAAAAATCGATTTTTTCTCCCGGGAATTTTTACGGTACAAATTCTGAAATCGATGGTACAAATTGTGGTACAATTATAATGGTAAAATAATTTTTTTTTTTTTAATTCCAATATCGGGGTGCCAGGTACTGGCCAGCACCTCGCTGCGAGTAATATTCTATTTTCCGTATATATATATATATATCGGAGGAGAACGACGATTTAAAAACGCCGAGGCCGCGGCTATATAGCGAAATGGATATTATGTAAAGTACGTAACACAGAGAACGGGTAATATATTATCGCGTACGTCTCGTACGCGTCGTACAGGAGACCGACGTCGGACGGATAACTCGGCGCGGTGCGAGTGAACTGGACGGACGACGGTAGAGGGGAAGCTGTCAATATCGGCCGGCAGATCGATGGGCAGATTGCCGTTTACGCCGTCGTATATAAATATAAATATTATACGGAGCGCGCATCGGTCTATCTTCACTTCAAATGCAAATCACAAAATCCGACGTCGCGGTTGATGGATGGGCAGAGCGGCGGCGGCGGTCTATGAGCAAACCGCCCGGCGAGTGGAGGAGAGCCGCGCGGTATAGTTGTTACCCGGCAGCGGCAGCGGCGCTGACGATGACGACGGTTCCTCTCTAATAGGTCCACATTTCAAGGAGTCCTCTCCTCCACGTACATAATATTACAATATACTGATTATTATTTCTCTCTCTCTCTCTCTCTCTCTCTCTGTGTGTGTTTCTGTCTTTCGATATTTCGAGACCGGGGAGATTATTATTAGAAAAAAATACGCGCGATTTACCACGTACCTACGCGGTCGTAAAACGAAACGTGCAAATACCGTGTTCTTGTCTACGGCACTAACCGACAGAAATCGTGTTATGAGTGTATGTACGACCAAGGCGGATTTATAATGTGTAAACACTCCACAATATAAACGCCGCGGAAAAAAAGTGATTGAAATATTATTACACCGCTTACGTTTTCTGCTAGGAGCGCTTGCTACCGCGGACGAGGACCAAAAATCGAAATCCTGCGTGTACGTCTATATACGAAAATAGGAGTGCATACGTTGAATATTATAAATTAAAACTCGTTTTCCAACACTATTATTACTATACGGGCATCCGTTCTATATTATAATACTATATCAAAATGAAAATCGTTCAAAAAAAGTCAAAAGTCGTAAACATGTATGGTATATTATGGTACACTTTGTACTATACCTAGTAAAATTGTTGTCGGCAACGGTTGGCAGCTGTTTTTTTAAAAATTAAAATCTTTATCACTCTTCGAACTCTTATCGTTTTTCGGTAAACTGCCGTCCACCGCGATACTACGAGCACGTCTTTTCGCGTGTCACGTTATCTCAAAAGTGAATTATATAAAAGCATGGCTAAATATCTATAGGTATGCCAACAGATTTGTGATACGCAGACATGATTTTTTCTTCTACGACAGTGCCACCACTTCCATAGAAGAAAAAACCTTTATCATATTATTTGTTAATGTTGTGCGTGGTTAAATATCTACATAAATGACAAAATAATAATCCAGGTGCAAGTTCCATGGAAAAAAAAAATACGATATTATTGTTTTTTCCATGGATGCGCGGACCGAGTTGCAATTTGGACAATCTGTTGTCATAGCTAGATATTTAGCCACGAATAAAAGCACGATGGATATCGTGGAAAAAATTTAATTTCATCGTATCCTCCATGACTTTTTTTTATGTCTCGTAGAACGCAAGTGGCGGCCTCATTTCCGGGGCCATATTTCGATTGTTACACGCGTTCCACGTACTGAGGAGTTCAATGATTTTTCGCCGCGATATACACGCGGCAGCCGCTACAACCGTCGCCATAACGCGCAACTAGACCTCAAATATTGGGGGTGCTGAAATTGTGTAACGTCCACTAACCCATTGTAATGTATACGTTAATCCATGCCTGATTTACTCTTGATTATTATAAAACCTTTTAATCAAAAATTGCTTTGGGGTGCTAATTTTGAACTCGGGGATGTTATAGCACACCCAAGCACCCCCCTAGTTACGCTACTGACCGTCGTTACAACGCGTGTAAACGTATAGGCAAGCAGAAAAACGTTTTAAAAATTAAAAAAGTAAATAAAAAAAAAAACCACGACGATAATCGATTGCGCGTAAACGCTATACTTACGGTGCATATGGTGGGAGGCATGGCCATCTGCGGGGGATCCGAAGACGTCCGGGATGGTCGGACGGGCGGCATCGGTGGTGGCTGTGGCACGATCGGCGGCATGCTGGCCGCTCCGGCCATCTCGGGCCGCAGAAACCACGACGCTACTGAAGCCCACTGGAAAAACAAACGAAAAACGCGTCGGTCAGTGAGTTGTATTTTTTTTTCCCCCGGGAAATCTTAAAAACGGGCGCGATTTTTTTCCACGCACGTTTCTGTTTTTTTTTTTTAGAGCCTTATATATCATAATATTAGGGTTAGGATTTATATATTTTTTTTTGCAACTTTTTGTTCGAAATTTCCACGAATTACGTCACGATGAAGCAAATGGTATAAGGCGGGGTTATTTTATTTCGCGTATTTTAAATGAAATGCGTATTATCGCGCGTGTTTCAACAATGAACACTTAAAACGCGTATTTTACATATTATATTTTAGCCGCGATGGTTTGGTAAAAAGAAAATGATAAAAATATTATCGGAAAACAATACACTATGGGAAAATTGTAAAATTTAAAAACGCGAAAATTACTTCGTGCGATGTCGAACGTATATAGCTTCAGCGAGTATAAAAACGTACCGAGATCTAATAGAAGTACTTTTATTTTTACAAAAAATTTTAAACACCACATCGTTGTTTCATCATCGAATAAAATTAATAGTTTATAATAATAATATTTTAATAATATTAAAAAAAAATTTTTTTTTTTTTTGTTCCATATTTTTTCACATTTCTTGTTGCATATTTTTAATAAATCGAACGCACGTTATTTTACCAATTTTTATATTGCATACAAAAACCTAGCCCTAATCATAACAACTCGCCGCAGCGCACCTGCAGCTGGTATATTATATTTTTATATAAAATAATAATAATAATAATAATAATAATAATAATAATAATAATAATAATAATAATAATAATAATAATAATAATAATAATAATCGCGCGTGTGTATCTATATAAAATTTTTTTCGACAACCGTATCGCGGATAAATACGTATAAAAAAAAAAAAAAAGCAGTCTCTTGACACACGCGGAGCGCCCGGTGGCGTACATGCATACGTACACTACACGCGCGCGCGCAGCTATAACAAATTTCCGGTTGTTAAAACGACTTTATCCGAGAAACCGTCGGTTAATTAGCGCAACGAGCGCGTGAAGGACACGGTTATGTCGCTGTATACGGCTTGTCGTTATAATAATATTATTATAGTGCACGTATACTGATTTCTAACTATCTACTCGGGCCAAGATCATCGACAATATTATTTTAATAATCGCTATACTACTCTACAAATACGCGTTTTCATTTTTTTTTTTTTAATTACAACGAGAAAATTTAATGAGAAATTTGACATATATAACGTCGCCGCCACACATCGCCGTACAATTCAGATGTTCCCGTTAAATTTTTTTCCGACAAAATAAACGGATAAAAAAAAAATGGGCGAATATAAAATAATTTTTTTTTTCAAATTTCTTTCGAAAATCATAAAAGTCAATTATAAATTGTTATTTTTTTCGACGATGTTTTGCACTGTGTATATGCGTATAGGAAAAAAATAAACGTCCCGAAGACGGACCAAAATTAAAACCGTCGTTTACACGTATTTTTATTTTTTTCTTCGCGTATTGCTCGAGAGCGTACGAACAGTATACTCGTGGATTTTTTTTTTTTTTTAAATAAAACCTTGAGAGTGTATACGGACGCCTGTAAATCTGTTAACAGGAAAAACGCGTCAAATTATTATTACCATTATTATTCGCGTAAAATTACAACAGTGCATACACACTGCAGTAGTTTAGAATAAAATCTTTATAAAAACGGTGAAATGCTTTAGCCTTTTCACGACAACGAACCAGCTACACGCTCAGACTACAAACGTTCTACGTTCGACTATATAGTTATATTATTTGATCGAAAAATTATATCGTCTGGCGGCGGTAACGAACAAAAAAAAAAAACGTCTTGGAACGTTTTTCTGTTCGTTTTATTCAATCGAGACACTTAACCATAAAATTATTGTATCCCGACAATGTTACAATAATTATTTTATTATTTTACCGTATAGTTTTATACGCTGTGTTTACACGGCGGATTAGCGCCGCGGGACGACGTGATATTGTAATAATGGCAGTACGGGAGAATAAGTCTGTACATAAATCAGTGGCGTATTTAGGATTTTGCTGCCCTGGGTACACGTTTTTTTCTATGCCCTCTTTCTCTCACCGGTTTTTTGTAGTGGCAATTTTTCTTACCCATAAAAAAATACTTACAATACACGTGCAGCATACGGTAATACCTAGTATCATGCGGTATAAAAATCTACCGAGTGCCCTAGAGTGTTGAATATCGTATGTACTCTCAGTAGTATATACCCACGATAACAAAATAATCAAAGAAAATTGTGAAATTCATTAATTTATTTTCTTATCTATTTACGAAATAGTGAACGAAATGTCAACAAATGAAAAAAAAAAAACTAGTGAAATATTATCTATATATATATATATATAAAATGGAGCCAAAAATGTACAACAATTCATCAATTGAGAACGGCTGGGCCGATTTGGCTCAAATTTTTTTTAATTGTTCGTAATTGCCAGGAAAAGGTTTTTACGAAAAATAAATTTTGGAAAAACCCTTTTTTTAAAAATTTTTTGGCAAAACAACGTTTGCCGGGTCAGCTAGTATATAATATAAATATTTAAGAGAAGAAAAACGAACATCATTGAATTAATATTTTTCGTCGAGCTTTTGATCTTGCAAAATCTTCAATTATTCCATCACAGTTTAACGGTTGCGTTGTCAACTGAGATTTTTATTATTCTTTTTTTTTTTACAACTGCTTAAATCATTATAAATCTGTTAAAAAAAAAAATGCTCCCATTTAAATTTGCCTCCCCCAAAAAAGTGCTGCCCGGGGCAATCGCCCTCCTTGCCCCACCCCCACCCCTCTAACTGTACATAATATATAATAACACGTATATATATATATTCGACGAGGGACAGCGAGTAAAATGTCGCGTGTCCGAGCCGCGTTAAAGGTCGAAATCGCCGTTATAACGAAATAATGACAGCGATAAAAACGGAGAGAAAAGAAAAAAATAACCGAGGGACATGTGCACCTATACGGGGCGGACACGCGAAAAAAATAAATAAATAAAGACGGCAATAACGCGCCGCGTCGTCGTGTCTCGTGCGGCGGAATGAGTCTTTGCCGGCCGGTCCCGCCCGCCACCGTCCGCGGTTAAAGGAAGAGCGTGTCTTTAAATGTCAAACGCCGTTGTACGTAGCGGAGCGGAGGTAAAAAAAAAGCCGAGGGGAAAACGGAGAAAAGCGTATTGTAAGCCGTTCGCGTGACTCGACGAACACACCGCGTATAAAAATTATATAAAATATATCATATAGAAACCGCTCCGCCGCCGTAAACGCTTCGCGTGCCCGGCAGGAAGGCGGAGGAGCCGTCCGCATTTGTCTACGGGTCCGAGACGTATTTCGACGAGAAATAAAATAACCGGAGTGTTAAAAAAATTATTAATTTTTTTTTTCGATACGTATGGCTGCGGGGTTTTGCGCTGTTGACTCGTGCGCGACACCGCGAGGACGTTACCGTGACGCTGCAGTGGCGCCGAATACCAGAGCCGTACCGAGCTAGTTTTTATCCCGACGCAGAATACTATAGCAATGCGCCTGTTGGTCGGAGGGGTAGGGGCCGCAGGCCCGTACCGGCTGCTCTTATAGGGCGGTTGCTGAATCCTATAAGGGCGCCTAAAAAAAATTTTTTTTTTTCGTTTTAGAGGTCTAAATATTACCGATTAAGAATCTTAATTGGTTTAGAGCGACAAACCAAACACCGACAAACCGCATGAAAACAAAATTGGCAATGACGACACCATAGGCGTGTCTACGGGGGAGGCAGGGTGGGCACCGGCCTCCCCAGTGACTTAATTCTTGGCCTCTTGGCTTATAATCTACCATGGTTGAAACTATAAATATTAAATATTTATAAAAAATAACTAAGTAGCACATTAGTTGATTGGCCTTATTTATTAGTTTTAATAGCGTAGGAAACCAAGTTTAAGATCAAAATAATCTTTAATTTTGCGGGGTGAAAAAATTCCAGGTGCTATACAATTGCCATTCAACAAAAAAAAAAGTCACAAATATAGGTATAGAATATAGATCGCTGTAGTAAGTAAAAAATTTAAATTTTATAACTGGCCTCCCCAGCCATGGAGGTCTGGACACGCCTATGGACGACACCAAAATGTCTATGCGACTATATAAACGGTGTACCTATATTATATACATATGAAAAAAAATTTTTTTTAATAATATTATATCGTTGAATTTTATCCAGTTGTAATTGGAAAATTATCCAAGTCAATATTTCTCCGAAATCTATTTAATAGACGTAATTTCTTTAAATTTAATGGGCGCATTGTGCCTCGTAATTTTAAAGGGCGCATCGTACATCTGACCGGTTGCCCGGTGGGCCAGTACCTACGGGCCTGGTAGGGGGGATTTGACACTCGCGACTTTTAATATTTTTCATATGAAATTCGGAAAAATCTGAAAATCTGTAACTGGGTTCCGAGCAAAACAATATAGATATAACATTTCTAACCACAAGTATATACGTATAATAATTCTCAATATAAGTACACGATTCGACCGGCAAAAAAAAAGGATAACAATACGGTATCCTTACGCGTCTGATCATAAAATTGAGAAAATCGAGAAAATCCAACAAAACTTTTTACGTCTCCTTTCGTTTAAATGGTCCGTACCTAGAGAACCACGCGTTCTTCGTACACCCCGCTTTTAACGTTTCTGTCACTCGGAACTCTTGAGCAACGTCGTTTACGATTAGATAAACTAGATGTACTTGGCGCATAAGCTACTCGCAGGTAATACCGACCGTCCTATTTTCGCAAGTCGTTTCTCTTTCCACGCCCCTACTCGTAACACCCGGTCTAAAAACACATTTTATTTAAACACAGAATTAACTAATTATGCAAACAACACCCCCCCCCCACACCATTTAATAGGATTACGAAAACTATAAATGAATTAAATAAACTGATTTGTTCATATCACCAAAAAACTTCAACTCGTTTGAAAATTATATTATACTTGTCAATACATAACTATAATATTGCGTATCAATTTCACTATATATATATATATTTTTTTTTTCTTGTAAATTACTATTATATTACTACGAACGATTGTCACTATTATGTAATTGCGGGCTTGGCCCGTTTAAAACTTAAACAAATACTAAGTAAAATTATTAAAATAGTAATATCTATGTGCATTATGCAATATATAGGCAGCACTTGGGGATGATTCCAGGGGGGTCGAACAATTAATTGACTTTTATAACCCAATTCTCCCAAAATAAACTTAAAATAACCAAAATAACTTTTGTTGACCACTGTGACCAGTGACCACCACCACCGGGTTTATTTATCTGCAGTACTTACTACTTAACTGATATCCTCTAATCAGTGACCGGCGTTGTATAGATAGTGCTAGTAAACCATGTTTTCTAGACGAATTAATTTTGATAACAATTATTATCGTTTTATCAATATTCGATTATTCAATAAACACGAGTATAATTCTAATATTCTTTTTAATCGGCTTCAAATTGAATTTGAAATTCCAAAAACTATTTTCTTGTTTTACATCAGAAATTAAAATTACAGAGGGAATATCATTGATCATTTTAAATTAAATTCAACTTTTCGGCGTTCATTACAAAAAGATTGAAATAACAGGTTTTTTCGTTAACTTTTTTTTGGGGGGAGGGCAAATGTATACTTTTGCCCCCTGGTATTTTGTCCCCTTTTGTCGGCTGGCTTTATTAGCCTGCACCAAGTGCCGCCTATGATGCGGTACACAGAATTTGTTCACTTTCAGTTTCATAAACCGATGTCGTTATCGGCACCAGACCCAAAAACCTCCGATAATAATATATACGCGCGCCTTCTACGTTGTTCGTTTTGTTAATTTATCGTTTTAAAAAAATCCCTCCCCCCCGAAATCGATCCGTATTATTGGCTACCGTTCAATAAATATATATAAAAAAAAAAAAACGAACGTTTACAACACTATATACCGAAGATTTCGTACCGCGTATATAATATATTAATCCCTGCCGCCGCCGGAGGAGCCGCGTCGCGTTTTTCAACGAGGTCCCGCGGTTTTCCGTCGTCTATTTATATAATATAATCCCGGAGGATCGGTGAACATTGCGGTTTTTACGACAACCATAAAAGTTTGCGGCTGCCACGGGCCACATGGCCGGCGGGTGGTTCAAATCTATATACGATTATTATTATTATTATTATTACTAGAAACGAGCGCACGTACCCGTACGCGATATAGTATTATTATTATTATTATTATTATTATTATTATTATTATTATGTACACGCGGAATGGCTCGGCGCTTGTATATCGAGAATAATCGACGACTATACGACGAACGACGACGACGAGGTCATCCATCCGTGAGCGAGCGCGCCCGCGTGTGTGCGCGCTCGTTGTTATCAAAAGGGCAGTGCGTGTGTGTGGCGCGCGCGCGAGAGAGAGTTCATCTGGCTAAAAGCTTCTTCTTCCGTCCGCCCGCCCGACCTGACCGCCGCGCGTCTCGTCTGCTGACGTACGACGACAGCCGGCCCCGGGACGGGAAAAAGGCGAAAAAAAAAAAAAATAATAATAACCGTTCGGAATTAACGAGCGAGAAAAATAACGACAACCGCTGCTGCTGCTGCTGCTTGTGCGCGTGTCGATTTATGACGACCTGCAGTGGCGTAGATATACGTTTTTTTCCCCCTATATGGGGGGTTCGAAAAATAACTTTCCAAAAATATTTTATTAAATTCGCGTTTTATTAATGGAAACAACAATCCCCCTGCGAAAAATTCATTATAAAACGTCGGACCGTGTCCCGTTTGTCGCGTTGGCCGGGGGACAGGGCCGGTGTTAGCGATTTTCGACACGCAGGCAAATCTAAAAATCGTTTGATATTGTATTATATAATAATTTTTTTTTGTATTCGATTCAAAACGTGGCCTGAGCCTACTTCGCCTACGCCTTAAACCGGCCCTGGCCGGGGGCCACCAGTAACTGGCGGACCTGCACGGTCTCCAGATGACGCGGACCGCGAACGCCTGTTTTTACGCACCCTTATCTGGACGGAGTGGTTTTTACATTTTTATAAAAATCTCGGTTAACAGACCATCGTCTTGACGAGCCAATGCGAATCGGTTGCACCGACTTCACGCCGAGAACGTTAAGGGAGCTTGTAAGAATTTAAAAAAAATGTAATTTTTCACATTAAAAACGAAATGTTTTCTGGTATAATCGTTTTTTTCTCTCTCAAAATCAATACAAATACGATTTAAAAAAAAAAAATTAAAGTCATTATAAACCGTTCGCGGGACCGCGGAAAGTTTGGCGAGTTTCAAAACCCGACCGCCATAAAAAAAAATTAGTCGGTGACGACCCCGGTCGAGCAGTGTCCTGCGCAGTGGCGTCGTGAAACTAACGAACAAACTAACTAAAATGACTCGACCAGCCAATTTTAGTTTTACGACTGTTACGGAGCCACGAGACTCTCGACACTTCTGATGAGACGCTTCGGCAAAGAATAAAACACGCTTTTGCGTGGTGGCTATCATTATAGTTTATTCGTACGCCATTCACGTGTTTATTTTACATTAAACGTTTCGCATAACGTGGCGGTTGACTGTCGCGTAAGTATATAGTTTCCGACACGGAGAATTCGCCTATATACGTATATATAAGACGACAGGATTTCATAATGAAATTTACATTTGGATTTTGTACAAATGAATTCTCGTTGCGATCACGCCGAACGCCGAAATAACGTGTTGCGACGAGTGAGGGGCGTCCGCTTTTCCGCCGACTCGCATGGTCGCGGATTTCGTCTGCTTTTTCGGTTTCCTGCAGCGGGACGCTTGGTGCTATGCCCACGCACGGTTTTTTTTACCCCGTCGAAGTTACGTGCGTTTTTTTTTCTAGTTATATAGTGGACGGTTAAAAAAAAAACACCGAACGAGTCGCATATTATTATTAAAATGCGCGCGGTTAGGAATCATTTGTCTTCTTCTTCTTCTTCCTTAGTTTCGGCCTTTAAGACCATACTGATAACGCTAAACTATGCCACCTATCCCTGTCCTCAGCTGCTTCTCTCCATTTGGTACCGGGCTCCATCCTTTTAAACTTCTCTTTTCACACCATCTTCCCATCTCAGCTTAGGTCTACCTAGCGGTCTCTTTCCTATAGGGTCTTCTTCGATCACTTGTTTGACTAAAGTACCCTGTTTGCGCCACGCATGGCCTGCCCAACTTAGTTTTCGTTTGGCAATCTCTCTAACTAATACACTCGGCCTCTGAAAAAGTTTTCTCCATTCATTAGTCTGGCTATCGAGGACCGGGCCGAAAATTTTCCGTAGAACTTTTCTTTCGAATATCATTAGTCTCGATTCGGAGATCATTTGTATCGTATTTCAATAATATCACGTCTCGCGCGCGGGCGCACCGGAGAGAAACTCTTGTGGCTCGCGACATAATTCAAACGCGTTCGGTCTCGATTTATACATTTTTTTTTTTGATAGTTTTAATTTCGTTTTTAATTGAAAAATACATTGCATACAGTGTGTGTGTGTGTGTAAACCCTTTTTTATGACGACTACGACGACGATCGTCTCGTAAATATTATATTTATCGCGCTCGTGTCCCACGGTATAAATAATAATAATAATAATTTATTGACGCCCCGGAGTCAAAACACGCGTACATCTCCCGACCGCGGTATATAAAACGAAAAATAAACGCGCGCTCTCTCTCTCCCTCTCTCTCGTGCAAATGACTACAGAAGAAATAATACGTAACAACAACAGCAACAAAAACAACAACAACAACAACAATAATAATAATAATAATAATATTAATTAACTCTTCGCCGAGTGACAAACGGCGCCGCTGCCGTGTATTCCGTTGGCGTTTTACTCGAATTCCATTAGAAAACATATTATATTTATTGGTTTAGCCCTCTCACCACCACCGCCGCCCGGTGCCTGCGAGACGAGAAACCGTTTTTGAAATCAAAGTAATTATAAATATAGTTTTCAGAGGCGATGGAGTGTGTGCGGTGGGCGCGTTTATACCCGCGCGTAAAACGTATTATGAAAAAAAAAAAAGGTCTTAAATTCAGAGAAGAAACGTGAAAGTAGTTATTATATTATTATTATATTTTGTAATACACCGCGCGAGGAGGAGTGGTAAGCCGTTTCGAAATACCTGTATACATACGCGTCCGCGTATTGTTCGTGTAAATCCATTTTCAATCGTTTCGGTGTGTCCTCCGAAAGATTTCGATTAATTTCAATCAATACGCGTGTGCGTGTGTTTTTTTTTTTTTAACGGAAACGTATTTTGTAATTGACCCGACAACAAATTTTTAAGGTTTTTATTTGCTACATTTTTTTTTTTTTTAGTTTTTAATGTTCGACTTTCTGTTTATCACGGGTTCGGAGCAAAAAAATATAATCGGACAATTTTCAGTAGCCAATTTCGGCGTAATACGAAGGTTTTTTTTTTATTCTTATTCGCAGATGACCGATAATATTATCGGTGCGAATTGTAACGACCGCGGCTACTTAATATTCATTAATTGTACGCGAAAAAAAAATGTTAACGTTTACCGGTCACTAGAACAACCATAGAACTCCGCGGAAGTTCCCGAAACACGAGAATCGGACGACTCATTGGCCACGAATTACGTGAGAAATATATAAAATTGTTGCATATATTTGTTTTTAATTGTTTTTATCATCTTATCGAATAAACGTATTTTGTCAACGAAAAAAAAACGAGTTATCTGGATAGTTGACTGTTTAATGTTTATAGTTAAACGAATTCAATTGTGTCATCCTCAACGAGCGCTAATAAATTATTTATTATTCTTTGGTTAATTATTAAACGAAAAAATGATGTTGTGTTGCGAATTCGCGTGATGTACAAACAGTATACTTCATATGTAATTTTTATTTTATTTTTTGTGTGCATTATAGGGAGAGGGACAACAATTAGAGGGCAACGGAATTCTAAATACACCTCTGGCATTACGCGGTTGTCATTGGTACGTACCGCGCGGTAAACCTATATTTTTATGACAATATTTTATACACGGTGCCACTTATCGAGCGATAATCCGCTATAGCGTAGCGGTGCTAAGACGAGTATATCGAGTTTCGGGGGGTTTTTTTTTTCTTTATTTCTCCTATCGAATACGTTCGAAACGAGAAAAAAAGGTAACGCGAGTGTTGCGGGCGTCGCTTAAGCGAATTACTACTCGCTACTATAATATTAAACTTATTACATTTTTTTTTTTGTTTGAGCCAATAATTTATTGTTATTGTTAATAACTGATATGGCATTTTCATTGGCTAGTACCAAATCATGAATTGTGCATCCTGACAAGGGCGCACTGCGATAGATGCTCATCAGACTGACTTTCACCGCATTCACATGTGTCCGATCCTTCTCGGTATTCCCACTTCACCCCGTTTGTTTTTGTTTTAACTACTCCTGTTCTTAACCCGTTTTGTGTTTTCCACATAATATTGGATTGGTAGATCGCCTCCGAGCGGTAAGCGTTCAGCAAGTGGGACACGTATATCAGCTCGTAGCTCGTAGTTGGTCTGCAGGGGGGTCTTGGGTCGCGTTTGAATTGGCGATAAAACTTCTTAGTGATTTAAGTCTACTGAATAATCGTGCACAGGGCGCCTTTGGTCCACGATCTGTTTTGGGAAACGCGTTTAAATCATTCGATTTATACACCCCGTGTTGTTTCTAGTGTTTCGCATTTTATTCTCTCGGAATCGCGCGACGTTATTGATTTGACGTTCATAGTGAGGAGCTGACATTAATTTTTTAATCAAAAAAAGTATTTGACGAATATAAGAAAGACAAAAAAACAAAATATTTACGGGACGGGGTGGGGGGGGGGGGTGGAAGAAGAATATTTATCGAATAAAATACAAAAACGTATCGATAAAAGATTTTTTTTTGATATGTTCGGACTGAATTTCGCGCGGTCCACCATTGCATAAATCTCTGTCGAATATTTATGTACATATATATATATTTTTTAATTTCGTATTTCAGTTGACGAACCCGTGACGACGACGTGCACTCGCGTGTAATATACGAGTACGTATAAAAAAAAGCATGCGTATAATTATTATACGACGCGATTGGCGGCGTAGAAAACGAGTTTGAAATAATTACATTTGGACGACGGGCCGCCGTGAGATGGCTGGGAAAAAAATAAATGTATAAAAATCAAATTATTACACGTAACAATAATATTCGCGTCTCGCCTAATGATAATAATATGCATAATATACGTAAGCCAATGTCCGTCGCTGTTTTTTATTTTATATTGTCTTTGCGTATGGACGCGCCGTGTTTTAATCTATTATTAAGATCTGTATGTCCGGCATAGTAATAGTGACTAGTAGTAGTAGTAGTAGTAGTAGTAGTAGTATAAAGCTGCTGCTGCTAATGGCCGACCATATATAATATTCTATAAGGTCAACCGTACCCCGCGGACGAGTCTCCTACTTTTTTAAGTCGTCTTGTCATATCTCCTCCGTGCGGCTATTACATATTATCATCACCGTCATCATCATTATTATTATTATTATTTTTTTATTATTACTATTATTATTATTATTATTATTATTATTATTTTCAATACTCGTTATTATACGCTCTCAGCCAGCGCGTACACGTTCGATCAGTGACAACCGGTTCCCCCCTCTATATACTACGCGTATACAGGATACCTCTCGCATCTCGCAGCCTCGCGACAGCTATGTAATAATAATAATATAAACGCGTACCACCTATAATAATATTATTATGTTTATATTCGACGTAACTAAAATTACATTTAATGTTTGCCGCCGCAGTACAATACAAATAATATGTTATGGCGTATATATATATATATATATATATATGTAATAATTATTATTATTGTTTTTTTTTTTTTACGGACGTAATAAAATTTTATGTACTTATTTATTATATTATACGTGCGTACGTACCACGACACGATTCGGTGCAGGGGCGCGCGAAGAATTTTTTTTTTTAACAGCCTACGCGCGTATAACTCTATACAGATTTGTCCGACCAAACGCCCACCCGTCCCGCGCGGTGTGTATTGGAAGCTGAGGCTATTTTTCCATACTCGATCTCAGCTTTTATCAAGAATTTTTCTCCTAAACACACGCCTTTTACACGAACGATATACATTATAAAATATAACGCGTTCGGGGCTATCGGCACATATATATATATATAATAAATCGTTGAGAAGTAAACTCTACAAAAATATACGACGAAACCCGAAATTATAGATTATCGAGCGTTTTTTTTTTCTCTCGACTAAATATTACCTATTTGTTGTGCTATATCACCGTGCTCGTATATCGCGTATTTAAATGTGTTTTAGTCTCGTTAACATTTTTTATTTTTATTTGCGAGCATTATAAATACAGGAAAAAAAAAAACTAATCGCTCTTATTCTTATATGGGTTTTGTTCTGTTCCGGACATATTCGATTGCGGTGTAACATCATATAGGCGTAATTTGGGGGGGGGGAGTATTAGAACCCCTTTTTTTAAATTAGCACCCCTTAAATTTTCCGCAATAGCCAAAACCAATACAGGGCTAAACACGTCCATGGAAGCGGATATCTGTTGTTCCCATTGCACGTAACGATTGAGCATCCATTTTTTGTATAAGTTGAACATTCTACATATATACACATACATATATTTTATGTGCGAAAAGTTGATATTAAAAAGTAATGTACGTTTTAGGTATAGTTTTCACAATTCCTATCGGCTCTCTGCAACGTGTGAGCGTACTTTCTCGGCCTTGCGGAAAATAAAAACTTGGCTCAGGGCGTCAACGGGGCAAGAAACACTCGTTGCAGATTTGCCAGTATTATGCATTGAAAAAGAAATCGCAGACTTAATAAATATAAATACGGTTATAGACAAGTTTGCTGAAAAAAAAAGTAGACGGACGCAACTTGTATAAAACACAATGTTATTATACGCAGTGTATAATGTATTTGTAGTTATTTACTATATAATTATTATAGTGTTTTTTTAATACGGTTGGTTTGATATTCAACAATATTGGATACTTTCTTATAGAGTTGGATGTTTTACGAATAATTAATGTAAAAACACGATTGTCTGATGCATTCAATATAGTTATATACTGACTGCATTATATATACTTTTTTTCTCGTATATTGTAAGTAATCGATAAAAAAATCATATATTATGTAACAATTGTCGTCCGTATAGTGAAGATAATTTTCTGGTTAATGTAAATTATAGCCTATAATTTTCTTGAAATAAAAAAAAAGAAGAAGATCAGTCGATTTTAAATCTGTCGAGAGCTCATGCAGCCCTTAATTTTTTATCGAAATTACGCCACTGTGTAATACATATTGTTATTATAACGTTTTCCCTTCGGGAACGGTTTTCGGGTCCTTTTCGGTATTTATTTTTTAAAAAAAAACTCGATACAATTCGATATACGTTTGATACGTACACTTATTGATATTATCGGTAGGGCAAAAAAATGACTTCTACACGAGTTGTATATAAAATACGTTGTAAATATCAAAAGTCTCGATACGAGTGTGTATAATATATTATATAATTAATTTTTACACGAATTGTGCGTGTATATAAATTCGAGGTTTATTATAAAAAAAAAAACCGTATTCGAAACGTACGCGGCCGCGGTGCTGCAGACACGATGACGACGATGAGCATACAATAATAACGATAATAATATATTCGGGGGAAAGTGACAGGCCGCGGATTTCGGAGAGGGGCGAACGATCCGCGTTACCTAGGAAACTAATTAACGGATCTCTCAACCCTATCGCGTTTTACTTTACTCTTCATGAATATTTATTAACGAGACTTTTGGTATATACATATATATATATACGCGGACGAGAGAAGACGACGACGGAAGTCTCAATTATTATTATTATTATTATTATTACGTCGACAGTGCGTAAAAGTGAGCTGGCTGCTGTTGCTTTTGCCGGTCTCTTCGTCGCCAGTCGCTCTCGTCTCGTTATTACGTATATAATATTGTAATATGCACGCGGGAACGCGCGAAATCGATACTTTGCCGAAGCATCGTCCCTGCTTCCCGTACCGCTCGTCCTGTAAAACGCTGCTGTATCTTAAACACACGCGTATACGCTACTGCTGCGGTATAATATAAATACACGCGGATACACTACGGGTGTATAATACGACGGTGAGTAAAAACGAAAAAAAAAAAAAAATTTATAACGAACGGCGAGGTGCTGCGGGAGAGAGACGCGGTATATACAAACAATAATAAACGGTCGAAAAAAATAGGGGGCGTCTCGTTTATACGACCACGCTCGTATACGAGTAATATCGCTCTCGTCGGTGTAGGAAAAAAAAAATAAAAAAAAATTCTGCACCCTTTCCACCGGCAGCAGCAGCAGCAGCAGCAGCTGCGCGTACCGTTCGCAGCGTTCTCGTGCGTACGTTGCAGTCGTGTACACGCGTCAGCCATGCGTAAAAAATTCGTCGAAATGCTAATATCGGAAAACGCTGCGGCCGAGGGAGAGCCCCGGCCGGGGAACAAAAAGATCATAACGCCCAGACCGCGGCCCTTTTAACCCCTTTTTTTTTTCTTTTTCCTCCTCGTTCGTTCTACAAAACCGACAGAGAGTAGAAAAAAAAAATGAGAAATGAGAGGCTGTACCCCGACGATTCTAATTGGCCCCGCGCGCGACGATGTACGCGACATTATTGCTTCCTCCCCCTCCCCCTCCCTCCCCACGGGCGATCAACGGGGTATATTGTGGAACGAAAACCCCTTTCGGAAAAGGTTTTTTGTGTGTGTGTGTGTGTGTGTGTGTGTGGGGGGATTATAAAACGCAATAAACTCGCGTTTTAATTAAATCGTTGGCCGCGCGTGCGTTATTGAATATATATATATGCCGGCACACAAATACACACTTTATTATTATTAAACTTGTTAAAACACAATGTATAACGTGATTTTCGTATTATTATTATTATTATATAAATCCACCGCTTCTGCCACGGCGCTAACACGACGTGTAATACATATACGCGCACGCGTATAGGTTGTTAGTGCATATACGTCGCCGTCCGGTTATAATCCGCGGACGATCGAACAATGTATTTGTACAATTATACGCGAGTATCTTATATTAAAAAAAAAATAATAATAATAATAATAATAATGATAAAATAAATATTAACGAAAAAAAAAAACGGATCTCCGCCGGTGCACGTGCGAGTGTATTTCGCGTGTAATGCGTATTCGCAGTAAACGAATTGAAAAGCGGACGACGACGACGACGACGACGTTAATATTTTCATTACGTTTCGGCAAAATCTCTTGATAAAACGATAGAAAAATACAAAAACGAGAGAATACGTCATAGTATTATTATCAGAGGACATTAGAGAAGCGAAACTCTGATCGATTTTTGGAGAATTTAACTAGATGTATAAGCCGAAAAACTCTAAACGGAAATTGACCATGAACACAGAACCGGAGAATTGATTACGGAAATATAGAAACGGAGATGTGACGGTATAGGCTCTCTGTGATTGGTCGGCCTGTTAACGATCTGTTTAATATGCTGTTTATATTGTCATTTTTTCGCGCTCTGTTTTTATATGATATTATGATAACAATGAAAATGTTATCAAATATTCTAACCACTGATGTTGTATGTTTTGAACAAACTAAAATTTCAACGTCGTAGACACGGTTGGCCGTAAACTGTAGAGTTCCGTAGGCCTGTTATTGCTTTATATACGCACTCTGCACTGGTTACTTGAATTAGGGAACGCGTCGAAAATAGAATAAAAATCCAATCATTTTTTGACGCGTAAACGTCTGTTACGGCGCGGTATATCTCGGGAAATGGGACGGAAACGTGTAAGCTGTTGTCACGACGACTAATAATAATGTTTAATTATCGAATCTACTCGGAATAAAGACACCAACGTTCACCGAATCCCAATCACAATATTCCGTTCCATTTTTACCGCTCGCGGCGACGACGTTTACACATCAACGTCTCGAGCATAGGCGTGTCTACGGGGGAGGCAGGGTGGGCACCGGCCTCCCCAGTGACATAATTCTTGGCCTCTTGGCTTATAATCTACCGCGGTTGAAACATATAAAAATATTTATAAAAAATAACTGAGTAGCGCATTAGTTGATTGGCCTTATTTATTAGTTATAATAGCATATAGGAAACCAATTTTAAGATCAAGATAATCTTTAATTTTGCGGGGTGAAAAAATTCCAGGTGCTATATAATTGCCATACAAAAAAAAAAAAAAAAAGTCACAAATATAGATATAGAATATAGATCGCTGTAGTAAGTAAAAAATTTAAATTTTATAACTGGCCTCCCCAGCCACGGAGGTCTGAACACGCCTATGGTCTCGAGTACTAGCAGACTCGTTTTTTTTTCCGAACACCGTTACGCCGAGTATTTCGAATATCGAAATTCGATTCGTATATTATAATATAGTAATAAGAGGTGGCGTTTTTTTTTTCTACCGGCAACGGAGTGCACCGGGACGACGGCTATAGTGAATTATAATAATAATAATATAAAAACCAACGAAAATAATACCGCCGCGTCGCGCAGCGGGTATTTTCTACCGCGACGTGTAAACACGAGTATTGTGTGGCCGAGCTATATTTTCATTTTCATTTTTCTAAACGGTCATCATAAGTACATTAAAAAAAAAAAGGATCCGTCGTTTATATTATATATCGCAGCGTCCACTCTGCGGTGGTGCAGTAAATCGCGTGCGTGCGCTTTGTTATTATTATACGAGCATATATAAACGCGTGTAATATACAAGGTAAATTGTAGGTGTTTAAGTGTAAATATAAGCACGGTATTCGGGGGAGAGGGGAGAAACGGCCTAAACAACATAACGCTCGTCTATATAATTTAATGGCGGGAACAGAGAGAAAAAAAAATCAAAAAAAAAAATCCGAAATTAAATCGTTGTGTGCGCGCGCGCGCGCCAGACGAGAGAATTTCTCCTCCGAGCCCTAATCTCCGTGTCTGCGCGTTCACGCATCGGCCCGGCGCGTATTACGTCTCATCGGCGGTGTTTATTACGCGTTTTTATACGCTACACCGGTATATTATAATATAAAAAAACGATATGGCGAAAGGAAAATAATCATGGGCGTGTCCAGGCCTCCGTGGCTGGGGAGGCCAGTGATAAAATTTAAATTTTTTACTTACTATACAGCGATCTATATTCTATATCTATATTTGTGACTTTTTTTGTTGTACGGCAATTATATAGAACCCGGAATTTTTCACCCCACAAAATTAAAGATTATCTTGATCTTAAAATTGGTTTCCTATATGCTATTATAACTAATAAATAAGGCCGATCAACTAATGTGATGCTACTTAGTTATTTTTTATAAATATTTTATAGTTTCAACCGCGGTAGATTATAAGCCACGAGGCCAAGAATTAAGTCACCGGGGAGGCCGGTGCCCACCCTGCCTCCTCCGTAGACACGCCTATGAAAATAATATTTGAAATCGCGCGTTCAGTACTATAATAACAATATTTTAACGAAGGTACCCAGCGAGCGAGCCGCCGAGCGGGGTGTTGTGGATATCGCTCGAGCGAATAAAATACTTGAAAACCTACAAATTTACTATATTATAAACAGCCCAAAATTTAAAAAAAAAAAACGAAATTCTTTTGAAAAACTCGTCTCGTTAATATACAGTCCGGAGTAAAATATTTAGTGCAAATCTGTGTCCATTATACGTGGTTTCGAAATCCCGAAGAAATATAACGACAATCGATTTCGACGAAATCGCGTTCTCGCGTCATTTTTCCGTAGTTTTTCTGACGTTCAAAAAAAAAAAATGTGTTGAGAAAATCGAAAAACCACCACTTTCAAGTACCGACTACTACAGACGCGATTCGCTACCGGAAACAAATCGTGACTGAATGTATACGTGTAAACCAGGCACGTACACAAAATAAAATTTCGGGGGGGGTTTACAAAATATAGCGATACAAATCGTACAGCGACATATAATAAAACGATTTCTTCCTCCTTACTCATTATTTTTTAATGTGACAAGAAATTATTTCGGGGGTTTGAACCCCCCCCTCCTCCCTGTATACGTGCCTGGTGTAAACATAAAAATAACAATGCGTATATTGCGTGCGAGTAATAATTAAAATCGAAACGGCCGCAAATTTTTGTTTATTTTTCGATTTTATTTTCGCCTAAAATCTTCTATTACATCGCGTGGTAATTTTATTTTTTTTTTCCGACGAAAATTTAAACGGAAAAATACATTTTTTATTTTTATTTTTCCTTATCCGTAACACTGTAAAATAATTACAAAAGTGTGGGAACGGAGGGGGACACTGGGCTGCGCGGACCACTCAGCCCCCTTAAATCCGCTCTGCGGCCGTATACACAATGTGAGAAGGGGGGGAGTATACACATATTAAAAAAATAAAAATAAATAAATAAACGGCGTCTCTTGCGTTTAACGCGCGCATTGATTTCGATTAGTGGGAGGTGGCGAAATTACACGGTTTGTTGGCTCCGCGTGCGTGTCTCTACCGACGTCGTATATACGCTGCACATACCCGCCGTACTCGGTATAATAGGTGAACCTAAAAATTAATACTAATTCTTCGGCCGTCGTCGTCGTTTTTACAACCGGCAACACACGACACTGCGCGGCGGCGGCGGCGGCGGCGGCGGCGGCGGCCCCGGGGACCTTGGCCGGAAAATAATAATAATAATAATGAAATACCGCGCGCGCCCGAGATAATTTCAAGAGAGTTTACGACTGGTGGGTGGGTGCCGGGTGGGGGGATGGGAGGCAAAAAAAAAAACCATTTACGGACGCGCGCGTACCCCTCGACAGAGAGACCAGACGACTCCTCCTCTTACCTCTTGTGTGTGTGTGTGTGTGTAATTATAGCGACGATGATGGGAGAAACGTTTAATTTGTAGGAAAAAAAAAACGTGACACAGAGGACGGGCGACCGGTTTTTCGTGTGTGTGTGTGTGTGTTGTTCGTCGTGTCTCCCTCCTCCCCCCCCCCGTTTGTACCCTACTGCAGACGATATAGTGTAAAAAAAAAAAAAATTATACGTATTCTCTCTGGTCGCACTGCCGCACTGCGTTTTGGAAATTTCCCTTCGTCCCACCGCGAATAACACAACGCTATTTAACGGTGGGACGCGGACGCCGGAACGCGTTCGTCGTGACTCGACTGCGTCGTCAACGCGTACGCGTTACAGACGCGTTGTCCGTGCAGACGCGCCGCGTCGTCGTCGTCGTGCGATGTCGTGACCGGCGCCCATTATACGCGCGCTGTTGGGTGCGCGTACCGTCGCGGCCGTCACTGTGTACGGACGGCGGGCCCGAACGCAAGAGCCGGCCGGCCGGCCGACGATCGTCATCAACGCGGTATTTTTTATACGGAACGCCGGACACGCGCCGGGGACAGTCCGTTAATATTATATATACAGGCCCGTACCGGCCGCTCTTATTGGCCCGTTTGCTGAATCCTATAAGGGCGCCTAAAAACTATTTTTTTTTTTTTGTTCATTTTAGAGGTCTAAATCAACGTTTCCCAAATGGTGGGTCGCGATCCACTACCGGGCCACGAAAATATAATACCGGGTCGCACAATTAATAAACTTCTCGTATCATTTTATCATTTTGTTTGATAATTTGAACTTTTTAGCAAAAATAAATTCATCAATACGAATAACTATTATTTACAAGAAAAATAATAATTATTATTGAGATTATCGACTAGACTTCATGAAAAACCCGTATGACATTCAAATGTGTTTTATTTTGCATTTTTTTTTTTTTTGTTTACAAAACGATAAATGTAAAATATTATAGTGGGTCGCGAAGGGAAAAAAACATTAATTACCGGGCCAGCTCAAACAAGAGTTTGGGAAACGCTGGTCTAAATATTACCGGTTAAGAATCTTAATTGGTTTAGACTTTAGATCGACAAACCAAACACCAACACATCCGCATGAAAACAAAATGGCAAACGTCCACACCAAAATGCCTATGCGACTATAAACGGTGTTGAAAAAAACATTTTTTAATAATATTAAACTTTATCCAGTATTGTAATTGGGAAATTATCGAAGTCAATATATGTTTCTCCGAAATCTATTTAACAGACGTGATTTCTTTAAATCGAATGGGCGCATTGTGCCTCGTAATTTTAAAGGGCGCATCGTACATCTGCCCGGTTGCCCGGTGGGCCAGTACGGGCCTGAATATATATACAGTATAATACGACGAATTTCATCCCCCAAAAAGTCTTTTTCCGGTAACGATTTACCGTATACGCTTTTACCTACGACCGTTATGTACACACATTTATATATATTTCACTATAACTGCCCCCGTGCACTTTGTTGCCCGTAAAAAATGCCACATCGTTCGAATTTCGTTCAATTATTATCGTTAATTCAATACATTTCCTATTTTTGATTCCCGCCATTTTTTTAGCTCATCTCTCTCTCTCTCTCTCTCTCAAAACGTCCATCCGTCGTGTATGGGCTGCAGTTGAAACAGGCTGATGTCACTGACATCAACGACAGTCGGTTTAGCTTTGGTAAAGTCTTGTAACGTTCTTCTTAAACTATATAGTGTATGCAGACGGTAAACGCGCAAAATTGACTGCCTCACTGTCTCGTGCGTGTCAGCCCGAGTCTATTAACACTACACTTGGTCGACCTGCGGGCGGCGTTGTCTTTTTAGCATCGCCGGAGCAGTTTCGCGAAAACATTCGAACACAGCGCGCGAAACGATCCGCGTTGTGTCGCAATGACGACGATTGCCTGAATTGTCAAATTCAATTGAACACTGAAAAAAATGTCTCTATATACACTGCGAATGCACGGCGGGCCTCGGACTCAAACAAGAATGCCTACTGAAACGGCAATATATACATCGGCCATAGGCGCATTTTCCTACTCCTCCACTCATTGAATAATGTACAGCTGATCCGAATCCGTTCGGGTTTTTAAAATTTTTTTTTGGCGCACCCCGTATAAGAGAGGAGCCCGAAATAAGTTCGATCGCCTTAAACACGAGTGTGTTGCAGGAATAAGAATTTCGAAAATTTTGCGCGAAATAAAAATGACATAGTTTTTTTTATTGGAATTTAACAGTAAAAAAAAAAAAAAAAAATCTTTGGGGGTTGTTTACTGCGCAAAAAATACAGTTTCCCGCCTCTGTATTCAGCTATTCCCCGTTCGGTAAATCGTATATAAAAACTGAAAACGTATAAAAGGTGCGTACAAATCGATTTGTATTATATACACGCGGTTAACCGTGATAACCGAATAATAATAATAATTTACCACGTTTTATTATTTGATAAGTGACGGATGACGACAGACATTTATATACAGCCAATAGAAGATATTACACATAAACGGTACAATTGTAACACGCTGTTAAAATACCGCGATAACATATATATATATATATATTTTATTTATTTATTTATTTTTTTTAACGGGTGTTGTGGATGTCTTGTTGTAAATTACTTAGATTTTAGAGTTTTGATATTATATTATATATATAAATTCGAAAGCGACGATGAACCGTTGCATTCGCGTGGATAAAAAACGATTCTGAGCGGAACTTCGGAGTATTATTCATTAAAACTATCTAATATTTGTATATATTTGTAGTGTTTAATTTAATCTAGTATTACGTAGAAATATAGAAAAATCGATAATATAGAAAACAATTTTTTTTTTGTTAGACGCTTTTGAGAAAATCGAAAGATCGCTTCTATATAAAATACCAATTAGGGGATAAAATTTGTCATCCGAAAAATGATTAAGCGTGTAACGATCTTTCTGGTAGAATGTTTGATTACAGACACGAAAAAAAAACAACAACATCGCATCGTAATACGTTCCACACTCCGCTCAGAATCTGATATTAATTATTATCTAATCGCACATCGAATAATAACTTTGTCGATCTTTCGATCGGTCTGTAAAAGTCACCGGGCTTAAAAATCGAACACGCGACTCTTTGCAGCAATATAACCGCCGTGTAATTTACCGAGCATTTAAAACCATATATACACCTACTCAACGCCCAATTTTATTTAGCGCATGAACTGTGTGCAGTGTTCAGCTGTAAATCGCCAATTATCGTTTACACAACCACGCACCCCCTAACTATTATAAAAGAAAATTTCATCTATTTTTTATCGGTTCAACAACGTCGATTACCAAAAAAAAAAATATTCGCGAAAAAGCCAATCCAGTAAAACCGCTCTCGGCCCGTCATATTATATAGTGTTCCTCGAGTCTTATATTGAGACTATATGTACAGAATTTGTACGTAATTGGTAAGAGAAAAAAAAGTCCTATTTTTTTTTTTTTTTATAAACGTCCGTTATTTGTGTTTGAAAAATTAGTGTTTTTTTTTTTAACCGAATCGAAAACGGTGTAATTATTTTTCCACTGGGTGTTTGAACCCCTTGAAATTTCTCCCTTACCTACACGCTGCTGCACACCTGCGGTATAATGTGTATAATATACAGTAATAGCCGGTTTGTGTGGCAATAAATTACATATAATATGTATACGCGCAATAGGGTGTGTGTATTTGTGAATCCGCATCGTGTAATACGTTCGTACAGCGTATTAAAAAAGTCTAAAATTCTCTCTATATAATTATTAATAGACACGCGTGTCTAAATCAGTGCCGTATGGAAGGAAATTTATTTACTGAGAGAGACTACATAATAATATATTATGCCCTCGTATATACCTATATCATTTCTATTATGACGACATTTTTCCATGCAGCGTCAAAAACATTAACAATCCGAGTGTGCCGTGTAATTACTATATATTTTTATTTACTTTTGTCCAATATACTTGCAACGTTTTTTTATTCGATATAATTATCGATACGCGTCAGCAATGTATAATATATAATATATATCCGATACAATTATATAACGTTAGATATTAATTTTCGTGGCGAACGTGTATTCAAATTTTTTGAAAAACCTCGTCATAATACATATAGTTAATCGGCAAACACGAGGAAATCCACGGGGTTTATTCAATGCAACAAAAAAACTACGCTATATTTTAATTATAGAAACGTTAACATATTCGAAAAAAAAAAGAATTTGGTATATTTTTAGCCGATTTTTGTAAACAATCATATAAACCAAACAATCTACTACGAACATTGTACGTATAGTTTTGTTACATCGCTTGTACGTGGGTAGGCGTTTGATCGAACGGGTACAAATATATTTTTCACTTTTTTTTTTTATCGATATTTTCACAATGTTAACTATTATTTCACGCGCAGTATACGAAAAAAATTGTTTTGGTTTGTTTTCATTAAAAAAAAAACGAGAGCTAAAAATTCGTGCGCCGATAAACGTAAACAACAATATGAAATTGTTTGCGCTGTACTGAATCCCGGCAGGCGTTAACTGATTTTATTAGGACTCGGCAGAAATACGCGGTATGCAAAATTTTTTTTTTAACAATTTCATATGCTCCGGCTGCGGTTTTCGTATACAATAATTTACGCGATATAAAGTGTATTATTGCAGTAGTTATACAAATTTGAACGTGAAATGGTCCAAGCTGACGAATAACAAACGATTTAAGTCGGGTCAAATTTTTTATTTTTAGTTAATATATCGTATATTATGTAAAACTCGTGATAATTCTTCGTCCGTGTGTTAAAAAAAAAAAATTGTTAATCGGATAATACACGTTCCGCTGCAGATTGCTCATTATACAATATTTTGTTTTTAACGAATACATCATGGTCAATGTTATCCGCGGGTGTAATGTAGAAATCGGTCCAAATCGCGGATTCACCAGCGCAATATATCATTTATTTTTATTTTTAAATAAGTGTCATGAAATATATACTCGCCAAAAAATATTTTCGTTAAGTTTGCACTTCGAAAGCGTTATATCCGAACGCGTTCGTATACATTATACGGTTGCTTATACGTATATATATATATATATTAACGATTACATATTAATATGTCTAGCCATATTTACATTTAAAATTATTGTTCAAACAGAACATTGAATTTTAATAAAAATTAATACGCCCGTATATAGTTTTTATATCAATATTGGTTTTAACCACTGAGCGAATATAATATACCGCGCGGTGTGATCATTTTTTATTTTTTCCCGTTAACGTCAAATATTTTGTATTGAAATGAGTTTTTTTTTTTGGAGCGTTTTAGAGGTACGGAAATACGCATATTATAATTCCGTGGAATTTTCAAAATTTTTTTTTTTTACTCTTTCTGCGCTCTGTTGTGCGCGATATAAATTGTAAACATAGAGAAACAGCTATTGTTCATCAGCACCGGCGCGGGTTCGGATTAAACGATTTCAATTCGTTCCGTCTATGAAATGGAATATTCTAAATCCAAAATTATTATTATGAACGCATTTCATATTTTTATTCGTACGTAGGAAAACAAATCTGAACAGCGCGTGAATTCGATGTCCGAAAATTAATTGAAAAACTGTGTCGTTCTTCTCGTACGAGTCACGAAGAAAGTACAAAAGTTCCACGTCAAAATGTTATAATAATTCACGTCAGAAAAATAAAATCACAGTACGGGTAAATTAAACGTTTAAAAATCATATAAATTAATTTTTTTGTTAAAATTTGAAACGATCAGTCGGGTTTGAACCTAATCCGAATTGGTGCTGAAAATAGGTGTTATAAAAAAAAATTTGTACTTACCGAAAGATTATACGGGAAAATTCGGATATTTCACGAAATAATGTATTTCACCGCTATAGTTCCCCACCATTAAAAAAAAATTTAATTTCGTCTGGCCAAAATATTTAATGTCACATAAAAACTCGATCACCCCTGCAGCAGTGTATTCTTTCGTGAAATTGTTTAAAGTCGTATGTTTATACATATATACATTACTTAGTTTTCAGAACTATAAGTGTTTTACACAATCGCACTTATAGTACCTATACACATAACATTTATATAACAATACGTAGCTCTAATCACTATACTTATAGATATATATCCGTAGATATTTTAAATTTCAATGACAATTCTATTAAAAACATGTAATAAAACAGTAAAAAAAAAATGAATTAAAGATAAAAAAGATGTGTTAAAGAGAATAAGAAACGAAAAGAGACTATAAATAAATAGTACTCGTAAACAACAAATTTATACGTATATAAAACCGTACACATTGTATGTGAGTATATACGAACAAGCCAAAGAGTATTACATGCAAAAAAAAAAAAAAAAATATACTAGTTGAAGTATTAAATATGTTTAATTACATATTGTATTTGTATTATTTACGTTTATTAAATAAACATATTTAGTAGAAAAAAAAAATTATTATATATTTTTTCCATTATTTCGCACAATAGTCTTTGATTGTGCGTTCGAAAATACGTACACGTGTGTGTTTGTATATTTTTTTTTTATATACGCACATGTATAGTTTTTTTTTTTAACGTAAGTGAATGCACGCGAAAAAAAAACTAGTACGAATAATAATGTAATATAATATTATTTTCTCGGTAGATATATTTGCATTCGAAACACTATTTCGGCGGGTGGGGGGGCTTGTGGAAAAAAGTAAAAACGAAAAATATTTATCGACGGTAAATATTCCGCCCACGCAAACGTATAAAATAACCGACTGCCAAACGCTGCACATAAGTATATATATATATATATAGGTACTCGTACATTTTTTTACATTGTATTTATCATAAAAATTAACCGCTCGTATATAATATTATAACTGGACACGAAATTGACTTGTTCGCGACCATTCGTATATATATATATATATATATATATAGTGCAACGTGAATATTTATAAGATTTGTTCGCAGATCTTGCCAAGAGATCGGCGTTTGTTTTTCTTCGGTTTTATAAACGGTTTTTTTTTTTTTAAATATAATAAACAATAAAGACATTTTAATATTAAACGATTTATCTAACATCCGTATAGTAAATGTGATGGAATTGTTGGCTTTTGTGAAATATTCGTACTACGTTTATTTTTCATTTTTCGTTATTTTTCTTCGGTCTATAAAAAGATGAAAATCTGGCTACAAACTGTATACTCGTATATATTATAATACGTATATATGAAAGCTGATTTTAAGCGAACTCGTAACGCGAAATCACAACTGGCAAATTATATTTTTATTTAATTTTTCGATTCGACGGTTTATTTTAATAAACTCGTACAATCGATACGTTTTTAATTAACAACGAATACGTATAATATGTAAATACACGTAACGGACACGTGAACGGTTTATTTGGCTAGCTATTTATTTGTGTAGCCTGCATTGCAGATGATGTGTACAAGGCCCGAGAGACGAAATTTTATAAATGTATATTTTCTTCTTCTCGCGCGCGCGCGCAAAAAAAAAGAAACAGATTATTCATTCTTTTACTATATACTTATTATTTACTTATAATACGTGTGTGTATCCATATATATTTAGTGAGAGGACTGTTTTCGCATGTCTGTAGGCCATCGCCAGAATCGTCAAATTCGTATACGAACAGCTATAACTGCAGAATAAGGGGACAAGTCCATTTTTTTCTATAATTTTTTAGAAGGAAAAAAATTTAAAAAACTTAATAACGCGTAAAATATTACGGATACAATATTTTATTAAACTGTATAGAAATATATATAGTTAATATATTATATGAATAATAAATATATATTAACTTTATAGATAAAGTCAACATATTATATCGTGCCAATTGGAAAAAGAAAATAAGTTCCACGACTTTTTTTTTTTTATTATTAATAATTAAAAGTCCTTCCTGTGCGCAGCAAATATTTGTAGATTTACTTTCCCCGCTATATAAAACAACGACATAAAAAACGTGTAAAAAAAATACCGTAAAATTTATAATTGTTATGTGATTTAATAGTAAAAATAAAAAATAAAAAAATATCCAAGTCTCTATATTTTAAAATAGCCACAATATAATAACGGTAGAAATGATTTTATATAAACGGAACACGCTTGAGTGTGCTGCCGATTATAAGATACTAAAGAAATGATATAGAATTTAAACCAACGGTATTTACCGTGCAGCATCCACTGTTTTTAATCGTTTTGGACCACGCGCGTCGGATTCCTTTTTGCAACAAACGACAAAGACAATATATTATATCAAAATCGATCAAAAATTTCCTATAAAACTCGTCCCCGTCTTTCTGTATTTAGTTATAGCGATTTTAATATTCCTAGTCCGTGGCGACTTTTCTCCGTATATAATAAATAACTGGCGATCCGCAGTGCCATTTTTACAAAAATAATATATAAACCGCGCGCGTATACATATTTATAATAAAAAAATACACAAGCGCGCGGGATGTAAAGGTGATCGCACGATGGGGTCGTGCACTTCGGATCCGAGGGAAGGGGTTTCGATACGTACACGTATTATATTATGTGTGTGTGTGTATATGAATATTATAATGTCTCACCACCTCCATCATGAGTCCGGCACTAGCTGCGCTCGGCGATTGGTCTTCTGGACGGCGCATGCGTAGCGGTGCGCCGATCACTCTGCCATTACCTGTGTACAATACAACGACAACAACGGTGAACAAATAATAATAATGACATTAATATTAATAGGTAATAATAATAATAATAATAATAAATATATGTGTGTTTATATATATATATATATCAAATCGAGCCAAAAATTATTCCAAAAAAAAATATATATATAGGTATATAAGAGTCGTTGTGGTAATTCTTTTTTATTTACTATATATTTTTATAAACGGAATGAAATATATAGTCATCATCGCTGGTATTCGGAAGAAAAAGAAAAATACAACTACAGAATGTCAAATAAAAACGAAAGTAGAGAAAATGATGAATATTACAATAAAAACAACACTGTAGCTTTTAAATCATAATAATAATAATAATAATAATAAAAACGAAGATATTATTTGTGTATTAAAATTAAAATTGTTTAAAAAGACAACATTGGTTGTCATATTATTAACATTATTTTTGGATATCTGCGCAGTTAGAATATATTTAAAATATTTTAAATTTAATAAATATAAATTTATTAAATTTATTATATATATATCGTATATCATAATATCATATATGTAATTAATCCAAAACTGAATTTATGTATTACGTGTAAATAATGAATATTATTTTAAATGTCGTTTTATATATACATTATACATATAAAAGTAATAGTAATATAGTAATAATAAAAAGTAATAATATATATATGCGATTATTTTCTAAAACGTGATTCGCGAAATTTCAATTCGAATTGACTCATTTTTCTTCTAAAATTGCGGTATTTCACATTAGACGCGCGTTTTTTTCATATATTGCGCTTTTAATATCCGTTTCACCAACAGAAAATGTATTTTACAACTAATACGCATTCGATATTTTGTAAATTCCAGGATAATTACACTGCCCATATGGTTTGTTAAAATTATTATTCGGAAATCGTTTTTACTTTATACAATATTATGTTCGTTATTTAATATCAAAACAATATTATTACGTCGGTATTTTAATATTAACTAAGGTTTTTTGTTTTCGGCGAATTTTTCTAATAAACATTTACAGCGAAGAACGCGCGGCGATCTGCAATAATTTGTAATAATATTTTTCCGTTTTCGGATGAGAATATTTAAAAAAAAAACAATATTATAAAGTACGTATATAGGCGTGAAAATATAGCGATATTTAACAGTAGTTGGCGAAAAAAATACCGCAATTATATCTCGTCTCTGAAATTTTGAAAAAACTAAACCCCTTTATCGCTATACAATATAATAACTATATTATACGCGATATTAAGTATATATTATCGCACGTGCAGCCGTCGGACAATTCGTTTTGTATTTTTTAATGTTTTTTTTTTTCTTATGTGCGATATGATCGGTGGCGCCGGACCTGAACGAACTGAAGCGATCGCTTCGTATAACAAAAAAGGGGTGGGTGATGTTATTGGTACGTGTGTTTTTGTATTTACGTAATACACTAAATGATTAATAAGTTTGTTATAATAATTAATAAAAGTTCAGTTAACAGTGATCGGACGGGTGATGGGTGTGCAAACAATTCGATTTCGCTTCGCTCAAATTTAACCACTGGATATGACGATCGTTTTTTTAACAAGAGCTGACGTACGAAGACGTTTAAATAACGTAATATATAAATATATTAATAATATATACAATTATTCGAATCGCGGTATGCGAGAAAACCGCGGTTTCGTTAATTATTTTTTTATTTTAAGGCTTGTCGTATAATGTAATAATATTATTATCAGTCGTATACAGTTATACTCCGCGCGTTATCGCTCGAGCGTTGAAAAAACACCAGCAAAACGCGCAGCTACATAACACCATCACCATTGTTTTATGCCTACTATCTATTTCTCTCTTGTATATATATATATTATATGGGTACACAATTATTTATTATAACGTTTCACAATAATTATTATACCTATATATTATAATCGACGGGGCCCTATATATATTTGTATTATAATATCGTTTTATTTTGGAGTACTTAATAGTGCGTACTTAAAAGTTTGAACCGATTTATTTCGTTATATTTTATATATGTAATTGTAGTTTTTTTTCAAACAGTTTATTAAAAACGACTTTGGTCGCTTCGATTATTAAAAAAAAAAATTGTATAAAACGTTGCAGAAATAGCGCGGTTAACGATCGCGTGCTCGCGCGTATTATATATATATATTCCGCGGGCAAGGACACGCGTAAAAACTACATCTAGTTAATGATTGTATATTGACAATAATTAAAAATCGTTATTTACAATAATTCAATACGGTATATTTGACATATTATATATGCGTACATTCGTATAATACGTATATAATAATAATACTATCCTTCTTTTTCGGGCGCCCATCCGATTCCGAATGTCGGCTGACATCATCGCTTTGTCGGCTGCGTCGCGGAACAAAAACAGCTGTGACGAGCTATTCCCAAACCGTGCTCCTAGATTTTCGAAGCCGTGCAGATATTCGACTTCTGCGTGCCAGGTCCGCACTTTCCCATACGGTTCACCTTTCAAAAAACGGATTGAAGTAGTGTACGGAACATGTGCCCTCATTTTTCACGCAGTGTCCCGGACATTGGAGCTTTCCGATCTTATATAATGCAGTGTTAACGAGCTCGGTGTCTTTGTTCGTTCTTCTGAGAACTTCGACGTTTGTAATCCTGCAGGCAGTCCAAGGCATCTTCGCAACGTTCTTCTATGCGTCCACATTTCAAACGCTTCCTAGTTCCTTTGTGATCGTTTAGAGTCCCAGGATTCCGTTCCGCGTTGTAGCACCGAGAACACGGCGCGTAACATAATCTCGCCGCATGTCTCGTTTTCGTTTTGTCAAAAGAGACTCTTGAGAATTGCGGTCATTATTCTGTCAAACGTTCAGGTCTCGCATTTCCTGCGCGAGAACAATTCCTATATAATAATATTGGAGTAAAAAATATATATATTTGTATTTTTATCTCTTTTCGTCCGCTGTGTGTATACGCGTAGTTAAATAAAAAACAAAACAAACGCGTGTGCCATGCGCGTATACGCGAAATGGCCGATTTTCGACAAACACGTATTTTTAATGCGTATAAACGAGCAAAAAAAAAAAGGCAGAGGTGAAAAAAAAACGACTTTTACGTCATTATACGAGAAATTTAACCTCAGTGTCATAAAATATTATAATAATCCGAATTACCTAACAATATATGTGTATTACGCGTATATCTCGTATATTATTGTTTTTACGCGAACGTTAAAACGATAAAAGTATAAAACTGCCGCTGCACGTTGCGCGATACACGCGCGTATATGCGTTGTCCATAGTACACGCACTCATATATTATATTATATATTGTTACGACGATAATAAAAAAAAAAATTCCTGTACACATATTACTATATAGTACCCATCTATTTTCTATTGGTTTTTGTTAGATATTATATATTTAAAAAAAAAAAAACAGTCTTCCGATCAAAGGACTTTTGTAAATTCGTCGAGTTAAAAAAAAAAACTTAATTACATTAATACTTAATGTATATAAACCTACTTCGTTTTTATCGTTTAAATATTGTGCGTATATAATTTATTTTCGTAAGACAAAATTAAAACCGGAGGGGAAAATCGATATGTTCAACGCATCGCGTTTCAATATAAAGTAATAATTAATTGAAATTTAATCGGGTTTTACATTTTTTTTTTTCATGAAAAACGAAATATTGTTACCGTTTCGAGAACGTTTGTGTATATATAAATAACCCTTTGATTTGTAAATAACGCCGTACATAAATATAAACGTACGAATTATTAATTTGTGTGCGCAATAATACTGTAACGGTTTCCAATGACGATCGCTTTTATGTGCATAATATAAAAGGCAGCGTGCGTTGTACGAAGTGAAAATAAATTTAAAAAAAAAACAAAAAATTTTTTTTTTTTTTATAAACTATACGTTATATTATAATGTAGAGTATATTATATTGTATTAAATATATTATATATAAAATATTTAAATATAATATTAAAACTATATTATATTATATTGTAATGTATAGTATATATTATCATAACGAATTACGCACCGAATGTACGCGTGTTATAATAAATACATTATATACATAAGAAATTATTGACGTGCCCCCGCCGACACGAAATGAGAACTCGACGAATTATTTCGTCGTGTTTTACGTTTTATTTTAAAGTGACGCGTATATAATAACGAATGTGTAACGTCGTTCCGAGGACTCGTTCGCATTTTTTTGTTTTATAACATTTTATAACGTATATAACCGCGAATGACCGTTGGATGTCACGTGTGTATAATTTATTGATAACCGTATCAATTGCCGATAACCGACGAGTTTGATAAACGCGCAGTACGCATATTATAATATTATATTAATGCAGGGCTCTCATTTGGAAAGAGAATATAATGTTTTTTATCGTTATATTTACCTTTTGCGTTAATCGTTATGGTACATTTTACCGTTATGGATTATTTGTGTTTAACGTTAAAGAAAGTATTTTATCGTTATATATACGTTTATCGGTGTTTTAACGTTATTTGGTTTAATATCGATTTTTTTTTTTCCAAATAAATAAATCCATTCATATATTCCATAGACTATAGCACGTTTTCAAATGTCATAAACGTAATGTACTTCATTGATTATAAAAGTCCTAATTTTTTATCCTTAATTTTTTGATTTTATACAATTTTCAGTGAGAACCTTGGTTTATTTTTGACTTTATATTCCAATGCAGAATATTTTTCTTAAAATTTTGATTATATTACCAACAGAAACTTTTCTGACTAGCTGCTGACATCTTTTCAGACGCGTGTATTTTTGAATAATTTTTACCATCAAGTAAACAAAAATAATCTGAAAGGTCCAGTAACAATAAACGGTATTTCAATTCGCGATATCGCACCGCAGAAAGACGATTTCCGCGAAAGACATATATCGAAACCGTATATCTCAATACACGTGTCTAGCTGACGCGCGTGTACGCGTCCATGTGAACCCAGTCTTCATAGGCGCAATTTGGGGGGCTTGGGTGTGCTTAGCACCCCCAGTCTTGAAATTAGCACCCCCAATTTTGTTCGTACTTATTTAGGTTTTAGTAGTTATTATGTACACAATACATACATAACAACCGTTTTGTTCTATGATATTACTTAAATGAATAATCGTGTGATGACTGAACAAAATACGTTGTCTTACAGATTGGTCAAAAAAAAAAAATCAAAGAAAACAATTTAAATTCAGATGATTTTATAAATTTATAATATAATAATATGCTATTGATAAAATATATCAATTTGATTAGTGTGGCGACTGGCGATAAAATCGTTCCGACTGTTCGACGTTCGGCGAAAACATCGCAGTGTGACAACATTCAAAGTACTATTTTAGTTTTATCGCAGATTGTCATCGTTATTGAAAAAGACCTTACCAATCAAATTGATATAAACGAAGTAATAAATATTTTTGCTCAAAGTGAAAGGAGGGTGTTGTTATTATAATAAGTAATAAAGTGTAAACGCAAATTTAAATTTAAAATTAAAGTTGATTATGGTTTAATAATTCATATGTTAGGTTTATCAATGAATGTGTAATTAATGTAATTAAATAATAATATACTTTACAAAGCACCTAAAATATTACTTAAATATGTAATTGTTTAATGGTAATTGAAGGGTTGCAGATATCTGCATTTATCTCTATAAAATAACATGAAAAATCGAGGGGCTTCATCAGCACCCCCAGTTTTTTCAGTGAAATTGTGCCCCTGCCAGTCTTATTAAAAAACTACAATAAACCTACACCATACGCTTACATTTTCCGTAGTAAATTGGAAAAAAAAAATTAAAATAACGGTAATTCTATTTTTTCGTTTTTCGATATTTTGATATATAACGTTAATACATTATTTCGTTTAATGATATGTTTTAATTTGTGATAGTTTAAAATTAGTGTTTATTGTTTTCCGTTACGTTTTTTTCATATACGTTTCAATTGATATTATGCAATTATAACGTTATAATCAAAACGTTATTATAACGTTTGCGAGCCCTGCCTCGCATCACACTCATTTTACATATTATTATAAAACACTGAAACCAGCATACGTGCGAGAGAGAGAGACGGCCTCTGAATAGACTTTTTCAAAGACATTGTATAGTTCTAATTTTATAATACTCTTTGACAATATAATATGTTATTGTAAGTTATCGCCTCGTTACTATACCCGTTACGGCCGTTTCGATAGCAAGTTGTTATATGGACATTGGACGGTGTGTCGCGGCGAGTCGTTCGTTCTCGCGCTTTTTTCCTCGTGGTGTACACGTCCGAAAATCGTTGAATTTTTGAAAAATTGAAAACTGTTGTAATTTATGCGATGTTTTATTCGCGCAATTATTTATTCGATATTTCACGTTGGCGACGAAGACAAATTCCATGTCGTCACGCCGTACATGGGCAATTTTAGGCTCAAACGTGTAATCTTTGTTCGACGCTGGCTATCCATATTACTCACAAAGTGTTATGTCTTTTGGAAACCTATATAATTTTCAAAAAGTACAGAAGTAAAATAAATACTAATCGTAATGTTTTTAAACAGAAGAAAAGTCGAAATATTGTTAAAAATCACAAGAGCCGAAAGGCGTAAAAACAACAGACCGACGAACGTCTTCCTTATCGATATCGATTTATTATCAGTGCAGCCGTTCTAACCACCAATACTAGGTAACTAGGGCAATAATATTTGACGCCCCCCAAAAAAAAAAAAAATTTACAACTAACGTAATATCTAATTACATAATTTTATATATTTTAATAATAGTAAATACACTCATCTTCGAAATCATCATATAGATACAAGGGAAATATTAATATCTAAAATAAAACAACAAATTTTTTCTTTTTGCCATTCATTTTTTTGACGCTCCCCTGCATTCATAATACTTTGCAGGACGCCCTAGGGCACTTGTCTCATTTGCCCCCCCTTGGGACGGCTATGTTTATTATCGTAGTTATTGTCAAGGAGTTGTTGTCAAAATTGTTTTTAAAATCTCTTTGCAAAAATCGATTCAGAGGCTGTCTCTCTCGCACATCATATGTTGGCTTCAATATATTTTACTAATGCGCGGTCTATACGCTTTTTTTTTTTTTTTTGGAATTTTTTTTAACGGAAATGTGATTATATTATCCCAATTAAAAAAAAATTTTGTCGGTGACCCCCTCCCCCCCACCATCAATCTATTACACGTTAAATAAATATTCTCTCCCCCACACTGATACAGACCGCCTGCCGCACCGTGTCAACACGTACATTAGATATAAGGTCTAGTTTTCCAGAGCAAAATAATATATATATATATATGGGTAAGCAGTGTAAATATTATAAAATATACACCGTGTATAAAACGCCCTTCTCTGAATTTCGACGGAACACATTATGCAGCTGTCGCGTTTTTTGTGAACAATGTGATGCAGCTATACGCCATTGTTGCGCGTGTAAATATATAAGCGGGTCGTGTGTCCCCCCCCCCCCTCCGAAAAAGAACTGTTTATCGCGAGGAATAAAAAAAAACTAATGACAATAATGCGAGGAAAAAAAAATTCACCGGCGCGGGTATATATTCTCGAAGGATATAATATTGTATTGTGTATCTCGGATAAATTTTCGGATATATAAGCGAAGGGATTTACACGAGGGGGGAGGGAAGGGGGTGGAACGAGATGGACAAAAAAAAAAAAAAGTATTCGTCGCCGTTGTCATCGTCCCCCCCTCCCCCCTCCTTTCCACGTCGGACGCCGCTAGTTGTGGGAGAGGGGGGGGATGTTGTTTATAGGGAGGTGGGCGGCGTCAATGGCGTCGAAAAATCCATACTCACCGTTGCTGTTGCTGCAGCAGTACGACGACGGCGACGACGACGACGACGACGACGCCCGTTGTTCCCGGCCGCGTACGCGTAGTTGGTCCATAGCGCCCCCCACCCCGGCCACCCAACCGACACGCTCGCCGAAGAACCGGCCGCCCGTTTTTTCTCTTTTTTTGTTCTTGCTGCCAAGAAGGGGAGGAGCGGACGACGATCGCAGTGCCCGCGGTCGCCGTCAAAGGATCGCTCTCGGTGGGTGGACGGGCGGGGAGGATCGAAGGCGGTAGCGGTGACGACGACGACGACGACGACGACGACGACGGAGGAGGCGTTGTCCGGCAAAGTGGGTCAATCGATCGAACGCCGGGCGCGACGGCGCTACGTGCGGGGGTAGTTTTCTGCGCGCGCGTTCCGTGCACGACGTATATATGGGGTTGCGCGGGTGGTGACGGGTTGTCGACGACGACGACGACGACACGGATAAGGCGAACGGAACGGAAACTATATAGTGGGCGCGTATACCGCCCGTTCGTTGTGTATAGAGGGCGACCCGAACGACGACGACGACGAGGGGGGGCCGCGCGCGGAAAACCGTGCTCGACGGCGCTGCTGGCTGCTGCAGTGTTCGCGTGCACTGCACACGAGCGTTACGCGACAAGACGGTTGCCGAAGTGTCGCCCGACCGACCGGTGTGCCGTATACGCTGTCCGCGCGCTCGCCCAGGTATGTCTCCGCCGCGAGCGATTCGCATGCGCGAGCCCGCCGCCGCCGCCGCCGCCGCCGCTCGTCGCACGCCGGCTCGCTCGTCGTCCGGGGGACGCACTATTTTATATCGGAAAACCTCGCGGCCGCCGCCGCCGCCCCCTGTCCTCCACAAACCGCCTCCGCCCCCTCCACCCCGCGGGAGACGACGACATCGCGTGTGCGCGCGCGACACCGCGCGGCGGACCCTGCAGCGGCGGCGCGCATCCGGACGACGCCGACTCCGCCCACCCACAAATGTCGCGCGATAAAACGCGTGCGACACCGGCGCGCGACAACCCGCGTCCTTCCCCTTTTCTTTTTTCTCGTCCGCCTCTGCCCTCCTCCCCTACCTCCTCCGGCAAGTACATTTTATTTTATGCGTATATACAGCGTATATATGTATCCGTTGCACCGGGCGATGATGTATCTCTTTTATCATATATATATATATACATAGGCGCAAATCCTCATTAAACCCTATAGGGGGCGCTAATTAAGCCCCAACAAAAATTTACTTATCACAGACACGCGAGAGCGGCTTCGCTCTATATAGTTCTCAATATAAGTGTACCGTTATTATATACGTATTTTTAAATTAAAATGATATAGTATATAGTTAACTCAAGAAAAATATAAATATATCAAACTATTTTATATATTTATATAACAACAAAACGATTAATTACTCGAAATATTATGTAAATAATCGGTCAAAGAAAATTTATTCTAATTGTATTTTTAAAGATGCTAAAATCTGTTCCCCCGCAAATTCGTTCAAAACTATTTCGGGATTTATTTCAATATGTATCATATATGCGGTTATAATATCACTATATATAGTCAGCGCATCGATTTGTATCGATGGAAAATATTGGGGCTGCTAATTCGTACGCTGTGGGCGCTAAGCACCCTTATATTAGCACCCCTGCACGGATTTGCGCCAATGTATTAATTCCTATATACGCGTTTTAATCGACGAGAATTTTTTATTATTTTAGATTCTGAGCGGAGCTTCTCGTGTAGGTACCACTTAGTCTGATTGTCAGTTCGTGTTTAAGAGAGGTCATTTTCCGATTTTCTCGATACTTTTTTCAAAAGTCCGGGAAGACTACCGAAAACGACATAAAAACGGTAAAAAATGCGCGATTTCGTCTTGATCGATTGTCGTTTATGTATTTATCACACCGAAGCTGCGCTCAGAATCGTTTTATCGAATCCAATGATTCAACATCATTGCTTTCAAATTTATATAACGCGTTTTTTTTTTTTTTATTCTTTTATTGAACTTATTCGAAAGACTCGCGTGTTTATATTGTGTATTTCAAATTTTAAAAAAACGTTGTCGAGTGCGTTGCACTTCTGCGTACTTTATCTATATACTATATATATACATATTATACTGCTAGTTTACTTATAAGTTATATATATTATATAATACCGTATATATATATATATATATATATATAGGTATTTGTATATATTATGAAAATACCGTTCAATAAATAGTATAGTAATAATAATAATAAATAATAATGATAATAATCAACGAACATATTATATTTTTATTCTGCTAATGATCTGAGCGCGTATATGCATAATTTGCGTCACTATATATTATATTGTTGTGTATATTATAATACGAATGTCGTAAATGTTATTATAAATATACGCGAGTATATATTGTATAGAATCGATAAGAGTATACCTATATAAAAAAGTGCGTGCACCTATCAATTATTATTATATACATTTTGTTCAAATCAAACAATAACACTTTACATCATCTTTAAAAATATAACGCCAGTGTATGATGTGTATATATATATATATATTATAATTAATTTATTATATATATAGGTATACATTGTATTATATCGAAACAAGCGTATTGTATAATAAAATATACAATATATACTCTTATATTTTATTAGTTACCTACCTATTTATACATAAATATATAAAAATATCGAATAACGATTTATGATTATTAATATTTCTATTATTGGATTTACGTCAGAATAAAAATAACGAGTAGATTTTCAATGCATTTATCATTATATATATATTATATATTATGCATGCGTATACATTAAAAATATATAAATATATAGATAAACATATTATATATATACTGTCAAAATGAATTATCGTGTAGTATATACACCAGGTATATTAGGTATAATAACATAAAATGTCGCGTTATTATTAACGTTTTTTTTTTTTTTTACGTATTAAAAAACTACATAATATTATTTTAATAAAACGTCTATATTATGGAAATTCTTTTAAGCACGCGATTGAATTAAATGTTAAATTATATATTGTTTTTAACGGTTATATGCCTACGCAGTTATATAAGCACTTATTGTTGTACATATACGCGTGTATTAAAATAAGAGTATATATATATAAAAACGCGTGTTTGATGCAAATCTATAATGTAATATATAAAAGAACCGATTTATTTTTTATTTTTAAGATTTAAATATTTATACGCGAATTCCTAAAAAATCTATAAAATATAATAATACTCGCGCGTTTATATATATAGAGCGAAATATCGCGTATATAAAAAATATCAATACGATAGTTGGTTCAAAAGTGATTTTTCGAGACAAAAAAAAATATATATTTTACCTCAGTAAGACATACCTAAATCTCGCCGGTTCTGCAATAATTATTAATATACGGCAAAAAAACCGCAAATTCGCTGTTCTCCTTCGGAATATAGAAATTATAGAGTATATGTAAGTATATATATTATATATATAATATTGTTTACTATGCAGTTTTCGCTGCAGCAAAAACCGCATCGCGTTTTATATATAAATTTTTATAACTGGTCTGTCGATATTATATATTATACGCATATATTATATATAATACCGAAACATTTTCGCAAAATACTGATATAGAATTTTAAAAGAACAATAATAATAATAATAATAATTTTAAATAATAAAAAAAACCGCGCGGAACAATATTATCGTAAGATTTAAAAAATTTATTTTCATACATTGCAAGCTCATCCCTCATCTCTATAAAATTCGAATTTCGTTTTTCGGAATATATACGACGCGTATAAAATTATACACCTCGATATATTTATAAACATTTTTCAAACGCTAATTAAAATATTATAATATAGCGATGGAAAGACGTTATTAAAAATTGTGATCACTAACGTATATTAATGTTGTTATATTAATTGAAACGTGTGTGTGTGTGTATGTACAGACCGTAATACTATATATATATATATTATTAAATTTTTTTTTTAAAGATAATTCCGATATACCAGCTACAGTTAGCCGCGGACCATATAACATGTTTTAATTTTTACACTGTACAACGGTGCACAGGTATATTGTGTGCACTATCGGCTCCTACTCATAAATTCCTTCATGCGCCCTTTAAAGGGATGGTTTTAGTGTTGGTCATTTTTTTTAAACCCCTCCCCCACAGAGCAAATTTGAACGTACGCCACTGGCCGCGGTTATATAGGTAATAATAGCTGGTATGTGAGAATTATTCAAACGCGTATATTATTATAATATCGCGTTTTTTTTTACGAACGTTTTAATAAATTTGTACTTCATTATTTCAACGAAGTTTACGCATATATATATATAGGTACTAACGACAAACGTCAATTCGCGCAAAAAAAAATAATTTTTTTTTTTGTAAAAATTCATAAAAACGCGTATATATATATAGATTATAAGATAAAATAATTGTAATATAAAATATAATATATTAAATGGTCGAAAACCCTTTTGTAAAATTTATATTATATATGCGTTCGGCGGCTGCAAGCTTGCGCAGTTTCCCGTATATGTATACAGCAGACCGCGCGCGTACCCACTATATATACACCTAAACGCTGCAGACCAATAAGCGACTGCAGCAGCAGCAGCAGCAGCAGCAGCAGTACGCGCGCGTTTACAATACGCTGCACATTAACAGAATGAATATATACCGCGAGCGCGTATTATATACAATATAATATTATAATATTATTATTATATAATATACTAACCGGTATTGAAAAACGATTCAGTGGTCCGATGAATGTCGGCTGGAACGATTCCCGTGGCGGCTCCGTGTATAACCATCAAACAGTCGAAATCGGAACACCGCGCGGCTACGAATCTATTATTATTATAATATTATACGTATACGCAGTATATTATTATTATTGTCCACTCGCACTCACTGCGTGTATATTATACATTTACAAAAAAAAAAAAAAATAAATAAATAAATCACATACGCGAGCGCGCGGAAACGCGATGCGACTATATATATATAGGTACACACGCAATATTATATGTAAAAAAATAATATATATATTTTTTTTTTTGAAATTATTATTATTTTAACCGAGATCGCGGGGAACTTGATCGAACACACACACACACAAACGCGCGCGCGTCAAGGAGAGGGGAAATATTTTTAAAAACACAAATTTTTTTTTAATCTCCGGAATCAAAAAAAGAGAAAACCGAAAAAAATCCTGCGCACTCCTCTGAAACGCCTCGATAATTATTGTTATTTAATCGTGCGAACAATAACAATGCGCGCGGTGACGAGAGAGATCAAGAGCAACAAAAAAAAAAAACCGAAAAAATTCGAACACGCGACGAAAAATCAGCGCGGCGCGCGCGATATGCGTGTTGTGTGCGGGCGCGCGACGCGACGACACGGGTGTGGCGAACGACGACGACGTACGGCCGAACACAACAGACGGCGGACCGCGTACTGAAACGGTGTGTGACTGCTGCGCGCGACCGATGCGACGGGCGACGGTGGCGGTGGCCTGCTGCTGCTGCTGCTGCTGACAAACGCACAAACGGACACGGACGACGTCGCGGTCGTCGTCGTCGTCGTCGTCGTCGTCGTCGCGGTGTGGGCCGTGCGCGCGCGGGGGGGGGGGCTGAAACCGCGTCGGTCGTGCGCGCGACCGTGTCGCCGCGTCCCCGTCTCGTCGTCGTGCGTTGTCGCTGTGCCCCGCCGCCGCCGCCGCCGCCGCCGCCGCGCCTTGTGTGTCGTCCCCACGACACGCGACGCGTCCGACCAATGTCATTTGTCGCGGTGCGCCGGATGGGCGGAGCGTTTTCCGATTCACCGTGTCACCGGCGCGGACCGTGACGACGACGCCCAGAAAAATATAATAAACTCGCGCCTAGTCGTCGTCTCCGGTCTCTTCGTCGTCCCGTCCACGCGCGTATACCTACCTATATATTATTATACTCAGGTTCAGTGGCGTATTTACGGGGGAGGGGGGATATAGGGGGTCATATCACCCCCCTACCCGGGAGGTTATTTAAAACAATATTTTGATAATTGTATATGAACGAAAATGAATGCGATATTATAGATTCAATTTCGAAAAAATAAATCGAATTTTGTATATACACAAATGACAAATGTTTGTTTACACACAACGTATGTATATACTAATAATATCAATATATGTGTGTATAATGAATATACAATAAAAATATCTGTTTAAATTTGTATATCCCCTCCGCATAGGCGGTTCTACGGGCGCAGCCATACTGCAGCCTTGGCTGCACCTGACATTTCAGCCGCCGCAAAAATTTTACCACGGGGTAATATAATATAAATTAACAAATGGAAATAAAATGTAACATATATAGGTACAAATTAGAATTTTCATCGGAAATTATTAGTATTTCTTTTTTCTGCAAAAAAATTTTAATTTGTAAAAGTTTCAAGACCCCCCCTCCCTCAAAAATATTCACATATGGCTGCACCTGAGATTCATTCCTGGAGCCGCCTATGCCCCTCCCGCGGAAAAATCCTAGATATACGCTACTGCAGCGCAGGTTGAATATTCCTAATTTATTGATATCTATATCACGGTTAACGTGACCGCGTGCATATACATACGTCCCGCTTTGGGCGGCACAGTCTCGCTTTCGAGCTTTGTGTCCCGCTGTATACCCTGCAAAAAACACAAAAATGTCCCGCTTTAAAAAAAAAAGGTGATCTGTGGCATTTTATTCCACTAAAAAACAAGGCGTGTGTTTATTCATCACAACCAAAAACAATATGTTGGTATAGATGCGTATATACGCGCGGTATATACCCGTATACGTATACGTTTTTCTGTTTTCATTTTTATATATAGGTAAAAGAATTAATGTTTTTTTCTTCTAATAATAATAATAATAAATTTTTTTTTTTTAATAATAATAAATTCTAAAAAAAAATTTAATAAAATTTAAACACGCACTGCAGTGTTTTACTATATATATATTTTCTAGTGCGTTGTCATTTTACGCAAAAATTATTATATGGTTTTCCTATTAAAAATTAACTGCAGGTATCCCGCTTTGAGTAAAAAAAAAAAAATTATGGTCACGTTAATCGTGGTATAATATGCGCATTCCCTTTGTAATGTTATATATATATATAAATTTACAAGAAAATTTAAAAAAATCGTTTTTTTTTTTTTTAAATGTTCTTTTTTTTCTTTTTCGGCCACTGGATCGGACGACAATTGCACGGACCCGTTTGTTTTTTGAAAACCCCCGTCCAGTTTTCGTTTTCGACACGGCCGCTTATATACAGAGCGGTTCAGGAAAGAAAAAAATTTCAGCTTTATACAGTTATATAAAACTATATATATATATATATATATACGAATGACGCGCGATTCTCGGGACGAAAAACAATATGGTTTTTTTCGATTTTCCGCGATTATTCGACGGAAATTATTATATAATATCGCTATAGTCTAAAGCTATATTATTTTTTTTAAGTTTACTGCAACCGATCTGCGATCCTGCAGCCCTGCGTATAATATCGTCGCTCATATATATATAAGCAACATGCACCTGCGCACCCATATACAAATGATGGCATTATCATCATTAGGAGCGTTACTTAGTACAAAAAATGATTGGTCACGGGAGATAAGTGCGAGGATAGCAAAGGCAGAAAGAGCCTATTTTGCACTATCAAAATTCTTTGAGTCTAAAGCGCTGTCTAAGAAGACAAAATTAAGGTTATACACGGCAATAATAAGGCCTACTCTCACTCATGGGTGCGAAGTATGGACAACAACAAGCGTGACGAAAAGAAGACTTTGAACCTTCGAAGACAAAATATGGAGAATGATATGTGGACCACTTCGTGACGCAAGAACAAATGAGTGGAGAAGAAAGTTCAATAAGGAACTACAGGAAGAACTGGGCCTAGCACCAGTCACTATAGTTACTTAAAAGGACAAAAATTACAGTGGTTTGGGCACATAATGAGAAGAAACCATTAGAGCAGTGATAGAATGGAAACCAGAAGGGAAGAGACCTCGAGGCAGACCGAGGAAGAGATGGCTTGACATAGTAGAAGAGGATCATCTTAGGACGGTGGGAGTGGAAGAATGGAGGGAGGTTGTCCAAGATCGAGAGAAATGGAGGGACATAGTGTTGGCGGCAAAAACTCTAATAGAGTTATAAACGCCAGTGATGATGATGATGATGATGATGAAAACTTCCTATACCAATAATTAATTAAAAAAATTCTATAGATTTGAATGCAGCTATAGGGTAATAATCATTTTGCCAATACCGTTAATGTCGAAGCAAATATATATATATATATATATATATACCTAAAATCAACTTAAATTTGTGCATTAATACTTTAGTGATTAAAAACAACTATTTTATTATATATTTTATATTTTATATAATGTATTATTTTATTTTGATCATATACGTCCCATGAATTATTAAACAAGCCCCTTCTATAAAAATGTGGTCTGCAGGCCTTGGCCCGAGTTCAATATGGGGATCGGCGCCACTGATAGGAAATAAACAGTTGACAATATATAAGCATGTATAAGTTTACACAGTGATATTATAATATTATAATATAACAATAATATATGCGCTTTTACGTGTTTTCGATCGGTGTTGGAATACCGCGGATCGATAATATTCGAAGCCGGCCTGCACGTCACGATTATTGTCTATATAATAACGAAAGTGGAACGTCGGTCCAAAATCGATTTTTACACTCTACACACATAAGGAGGTCGGCGCGAATAAAACAAACAAAATCGAGCTACTCACACTGAAACCATTATAATTAAATAGCCCAGTATGGAATTTTAATATATTGAAAATATGCAGGAATTCAGAAGGCGCAATAATACGTATTACGGCTATGTATATACATAATAAATTCTAAAAATTGACTGTTCCGGCAATTGAAATCGCTTTAAACGTTCCGAATTTCGCACAAAGATCTATACACACGCATAATATTATATATGTTTCTATATTATAATAATATAATACGCATAAAAACGAGATTTATATTGTCTTTTCGCATCGGTGAACCGAAAGTTTTTTTTTTACCACTCTCTTTCCGCGAGATGAAATATTATTAGAAAAAAAAAAAAAAAACAATTTGTAATTTCTATATATAATAGTGTTAAATATCATTTCGATATTTTTCCACACTGCTATATATTTATATCCATCTGTAGTATACATAATTTTATGAGTTTTAACGTTGTCATACTTTAATTACGCCGTATCGTAAGCATATTTATTATTAACCAAGCGCAATATAATTGTATTTCCGTACAGCGTATGTACTCTGCACGTGTTGTGGTACGGACGTTTATTATATATATATTCGAAATAAAAGTAAAAATATATATTTTTTTTTTCCTGCGAAAATTCATTGTAATAATAACGTGTACACATATATATATATATATATATATACAGCGGTTATTTTATACTGCTGCTGCTGCTGCTGCTGGATTATATTGGTGTTGATAAAAAAAACGAAAAAAAAAATACACTTATACAAAAGGTCGTCGTAATCGTATAAAATTATATATGCATTTATGCACTAATCGATTTCTTTCGTTTATATATATATGTGTGTGCGTATTACACGTGTTACACGCGCGTCAATAAGCAAATATGTACAAAACACGTGTAATAAATGAATCGAATATACACTTCACCTATAGAAAATATTATCTGCGAGCAGGTAGAAAAAAAAAATTATATTAAAATAAAAAAAAAATTAATCGACTTAAAATTTATTACCAAATATGTGTTTATAGGTTGACAATAATTTATACGCGCATATAATATACGAGTATATATATATACAATAAGTGGAAAATGATATGAAAAAAATAAATTACATCTTTTCGTGTATATATATATATATATATATATATATATATATTTAGCTGCAGCAGCTGAGTTCGTTCGGTTATATATATATATATATATATATATATATATATATAATTGATTATATCATATTATTATAATATATTTGGAGGTTATACACGTTTTAAATATATATGTGTGTATACCTCGTTATATATTTAGTTTCAAGTCCAAATAATTTCAGACTATTATATATATATATATATATATGTATTGTATTACACAATTTATATAATATATATAATTAAGTTGTGTATATAGATGCGCAGGTTATCTATATTATAATATACAGACTGTTGCAGCAGTCTGAAAAGTGTGTGTGTGTGTGTGTGTGTGTGTGTGTGTGTGTGTGTGTGTGTGTGCGTATATTATAATATACCTATATATATATGTATAAAAGGAATTTGTGGGAGTAGTATATGTATATATAGTTGACCAGTTAATCGATAGTCTGATTTTTTATTTTTTTTTTTTCGTAGGTAGGTTATATATTATATTCGTATAGACTGCAACCCACTTTTTTCACAGATATCTTATATTTAATTATTTAATTTTGATATACGGACGTCGAAAACATTCACTTCGCCGATTGCGTATATATATATTTTTTTTTTTGCCGACGCGTGAAATATAATAATATTTTAAAAATTATTTTGTGTACATATAATATATACATTCGTGTTTATAGTAGCAAAGTGTATTACTGCTGACATAATTGCTCATAGGATTTAGACATTTAATATAATATAATACTGCGAACTTTTTTGAAAAGAGAATAACACGCATTGTTTACTTAAATGGGCGCTGTATAAAATTCCTAATATATAATATGAAATAGCGTCGCGTTTTACGAAATTATGTAAATTCATAACAAGTATAAAAAAATTAATATCAATTGGAAAAATTATGTTTATCATATACGGTTTTATAAACACAATTGAGGAATTCTTGACATTTAAACGTATATACGAATCATATAATTGTATACTATATATTTATATTACACAGCGCTGCAGTATATTCCGATGGCGTTTGTAAATAATATTACAAAAAAAAATGTATTATTTTTTAAACGTTTGCATCGATTACTAATTATAGAAATTCGAGCATTCAAGACAATCAACGCGATCGTATAAACACATACCGGCAACTGTTAATCGTCGCGGATGTCTTCACCTAAAATGTCACAAAAATTTTGTTCACCCACACAGTGTAAATATTGTAATCTGGCGTAAAGTATAGTGTTTGTTGCGTATATTAAATAATATTTTGGATTTGTGTGTAATGTCGAATAGAATTAATTTTTTTGCAACGGATAACACGCTTTACCGCGTGTAAATTAATCGTTTTAGCATTTTTTTTTTTATAAATTACTAGGCGACGTACAAATCACACTCAATTTATTTTTTATTTCCGCTTCTTATTTGCATTATACGAAATTCCTATAACCGTTACATACGAGCGCGGAATGCCAATAGTATCTAATAAATTTGCATTTATAATATATATATTACAAAAATCACTCCGTTCTATCAGGGGCGTCATTTGGCGGGACGGGACTGGGTGTGCGGTTGCAACCCTTACTTTTAATACAGTCCAAATTGGCCGGCATTGGTAATAATGGTACTTATAATGTCGAAAAAGAATAATATTAACAGTATCGATCTAGAAAAAGCTGTGTAGATGTATTGGGCTAAACGTAAAATGGCCGGTATCCGCTTAAATATAAAAAAGTAAATGCAAATATAATGTGCTTTTCTTTTTCTTTTTCTTCTTTTTTTTATGCTGCGTTTGTCACCTCTAAGCTTTTTATGCATTACTTATTAGTTTTCACAGGTAAAGTAATCAATTGTTTATTATTTTTTGTAATCGTTATTATTATTATTATTATTATTATTGCGATTCATAATGTACTGTAAAAATTCAAAAGCAAGGTAATGTAAATGAGTACGCCTTCATCTATTTTTATACGGCCTGCTGAAATTTTAAAACGGCCTGCATGAAACATCGCACATCCAAAAAAATAATTGAAATGACACTCATGCGTTGTACATGCGGATTTTCAGACGGTCATAAATCATGTAAATAGAGTTTAATCGTGTAAAAGCTGTATACGTATGTATATAAACGTTATTCAATATTGTAATTTTACAAAAATCATTTATATATAGGTATACGATTACTATAAATAATCGGTTTTATTTCGAATAAAAATCATATTATTGCGGTTTATATAAAGTCGTTTTCAATTACACGTGTACAGCGTAAGTATATACTGCACAGTATTGTAAAATAAGGCTCGTATTGAAATCAACTCATCGTCATTATGTGTGTATATATATATATATATATATGTATGTTGGACGGAAGAATAATGAAGTAGAAACAAATAATTGATTGATTTTAAAATGCGTATCCTGCGCTAACATCACATGATGCCATAATTATATTTATTATAGCATTATTATTAAACGCTGTAGTGTATATATTTTAATGAATGAATAAATATATGAATGAATAACATGCCGTGAGCCGGCTATATATACGAGTACATAATATATACGAACTCTACTATATAATATATATTAATTTATTTTTTATAGTACCTAATTTAATAATAATAATAATAATAATAATAATAATAATAATAATAATAATAATAATAATAATAATAATAATAATAATAATAATAATAATAATAATAATAATAATAATAATAATAATAATAATAATAATAATAATAATAATAATAATAATAATAATAATAATAATAATAATAACAATAATAGCCCACCTGCACGCGAACATCTGTAAAGAATACGGAATCATAAACGCAGATCGATGGTATGAACATAGGCCAGACCCAATTGTGAACACAAGTGAGACGGCCTTGTTGTGGGATACGCAAATTCAAACAGATCGCACAATTAGGGCAAATAAACGAGACTTAATCCTCAAAGATCAGAGGAAAAAAATGTGTCTATACTTATAGACATTGCAGTTCCCTCGGACTATCACCTTGGACATCACCCAGAAGGAGGCAGAGAAGAGGCTTTTTTTTTACGTTTTTTTTTCTATATAATATTTTTAATTTTATTATCAAAAAAAGAAAAAAATATCCCAAAACGATTTTGTTTTAATTTTACCGTGACGTTATTCTCTGAGATGCGAATTTACAATATATCTGTTCACTACACATATCGTTATTTTTTTTAATTCGTTTATTAATTGAAGTAAAATAGAAGAAAGAAAAAAAAACACGCAGACAGGAAAATTTCGATTTTTAAGAGATCACGCGATTTTAAGAGACAAATTGCCCCGGTAATCCAATATAGATATATAAACATTTCTACAAAAAACTAATTTATATACGGTTCATTTATAAACATATATACATATATTATTACCTATAACTATATTGATTACTTTTGAACGATGTCATTATATCATAATATTAAGTTAACAATTCACAAGAGTACATAGAGGTGGACTATTTAAATAATTTATTTTTCATTACGTAAATTGAGCTTAATTGGGTCAAATAAAAAAACTAGGAGAGGGCAAAACATGTATTTACCGAAATCGAAAGCGAGGGGAGGGGTAAATACGTTTTTGTTCAGTATAAAATTATTGTGTATTTTTTACGCAAGAGTCTTAAAAAACGATTTTATGAATTACTATAGAAACAATTTTTTTTTTTATACATTTAAAACATTCTTTAAAATTTACTCCATCAACGTATTCGAATTTATATAATTCGATTGGATTATTTCCACTGACAATAATTACACCGTTTTTAGCTTATACCCAGAGCCGTCTTAAGGTTATGCGAGGCCCGAGGGCACAACATATTTGGGGCCTTTAAATACTATTTTTTTTCTTTAACACATAGTATATTGTATTAGCTGTTAAAAATTATACTTTATTAATAAAAATGCCAATTTTTGTAATAATCTCCGTTATTTTATTGTTTATTTTAAAACGTAAATATTTTTTAAAATTTAAATATCTAAGTAAAAAAAAAATTAATTAATATTTGGTATTTTGTAAATAAAGTGGGGGCCCATGGGATTTGGGGGCCCTGGGCCCGGGCCCTCCAGGCCCATGCCTTAAGATGGCACTGCTTATACCTACTGAAATATAAGATCATTTTATTTAGATCTGCAGTCTTGTATTGCTTGTATTATAATATCAATGATAACGTTATATACTTTTGAATAGAGTACGGATTTTTACGTAATAAAAATAATAAAAATACTTCATAAAATACGCGGGGAAAGAGGTTAAAATATGCAATAAAGAAGAAAAAAAAGTCAAATATAATTTTTTTTTGCTGAAAAGTTTACTATTAATTTTTTTTTTTAAATTGTTTATTATTGTAATGAATGACTGACACGACAACAGCAGCCGTGAATCGGTAAATAAGTTTATTTGTAAAAACGATTGAACATTTGAACTGATGTATTGATTTACCGCGGTAAAAGCAATTTAACGAATTCGCGGACAAAAATAATATGTTTTGTAATCGATTACATCCGTCTTACATTATTAATATTACAAAGTGTCTATGCAAAATTTGTTGAATTTCTAATATTCAAATACCTATATATAACATTATTTTACATCCGTTTCAGATTTTGAATCCAGTAAATAATTATATATAATATTCTGCTTCAATACGTAGAAAATATTAAATTTTTCCGTAATATACAAAAAATACGCGAAGAAAAATATGCCATTACTTTGAGTAGGTATATTCACTATAAATTCGTAAATATTATTGAAAAAAAAAAATTCAAAAATATAAAAAGGATAAAAATGTACAAATACGTATCTCGAACACTATCGTTGTATTACGCGTCTATATATATATATATATATATATATATATATACATAAAGAATATTATGATTTGATCTCCGACCGCGATTTCGAGTAACTGAATTTTCAATTCACTCGTACGTGTTTTCACGAGAGGTCCATTTTCGATTTTGAAAAAAAAAAAATTCAAAATTATATAATATATCATTCGTAAAAATGTTTAACGTAACGAGAATATTGGTAATTTGGTAATTGTCGCGCGTGTAATTATAACGAGGCACACGCTCTGTACCGACGACTTACTACCCTCCGCGGAAACCGGTTCGATAGCCACCACTCAATATCGCGGCTTCATTAATTCAAGTCAATGCCGGCCAGACCAATTTACTCGTATTATTATACAAAACACTCTATACGTTAGACTCTCGTCTTAATAACGAAAAAAACGATTGTCAGTGGTTTTTTAAAAAAAAAATTGTTTGCTTGATTTGTAAAAAATGCTCATAAGCATGGAGTAGATCCTTTAGGGATCTCTCCCGACGATGTGCCATCACGGGCGAGATGATGCACATTGCACACCCATCCATGACAAATTGTAAATCGGGTATGTTTATTTTCTATCCACCTTTTGGCCTGTAATTTATTTTGATTTATTTATTTTTTTAAATTCGTTAATTTTTTTTACATATTTTTCAAACGTCTGTTCGCACGGCGTACACTTTTTTTAAAATATTTCGTTAATCCCGCCGGGACAATGTTTCTGTGTTGGTGTTTAATTAGGTATGCATAGTTGCGACACTGGCCGCAACGGCATTCTCGGAGACCCGCCAATTTGATTTCGTTATCGTTACCACGACCACAAAATGTTTTTTTTAAATTTTATCGTTCGTTATTAAATTCTACGAACAAAGATAGGATGGACTGGAAACGACATGGTGGGCGGGTGACAGGGAGCCGGGACGCTAAAGTACCTGATAGTACATCTATGCGCGGAGCGCCACCTATCGCATTCGCATAGAAACACAAATGCTACTGATAACACTTTTATAATAATTATTTATTCATGAACCTGGACCTCAGAGTAATAATAATTAGACTCCTGTCTATTAGTTGGTGTTCACGACTAAATAGTAAATTATAATAATTATAGTTATTTAGTCAATTTTATTTGGCGTGGAATTAACTGTTATAAAATGATTAATAGATAGCGCTCGTGCCTAAAACGTACTATTTTCCCCCTGCACACCTCTCTCGCGAACCTTAAGCGGCCCGGCGATAAGAGTCTCGTTTCCAGTCCATTCAATCTTAGCCCATTTTAAATTCCTTGTTTAAAGTGGTCAGTGTCTCCGTTAAATATTTTTTTAATCGGGTTTCTAAAGGTTTAAGGCGACAATGCATAATATAGTTTCTATCTTCAAACAGTCGTTTAGTTTATAAAAGTAAGTGCAGCCGCTGTTCTCTTGGCTTTTTTTCTTGATGTTCGCTCGTTTGCGGTTCACTGCGAAGAAGTCACCGTGTTTTCGGTCGGTGTTTTTGGTTGCTGTCATTGTAAATCCACGTGTCATCATGTTACACGAAATTATTCATCTTTTTCGATAACGTATTGTTTCATATCCAGGTTTATCGTTCCAATCGTTTGTGTTTTCTACTATAGGGTGTTTCTGTTCGTGAAGAAGTCGGTCGTCATTCGACATAGTTGTTTGCCTCACGATCTTTTGGTTTCTTATATTGAGACAACAACGTACTACATTAATTATTGTCAATATTAACATTAGTGTAAAAAAAAAAAATACAGTCCACTCGTACAAAGAATAAGCTTGTTAATTACATTTAACCTATCAAACGTATAAGTAGCATAACGGATCGCACTGGTTTAAATTAGTGCTCCCGAGGCGTTTACAAACGTCAATAATTATTTCTGTCACGTGACGTTTCGTTTGTCTTGTCCTTTTATGTTTTTCTCAATCGGTTAATTTTTTTTTTTGGTTGGAGTTTTACGAGCCCGTCGGCAAATAAACGTTATTTTTAACAGCAAGAAACCCGGTGATAATTTTTTTTTTCAAAAAGTAAATCCTAGATCTCCTTTTGCACCTCTATGGTGTTTCACGGATCTAGGACGGCGACCCAGCTAAAGCGAGGGCACCAGTAACCGTACAGCGTTACACGTTTGTAACCGCCGTGACTTTTTTTTGTAACTACGTTATCCCAAAACACGTTCGACAATAGGACTTTTTGAGCTAAAATTTAGTTTTTATTATAAAGTGGGATCGCGTGGACGAATGACTTAAACGTTCTACCCGTTTTGGCGGTCTCGACACTAGAACGCTGAACGGTTGAGAAACGATCAAGGGCGCAATTTCACTGAAAAAACTGGGAACGCTGAAGCCCCTCGATTTTTCATGTTATTTTATAGAGTTATCGATATCAATTATCAGCAACACTTCAATGACCATTAAACAGTTACATATTTGAGTGATGGCTATGATGCTTTATAAATTATATTATTATTTAATTACAGTAATTACACATTCATTGATAAACGTAACATATGAATTATTAAACCATAATCAACTTTAATTTTAAATTTAAATTTGAGTTTACACTTTATTACTTATTTATTATAATAACAAGATCCTCCATTCACTTTGAGCAAAAATATTTATTACTTCGTTTATATCAATTTGATTGGTAAGGTCTTTTTCAATAACGATGACAGTCTGTGATAAAACTAAAACAGTACTTTGAATGTCGTCACACTGCGATGTTTTCGCCGGACGTCGAACAGTCTGAACGATTTTATCGCCACTTAGTCGCCACACAAATCAAATTGATATATTTTATCAATAGCATATTATTATATTAGAAATTTATAAAATTAAATTGTTTTCTTTGATTTTTTTTTTTGACCAATCTGTAAGACAACGTAGTTTGTTCAGTCATCACACGATTATATTCATTTAAATAATATCATAGAACAAGACCTTATTGTTATGTATGTATTGTATACATAACTAAAATTTAAATAAATACGTAGTATTTAGTACCCGTCAGTAGCGTATCTAGGATTATTCCACGGGAGGGGATATACAAATTTTAACAGATATTTTTATTGTATTCATTATACACATATATTGATATTATTATATACATGTTGTATGTAAACAAACACTTGTCATTTGTATACAAAATTTGATTTATTTATTTATTTTTTCAAAATTGAATTTAATATCATTCATTTTTGTTTTTATACAATTGTCAAATTATTGTTTTAAATAACCTCCCGGGGAGGGGGGATATGACCCCCATATCCCCCGTAAATACGCCACTGGTACCCGTATTATAATAGTACACGCGTATAAGTGCTGTAGACACAAAACTCCCACGCACGCGCGCTATCCTAACAATATATATTATAATAATATACAAATATACACACGGCGGCGGTTACCGGCAGCTATACGCGCGCACAGAGAAAGAAGAACATTTCAATCCGACACTCGCGTACGCATAATATATTATTTTATATAATATACACGAGTATAGATAAATGTAAAACTCGATTCCCGGACCGACAACAATGCAGCCCTATAGTCGGATGAACGGGTGAAGGACATGCGCGCGAGATGATTCCGTTCTGTATAGAGAGCGCGCAGACTACCGCGCACCGTGCGTATTACACGATATTAAATTATTATATGATAATTAGGGCTAGGATTTATATGCGATAAAAAAACGGTAAAATATGCGTTCGATTTACTAAAAATATGCAACAAAAAAATGTGAAAAATATGGCACGAAATAAAAAAAAAAAAAAAACGAGTCTGCCAGTACTCGAGTACATTGATGTGTAAACGTCGCCGTGAGCGGTAAAAATGGAACGGAATTGTGACTGGATATTGGTATATTTATTCAAAGTAATTTCGATAATAAATATTGTTATTAGTTGTCACGACAACAGTTTACACGTTACACGCAATTTATAATTGCGTGTAAATCAATTAGTATTAATAATATTAAAAAATACTATTATTAGCAGTCATGACAACAACTCGCAGAGCATATTTTAACATATAAAGTAGGTGGCACTAGTGTCACCTAGTGAAGAATTAATGTCACCCAATGGTTGGTGGATGTGCCACATATATATTATTATATTATTTTATACGAATGCCTTTATATTTAAGGAAATCATAAACTAAAGAGGATAGGCACTTGGCTTAGTCCTTAATCATAGTGCCGCCCAGTACATATTCCTTAAAATACGCTCTGCAACTACAGCTTACACATTTTCGTCCCATTTCCCGAGATTTACCCTCATATTTAATTCATATATTAATTTTATTCGAAAGTATTGTACACGAAACAATAATGATGTGGTGTTTAAAATGTTCAAAAAAAAAAAAAGATCTTTTTTAGATCGTATATAGCGTGTTTTTATACTTTTTACACTTATAACAATGTTCTATTTTCTTACCAACCACCACGGCTAAAATATACCACAAAAAAATCATGCATTTTATAGGTGTTTATTGTTGAAATATGCAATAATACGCGTTTTATTCAAAACATGCAAAATAAAATAATCACCGTTCGCTTCATCATGACGTGATTCGTGGACATTTCAAACAAAAGCAGTAATCAGAAGTTGCAAAAAAAAAAAAAAATTTAAATCTTAGCCCTAATTATAATATTCAATATTATATATACATATAAGTATTGTACTGCGTGTTTCATTACTCGTGGCGACTTCCGTTACTCGGTTCGAAGTTTACGGATTATACGATATAATAATTGTAAAAAAAAAAAAAATTAATCGAAAAAAAAATTACAATAATGATAATATTACCGTAGTCGCGGGGGCGGTACGCGAGGCTGCAGCGTGACAGCGACAGAAAACGCGCGCAGCTACTATATTATTATAGGAGTTGTGTTATTATATATTATTGTACATGAAGGGTACATTTAGATATTTGTTATGATTAAAAAAACAAAAAAAAAAAAACACGAGCGCCCATATAAATGTAATTATATATAAAAAAAGTCATTTTACGATTTCGAAATCCCGTTGACTATGTATCGATTTAAACTATTCATTTAAAAAAAAACAATACATTTTTTTTTTTTTTTATATTTTTTCGTTGTATTTTTCAGACTTTTTGTCGAAACCGGTAGTATAAACAAACAAATTCGGTGCAACAATTCTTATATTTTTCTTTATTTTTCATAAGGATCTTTGGCTTAATATCGTTTATATTCACATATTCTTATATTCATATAAAAATTTATTATTTTAAAGTATTAATTTTTTTATTTCTATTTCTGTTACACATCCTTTTTATTCTTTTATTTATTGAATTAAAATTTTTTTTTCACAATTTCATTATTAATTTATAATGTAACACGTACAACTCATATTCTCTTATTGTATTTCTCATATAAGTATAGCGCGTGATTTACCGACAGATGAAACGCGTACTCATATAAAATCCGACCGAGTCATCCACGTTGATGTACTTACAACTCTATACAGTATGTATATTCGTATATATATAACAGACGTGTATTGTTAATAATTAAGTTATTGTACGCTATCGCGTTATACAAATATATTCGTAGTGCTATTATTGACTAAAAAAGAAATCAATTTTATTGATTATTCGAAGTGTTCTATGTATTTTTTTGACAAATTACTTTTCAATATATTAATTTTTTTAATACATTTTTAAAAGGGCTATAGTTAAAACACGGAAAACGAATTCAATTGATCGTACTGACAATTGCAAATGCGCTTATCTGAAATATTTGTTTATGTATTATACGTACAATTATCAAAGACTTTTTTTTGTATATGTTTTCATTTAAAATTGCATTTAAAAGCAAATTAAATATTTCGCTAATAATTTGCTTTAATCGGAATATGTTATTACAAATTTTAAATTATCATAATTCGGTTCATTAAAAATGAAATAAAACGCGCTATAAATATTATTATTATAACCATACTACCGTAAAAAAAAACAATCAATATACCTTAATAACCTGCACGAATTATATTATACAAAATGTATAACAGCCGATAATTTCCCTATATATATATATATATATATATAAAACAATTATTCTAACTTTATTAAAATTTTAAGTGTAAAAAATATAGCCCTTTTTATACTATATTAATAATAATAATAATAACTAAGTAATAACACTATAAATAACGTAACAATTTCACACCCCACAAACTAATACGAACGCAAACAATATTTTAATATGCTAGGATATTATAATTTATTCTGGAAAATAAAAGTATAATGTGTGCGGTATGAGTTTATGGCGTTATGCGTAATTTACAATCATTCATCATTATATATTACATTGTATTATCTCAAAGTAAAAATATATATAAATCAGGTGAAACGTGAAAAAAATTGACTATATAAGTTTTAAAATACGTATAATATATGGTTTTTAAACGTATTTATTTAAAAAAAAAATAAGAATAATAATATCATTTCTTATAAAAAGAGAAAAGATATTTCCCATCGCTTTCCACTGCACATATCTTACTTTTTTAAAGACTTTTTTATTTTATTTTTCCATTAGGTTTCTTAAGCTCGAGGAAAAACTTCCGAACAATTAATTGATGAAAATCTTTTCGTTTATATATAGACACACTGAATAGATTTCCAAGTTTAATAATTTCAAAAATTTTATTTTAAGAAAACGAATTAATAAAAAAAATCTCAAAAATCGGTTCGTACAAACGTCAATTGTATTTCGAATTTTCGTAAAACATTTGCAATTTTTTTCACGTGTTTTTTAAACGTCAATTTAATATTTTTAAAAAAATTTGTATTTAAAACCTACACATTTATTTGAATTACACACGAATCCAGGTTAAGGACTATTAACACGAGAAAAACGATATTTTATCGAGTTAAGAGTGTTGAAATTCTAATTCAAAACCATAATTGTATGTATTAAAAAAAAAAAAAATTTTATTTGAGATATATGATATGAAACACGGGATAAATATACGACTTTGCCTGCAGTGTTGTATACGCTAATGATTTAACACGTATGTACGTATAAACAAAAATACAAAAATAAATTTTTTTTAATCAAATTTCGTCAAGAACGATCCTTATATAGTGATCATATTAAAAATAGAAAAGTCGCTTGCTGTACTCTAAAACTGGTCAGACTCTCGCATCAATATCAATTCATTAATAATTATTAATATTATCGTGCTTACACGTTGATTGCACTCAACAAACGGACAATTTAAATTGATCGAATTACAAAACATTTTTAAATAAACAAAATAAAATACACGTATAAAAAACAAAACTATACTCATTCTCCCGCACTGACTTGACGAGTGAAGCTCCAGAAGAAAGTTCTCTTTTTTTACACTTTTACAATACACCATCTTGGCATATTTTCTTAGTATTATTGATATATCAGCGTTTTCTTTCGGGCCGTTACAATACACATTTTATATTTTATTTTTTAGCAATCGTCATTTTATTTCAAATTCGGCACTTTTTAAATTTAGTCGAAAATACCTTTTTTTCTCGGTCAACTAAAAACAAAAAAATTCCATCTTCAAGAAGTTTTTAATGAGTAGATATTTCTGTAATTATGTAATTTCAAAACGAAACTGTTTGACAGTACATATGATGAACTTGTACGTTGCCGATTTGCCGTATAAAAATAAGAAATATTCCTTGAATTTGAAAAGGATATTTCAAAGGTTTAATAAAAATTAATTATTACTATAATATTGTAAATATTTCGTTGTGTTCTATTTTATATGAAGAATGTTTTGGTTCGAAGACATATACATACAATTCTACAAATATACAAATACATGTAAATATATATATTCATATGTAATTTAGAATTTTTGTTGAAAATTTTTAAAATTTATAGTTTATAATCGTCATGTACATTTATTTTTCTTTGACTTGTAGTCGACATTGTAAATATATATACGATATATATATATATAAGTATTACCACATTTTTTTGTTGTAGATTAATATGATAGTTTTCCATTTAGAAAATATCGAGTCGTAGCATCGAAAATTTAGTTTAATGACAGATTATTCAATTTAGTACGAATAACGTTTAAATGTTCATACACCATGAAAAAATAAAATTGACTTCTAACGTTTATTGATTTTTCACATAACTAAAATGGACATTTAAATGCCAAAAATATAGTTATCGGTCAACGGTATATTTGGTGACTATAGTATACAATAAACACATCATAGTTTTGTCTTATAAACAAATTATTATTTCTCGTTAGATTTTTATTATTTCTATTATTTAAAAATAATCTTACAGATGACTGTAAGAAGTGACTATAGAAAATCGACTAAAAAAAAATATCTGAGTGGATTTCGCGCGATTTCGGGGCACTATTGTGGCTCTCTATTAATTTTGTTCTTATAATCCGTGATAATTTCGACGATTTTTTTTCTTTTACACTACCTACTCTCATTTTTCCAACAGTAACTATTATTTATTACGAAATTTTTGTTTTTCTCTCTCCTCTCGCACCGTTTTTAGTATGATCGGCGTAAATTAACCGAAATATTAATAAAAAAAAAAAAAAAATTTCAAAAAATATTTTCGATTTTAGTTCACTCTTACGTTATATTTTTGTTTTGTTTTTTTTTGTGGAAATACAGACTTGGCCGTGACGGAAACGTTTGATAACCGAAAATGTTCGATATTATATCTAAAATCTAACGTCGTCGATCTGAAAAACAAAACTATGGAGATCAGACGAAAAGTCGCGTACGGGTTTAATTTAAATTAAAAATCCGGTCGCGGTATATATGAATAACCAGCGCGTATACCTATTACAATAATTATATAATAGAAGAAAAAAACCACGTGAATTCGCTATTTCAAACAACTCTATTAGAAGAAAAAAAAATGTTTATATCGGATCGCGGAAATCATTTTTTTTTTTGATATAATTTTAACGAAACATTATCGCTATAATTTCGAAATTAAATATTAAAATATTTTGATTTACGTTAAATAGAATTTTTTTTTCGTGACACGCCCATCGTGTTCGTATAATATAATATGAGTCACGGTTGAAAACAATTGTTTTACGCATTATATTATACTTTATTACGACGGATATCATCGGTATTTTCGCCTATAGATTTGAGCATCATCTATATTGACGGTATTTAATAACCGAATAGTTCTGCGTGTTACGAAAATATATGATAAAACGAGGACTGACATTTATTTATTTTTTCTTCTCTATGTACAGAGGTGAAATGTTACGCGCGCGCAATCATTGTACTTTGTATTATATATATAGCGGCGATTTATATTATTTGTCTCGCGCGTATTACACTCAATACCAATATACGCGTAATACGCACAAATACGAATATAGAACATTTAGATTTACTTTTACGTTTCGGCATTTTTGAAAATAGTCTGATTTACTCGGGTGGTCGTATTGCATTTTAAATATTGTCCATACAACGACAGTAACTTGTTCCAATTTGTGTTTTCTATTATCCTGCCGCAGTGACGGCGCCAGGACGTTTATCTTGGTGGGGAGGGGGGCCCATTGGGGGCCTTTGAAAATTTGGTAGGGCCAAAAAAAATTCCCAATCCGTAGTCTTTTTCCCACTCATAGGCGCAATAAGTGTAGGGGGCTAACACACTATCTGTTGTAAAGATTGTATTGCATATAATATTAAGTTTCACACATAATAATTGCTGGTTTTCATTTTAATTGATAATAAATATCATATGTAGGTATATTATTTACACACTTAAACATTAGATATCATTTTCAACATACTTTCATTAAAACACGTGTACTTTATTGTATAATACACAAATTACATTTGTTTTTGAGTTAATACATTTATATTTAAATTAAAAAAAATTACGCAATTCTTATTTGCCTTAGCTATACTTACTAAATAATACAAAATCTAGTTACAAGCAAACATAGTAAATAGTCAAAAGCATAATTATATGAAATGTTATGCGTAATAATCGGTACTAATTGTTAGTGATAATGTATAATATAAAATGTATTAACACATTTGTTGAAATAAAAACACCATGTTGAAATAAAAACGTACATATATAAAGTACTCAATAAATTAGCTAAAAATCGAAGAATAGTAGACATTTCGTTATAAAATATGTCGTTTTTATTAATGAAAATAACAAAAGTATAAAATATGAGTATCGGTCACTTTTAAATTATTAATGCTGGAAGGGTTGTCACAATATTATGGGTTATCCGATGACCAATTTTATATCCCCTCCCATATGACATTCGTAATTACGCCACTGCCTGATGCACAACAGTATCGAAAGGAAATATACCATCATATATAGTACACATTATTCTAACATTCTGTAAATTTATTTTTTTTATTGAGAAAAAAAGAGCTTTGGCCAATCGGCATCGTGGCTCAATATCATTATGTAAATCTAATAAAACACTTGAAAAAAAATAAATTTTAATTTCCTCTTAAATTTCCCTTTATTTTAAAATAAACGTTTTGTTTTAGGTATAGAAATATGTATCGGATTTGATAGGAAACAATAAAAGAATTCGTTAAATTGTCCGTAATGAAGACAATAAGTTTGTATAAATTATAGGTCATTAAATATTTAATGAGGTATAATTATTGTAGCACTATCAATATTGGAAAATGACCAATATCTATACTGAGGCCCGCGTGTTGTATGCGTAGGTACACACATTTCTACAATGAAAACAACGTTTTTTTTTTCTTTTATAATTGTGTTATAAATTCGAAGTGTGTCCAAAGTACGGATATTTAAATGTGTGTATACGAAAAGTATATTTAGTACGACGTATAGAAGGTGTACGAAATAACCTTGGACAGTCAAGGATTGATCTTATCAATGTATTACACTGAAGTCACACAACAAAATCGTTACTACGTCATCTTATTATAGTAAAAAAAAAAAAAAATAATAAATAAATAATAAAATAATTAAATTACCTATACGTAGAGAAATATATTATTTCTTTAAATATAACAATTTTATACCGCGAAGTATACATAAAATTTCCGTCGGCAAAAAAAGAAAAAGCGTTGTTGATGAATTTTTTAGCTCGAATACGTTTATTTTTTTTTTACGGGTTTTAAGATTTTTTTTTTTTTGTATTTGGTTTAAATAGTTAAATGGAGTAAAACGCTCCTGTTTGTGCCTGCAGATTATCATTATATATATATATATATATATATTGTTTGGAAAACAATTAACAATATATAGGTATCGGTATGTATAATAAATATAACTAAATCGTCTAAATCGGAGTAAATTCGAAAAAAATGGATCGATTGGATTTTCAATGTCCGCTGTATCGGATTAAATTCAGTTTATAAGTGTACAACATTTTACCACATTATATATTTGTATCTGTGACTAATGATTAGTTTGCACGAAAAAAATAATAAGTAAAAATAGTGACTTTAATGTAAGTCTGTTTATATAGTTCAATTACAGTTTAGAAACTAAAAACGAAGAACATGAAAATATTTTTGAACTCGTGGTACGAATAAGAAAAAATAATTTAATTACAGTGTATCCACACGCGTAGACATATTTTTCTTTGTTTTTTCATCAATGACTTCTAATAATCGCTCAGCCGAAGGATAGTTTTCAGTTTTAAAACTTGACGAGAAAACAGCATTTCGATGAAGTAAAATAGACCCGTTTTCCAAACTCCGGTTCCGGAAAAGATTATAAACTTTTGCGCGATAAAAAATTATACATTTTATATTTGGATTTTTCACTGAAAATTGATTTTTACAGAATTTGAGAATCGTATAAAAAAAATATCAGGGAGAAATCAGGACAGTGACGTATTTAGGGGGGCAGAGAAGGGAAATTGCCTCGGGCATCACGTTTTTTGGGGGCAACACATTTTTAATAATTTTATTTGAACAATATTAATAATTTTTTTTTTATTATTATTCGATGTTCTTTTTATAGTTTGGAAAAAAATATATAATCGGACAATTTGCAATAGCCAGTTTTGGCATAATACTAGGATTTTTTTTATTTATATTGCGTGATAACTGATAATTATTGCAGTAATCGGCTGCTTAATATTCATTAATTGTATGTAAAAAAAAAATGTATGTTTACCGGTCATTGCCGTAAGAACCATACAACTCTGGGTGTTGTCTAAAAAAAACATCAAAATCAGACAACTCAATAATAATAGCTTAACAACGAATTACGGGTAAAATATAATTTGTTGCACCTATACACGCACATAACTTTTCTTTTTATCGTGTTATCGAACAGACGTATTTAGTCAAAAAAAAAAAACGGAGTTGTCTAGATAGTTAACTTAAACCTTTCAATTGTCATCATCTTTAACCAGCACTGATTATTTATTATTTCTAGGTTTATTACCTAATCGAAGAATGATATTTCGCTGCGAATTCGCGTAGTGTATAAAAAATATTTTGTACGTACCTATTTTTTTTCTTTGCGCTCAATATATAGGGCGGTCAGAGGAGGCAACAAATGAGTGCGTATCTAGGGCAACGAAATTCTAAATACACCACCAAATCTGTCTATACTTTTAATAAAAATCGATCCGTATTATGTTGTTTTAAATTCGAATCTAAAAGGATAACGGAGTAAATCATTTTATTATTATTAGGGAACGGATTTATATGCATTTGCATATTTTTTTGGTTAGTCCAAAAGATTGCTAAGTGAGATAGAAATCCGTTTCACATACTGGAGATTAAAAATGCACTACTTTTATTTTGCATATTTTTGCATATTTGGGCATTTTTATTACTAAATGCATATTTTAATATTTTGATATTTTATAGGTCATATTATTGATTTTTTAGGTCATATTATTGCAAATATAACAATTAAAATTTTTTTTTTTTTTTACTTCTTTAGAAATCGTTAGAAAAAAATATTAAACATTTTTTTATATTGTCAGTCCTATTTTTTCTTGTCAACGAAAATTGCTAATATTTTATTACCTCCGTTGACTACGGTATTTAAAAGTCTGTGTTGCGTCGCACCGATTTTTCGTTCACACAGCTAATATCTATCATCTAATATCATATATTTCTGTCCTCATGTATTAAATAAATAATAATAAATATAAATATATAAATTTTAAAGCATATTTGTGTAAAAAATGCATATTTTATGATTTTTTTGAAAATAAATGCATGTATGGAACATTTTTAAGTGCATATTTTCGAGCATATATTTATGGCATTTTCAATGCATACTTGCATATTTTTAAGAACATATTTCATGGATTTTTAGGGCATATAAATCCGTTCCCTAATTATTACATATTTAAATGGGGTTTTTTTTTTTTTATTGTTTTTGTGAAACTATAGAGAGTGCGTGCTGTCCGCGGGTACGACGGCATAAGCGTCGTCGGTCGGTTAACAAGTCGACAGTGGACGGTTTTGAGACATTAATTTTAAAACCGTATAATTGTACGTTGTAATTGATATCGAAGAGAACGATATTAATTTTCCACGGTTTTTTACGTATGTAAATTTTTTTCTTCTTGTTTTATCGAGACCGTCGCTGTATAAAACCGCCGTTTTAAATGTACGTACCTTTTATGTAAACGAGTATAACGCGAAGAAGGGTCGGTTAAAATGTGTTGGCCCCGAGGCGCAAAACGTCGTGTAGTAATACGCGGTGCTGTTTTCCGGCGTACAAACTCGTTCTGTACGACCGAGTGGAGTTTTTGCTCGACAAAAAAAAAAGTAAAAATATCCGAAGGCAATCGCGGTAAACGCTATCGAGGCGGCATGACACATTCGGTTTTTTTCTTTTCACTCTTCGCGCGTACGGTTATTATAATATTTTATCTCGGAGAGCAGATGCACACACACGGTATAATGTTGAAATATAGATTATAGCGCGCGTTAGATGTTCCCCTCATTTATAATATAACGTAACGATTGTCGGGAACGGAACGTTTGATTTCCGCAGAGAAAAGAATAAGACAGAGTAAAAAAAAAAAAACGAGTCAGCTAGTATACTCGAGACATTGACGTGTAAACGTCGCTCGAGCGGTAAAAACGGAACGGAATTGTGATTGAGATTTGTGAATATTGGTATCTTTATTCAAATTAATTTCGATAATGAATATTATTGTTAGTCGTCATTAGGGAACGGAACGGAACCGAAAAGAACCGGTCTAGAACCGAAACCCTTTGTAAGTATCGGAACCGAAACCTAACCGTAACCCTAATTTTTTTTTTCAAAACCGGAACCGATATTTGGAAATACGGGTTTTTATATTATACCACTAATATATTTTATCACAATAGACTGTGTAAAAGTCCAATAAACTTCTAAAAAGACTTCCCAAAAAAATACAAAAACGTATAAACTTTAAATGATTAGGCGGGCTACTGCTTATACTATGCTGGGTATACTTGCGCGCTGAAGGTGAAAAAACACGCTGAACAAAAAATTGGTACGCTAAAAAAAATTATTAAATCCCTATAATATAATAATTACTCCGCATTATCAATTTATATATTATCACTTTTTAATCGATATTTTAAAGTACATGTTGGTACCGGTATTAACCGGAACCGAAACCGAAATTCACAGTTTTCATGAACCGGAACCGAAATTTTATTTTTTTCAAAAATCGAAACGAAACCAGAACCGATAAAATCATTATAAGGTTCCAGTACAGTGGCGCAACAACCGGGGCGGACGGCGATGCCAAACATCGGGGCCCCGGGGTTCAATGGGGCACACTTGTCTAAGGCTTCTTTTTGCATAATGATAATATAATGACATATGTTTATGCATAAAAAAATATTAAATATTTAAACGGAAAAACGTAGGTATCTGCAGGTATATCAATGTTATTTGCGCGAGGGCTTGATTTTATTATAAATTTGACTTTTATACTGTTTATATTGCGCTGGATAATATACTTTTATATGTATTTTGTTTGCAAACGTTTTCGTGGCGTTTTAAATAAATATTTTTATTTTTTTACTCGAATTTTTACACGTAATTAAATTATGAATTACCTATTTGTAATCCTTTTGTTCCACGTTATAAAAAAAAATAATAATTTGATTATCTCATAAGATATCACAATAGGTAAATCCTCGTAAGACACCCTGTATTTGAACAACGCATAATTAATACCTAGGAAGGAATAAAATATGTAAGACAAAATTATATTTTAATAAAATTAAGATAATTCACGATAGAAACTATATTTCGAGCGGAGGGAGAAACAATTTTTTGTGTTCTTAACGAATCACCCCATTGACTACCCCCCCACGTGCTTCAATCACCATATTTTTTTTTTGTCCCGGACAGCCATAAAATTTAGGGCCCCGTATTTACCTTTTCATCGGGGCCCCAAAATCGTAGTCGCGCCACTCAGTTCCAGTCCCTGGTTGTCGTCGTGACAACAGCATACACATTTCCCCAGATTTATTCTCATATCGCCGCAATAGATGTTTACACGTCAAAAAACAAAACAATAATAATAATATTATTATTATTGCAGTCGCGATCCATAATATGATACACGTCTTTTTCGTATCGCGTAAGCGTGCGAGATACGACCGCGAACGGTTGGTTTTTTTCTTCTTCCGGTTTTGTGTGAACGAAACGGAGAAAAAAAAACGATGTGCGGCTCGTATATATTATGTTATACGCGCGAAATAAGCGTGTACAAGCCGTGTAAATGATACGGTGGTCGTGCGAAAGGATACGAAACGTCCCCACTCACCGTTCGCATACGCTCAACGTAAAAAGCACGTTACAGGCAGCTGACCGCGGCGATCGGCAATATTGCAGAAGAGTGCGCGGTAACGCACGTACGAATCGGCGGAATATATTACATTAGAGGCAGTGCATACCGCGCGGTTCATTACCGGCGATAAATCCTCCGGCGTTCGCACGCATTCGCAACCCGTTTTTATACGGGACCGCGGTTTCGGTCGATTGACCCGTCGCGTACACAATATCGACTGTTATCCGCGTCGGTTTACTAATTCGTCTCGTCGTCATACCACACGTATAGAGGTACGATATTACACGTATTGACGACGTTCCCGTCGAATTTTCGATTCTGAACGAATCCATTGGTTTTACGAAGATTTGTTCTGTTTTTTTTTTTTTGGTCTGTACCCGAAAATCCTACCAGAAGGAGCGCTCCGATCTTTGTACGGTCGCACAGTTCGTTTCCGGTAGCGAATCGCGTCTAGTCGGTACTTTAAAGCGGTCGTTTTTCGATTTTCTCAATAGCGTCTGAAAATACAACTCAAAAACTACCGAAAAATGTATAATAATATACTTATATTAAACGTTTATGTCTGTATCCGAAAATCCTACCAGAAACAGTGCCCTTTATACGGTCGCACAGATCGTTTCCGGTAGCGAATCGCGTCTAGTCGGCACTGTAGAGAGGTCTTTATGGGTTTTTTACAAAAGCGTCTGAAAATACAACTAAAAACTACCGAAAAATAATAATACTTATATTAATCGTTTATGTCTGTATCCGAAAATTCTACCAGAAGGAGCACTCCGATCTTTATACGGTCGCACACTTCGTTTCCGGTAGCGAATCGCGTCTAATTGGTACTTTAGAGAGGTCTTTTTTGGTTTTTTACAAAAGCGTCTGAAAATACAACTCGAAAATCACTGAAAAATAATAATAATATATTTATATTTTAGATTCTGAGCGGAGCTAGAAATGTACTGGTTTTACAATGTTGTATTTTTTTTGGTCTGTACCCGAAAATCCTACCAGAAGGAGTGCTCCGATCTTTTCGTGTAGCACCTTTGCTGATTGCAAATTACATCTTGTTTGTACTAGTTAAACAAGTCGTTTTCGATTTTCTCCGGTAGCGAATCGCGTCTAGTCGGTACTGTAGAGGTCTTTTTGGTTTTTACAAAAGCGTCTGAAAATACAACTCGAAAATCACTGAAAATAATAATAATATATTTATATTTATTCTGAGCGAAGCTAGAAATGTACTATTATTTTTGTCTGTACCCGAAAATCCTACCAGAAGGAGCGCTCCGATCTTTGTACGGTCGCACAGTTCGTTTCCGGTAGCGAATCGCGTCTAGTCGGTACTTTAAAGCGGTCGTTTTTCGATTTTCTCAATAGCGTCTGAAAATACAACTCAAAAACTACCGAAAAATTTATAATAATATACTTATATTAATCGTTTATGTCTGTATCCGAAAATCCTACCAGAAACAGTGCCCTTTATACGGTCGCACAGTTCGTTTCCGGTAGCGAATCGCGTCTAGTCGGTAATACAACTAAAAAACTACCGAAAAATAATAATACTTATATTAATTTTTTATGTCTGTATCCGAAAATCCTACCAGAAGGAGCGCTCCGATCTTTGTACGGTCGCACAGTTCGTTTCAGGTAGCGAATCGCGTCTAGTCGGTACTACGGTTTTCTCAATAGCGTCTGAAAATACAACTCAAAAACTACCGAAAAATTATACTTATATTAAATCGTTTATGTCTGTATCGGAAAATCTAGCGAAACGCGTCTTTATACGGTCGCACAGTTCGTTTCCGGTAGCGAATCGCGTCTAGTCGGTACTGTAGAGAGGTCTATTTTGGTTTTTCGCAAAAGCGTCTGAAAATACAACTAAAAAATTACCGAAAAAAAAAAATATATATATTTATATTTTGGATTCTGAGCGGAGCTAGGAATGTATTGGTTTTACAATGTTGTGTTTTTTTTTTGGTCTGTACCCGAAAATCCTACCAGAAGGAGTGCTCCGATCTTTTCGTGTAGCACCTTTGCTGATTGCAAATTACATCTTGTTTGTACTAGTTAAACAAGTCGTTTTTCGATTTTCTCAATACATTTTTCAAAAGTCAGGAAAAACTACCAAAAATGACGTAAATACGCTAAAAATGCAATTTCGTCTTAATCGATTGTCGTTTATTTATTACACTGAAGCTCCGTTCAGAATCGTTTTATATGTATTATAACGACTCTTATTGAACCTATTAATTCTACTATGAGTTTTCTGATAAAAACCGTCTTCTAAGGCGTCCAACAGCCGTCGAACAGATCATTTAATCGGAATTTTTCCAATGTGCTCTGCTTATAGTATTTGTTCTTTTACATAAGCTACATAAAACGCATTGAGAACTCTTTCATATAATTATTGTACAGTCTTGAATGGTTCATCAACGTAAATATTGAACAACCGAGAATTATTACTTAATTCAATAACGAAATACACAAACAAGACTAGATTTAAGCGCTCAGCAACCCCTCGTTCACACGATTATGGTATAAAACACTAGTATATATACAATATATGTTATTTGTCACTCCAGTATAAATATATAGCGGTACCATATATTGGATCGTAGCAAAGATAAAAGCAAAAAACGCGTACAAATTATGGTACGCATGTATAATATATGGCGCTGCAGTGTAATAACAGCTGCACACGCGATAAACAAAAGGCCAATAATGGAGGGGAGGGATAAGTGTAGAAATCGGAATATTCACAAGGAAATTATGTTAAATTTCCAAAAATATTTAATGGAATTAGGATGCGGAAGTCGGCGGGATAGCTGATGTGTGTTTGATTTTCACTATATAACTTAAAATAAAATATTAACGTTTACATTTCGTTTTAAACTCTGGTACAAATATAGTTTTCATTAGTCGTAAACCTACGAATATATTATAGTGCATATACCTTTGTATATTACATATACTGTTAACAGTACGAGTTTTATACATGGGAAATGGGAATATGATCAAAGCCCCGTGTTAAAACGTAGAAGTCTGTACTATGTAAGAAGGGTGTATGGTTGTAGTACGTTTATTATATAATAATATTTCTTTAAGGAAATTCAAAACGTACGATATATAATAGGGAGTTTTTCAATATATTTAAAGGTTCAGTTCTTGTAGCACAAAAAAATCATTGAAATATGCTCTTGAAAACGTACAAATATGCACACAGAAAAGAATACATTATTTTTATAATAATATTGTATATTACACTTTTATAAACTATAACTGAACATTCAGCGATGTATTTAGAAATTTTTTTTGGGGGAGGGGCTGAGGCATTAAGGAAATATCATTGTTGAATTATTTCTAAATTCTAATCCAAGACTAAATCTTAAAAATAGGACAAATTACCAAATTCTCAACATTTTAAAAACCACTATATATTAGGAATTTGTTGAAAAATATTACATCTTATAGCCATAGGGCATAGGAATTAGTAAAGAAAATTCCTGAAATTTCGGGGGGGGGGCTGGAGCCCCATCAGCCCCCCGCCACATAAATACGCCCTTGTGAATATTAATATTTAGAAAATAATCGTAGGTGGGTGAAAATTTAGTGTATTTTACAAAATAACATTAATTGATATTTCCGAAAAACGTCGGTAGAGAAATTATATTTATTTATTTTACTTAGACGGACATTCGAACAATGGTGATCACATCATTGTGATATTGTATATATTAATACAGTTGATTGTACGCGGGATTAGAGTACGAAGAATTTAAGAAAGGAAACTATTTAAATACGCTTTTAATACATTAACACGCGCAAATAGATCAATATTATACACCCATTTACTAAATTCATACGTCTATTTTTAGGTGTCTATTAAGACTATATGTATACAGTGCGTAGACACTGAAATGGCACATAAATAGTGTTTGCTTGCAGTCTGCAGGTATTGTGAATCGAGGAATTTAATTTGGCGATTGAAATTGAATAATAAATGCATAAGTTAAGTAATTTGAAAATAATAAAGCGAAGGTCTAATCCTTATCCTTACGAGTCCTTAGCTAATAAAAAGAAGTTTTACTATTATTTCCTACATAAAAAATTCACTCGATTAAATTTCGAAAATTTATTCCTGAAAATATTCTATAAAATTTTGAAATAAATCTGCCTACGTACCGTAACGGTCCAGTTACATATAAATATTTGTTCGTGTTTTTATAATATTATATAATATGCATACACATATAAAGTAATTACATATATATATATATATATATATAATAAATGTATGTAATACCAGTGTCATATTTCTGACCTAAAACCACAATGCGCGAGACCCTGTGGTGGTCATCACCATACGCCGCAATTTGTAAGACACGTGTTCAATTCTCTGCTATAGGCACTCAGTAAGACCATGTCCACACTATATATACGCACTTCTTACAAGTTGCGAGTTACTTTGATTTAGTATTTAATCGGCTCTAATTTTCCGAATTCTAAAACAAATGTTAATTAAAAGAAAAATCATTTGTAACCGTATAAAACATACGCTTTAATTAAGCATAACATTAGTACCGATATTGTAATTACGATGTATACAATTATAATATGTACTAGTGATAATAACAATAAAATCGTTGTAGTTCGCATACATATATATCGGGACTGAACACTAGCGCACATGTGTCTAAACGGAATTCCGAAACTTATTATTATATGAGTGCACTCGAAACGTATAATAAACAGAAATTATTTGCAACGCACAAAATTGATATTTTGAGTATAGTGCGCAAAATAAACGGACACGTGGATTAAGATTTGAATTTATAAATTTCATCTCTTTATACTTTTTTCAAGAACACCCGTACCTACTTAATGATTTTCTCGAAATGCCGTTTCCTGCAAAAAAAAGTGTTATTTGAGTAGATACGAGTATAAATGATGTGCTACACTGCTATGTATTACATAATATATTGCACTAATCCTTTTTGAATATATATATATATAATACTTTTCAATAGAAAAAAAAGTATCACGAAATAAATCATCAAATGTACTCTATAATTTATACATATTATATTATACAGTTCTAATAATAAACACGATTGTGAGTACTCATAAAACGGTAATACAGCGCATAGTACCTAGTCTACAAGTATTTTCGATGTGTAAATTATAAGTTTTGGTACACGTATGATCCCGTGAAAATAATTAATAAAATCCAATTAAAATTATCTTTTCGTATATTTATCATGATTTTTAAAAATTTTAGAAAAATTACTGACTACATTTTTCACAAAGAAAAATAATGTATTGCATATGTCGTGTAAAACTATATATACTGATTGTTGTGTAGATCATTAGGCAAATAATAAATTGTCGTCGAAAATAATATTAATTATTCAATTACATTACATTTGTAATATCGGAGACGTTTTAAATACATATAAGGTTATACATTTATTTAAAATAATCATTACAATTTATTAACAATATAACGAAACGCTGAGTTTAGTTTTATTTATTCCATTCATTATCTTTTTTTTAAATTTTTATTTGTTTCGGAGATAATAGTAGAATTACATTTTTTCCCAATTATTTTGATATAATTTATTGCAAACAGAATTTTTCTTTAATTTTTCCATTGTAAAGTGTTAAAAACAAAAAAAATACAAATATATCGTAATTGTACTGTTCCAGAATAATATGAAATACTACTAGACCGTTAACTTATCAACAGGCGGGCGATTAAAGTAAATAAACAATTAATTAATAAACAATAATAATAATAATAATAATAATAATAATAATAATAATAATAATAATAATAATAATAATAATAATAATAATAATAATAATAATAATAATAATAATAATAATAATAATAATAATAATAATAATAATAATGATTTAAGCGAATTAATTGTTAACGTGTATTGAGGACAATATTATGTGGAAGTACACACATTCTTGTCGAATTTAATATTCCCAATTTAATCCTTATACATTTCGAAGATGCAATTAATGTGTATAAATTTGGTAAAAAGTAATATTTTACATTCCGTAGAAACAAATTATATAAAGTACACCGCGGAGAGTGCGGACGCCGACTCGGTTTCGACCGACCTATTTCGGATTACTTGGAGATTAATTTTATTACACGACTTTTTTTCTTATTTTAAACAATTTGTCAAATAATATCATTCTGTGATGAGCGACGATGTACAAGACAATAAATTGTCATTATCCAGCGCTTGATATAGCAATGCGGTAAATATTGAAAATAATAATATCGAATATATAATTTTTTCATGATTTTTTTTTTTTATCTATGGTCTCCGTGCTACAGGTATAAGCGCTTCTTTGCGTTCCTTTTGAAAATTGTAGCAAAGAGTCGCAATTTTTTTTTTTCAATATAGTACAGAAGCTTCGTCCCCTTGCGTTCCTCCTCCTACCCATTTTGAGCACTGCTCAATACACGTTTGAAAAAATGTAAAAATTAAACCCCACGCGTTCGCGGTGCGTGATCATAATACGCGTTATGTATATAGAAACGAACATTCGGTATATCTCGGTTATCTACTCGTAAACGTACATATATGAGCACGGAGAATTGAGAAATCCTCTATATACTCCTTTCGCTCAATTATAAATTTAATAATACGCTTAATTATGTTATCGTACGGTCTGTGAACAAGTAAACGACAGGTGGATGGAGCCGTAAAGAATAGACGTGGTGTATAATAACTGCACACCGCGCGCGCGTGTACGTGTGACATTTAGCGGTTTTACGGTCATTTATTCGGTTTCATTTAAAAAAAAAATAAAATATGTATATATCCGTAACGTATAATAAGTGTATAAACATAATAATAATATAATATTGTCCGTTGAAACCCATTAAAAAAAAAAAAAACCGAAACGACAGTTCGACAATTATTTTACGTCGGGCATATTATACGCGTATAATATTATCTGATACGACAAAAAAAGGAACACCTGTTGTGATGGACATACGTAATAATAATATTATAAGACCGCCATATGCCGCCAAAAGTATTTCCGCCGCCGGATCGTCTCGTTGAATACTTATGAATATTATTATTATTACATATTATTATTATTATGTCATCGTGGTGAGATCGGAGCTTGTCAATACTCCTGACACGCTGCATTACCATCTCATACTCATATAGGTAATGACGCTCGTCACGGGACTATATTGATTTTCACAAAATTTTGCAAAAAAAAAAAAACCCCACTCCCCGCGTGATCAAGTTGGGTTACGTTCATTTTTTTACACATATACTTTATAAATATTAATTTTTTTTTTGTTAGAAGAGTAGCACGCGTTTCGCGCAGTAGCGAAAAATTTCTTAAATGCCACAATGACTGGCGTCATACACGGTAGCGTAATTACGAATGTTAAATGGGAAGGGGTATAATACGTATCATTAGATAATCAAAAAATAATATAACGCCAACACTGATACAAAAAAAAAAAATGAAACGATTATCAACTCGTATTATTGTTTTCTTTAATAAAAACGAAGTATTTCGTTAGAAAAATTCTATGATTTTCTCGATTTTTCAGCTAATTTATTGCGTGCATTATCTGTTTTTTATTTCTGAATACCGCGGGTAAACCAAAAAAAAAATAAAATTTCTTATTATATTTTTTGTACGTCTACATAATATGTCGTGTAAAAAAAAAAGCCTATGCCGAGGATTCATCTCCTCCTCCCCGCCCCCGTAATTACGCCCCTGATCATGTCGTACACTGGTAAACTGTAAAAATTTATTCACGAGGTCCTCATATAAAGACGAAGCGGGCCGTGGTTTTAAGACTCCAGATAGGTACACGTTTTGTCCAGAGATTACGCGATGAATGTGCATTTTCGACGATTCGCGATTGTGACAATCGAATAATTATATAACATAGACGCGCTATTTAAATGCGTTCGTGTATTGCGCGCGCCTACCGCCGTCGACCATGAAATTCATAGTACGACAGACACCGCGTTACAAAGCCGACGTGCACTAATTAGTCGTCGATTGACCGTAAATTCGACATTGTAATGCAATCTCCGATTTCGTTGTTATTTTCACAACGTTCCTCATATTTCGTATAATCGTGTATTATTTTTATTGCCATTATTACTAAATTAAGGTTAGGTGTCACGGCGTGTAATGTTTGCGGATGATGCAGTGTTAGTGGGAGATAGACAGCCCAGAAGAAGTGAACAGGAGATTCGAAGAAGGGGGGAAAAGACTAAGGAACAAAAAAACAGTGACGGTTGTGTATGATTTCAAGTGGCGGAGGGGGTGATTATCATAGAGCGTGATGAAAGTGAACGAGGAGTGAAGGTGGTTCCGAGGAAGACACGAAAATAGGATAACGTGGTGTGGATGGATAAAGAGGAAAGAAGCGTCAGGTGTTCTGTGTGTGACGATGTGTACGGATGCCTGCAATAAGAAAGGTGGATTTTATAGTGAGGCCAGCAGCAGTGTCGCGTATGATTCGCGGAATGTTGGGGCGTTGGGCGGCAGTGGACAAGAAAACGGAAAACAGAGGATTAGAACGTTAACTGTTAAGGTGGACGTGTGGAGTAACTATATACAGGAAGGATAGGACAAGAAAGGAATACGATGACATGGCGTGGGTATGAGCAGTGTAAGCGTTGCTTACATTTGCACTTTGAACAAAATCTGTGTTCTTAATTGTATAATAATATTAGGTATATAAATTACGTAAAACGAACAAAAACAAAAATTAAGCAAAACATGTTTCGGGAACGTTTCCGGGAAACTGAGTAGTTTTAGTATACAACAATCTGTAAACGATATTAAAGACCTAAAGATTATCCACATTTTTACATGGATGATTTTAGACAAAGTTATATGACTCCGAAAAACAGTAAATTGAAAGTCTCATAACTTGACTTCTAATAAATTTATCAAAAATCGCCCGTGCGAATGTAGAATAATATTATGATCTATAATTTTATAATATAGAGATCATAAAATCACTCAGTTTTTCAGAAACGTGCGTCACCCGAAGCACGTTCCACACCATGGTGTAGCGTTCTCTTAATAGGCGTGTATATTTGTTAGAAAACCAGAACGACTGGGTCGAGTTACGGGTTTGGGGGGATAGTAGGCAGGGAGATGCTGTGCGAGTGTTGTGCATGGGGAAGTGAACGTAGAAAGGAAAAGAGTTGTTCTGAAGTAAAAAAATGGATAGACGGAATTGCAGAGGGTGATGATACGAAGACAGCAAGACACAAGAGATCGTGCTATACGGAAGTGTAGGAGACCACGTGTAGTTGGCATAGTGTAAGGCGATTATTATATTATTGTAACATGTAGACACTGCAGGTCCAGCATCGCTTCTATATATATATATATATATACCCTTTTAATATATATTTTATATATAGGAGTAGGAAGGACACTATATACTGTAGCGGCGAGAGGAACGTAATAATATCCACGCACACACACACACACACACATTATTATTATAATATATACAAGAGTTTAGTGGTGTGGATTCGCTTTTATTAGCGTACCGATGTAAATATTTCGTTTTTTGTCATTATATTATATGTACGTGAATTCTCGAAAACTCAAAGTACGCCGACGCGGCGGACGAGCGCGTCGGCTTTTACTTTTATTGCCGAACACCACTCTAATAAAACGATTAAACTCGCGTTTTTATTATCTCGTCGACAAGGCGTATGTATACACACACTGTCCAAAGACGCGCGTACCATAATAACGACATTAATACAACGTAATAAACGGGGTTGACAAAAAAAAAAAATAAATAAATAAATAAAAATTCTCAGGTCCCAGAAAAAAAAATTCCAATACTCGTATAACGTTTTACTGCTATAGGTGGACCGGACTAGATAAATTATATTATGCGTGTGTGTGTCTTTTAATAGTATTAAAACGCCACGCGGAATTTCAAAATAATACATCATCAAATCAACATTTCACATTGCAGTAATGGCTTCATTATTCGAAAAAATACAATTTTGAATTCTGAGCGGAGTGAGGAATGTATTGGATTTACAATGACGTTTCTTGTTTTTATGTCTGTACCCGAAAATTCTACCGTAAGTAGTGTTCCGATCTTTACAGTCACGGTTTTGTTCCCCGTAGGAAATTGCATCCAGTCGGTACTTTAAAGAGGTCGTTTTTCGACTATCTCCAAAGCGCCTAAAAATAAAACTGAAAAACTACCGAAAAATTACGTAAAAACGCGATTTCTTTGAAATAGATTCTCGTTGTTTCTTCGTAATTTCAAAACTAATATGGTTATAGAAACTTGAAATATTCTTCAAATATGTATAACTTTATATTGTATAAAGAAAAAAAAAAAATTTTCAAAAACTTTCTTTTTAGATTCTGCGCGGAGCGATGAAACTATTGTTTTTACAATGATGTTTGTTTTTTTTTCTATCCTGTGTACAGATCTTTGACCAGAAGGAGTGCTCCGACCTCTTCGGCCACAGTTTGTTTCCGGCAGCAATTCGCATTCAGTTGGTACTTTAGAGAGGTCATTTTTCGATTTTCTCAAAAGCACCTAAAAATATAATTCGAAAACGCTAAAAATGCAATTTCGTCTTAATCGATCGTTGTTTATTTCTTCGTAATTTAGTCATAGAAACCTGAAATTTTCATCAAACTTTAGACTATATTTACGAGAAAAGTAAGCTCCATTCAGAATCGTTTTATCAAATGCAATATGGTTTATCGTCGCTTTCAAATTTAAAATAAAAACAAAACTCTAAAATCTTTATCCAAGTAATTCACTTAAGCGGTATCCACAACACCCCGCGGCTCGGAACCTTTTTAAATTTTGGACTATTTACAGCAAATATTATAGGTTTTGAGGTATTGTATTCATAAAAAGTGATCGTTTATACCGAAGCTCCGTTCAGCATCGTTTTATCGAATGCAATATGGTTTATCGTCGCTTTCAAATTTATAGTGATGACAATATAACACACTAAAATCTTTATCCAAATAATTCACTTAAGCGACATTCACAACGCCTCTTATTATTATTATTATTATTATTATTATTATTATTATTATTATTATTATTAGTTATGGGAAGAAAAGAATTTTTTTTTTTTAAAAAGAAAAAAAAATACTCTTCGTTTTTGTCTCTTCCAAACGGCCATACGCGCGTATTATGTATATGTGTATTTTTTTTTTAATAAAGTACACACTGTACACTTTTGAATATTATTGTCTTATGATTTATGCCCCGGACTCCGGAGAAGATACGATCGGACATTAAAAATGCGCATATATTAAGTGTGCGAGAGGCTTATTTACCGAGTCACGGTTCGGGCGTATCGTTTCACTCTGCTGGCGAATAATGACACGGTTGTTCTATTTCATAACGAAAAAATTATACCGATTTTCTCGGTTTTTTTTTTTTTGTTTTGTTTTGTTTTAACTGTACACTTACCCACCTATCATCCGCCAGTGCATACGCGTATTATTATATAAGTACATAAAATATACGTACCTACGAGTGTACTTAAGACATTCCCGCCGGATCGACGACGGCGTTGCCTGCTAGTGCTCTTCCTCTTCACGTAAACCTGCAGCTCCTCCTCCTTCTCATCCTCGCTCGACGAATTCGAATACGTTATAATATTGCATTAATAGTACCTACATATACACAGTAATTCTGACAAAAATGGACGTTATAATAATATACGTCGTGTGTATACTATACAGATGTCATTCGAGTGTAGCGAGTGTACAGCGCAAAAACGTCCGGTCACTGCATCGAGCGGACTTGGGTAGCATTCCGAATACAGTAATCGGAATACTTTCAAAAAAGCATTTAAAAAGTATTCAGAGTTTTTAAAAAGTACAATACTGTATTCAGAATACTTTTTACTTTTTTTTTTTCGGGTGTACGAAGTTTCAAGCAGGCCATTTTGAAATTTCACCAGGCCATATAAAAATAGATATATAGGTACCTATACTCATTATCCAGCTTTTAATTTTTTCCATAGATTATGAATGGCAATCAACATAAATATAGTAATAACTAATAATAATAATAATTTAAAAACTAAAAAATAATAAATAATCGATTACTTTACCTGTGAAAACCAATTAATAATGCGTAAAAAGATTTAATATGACAAATGCAGGAAAAAAAAGAAGAAAAGCGTATAATATTTATATTTAAAACTTTTGTACTAGCATAAGGCTCTAAAAAAAAAGTATATATATATATATATATTATATTTTAAATAAGTGGATACCGACAATTTTTTAATTAAGTTTAGCAAATACATCTACAGTTTCTTCTAGATTGTAATTGATAACTTCTTCTTTACCAACATTATGTACCGTTACCACAGCAGGCCAATCGGGACTATATTATAATTAAGGAATGCAAACCCACACCCTGCCTCCCCCCCAAATGACGCCACTGATTAAGAACACAAAAAAATTGTTTCTCCCTCCGCTCGAAATATAGTTTCTATCGTGAATACTTTTTAAATACTCTTTTGAAAGTATTCTGTATACAGCGTATTCCGAATACTTTTTAAAGACCGATCATATTTTAAAAAGTACCTACATAAAAAAAATAACTTGTTACTTGAGTGTAAAAAACAATTATTTCGAAAAAAAAAATTATTATTATAATTGTAACGTTAATTAGTAAACACAGAAATAAATAAATAAAAAAAATTATTCTAACACCCTAAATACACATTGACGACAGTTTGTATTTGATTAAATAATAATACAATTATTATGTTTGATATTTGTATTACTGGAAACTATTAAAAAAAAAAAAAGAAGCATTCTAAAAGTATTTGGAATACTTTTTATAAAATATTCAAAATATTTAGGGAATACTATATTATCATGAAGTATTCGAATACATATTCTGAATACTTTTTTTTAAGTATTCGGAATACGTATTCTAAATACTTTTAAAAAGTCTGGTGTCGAGTTAAAAAATTTTATCGAATACAAATTTTCACCGCTTTTTTTCTTTTCGTCTCGCTGTACGGATTAGTTTAATTTTGAATTTTCAACAATATAATATTTCATTTTTTTTTTCACATTCGAAACGAAAGCGAGAACGGTGTTGACACGACGAGAGGCACGAAAACAGAATTCTACATGGAAATATAATTGTTGAATTCTTATATATATATAATTGATTAAAAAGTAATAATTACAGTTAATCGAGCGATTCGAAAATAAAGTAAATTGTATAATATTTTAACGTTTAACTGCTATGCATATATTCAGATTTTTCATTTGTTTTAACTGGGTTAAACGAATTTTGGTCGATTTAATTTTAGCTAGTCAAAAAAAAAAATTTTTATTTTTATTTTATTTTATATTTTAATTACTAATTATATTTTTAATCTACTTAATATTCTATTCGTGCGCATTTCGTGCGTTCTCAAATTTCAAACAAATCTAGAAATGACTTTAGATTTCTTTACGCCTTTCTAATACTACGGTTTACCTTTATTTTCAATAATTTGTAATATATTTCGAAAAGATAATATCTGCATTGGTTCGACAATATTCAATTAATTTTATTGCAATTTGACGATTTCTCTCTCTCTCTCTCTCTCTCTGTCTGTCTATTTTTCTCTCGTCACTTTTTCGTTACCGACCTTCACGCGATTTATGCGTTAAAACACGCAATAATTTAATGTTATTAATATAAGTCAATATTATTAATTTATTATAAGTCGGTGAAATTCCGTGTTTTTTTTTTGTTCCGAAAAAAACACGTGACGAACAAGGTCAAACAAGCAGACGCGCAGACTACGGTTGCAGTTCTATACAAAACGGATTATATATACGCAGTGTTTTGTAAACGAAATTCAGATAAGAGAGGACTACAGAGTCACCTAATACGTATTGTAATATACAAAATATTATCTCGAAAAATATCATGTAGATATGATACGTATTGCGTGTGTTTCTCGAGAATTTGTGTATAATATGTTATGTATATATATAAATATGAGATAACACGTGATCTTAAGAGTTATCGTACATATAGACACAAGGTTTTTTCTCCCCGTTTTTGGCGATATAAGATTCAGATTAAAACCGTGTACAGTGTTCACCATTAATTAGACACAGATTTCGTGTACAAAAAAAAAAAAAAAAGCCGGTAAATTCATATGAGTTATACATTGTATATATATATATATAAACACGCGTTTCTTTATCGTCGAATTTAATAATATTTTAATCGGTTAATATATTATATTATTAGAACCCGCGAGTTTGCAGGAAAAACGATAATGTTCGTTGCGGTTATACATAATATGTCGATACGGCGTTATCGTTTTAAAACGGGACGAAATTTAAGGAATCACGAAAATTAATATAATAACAATATAAAAAAAAATATAATAATATTATTTTCGATTATTTTCAACGACAATTTATTCGGATTTAAAAAAAAATGTATGTATATTTATCGAATTAATATACTCTACTACGAGTATATTAGTTCTGCGTTGAAACAAAAAGGACGCAATTTTAAGTTTTGCGCCGGGAGCGACATTCGGTTGCTACGGTCCTGGGCGTTATTATAACAATATTATTATATTACACATGTAAATATATATTTTTTTAAAACAATCGCGCCCCGTACATTTTCAGCATCACTCGGATATATTGTGTGCGCGTGTCACTATTATCAGCACCATCTAGGTACCGTCTATACTATTTCGGACGGAGATTTTTATTTTTTCTATTTTTTTACAAGTGAAATTGTATTGTACGTCGCGTACTATGCGTCATATGTACGTGCAGTGAAAGTAGCGCTTCGTTGCTTTTTTTTTTTTTAGTATATATTGTTTTTCGTGGGACAATCGAGAGAAAATAATTTACACGTTATTATAATACGACGACGAAGAAGACAGTCCACCACGATGATGGAACAATATAACAATACGAAATTGTGCCGATCTGCTTAAACGTTCAAATAGAAAGAGAATACGAAGCAGTTTTTTTTGTATTTATCATATACGGAAAAACTAGACAGTTATTTTTCTCGTGTCATTCGCACTGCGGTATACCTACGTTTTCTGGAAATTATATATATATATTTATTAGTTTATTATAGATCTCAGACAATTTTTTACAGACTTTGAAAAAGGAGGAGGATATCAATTCGTCCCGTGACCGTTTTGTTTTTTTATTATTGCTTATAACCACCGATTAGTTTTAGACCGATTCGGATGAATACCTACAGCGGTAGTGCCATTTTAATTTCGTAAGGATTGACCCAGTGTATCCGGCCAGTAATTTAGTTTTTTGTATCTACTTATTTTGTTTTGTTTTGTTTTTTGACCACCGATTATTCCGAAACAACGGGACCGATTCGGATGAATCCGTTTTATATGAAAAAGTATCATCACCTACCGCGGTAGTGCAATTTTAATTTCGTAAAGATCGGCCTAGTATTCGGCCAGTATAATTCAGTTTTTACCGACTTCGAAAAAGAACGATGTTCTCAATTCGACCCGTGAATATATGTTTCTTTTTTATTTATTTATGTTTTTGTTCGATTATCGATTCTGCGCCGATTTCGGAAAAGTTATTGATTATTTCATATTTATTAGTACGTTTTTCGCAGTCGGGGGTTTTTTTTTTCTAAAAAAATATTTTTATTACATATCAAATCTCATAACTGAAACTTCACAAAAAAAACTCACCGTCATCTAGAGCCATATGTCTTCGTGCAACAATTATTCACCTGATTTTGATTATTTCTCGGACTCTTCAAACGAGATCATTGACCAAAATTGACCATTATTAAGAAATACTATAAATTCTAACGTATTGTATTACTACACACTGCAGTGATCCAATATTATTTATGTTTATCGCTATTATTAATAAGTACACGTTATTAATTACATTATCAATTTCCGTTTTTATATATTTTGTTTCGTTATTGTATACATTTTAAAAATTTTCTCCTATGTATAATTATTATGTAATTTAATCACTCGTTCAATTGCGCTTCCGCTCGTTTTTTTTCTTTATCCCGTTTCTAAAATATTTTTATTTTAAGTTTAAGCCGTTGCATCCGAGCCATTGGCTGTTGGTTTACAAGTGTACAATATAGTATACAGATTACAGATTACTTTACTTTGTGATAACTACACAATTTATATTTCTTTGACTAGGTTTGTTTCTGTCAAAAACCGTAGAGTCTTCGATATCTTTTCGGGATATTTAGGACCCGGTATAAGGTCGATAATTATTTGTTATTTTGTCTTTGATGGACATAAAATTGGTCAATCGATTAATATACCTATGTTTTGTCGAGATCTGGGTGCAGTATGTTGAACACATGTGGTGATCTTTATTATTATTATAGCGTTTAACCAGAGAACTGTATTCTCTCGACACCGCGAAGTAAGAAACATAGACCGTTTTATCGTAATATATTGACAATAATTATTGTGTTACACAATCATTAAGGTAAAACTTTTCGATTCGATTTTAGATTGTTGTTTGGATATTATTCGATTAGTTTTAAGTGTGTATGTTTACGACTTGAAACTATTTTAATAGATAAAAATTATGTACAATTCCCGTAACGACGGCGTTAAATAAGCGTCCTTTTTCTAGTCGTCTGAAATATTGTATCTTATAGGTCCACGACGAGTGAAAATCGTTTATAAACGGATTGGCTTCGCTTAATACACGTCGTTTTATAAACGTTAAAGTCGAAAAAGCACGTTTTTTTCCGTGACTCGACGTGTCGATTTATATGTTACAGAAATAATAGTTTTTAAGTTGTAAAAATTATTTAAACAATAGTAACACAATATAAATGTACAGTTAATTACGATTAACTCATTTTCAAATATGAATAATAAGTGTTATAAGATATGTATTTGATGTACTAAAACCCGTTGATGATGCGCAAGGGCCTGGACCTAATCTGCAGACACGGCGTTTTGTTCGCGAGCGCGTCCGAGACCAGTTTTTTGCTTTTACTCGACCGCACGATGTCCCGGAGATTAGGACAGAATAATATTTAAAAAAAAAAAACATCTGTGGCGTACAATTATTTTTATTATTATTATTATTATTATAGAAAATGTGTGTAGACACGGGTCGAAAATTTCGACGGTACGAAACCGCGTCGAACAATAATTTATTTCTCTTCGTAAATGACAGCTCACTATATAATATACACCGGTATGCGCGCATATACACGCGTATACGTGTAATCAATAATAATATGAGATTTATAAATTTATTAACCCACCTGCGAATCGATTCGAGTCGAGCCGGCGCGGCGCGGTGTGTTGTGTGTATTCGTTATATATAAAAAGCGAAATCGTCTCTCGATATGAGTAAACTAGAATCAAAAGTCACATGTTCCAAAAATGGTAAAATGAGTTGTCGACACTGTCTAATAGAACTTTTGACCGGGAATTAGAAGGTATAATTAGTTGGTTTCAAAACTCACAAGAATCCGTGTAAATGTCACTACCGTGATAATGTTACTTGATCAAATTAAACATCTTATAGAATGTAATCATGACTGGTATGTTATTTTACGATAAATTTAAACTTGATTATTTTGTATTTTGTATAATTATATTTTTAGGAACAATGCAATTTCTCCTTTAACCAAACTACTATTGACTTTACGGTTCTATGCTCTTGGAACCATGCTTATAGCAGTAGGAGACTTTTCTGGTGTAAGTAAAACATCAGCATGTGTTATTATACAGGAAGTTAGTCAGGCAATTGCATCTTTAGCATCACGGTACATTACATTTCCTAACACATCAGATGATGAAGAAAAAGTAATGGTTGGCTTTTATGAAATAGCCAAATTTCCTAGGGTAATAGGTGCAGTTGATTGTACCCATATAAAAATTCAATCACCAGGTAAAATACAAAAATTGTTTTAAATAAATGTATTTCAATATAACAATCTTATAAAGAATATTTAGGAAAAATTTTTAATGAATTCATAATGAAGTTAATGGATATTTTAGGAGGTAATCAAGCTGAGTATTTTAGAAACAGGAAAGGATATTTTTCATGGAATGTTCAAGTTATCTGTGACTCGACACTTAAAATTCAAGATATTGTAGCGCGATGGCCTGGTTCTTCCCATGATCAGACAATTTTTAATAATTCTCGTGTACGAATGAAATTTGAATCGGAAATGTTTGGCAATAAAATTTTACTTGGTGACAGTGGTTACGGAATAACCAAATATTTAATAACACCTTTAATACACCCAAATAGTGCAGAAGAGATACTTTTTAATGAATCTCAAATTCGTACAAGGAACCCAATAGAGAGATGTTTTGGTGTTTGGAAACGGAGGTTTCCAATAATATCTCAAGGAATGCGAGTACATTTGAAGAATTCACAAACTATAATCATAGCCACAGCCGTTCTACATAATATTGCAGTTTTAGAACGTGAAGAAATACCTCCCATAGATTCTCAACTAGTGCAAAACTACAATAATATTGTAAACATTCACAACGATGATAACGATCATAATGTTAATCATATTACAAGAAATGATAAAACAAGGCGTTCATTAATTAATAATTATTTTAGAAATCTTTTATAAATATGTTTAATAAGTAATAATAGTAAATAACATTGATTAAATATTTACAATTTATTAATAAATATTATTTAATTTATGTAATTTAATCAGTAGTAATAGTAATAAGTAATAATTTAAATTTATAAATAAAAAAAAAACAATATTTATAAAATATGCATTACCTATTGTTTAAGTAATCACAAACTCAACTGACAGCTATTTAAATTTTAAATAATATTTAAATTGCTAAGTTTTTTTTAAATTTCAATTTTGGTTTTAAATTTTCTTTTGTAATTCAAATAATTCTTGTTCTTGTTGTAATTTTATTTCATGTTCTTTTTTGGTAACCTCTATCTGCAATTTAACCAATTCAATTTCCTTTAGAGCTAAATCTGTAAAATGTTTGTTTGTTTCCTGTCCTGATGATAGTTTAATCTTCTTTCTTTTAACTAGAGGTTCTGGAAAAAATGAGAAATGTTGGTTTTAAAATTGACATAAAATTTCACAATTTAAAAATAATAATTAGAAATATAATAACTTAAATATTTATTTATGTTAAAAAATAGACCTTACTTGATGTTGGGTTTGTGGATGGACATGGGGGTCATTGGTGGTTGTAAAAGAAGTTTCAGGATGTTCAAAAGAATTTAACTTTTTTGGCTTAGCTAGGTGAAGTGGTTTTTAATTCTGCTGGTGACCATGTACTCCAGTTAAATTCATTTTCTGGTAAAGAATTGTCTGCCTATAATATCAATGGATTATTATAATATGTACATAGATTGTAGAAGTGGACAGGATAATTTATAATTTTTTTGTGTCATACATCATACTGGTAACTATTTTACTACCTTACTGGTAATTATTTCATTGATTAAAATAAATCACCTCTAAAACAATTGCAGTAGTTTCATCAATGACATTCATATTATCAATTGTATTATAACAGTTATTCCCATCTTCTTGCAAGTTTTCCACTAAAATAATAAATAAAAATACACTATTAGACTATTTTATTTTTAGTATCTATTTGCAACAAGCCTAGATTAACGTATAGGCAATATAGGCATGTGCTTAGGGCTAGACAATTAAAGGGATATTTTCTTATTTTATCTCATTGTATTAAAATTTTAAATGTTTTAATGATAATATTTGTATAATAGTATCGTAAAAATATAAAATTCAAATCGTTTATCAAATTTGTAAGTACATTGATACGTACATTTTTTCAATTTATGAATGATGTGCAAAGCCCAGATGTTTTAGATGAGTGTAGTATTTATTTTAAAGAATTAATCAAAAATAAAAGGCTAAATGTTCATGTCTTTTGTAAAATTCAAAAACCCTTGCACAATGCTAACATATCTAAATATCTTAATAATAAAGAGCTGGATGGTGTTTTTCCAAATCTTACGATAGTCTTAAGAATATTTCTGAGTACTGCAGTTGCAAATTATACCGGAAAACTGTCATTCTTCGTCTTAAATCGTGTAAAAAAACTACGTCTCATCCACTATATCACAGGAAAGATTAGATGCTTAGCATTATTAACGACTGAAAATAAACTATCTTGAAAATAGGTATAGTTGATTTAGATATAATGAGCAATGACTTTGGCTCACAGAAAAGTAGAAAAATTTTTTTTTTATTATGTGGTTCATAATCTTAAAAAGTTATGTTATAGTATTTGTTTATTTTATAGACAAAATATTGATTGTTGAAAAAATCTGAATTCCTTTCAAAAATGACTTTACTGTTATACAATGGGCTCTTAAAAATATGTGCCTAGGGCTAAGGTTAGGGCTGATCCAGCGGCCCTGTCTATTTATTAATTTGTTAATTTATTCAGGTTTTAAAAATATATCAGAAGTTATATTTTTACTTTAATTTTTTATAGTAGGATAATGTTAATGGGCAAAATTAATTACACTATTGGAGAAACAAGCTTAGTAATAGTGTCAAAAGTAACGTGTTCCGTTGGATCGTGTGAGTTATAATATTCAATCTGAACGAGCCGAGAAAAATTCGATTATTAAAAAAAATATATTTGCGTAAAAGGACGAAATCTTTTGTGTGCTACGCAAGACAGTAGCCAGCATTTTTTTTTTTGGGGGGTAGGAGGTTGAGGGTATAAATATGAAATAAAATGAAAATAATAAACTAATAATAGAATATAAATCATTAAATTTTATTTTAAGAAAAAATTACAGGTGGGGGGTTGAACCATGAAACGCTCTCCCCCTGGCTGCGGTCTTGGTGCTGCGTATACGTTATGATAAACTTGATTTCACTGTTAAGAAAAGAAAACTTTACATGTGTACAGATTGTCTCGCGGAAATCTGACAAATGCTATAGAAGTTTCAATGTTTTTTTGTTGTAATAATTGTAATACTTTTATATTATAAATTTAATTTTAATTTTAAAAAAGACTTGAAATTAAAATCTTTAGAATTTAAAATAATAATGATAATAATCGAGATTAGAAAATATACATTTAAGAAATATTTCACCGACTAAAAAAATTTAATTACCTTATTGGTTTTTGTAAGATTTTTAAAATTTGTTAAAGTTCGTTCATTTTTCTTGAGCTAATCAATATTACGTTACGGTAAAAACGTTATTGTTATGTTTGACAATCGATATCGAATCGATTTTCCCAAGAAATAATAACTCGTTGTTATTATTAGGCAACGATAATTAAAAAATATTATGTGATATATTGATAAAAAATAAATACATGGCAGCTATAATCATAACTGTATTACGATTATACGAAAAGCTTCTGATAAATGTAAAAAAAAAATTGTCAAAAACTTGCTATTTTTAAAATATTAGTAATAAGGTGTTTGTTTAAAATGAAGAAATTTTATAATATAATCATTATAATAATATAAATTATATTAAATGAAAATAAAAATAAAATGTAATTAAATACAATTATTTTAATATTTTCATTGTTATTAATTGTTATTATATTACATTCATTAAATTAAAATTAACTCTCGTTTATCAAAACAAGGATATTATCCATAGTGATAGACGATAGAGTGTAATATTAATATTAACATTATACACTGTGTAAATAATTCTATACTGCTAAATAAATATTTTATTATTATTATTATTATTATTATTATTATTATTATTATTATTATTATTATTATTATTATATGCGTTGACCACATACATCTTAATAAATGGATTTTATAGTGTATGATAAATTATCAATTCTGTATTATGGCCATATGGCAAATTGTTATCATTATTTAAATGTTACATTGGCAAGAAATATATTTGAATTTTAATCAACTTTAAAAATTAATGACGTGACATAATTAAAAATCTCAAACGCCGGCATTTATCTAAAATTTATATTTTTTAATTGGCTATTTTCATTATTATTTTTAAAAATAGGACAAAATTTTAATTTTATTAAACAATAACAGTGGTATTTCGATTAAAAAAAAAAACCTTAAAACAAACGTTAAAGCATTTTTCAGATCTCCTTGAGACGCCCAGTACGTATGTGTATTTTTTTTATACCCGTTCTTTCCTTTATATCCGTTTGCACAAGAAAATTTTATAACTGTATCGCGGCGATAGCAAACGGAACACGCGAGTATAAGTATGTAAAATTGCAATATCACAGGAATGATTTGTGTGAAAATGTTCACTTCGGTTATAACACGAGCGGTCTAATCGAAAAGTATCGATCATTCCATTGTGGACTGCAACAACATTGTGCGTAAAAGTGTAGTCGGGATTTATCTACGAGACGGAGAGGAATTTCCAAACCTTTTTATCAATTTCGCGATACTCCTACTTATAAAATAACAACACTAAAAAACCTTAAAATCTCTTCTGCGTGACACCCGGATAGTCTGGAATGACCATCGGTGGATTGAATAATTCAGCCCATCGGCGAAAACCAAAAATTTACCTCCCACTTATCGCCAAACAATTAGATAAAAATAAAGTCAATAACTTTTCTGGTCTACTGTGCGGAACTGATATCTATTACAAAAAATACGTTCAACATTCATCTATAGAAAATTAGTTTTAGACAAGTTTTCGTCACTACTATATCTGGTAAAAAAGTAAATTTATTTTTAACTTCCACTTCTATTATAGGTATTTAAAAATACGTATAAAAATTGTAGCTAAAATAAGAAATAATTTCCGAATCAATAACTGGTTTTTATTTTTCGTTCCCTATTCAATATTTACAAACACTACTCCGCAATTTCACCACGAAAAACACATTATGACTCTTTTCATTCAAATATTTCAAGCCGTTTTCTAAATAAAATAGAAATAGTATAACTAATATCGCTCCCTTCTCAAAGGACACTGACATAGACAAATACTGTTTAAAAAAACATGTACGTATCTTAACATACCCATAAGGATATGAACAATATATTTAAAGTCAGTTGATAACCTAGAACACGTCTATAATCGATTTTGCAATTTGACCAATTGATTTCTAGCATATTTTTGTAATATTAAAAAGAAAAGACAAAACAATTGTTTCAATATTTTACTTCTAACCGCCGCGCCGTTTCTCATCGAAGAACGTTCTGTCGTTGTCCATTTTCCGTTACGCAGAGTAAAAAGTTCAATTATTAAAAGCGAACACGTTGATCTTGAACACGAACTTTTCTATTCAACCAGATTTGGACTTTGGACATACAACTATGGGGAATAGCTAAACCTTCCAACATTAACAGAATTCAATCATTTCAGTCCAAGTACCTCTGTCTAATAACAAAAGCTCCGTTTTATGTTTCAAATAATAGGCACTCTTCATAAAGTTCTTCGTATTCAGACAGTCAAAAATTTAGCCGAAATATTTTACAAACGCTTTCGATCCTTCTAACCATTGCAACTGGTGACCCCAGAAGGCGCTTAAAATGGCGTCGTGATCTCTAAGATGACTAAACCCCACTGCTTCACCGTTATGAAGTTCCATCGACGGACGGACTCTTCGCTCACCTCAATATTGCACACTAAATTAATCCATAATCCGTTTGGTATCTTAACCACTTGTGCTTATTGTAAAATAACGTTTATAGATTGTACAAAAATCTAAATAAGAAAAAAAAAAACCTATTGTAATAAGCATTATACAGGCGTGTAACTCCACCTAACTAAACGATCATAACACACACACACACACACGAACGCGTATCTTTCGATCGCGCGCGCATTGTTGCAGGCAATGCGATGAGTCGTTAATAATTAACCAGCCGGTGGATGTAAACTGATATTCCGTTGAACGACACAAAATTATTAATAATTCAATGACCGAGTTTATTTGCACTAAGTGAAAAATACAATTTATTTTATGCGTGATATTATAATGACGTATACGACGTACGATGGACCTATACGCGGGGACTACCACGACGGTCGTGTTAAACCGAATGTACATTTGACGTTTTGACCGCTAAAAAACAAAAAAACAAACGAGGGTCATTTTGACGGTATCGCGTAATCGACCGTTTATATTACCGTTATACGGTTGAAAGCGTTTTTTTTTTTTTGTAAAATTTAATGACGAATTTTTTTTTTGTTATTTTTGTGTAAAGCATGAACAAATCCAGGAGCGCAAAAAAAGTGTTTGGCGAGCCTTTGATGATTGCGCCGGATCGGCGGAACGCACATTAAGAGATTGCATTTCCAAAAACGGGAACGCGTACAAAAAAAAATAATAATAATAATAATAAATACACGGTCTCTTTCATCCGGTTCAATAACATGACAGGTGTATTAGTCTGAATTGAAATTTATGCCGGACAACGACTCGGGCGAAATGATATTTATATAGAATACGCGCGTTCGTTCGCTCGCTTTTTTCAACTGCAGGATTTTAAGGGAATAATAATAAAAAAATATTATACTCAATAGGAAATAATAATATTATTATATCGTATCGCCGAGATTAAAGGTTCCGAGGCCGAAAGCCAATTTTCGTAATTGGCCTCGTCAACGAATGCGAGTAATAAACGATAATACAGGGACCGTCGATAAAGGGGTTTTTGAAGCGCGTGTACATTTATTATATTACAGGACGGCGCTGCCGGTTACGCTGGTCAATTCGTGCCGTCGATTACGCTCGTAATATTACTTATACCAACGGTGTACGTACATAGAAGTAAAAATATGTCTTTTGAATGTACGCGTATATAGACAGCGCGGCTTTTGTGAAAAATATGAAAATGTTTTTAAACGGGACGCGTCTGTATAATACCACCGGGTCCATTGCACGGAGACAGCGGCGAAATAAAAACACAAAACTCTCTGCGTTTTTCGTCAAAAATCAAATAACAAATTTTTTTTGTTTTTAAAACTATTTGTATACGAGTAGATTCCAAGCGGAGCGAGAAATGTATTGGTTTTACAACGTCTTTTTTTTTTAAATAAAATTTAAAAATTAATAAACAAAAATAAAAAAATTAATTAATTAAATAATTTTAAATTAAAAAAAAAAAAGTAATACTCTTATAAAAATAATATATATATATATATATATTAAAAACAATATATATAATAAAATGAATATATATTATAAAAAATAATATAATATATAAAGAAAAAATGCCAAGAGTATTTGTAAATTATAGATAGTAACAACTAGTTTCGACCGTAAGTCATCATCAGGTTACAATGAATAACAAAAAAACAAAAAAGGTATGTAAGGTTTTTTTTTATGTGTGTACCCGAAAATTCTACCGGAAAGAGTGCTCCGATCTTGACAGATGTATATTTGTTGTTCCCGGTAGCAAATTGCATGAATCGCTACAGCATAATTGGTACTTTACAGAGCGGACATTTTTCGATTTTCTTAAAAGAGCCAACGAAAAAACTACCGAAAAATTACATAAAAACTAATGCGGTTATAAAAACTTGTAATATTCACCGAATAATTGTTCTTGTACAACACCCCCTCAATAGGATTATGAAAACTATAAATGAATTAAAAATTGATTTGTTCATATCACCAAACTTCAACTCATTTAAAAATTATTGTAATTCCATACTTGTTAATACATAACTGTAAATATTATTAATTATATTGTATATCATTTTCACTATGTATATTTTTCTTTTTTTCTTGTAAATTACTATTATATTATTACGAACGATTGTCACAATTATAATATATTGTATGTAATTGGGCTTGGCCCTTTTAAAACTTAAATAAATAAAACATATGTTCGAATAAACGGATAAAAAAGTATTCAGAATAGGTATTCGAATAATTTAAACATATTCCAGTCATGTTTAGTTTATTGATATTTTTATACTATAGTTTATTCGTTTCTCAAATACAGTTGGCCTGACAATTGTACAATTTTTATTTTGAAACATATAAGTGTACAAAAGTCAACACGAGAATTGAGTAAAAGAAGTTTTATGATTTTTAATAAATATTTCATTTGCATATTGGCTGCGACAATTTAAAAAACATTATAAAAATGTAAAACGTATTTTTCCCGGAAATCGATAATTTTTATTCATGGTTGATGAAAAAAAAGTGGTTTTTTTTTTTGGCGAATACAAATACACCAGTGAAATTGTTCAGAACAAGCATTAGAATATATATATATATATTTTTTTTTTGAAAATTATTCGAAATAGAGTTCGAATACAAAAAAAAAAGAATTCAGAATATTTTTATTCGAATACTTTACAAGTCTGTATAATAAGTTTAAGTATGTATTAATACGACAAGTTCTTTATTTATTTATTTTATACGTGTCAAGCGTACTATATAGTCCTTTTCACAGCACTAGATACTCGACTGCGGCGCAAACCGTGGACAATTCACGTCAGGGTTTCTCAACATGTTCATATAAAAGCGCGCAAAAACTGAAAAAATTACCATGATATCTGTTATGTTACACATATTAAGAACCGATATGCATTGTTTGCTCGTAGACGTGTCATGCTGTGCTATACTAAAAGGGAGAGGGCAGCATTTAGGAAACAGTGGAACGTCAAATTTAATCCACGGGTCGCGCTGCAATCGAGTATCTAGTGCTGTGAAAAGGACTATGGTGATGGATTATTACAATTTTTTTTTTCTTAGAGCTTAATATACTCGATTAAAAAAAAATAAAAAAATAAAAATAAAGCATTACTATTACTATTATAAATATTTCTTAAGAGATATCGAAAAATATTTGTTTTGATATATTATTTAGACGTACATTAAATGAACTAATAACGTTGTGTAGGAATAAATCAATATTTAAATTAATAATTAGACGTATAAGTCTGTTAATAGGAGCATTTTAACTATACGTTAATTAGATCGACGGAATGGCACAAAAAATGTGTTTGATTGTCTAGGTCGACACACCAAAACTATAGGCAATTAAATTGAGATAGTATAATTCAGGACTTTGCATAATATTATTTGACGATTTATAAGCGAAACAAAAATCGTATCTAATTCTTCTTTTTTTTCTAAATTTTCCGAATTCATAAACCCTAATTAAGGTCAATATGAGGAATGTCGCTGACGATGAATTAAACAAATATAATCCGTAAAAAACGGTTTTGAATTGCTTCAATAACGTGAGTTGTACTAGAATTTATGAATTAATGAGTTACAATCGAAAATCGATTGAATAAAATACAAAGATTTTATTGCGTATGTATTATTAAAATCTATGCAATTATATACGATTTTCTAAAAAAATAAAATTGTTAACAAACACTGATTACACGATTTATAATGCGCATAATAAATTACGATAGTCAGTTTTGTGTGAATTCATTTTTCATATTTTTCTAAAAATTAATCGTCCTCTTTGGTCGGTATGATAAATCGAACGATTGCTCTCGAGAATCGTGTTATCGAATATTTTTAAAAGCCTTATTTCTTCTTTATCCCGTTTAAGAAAGGGACGTAATCTGCTTCCCTGTCGGTCACACTATCTATCTTTAAACGATTCTCCGTAATGGACCCGGCATAATGATCTGGTAAAATGCTACGCACTTCATACTAACCTGTTTGACGGTCTTTCCCTTGTTACAAAACGTCATATTCTTTTTCAATCATTTTATTCCAATGACGTTTCACATACTCGTATTTCTCTCCTCGAATTTTAAAATCCTCCAATATCTCCTTAATCGATTCCTTAATACATTTCTTCTTCTCTCAAAGCGTCATTGTCTAACCTAATTTCATTTCAATATATTTGTTTAAACTATTCAACTACATTTTTATTTATAATTCTTATTGTAATAGTCGTAATACAATATTTGTAAAAAATATAAAATAAACCCCTATAAAAAAATATATGTTTATCTGTATGGTTAGTTTAACCAGCTACATAGATATTATGCAATTTAACACTTTGCTTGGTTATTATACATAACAACTAAATCATTTTAGGGTAAAAAAAAAAATGTTCAATTTCCAAATCAAAAGTTATACGGTAAGTTTATTTTTATGAACAACGTTTAGGACAGATTATTTGTAAGAATAAGCGATGAACGGAATTACATTTATTTATTACAGAATTATATTTTTTCGCAGCTATACTATTTTGTTGATAAATTTATCATATTCACCAAACCGACTACAGTTATAATAACCAATTTGCATAACAAATTTTAGAAAATCCTGTACAGTTTATTAAAAACTACTGAGAACTACAATGCACACAGGTCGTTTAAAATTTTCATCAATTATTAACATTGAAACTTGTAATGTAATTTTCAGTCATTATGTAGCACTAATATTTTAAACCCTATGAAAACATATTCTGAATTGTAATTGTAATTAAACATTTTTATTTGACTAGTAATTTGTATTAAAAATATGAATAAAGCCATTTGATACAATGTATTTGTAATTGTTTTTTAATTAAACGCTTTTTCACCTTGCATTGTATTATATACATATATGTATTTAAAATAACATTACATTTAATTAGTGTACCTATTACAGAATGAATTGTCAACTGTTTGTAACACGAAGAACTATGTGCATATAATTGAATTTCGAAATGCGTTTTACACGTGGTACATATATGTTTAGAATTTTTTTATTGGACTAGCCTGGATCCTCAAAAAGAACTTCTTTGTCCTTGGCCTTTTAAAAATTTAAATCCATCCATAGTCATCCGTACAAACCGGCAGCAATACATTAATTAATATTGAAGTCTTACGTGATTCGTTTTGACGGATAGTGTTGTTATAATATACACAATATACATATATATATATAATAGGTATATCATATAGATTCAATGCATCGAGTCTCGTGCTTTTGCCTTCGTAATTCTATTAAAACGAAGAAATTCAAATTGATGATTATGTTGAAGTAATAATATTAGTTATACAGTATACTCGTATATTTGCACGCATTATCACGCGTTATTGATATAATAAGATTTATGAATTCCAAGTGTAAGATAAAATTTGAAAAATAATACATTTTCCAACGAATCTTTGCAAGAACACCACAACGTGTAAAAATATCATACATACCTACCCGATAATATTAACGAATTACATCACCAGAGCTCGGATTTTTTAGCATTTGTTATTTATTATTGAATACAGCAGAGTAAGTTATAGATTTGTTTTATATGTATCAAGGATTCCGAGTATAATATTCTATATCGCATGTTTTAAGCGTTTTGGATTTTCAGTTCTACTATCTCAGTTTTGATGATTTATATATATATTTTTTTGATGCTAATGTTTTTTGTGCATCTCACTAACCGTAAGAGGACGTCTCACGCAAACTTGTTGACATACGAGTATAATAGGCTCGCCATTCGTCCCGGTTTGACCGGGTCAGTCCCGGTTTTAACGACATGTCCCGGTGTCCTGGCCGGTCATTAAGTTAATCCCGGTTAATGGAAGCTGAGAGAAAATAACTTAAATATTGATGAAAACGTTGATGTAAAAAAATTGTATTGGTTAATACATTTCTAAATAAAAAAAACGGATATACTCATTTCCATATAACATATAACTATACAAGAAAAAAAAAAAGGTTATTCAATACGATGTCCCGATTTGGTGATTTTAAAATCTGGCAACCCTAGATTATAACGCTCAAGAAATGGCATCGGTCTTCAACCACCAACTTAATAAATCATCATCGCCTCGACTGACGACAGCTAATGATAACTAATTGCAGAAGTGGCGCATCATTTTTACACAAAAATCATTAAAACTAATTTTATATATATATATTGTTTTCGTAGGTCCAGCACTGCGTTTTTTTATACGTGGCATAGAAGACGTGATTTAAAAGCGTATAAAAAATAGAAAAGCTACGTGAATGTTTTTGCGGAAGCCAAATATTGATATTTCAATTAGTAGCGACTGAAATCAAGAGCCAAATAATGGTAGGTACGTTTTAATGAAATTGAATAAGCCGTATTTTTCCCGCTAGGTACGGTATTTAAAAAAAAAATCTACTTCCACCAGACATTTGTAGAACTTCTTTTATATTTCCATACATCTTTAAATTGTGTTTTTAAATTGAGGGTAGCTGGTGCGATATATGAACCACTAAGTCACTCTTTATCTAATATTTTCGTGCGAGGAGCGTTCTCCTCTTAAGAAAACAAGAAACATACCTACATCGCCATTTCATCGTAGTCTATTTTTTGTGTATTACATCAGTGTACACTGTGTGGATATATTTACTGTAATTCATAAATAAAATACATGCTTTTTTGGCTATTTTCACTGTTTTTCGTGTGTATTTCATGATTTTTTTCGTTTATAATATAGCGAATATTTCTGTACTTTTTTACTGCTATAAAATCCGTGTCACGTACATCACGTCATATATTATAATATGTATGCGCATTCTAATTGTTTGTTTTTTTTTTAAACTGTATTTTTGTATACTATTATTTATTTTCATCCCAGTTCACGTACAATGTTGTATAAAATATATAGTTAATAATGGTAAAAACAAACACGATTATAGTTTTTTCGGGGGGAAAAAAACAAACATTAAAATATAAATTATTTTTTCAATAAAACGGTGATTATTACATCACGTATATACTTATGTGCGTACATAAAATACGTGTGAATCGATCGTTTCGTGTCCAGCTCGGTGGCGTATACATAATCATCGTAAATTGTTCGTAATTTATAGCAGATTATTTTCACGTTATAAAAAACGCGGAGTCGTTTATCAGTTGCTCATACCGCCGTCAACCTAATCCAGGCCTCATATTCGGCGCCATTATTTATGCGAATTTATCAACCTCAAAAAAAAAAAAAAAAACAAAGAAAATTATGCCTTGAAATATTACACACTTATTTTTTAACCTATATCGAAGGACAACATTAACGACCTCAGCGGTAGCATGTCGTTAATTGCAGAGGATCCGTGTACACGGTTATTATTACGGTGAGCTATAGAAGAAGAAGAAGAAGAAAAAAATGTGTATAACGCATTAAAATGTATGAGTTTCTGACCACACTTGCGGGACGAGACTTTTTTTTTTTTTTTTAGAATTCGAAATCAACCGTCTTCGGTATGTATTATGTACGACGAGCGGCGCACTTCACGTCGTTGTAACGTTATAAGAGTTGAACGATTTTTACGTTAAGTTTAAAATAATTATACACTCGGTACAGTTTTCACCGCGGAGAGATAGGAAATTAAATTCGTATAACTATAAATTAATTGAACATTTTTTCACTACATAAAATAGAATATAATATATTATACGTACCGCGGGTATAATTATTATTTGTGAAACTGTATACGCATTCGGTTTCCCTGTATAGTATGTCTACTACTTCTGTTGCGTATATTATATTGTCCGCTATAATAATATTGTACCGGACAAATAATAATAATAATACCGACGTTATTATAGTCGTTTTTTAAACGTATTTATTCTTAAAAAAAAAAAAAAACGATATTTTACGTGTACACAACGAAGACGTTTATTAAAAATGTTATTGTTGTACAAGTGACAAAAAATTATTCCACGTTCGTCCGTTAACGTTATATTCATATAAATAAACTAATATTCATTATATAATTCGATATAAACGAGTATGTTATTGAGTAATGCGCGCAACATTCATTTTTACATTTCTAAAAACTCGTTTGCTTTTATTAATAGCCGTCGATGCTCCGAGAACGTTAAACGAAAAAAAAAAGACGTATTACACATATTTTCGTTAGTTTATTTCGATTAAAAGCGTATTATACCGTTAAACGATTATACTGGCGGCGTATCGATTATTATTTATTAGATTTTTGTGTTTTTTTTTCTTTTTTTTGAGCCGCGAGGTGTTGTGTGGATTATTTATTTATTTTATTTATGCATATGACATATCGGCTTATATATATGTTAATGTATTAAAAAAAAAAAATAATAATAATAATAATAATAAAATAAATAAATAAAAAGTAAATAAAAATAAATAAATAAATTATAAATTATAATCGCACAGCAAGTTCCCCAAGCCATTTTGCTGCGGCCGGACCACACTCGTGCAGATTTACCAGTCCTTCTACGAACTTTGTGATGGAGCATGCTTCCACTATGTGCATCATATTCTGCACCTCACCGCATTTGCACAGTGGTGAGTCGGCCATGCCCCATTTGTGAAGTAGATAGTTGCACCTTCCTTGCTGTGTGGATGGTGCTAAGTGAATTACTTAGTAAAACGTTTTTTAGAATATTGTTATTACTATAAATTCGAAAGCAATGCGACAAATCGTTGCGTTCGATAAAACGATTCTGAGCGGATCTTCGGTGTAATTACGCATTTTGTCGACAAATTTGAAATGGTTATAAAAAAAAAAAAAAAAATCGCGATTTTCAAAAACATTTTTGAATACAATTCAAGTAACAAACGTCTGACGTTGTTGTACATATTTAAGCCTTAAAACCGTAAATTACCTGTTTTACGAATTAAATACCTCAAAATCACCAATTGCTATAAACAGCCCAAAATTAAAAGAAATTTTTTTTTTTTTAAATGTGTCTCGTTAACACGGTCTAAAGTTACACATCCGGTGAAAATTTCTATGACCATTAGTTTCAAATAAACGATTAAGGATTTTGACGAAATCGCGTTTTTACCGTTTCTATACGTAAATTTTCGGTAGTTTTTCCCGACGATTGAAAAAAGTATGGAGAAAATCGAAAAACGACCTCTCTAAAGCAGGGTTGCCAACCTTTTTAACCATATTTTTTTTTCATATTTTCATCGAGGGCCACATTATATATAAAAAAAAAAACAAATTTTACATACGGCGTAACACTAATAATTCTATTATTATTATTCAATTTATAACATCAGTTCACTTCAGTGTTATTTTACACGTAAATACGAGTAGAAAAAAATACAAGTTTCTGAATAGAAAAATTTGCTTTTTGGAAAAAATTCAATTAAAAAAAAATGTGGAAATGGTAGAATAATGCGTAGATTTCTGACGCGTGGGATTAGATTAAATTTTTTGACAAATTCCATAAAATAATTTTTTTTTAATTCAACATCTTCGTGTGGGGGCCATTAAAAATTGGCTCGCGGGCCGCGGGTTGCCCACGCCTGTTCTAAAGTATCAACTAGATGCGATTCGCTACTGGAACACAGCGCTACACGTAAGGATCTCTGAGCACTGTTTCTGGTCGAATTTTCGGATACAGGCGTAAAAAAAAAAACACCTCATCATTTCAAAACCAATACGCTCGGGGAATCCAAAACGAAATACGTTTCCAGATAAATTTATATACAATACATACTATTACGCGAGAAACATCATCGACATATCGAATTCTATCGATTTTAACGCTAGCTAGCGTATAAGCTCTCGTTTTCACTCGTATAATACGCAAACGATTTACACCGCGGTTTATGGCGAATAACGTTAGTTTTTTATTTATTTTTTATTTTTTGCGTGAAATATCGTTTATGCCTGTTCTTCGGGCAAGTTTTCAATCAACACTTGCGGTCGGACAGACGATATTATTATAATACGTCGTATTATGTATACATACGCGTGAAATTTTCGACGGCTTTCACCGTAGCGCGCGGACCTTCGTTCAGTAATAGTCGTGAATCGAAGCCCGATCGATAGGTACGTTGAAAATTCGTTGATCGGGACGTGCCCGAAGTAATAACATCGTCATTGACACCGATGCGGTTAAGCGTACCGAAAAATGAAAAAACCGTGTCTCCATTATCACATAAAGAAATCTTGAAATACCGTTTGTATCGCGAGAACACCGCAGCGATATATAGGTAAAGCCAATGTAATACACTGCAGTAATAATATACGAGTACCCAGGTACATAGGGGGAAAAAACTTGAACAATTTACGTTCGGATTAACGTTTTTCACACTGCGTTAATTTCGATCGCCGTTGAATATTATATTTTCCAGTATTTTTTTTTTTTTTTTATGTCCAAATTCATTTGAGAGACGTTAAGTAGTGACGGACGGTATAGTAACACCGCTCGAGTTTCTTTTTTCAAGAGAAAAAATTCGCATCATAAAAACGCGTTCGCCATAAGAACGCGCGAAACGCAGTCACGTCGATTGCGGAAGCAATAAATATTGAAAACGACCAAAATCAACCGAGTCCACCCCCGATTTTTAAACGTTTTCTCGTTTCTTAAAAAGAAAATTCTATTTAATGGCTCGTTATTAGATTCTGAGAGGAGCGAGAAATGTATTGGTTTTACAACGATGCGATTTTTTTTTTTTATGTCTGTACACGAAAATTCTGCCAGAAGGAGTGCTCCGGTCTTCACGTGTAGCACTATTTTTCGGTAGCGAATTGCGTCTAGTTGGTATTTTAGACAGGTCATTTTTCGATTTTCTCAATGCTTTTTTTTAAAACGTCGGAAAAAAGTACCGAAAAATTAGATAAAAACGCGATTTCATCAAAATCCATTATCCGTTATTTCTTCGTAATTCTGGTACTAATGGTCATAGAATTTTCACCGAATATGTAATTTTGAACCGTATAAACGAGACACATTTTCAAAAAAATTTCTTTTAATTTTGGGCTATTTATAGCAATATTGTAGGTTTTGAGGTATTCAATTCATAAAATAGGTAATTTTTAGTTTTACAACAATGTCAGACGTTTTTCACTTCAACTACATTAAAATAAAAACCTTGAAAATCGTTAATTTACAATTCATAACCATTTCAAATATTGTTTAATAAAGTGCGTGTTACACCGAAGCTCCGCTCAGAATCGTTTTATCGAACGTAATGATTTACCGTTGTTTTTTTATAATAATAACAAAACTCTAAAATATTTATCCGAGTAATTCACTTAAGAGTTCGTCCACAATACCCCGAGATTCGTTACCCGTTTTTAAATTATATTTTATATTTTTACTTAACTTTATATAAAAATTGTTATTATTTTTATTATATATATATAGTTTTCTAACTGTAATAAGTTCTGCTACCTATTAAGATATCAGTATAGGCACACGCATCATGGTGGGAGGAATAAGATGTGACAATTACCCCCTCTCCCCACAGGCTTTTTGGTAATATTTTATATTAATATTAGTATCTTTTGATTTAAAATTGAAATTTATAATTCCTACATGCTACTATTACAAGTAAACCAATTTATGGACCCGTGGATAATGATGTTATTACTATATTGTATATTAGTGTAGTGACCCGACTTTTTTAGTCACTTTGTTTTTGACATCTAAATTCTGAAGCCAGTAGCAAACATCCTCCGAAGAGTTAATCAAAATCTACTAAATGTAAAAAATCGAATTACCTCGATTACTAAAATATTTCAAGGGGATCGACAGTCCGCAGACGCTAACTTCGGTGATCTTTGCAAGGATAAAACGGAAAGTAGTTTAATTTAAATAATAAACCGCTGATTGCGTCCAAAGTTACTTTAAAAGAACAATAGTTTCATTTCATATCTTGATTCATTGATATAATATTATCTATCATTGAACGTTTTTTGGAGGAAAATAAAGTAAAGTGTATATTATTTATTTTGCAATTATCACAAAAATATTTATGTAAAAACTCAATGAAACTCAGTAAATAAATCTCATAATGAAAAAAAAATTTCAGAAAAATATGTCTGTTTTCTAGAAGACTTTTCAGTCGAATCCTGCGTGGTCGTGTTTATGGTGCACCATAAGTATAAATACAAATGCATATACTGAAGTTCGAAATTCAAAAGAGGTTTTACGAAATATATATTGAAAAAAACAGGATCATTTTTTCTGTCAATATTCTCAGCAGTTTGTATGAGCATCCCTGCAACTATACTTGTACTGTTGAACGATACTTTAGCACGATGCGGAGAGTAAAAGCATGGTTGCGCTCAATCGTGGTAGTGACGAGAGTCTCGATGATCTGCTTGCATGATGAACGTGCGCAAAATCATTATAAAGGAGTTAATAGCAAATTAGTGATGATTTTTAAGGTGAAACTGTCGATCGTTTCTGGAAGAGATACAAGGCGTTCACAATTTCTTTTTCAAAAGTAATAAACTTTTAATATATCCTATTAGACTTATCCGAATAAAGACTTGAAAACAAAAACATGTATTTTATTTTTAAAATCTTTTTTTTTCGTAAAACGTTAAAAATTGTCCGAAATCATTCCACCGCGTATAGTGCAATATATTTTAAACGCTATTGCTCCTCCGTAGAAAAATTTCTGCGGGCGCCCGTTAGGATGTCAGAGAACCCTTTCACCCGTAAGACTTTATTACATATCCTAAACATAAATTAGATATCGCCGTTGCTCATTAGTCACTTTTCCAGTAATACGACACAATACAATTGGTTGTTATAAAAGATTTATATTATTATCTAACGACTCGCGGACGTTTGGACGATTCCCAATTTTAACTGCACGAACGTGTTATGACATATACCGAGTCTTGTAACCCATTGCAAGTCGGTGAAGAATCAATACCTAATAATATTCTTTTTAATTGGACGCGGTGCCGCGATAAAAACCTGTTTTCAACACACGCTATGCTGTTATTATTATTATTATTCACACGTTTAATTTAATACTCAAAAAAAAAATTTACGCGTGCTCGAAACTGTCCACACAACGGGGTCCGCGGGAGAGTGTCCGTCGCCGCGGTAAGAGATTTCAGTTCTCGCGTTGATAATATTTCAAATTTTATTAAATATATAGCCAATTATAATATACACGTATATGTGTAGGTATTTATTAATTTACCATAAATAATAACGCTATAGACGTTTTGGCATAGCGCACTGTTTACTAAACACGTGATATTTATTCGTTTTCGTTAAGATCAAGTATATTCATTATTTTTACCGAAAGGAGTAATTGAATGTCCGAGTGAATCAAACAGTTTACATTTCACCGTAACGTAATCGTCGAACGGAAAAACAGAAGAAATATTATTATTTACTATCGTATTTTATGACGTAGTGCTTATAACTTATAATAGTAATAATAATAACAATTAGGGAATTGGTTTGATCGTTGCGAATTGGTACGAGACATTTTTTTATTCGATGTGGAACGTGTACGACTTAGATCGTTCCACTTGAAATGAGATCAGTTTTGTTTTACATAATGTTTTAGTATATTTCGAACATATTTAGCGGATTTTTCGTAAAAAATTAATTGAATTGCGTTTCTTATATTAACGGAATTCCGCATATAGTTGTTAATAAAAATCTCGTAGGCGCGTAATTTTACGAAAATTTACGTTGTCACTTATGATGTGGTTTTTTCCCTACCACGTGTATTGTGTAGTTTCGGATTTTTGAACTGAAAAGCAAATTTTATTTTAAAATACTTTCCGAACTAAACATTCACAAGTGATGAGAAAATGTTTTAACTTTTCACGCCGTGAAAAGGCGGTATGCACAAAATCAGCATTTTTCGTATTTCATATTTCTACAACTGTATAGTTACCAACAAAACAAAGATTGTAGAAATAAATTTCAACAAACCACTTTATTACACGTATCTTAATATTGAATTATTTACTAAAATAAAATCCGTTTCCTAATAAAAAAAAAATAATAACAACAATAATAATACCAAAAAAAAACATCACGACGAAAACAACTGTGACCATTTCGTTCTTACTTTAAGTAGTAACACCTACTCTTTTCGTTTACGCTACGATTCCTTGCCTCCGCCCGATATTAGACATTTGGTTGACCTCCCCTCACCTCTCGTGATTTCTATACGATAATCTTTTCGTATTTAATCAAAACAAATTTTTAATTGTAAATACGTTTTTAAACTATTTCTATTTTTTAATATTTTCTGATACACTCTGTTTCAGTGGTGTAGCCAGGATTTTTATTTGGGTGTGGGGCTGAGGCTGATAATTAATTAATTAATATGTTAATTATTAATATGAATAGACGGTACCCACTAAAAAACTGATTATTTATTCATTTAGGGGGGGAGGCTGCAGCCCCGTCAGCCCCCCCCCCTGGCAATGCCACAGCTCTGTTTTAATTCTGTTCGTTTTTATTATCTCCAGTGTTGCAATCTTGGTTTATTCAAAGATGACAAACACAATATCCAAAGCGCCAGATTATTTATCAATGCGAAAACGAAAATAGATTTTAAACTTTTTTTTTTTTTATATAAATATTTTGTTGTACTGATATTTTCAGTGCGAATCGCAGCTGAAATATGAATGTATGGCTTCATTAATTTTTCCAATTTATTTACATTTTTTGTACGCTAATTATGTTTTTATATTCCGTAGAAATACCAAACGTGAAACGCCGACGAGTATGTTAGAAGAAGAATTGACGGAAATAGTGAAAACCAGTACGCGTTTTGTTGTATTAAAATGATATATACCTATTTAATGGCTTGGAACATATTAATTATATTATATTATTTGTATTAACCATATTATTATTTATATATGTACTATTATATTAAACTATTAATTAATTAATTAGCAAATTAATGTGTTCAACGGGTTTTTTAATATAACAAAAAGCGGACGATTTGGATTTTAATTAAAAAAGTTTGATTTCCCATTGAGACGAATTCGAACTAAAACTGATGAGCGATGAGTTATATAATAATTGTATAGATTTTGCGGCTTATCGTGCGACGAACAGTTGTGTCATTTGCAGGACTCCACGCAATAGGTATATGTGTTTATCGCGTATTTAAAATTAAACATCGTAGTGATTTAGACATCTTTTAAAATTGGTTGGCCCATGTAATGGCTACTGATTTTTTATTACAAAAAACGTGATAAAACGGTCAATGCGTTGTACTGTTATATTGGGAGCGAACGAGTTATATTATTTTTGTTGTATTAAACATTTTACGCAGGACGATAATAATTATTAGGTCCTGCAATCAGTGCCGTCTTAAGGCATGGGCCTGGAGGACCTGGGCCCGGGACCCCCGAATTCTAAGGGCCCCAAATGCATTTACAAAATAACATATTGATTTTTTTTTTACTTAGATATTTATAAAAAAATTAATAAATCTCGAATGATAAAAAAAAAATATTTAAATTTTAAAAAATACATTTTAAATTTATCATAACAAACAATAAAGTAACAAAGATTCTAGTAAAAATTCGCTTTTTAGTTTTTATTAATTAAGTATAATTAAATAATACCTAATATAATATATATTATGTATATTTAAAAAAAAAAAAAAAAATATATATATATGAATATATCGTAATTTAAGTATTTAAAGGCCGCCAAATATTTTGGGCACTTGGGCCTCACATAACATTGAGACGGCTCTGCCTACAATAAAAATATGCGTAATTAAAAAAAAAAAATTATTTCTCATTACCCTGGTCAGACTTCTGCCCCAATATTAAATTTTGTGTCAATAAATTATGATATTATTCTTGGGTTAACTTACCGCCTCATTTGGCTACTTGTCATAGGAGTTTAAACCCCCCTCTATCCCTTCTCACCCCTGGTTCCATATACTAAAATTGTCTCGCAAAGCAATCACCTCTTTTTCCCGTCGACGTTTTGGTCACACCCCCTACTTCCTTCTCATTCTTTTAAATTGTCCCTTAATGACTCTCCTCTCTGTACTTTTCATAATTTCCCTGCTATTCGTGACATTAGTCATATCCTTTTCAATTGTCCCCGTTTATTCTTAGAGCGTTCGCGTTTCCATTTTTCACTCGATTCCCTCAAAATTCCTTTTAATACACACCACGTTCTCTCTTCGAAAATCTCCTATTGTCATCCCCGCCACCTTATCCTTTTTTCACGACTCCGGGTTGCTTATCTAAATTTTTACAATTTGTGTATGTATTATTTATTTATTTTTTGTATCTAAATCGTTAAATTTTAAACTAATTACTTTTGTGAACGAAATTTCGGTAGAAAAAAAAATTCGAACTACGCCACTGCAGAGGACGACTAGGGGGAGACGAGCGCGTATTATGTGTGCAGATTTCAGCGTACTACATTTTGACGGAACCGAACAAAATTGTTACAAGCACACGCCGCCGCCGTCGCATAATATCTTCATACGAAAACCAGAAAATCACATACACACACAAGACATATATTATTATTACGACGTATTATGGCGGCACGAATTTCTTCGTCCAGCGAACACGTCTTGCATTAAACAGGAATGATACGATTTTATAATAATAATAATATTATGTGTACACGTTATAATATGTATGTGGTGGCCCGAGAGTCGTTTCTCGAAATCACCGCCGGGTCGGAGGAGAGAAAAACGCGCGCGCATATTACGTATTTTTATATATCGGCATGGGAACGGCGAAGGTCCGATCGTGTAAAAAAAAAAAATAAATAAAAAACGTATAGACACACACACACACGCGTCCCATTATTACAACGAATATATTTATCTGTCTCCGAAAATCTACTGCACACAGGCACGTATAATATATATATAGAGAAAATAATAATAATAATAATCGACACGAGATATAAAATGGTATACGCGTATAATATGAGGTCGGAGAGCGAGAAAAAAAATTATTGTTGTTTTTTTTTTTTGCTGCGTGAGGTGCACGTTTTAGATGGAAAAACTCGCGGTCATCTCGTACGCGTATAAATTATAACGGTCGGACCAGTGGCGTAGTTACGGCCCCGGAAGACTCAAAGGCCCGACTTGGGTAGTATTCGGAAAAATTTTAAATATTCGGAACAATTTTTTTTTTCAATTCCTCTTTTGAAAGCATTCTGTACAGAGTGTTTTAAATGCTTTTTAAAAATATTCTGTACACAGTATTCCGCGGAATAGGTCTTTAAAAAATTTAATTAAAAAAAAAATTGGTCTTTAAAAAAGTATTCGCGAATACTATTTCCAACCGTATTTTAAACAGTACGTTAAAATAATAACTAGTCGTTCAAAATGTAAAAAGTTATTATTTCGGGAAAAAATACTTATTAAGTATTAATTGTGTTAATTCATGAACAAAGAATTTAAAAAAAAATTTTATTATTCTATAAATACGCGTTGACGACTGTTTGTATTCGATTAAATAATAATACAATTGCTACATTTGATATTCGTATTACTGAAAACTAGTAAAAAAAAATATATATATGTATATTCTTTAAGTATTTGGAATAATTTTTGTGAACTGGTAGGGACTGGAACCTTTTGATTTTATCAGTACTAGTTCCGGTTCTGGTTCTTGGGAAAAAAATTTACGAGTTCCGATTCCTGTACCGGTTATTTTTTAAACAAAATATGTGGTTCCGGTTCCACACATATTACGGTTGCAGTTCTTATCGGTTCTGGTTCCGATTTTTATCAATTTCGAATATGAAATCGAATTGCATTTAAATATTTTAATATTGGTAATATTTATTTACATTTTGACCGTATAATATTAAGAAAAAATAAAATTTGAATAGCGTAGTCTACAATCATTACTATAACATTATAAATTATATTATTATTGTAACTTGTATACAGGAAATATTGTATTTACATTTTATAATTTAACATTGAAACAAAAATTTTAACTAATATACATATTCAACAAAAAATGAAAAGTACCTACGTGAAAATATTATTCTTATGATGACTCTACACATAAATTTGCAGTTGTCTCTATAAATTAGCAATACCTAAATCGAATTTCATATTTCAAATATTGTAGGTTATTTGTTAAGTTTTGTATATGATGACCTATTATAAAAGATTACAATATATTATTAATATTAATCGTTGATAGCGTAAAGAACGTGCTACGTGCAGTCTAAATTATATAGGTATTCAAGAGAAAACATAACTTTATTTTTTTATTTTTCATCGGTACTGTAAAATGTACGAATTGTTTTATAGCACGTTATTCCGGCCAACCCTTCAATTCATATGAAATAAAATGAAATTTGCCCAGTGAGGAGAGCACGGGCTATTTAATTACCTAGGATTTACAATCGTTTTGATATTGATGACTTCTATCGAGATAAATACCGTAGTGGATTTTATTTTTCGTCGAAAAACGACCCGGGTGGCGGGTTCTGACTTCTAAATTGTACGTGTCGAAAACGTTGTCAGTATTATCGTATAATGTTAACCGTGGTGTATCGTATAACATTTCCGGAGAGAAATTATTAAAACTTTATTTTAAATTCTAAATCTCCTTTAATTCACAAAGAAAAAAGAAACGAAAAAAAAGTTCATGTTTCCCCTCAAAAAAAAAACAAAACAAAATACAAAATTCCAATGGCGCGGTTTTTTCACACAAAAAAAAAATTTCATTTCCGATACATTCTTGAAAATTGAACAAAATCAACGTAACGAGTTCCTTTGAACGCGTCTCTTCCAAGCAATGGTTCTATGTCACATAACATGTACGTAAAATGTTCCACGCAAATTATGTTTAAGAACCGATAAGGAGGAACCTTTATATTCAGTGGGTTTCCGTTCGGTTCCGTTTCCAGAACCGGTTCTTTTCCGGTTCCGGTTCCTGCCCCCGGCAGCACTAGAAAAAAATCCTGCGCACGGGCCTGCTCCACTCGGAATCCAAAACTAGTATAATACGCAGTAACCGTCGTAACGTAATCTCCTGTCTACGGCCGTCGTGTGTCGACGCGGACGGTCGGAGTGTAATGATAATAATAATAATAATAATAATAATAAAAAACAATAACACCACGGTCAATAAAACACGAAACAAAAAAAAAATAATAATAATACGACGACGACGACGACGACGACGGTGACCGGGTAGAGCGACACAATAATACGATAGGTAAATAATAATGTATTAATCCGCCGCGGTGAACGGGTACAGGACAGTGTACAGAAATAATTACGATTGTTTTTTTTTTTTTTTATACGTCGTCGTCGCACACGTAGCGCAGCGTCTAATTAACCCGCGCCGTTATTATTATTATTATTATTATTTTTCTACTCCTTGGACCGTATATAATATAAAATATACGCTGGTGTATAGGTGTAGTTACGTCCGAAAAGTTTTTATGGTTCGTCGTGACACGGTCAGCGACTACGAGCTCGGTCGCGCCGGCCGGCTCGCGTTTACGCGTGCGAACGATAGGTACACGCGCTCGCGCGGACCAGCTATAGCTAGCTGGCTCGGTGAAACGCGAACGCGTCGCGGCGTTGACCGTGGGACTCTTCTTACACGTTGCCGCGTTCAGGCCGCGCGACGGTGGCAGTACCACCTACACCGCCGCAGTAGTAGTAGTAGTAGTAGTAGTAGTAGTGTATATTTATTATTAATATTCATACGCACACGTACAATTAACTCGTCTCTCCAATCTCCGCACAGGCACTCGTCTCGTAAAATACAGTTTTATTGCGCGCGGACACGCGGGCCGCGCAACAGGCGGGTGAGAGAAGCGAGCTGGTTCCGGTGACCGCGGACTTTTCACAGAAAATAATTCCACAAAATCGCGTTCGATTGTTTATACGGAAAAATACGCGACGAGTCCCGACAACGACGACGACCGCGAAACGACCGACTTGGTTCCGCGCGCGTTTCGCCCGCGACGAACGAAACATTTTCGGGATTCCCGTACGTTTTCCCGAATCCGGTCTCCCGAATACGACCGTTTCACGGAAACAAAAATCCCGAAACAATTTGCCCGAAAACTTTTTCCGCGAACGGTGTTGTTCACGAAAACAATATTTTGTTTTCAGTTTTAAAAAAAAATACCAATAACAAACTGATACCGTGTAACTGTAGTATACCATAAAGAGGACATTTATTTTTAATAAGAAAAAAAAAATGATAGTAGATATTGAAAACGAATAAACGTAATGGTCGTCGAATTCATTACGTATCGATTATTAATTAATTGACTCTCGAATTTCAAACGATATAATATAATTTAATAATTTTTTTTTACGTATGAAATTATATACAAATTAAAACGATAATGTTGTTACAAATTTTATCGTTTACGGCCCTTCTAGCCCGACAGTACAATTAATTGTTACCGACTAATATACGAATTTATCCGGTTTTGGCGTACACGTGAAAAAATTCACAGAGTACAATAAATAAATTTAATACTCACGGTACCATTAACGAATACAAACGTATGTACCGCATATATATTATACACTGGATTTATATATTTTATTGATTCGGGAAAATGGATTCAGAAAAATAGATTCGGAAATTTGGTTCTCGTGCAGTAAATTTGAAAGTAATGATAAATCATTGCATTCGATAAAAGGATTCTTTATTTATTACTATTACTAGAATTACTTTATTGCATATCCATTATGTAGATATTTAAATATAATAATTATCTTACTGTTATGTGTGTAGCAAAGGCTGAAGAAGATTTTGTAGTGATGGTTTCAAATTTATTATTTTTTTTTATTTGTGTCTTTATTGAAATTAAATATGGTATTAATAATATTCTAATTATATTAGAAGTTCTTAAATCTGAAAAAAGTGGTAGAAACTAATCAAACACAAAGTAATAAATACATAATATGAAATCTGTGTCATTGTTTTAGAGCTTGAATAATAAACAATAATTGTTTGTTAGTATACTTTATTTTATTTATTTTAACTGAAGTATGAAATTAATTCAAATTTTTTAAAAATACATTATTACGTAGGTACCTAATGATAATATGAGAAATACATACATAAATATATTAGAAATGAATGCCAATGAGTATTACAAAAGTTATGACTTATTTGTATACGTTAAGTAGGTAGTTTCAGAGATAAGTCATCATAAATTATTCTGTATACCTATATTACTTTTATATAATTAAATATTAGGTATAATAATTTTGGTCTTTAATGTTTTACTTAGATTAAATAAATTATGCTCACCTCCAATCTGGTCTGAGGAGTCCAGTTGTGTTAGGAGTTCTTTCGCATGTTTATCTTTAACAGATGATTTTCTTACTGTAACCAAAAATTGTAAAAAATATTTCCATGAACTCAAAATGTGTTCTAATCATCATTAAGGGCATTGGATTTTCAATTTTAAAATCTTCATCAACCTAATGAAATAGTAAAAAAATTTAAAACACACTGTTTATTATACTATACAATATGACAATATAAAACAATAAATAAAACACATAGCTGTGAAACAGGATTTGGAAACACTAATTAATTTTTTAAGAATACCTATTATAAATTATAATTAAATAATCACTTACCGTTGAATATAAATGGTCTTTCGGGAAAATTGAACATTCGGAAAAACGTACGGGTACCAATTTTCGGTACACCCGACCAACCATGGCATATTTATAATTTCGTTGCCCTAGGTACACATTTAAATGCTGCTCTCCTCTGACCTCTCTACTGCTTGCATAAAAAAAAATCATGTTGAAAGTATACTTTATTTGCGACACTACGCAAATTTTCAGAATAACGAATAAATATTCGTTATTCGTTATTCGGGGCCCATCGCGCAGTTATGTCCGTGGCCCCATATAATTTTATACAGGTTTTAGAGACACTTTAAACAATCTATATCTAAATATCTTATTACATAATAAAATAGTAACGGATTTACGCGGACCACCTCTATAACTGCTCTTTAAAATAATATTTCGATCGACTTCGATTTTTTTTTTTAAATGTTAAAGGCTTATTAAAAAATTTACAGCAATTGGGAATTTCCTTTTTTCATCTTAATGCAGGAGAGCCCTTCGAAATTTAACCTTTCAAAAAAAATCCACATTATTTTAAAAATACATAATATTACTAAAAAAAAAAATGTTTTCTCCTTTTTTTTTTCTTGTTGCAAACCCGTCGATTGTCTCATAGTTAAAAGAATCGCCAATATTTCGTTCGGTACTGATAAGCGCCGGGTCAGGTAATTTATATGCCGTGTTAGAGTGCTTCTCGAGTAATTTTTAATCGATTTCAGTACCTATAGAAAATGTACACTCTCCACCAGCTGATGTCACTGGTATAGCGAGCGTTATTCTAAAATAAATACTTACAAAGTATTTGTAAATACAAATATTCCACTGATAATGATTTTTATTGTTTTAATTTGGTAAAAAAATTATACAATAGACTTCAATAATAATTTTTTTCGTGATGTGAAGTGCGAGACCCGTTGCGGTCGCACCGTTTACCCCCTCACCCCACTGGGTCACGGCACCAGCCACATTTGACTACATACGCTCTGTACGTGAGTGATTACTATTATGATTATTATTATTATTATTATTATTATTATTATTATTATTATTATTATTATTATTATTATTATTATTATTATTATTATTATTATTATTATTATTATTATTATTATTTTTATTATCTTTATTACATAACATTTATAATTAACAATAATTATTAATTTATGGCGTGTGCACACTCGTATGAATATGATACACCCACTTACAAATTTTTGATTACTAGTGAAGTTGCAGTACTTGGTTACTTATGTGTGTGCCACTGGACACATACATCAAAAGTAATATTAAAATAAACTAATATATATTCGCAATACGTAAAAGAAAAAAAAATCCGATAAAATACATACATATTACCGTCTATTGGGCTTATATTGTCCAAATTTGTGTATTTTTTTTCAAACACAAGGCTTATTACTCGTAGTAAGCAAAACCGTTATTTAAGACGGTACTTGATAATTTTTTTCCCACTTAAGCATTATAATACGTGACCAGCTAGTTTTATTTTTCGGTTTTGTACTAGCCAATTTTTTTAACAGTAATAATCGCTATAATTAAATAATATATTCGACATTAAATGTTCAAAAATTATACAATATAATAATTAAACAAAACCAATTAACTCATTGCGAATAGTCATAAAAAAACCAATTTTATTTAGTAAATTGTGAGCAAACAATCACCTCATTATTTGAGAGACATAATTATAAATATTATACAGTGTTTTAAATTTTGTATTCTAACGTATGAAGACACTTTTTTTTTTAGTTTCTTACCCGGCACATATGAGTACTAATTTATAAGACAAGGTCATTCGCATTGAAGATTACGAAATTTGGGACGCAGCTAAGGACTCGTGTATACTGAATTTATATAAAAAAAAAAGTCTCTTCTATTCTTACAGAAAGCCGATATTGCGACAGTCTCCAGAAATTAAATTCACACGTATTCAACGCATATCACACCTACTCGTGCCACATTTACGATTACCGCGGTGAGACACATCATCGTTGCAAAGAAACGCTCGAAAAAAAAATGAACGACCGATATTAAAAGTTGTACCGTACACAGTCCGCATCTAGTTCAAAATCATTTTGATCTTGTTCCTGATTCGATATAATATACGAAGTACTAAATTTGAATCCGACTAAGAGGTTTTGACTTGATTTCGAGATCGAAACACAGAGTTTTATTTCAACGATTTCAACAAAATATTCCTTCCGTCCTTTAGAAAGATGTACATCTGCAGTAATAACGGAGATTACGTTGAAAAATAATTTATTGAGTTTTGAAAATATAGGCACTGATATTAAAAATTACTTGTTTACGCTTTGTGGGAGAATTAACGTGCACTTTTTTTACCACATATTTAAATTAGTAATTTTTTAATAATATATTAATATTTTATTTATAACTCATTTTCGTAATCAATAGTATCGTAAACAGTAATAACAATATTTATGCAATTACATTTCTAAGTCTGAAAATTCAAGTAAGTAATCGAGTAAGGAAAGACAATATTTTTCAATAATATAGACGAAAATATTTACAAAATATACCCGGGAATCTCTTAAATTCACATAAAAAATTAAAAATGGGACGCAATTTACAATGACTTGCAGTGTTCGCATGTTTATTCAATAGATTATACTTATAATACGTAAGAAACAAAGTTTTAAGTAATGAAATCCCCTTACCACTGTCAACTTAATACTTGGGTAACAAAGAGTATTTCTAATATTGGAATTCAGCTGGATAACACGTATTATTGTTGGCTCGAATATCAAACGTTTCGTTCGAAATTTAAAAACACGTATAAAGTGTAATATGGTCACCTCATAATTTGTGATAATATCAAAACGTATATTTGGTAAAATTTTAATTTCGATCGATAACCGAACACCAACAAACCTTACATACGTTTATATAGATTAATACCGTTCGTAAAAGAAAAAAAAAACATTAGTCAGTAGAGTGTGGGAACGATATCCTCATAGGACGGCGTTCAAGTACAGAATTTGGATATTGTCCGAATAACCTGCCGATAAAGGCTTAACATTGACCAGTTTTCGGACAATACCCGTAACTATATGATGTATTAGAGCACGTGTATCACGCGCAAATAAACTTCGCTTTTAACGCGAACTTCCTATGTATAGGTATAGGTAAGGTTTAGTGTCTCCTGACAAGCAGCATCCCGACGCACCGATCTTCGTATGGACAACGAATTAAACGCAAATTATACCTGAAAATAAATCCGATACTTTCGTACAACAGTTCAAAAGATTACGTACTGTTATAATAATATGTGTGTTACGCCTATATACAGAAAATAAATGTGATTTGCCCTTGACAATATAGTGAAATGAGTGCCTGAACTCAATCTCTGAGCAGTACACATCGCGTGTACACACGTTTCCGCTGTAACGAAATTCAATGATTTTCATTCAACGGTGGTTTTGTTTCTGTTTATGCTTTTTGGACAAGTAAAAGCGAATAATTATTGAAAATAGCGATTTCTCAATACAAGAATATATTAGCAGTTGATGCAACAGTGTCGTGTACGGAAGATCTAATCGCGAACGATTCAAAATCATGTTTTTGCGGATGTATAAAAAATAAACACACAGACATACGACTCTAAAAGGACCCGAACGAGTGTTTCGCTTGTTTCAAAATGAGTTTTGAAAATAATGCTTAAACCTAACCGATAAATATTGACATTAATATGTCTAATTCAATTAAATAAAAATACCTAACATAACGCATAAACTATGTTTTTCAATTTTTATTATTTATTATGAAGACACGAAGTATAAAAACCCCTATTTCTATGTCCAACTAAAACACACGTTTATTGATCGTTAATAATTTATAAACAATTAATTACTGGTAAAAAATGTGTTTTTCATCAAAATTACTAAATTCAATAGAATAAGACGGAAACCAATTATAGGTACTCTGAAAGATAAAAAGAAAAAAATTAGAATTATAACGTTTTTAATTATCTCGTGAAAATATAATATATCTATTATACAGGTGTGAAAAAATGTTTATCTATATATAAATAAATAAAGAGTTAATGTCAAAGTATAGAATTTTAAGTGAATACTAAATGGACAATACTCATATGCGATTTTGTGAATAATTTTTATTTAATATACACCTGCAGAGCACATAGTTTAATAAGATAATTAGTACAATTCGTAAAATTCTAAAAAAACGCCGTTGTCATATCGAGCTGGAGCAAAGTGTTAAAATAATATATATTTTACGTTTTGTATTAATTTATTAATACAAAAAATACAAAATTATACACGAAAAGATCGGAGCACTCCTTCTAGTCGAAAATCTGTATACAGGATAGAAGAAAAAAATAAGTAAATAAATATCATTGTAACACCACTAAATCCCTAGCTCTGCTCATAATCTAAAAGGGAAAAATAATTAAAAGGACTTTTAATTTAAACCAGGGTATGGAACCGAACTGGAACCGAACCAAAAAGAACCGGTTTAGAACCGAAACCCTTTGAAAATGTTGGAACCGAAACCTAACCGTAACCCTAATATTTTTTTTTCAAAACCGGAACAGATATTTGGAAATACAGGTTTTTATATTGTATCACAAATATATTTTGTCACAAGAAATTATGTAAAAGTCCAATAAATTTCTAATAAACTTCCCAAAAAAACACAAAACTGTATAAACTTTAAATGATTAGACGTGCTACTTATACTGGGTATACTTGTATGCTGAAGGTGAAGAAACACGCTGAACAAAAAATTGGTATGCTAAAAAAATTATTAAATCCGTAATAATAATTACTCCACATTATAAATTAATATATTATCATACGCGCGTGTGACTCGTATACATTAGTGCCGATTTCGAAGAAAATGTTAATAACGAAACGTGTTTAACGCAGTAGAATTATCCGAATATTATTATATACGGATTAGTTATGTAAACGTGTGTTTTTTATTAATTTTTTTTTTAATGTTCTAAGCAAACACACTTGTTAAAACTTAATTTTTTTTTTTTTTTACATATTTTATGAGCGATTAAAATATTTACGCAGTAAGGTATTTTATAAAAATTAAAATTTTATTTCAATGTTATTCGACGCGACAACCAAGAATACACCAATACAGCGTAGGTATAATTATGTACAAGGTAAATATGTTTAAAACAATAGGTAGTTTTTATTAATTGCTCAACGTTTATCGTTTCCTCGATCATATTAATTATTCATACGATATAATTCTTTTTTTTTTCGTTCATATTATAATCTGCGATTACCCTCGTGTTAATGAATACTTTTTACAAGTTTATTTTTCCATACGCGATGTAACACATTTTGTAAATATTTATGCGTATTCATATGTCGACGGTCGTTATTTCGTAGCGAATATTTATTTTTATATGCAATTAATTTTATTTTCGCCATTATTCATTTGTGCATATATGCGCATTATAGTTACTGTAATGCGTGTGGATGTTGGCGAAAAACAAACGTGTTTCTACGTGTTTATATTGAATTGAATTTAATTTATTCCTACGTATAAGAACTATTTTATAACGAGAATATGAGTGTAGTGTATACGGTCACATCGATTTTTTTTTTGATTTTCAAATAAGTTCTGAAAAACGTAAATTTTCTTCGGAAAATTTTAATATTTTTAATTTGTATATAGTGTGTAAAATGATAAAACAGGCATTTAAAAAAATTTTTTTTTTTTCAATTAAATACGTGTTCTAAAAAGAGGTCACTGATATGCTAATGATGATGTCGTCAACGGCGTAGCCAGAGTGCGTCAATTCCCTGCTGAGCGGTCGTTAATACTTTTTAACGCGATTCGAAATAATAATTATAATAATAAATTAATCCGTCACTCGCGTAAACGCGTGATTTCTTATTTAAATTTTTTTGTCATTTAATCATATAAATCTGTACGTGATTTACTACGTACTGTTATTATGTTAATTATTATTTTTTTTTTTACGACGAAATGGTTTTTTGACAAATTATTCTCGACAACATAATTTGTCATTGTATAAATAACTAACGGGTATATCCGGTGGTTTCGTACGGGTCGGAAATCGGGTCAAACTGAATTAAATTTTTTTTTTTTTAATATTCCACGTTATATAGTAAAAAAAAAAACGAGTTATTGAAAAACGGTGTGGAATAAGAAATTATGATATATTGATTTTTTTATTTATCCATTATCATAATATATATATACCTACACAGAACGAAAAATAAATTCATAGATTCTCGTAAAACTTATAAGCAGTGTAGTCGTGCAAAAATTAAAGAGTTTTATATTATCAAAACCACTCGATATACAACGCGTCTGCTGTTCTGTCTTCCGGTGAAATTAGAATAAATTATGAATTTTTATCCCATTCCTCAACTCGAGATAAAGACGCATAAATTTGGTCGTGAGAAAAACAGTTTTTCAGCAAATCAACTCCAATAAACTTGAAAGCGATCGTCATATTGGGTTTTATTTATCGTCATTAAAAAAGGGTTTTAAGTAAATCGCCAATCAATTGCAAAGCATTCGTCGCCGACACTCCATTTGTCCGTCGACGTTTTAGTATTTTGGTCGGGTGTGCGTTCATTGTGCAAACGTCGTATAACCCAACGAATTTTCTGAGACTATATTATATTCCTGTTCGTGACAATTCCGGATTCAAATGTCTCAGCTCGCGAGTTTCGGTTGATTTTTCTTCGTTTTGTGAGAACGATTTCGGGCAATTTTGTATTGTTTTTTTTTTTTTTTGTAGGGAGGAAAGTCAGGATTCGCGTTTAGTCACTGTTGACACGAAATGTAAGTAAGTACGGTGTTTGAAATATGTGCCGGTAATAATTGAGAATTAGCGCGTGAACATTGAATCCAAAAAAATTGACACTGCAGTATACGTTACACGGGGAAAAAATTGACAAATAAATAATCATGATATATTTGCACGGTATAACTGCGCGGCTCTGTACGTTCACGCAATCTACACGGGGTACTATTTATTTAATTACGATAATTTAAAAATAAAAGTTGTTTTCTATAATAACAATATCAAAAAACCTGTACCGAAAAAAATAAATAAATATTATACAGTCGTGGATTACAAAACCGTTTTAATGTTTTTTAGCACCATCAATTTAATGACGATGGGATAAGGAAAAAATTATAGATAGCTCTTGACACTCGATGGATTCTGACGAGTCAGTTGACGTAACTGCGGTCTTTCAAATCCGTAGAATAGTTCTTGAAATCGCTTGGGCCAATTACACAAATCACTCGCTGACTATAACGCGGTACCCATCATAAAATGTAATTGCTAATTAAATTTTTTCGTTTTCGCGCGCTTTTTTCCTGAGGAGAACCTATCTGTTGCTGCTCTTATTATCGTACATTCGAAACCGCGTTATTTTTTTGTCGAATCGAGGACGGTAATTTTCGGCCGATACTCTTTCTCGGTCGTTAATCACGTTAATATAACACGCGGCACGAGTGCAAACGTAAAACGGATTTTTTGTTAAACGTTACAATTTTTAATAAAAAAAACGTGTAATGTCATATTACGAAAGGGATTTAACCCTGATAAATGCGCGTTTTCAACACCGCGGTTTGTGCCGCTGTCCCCGACGGAAAATTCTGCCCACGCGCTTGAAAGTCTTCGTCGATTTGTGCTCCAACGATACGTGCTGTTGATTTATCCCCAACGTGTCGGCAATGACATTTGTTTGTGTGTACAAGAATCTGTTTGACCGATATTCCGGTAGTTTGAAAGCGATTACAAATATTTTCCACTTTGATCTGATGTTTATATCGCGATTAAAATAAATAATTAATTTTTTTTTTCGTTTTGCTCATACAAAAATCGTGTTTATTTTTTTATTTCGCAAACCGATTTGTGTTTGATATGTTGATTCGTGTTTATTAAGAATTTTGGATTCTGGGCGAAACGTATATAATATGTATTTATATACGAAAAATATTTCGTGTAAAAGAAACGGTATGGTAATAATATAATCGCTGTTACCCGCGCGTCACCGAAATGTAAAGAGAAATTATTACCGAATAATTCAATGCAGCTCATAAAATTGTCGATAAAAATTCGTTTTCGAACACGAACGATTATTACGTTTCAGCGAGCTGATAATTGAATACACGAGTTTTGACATATAGCATTTTAATAATATTTAAATAAATCGTTTTTTCTCAAAGTTAAAAAATTTTTTTATTTATAGATATAAAATTTTTTTTTAAGTCGAAAAAACGATTTATTTAAATATTATTAAAACGCTATACGTCGAAGCTCGTGTATTCAATTCAATTACCAGTCGATACTATAGAGTACCGCTTAAAATCGTTTTTTCGCCTTTAATGATTCGTAATTGATTATCGAATTTAGAATAATAACAGAACCCGACCGATAACTCGGAGCTTAAATTAAAGCATCCTCAACTCGTTGCTTTTATTTAGAAAAAAAAGAAAAAGTTTGCGAATATAAATATTAGATGATAGATTAATAGTTAACCAGTTACACGGATGAATAAATGTTTTAGATTACTAATTGCTGTTCAATACCTACTTTATTGTAGTAATAACTAATAAGTAATAACAGAAATATGTAAATTAAATTAATTCTTTTTACTTTTTGTAATTTTCATCAAATTTGATTCTCCAATTTTTGTGATTATGTTTTTGCCACGACCTGTCCAAGAACATTTAATGCTATATTCATTAGTGAGCATTTTTGCCAAAACTCTATTTAAATGGTTCTTAGGATTAGTACCACCAACTGACGTTATAAATGCTTCCTTTTGAAATAAAAATAGCGTAAATTTAATATTAATTTAATTTAATTTCATTTATATCTCACCAATTTTAAAACAAACTCTGGTGTATTTTGTATTTGATTCTCCACTAAAAGAAACTCATCATAACTATTAATTGGAAACATCGACAAAAACTCAGTATCAATAAGATACGTGGAATCTGAATTTTGTTGTTTGTTTTTCATGTTACTTTCAAGACCTTCAACTTTTACCATTATACGGTTCACCATGAGATTGGTAACAACTTGTTCTTTATATATTTTATTTAAAGTTTCAATCAATTTTGGATGCATTTCATCTATCTATTAATATACAACAAAAATGAGTACTACCTAATACAAATAATAATCTCATAATAAAATATTTTGCTTTAATGTTTTAATTACTGATATTGAAAAAAAGTTTGTGACTTTGTATACAAATTTTAAATAAAATTATAATAAAATGTTAGATTAAGCCAAATAAAAGAGTATTTCTAAACACACAATCTTATAAAATAATATTTGTTTTATTTTTCAATTATGAATTAGTTTTTTTATAAATTTGTATGCCCTGAATTACAATTTGAAATTAATCTATCTTTATAAAGTCTAATATATAAATATATACATTTTATTTTATTTTTTGTTTTTTTTGTTAGATTGTTTAGTAGTTAAATATGTCTTTTGATACATTAAGTTATTACCTGCAATTGTTGATTTATAGATGTAGATGGAGTACGTACGTAGTTGTTAAATTTTTCTTTTGAGGTTATTTGTACGTTGGTTGGCGTTTGCTTAATTGCCTGATGATGACTTTTGTCGAATCCAGGAGTAAATAAACATATATTTAATACAAATAAATATAAACTACTATTATATATTTTTTCTTTATTTTGCATAATACTCTACGGATCGATTGTATATTCGCATTTACATAATATACATATGTTTATTTGTATTTATTATATAAATTTTTATTTACGAGCATTAATTTGGAATTTGTTTTTATTTCTATTTTTTTAACATTTTTTTTTTTTAAATTAATTTATATATATATATATATATTTTTTTGTTTTACTTTTTTATCAATAGATAAATATATAAGCCAAAAGCCATCGATTATTATTTTTTTAATCGTTTCCCGTACAACTTTCGTGGAGTATAATAACGACGACGATTATGAACAAAATAAAACGACCGAAAATCGTTTGTAATGACCAATGTACACGCGTACATAATATTTTATGCATAAGCCGACAGTCTAATATACATGAAAATCACATTACGTTATGGCGATGGCCAATATTAAAAACTTCGTCGACTATGTTTTGTCAGCGTAGAGTATTATAATAGTTTCCGGTCGTCATAATTTATGTTTTTCTGTAATGTATATAATATTATACATATATACACACACGGGACACGAGAGACCCGGATAGTTTTAACGAGTTTATATGATATGTGGTCGAAGCGTGAAGACAAAATTAGAAGTGCTAAGCTCTGCAGCCGCAGTCTTATTAAAAATTAAAACAATTTTTTTTACTCATTAAAAATGTATTTAATTATATTTTTTTCCACTACCGCGAATATACGTCTTGTCTAATTACTTTTAAGAAATATGTATTTATATTCGAATGCGCGCCTTTCATATATTATAGGCACTGTGTTTAAATATTTTTATTCGTGTCGCAGAATACTTGTCGTAAGAAGTCTATATTCGTCTGAATATAAATAAATATTTTAATTAGAAACTGGCAGATAATCTAATAATAAGTATATAATAGGAAGAGAACTAATTTCGGAAAATTATTCGAAATATATATACATTTCAAACACTTATTTTCTCTGTTCGTACGAATGTAATTACCGAACGCGTTTCATGTAAGTATTTATTACATGTCTAGTTATAAAACGTACAGATTTGAATCTTTTAAAAGTTTAAAAATGAACCGAAAATATATGTAGTGTGTCCCATTTTGAATGTACCACTTATCTCCCTTGGACGTCCTAGAATTTAAATTTCGTCTGTTGGGATAGCTAGGGAAGTATCAAAATATCATTTTTAGTAAAATATTCTAATTTTATCTCTTACAGTGAGCGCATCAAACTATGGTTTTTTTAAACGACAACTTATGTTTTTGACATTGGATTCGAATAAACCGAATTTTTTTAAAACACTTTTTTAGTAAATTCTTTTATAAATCTAAAATTAACTGAGTTACAATTGGAAAAAACATTTTTTGAATTTGAAATCAATTGTAGGAAGTAATTTATTTATGAATTTAGTCATTTGGATATATATATATATATATTATCTTCGATCCGGCGCACATAACATGTATACGGGTAATGTTGACATTTGGAAAAGGTCCACATCATTATCCATGAATTTTGGCTAATTTGTAATTCTTCATTTATAAACATGAAATATCAACACTCTTCGGGTAATGTTAACATTAGCCAGTCAAGAAAGGATAATGTTAAGATTTATACATTAAAAGTGATGTAAAAGTTTTTATTAGCACTCTGTACGCCATATAGTGTCACAATGATACGTAAAGCTCTGGATTGCCAGAGTAAAATAACTTAATTTATTTCAACTTATAACATATCTTAATGATAAAGTGAAAAATATATGGATCTTAAAATAAAATTACTATTTATGTCTTAAATATATTTTAATATTTTTAATAGATTTTAATTCTTATATCATTATACATTCTTATAGTTATTATAATACACTATCCAAAGTTCACTGGTCTAATGTCACATTATCCAGCTAATGTTAGCATTATCCAAGATTTTAACAATGTGCAAACCGTTGGTGGTGTAACTTCTGCAGGAGCTGAATGATCCTTCGGCAAACTGAAAATTATTATTAAAAGCTATCTAAGAAATAGTAATAAGACAAGATCGATTCGAATACTCGTCAATAATCGCAATCGAAAACAATACTGCTTTCAGAAACGGATTTAAGTGCAAAGTTATCGATAAATTGGCAAATACTAAAACAATGCGAATTTAATTAGAAACGCGTAATAATTGTGATAAATTAATTATTTGCATAGTAACAACTGTTTTAACATTTATAAAGTTTTACTTCGTATTTAATAATTATCTGCTTATTACTTTTATTTATGTTTCCATAGTATGAGTATTCTCATTTTTAAATAAAACAATGCTACAAGTATATTTTAAATTTCAATAAACATAATATTGGTTAGGGCTTAGTCTAATTCTAAGGGCCGTTTCCCATCTAGCTACGCCACTGCCTTATCCATTACCAGAATTGTGTTCTGTGAGTTGCGCGATAATGCGCTGTGTATTAACGATAAAAAAATCTCGAAAAACTCCAAAGAAATAAAAATAAAACGAAATGATTTTTTATGAATCAAACGTATATCAAAACAATATTTCGGTCGGCTACTAGAAAAAAAATTTTTATAAAAAACTCGTATAAATATTCTTTTTTAATTCGGATTTTACGACAATTATTGTTATTTTTTCGTGTGCCAGAAGACTTTAACAAGCGCCTGGACGTATAATATGTATTAATAGTATCCGTTTATTGAATTATTTTCGGCTCGCGCCACTACCGTGGCACTACAACAATAACACGTAACAACAATAGTAATAATAATAATAATAACAGTAGGCTATAAGGATAATAACACTAGAGAAAATATAGTGTATAAAGACGCGATTTAAGCGCACTCGTCATCGTCGCGTATTTCCGAACCCTAACCGATTCGAGGCACATTATTAAAGTACGGATAATACAATAGAAATAGACAGTAGAAAAAGACATATTTCCACAGCCTATTATAATTCAGTGGTCGGCAACCTTTTTGGGGACTCTCGGGCCACATTCAAAATTGGTTTCACGGGCAGCACAACAATGAAAATTTGATGGACTTATTTAAAAAAAGTGTTGAATAAATAATAAATTAAAAAATACAATTTATATAAAAAAAAATAATAAAAAAAAAAACAGCGAAGGCGATATTGTTTGAACGAGTTTTCTGAGAATATCTTGTGACTGTACATCTGTTATTTCCATTTGAAGCTCAACGGTAACACCGTCAACATCAATATCGGCGAGCGATTGAAAATTGAGTAGTTAAAAATTGTAATTGACAGTTTTAAAAATATAAAACATTCAATTACTTTCGTCATTGTTGGAATTTTAAAGCGGCCCGTATGAAATAGATGCGTGGGCCTAGGTTGCCGACCATTGGTCCGTATATGCGGCGACATCTTTACATCTGACGAGCTGACAATTTTAAATTCAAGTCATCTCGCAACGAACAATATTATTAATGTATAGACCATGACGAACCCGATAATAACACGTTGGAAATATCTAATTTCGATTTCGATTGAGTAGCGATTACCATCGAAAACTCCCGACTTCTACACAGCAAAAAAATAATAAAAAATTCAGCACCTTAACAACAAAACTTGCGTCAATAATAACACTTCATCGGACACGTTTTTGTCACAAACGAACAACAGAGAAGCCGGAGCAGCACAGCCGAAATGAGTGCAGGCAAGTAGGAGCGACCAAAACAAGAGCTAACAGTTAGCGTGTAGATCTTAGTAAGAATACATACGGCGTATTTTGCTATAAATCGATCAAATTCGAGGTAGCATTGTTCGCATTTAAATGATCAGTGTTTGGAAAGAACGGCGTTCAAGTTCACGCGTTCACGTTCATATTTTGTGAACGACACGTGAACGTCACTCATTTTTTTCAAATAGAACGTGAACGTAAACGACGTTCATAGTTTTAATGAACGATTTTCAGGCCGTTCAAATTTATTTAATTACCTATTTAATATAATAAATATATACATATTATTATAAAATAAAATTTTTGTAAATTATTCCTATTATACGTATTTATAAAATCAAACTAATTATGAGTATGGATTTTATACACAAAGTAATGAATGATTAATTATATATAATGAACGACTAAATGAACGCCGTTCATTTTTTTAAAGAACGTGAACATGTTCTTTTAAAAAAATATGAACGTGAACGCGAACGAGTTAGTTTTTTACGCTTCGAACGTGAACGGATTCAATTTTTATATAAACACTGTAAATTATACGAGTTCATTTTAAAACAATAACGAACCATTTGTTTAAATTTGTATATTTTCGACGTGTACAAGCGTATCTAAGAGCGTTTTATTTAAAAATATGTACGCTTATGATTTATGATTTATTGTGAATGTCGCTTGAATGAACTGTTTGAATAAAGATTTTAGAGTCTTACTATAAATTTGAAAGCAATGCGATAAATCATTAGCAAAAAAGAGTCTGAGCGGAGCTTCGGTGTAATAACACCGAACATTGTCGAATAATTCGAAACGTTCATAAAAAGAAATTGCGTCTTAACGATTTTCAAGACTTTTTTGAATGCAGTTGAAGTAACAGACGCGTGACATTGTTTTAAATTTTTAAGCCTTAAAATCAAAATTCACCTCTTTCATATGAACCGAATACTTCAGAATCTACAATCGCCAAAAATCAGCCCAAAATTAAAAGACATTTTTTGAACAATATTTGTCTCGTTAATACGGTCCAAAGTCACGTGATTGATGGAGATTTCATGTTACCAACACCGTTATAATTTCAAAATCACGAAGAAATAACGATAATGAATTTTGACGTTTTCACGTAATTTTTCGGTAGTTTTATCCGACGCTTAAAAAGAGTATTGAGAAAATCGAAAAAACGACGTCTTCGAAGAGTACCGACTGGATGCAATCCGCTACCGAAAATAAACGGTTACTGTAACGATCGGAGCGTCCTTTCTGGTAGAATTTTCGGGTACAGGCGTAGAAAAAAACGGTGCATCATTGTAAAACCAATACATTCCTTCGCTCGGAATCCAAAAAAAAAAAAAATGTGCCACGAATCGTTCAACGAGGGGAAAGGAGTCGATAAAAAACACGGTACTCCGTGGCCGGTGTAGGATTCGGAAATGCGCGCCGTCGTCGTCGTCGTCGTCACCCGTCGTCGCGCGTCGTTGTCCGTTTCCGGCCGCGCGGCGGGCTCATCAATCAACACAGCGGACGGCCGGCCGGCCGGGCGACGACGGCGACACCGGAAAAACTGTGAAAAATCCGGGACGACACGTGAAAACGACCCGTGAAATCGCGCACGAAACAGACCGGACACGACCGGCGGCGGCGGCGGTGGCACACTTCGTTTGACACAATACGAAAAAATAAATCGGTGTCTAATAAGTATAATAATAACGAGTCGCGCGTGCCACACACCGTTTTTCGGCTCGCTCACTCTCTCTGTTCTCAGTGGTTCCCAAAGTGCGTTCCGCGGAACCTAAGGGTTCCGCAAAACAATCACAAGCGTTCCGCACAAACAATACGATTGTGTTTGTTGAAGCCGTATTGTTTGTGAAAATATAAATAAAAAAAATTTTTTAATATCATTTTATTGGGCGGAAAATATTATGTGTTTTTGGACTTGCAGAGGAACGTAGCCGTCATATTATGAAGTTACTTAAAACAAAGGCTTTGCATTTTGAACTGTTTTTCTTTTTTTTTTTTTTTTGAAAGTCGCAAACCTAATACTATTTTTTGCAAACGATGTTTGATAGGTAACAGACGTAAAACGTAATGCGTTGTAACCAGTGGCGTCATTTCAGTTTTCGAAAGGGGGAGGCAAAAGATTTAACCGGCCAATTTAACTATTTCCCACTTACATTTAGCTCAGTAAGTTTTACATAATTCCGATATTTTCGTTATCATGGGCACGAATCGCCCGATATTTTATTTTTTTTGGAAGGGCGGGAGGGTAGGAAAGTATCATTGCCTTGTCAGCTATAATAAATGTATCGTAAATGACTCTGTGGTAGTACATACGAGATTCAAGTTTTGAAGTTTCCCTTGTCCGCGACACGTTAGAAACGACGTTTTGTGACCAGTTCTGAGCAGCTTGTTCAGTTTTTTCCTCTCTTTCTCACCGTCTTGAGTCACACACAACCTTTAGCTTTTTCCATTTTAATTTTTTTACACTTGCCACTCGTAAATTATAATATATACATAAAACGTACGTTCAAAACGTTAAAGAACGGCTAAACAAATTCGTTTATGCCGTACGCGATACAGGTACGTCAACCGTCAAACGTACATCGTATATACAAATTATATTCTTCGAATCAACGTTAATAATTTACGCACTGCCTTTATGGGTAACCATAACCGTGTTTATCGAAAAAGAAATCCATAACCGCGGTAAGTTGTAACCACGAATTAATCACCTTCTTTAATCGTGGTTATAACCTGCGTACTTTTTAATTTTATTAGTACATAATTTAATTTTGATCCACTGTTCGCCACGCGATTTGTTATTATTACTTATAACTCGTTAGTCATTACTACAGATTTTTTTGGTTAGATGAACTATTATATTTCCATCATCATCTCCACTGTTAACAAGGGGGGCAAATGCCCCCTCCCCAAATGACGCCACCGGTTGTAACGCAACAATAGTCATCGACAAGAGTTAATCGGTAACTCGCTACTTTTCCCGGCCATTGTATATTTACAGTGTTAATACCCACCATGGGTAACAGGAAAGGCACTATTAAATTCCGATTTCAGAGGAACCACGGACTGGTGTAATGAGTGGAAAAACGTGAGGCTCAGAAATAGTGAACTCATCTCTAATCCCAGGATCCCGTTAGCAGGTTTCTCTCTTCCACGCCAGGATTGGGTAACTCTTAACCGGCTAAGAACAGGAGTTGGTAGATGCGGGCAACTTATGCACAGATGGAATCTGAAGGATAATCCAACATGTGACTGCGGCGAGAGCCAGCAAACAATCAACCACATCATCATGGACTGCCCAAATAGGAAATTTCAAGGAAACATGAGAGAATTAATAGACCTAACAGAGAATGCCGTAGATTGGATAACCAAATTAGACATAAAATTGTAGTGATTTATTCTATTTTATTTTGTTTTTATTATTATATGTTGACTAAATTTGATTTTTTTTTTTTTTTTATATTTATATTTATACTTGTATTAACATTTAATTATTTTTTGTTGTATTGTTGTGTGTTTTACGATTGTAATAGTTAGGTGCCATACGATAAATAAATAAATAGTAGAAACATTTTGGTCGAGTTGGATTTGGGTTTCCGTCAAATACAAACTATTTTCTAAGCACGGGAAAAAAATAATAAGTTAGTTTTACTATTTTTTTTTTTTTTGATTTATTCAATCAAAATTTATAGTAACACATGTGTCAGCTATAAATGTATAGTATAAGTAACTTAATGTTTTTAGTTACAATATTATTGTTGTATTAACTATAATATTTAATACTATTTATTTACTAATAAAAATATCATTTGGTTTAACCGTAATGTTTAGTTAAATTTTCATTACGAACTTAACTAAAAATATAGTTGTTATTATTATTTCAAATTTCAGTTAGTTAATAATTTTAAAATAGTTGAAATAAATTAATTAATTGGCATTTTAATTAGATACTTATGAGTAGGTTTTTGAATGGTTACCAATCCTCTATTCCGAGTGTTTTAAATAAATACTACTTATTGTTCTTTATATATACATATATATATGGAAATAATGACAGTTTATGAATCATTCAAGTTTTTTTCAATTATTAATTATTATAGTAATTATTATTAATTATAATTCCATTAAAAATTACTTAATATTTTTATTTCGAAAATTACATGAAAGTCCTAGACCAGGAAAAAATCGTATCCACGCCACTGCACACACACACACACACACACACACACACACACACACACACCAGAGCGTATTTTAACATATAAAGTAGGTAACACTATAGTGCCGCCTAGTGAAGGTTTAGTGCCCCATCCAGTGGTTGGTGGACGCGCTACGTATATTATTATAATAGTATTTTATACGAATGACCTTTATATATATATATATAAATATAAAGCGTGTCAAATAAGAGCAAAAAGAAAAAAAATTATAAAATATTCATTTTTATACGAATACGTAAAAAAAAAAAAATGTTTTCTAACGGTACTGACTTATAATTATTTTTTAGAATAATTAAAATAAAAAAAAAAATTGTGATTTCGAGAATTTGTTTTAGAATTCGACACTTTTTTCTTCTTTCATAAAACGACCCATCACTATTTTAAATAAATACTGTATATACAGGGCTGTAGACACGGGGGCTTTAGGGGGTTCAACCCCCCTTGAACATCGGAAAAGTAGAAATTTCAATTTTTTTTTTTTTACGCACAACAGCATTGCATATGTTACAGTAAAATGTTTGTTCATATTTAGATTTTACCAACATATCTTGATGTTAAGTAGATCTGTTATTTATGAAAAATAAGTACCTAATAACACTGTGTATAATAACATTATGTTTAATTTGGTCTATGCCATTATAAACATTGATAAACATGATTATAGATTTTTGTGCTGATAAATCATTACGATACACGATTATAATTCACGGATCAAGATAGCACTGAACACCCCCTATATAAAAATCCTATCTACGGCACTGTGCATATATATAGGAGTGTAGCACGTTGCAAATCGTCCCAGAGGAACTATAGACACGTGAACACGGGCGACTGAACGATTATTTAAGTCGTAGACTAAAAGGGAATCTGGGTATAGGCGCTTGGCTCGGTCCCCATATAGTCAAAGTGCTACCCTGCAGTACGAATTCCTTAAAATATGCTCTGACACACACACACACACACACATTATAGCGGCACCGCCTTTTGGTATACAGTGAAAAATAATAATAATAATTAAAGGGATCGGCGGCATGCGAACCCGACACGAATGAAAAAAAAAGAAAAGAAAATAAGAAACGACGACGACGACGACGGTGAAAAGGACAACCGCGACGGAAAAAAAAAAAGGACAACCGCGACGCGCGGTCATCATTGGGCGGCGCGGCGTATCACCGGACAGCTGGTCTCCGTCGAAATAACCGCGGCGGCGGCAATAATAATAATAATAATAATAATACATTGTATATATAATGTTTGTGTGTGTGTGTGTGTGAAACAAGGTGTTTTATCGGATAATGATCGACAAAACGCTATTAAAAATACTCGGCGGGGGTGTGATAGAGGGTCTCGTGGCGCGGAAAAGAAGAGAGAAAAAAAAATTATTATTTTTGATATACGACAACCACCGGCGGGACGCCTCCTCCTCCTCCTCCTCCTCCACCACGTATAGACCCGGGCGTGCGTGTTTGCGGCACACCGCCGCCGCCGTTGCTGTTGCTGTTGCTGCTGCTGCTGCTGCACCATTGGCGTGCCGCGTATAATATTTATACACGAAAAGCGAAATCCATCCCCTAGTATAGTAATAATAATGATAATAATAATAATAAGCAATAATAATAATAATAATAATAATAACGATTAATATACGGTCGCATTTTTTTTTTTTTATCCTTCTCCTTATTCCTACGGTCGGTATAAATTATTATTAAAAATAAAATACCGTTTCGGTCAAAACAGTGTACGTTTGGACGACGCGTTTTTTTCTACCTAATCGCGCGCTGCGACGGGTCTTATATATTATATACGGTTGAAAATTATTAAAACATATATTATTATTATTATTATTATTACGAGCGTTATAAAATATATAAATATACAAATACCTAATGCGTGTACCTGGCGCGCGCAACAATCGTATTATTATTATTAACCTTTTCGAACAATATAATTTCTATGCGCCTCGAGCCCTTCCCACACCCTACCCTGCACTGGCCTGCCATGCTCCTGCCCTGCCCAGTCTGATGACGACGACGCGAGCCGTACCAATTATTGGAATTTATCATTGCCGTAGCAGCGCGCGCCGCGACTTGTCTTTGATACGAAACCCACGAAACGATATTACCGCGTCCCTCCTCTTTATGGACACGGTTAACCGCCGCGGCGGTGTTCGTTAAATACACGTATAATATAATATATGGTTAATAACAACGCGGACGCGAGGATTTGAAAAAAAGAAATAACTGCGGTTGTTCGCGTATAGGAGGGTCCTGTGAAATGAAAATAACTGTGTGATAATACAGTCGCGAAATTAATAAACACGGAAATCAGATTTGAAAACGTTTGAAACGTTTGTGACGTTTCGCCGGTCTTTCTCCAGACGAAAGTCATGTGGCCGACTTCCCTCCCTAAGGTCAACCTGCTCGTGCCGAGACCCCGTGGGCCGGAGCAATGAGGATTTGTTTTTTTTTTTTTTTATGTTTATTTGTTTTGTTTTTTTCTTATATTGAAATTTTCACCGTAGAAGTGGATGAGTATAAAAGAAGAAATAAAAAACGTGTCTTGGCCGAGTCGGTGTAAAATACGTTGTGCATAGTTACCGGCATTGGTGCGGTTGCACCATTGCGTGTCCTCATTTTCGCCCGTCAGCGAACTCGCCGCGGGAACGGAAAGGCCGTCTACTCCATCATTCCGTAGTGGATTTGGAAACTACAATAAAAAAAATTTAAAAAAAAGACAAATGGAAATATTGAAATATTAAGTTTATTCCATTCAAAACAATTTTCGGTAACGCGTATAAAATATATGGAAATACAGTCCGACTCGGACGTCGGCTATCCATCGAATGAAAAACATTTTACTGAATTAAATTGGCAAACAAGTTGACTGGCGCGGTCGCACCGTGATTAGCGGCGGCCGCCTAATCATATTGATAATTTAATTATTATATAATACATATTATAAATATATAATAGCCGATTATTATATAATTCGTATTTTGGAACGTCACACGTTTAGTACGGCATTTTATGTAACAACCGTTATCTTTCCGAACCGCAGCGTATTGAAACCCGTACTAAAATATTATAAAAGGAGTTGTCAAAAACGTATTTTTATATTTTTCTCCTCAATAGAATTATCAAATTGAAAACAAAGGAAAATCACATATGTTATTTGGGGGAAGAGAATACAATTTTTTGTTCTAAAATTCTTTATAAATTTTTCTTTCCGAAATGCTTAAATGAATCGATTTCGACTGTAAAAAATTGTACGGATTTTAAAATGAAAATAAAACATTATTCCGAGTAAAAAAAAAAAAAAACGCTTTTAGAAGGCAAAAAAAAAGAAAAACAGAAATTAATGATTTCGGTAATGAAAAAAAGTGATTTAAACCATAAAAAACGTTATTTTTTTTTATGTGACATCGGGTCGGCGCACTGATTGCTGGTCATCATGTGTCAATGTTACTGCGGACAAGACACGGTAGATTTTGTGACTTTCCTTGTTTCTCTCCTGTAACGCGTTCAGTGTGGGACTACTCTTTTTTCTGTTCTGTATACGGTATTTTTACTGGACCAAGGCCGTAGCCAGGGGGGGTTTTCGGGTTCAAACTCCCCTCCCCCCCCGAATTTTTTTTTTAAATAAAATTTAATTATTTTAAATATCTATTAAATTTGAAATTTGTACACGTGTCGATTTATAGATCGCACAGTACGGTATACCCTTGACAAAATAGATATTTTGTCATGGGTTTACCTACCAATCCTAATTATTTTGGTAGTCGAGCAATGTGTTGAACTTCGTTTTACGCATCGTCGGTAATCACGGACCGTGTTAAGTGTGTTTTACCGTTTTACCGTTCAAGTGTATTTTAATAAATTTAATTCTCCTTAATATTTAACAAAAAAATTTTTCTTATATGTGTATAAATAACGGACACCCTAATAAAAATATTTAGCTTGTATATATTAATGTATAAAGTTTAAAATTGAGTAAAAATGTAAAATAATGTAACTACCTAAATAAAAAAAATGCCACGTACTTAATTTAAATAATAATTTCATAAATTCATACAATACTGAGAATATTTATGTTTTTTTAAATTTTTCAGTCAAAAAAAAAAAAGTATGTTCTCAACCCTCCACCCAAAAAATTTTGGCTGGCTACGGCCTTGCACTGGACTATTCTTGTTTAGCCGTTCGACATTATCTACTATCATTCCACGGTACTCTCGACGAGACCAGCAGGAAAAACAAATAAATCGAAAAATGTAGACTAATCTCTGCAGGAACCTACATATGATGAACGATATGAGGTTTGTGTTTCCGTGAAATGTATAAAATATCACAACAATGTAACGTTTACGTTTAACAGTCGTTGAAGTGGTATAGCGTTGTGTAAACAGGGTGATGTGAAAATGAGAGTTTTTCAGATGAACTAAATCATTCAATGTCCTGATGACCCTATATGTTTTTATGCAATACGTTGATTCGTTGACAAGAGATAAAAGCAAAACAAAGTTCAACACACAAATTCTACTCAAAACAGCGTCTATAAATATTTTACGCAGGATTGTTCGCTATTCATAAACACGACTAAAAACATTAAATAATTATTTTCTTTTTCGTGTTCAGCAGACGAATTTTTATTTACAGTCAATAACGAATGAGGCCGTCTCCTTACAAAACTACATATTATACAATATATGTATATACAGATTGGTATACTATTCTCGCAGTTCATTAATACAAGACACTAAGTGAAAACTTAAAACGTACAGCTTAAATTGAATTTATTCCGCCGTGTATAATTGAATATTAAATGTCTTTTCTCGGTGCATTCTAAACGATGATTTATTAAAGCCATATTAAATTTCGAACAACGCGCGGCGTTTTACACATTCGCGAAACAAAAAAAAAACCACTCTCAGACACGCTGTAGCGTGTTGTGTAGTAGTATACCTAATATAATATATTAATACATGACAACACGTTCGTCTGATGGAACAATTTTCAAATATACGTATTTACTAAAGTGTTATAATATAATATTCCGCCGCAGTGTTTCTAATGGATTTATGAAAATCGCGCGTACCTATAATATTAAAATATTCGCAAAATTATTACTCTTTTTCCATATTATATTTTAAGTAGATACGCGTAAACGACGACCGGCGTCAGAAAAAAAAAAGAAAAGAAAAAACGTGTTGGCGAAAAACATTTTTTTTACACAGTGAACTGTGTCGTTATGCTGTGCAGAGATTGGATAACGTTAGTTAGAATTTGGTTTAGGTTTTTTTTAGTTAATTACAATTTTTCGAATATTGTCAAAACGAACGTTTAGGTATAACGCATTAATTATAATACATTTTTTCAATTATAATACCTCAAAGGCGCGTACATTTGACACTATTACAACAGTTTTCATAAAAAAAAAAACTGTTACAAGTCGGGTATATTTAAACAACAGCGGTTAAAACGAAAAAAAATTTTCGGAGATAGCCCTTTTTGCCATTATATAATAATATTACGAAAATTCGTAAGCAATGTCTAATATTTTCGGCCGAGGAGAACTGCTAATCGCAATGGAAGTCATTTTCATGTGATTTTTGGAGATTAGACTAGATTTTCTAGCTCGAGTCGTGTAAGAATTAAAATAATTTTCGTTTTTCTCATCTGAAATTCTATACAAATCAGAAAATTCGGCGTTCAAGGTCGGAAACACATTAGCCAAGGCTAGAGACAGTGTCTAATTCTTCTTCTTATTCTTCCTCGCCTCTATACCAACAATTTTGGGGTAGGCCACTATTGTCCTAAACCTCCACTTGACCCGATCTCCTAAATCTTCCACGCACACACCAGCAGTCCTCATATCACACTCAATCACTTCTTCTTCGGTCTTCCTCTTCCTCTTCTTCCTTCAACATTCATTATTTCCATAACCGTTCTCACCGCTTCCGAATCTTCTCTTCTCATAACATGACCAAACCACCTAAGTCAATTCTCCACGATCGACGTTACTCCTAGGCTTCCTCTCACACATTTATTTCTTATCCTATCTTCTCTTGTCACCCCACTCATCCATCTAAGTATTCTCATTTCTGCTACACTCATTCTCTGCTCTACTTTCTTGTCCACCGCCCAACACTCTGAACCATACAACATAGTTGGTCTCACTACACTCTTATAGAACTTATTTTTCGACCTTATTGAAAATCTTTTATAGCAGAGAACACCAGACGCTTCTCTTCACTTGATCCATCCGCACTTAATCCTATGTTTTACTTCCTCGTCAAAATCCCCGTTTTTTTGTACAAAGGACTCTAAATACTTAAAACTTTCAACCTCGCTATCTCGTTCCCGCTTATTGTCATTACACTCTTCGTTTCATTTACTTGTTCTCTTTCACCAAACTCTTACTCTATATACTCTGTCTTACTTCTATTAATCCTTAATCCCTTTCCTTCTAGAGCTGATCTCAATATCTAATTATGTTTTTATGATATATTCACTGTTTTATTAGATTGCGTGTGTAAGTTTGCACGGCAATAGACATATAAACAACTAGAATAGGAATCGGGCTAAATGCTTGAAGCTAACATGAACACATTGCGGTATTACCAAAGATGTTATAAATGTGATAGAAACTCCCTAGTATAAATATTTGTCCGTTGATTTTATGCCCCCTCTCTTCCATCTCGACCCATCCCTTCATACCGCGCGTACCACCACGTGACCCATCCATCAACACCACCATATAAGACCCGGGTTGGACAACGAAAATTTTTATAATTTCTTGGAATAAACGATAACATATTTTGTCTATCATGTAATTTACGCAGGTAAGTCTATCTCTCTCGCACATATTACGTTTAATTCATTGCATAACATATATTGTGGCTATCATTCCTGGTCTAGTTGTTTATATATCTATGGATAAAACGTACTTTTTGAATGGCTTTGGTAACCGTTTAATGTACAATGACGACGGGCCGTAAAGCATAATGGAGGGATTCGTCGATTTTTCACAAATCGCGCCCGCGCTTAAAAATCCATTGATTATCGTCCCGTATAATCGCCAAATATCGAAAGTGGCTTATAAACATTTTTTTTTTTACATGAAAACTAAGTAATTTTCGATAAGTTTCCTTCGTTCATTCGCAAACGGAATTTTTAAAGTGCCGTCCGGTTCGAGTGTATCAATTCAATGAATTTTCAAGAGCCAATTTTTGGCCCGTTTTCGCGTTTTTTCCTCCTTTGTGTTTTTTGCTTGCCCGAAACCACTACGAAGATAACCACCAGCGCTGTCACGCTCTATACGAATAGACCGCTCTTCGAGTTTAACCGGTAAAACCGTGCACGCCTGAACTGCTGGTCTCCGCCACGATATACCGTACCCGACACGTATTTCTATTTCTATTTTTTTTTTAATAATAAAATCACTCTCCAGAAAGTGTCAAATACCGCACGAAAATTTATTGTATAATTAAACGTTTCGACGGAGGTGAACTATATTATAGCGTATCGACGACGAGAACCGTGTTGCCGCCGCACGTTCAGGTCGAATTGTCGCGCGTCGTCCGCTGACGGTCGTTATAAGGATCCATCTATCATCGCGCGCATGCCGCTGCAACCAATCCGAAATACAAGTACAATAATTTCACCTGACCGTGACCGTAGCATGTTTAGACCCGGTTTTCCGCATCCGACGTCCCGACTCGTGTTTCCGCTGGTGTCTTCGTAAAATATACTACCTATATCGTCTGTACCAACGCATCAGTCCTGCAAAGTCCTTCTAGAAGTATTCAACTAGCACGACTCGGTTGGCATTTTCATTCACACCTCCATATTTACAAATATTCACGCAACATTCGTTTTTAACATGTTTATTGGAAGTCAAATATTATATATATATATAAAAAAAAAATACAAAATAAAGTAATGTGAGCGCGCAAAAGTTAAACGAAGGTGATGTCTAATTTAATTTAAAAAAGGTAGCGATTACTTGGATAAAGATTTTAGAGTGTATTGATGTGACCACCATACACTTGAAAGCAATGATAAATCATTGCATTCGATAAAACGATTCTGGGCGGAGCTTCAGTGTAATGTTTTGGGTAAAACTAAGCCTTTTAATGAATTAAACACTTAAAACCTATAACTGCTGTAAATAGTCCAAAATTAAAAGAAGATTTTTGAAATTTTTTTCTCTTAATATAATAAAACTTCTATATATATATATATATATATGATAACTTCTTTATTGACCTTGGTAGATGAAAAGTATAAAATCTGTGTGAATAAATTTTCCGCCTCCCACCACCTCTTGAGACTTGTCAAGAACCGCCACTGTTTTTATTATACTCTTTCTAACAAGCTCTTGTCGAGACTCAAATCAAAAATAACCATTGATTTGTTCTGAAAAACCATCTAAAGTTATCGAAGTGCGCACATTTGGTTTGTTTGACAATAATACACTCAAAACACACTGACGTGACCAGTGGCGTATTTACGGAGGGAAGGAGTCCATGGGGTCCGGATACCCCCCCCCCACCATTGATATCCACTCAAACATATATGTTTTACCTATATAGTGTTTTTATACATGATTAAGAAAAAAATTTTTTATCATAGTATAAAACAGATGTAAACATTTTTCGACGCTTTGTCGGGTTATTAATTTTTAAAATTTTCAAATATCACGATTATTTTTTATTATCAATTTGGTACCAAACGTGGTTGAAAAATACTAAGATATTGGTTAACCAATAATAAATAATCTGCCGATATAAACTATACTCCGATAGGGAGCTCTGTTTGTATTTCTCAGTGTATCGGTCAGCTATGAGAAAAAAGTCCATTATTATATAAGTACTTATTATAGGGTTTGGATACTATTACAACCAGTGCTTGAATTGGGGGGACGCGGGGGAACGGAATCCCTTTTTTTTTCAAAATATTATAGCGTACCCCTTCTAATTTTTCATACCGGGACGCAGAGAACGGGACGGTCAAGACTCTAAAATTTTATTGTACCAATGAAAATTAAAAATTTTATTTATAAGGGGTGGTCGGTAGTTGTCACAATATACAAACAATATATTTCTTGAAATGACAATCGTCGATTGCCAATTTTTCTCGGTATTATTTTGTTATTATGAACACAAAATGTAATCTTCTTTATTATATATGTTGTTATTTTTATAAAATATATTTTGTTTTATTTTCATAAAAACATTACAGTTTTCTCGTTAAAACAAAATACAAACGATTAATGAAAAATTAACCAGTGCGAAACTAAAGTTAACAAAAAAAAAAATGTAACTCTTCAAAGTTCAGTAAAAGAAAAAAGCAGACTGTATTTAACAAATTATTAATAAAATTCAATATAACAAACAATAATTGATCTTAAAAATAAAGGGAATATTAAATATAATGTTTACATAAATTCCATACAAAGTTATTGGATAATATAATTATTAATTATTATTATAAAACGATAAATACACCAAAAAGAAAGTAAAAAAACCTGATCCTCGAATGGATGAAACTCAATGAGTTTTTCATTGAGTTTCATCCACAAAATACAAGAGATACGCGAACGATAAAGTTTTCTTGCGCAAAACACAAATAATAATTTTTGTAAAAATATAATGACGAAATATTATAATTTTGGCAATGACACAACAACAAATTTAAGTATCAATACCAATAATAATAATCATAGAATTTGCTTAATTAAACAAGTATATAAAAGTAATCGAAAATTAATAAAAACAAAAAAAAAAAAAAGTAATAATAATAATAATAATAATAATAAGTGCTCCTTTACTATGTGGCGCGAATGTTTACAGTTTAAAAGAAAAAAAAGATGCTTATTTATTATTGTATAATGAAAAATATAGTGGGGATGTGGGGCGCAAAGCCCCCCACGAATTTATAAGACATTACAATCTGGTGGAACGCACATTATTTTTGTACTTTTGCATCCCCCTTCTAATTTTTTTCTAATTCAAGCACTGATTACAACTACGGAGGTCTAATTATAATTAGGTATAATTGGGGCGAAAAAAAAAACGTTTACCTTTTTTAATATAATTGTTTTAAAATTTTATTACTATTGTTAATTATAACATTGACTAAACAATGAATGATTTTGACTTGATTGTATATTTAAGTAGACATATATATATACACAAGTTTAATAAATTTTTTTTTATCTGAATAATAACGGCTTAACCCCCCGTTGATAAAAATTGAAAATACGCCACTGTCTGGACCCTTATCCCCGTGACAAATTCCTATAAATACGCCACTGAACGTTACAAATGTCGGGCGGGAAATTTAAAATTGACCAATCGGAGAGCGTAATTGAATACGCGCTAATTTAATATTTAATATTAAATATGCCCAAACGGACCCCGGAATGCTATTATGTGCTGCCGGGGCCGTATGTATACGTAATACGTACACGCCGGGTCGTGACCGCTGCGAGATCTCCGTCGGCCGCGTAAAGTATACGCGCGGTTTTGTGCGAGAAAACCCGACGGACTGACTGACCGTCGAAGACGTGTGCAGTGTGCACACACACGCTGTCTTTTCGTTATCGGACCACCGGCAGTTTGTGGCGGTGAAAAACGGAAGAAAGCAAAAAAAAAAAAAAAAATAGCCAACGCCAGCTGTATATATATATATACGAGAAAGAAAAACGGGTATATATAACCGGAGGTGGTGATGGTGGTGGTCGTCGTCGTCGTCGTCGTCGGCTAATGGCAGATTAAGCGCCCTCCTCGTCGTCGTACTACTACTGCTACCACCTATATCGCGGACTCGTTTTATACGTTTGGTGTGGTGATGGTTGCCTGTCACTGATACAGAGACAGACAGACAGACAGACAGAGAGAGAGAGAGTAGGTACCGCAATTTCCCGGACAATTAACCACGGGCCGTCTAACACGAGTGTATACACGACGAGAGAAGTTTCTTCGACAGATAGCAAGAGAGAGAAAGAGAGAGAGAGAGATCCTCTCAGTCAAACTATATATACGAGTATATATACACTCGGGATGTCAATCGTACGGGGGGCGGCGAGCGCGCGTTTGACAGACCCTCTGACTGCGCGCGGACCGTCCGACGACGGAGAGGGGGGGAGGACGAGCGCGTCTTTTATCTGTCGCCGAAGAATCTCACAAACGGTGTAAACCCTTTGGCACTCGGGAAAACTAATTGCGCGGGCCACTCATTGTCCCGGAAGACGAATTAATCTCGCGATAAAACTAGAGAAGACTCAGCACCACGCCCGCGTGCTAAACCAATTCCTCTATAAATCATTCACTTCTCATCATCACCTCGTCTATATATATATATATATATACGTTAGATGCGCTACGTGCGCGGGTTACCGCTTTACAGTGGCGAAAACGATGACGTTAAAAAAACAAACCTCCCTAACTAAAAACAAAGCGAATTAAAATATATATATATTTCATCTTGCGCCGGTCGATTTGTCATCACTGATAACGTGTTTGTATCTTATTCTGCTAGTTTTGTGATCGTACAAAACAAATATGCGAACGCTACAATTCCTCTGCCCTAATAACCAGTAACGTCCCATGTAGCGAAATAGTAATGATAATTATTTAATGTAATTTAATTTAATTTAATAATTTTTCAATGATATTACATTTATATATTATGTATTATTATAGACAAGAAAATTATTTTTTATTTCATTTTTATAAAATAATATTATTAATAAAATAATATAATACCGTTTTATTTACAACACACGTATAATATTTTTATCAAAAATAGTAAATAATAAATCTTATTTTATTATTATTAATTCCTATGAAAACAATATTATTATTACATAACGATATTTTGTTTACAATACACTTATACTATCTATTATTGTTTTAATGAAAATAAAATTTTATTATGTTCAATTCATTACGAAAATAATGGTACATTATACAATATTACATTTTATGTAAATACGAAAATATTATGTACATTTGTGTCTGACAATACATTTGAACACAACGTAATATTATTCGCTATACCTAATGTATTGTACAATTAATAAATAAATGTACGTTAATAAATTATTATTATTACATTAATATAAGTTAATTATATTCTGATCATTTTTAATATTTTATCTTATTTTATTTATTTTTTACAAACATTACTTAGATAATGTTTAAATTTCATTATTAAAATATTTTTATGCTATCTCGGATATCGATCGTGTATTTATAAAGAAAACGGTTATGCCGATGGTTTCATCGGTTTCACGATAGGAGTAAACGATCTTGTTCGACTTCAATTCTACATTAGAGCTTTAGGTGTATGTAGTTAATGTATATTTATTCGTTTCTTTAGAAATAAAACGACAATATTTAAAATCATTTTGACGGGGGAGACTTAATACAGTAGCTACACGTTACAATTTTGACGGAAAGAACGCCAAAAAAGTTCTCACTGAACTCTCCAATACAAAACAAACGTTTGGAATTGTTATTATAATTTTATGTTCTCTAAATTCGAATAAATATATCGAAACAACCGAATTCTGTTGCTCGATGTGAATGATTTATTATTATTTGATTATAGTGTGTAAATAAGTGTTTTTTTTAATTTAATACTAAAAAAAAAAAAATGTATAATTTAATTCAAAATATATTACATAAAATCGTCTATAGCGGGGACACATTTTTATGCTTTATTTTTAACTCTCCTTCTATAGAGAGAAATTGAAATTATGTCGCTAACGCAGAACTATAGAACGTATGAATCTTGTATATGATACATGGTGCCGGACAATATTTGTCTGTTCATTCATTTTTGATTTACTTGATTTTCATTACGTATCTTTTATAATTTGTTATAACGGTTATTTTCAATTTAAATTGTTGCGAAATGATAAAAATCATGTGTTTTTTTTTCAAAGATTAGCAAATATTTCAACTCATTGATGGTGGACCTTTGTCAGATATTGAAGACTTTGGGGACAACAAATTGAATTTGTAAACGGTAATTTAAACGTAAAAATCTATTAAAAATATTTATGACCTCAATTTTTTTTTTTTTTAGAAGAAATTGTAGAATTTAAACACAGTATGAATATATTCTTAACTAGAAAGTAACGAATGACAACGATGAAATATGATATTTTATAATTTTAAGTATTTTATTTCATTCAGCAACCTACAAGTCATTGTAAACGAATTATGTGTTTTGTTTTGTAATAAAAAATATTTTCAAGAGTTTAATGGAATTTTAGTTATGCCTTCGTATATATTAATCACTGAATCGCAATGTGCTTCTGGTAAAACAAACTGTAAGTCCTTTAAAAATTATCAAATCAAAAAAAAAATCATTACTTTAAAAAATTAATTTAATCATTAATTTCATTTTAATATTTGATAAATCGATGACGTTGTTGGAAAGCGCTTTACGCGATTTTCTCTATCGCCGTATTAAAAATGTTTTCTATTTAATTGATACTGCTATTGGGTAATCAATTAAAATTCAAAAATTATTTAATAAATACCGAAATAACGTTAAACACGGGTATTGGGTAGTAATAACTAAATACGTGTTTTCGATGTACATCTCAGGAGCAGCATCGTTTCAAATTTATTAGAGGTTATAACATCAAATCGATACCAAACCGCTTACGAAACACATGCTATAAAGTAACATCACAGTTATAAAAAAAAGAGAAAAAAACAGTTCAATAAAATTTAATGGGTACGTTAGTATTTCAATTAAACTGTTATGGTATTATAAAAATTTATAATAATGCCTTCCTGAATTAATCTTTTAAGACTCAAATGGAGAATCAATAAACATAAATATGTATACGGATATTATACGATACATGAGATGTAATGTAATTCGTTTTATCTAGTCCGTAGTCTATCGGTGGTTAAATTTATTTTCCACACAATTCTTACAAATTTCAAAACTCTGTAGTAGCCACTAGGAATTACACTTACATGTATAACGAAAATACCTCGTGTATAAATCAAACGGCAAATGTGATGTACACAAATGTGTTCACCTAAGTGAAATGAACGTCGTCGTCTTAGTACGATTACGGCGTATTTAAATTAAAAATAGGTCATAATCCAATCACCAGAAATTTAGATCACATTTGCATATAACGATATGTATAGTGCTATAACAATACTGTGAATGATGTCACACTTAATGTCTGCAGTTAAATTTCACTCGACAAAACGACAAGATATAATCCAACGTCTTAACGTCTAATATAAACTCGGGGCAGTATAAAACGTTAAAAACGAAAAAATAAAACGTCCATCCTCCTGCAGTTACTTTGAAATATTTATTTGTAGTTATAAATTAGTTTGTTTTAATGCCTAATAAAAAACGCTAAGTATCAATAAATTAAAAACCGAGTTTAGGACCTATTAATACCTGCACTTCAACAGTACCTATTCTACGTATAGGGAAAAGGCGTATAAAATGTTAGTCGTCACCATAAAACTATATATTAATATACGAGTATATACGTACGAATAATGTGAGAAAAAATCGAAGATTTGTCAGCATGATCAACGAAATTAATTTACTAAAAGCCTTAAAAGATACTTTAGATATACTTTAACCGTGACTTTAATTTTTAATATACAAAACCATATATATATATCTATACAGCACTTTTATGTACAGCCAATAATAATAATAATAATAATAATAATAATAATAATAATAATAATAATAATAATAATAATAATAATAATAATAATAATAATAATAATAATAATAATAATAATAATAATAATAATAATAATAATAATAATAATAATATAATAATAATGTAAAACGTAGCAAATGAACACCACTATTAAATCGAATTAAATTGAACGAAAAAAAATCTGTATGATTATTCGATTTTGTTGTGAAAATGTGATGTTATGGGTAATTTAAAATTGAAAATATTAAAAAACCAATTATAATATATTTATTTTTAAACAAACGCATTTACCTGTGTGAAAATGAAATTAATCATTTTGGTTTTTCTAATAAAAGAATTTTATAACTACCATGAAAATATAAAACACAATATTGTGTGCCTACTTACAGACGTGTGTAGATTATATTATATTTACATTTGCATATAAATTTAAATATTTTAATTCGGATGATGCCTAAAATAATATTCTTTATTATTATATATTTTCTTCAAACACGTAATATTAAATACGCTCCGAATTATGATGTAACGGTATATTAAACTTTTTTAATTTAGATTTTTCTAAAAAAAAAAACAATGTGTGTTTCATTAAACATAAATGTTATTCAAAAATATTTATGAATCGTTTTCGCTAGATTTTATTAACTTAAAACTTTAATATAAACTCTCATAATACCTTACATTCGAGTTTTTCTATATATTCTCCAGCTTACAGGCTACACACTATATTATCCGAGTAAGCCGTTACAAATTTATCCTATTCAATTATTTTATTTTACTTGTATCAATATTAAATGATATGACGAGTTTAATATAATAAATACGTTTTAGAAAAATGCAATAATTTAATCAATAACGCCGCAAATTCTAATACTTTATTTCACAATAACTGCAAATGAGTTTGAAATGTATTAAATCGACATGGGTTAAATTTATTTAACCGAATGGATTTATAAAAGTTTGAGAACATGCACTAATTTTTCGATTGTTCTCAATTTTTTACAACTGTGACTATCTTTACTTGATCTATAGATTTCGCTGTATAAAAAAAAAATAAAATAAAATAAATATAGAATGAATCTTAATAAAAATAAAGCCAAAATAATTATATAAAAAAAACTAAATTTATCTTTTTAAATTTAATATTTACAGTAAACAAATGCAACAACAATTGATAAAATTAATAATTATATAAAATATAAGAAACCATACAGTGTTATAAACATGTAATACATCGTAATAAAATATAATAATAATAAAAAAATTGTTCACAAATTAAATATCCTTCCAAAATTAAAAAAATACAATTTCTAAACAATTTTTACATATTTTTGCAAATAAAAATCTTCATCAATGACTTTTTGATGTTATTTTATCTATATTATTTAATTTGAACGACATTATATCAAAGTGGAGTAAAATGTCAAAATAAAAAAAATAAAAAACGTTTTGCAAAGAAACATTTTTATTAATAAAAATTCATAATGAGCTAACCTAAAATAATTTAAAAATGATTTCGTTCATGATTATTACCCGTAAAATTATATCAATAAACATTATTAATTCGATATGCAGATATAAATCTCACTAAAGTTGAAAGAACACTACGAGTTATATTTCCTTCACGGGCTAATTAATCCGTAAAACTTCAAACTTGGTATTCGTATATATATATATATATATATATATTATACACCTATATATATATATATATATTTCTTTTTTATTTAGCCTTTAGACACACTATTATAGCTCAACAATTATAATAAAATATGTAACTAAAAACTATCCATTAAGAGAAAAAAAAAACATAATGATTATAATAATAATAACAAAGAAAAAAATAAAATAAATAAATAGATTAATAAGAAGTAGAAACGTTAAATCATGAAGCCAGCTTCCAAGATAAATGACACGATTAGATAAACTATTAGTTCGGATTTAGAATTAAGGATAGAAGGGAGATCGATTAAAATATTTAACGATTTGAGGGAATTAAATAATGAAAGACGCTGTGTGGACAGGGAGGGACAATCGAAGAGAATGTGAGGGATGTCACAAATGCACTCATTTGGGCGCAATGAACACCTATATACTATACGTATATATAGCTGAATTACCCGGGTTCGCCCGTGCGCAGTTTTGAACGAAACTACTTATTAATTTATGAAAAAAAAAAAAAAATTGTAAAATTATAGAAATGCCTCGGCCAAAACACCGTAACGTATAGATACAATACATTTTCTCCCCTTCCACTTTCAGACAAAAAATGAAAAAATGGGCGACTTGGAGACACTCGGGGAAGTGTTTGGGGAACAACACTGTGAAAATAAATCGCAAAATAGTTCAATATTGTCTTCAAAAACTCGGTACATAAATAAAGACCTGTATTACTGGCAGGGTAGTCATAAATGATACATTACACATTGACATTTAACAGGAACAAAACATTTTCGCGATAGGATTCAGCGCTTGGACAGCGGTTACTATGATAAAATAAATTAATAAAATAAAATTATGATAAATTAATTTTATCATAGCAGTTACTAACGACGATATATATTTTTTAATTTTTCCAATATTCTTATTTCTTACATTTTACCGTTTACGGACATGTTGAAATGGTCAAACATAATATTATGTTGAGGGCGGGGGAGTTGTTCGCAGAGTAGTCAAGTGCCTACCCTGACTACCCCGTGCGCACGCTTATGTATATATATATATATATATAGGATATAAGGGTATATTAATGGAAATTTAATAAAACAATAGAAACGATAAAATGAAATATTTAGCGATATTTCCAAACAAACCGATCGCGGTGCGTGATTTATATACAGTTGCCGAGCTCATAATATATGGAATACGATCTGCCCCCCGGGCATTCAAATCCTCGTATACGCGGCGCGCGTTTCAATCCCACCGAGAAAATTTTTATTTTTTTTATTCTTTAATCGTCGGCCGCGAAAATTATATTAGCGGACGTTGTACATATACATACGTGCGGCCCAGAGTTATTAAAACACACGTATTTATAAGGCGGTCTTCGCGTACAGGACACGCGGTTGTCGTCTTCGTACAATGAGGTTCACACGTAGGTGTACGTTATAGTAATGATAATAATAATACTACACCAAAAGTATCTGGGCATTTAACATAATATTATCGCACTAAATAAAAAAAAAATAAAAGACTATATACCGCGGTAGAAAAGATTATTATTATTATTATTATTATTATTATTATTATTATTATTATTATTATTATTATTAGTGTTTAATCGTGTGGCGCAGCAGTGTAGAGGTAGGTACAGCCGAGATTCACACGACCGACCGACACATCCTTAGGCCGCGGGGTCGAGAAAGCGATTTTTATATATTTTGTCATGTCCACCGCGCGGTGGGACGATAGAAATCTGAACGGCGACCGGACGGACGCGCACGGCCCGAAACAAACAACGGGGCCGCCGTCGTCGCGGTCGCGGTCGCCGACACTGCGCACTACGTCTCTCTCTCTCTCTCTCTCACCGTCTCCAAGATTTCCTACGCCCGCCCGTCGCATTATTTTCCGCCGTTAAAACAATGGTGGCTCCGATGCCCCCCTCCCCCCACTCCACCTATACCACCTGCACCGCGTCTCGCGAAAACGTATAATTATTTATTGTATTTATGCAAATGCCGGGCGGCGGCGCGCGCAATCCTTATCCGGGAAATCGCAAGACCGGAAGGCGAGTGTATAAGAACAAAAAAAAAATAAAAATTATTATTATTATTATTAGTTTTTTATTTGAGGACACACTAATTAGACGCAACACGACCGTTTTGGAAATAAATAATGATATACGCTCGTGTGTAAACATTAATAATAATTACGTAAGTCGTCGTTATTATTATTATTATTATTCAAATATTATATTATGCGCGGTGCGCGAGCTATACGTTGTTCAGACGGCTGAGGTTCCCAAATTGGACGGTGCAAAGGTTCGAACGGAAAACAAGAGAGCGAGCAATAGTCTATTGGTCGTTGGAGTTTTGAAGAAGAAGAAAAAAGAAATTATAGCCGGCCGCGTATTACGTTTTCGTCCTTATAACGCATTGCCGGCCACTATACTCTGCTGTATACAGGCAGTAGAATGATGTTTTGTTGTACTGCGTCATTACTGCTATAACGGTAATATGAAAAAGTTCGTATTACGGCATATATTACAGCCGTAGCAGTAATATTTTCAATAGTATCAAATGTTGGAAGACATTCGTCTGCCACATCGCATTGCTTTAGATCAGAATTGCCCAAAGTGGTCTATGTCGATCCCCAGAGATCGATTCTGACGACATTATAGGGGTCTACGTCAAGGAAACAAAAAAAATTGGGGCTGCATAGCCTGCATGAGATATACGTAAATAAGGGTCCACGAGACAACGTGAACAATGAAATATATTGTCGTTATCGTAAGCACGGCTCGCAAACGTTATAATAACGTTTTGATTATAACGTTATAATTGCAAAATATCAATTGAAACGAATATCAAAAAACGTAACGGAAAACAATAAACACTAATTTTAAACTATCACAAATTAAAACATATCATTAAATGAAATAATATATTAACGTTATATATCAAAATATCAAAAAACAAAATATAGAATTACCGTTATTTTACTTTTTTTTTCCAATTTACTATGGAAAATATAAGCCTATGGTGTAGGTTTATTATAGTTCTATAATAAGGCTGGGTTCACATGGACGCGTACACGCGTGTCAGCTAGACACGTGTATTGAGATATTATACGGTTTCCGATATGTCTTTCGCGGAAATTCTCTTTCTGCGGTGTGATATCGCGAATTGAAATACCGTTTATTGTTACTGGACCTTTCAGATTATTTTTGTTTACTTGATAGTAAAAATTATTCAAAGATACGTGTCTGAGAAGATGTCAACTAGTCAGAAAAGTTTCTATTGGGTAATATAAACAACATTTTAAGAAAAATATTCTGCATTGGAATATAAAGTCAAAAATAAACCAAGGTTCTCATTGAAAAAGTGTATAAAATCATAAAATTGAGGAAAAGTTAGGACTTTTATAATCAATGAAGTTTAATGAAGTACATTACGTTTATGAGATTTGAAAACGTGCTATAGTCTATGAAATATAAATGGATTTATTAATTTGGAAAAAAAAATCGATATTAAATCAAATAACGTTAAAATATCGATAAACGTAAAACGTAAATATTATATAACGATAAAACTTTCTTTAACGTTAAACACAAATAACCCATAACGTTAAAATATACCATAACGATAAACACAAAAGATAAATAATGATAAAAAACGTTAAAACGTTAAACATTATTATTTTTTCAAATGAGAGCCCTGATCGTAAGTCGATGACGACTAAAGACTAATGAGTCGACGGCACGAATAAAAACAAACTTAACATTTTTATTTTTTTTAATTTTCACTTTTCGGTAAACCCTATCCAAGTGGATATAACTCTGTGTCAGCTTGCAAAAACACGTTGATGAATTTATGAAAATCCAATACTAGGTGGTCTACGAAAAACAAAAAAGAAACCCGGAAAGGGGTCTACGGGACAAAAAAGTTTGAGAACCTCTGCTTTAGATATTGGGGCACTGACATATTTTTTCACGGGAAAATATACCAATTAATATTACGTGATGTCTTATGTTAAATATTTCGGGGTTTTGTGTATTTGTTGTTCATTCTTCTATAGACACTGATAAGTTGTACGCAGTATAAAATAGATATTAATGTGTTGTGTAATATCGAAAATATACATTTTGTTCGCCAAGTTTTACACTCTTATTTTATTTTGTTAAATAACATAATTAATAAGGTATATTAATATGTTAAATATTGTTATGAAAATAATCATATTGTTTGCTTTGGGATACTTTAAATAAAAATAAAGATTTCTTTGTTTTAGTTTACAAAATATTTTACCGTACATACCGCACCAAAAGACAATCGAAAACAGGACGCAAGAGCTGTGAACCGCACAGTCGATCGCAGAGTTTTTGGTCAGTTTCGTCAATAATTTTCCCCTTACAAAAAGGGTCCACGGAACACAGTTCCATTTAGTCCTAGCCGAGCGATTATAAGATTTGTTTTTCCACAACATTTTCCCATTGGAATTGTCAATTAAATGAATATACTAATTATCGCCCAGTTAAAACGCAATAAAAACGTAACTCTATTATACATGTAAACAATCATACATAATTCATAAATTATGTAATGTTTATTATTATTCGTACAAGATAATTGTACTGGTATAAAATAGCAAAACAATTTAAACGCGGAAGCAAAAAAAAAAAAACAAGACGACCGGTAACTTGGACGTTTGTCACTTACGATTTATTAAAAATATAAAAATTGTGATAAATATACATTTAAAATTTTTTAATAATATTTCATTATTATTTGTAGCCCATTAGAAATCTATGTCATGTAGGAATTATTTTTTTGATACATTTTATTTTGTGTTTTTCATAAGTATAAGTCAATAACGTGATAATAAAACCATAAATATTTTGTTAAAATTAAATTTATTGTAAAAATAATTCCTACACGCGATACATCCTACTGTCTTTAGAAATTAATATCATAAGTCATTAAATCGAAATATATCGACCCATTACAATTCGTAATATTTGGAAAGACAAAACTCGTTTTTTCTATATTGTTTTGTGTATCAGACGTTTCCGGAATTTCATGTAAAATATGTTGTAATGGATGAATTTACTCAATACTAAAACGACGAATTTGTGAGCGGAATGCCTAACGTAAATTTCGTTCATTATCAGTAAACATTACAATAGGGTGTAATGTACAGTAGGATAGGCAGAGATAAAAAATGCGGATATCACGTCCTCTTAAAAAAAAACTACTGAGAAAATCGTAAGATGACCTTTTTAAAATACCGACTGTAACGAATTTGATATCAGACGGTCTATCGGCATCATCTGTCCGCAAACGTATTCATAGATAACGAATAAAAACATATGCGTATAAAGACAAAAACGTATATGTGTAAAAATCCTTTGAACTACGATTGAATTTTAGTAAAACCATTATAACGACACGTTTCGAGAAAATTTTTTTTTTTTTTAGTAAGTCGGCATTATTGAATACAGTAGAAAGAAAAAACTCAATTCCACAAAAATTGTGTGGAATATTTTTGGATATTTTTTTTTTGTGGAATTGAGTTTTTCTTTCTTTCTATTAAAGTAATCCACAAGTACTCAAATCATAAACAATTATTGAATACATTTCGTCGATTTCATTTATCACGAGCCCTGACAAATATTACTTAGCGCCGGCCTTGGTTACGACAGAAAAATTTGATTCTTTCTTGAACCATAATGTTATTACTTATAAATTCTTAAAACGTGTATACTGCTGTTGCAGTACAGCGATATACCTATGGGGAGTTGTTTAATAGTTTTTATTCATAAATCGTACATAAATCGTGAGTAGGTTTATGTGAATACAGGATAATAGCTTTCGACGTACAGAGGCGATTTAATTATTGACTCGATATTTTACCCCGTGGCTGCGGTTTTTCTTGTCCGGCATTTTAAATGTAATCGAACCATCAATCGGATGCAACAAACGCATGCTTTACTGATCCTGTGCGCGCAACACACGAGGTATTCCACGTTCTATTTGACACATCGCGCATATATTTTTAGGCCGTTGCTCTGTGAACAGAGAAATTGGTAAATATGATCAAAAATCGCTCTAAAATTGAGGCAGACCAAAAAATTTAGAGTTGCTGTTTCAAATCTCACTCCACGATTTCAGAAAATATACAAACTCATCCGTCAAAAACACACCTGTCTCAGAATCTCCTTAAGTTTTTAATAAGGTGTAATTTAATGCTATACTGCATATAAAATTTTTTTTTTCATTACTTATTGAAGACCATTTGAAATATAATTAATTTGAAAATTGCAAATCTACTTAATGTGTTACTTATAAGATGCCGCGGAAAAAAATCGAATCACAAAAGATTCCACTACTTGAAAAAGTTTGGGAACCCCTGCAGCGATATGTTAATATGATAAAAATATGCACCGACCCGACGGAACTGTTGCGAGACAATCGTCCGTTAACACAACACATATTATAATATATTATTATACCGAGCATGTTTATAAAATAACTCCTTAACTGAAAAAAAAAAATGGGAAAAAAATCGTAATTAAAAATAAGACGCCTCGCGCATAATAAATGTGACTTTGTATTTCCTGCAATACTACGCCTATTACACTCGACTCAGAAACACAATTTAAAGATGTCTAATATAAATATATGAGAAGTTCTACGAATTGTTTTGTTGGAAGTAGTTTTATTTTTTAGATATCTTATGGGAAAAAATACAATTTATTCAATTTCAGTAAAAGTACCATTATTTGAATTTTATTGGTTTCAATATATACTATTCGAAATATAAACATTTGCTTTCCGTGGACAAACATTCTTCATTTTCTTATAGATCAATCGCGTTTCTAAGTCGCGTATAGCAAACTGCCAGTGTTAGAAATACGAAAACAATATGTTATAATCAGTTTTAATGGTTTTTTGCCGTTGTACGGTGTGTGGTAAATTAGTTATCATCAGCAGAGCTGGATTAACCTACAAGAAAAATGAGCATAGCTTACGGTCCATAAATCAGTGGATTTTGAAAAAAAATATATTTATCAGCCATCGGCCGTTTATGCAAAAATTCACTTAATACATACCTCGACGTCTTGATTTATATTACAGAAATAATAGTTTACGAGTTTCAATAATTATTATATAAATAATAGCAACGCAATATAAATGCTGGCATATATACTTGAATAATCGTTGTGATTGTTGGGTAGGAATTAATTTTTATCATGATGATTCTATCAGTACATTGGTAATAGCTAATAGGGTTTTTACCACATTGTTTGTTCATCAGGAAGCCTATTCCTGTGTATCTATCACTTGAACCTGTGTGCACAAATCGATATTCATCGCTTTATAAATCGCTCGAATCCAAGCCATCTTATTTCACCCACTCCAAGAATGTCAATATTCAGTCTTTTCATTTCCAGTTTTAGGTTTTCAAATTTTGCAAACCTACTACGCGATCTTACATTCCAGGTACCAATTATTTTGTACCTCCACTTCGCGTCTTTCAAGATATTCTCCACCCGGACATCCGTATGGCAGAGTATTTTACGTCCGGAATTTTTTTACGTTGAGTTGGTAACTCATTCTGCAAATACTAGGGACGTTAACGTGGTTGGTTTCCCGTTTCCTTCCGCATCGCAGTTTTGTAACCGTTTAGGCGTTTGGCTGCCATCTTCGCTTACAAACGATCGGCACGTAGTTGTACCGATCTCTTTGATATCCACCAACATCCAGTACTGGAGAAGCTGTTGCCAACTTTTTTCTGTACTTCGCCGACAAACCTAAAAATTCTAACGACTAAATGGCCGATTGGCATTATTTACCTGGCGATTTCCTTCGCTGAAAAAAAATTTAAAAAAAAAAATAGGTCATCCCCTTATTAGTAAAGGAATTTCGTACACTTTTTATCAATATTTTTGGCTATTACTCTGTGACGATACCAGTAAGAACTCCGACGAAAAAGCCTATCGGTTACGCTCTTTAACTGGTACCTACCTGATCGTTAATTATTAATTATCGATACACTTTGATAATATTAATTGTCTTTCCCTCCTCCCCCTCTAAAATTGACTCTTAGATCCGCCACTGTATTTTGTGACCCTCCCCCACCACCCCACCCAACCAGTGGCACCCAAAGGGGGGTGGGGTCAATGTGGTTCAATTGAACCAGGTAGATTAGGTGGTGGTGTCTTCCTCGTGATTTGCGTGTCCTAAATTATGATTTTTATACGTCATATAATTCGAATATTATCAAATCATAATAGATATAGTAATTGATTTATTCGAAATAAATATGGATTGAACGTTGAAAACGGGTGGGTGGGTGAGTGGTGTTTATTAACTATTTGAACCGCGTATTTCAAAAGAGACGGGCGCCACTGCATCCAACCAACCGACTCGATGAAATCTTGCGCACTGGCCTGTGCACGGATTCATCACGCATTTTAAAAATTCTCCTATAAAGCTATTCGAGTAACAGTGCCGGGAAATCAAAGAGTCATTTTACGTACGTACACCCTGTACAATACGTACGTACGTACGTGCGGGCGCGCACTCGAGAGGTACTCGGCACGGTATACCGGAAAAGGCGGCGGGAAGGAAAGCGGTTATTTCGGGGTCAAAAATCGTAAATCACTAGGGTTATCTCGTGATGATTTTTCGGGTTCGCTCTCGCCGAAATTTCTTCTTTTTTCGCTTTTGTTTTCCCGTTTTTTTCCGTCACTACCGCCCACCCAGGCACCGTGTAAATAATAAGAGGAGTCCGCCGCTCGCGGCCACCGACCTGACGACGGGTATTCGGGGGACCGCGCCGCGATAAAGACTCGTGCACAAAGGAAAGTTTTTCTTCGCCTTTTTTTTTTTTTTTACGTTCTTTTCCCGTTTTTCGCTCGGACGATAACCCGTTTCGACATGTAAATCCTACAACGAGCGCGCGCGCGAGCGTGTGTGCGGCGGGTACCGTGCCGCCGTTTGATCCGAACGACTCGCGGAGCCCGTTGTCCGCGGCTCGCAAACATTAGCCGCACCGACGCGCAACAATCCCGCGGAAAAGCGCCCGCCACCACCCGACCGCCATCGCTCGCCAAACGAAAACGCCTCGCAAAGCCCTGTCATTCCGCGGCGCTTCGTCGTAAAACGTATTGACGCATTTACATAATATATTGCTTAGCCCGTTCACCCTTACCCTGTTCAACGTCCGCACTGTAATAGTCCTGTTCGAATGTTTTCCCGTGCACACTTTATAATAATAATAATAATAATAATAATAGTTCGTAATGCTACACGGCGAAAGAGGCGCGAGATTCGATAAAGTTTTCCGCACGCCGAAGCACTGGGTTTCGGGCGAAAAAACGCGGAATATTCTTTTTCGCGCAGCAATCGTATTTTTTATGTGCTCGTCAATTTCATTTTTTTTTCCACCTTTTCGGCGTACGATGAACGTACAAACGGAATCAATTGGGCAACAAAATTCTTATAATATACGGATATTAATATCCGTTAAATATAATTACGTTTTTTTTTTTTTGATGATTTCACTGTATACCTAACGGGTTTACATTTTTCCAAACTTATTTTTTAATCTTAAAAGGAATAATCAACGAGTTCCGTTTGCTTATTATTTTTTTAATAAATCGTACTTTTTTCGTAAAAAGTTTCATCGAGTTCGAAGAAAAAAAAAATTGCGTAGGGAATATTGTTGCTTACGGTCCAAAAACCATTTCTCACAACGGAAGAAGCGTTTAATATAGCTCTTCTTCTGTAAGTACGGATAGTTCTTTTTTATCGTTTTCACCGGAATTTTTTTTTAACCTATTCCACAAAACTATCGCCGGTAAGTAATTCATTGACAGCAATATTTTCAAATTAGATTTCAATTTTTACCGGTTGATAAACATTTTACTTTTCGACATTTTTTAGACATTTTTTGGTTTTATAAAACTGTGTTTTTTTTCTATGTCTGTACCCAAAAATGCAACCAGAAAGAGTGTTCCAATCTTTATACAGTCGCGATTTGTTTCCTGTAGCAAATCACATCTAGTTGGTACTTTACAGAGGTCATTTTGCATAGGCGCAAATAGTGTTTGAAGTTTGGGGGGTCTGATGTCTAAATCCATCACAAACACTTTTTAGATTTTTATATCAATTCAAAATTCTCAAAAAAATTAGGCTCCCCTATTTGCGCCTATAAAAATGACATTTTTCGATTTTCTCAAAAGCGCATGAAAATATGACTGAAAAATTACAGAAAAATGGTAAAAACGCGATTTTGTCGAAATCGATTATCGTTATCTCTTCGTAATTTTAAAACTAAAGGGTATAGAAATTTGAAATATTCATCAAGTATGTAAATGTATATTATATTAAAGAAAAACAAATTTCAAAAACTTTCTTTTAATTTTGGACTATTTATAGAAATTATAGGTTTTGAAGTATTCATTTCATAAAAAGAGTTAGTTTCTGTTATATACCTAAAATATTACACCGAAGCTCCGCCCAGAATCGTTTTATCGAATGCAACGATTAATCATTGCTGTCAAATTTATAGTGATTACAATACACTCTATAATCTTTACTCAAGTAATTCACTTAAGCGACATTCTCAACACCCAGCGACTCGTTACTTTCTTTTTTTTGTACGTATAGAAAAAATGAGGTAGAAAATATTGGAACTGCAGTGCTGCAATTTAAATTAATCGGCTTGCTTACCTTCGGTGTCCTGTCTTTATTCGATACAATAGAATTACAGGTATGTATGTTGTATATATTTAGAACAATATTTAATATTTGATAGTGACAACATTTATAGAAAACGGGTTTTGTTATCGAGTAATTTATTCGTTTTATAGAAATATTAGATTCGTTATTCGGAGATAAATTTACACATAATTAACAATAAAGGTCATAGTTCTTAAAAATATTTTGTTAAACAGAAAATCTCGTTAAATGGAAGTTTCACTGTATTACTAAAAATGTTTTCATTGCACGCCTAAAGTTTTTCTAGTCGCGGCGTTTGAAATGCATGCGTCCGTTTACACAAGGTCGACATTACTTCTGGTCGTATTATATTTTTAATTTTTTTTTTTTTAATAAAATTATTAATTATAATAATAATACTATTTCGTAGTATAAGTAGGTATTTATAAGAGTTTATATATAAAAATAATAATAATATTAAATTAAAATGCTTACACTCACAAAGTTCACAATAAAAAAATATTTCTATTTCAATTTTTTGATGTTCCGAAATGTGTTTCGAAAACATAGCATAACGAGATCTAAAAGGGTTGAAAATTTTAAATTAAAAATTCTGACTGCGGAATATTTCTTTAGGCTAGTGTAAAAATAATAAGTCACATACTGTGTTTTCAAATTGTTACATGTCTTTTTTTTTATTTTACTGAACTCAGCCCAATAATCCATATGAACATTTTGAAGACTTCCTCGAAGTGGATGAAGTTCGAAAATAATTTATCTTTTAGATTATATTTTTATTTCTGTACTTGCAACAATAAAACGTGGAAGTTGTTTGAAACTAAACGAATTGTACACATTAATTGTCAAAATAATTTTCAGAATATGCGGCTTACCTTGAGCGTACATTTATCCTATAAAACACGATTGCAGATATACACACACACATACTGAAGGCTCTGCAGACAAAATCACAGGTAGTGTTTCACGTCGTCAAACATATTTTTTCCTTGGATATATTTTTAATTAAACAGATACACACACACACACAAAAAAACAAAATAAATTAGTTTAGACATTTTTCGTTTTCCTCGTTTTACCAGCACACTATAGTCACGATAAGAGTCCTCATTTTTCATATTCAGAAAAAATATTTAAACACATCAAATTCAAATTTTCTCTCGTACAAACACTCGTTTTACATGGTAAATATTAAAACTCGTAAAACGATCATATTTCAACAATTTTTTTTTTTTTAATTTGGAAGTGGAAGACTTTTTACAGGTCGAACTGTAATCCGATTTTGAAAATTAAAGTTTTAGAATTTGTATTATACGTCTGAATAATTCCGAATTTTGCTATTCTTTGAATGTATCATTCTGCAGGCATTATTTTAAAGCGTAATCGAAAATCCAAATCTAATATGACCTTTAAAATGTTTTTATTATTTCGAAAGAAAAAAAAATCAATGAAGGCTGACTATGTCACGAGCCATTGAGAGTCGGTGCTTTAGTCATTCTTTTTCTTTTTGAAATGGTATAATTTGTGATCGTATTGCCTATATACTGAATAATGAGCTGTCTTTTACATGAGCGAAAAGAAAACAATTATTTTATATTTCAAAACAATCACTTAACTACCATTTAGTAATATTTTTCTTTTAAACATTACAAAAAAAAAAAAAAAATATTAATAAAATTGATTCATAAAATTTTTCCAAATTTCCATGGATTTCATAACACATTATTGTCGAGTATTAAATTGCTTTTTTTTCTTAATAGAAAAACTGGCCACTATTTATAATGATGTTGGCACAAGGGAATGCATAAAAAAAAGTAAGAATTTATAACACAATATTTATAAATCAAAAATAATTTTCTATATTATATTTTTGACCGCATATACAAATATAAATTTTAAGTCGTATGTACTTGTAAATAATGTATGTTATGAGTATGTTCCCAAAAAAATTGGATGATTTGTTTCATTGTTAAAATATCTAAAAGAGCGTAAACTAACCTCATCTCCAAATAAAATCCAAATAGGAAAATTGTACAATTACGCCACTGCAGTGTCTGTAGGAGTTAGATTTTTCAATAGATTTTTTCAGCGATTTTTTTAATAAGTATGATTATGGAATGACAACTTTTAGGATATTATATTTATAACGATGTCATCTGTAATAATTTTTTTTGTCCATTGCGTTATAAAATCGTTAAATTTAATTTTTTTTAAATAGATAGCGAATTGTGTACCTACCATAATGATGAATGTTCATGAAATTGCGTCATGAAGATTATATTTCATAAATTCAAAATGCCCATAGATATATATTATATACCCAACTGACCCTGATTTATAAATTTTGAGACAAATTCCCATTTTAAATTGTGAATTTTTAAATTCTTATTCTACCACAATTTAAGAATTGATTCATTGTTTGTATCATAAATTCATAACAATTATTCAGAATTTTTTTGATTGACTTACTGATTAAAAATACGTTATAATATTATAATATTTTTACTTTAATGAGATCATTTTTCGATTTTCCCAATAGGAACTACATAATTGTTTACATTTGATGATCATCAGTTACATAACAGATCATTATCAGGCTAAAATAATTTACAAACGTACAGAATCAGATAACCATTTCTTATCAGTTATCACTTTCAATATATATATATTTTAAAATTATTTTAATCCATATAAAAATTGTATATTCTCGTACGACATTGGCCTATAAATTATAATAAATATAATGAATCAAAATGAGGCTTTTCATAAATAAAGACCAGGTGACTAGTCACGTAGGTACTCGCCTAAATCAGGCCCTGACTGCACCTACATCTTATACGCATAATATAAGATTAAAGCTAATTATTTTCAATATACTCGCCTATGTAGATTTTGTTTAGATTTGCCCTTCTGATAACTATAATATGGCAAATACATCAATAGAAAATAATATAAATAACTAAATACGCCACAGGATGAATCCTAAACCCTGCTCTTCTGTGCACGATCTTCATAATTTCCTACTTTTTATAAAATAAACATATTTCTTACGACTTTTCTCTAGTCTCAGTTAAACATTTAGTATTGTGTATTTTACGAATTTCAAGTACGTATATATTTATTTCAATTTTACATAAATAATACAAACGTTAATACAGGTATTGATTTTTTTTAAAGAGGAGTTATAAAAGAGGTTAATGAAACGACATATTATGTAAAATATATCATCAAAGTTTAAAACATTTTTCATTTTATTATTTTCTAGAAATACACGTATGATATCAAAACGCTATATTGTTTAAAAAAATGAAACTTTATTAGTTTTCAAAGTACGAGCGTATAATATTAAAACAAATGCCGTAAAGAACAATGATTTATAAAATAAATATTACGACTTAAAATATTACATAATCGTGTGGATAATTTTAAATTTAATACAAAGATACATAGTTAAATAGTTGATTACCTATACGTTTTTAATCGAATGTTATGAGTTATGACCGTATAATGTATGTGGTTGCAAATATTATAATAATATAACAATAATAATAATACGTTTATATCTAGGACAATAAGAATAATAGAGTATTGAACAATAATTTCGACATAGTTTGGTACAATCTTCAATCACTGTGTAGGCAGTATAATATATTAATAATAAACGCTTAGCCAAGTGTTTATATTGAATATATTTATTGGAAATATATAAAGTATAAAAAATATCGTTATTATTGTATGGGAATCATGTTATTCGTTTACGTACTTTTTGTTAGTTAAATTTATCATAATAAAATCTGATCAAAGCTACTAGTTTAATGTTTGTAATTTACTTTTACGTTAGAAAAAATCAGAAGAAATAACTATTTGTATAGAAATACAAATAGCTAGTTGTATTACTTCGCACGGTGAGTATGAAATATTATCTTTGCAAAACAGAATTTTTATGGTAAATCGCGCTAAAAAAAAGAAAATTTAAAAGTACAAAAAATATAACGACAATACTGTGTAATAAAACGATATCACATTATATTTATATTAGCTAATAAACTTTTATAATTCGAAGTAATATAAAAGAAGAATTTTAATCATTTTTGCTAAAAATCAGTTTGTTAATTTTATTATTATTATTATTATTATTATTATTATTATCATTATTATTACTATTACTATTATTCATTTGTGTGAAATGTGAAAACAATTATTTTTAAAAACGCAAATTAATATTTATTTTGAAAAATCAAATTAAATACCAAACACGATGAATATTATAATGATTGTACTCCAGGCTTTGACACTGCTAATCATCTTGTTTTTATATCAAAAATAGTATTTATCATAAGTTTTCTTGCAAATATCATTTTTATATAAATTATTTGCATAGTAAAAAAACGTTAAAAATGTACAGCAATCTGGTTTGTTATGTAGACAGGAAGAAAGTATTTTGTTTCAAAGTTATTTGTATACCTTTAATAGTACTGAATACTACTGTTAATATATTTTTTTGTTCTCGGGTATATTTTAATAGAACAGTTAGAATACAATTTTTAAAAATTTTTAGTATCGAGTACAACATTATGACGTGTTAAACAATAAACATTTTAAAATTAAAAATAAAAATTGAATTTAAATTTAAAATTCTGAAAGCATTTTGTAGTATCACACTCTACTTGAAATAAAAAAGACACTAAAAAAAAAAAAACGTTATCATATATTAAGTAGAAAAATATTATCATATATTATTGAAAATCATAGTAATTATATCTTACGTATAACTTGAAAATGAATCTGTTCGTCTCAATCACTCTGTTCTTTAAATTCAAAATAATAAGAATTACACATTGCGATCGCAGCTAAATGTTGCGGTCGGGAATGAATCAAGTATTTTATCAATTTTTTTTTTTTTTTTTACTCCAGCGTTTTAATCACGCTTTTCTCGAAAAATGTATAGAAAGTATGTTAAATTATTGAAAAAAGAAAAGTATTTATAAAATTTTCGAAAACATTTTAAACCGAACGGAATAGACTTTTTATTATTTATAATAACATTAAATGTCTACACATTCGTTCGCGTATGATTTTTATTTAAATATTTACATATTCCCGCAATAAGCGTAAGAATATACATATATATGAATAGATTATTATTATTATTATTATTTATTGTCCACACGTAATACGTCATATTTTTAACGCGTAATAAAATATTATATTAAGGTCCGCGTACGTTTTCGTGAACATTCGATATGATTTATTACGTCTAATAATGGCAACGAGTCGGGAACGCGTATTATAATCGTATATAATACATATATTATATTTTATGTATATTGGTTATTAACGCGTGGTATACGCGTTAATTGAAACCCGTAAATTATTTTTGAAAAAAAAAAAAAAACGAATTTAATACGCCGTGAAACCGAAAGTACGAAAATTAAATTTTATTTTATTTTTTTTTGAAAACTCCCTCTCCTCGCCTCTCAGACAGTAGACGATAATCCTGCACACCGCGGCGCGCACGAGTCTCCTTGCAACCGATCCGATCTCTGTCACGTAATCGTCAAAAGACCGTTTTCGTCCTTGATCGGTTTCGATTATTTTTTTATTATTATTATTATAGATAATTTTTCTCTCTCTCTCTCTCTCTCTCTCTCTCTCTCTCTCGTTCGTCGGCCACGACGACAGACGTTTGAAATAATTATGGGTTACCGCCCGGTTGGAAGTCGGGCTTGTAAATGTCGTGACTCGCGAGACGAACCGATTCCACAGCGCACAACTTCTACATTATAATACTACACTACGCACGAGCATATGAACAACGGTGGTACAGTCCCCACCATCTCTCCGCCACCAACGTAATATTATTATTATAATTATTATGGTGGACCGACCGGTGGGAGAAACGTGATCTCTCGGTCGTCTCTATTTTTTATGAATATATATTTTTCTAATATATTTTTTATTTTTTTTTTTTTTCATTTTGTCATGTAGTTAATTATCATCGGGCCAGTGATAACCACCGGTCGCTCGTACACGCATACGTATACGTGCACAGTGTGTGTGTGTGTGTGTGTAGGAAACGAACCGAACTGCCAAGGGCACGTGTCCCCGGCGGGCATTTCGGCTGGCATTATAACTGTCTATTCCATCGTCCATTAAACATTTTGTATTATTCCTCCGTTCGTGAAGCATATTATCATTATACGTGTATTATATTATTATTTTTATTTTTTTTTATGTTGAACGATATGATTGTCATATCCATTCGGCCGTATCCACGACAAATTGTAAAAAAACAGTTTGGTATTTTAAACATTTTATATAAATATTATTTATTATAATGTATTAAACGGAATTTATAAGTATATATAAAAAGAAAAAGGTAGCGAGCCGCGGGGTGTTGTGGATACCGCTTGAGTGAATTACTTGGATAAAGATTTTACAATTTTGTTTTTATTATAAATTTGAAAGCAATGATTAATCGTTGCATTCGATAAAACGATTCTGAGCGGAGCTTCGGTGCAATACACGTTGTCGAGACAATAGTATGATTATTATTTTCGAAATTATAGCGGAAAAACTATACGTGATATTGACGAAATCCCATTTTCAGCGGTTTTTCGTAATTTTTCGGTAATTCGTCGCGTCGCGTTAAAAAACTATTGAGAAAATCGAAAAATGATCTCTCTAAAGCAGTGGTTCTCAACCGGGGTGACATGTCACCCTTGGGTGACATGGATCCAATGTAGGGGTGACAAGAAAACCTTGGGGAAAAGTTTAAAAATATAGAATTGTTTTGTTAGGGAGACGTAGTGTTGGGTTATCGTGGATGAGGGTAACACGAATCCAAAAAGGTTGAGAACCACTGCCCTAAAATACCAACTAGATGCGAATTGCTGCCGGAAACAAACCGTTACCGAAGAGATCGGAGCACTGCTTCTGGTCGAAAATCTGTACACAGGGTAGAAAAAAAAAAAGAATATAAATAAACAAACATCATTGTAAAGCCACTAGATCCCTGTATATATATATATATATATATATATATAAATATACGTATATTTAATTATATAAAAAATTTTTTTTTTTAAGTACGTAATATGTGCGGTATTAACATGTTTTTTTGATGTTTCAATGACGGTTCATATTCATACAATTATAATATTTATAAAAAAAAAAAAAAAAAATTATAATATGAATTCTTATTAAAAAGAACACATTATATTTGTACGCAGTATATATAGCGGTAAATTTAGCTCGTAATAATTTTATGATAAACAAACGTTCAGTGAACTTTTTTAATAATATAGACGAATATTGATGCTTAATGAGATGAAAAGGTCATTAAGAGACAATTAGAAATGTCCGATTAGATAACTGAAATTCCTTTTTGAAGGTATGAAAAAAGAGTTTTCGTGTACATACGTGTACTAAGCTAGCTCATTATGAATATCATACCTATATGAATTTATTATTATTATTTTTTTTTTTTTTAATAACAGATATAAAAATAATTATTTTTAGCTCAATACAGTTGTATTATACGATGTATTATAATGTTTTAACATTTAAACTATTGAAATTCAATAATTTATAACTTTAAATGGTACACAGTTCTTTTTCTCTGGTTTAATTTATTACTCGTACTACAAATATTCATGACACATAATATCTCCATGTTTTTAAATTTTCCAATTAAATTACTTGAAAAAATATGTTACTACGGTATATGTTATATTTTATGGTTACTGGAATTGTTATTACTGTTATTATATTCAATGTCTTTCATTATTATTTATGTAATTTTCGTTAAATTTATTTTTACACTTCTATTTACATAATTTAATAATTTTAATCTATATAATAGTGTATTGAATTTTACTCAGTGCGCTATATAAATAATAATGTGAATGCCTGCACTCCCACACCATTTTTCTCAGTGGGGTCCAGTGTTAGTTAAGTACGTAAGGGCAAAAAAAAAAATATTATTATTAACATCTTTATGACCGGTTCTCACAAAAAGAATTCGCACGTCACACGGTTAATTAAACAAATAATTCACTATAATTATCATTCGGGAATGACTTGATAATGTTAGGAAATCATCTGTCACGATAATTATATCAAATTATTTTGGCATCTCGAAATAGCGACTGTTATATTTATAATCGGTATAGAAAATGTCTATACAATAAAAACATATTCTAGTAAAAAGTGTGCAAATGTTTAAAACGGTATTTTCTTTCACCTGCTCTGCGGCATCGATCACCCGCATCATCCTTATACACATCAGTCACCCTTTCATCCCTGTGTACCACATAACACCACCTCATTTTCGGGGCCTGCTATTCCCCACATATTTTCCATTTCATTTTTCGTTCTCATTGCAAAATGTTTAAATGTTTAATGTTTAATACTCAATAAAAAATTAAAAATTCATACATATTTCTAGATGCGATTTATTTGAATATCCCAACGTACGAGTATAATACACTTGATATTTTGTAATACAGAATTATCAGGCGTATTTTTCAATAAATACGCACGTCGTATAAACCATGGCCTAGCTGAACAGGTTATGAAACCGGAAACCCTTTGAAATATCGAAACCGATACCTAACCGTAGACTGTGTAGTTTTTAGAAACCGTCACCGGTATTTTTGATAGTGGTGTTTTTCGGTTTTGTTAAATTCAGTTTTTTTTTCTTCAAAACTTTAACGTGTCTATTAAAAGCTCTAAAATAATTTCGTCAAATATTCTATACATTAATTAATTCTTAATAAGATTAATAATTATCAATATTAATTAGAAGAAATAATAAAATTATTTTTTTTTTACACACAGTGTTGTATTAATATTTTAATTCTAGGTGGTTAAATTTTAACTGAGTTATTTGAATTTCTTTAACGCTAACCAACTACTTGAAAAACTCGTTATATTTTTAATTATAATTTATCACGAATGAAACTGGGCAAATTTTAAAAATATATATTTTAGTAAATTATAGTCACATTTTCTTTTCCCATTATTGTATTACCAACGGCTGGCAACAAAAATGTATACCTATTATTATTGTTATTAAAATTACATATACCTAAAGAGAGGGGAGGGGGAACAAAACGCGGAACGTTTCTGGTCGAGGACAAATGCTCTTGTCCACGCTGAGTGTGTGTGTGTGTGTGTGTGTGTGTATACGCGTACAAGACCGGAACCCGAGTGACTAATAGCGTGTCGGAAAGATTTAGAGAGGGGAAAAGTGCCCGTGACAGCCCCGCACGGTAATTAAAGGACCGACGGCATCTCTGCAGCCTCCTTTCCTCTCCTTATAGCGAGTCTCGCGCGCGGACGCGCCCCAGCGAAATGATAATACGTATACATATATATATATATATATATATATATATATGTACGTGTGCTGGGGGTACAGCAGATGCTCTTGCTGCTGATGCTGCAGGAACACACCGAATCGCTATCTTTTACCGTGACAACTAGGAAATCTGTAATTGACCGTCGTCTGTGCGTAATTAAACGCGCGCGATTAAAAATAATAAATAACTTTTGCCGGAAAACGCCGCGCGGCCGTGACGCGGCGTTTATACGCTTATTTATTATTTAATAACGTATCGCGTGTATACGTAAGAATATTCTTAATATCGTTGCAGAAGATCCAAGACGAACACTGTTTTGGCGAGCACGGCTTTTCTACGCGCGGAACGTTATCACGTCGTTCCGAAATCAATAATTTATAATATTGGATGGAACAGAACAACAGGGGTGCGTTCGAAAACTCGACTCGAGTTGACTACAGTCAACCGCGTATCGTTCGAGAAATCAGAGTTAACTCTACGACCACAGTCCGAAAACGTCATGTTATTCACTCCGAGTTAACTCTTGTTGCCCGAATGAAATAGGTAGGTTATTCGTTAATCTACTGATAATAATTCTTATCGTATATGGATAACAAGTAATTTTCGTTTATGAAATAAATGGCCGGTCGAACGGTCTTTATATTGTGTCACAACCATAGACATATATATATATATATATATATATATATATATATATATATATACATATATATATGGACTGCGCTTAGAGAGAGAAATCGAAAGCAGTTGTTGAGTAAGAGAGACAAATATATACTAGAGGATATCATGGAAGAAAAACTAAGAACATAATAATATATGATAATAATAACATTTTATGTCTATGACAGTCATTGATAGTATGATAGTATGATTTAAAAAATAAATATTGTTATTTTATATAATCAGTCTTGTAAAAAATACTGTATATAAATACTTTTTAAAAAAGTATTCGGATAAAGTCCTTGGATAAATAAATTCGTGTAGTGTTTATTCCATGATATCCCCTAGTCCACAATCTTTCGTCGATTGTATTTATATGTTTATGGTCACAACGTTTCGTTTAGCCATCATGCAATAGTTAAAAGTTAAAATCAACAATTAATTAGTATATTATAATAATATATAATTTAAAGAAAATATTTTAGAATATATTTTCAATCACTTATCAACAATTCTTATCGTTCGGGGTTTTGGAGTGATCGCGATTAAACTCTACTCTACTCTTATCAACTTTACTCTACTCTGACTATGAATATTTGAACGCACTCCTGCGTGTCTTAACGGTCGTCGCATAGCAGTGATAAAACGATTATTACTTCGGTAATACGAATCTTCATATTACTGAAGATAATTTTCGAGTAACAGCATCGATAAAAGAAACTTTTGACGAAACGACATTACGATAAACGAACATTTTGAATTTTTAAAACCTCAAAAGATTTTGTTTTTTCCAGTAGTTTTATACCAAACAATTGTGATTGTCCTCGGCGCATTCGTTATCACTCGAGGAATGTTTACTAAATATAATATTAATGATTTCGTTTTTTTTTTTTTCAAAAACGATCTCTCCACAATTTTACGAGTGTGTCTGTGTATTATTCGAATTTTTTTTTTAACTCTACCAGTAATAGTTTCAACGGCCGGAAGTTCGTTGAAAAACAAAAAACACAATAGAGTCGTTTAGGAATAAAATTATTGATGACTACTTGCTTCTTCTAAGGAGCGAGGAAAAACTGTATAAAATGATTAAATTAATTCGTTTTTAATGCGTAATTAATTTTAAGTCCTAATTGATTCGTTCTTATTTTATATTATAAATACGAGACGTACGAAAAAAAGAAAAAACATATTTTTATATACAATAGACAATATAAAAGAAATACAATAATGCTGTTGGGCAAGACGGAGTAGATAAACAATGTCTATGTATACGTACAAAAGTGTTAATTGTAATTATTTTCCCTTTTCAAATGTATCGCGAATTGGATCTTGTACAAGATATACGAGCCTGTTATATGTTGTATTATTGTTAATGTTTATTATACGCAAAGGCGTATTTAGGAATTTTCAAAGGGAGGGATTGAGGTAGTTTTTCACTATTTGTATCACGGGTACATACCGTCGAAAAGCTTATTAAAAAACGAAATTTTTGTGAAATCTGTACACCTCTAAATAACAAAAAAAAATAAAAATAAAAACTTGTTAGGCAGAAATTAAATTTTTTAAATTTAGAAATTTTTACATTTTTATAATTTAAGATTGTGTTTAGACTTGTCAAAATAAAATCGGAATATTATGTTTCCTTCAAGAAAATTTAATGAGATTTTTAATAGGGTTTTTAAAATTTGCTGTATTATCAATAGTTCAGCCAGTTCGAGGAGAAAAATCACGTTTATTTAAAAAAACACAGAAACTGAAATTTTTACCTTACACTTGAAAATCAAATCATGGATAAAAAAAACTTTTTTGTTGAATTCGAGGTGTTCAATAACCTTCCAGAGTTTGTACATTTTTCACGGTGTATATTTTATAATATTATTATTTAAAGAAAATACGATAAAAAAAATAAGCGTAAAATAATAATAAATGGTATCTCTCTGCACATATTTAAATGTCAGATAAAATTTTACAGACCGTTAAAAAATTATTATTTAGATCACGGGGAGAAGGTTTCGAACCCGGTTGATCCCCGCTCACCCATAAATACGACACTGATAATACGCGTTTTTTTTTCTCTGTATATTGTCACTGTTACCGGCAAGGTGTGTTTTATGTTCAAAGAAGGAACGGGATTATCAATCTAGTTTATTGTCACGAATTATTTACTAACGGGCATCGTCACGTGAATCCGCTAACCATTTATCAAAACTTACAAAGCGCGTCGACAAATATAATAGTATAAAGACCGTATAGCGTAGAGAGAAAAAAAATATATATATATAAAAAAATCTCAACACCCTACTTTTAGTGTTTCATTGTTGTGTTAAACCTATTAATATTGAAGCAGAAGTGGATGTTAAAGTGTACGACGCGTGTTGGTTATTAGCTGAACATTTTTACCAAAAATCGTCCCCTATTTTTTATTTTATTTTTTTCATATTATCGGCCGTGTATCTATAATGTTTAATTTATAAGATTCACTGATATTATCTCGACGTACACGCGTTACAACGATTAAGTGCTTTTCACCTGCGTTTTGTAAGAACGGAAAATAAAAATCGTGTGTTTACGAATACGAATAAATTAATTGTTCTTTTACAACGTTTTCGTAATGTATGCGTCGTTTAAACGGGTACAAAATATTGTACGTTAAACTCGTTTGCGCGCGAGAAATAAAATCACACGTGACGCGTATAGTATCGATTGATTTAAATAATATTATATTCTCCCCTAGCTCCCGTCCACTCGATCGCCGTCTGCGTTAGTTTGAAAACAATGTTAGTAAATAATTTACGTATGAAATCGTAATTGCTGTCAAACAATCGGAATAGGAAAAAATCGTTTTAACTCGAATTAAAAAAAATAAATAAAATTGAGAATTTTTCGTTTTTTTTTTACATTTCGACGTTTCCGTTCTCGCTCGCGGGAGTGTCAGACGTAGCAAAACGGTTCAATTCGAGCTAAACAAAAAAAAAAAAAACGTTTGAATATTTTTATGTTCGCGTTACGGCGTACAATTTTCACGAAAAATAATACCCGAACAGAGCCGCGTGTCAATCACAATTACAAAACGATACGTTTAAATAATATGTGCACCGCGAACGCTTTTTTCGCGCCGGTCAAGTCGACGTTTTAAATAAATTGCATTTAACCGTACGGGTACAATATGGTGTTTGACGAGAACGCGTTTGACGCGTTCGTATAATAAAATATGCAAAAATAATATTTCGCCGCACCTAAACGACTCGTCCCGGGAGAGAGTTTTGTATGCAAAAACGGCACAGTAATCAATATGCACCGGAGAGTGATTAAGCGTCGTCGTCGTCGCCGCCGGTTCTCGCAATTAGGTACTGTTCTCGAAAAACTTATAATATATAATACTTCCCGGGCGCCCTCGATTAAATTCATGAGAATATGTTTTCACGTTCGTACGGGTTGTAGCGCAATTTGTAAAACAATAAAAAACCGAATTCATTATATACGCAGCCGAGTACATAACGGTTTCGTTTTATTCTACGCGTTCGCAATAACACAGCTCGTAATATTTCTCCAGAAACGTCCGAGACGCGATATTTAATCGGGGAATCATTTAAAAAAATAATAATAGCGAAATACGAAATATTCCGGAGAAACGTGTCAGTCGATCGCCAACGTTTCGGGCCTCACGGCACATTAAATTCGTAATTAAAAATTCCGCGTTTCCCTTATACCAGATTTTACAAAAAAAGATAATTATACATTTTATAAAATAACGATTAAAAAATTTCCATTTTATTACTACGAATAACGAAAGACTGTGTAAGATTATGTGCCATTCAGTTTAAGAGTATACCGGAACGCGCACGTTGAATGAAAGCCGACGGCTAATAACGGCTCTATCATTGGCTGTTGCTGTCGGCAACAGTCGGCTCACGACGGTTTCCGCCAATCAGAATACCGATAGAACCTCACCTGCGCGAAATGAAACAGTTTTTGTCCCCCGCCCGGTAAACTCTTCAACTGAATAGCATACATACTATGACCGTTTACGTATGTATATATATATATATATATATACTTATATATACGTAAAAGTTGTTTCAAAATGATTCATTCGATTTCAAAAAATCATATTTATTGTTAAATTTAATTAATCGGGTTAGGATAAGTTTTACTAGTTAGTAGATTATATTAAGTTTTATTTACAATGTTTACAAATGTTCAATGGGACCCCCACCCAATTACTTGCACGGCACACATCTAAGCGATAATCTAATTTTTTATAAACCTGTTGAAGCTTGTCGACTGTAATCAAGTTGAATGCGTCTGTAAGGCGACTTTTCAATACTTCAAGATCTTTTGGAAGGGGAGGTACGTAAATAGTGCTTTTTATGTAACCCCAAAGAAAAAAAATCACAGATTGTAAGGTCCGTTGAACGGGGAGACCAAGAACAAAATGTAGCGTCGTTAGCACCACAGCGACCGATCCTTCGCTGTGGTAGCTTATTGTTGAAAAATTTGCGGACTTCTAGGGACTAATGTGGTGGTGGTGCCCCATCTTGTTGTAAGACGAAATCATCTCCATCGGCTTGCAGTTGTTGAAATAGCCAATCCTCAATCATTTGTAGGTAAGGAGTTCCTGTTACTGTGTTTCCCTCAAAGAAAAATGATCCATACAGTTTCTCTCCAGAAACGGCGCAGAAAACGTTAAGTTTGGGTGAATCCCTTTCATATTCAACAACTTCTCGTGGATTCTCTAATCTCCAAATCCACACATTGTGACGATTCACTTTCCCATTCAAATGAAAAGTGGCCTCATCACTGAAAATGATACGATAGGAAAACTGTTCTCCCTCTTCAATTAAATCACACCACTCGTTTAAGGTGCACTTTATCACAACTTATCGGCAATCGATAAAAACTCGAAAACCCCACCTTTCAGATGGTTGGTGTTTCATTTACCACAATCCACAGGTTCAAGATACTAAAATCGGATGAATCATTTTGGAACACTCTGTATATATATACCTAAAAAGAATTTTTCAAATCCGACTGGTGGAACTCCTCTTGCAGAGATTAGCGCGTTTGAACAAACAAATTCTTCAACTTTATTTTATCAGGATTTATTGTTTTACATAACGATTATACGATCAGTGAGGGTGCTAGGGAAGGGCCAGGTGGGGCAATGGCACTATTTGAAAATATCTCGCCCTACGACTGGCTCGATCTTATAGATAATAATTCGGTCATACATCATCAAGCTCAAAAAAGATTGTAGTAATTTAAAACATTTAAATTATAATAAACACGTTGTTTTTTTTTCTAGCCGGGCTGATATTTCATTTTTCTCAATGGCTCAGCCTTATAATTGTTGGCTTCCTATTGGCCCTACGCAGAAAAAAGTCTTAGCGCTATCACTTTATACGACGAATTCCAGGTGGAAAGTCAATTAGAATAAAATAGCAAATAACGTTTAAACTTTTCTGCGGACCACAAAATTTCTCTCGCGAACCACCATTATATTCATCAGTAGTCCATATGGACCACTTATCCGGTTACGGCTAAATAAAACATTTACTATAACAAAATGTGTTTGTACGTTCGACGCGAGCGTTGGCGACTCGAATTTTTCACCGCGGTCGAATTTCCAATAATATATAGCGGACTTTAATATGCATACAATTTTTGACAATCCGATTGAAAAAAACAACGGCCGTACAATTATTGTAAGTCGAGAATTTTCATATTTATTTATTATTTCATTACTATACGTCTTGTCGTATACAGATTTTTTTCATTTCGCCGGTAAACGAAGTTCGGACTTATCTCGGAACGTTTTGACGCTGCTTTATCTTCGTAGTGTGTGTGGACCGTGGTTATGATTAAGAAACTTTTCGGCGAACGTATAGGTTTTTATTTTGGTTTAATAAACAGCTGGCACGTGAGCGCAGCGGCTTTCTTCGTTGTTGGACAACTTTCACACACTCCCGATAATTTTGTATTCCATTTACCAGCCGTCCTATCGACTCCATAATAATATCTCTTTCAAATTTGATTATCAATCACACTCACACACACACACACTGCGTTTATGTACATATATCGTCCCGTCTGAAATCGTATTCGGGTTCATTCGATATTCTCTGTACAGTTCACAGACACAGACACGGAATCTAACACAAATAAACCGATAAATATTGTTATATGAGTTTGTATGAATTTGTATGGCCACTTACAGAATTTGTATGTGATTATTTTTACCAGAAAAACTAAAAATTTGGGGGCTGGCGTGACGTCACACCAGCCCCCCCACTTTTGAATTTCGGTAATTTTTTTACACAGATATTTAGTATGGAATTACAAACTTTATTTCATCAACACAATCAATTGATTATATTGTTTAAAACTGCCCTGGATCTGATGCCATCCGATAATCACAAAATTGTAATCAGAGCTGATAAAACACCTGCAGGTCAACATACAAGACGTTTTAATGCACCAACTATTGATGAAGTTGCTATCGTTGTAGTTGGAGAAAACTTGGAATCCCGTGATATTGTTTTACATCGTCGGAATGATCAATTACAACGTATAAAGGAAACACATCGCCATATGATGCACTGCAATATCCCATTATATTTTGGCAAGGTGAAGATGGCTACGATTTCTCAATAAAATGATAAATCCCATTACAGGTAACTAAATATTAGTTTAGCTATGAATGATAATATCTCAGTCATTATATTATGTATTTTAATTTTATATTTGAATGTTATTAAAAACAAAATCTATTTACAGGTTCTGAAACCAACAAAAAGTCAGTTCAATGAACTATTATTCATACCGCCTAATGATTCGGGAAAATGAAGATAATCACATATTGAAATGTCGGCGATTATATCACAAATATGTTGTTGACATGTATGTTAAAATTGAAACGGAGAGATTAACATTCATCAGGTTGAATCAAACCAAACTCCGATCTGAAGAGTATATTCACCTTCGAGATGCGATTAATACTGATGGAAATGCACAGAATGTCGGTCGGATGACTATTCTTCCAGCAACATACATCGGAAGCTCCTATATGCACGAATATGCTCAAGATGCCATGTCGTATGTTCGTCATTATGGTACAGCAGATTTGTTCATCACATTTACACAATCCGCAATGGATAGAAATCAAGCAGGAGTTATTCTCTGGGCAATCACCCATTGATCGTCATGATATTACAGCCAGAGTCTTTAGACAAAAGTTGAAATCTTTATGTTTCATCGTAAAACATAATGTTTGGTGAGACACGCTATTATTCTGGGTTCCACATGCACACATTTTGATTTGTTGAAAATATAAGGCCAAATGAAGTTGATTGATATCAGCTGAAATCCTCAATGTACAAGTAGATCCTGGATTGCATGAGGTAGTTATCAAAACATGATACATGGTCCCTGTGGAACTCTTAATCAATATTCACCGTGTATGATGGATGGTAAATGTTCAAAACGATATCCACGGACATTAATATCGGAAACAATTACTGGTAATGACGGTTATCCATTGTATCGTCGCAGATCGACAGCAGACAATGGAAAATCAACAATTGTCAAATTAAATCAACAAGATATTGAAATAGATAATCGTTGGATTGTTCCATATTCACCCATTTTATCAAAGACATTCAAAGCACACATCAACGTTGAATCTTGCCATTCAGTGAAATCTATTAAATACATTTAAAATATGTAACCAAAGGAGTGATATGGCTGTGATTGGAATTGGTAGAGAATTCCAATGATGAAGTTACCCAATACCAAATGGGCCGCTATGTCAGTAGTAATGAAGCAGTTTGGCGAATATTTTCTTTTCCCTATTCATGAGAGACACCTTCTGTTGTTCACTTAGCTGTGCATTTAGAAAATGGACAAAGAGTGTATTTTACAGCACAGAACGCAGTACAAAGAGCTGCTCAGCCACCATCTACTACATTAACCAGTTTTTTGAGACATGCCAAAACGATGATTTCGCACAAACATTGCTATATTCTGAAATGCCAAAATATTATACCTGAATCAATCCTCAAGGAGATTTATACGACGGAAGGAAGGAACCAGTTCCAGGATATACAGATGTATATTCCACCGATGCGATTGGCCGGATTTATTCAGTACATCCAAGCAATGATGAATGTTTTTACTTACGACTGCTATTAGTCAATGTACGTGGCCTAACATCATTCCAACAGTTACGAACTGTTGATGGTGAATTGTGTGGATCCTACAGAGAAGCCTGTCAACGTTTGCAATTGCTTGAAAATGACGCTCATTGGGATCAAACTCTCAATGATGCTGTAATATCACACGCTCATCAAATACGAACATTGTTTTCTATAATCATATCTACATGCTTCCCATCAAACCCAATTGATTTGTGGATCAAGTACAAAGATTATATTTGTGATGATATTTGTATCAAATACAGAATAGAATGGAAATCAAATATACAAATCAGTGAAGAAATTTACAATGGTCATTTATATTTTAATACGTACGGTTTTATTTTCCTTTTTACGACTGCAGCACAAGATAGTTATAAAATAATTCACCTTCGGAAATTGCAGTTATTTTTCGCGTTCATAAACGAAGTTCGGACTTATCTCGGAACGTTTTGACGCTGCTTTATCTTCGTAGTGTGTGTGGACCGTGGTTATGATTAAGAAACTTTTCGGCGAACGTATAGGTTTTTATTTTGGTTTAATAAACAGCTGGCACGTGAGCGCAGCGGCTTTCTTCTACACACACTCCCGATAATTTTGTATTCCACGCCGTCCTATCGACTCCATAATAATATCTCTTTTGATTATCAATCACACTCACACACACACACACTATATCGTCCCGTCTGAAATCGTATTCGGGTTCATTCGATATTCTCTGTACAGTTCACAGACACAGACACGGAATCTAACACAAATAAACCGATAAATATTGTTATATGAGTAATAAAAAAATGAGCGAACTCGATTTTATCCAAACTTGGGTAATACGTGATAAACAGTAACACATCTAATATCGCTCACAATTTTTTTAAATTTTTTAACAACTCAATCTAATGATCACCGTTTTGATAAATTCAATTACACGTGTATTAACAGTATACGAAATATACGTTAAACATACACAACTGACATTATAAATGTCCAAAAGGTTATATTAAGAGGAAGTCGTATCAAAAAATACGCCCAGAATCAAAATTTAGGGAATAAGCGAAATTCGAGTGAAAGAATGTAATACAATGAGGATGGTTGAGGGCAAATTTAAAGAGAGTACCTAGTCAATTTATTGGACAATTTATTATCTGCATAAAATAACAAACAATTTTTATTTATAAAGCTAACAGCGGAATGCCGTTTATCTCGCTGCTTTTTATTGTCATAATTTATAGATATAACAAAAAAAAAATAAATAATGAAACTTTTAAATTATTATTGTGTAAAGTAATATTGTTAAAAAAACACGCTGTTTATAAGATAAAACGGATAAATTTTTTGTAGCTAAATTTTGTGACGAAAACGATGATTATTATTCAAGTTTGAATGACACGTAAGCACACATGGACACACCATCGCTGTGTTGTATTGAAAAACGTACGGGGAAATGTGCTTCGAACAAAAGGCTTTGCGGTAAATTTGAAAAAGTTTTCAGTTTGAAAATATAAAATTGCAATTCGACACTTTTCGTTGGTAATTACTCCATAATTAGTTATTATTTTTTATATATAATACAATTTTGTTTTTTAATCATACCAAATTGTATCTATAATTTCCTAAATATTTATGTATCGATCAAGTGTTTAAAATTAATGTGTAATGATAAAAACAATTTGCAAATATTTTATAGGTACATAATTACTGTTTTTTTTTAATAATACTATGTTAACATATAAATATATTTTGTTTTTGTACATTTTCGGAAACTTGTAAGCGTAAAATATTCTTTTTGAAGCGAAAATTTAGCGTTCAAATTTCACGATATTTTTACCATCATATATAAATCCGGGTACTATTGTTTGAAAATCACTATAGTTTTCGCTGTGAAAACAACGTGTTGTGAAACAACTAATACATTTGAATATTCATTGGCACGGGGGAGAAAATTATAAACATAAAAATGTAAAAAAATAAGTCGCTGAACAACTTTCCGTTTGAAAAAATGAAAAGATGGACGCTGAAATATTTTTTTAAGAGGTACTCGGCAGTATTTCCGCGTGGTTCGAGCGCTGAATTAATAATAAAAAATTACGGTCGGGGAAAAAAAATGTTTGTCTGAAAATCGTTTTTTTGTTTTTCCGCGAGATTTCCCATACAAAACGAAAACGCGTATTATTTTTATCCCTAGAGCAGGAGTTCTCAAACTTTTTCAATTAGTGACGTCTTTCGTGATCAAATTTTTTATTCCACCATACTCCCTACAGTCACATCTCGAGTATTCGAATGTGTTCTCGTTCAGATAAAGTTTAAACGATTCCGAGCGAAGCTTCGCGGTGTAACACACATCGTCGGAAATTTTCAAATGGTAATAGAAAAAAAATTGCGGCAAAGGATTTTTTTAAATACATAATTATAGTAACGTATATGTCGTATTCAATTTTCAGCCCTTAAAACCAAAAATTACCCGTTCTACGGCTGAAATAACTCAACATCTAATTATCATTAAATTAGTTAATGGTTTGATATCTTGTCCTGAATTATTACAGTTACTCAACTTTCATATTCCACAATATCAATCACGTCAATGTATGACGTTTGAAATTCCTTTTCATCGTACATCCTATGGTTATAATAATTCACTTGACCGTATAGCCAGAGAATGTAATGAATTAATAAATTTTGATTTGTTTAATATAAGGAATTTATATCCATCTAACCCTTGTTTTTCAGCTGTTTAATGTACTCATAAATTGTCATATTATTGTTTTTAATTATCTAGGTCCTTTTTATATATTTTATATATTTCGTTTATTCTACTTAACGTAACTTCTATTATTGTATAAATCTGAATTGCATTATGTATTAAGTATTTTATATTGTGTAATGTTATGTTAGAGTTATTACTTATTGTACTTGAGCCCACATGGGCGTTTATGCAAAAATAAATAAATAAATAAATAAATAATCGCTACAAAAATAGCCCGAAATTAGAAAGAATATTTTTGAAAATTTTAAAAGTTACGTAATCGATATGAATTTCAAGTGTCTAGGAACTCTAGGTTATTTTTTTCCGTACTGCTTTTAAACACTAATGGAATAATAGTTTTTCTTCCGATTTTCCGGGTTGTTTTGAATTACACAATAGTTACATTGCGGGAGAATCGAAAAACGTTTTGAATAAAGTACGGACCCTATACAATTCGCTAACGGAACGAGCATTCTTTCTAGTCCACAGAAAAAACAAATAAAAAAACGTCATTCTTTCAGAATCCAAAAAAAAAGAAAAGTAAAACGCGCCTTGTGTTCGATACAGAGAAAACACAATATCGTCGTTTTTTTCTTCTTCGAAATTCCATCTGACCCGCCGTACGCACTCCCGTAACGAACTAAATTTTTCCACTCGTCCCGTGCTTGCAGAGTCTACCCACGGACGAGTTAAAAACGTCTGCTCCTTATTATAAATTATTTATAATTGCAGCATATAAAAATTCTGTACGTTGCTACACGACTGCTGTTTCGTGATTGGTCTATTCAAATTTACCGCCGGAATTATATTACGTTCCATGACATCTGTGATGTCAGCGTGTTATTATAGTGTATTATTATTATTATAATAAGTATACACCTTCACTCGATCGTTACACGAGCTCCTGTCTAAACTAAAAATATCCATTGATTTGTTACGAAAATCCGCCTAAAGTCACTGAAGTGCTCATGTTTGGTTTGTTTGATAATAAAACATTGATAACACGCTGACATAAAAAATGTCATGGAACATAATATAATTGCGGATTTACACTTTTCGTATTTTATTTTTCCGATAAAATACGCACCACCTATTGATATAACAATGTGAATATTGAGATAATCGCTATAAAATTTAAACGGCGGTGAATTTAAATGGACCGATCACGAAACAGCAGTCGTGTAACAATGTACAGTACATGTTAATGAGCTGCCCGACGGGCAATAGCGACGAAGGGAAACCGCTGGGCGACGTCGTCACAGTACAACAGTGGCGTACTTACGGGGAAGGGGGGTTTCGGGTTAAACCCCCTCCCATCCAGGACCAAAAAAAAAAAAATTATTTAAAATCATACAGTTTATATACTATACAAATATTATTCGTTTTCGATTTATTATGTTATACCAAATGGCTGAACAGATAGACATGATATGCGAGTATAATATAATATATAGTATACGTATACCACGACGAAATAACACGGTACGCCAGCAACTGAGTTCTGCGCATGGTGTCTACGTCACTCGGTCCGCTTATCATAATTATGTGTTATCTATTATTTATTTTGAATTTTGATTGTTTATAAAATCGTGTTACAGTATTCTGTGGTATAAGCATTAATATGACAATGCTACAGATAATACCGAATGACGTCAGAATTTCATGGCACAATTGATAAATAATATTTTATTCCATGGCAACTCGAACTGTTCTCAAATTCGTTCATGTTGCTGGCATACCATGTTATTTCGTCACGGCATATACTTTTCAATCTAAGAATCGATAAAGAAAATTCCTAGTATTACCGATAAGCGACAGCACATTGCGTTTGTTTGTTGATCGAAAAATTGCCAGTTTTATTCACAAACTCTGTTTGTATTCGTGTAATCGTGTTAATGATGCGTTATAATTCGTCACACTATAGGTATTATTATATTATATAACAGCAGTTTTATTTGATTTATTTTTAAATAATATGATTGAATTTGAAACGTTATGGGGACGAAGTCTCAATGTTTTACATAAAATTATACTCCCCCTACCCCCAAAAAACAAGAGAGAAATTGAAAGTGCGCCATTGCAGTACAATATTATTCTATGCGTGTGCGTATTACAGGCTGTAATTTACAGCAAGCGTATCGTTTTTTTTTTTCTAACGTCGCTGTCGTTGCCGTTGTGTACCGTCTGGAGCGGCTGTCGCGCACCGATGTCGTGTAATAATAATATATTGTACGCGCGCTTGACGGGCGAACGATGGATGGATCGCGCGCGGTCGACCGGGCCCGCAGCTCGCGAAACGACGCCGACGACAGACCGCCCCGGTTTAATAATGAGAAACAACAACCCTTTTGGCGGACGCCGTTTTTTCCACGTTCCGCCAACCCTATACCGGCAACCCTCTCGACCTCTTGTCGTTATAACTCCTCAGCCGACTCGACAGCGTTCCGACGACGACGACGACGACGAAGCGTATTATTCGTAATATTTTAGTCGTCGTCCCCGAGTGTTTTTTTTTTTTTTGGCTAACCGAGCAGTGGCGCGTAACTAGGACTATTTTGTGTGTGTGTGGGGGGGTGATGACACGAATATTTATCATTAGTTAAAAAGAAACGTTTATATAGGTATCTCACAAGTTATAATTTATTATATTATGACAATAATAATATTTCCAGTTTTCTTGGTTTTTCTGCCAGTTCATCGATAATTTCCACAATATTTAATAATTTAATATGTCTATAAATATTGACATTGAAGACAATCCATTAAGTCTAACCTAAAACAAAAACAAAAATACGAAAATCCGTAAGACAATCTTGATTTATAGTCGAAAAATGAAATCTAAAAATTAAAACCACATTACATAATACGTAACCTGTATTATATATTTTATACTATTATAACTATAGAGAAAACGCTTGAACAAAAATTTACTGGACATATTTGCCCAATCAATTTTTATATTATCAATTATAAAACAAGTAAAAAAAAAAAATGGTTAGGGGGTGATTTATCACTTAAATCACCCCCCTTGTTACGCCACTGGAACCGCGTGTCGCGGCGGCTCGTCATAACAAATATCACCCCGTGTAATATAATAATTACTGGTGGTACCATAAGCCTACGTTTTAGGGGAAGGTGCTAAAATTATTTATATAGGCGGACTTGAAGAGAGGCACAAGGGACAATGTCCTTCCCCCAATACCGAGTCTTATAAATACCGTTATATGTTTTTTTCATTTTTTTTTTTATTTTTTATAACCGTATACTATGTACACTATTGCGGGGTTCTCAAACTTTTGAGGTTCACGTCCCTTTTTATACTATTATACTCTATTAGATCGTAGTATAAAATATATAGTATACGACAGGGCGACTGGTGATAAAGTGTAGGGACTTCAAAAAATTATTGTACACCCCAAACGCTACAAAAAAGTTCCTTTCGACAGCGGTCCGATTCTCAAGTATAAGGTGGACATTTTTTTCCGTCTATAATAAACAAACGAAAAAAAAAGGTAGACATTTCAATTTTTGTGTTTTTTTTTTCTTCGAAAAAACGTAATCTTTCTCCCATAACTGTGCCACATCTCCTGAATTATTATTATTCCTGTAACAGATTTGAAAATTCCATTGAAATGCTCATGAAATATTCCAAGCAAGGTTCTAATATCATTTTCGCAAACACAAGCATAATCCTAAAAATTGAATATTCGAAAATGTGTAAATTAAAAAAATTGACTTCTGTCTTAATGATTTTTTTTCGTCACTCAGAGGTATGCAAATTTCACAAAAACTTCAATTTTCTTTAAACTTTCACGCCTTCCTAAGGGGGTGCACCTCTCCCTCCAGTTTAAAAATCCATGCTTTAGTGTATCTATACGAATACAACACATTTTAAATTCACCAAAACAATATATATATATATATATATCAATGTCTGCGTAACTTATGGCTTACTTATAAACTGTTAAAGGGTTTTTATATATTCGGTTCGACTAAAATACATATTCAAAGAATGTTTGAGACTAAAGTGCCTCCCCCATCCAAAAAAAAAAAAAAAAACAAATCCTATATCCGCCAATGTGTACCTCACTTACCCACTAACCTCACTAACTAAAACATTCACTATAACCCCAACACATACGCCTCAAAACCATTAATAGCATATTTTTTATAACACAACTTCGACATTATTATTTATTTATATATTTATTAATATATTGCACATGTTAAGTAAATAATAATTGTCTTAGTGTTACAATATCATAGTTTACAAGTTACATCCAATATAACGAATACAAAATGACGTACGGTTGACATCGGTTAATATAAGACTATAAAACTTATTATTTTTTAAATATTTTTCTTGTTTCCGTATTGTATTTGTCTAAACTGCACTTACTCTGTTTTTATGTTATTCGGAACATCCCTCTCGATATTTAAAACGGACACGTCAGTAAAACTTCGCTGAAACGTATACTCGGCCAATTTTTGATACTTCGCATACTTGAAAAACTGCGTTCACAACGTTGCAGAACTAATTGGAATCGTAAACTGCAATTTGAAATAACTCGTACAAGTCGAGAAAAACTTATTTTTTTTAATGCCACCAAAATTGAAAACTGAATTTTTTTGGTGGAGGGGGGAAGTGCTCAAATCTTCCCAGCACCCAGTGATCTAGGATTTTTTTTGGTTTTTTTTTTGGGGGAGGGCCATAATTTTCTATTATGAGTACAATATTTAGGATTTGATGTAAAGCCTTCAAATAAAGTATTACACAAATTTTTGGAACATGAAAAATTGAAAAATATATTTAATTTCTAAAAAAAGCTCAGAATAATCAAATAAATTGAAATAATATAAAAACCCCAAAAAACTAAAAGAAAAAAACATTAAAATGTATTAAACTAATTTATATATTATTGTAAAAAAAACTGTATAATATAGGTTGTTGCTTGGGAAAGAGATCTAGAATATCTTCTGGTATTACGTTAATTTCTTTAAAGTAATGCTAATCCATTTAAATGATTTTCCCCCATTGTACTCCTCAACAGTGCCGTCCTTACCACCAATAACGCCCTAGGGCAATAATATTTGACGCCCCCCAAAAAAAAAAAATTTACAAGTTACGTTATATTTAATTAGGTACGAGTACACAATTTTATATATTTTAATAATAAATACACTCATCCTCGAAATCATCATATACGTAGATACAAGAGAAATTAATATCTAAAATAAAACAACAAATTTTTTCTTTTTGTCATTCATTTTTATGACGCCCCCTACATTCATAATACTTTGGATGCTCTAGGGCACTTGCCCTATTTTTCTCCCCCCTTGGGACGGTTATGGTCTATTATGATTACCGTTGAATTTCAACGAACGTGACTCGCGACCCCGTCGGCCCAGCTCGAAAGTGAAGGAAAAAAAAAAGCTATTGTGTTCGACAAACACACGCCGTCCTGAATCACGTCGCAGTTCGCCTACGGTTCGTGACAGGTTCGGCTAGCTGGCGAGTGTGTTTATAGAGACGCCTCGACGATATTCCCATGTAGATTATAAAAATAAAACGTATAGGAAAAAGCTGTTTTTTTTTACGTTTTGGTGTCGAATCAGTATGCAATCGCCATGTTATGTAACGATACGTTAAAGAAAAGAAAAGAAATTCCAAATCCTATAGGTAGTTCGACTATTATTATATACTAATTGTTCGCATTAAATAGCATCATAGCTAATATACTTAATAGAATCACGACGTTAATTTAATTTTCTACAACCAACAATAATTATTTTATATGTATGTATCGAACGGGAATTCGAATGTGCTTCCCGGAACACGAGTACGTTCCACACATTATATCAAAGGCATTTTCATTAACGTATCGTCTATTTTTTTTTTTTTTTTTGTACGTACATCGTGCACCTGTTTTTTCAACTCTGTTCTATGACTGTCGTGCAGAACTGTTTGCGAGCGTTTTCTGCACGAGAGCCGTTCGATCAGTTTATTTCACGCGATAAATATGAATTCCTTATTATTTCACAATACGTATTCACTCGAATAAAACTCGAATAAATCGTTAACTCGCTCGTCGCGAAAAATAACGTTTATTAATTTTTAATTTTTTTTTTAATTCGTTCATTGAGAATTGCGCGTTTGTTGAGACGCGGAGTGTCCGCACGGGTCTCCGTATACTTTTTATTTATAAACATTTTTAAAAAGCGCGAAAAGTATTTATATATAATTATTTTTTAATGTGAATACATAAAAGTGTTCGTATTTTTACGAATATTTCGTTTATTTGTCGGAATTTATATTGAAAAATTAATAGTTATAATTAGGTGGTATACCGATATGAATATATTTTTTTTAAATACATGAAAGTTTAATTATCCAAATAAAATATTTCATTTAAAACTATTTTAATAGAAAGTATCCGTTTATCCTTTCGATCACTCATTGTGTATAACTTAACACACATTACAATACCTACTATAACATGAAAAAATAAAAACTGAAACACTTCCTGATCCAATCGCATTATTTATAGAAAGTCAACGAATTATTGAAAATATCAAAACCGAATCCGAGATGTTTTTATGGTGTTTGAAAGCCCTGTTCGGATTAGCGTGATAAAGCGATTCTGTATGACACAACAGAGATGTATTTATAACACATGTACTTAGCACACCACAGTAGGGAACTCGTGCAAATCGTAATAATAATAATAATAATAATAATAATAATAATGGCAAGGCCGCGGCTTTATACATGGTAGCGTTTTGCGACCATACACGGCCGGGGCGAATCAAATCGGTTCGAAGATCTAGACGAGTCCTCGTTTGGCTAATTTATAATAAAAAACGTCGTCGGAACAAAACGAAAATGATCGAAATTTATCTTTTTTGTCCGTGATGTCCAGTAGATCCGTTGAATGATATACGATCGAAAGAACCGCGTGCTTCTCTCATCCGGTGCGTCGCGGAAAAATATTTCATTACTTTTTTTAACGGTGTTCATTTTTCACTAAAGTGACGAATCAAATAACATATTAATAGAAAACGAACAAAACATAAAAAATTACTTTATCTAAATACGTTTCGATTTTTCGATATTTTCAATAATATAAGTCTTACAGAAATTCACGATTTAGATTTTAGAGCAATAATACACAATAACTTGTATAATTATATTATTATTGATGATGATGATATAAAAGTATACGTAAAGTGTACATAAATACATACCTACTACAATTTCTATTTTACGTATTCTCAAATCTGTTCCAACCATATTGTACGAATATTCAAACTGTTTTTAATCATATGCGTAGAATAAATATTATTCATAAATATTTACGGAATCGGGGAAAAATAAAATATTATTTTGTCATGCGTTTAACCGTTGCAGATGAGCGCCTGAAATTTCCGTTACCTCAATCATTCGCTTTTAATCAAAAAAAATCTATAAATTGATTTACTTTCGATAGTCAGAGTTTGTATAGACATGAACCTGTAACAAAAATAACACTAAATGTTAATTTTCTTGTCAAAACAGTGTATACCGTGCAGAATATTATTATTTATTTTACAAAAAACCATCAAGTGTATAATATGCCTAAATTACATATATATACTTTTAGAATGTGTAAATTTCCTCACCACCTTAGCTTGTTAAATTTTTTTATCGTATATGTATACGATTGGTTATTTAAAAGCATGAGGTATTACACATGGCGCGTTTTTTTTATAGTGGTATCCCCTTGAATTTAGGCCTAATCCACTTTCAGCGAAGCGTCAATATTTTGTATATTATGCAAAGAAAATAAACTGTAATATAAAAATATATAAATCGTAGAAAATATTTATAAATATTTGCCGACTAATCATAAAATGTTAATTTTCACACCTTATTATACAGAATTAGAATATTTACCATTTACTCCAATTCGAACCCAAACATAGGTTTGAATTACTTCGAAATTCATGATAATACTGACGCTTCACCGTTTCTAACTTACTATATGCTATATTTAACAGATTTATATAAATTGTACTAATTATTATCAAGCTAAACGTATTTTATCTTAATCTTACTTATTTTAACACCGTTAACTATTATAAAATAAAATTATTACTATTGACTAGATATCAAATATTATTATTTGGAGATACTTACTGTGAATATTGTGACAATGTAATTATTATACCTACCTCTAAATAAAATATTTTTCGTTATGGTAACTCCGATACACTTCTCAGACGGAATTCGATCCACGAATGAATATTCCAATATTCCTTTCTTCTCTCGATGTAGCAGCTTGTCATTTCTGGAGTCTTGAAAGCAAATTAAATTTTGACGACGAATCACGTTGTAATGATTTTATGTATGAATACTAGATTCTGGCACACGTGTTTGTGGCCACTTCACTATCATTAACTCTTTCATTCTTGATGTATATTTTCATCCCTTTCACAGAAAGGAGTTTTAGAGTGTATATGTTAGGTTAGGTAGATACACTAGGGTTGCATATCTGGGAACATTTCCTGTTCTATCGAAGTTTCGTCTATTAATTGGTTCAATACCGCTTCCGAGGAGGATATTTACATATATCTGATAGTTTAGATGCGATGATTTATCACGGTAAGTTATGATTAGACATTAATAGTAATATTTATAATATTATACTTGTCATACTTGCGCAACCTTGTACTCATATTTACAAAAAGTTTGTCGATGGAGCTCATAGGAAACATTCGGTTGGTTATATTGTTCTTGGCTACCGGAAACCCTCCAGTAGCCTGTTCTGTATGCCATCCAAATATTTCAAATTTTATGCTTGCAATATAGCATACATTCATCTTGATTACTAGTATTTTCTCATTTTGTGGTTTATTTCGTTGACGAAAGTCTTACCAATGGCGCCCATAGAAGTACTGTGAATAATGGTGGCATTACAGGCATCATTGCGTTATGTAGCTCACTTCAACTATTGCGAGCTGATATCATGTCTTCAGAGAATTACATCCATTGACCGATTAACACACCCGGAAATCGCACATTGATTTTGTAGTTAATAATGTGTCCACATATTTATATACATAGAAATAACGACTCAATTTTTTGGGCTGCCATTTCCAAGCCTATGAGTACTAGCTACTTCTATATTTGATATGTCACTCTTCCACTTGCCATGTAGAAACTGCACTACAAACAACGCCACGTCGTCTGCGAAGGCAAGTGTTTTCACTAAAGAAGGGCAATTCATCCGAACAAAATATACATATATTATATATTGTATAATATACTATTTTCCATACGTTAGGAATTAAAACGAATCCTTTTGGAGCTCTAGAGGTTAATTTTATTCATTTGTTGTTATTGTTGATGGTGTTAACGTTAATCAGCCTTTCTAACAAGTACGATCGGATCAACCATTTCGGATAACTTATTCCTTTTTTTCTTCACTGGCAGTAGTGGTATTCTTCCATTGAAATATGTTAAAGATATTTTGGATATCCATAGGAAGCATACTAATAATACAGTTGTATTTATAGCCAAAGGTGTTTGACGAGCGCACGAATTTTTTTGTTCAGTTTAGAGAGGGAATATAATAAATTTTATTACCCTTTTCTAAACCAAAATTAATTTTTTTGCTATTCTGTGACTGTGGTCTAGGTAATCGCGCAGGAGGTAGACAATCGAACGTGTATGCAGATATCTCTTTAAGACACTAGTCTGTTCTTTTCCAAAATATGAAAATATGTTTTTGTTTCATACACATTTAGATAATTAAAAGAACCGCTTAGGGTGCAGCACCACCGATTATTTGAATACTTCGTTTTTGATACCATATGTTCCGGGTAGTTAACCACGTGGAAAATATTTTACAACAATAAGTAATTGTTGCACTTTAAATTTATCAAGCACGTCTTGACAATTGTGTTCATGCAAACCTCATTCGCTATCAACTGGTGATCAGGGAAGAGATTGAACACGATATCGTATAATCATTCAAGTAGTTCCACGTCAATAATTGGTGTTTTCCTGTTTTGGCGTTTCGTAATAATTTTATGAAGAATTCCACGTGGATTTGAAAACTCTTCAAGACGGATTAAATGAGGTCCTTTCAACATTTTTCCTTGGCATTTTTTATAATTAATACCAATTTTATTCTATTTAGCCTGGCTTGAATGGTTTCGAAATCACACCATACTTATCTGCATCTTCCACGCTTTCTCTGGCATGCTCTTCTACATATTAGGCATCTGCCTAAGTTATACTATATTAAAGTTCAACCGGAAACTATTTTACAACAACTTGACAAGCGCATAATAGATGCGTTGTTTGTCAGTATCCGTTAACGTGCTAGGTTATTTTCATCCGTTTTTTTGATCCGTTTTAATAAAGACTCGTAGTCAAATTTCTTGATGATTCACCCATTGTTCCATTTTCTTTTTCATTGTTATAAAATAAGACAAAACGTATAAGTCTAGAGTGAGGAAATAACTTTTCGTTATTAATCACTCTACTGTATTATATGATGTAGATTATAATGTACATTTAGGGTATTAATAAATCCCGCAATCAAGTTGGACTAATTAACGATTGAAGACATTATCATTATATGACTACATTAATTCCGATATTTTCCTTTCACGTATATCTACGATAGCACTTGACCGTTCATAAAAACTGACGTTAAAGCCATCAGACATTAGCACTGTTACGTCTGTGGATCGCAGACTTGCCTTTAAGAAGAGCTTAAAATACTATGTCCAACTAGTTGGATTCATCAAAAGCCGTCATCGCTCAACTCTAAGTATTGTACAGGACAGGTGGTCTATAGTATCCATTAATCAGATCAATTAATTATTAATGTTTCGTTATGTACCACCATGAATAATTTGGATCTCATAATTATTTAATGTCCTTAAAATAAAAGGTATAGGAAACATTTGGTGGAATGCATTATTCACGGCTGTTGGAAATCCTCTCTCCATTAGCCTAGTCTACATACTATCTAAATTCTTCATGTATTAGAATTCCTGTTTTCCTGTTTAGGCTTGAACGGCTTCGCAATCACACCATACGTCTCTGCATATTCGACGTATCCTTTGGCATTCTCTTCTACATTTTATATCATCTTCGATTAATTAACACTATATTAAAGTTTAACCGGAAACTACTTTTACAACCACTTGACGGGCGCATAATAGATGCGTTGTTTGCCAGTGTCAGACAACGTATTAGGTTATCTACATTTTCGTTCGCTTTCATACAGATAAATGCAACTATATTAAAGCCAGAGTCGAGTATTATTTTAATAAAGACTCCTAGTCAATGTTCATAATGATTCATCCATTGTTCTCTTTTCTTTTTCTTTGTTATAAATTAGAATACAACGCATAAATGCAGCTTGAGCAAAGAATTTTCTATTATTAACCACCATGCTGTTTTATGGACCATCGAAACTGATGTAAATATGATGTTTATTTAAAGTCTTCATGAATCCCGCAATAAGGTTGGGTTAATTCAATGATTGAGCACATTCTAATTAAGTAACTCCATTAGTTTTGATATTTTCCTTTCATGGATATCCTCTATAGCACTTGACCCTTCACGAGAATTAGCGTTAAAGTCACCAGCTATTAACACTGGTAGTATGTAAATTGCACGCTTGCCATCAAACATGGGAATAAGTAGTTAAACTCTTCTATTGTAGCGTTCGGCGATCAGTAGGAGCTGAAAATTCTATGTCCAACTAATTGGGTTTATCAAAAGCCATCATCGCTCGAGTCCACGTATTGAACAGGGCATGTCATTTATTGTATAATTATTAATAACCAATCTTGACCACAAATGTATTAAAAGATTGCAGACAGCGGTCCTTTCGAAGCAGCCTCAATGTCCATTGTTCAATTAAATTAATAACTGGCGTTCCGTCACTCTTGCACTTTATGTTTATTTAAAGGATTTGAAATAGAAATTAAAGGAGATATTTGGTAGGACACATTGTTCACGGCCACCGGAAACCCTCTCTCCATTGGCCTGGTCTGTATGCTATCTAAATGTTTTACGTTGTATTTTTTCATTATAACAAAAATTCATTAAGTTCATTGTATAAAATTCTCATTCGAATTTTCTGGTGTGCCGAAGTTGTCACAAAATTATGTCTTATTTTGGATCATTTTAATATTGTACCAAATACGTCCAAATAAACAAAAATTAGTCATAGTTGTCTTGCTTGCTGTACGAAACTATATCTTCGTGCGCGTAGAAGCATATTATTGCAGGCCATTCTTAGCCCGTTGATAATACAAGATAGTTGACGACATAAATAAGTTGGTAAAATGTTTGCTTTACAATTTTAATGTTTTCGAGTGTCAAAAATATCTGTTTAGAAATGGTTTCTGACCTTTCAGATAATTTCCTAATTTTTTTTTTAGTACAGCTACTTCTTCCGAATCGAGCGGACTGTATCTTGAGCAACCCCTTTCTCATCTGCCAAGTCGTTTATTTATGAATACAAAGATATACAAATGTTTACAAAGCTGTACTTCGATCACCAAGTTCAGCATTTGATTTCTTCTTTTAGAGTGCCATCTATTGCATCTATTATTTATACTCCATTGCTTGATTTTTACTAAGAGTATCGTTTGTGACTTCCTCTAGGAGTTTCGTTGTGTACTTGACGTCGTAAGCTTGACCAACTTTATCGTTAACTGTTACATCTAGTCATGTAAATCTTTGTACATAACACAAGGCCTATAATAGAGCCTTGAGGCACTTCTCAAGTCCTGAATTTCTCTTGTTTTAATTGTTCTTCCGATAACCTTTATAATCAATACCAAATTGATATTCTTCCATGTTTTAAGTGTCCTTCATTAATGTTCCTTTTGAATACGTCTAATATTATCTCGAGCCTCTTGTATAATAGCACTTTAAGGGTAAAATTTGTAACTCTGTATGGGCCAGGTGCTTTGCCACTCGGAAAGAAATCCTTAAATTCGTTGACTTTTGTCTCTGGCTATCTAATAACCAAAGCATTGGGGAACAAATCGTTTAATATGCTATACAAGCTTATTAAGATGTTTTTTCTTCTACTCATAATTTTCATGCTTACTATTTTGAATGGCAGTCCCCATATATCCGATTTCACAAGTTTATAGACGTCTTTTCTGTTCATTTCTTGTCTACACGTAATAACTGACTTTAACGATATTCTGGCCTAAGCCCCTCTATCTATTCTTTAAAATATATTGTGCTTTTCCTGTGTTGAGACCACTGGAGATTTTTTTTTCCTTATTTTCTGAGCTCAATAGTTTTCGTTGTCCATCAATGTGCCGGTTTCTTTCCTCTATAATTCTAGCTCTTTAGGAAAATGCTGTTGCATGCAGCTTCCAGAAAACTTGAAAAATTTTCAAATGGTCTCCGTTAACCTCGCTATACGGTTTCGATCATTTTTCGAGGAAACGAGTAAAGTGCCTCGGGTTGAAATTCCTCCAGGTCAACCTTTTTCTGGATGAAGTATTTCGATCGGTTCGGTGTTTGAGACTTAAAAATAGATACAGCGGTGGTCGCTTGGTGTTTTTTCCAAGAGTGTTCATCAGTTATTGATTATTTTTATCATATCTATTGAGGCAAACATGATGAGGACTCCAAATATCGCGCACCCCAGTCGGTGCTGTTCTTTCGTTTTTCCAAGTAAGCTTTTGAGTTTCTGTCATCTCTAGTTGTGCTTTCTCTTGACTGCAGAAATCTGGGCATCCCCAGGTAGGAGCGTAGGAGCTTTGACGAGATTTTACCGTTTTATCATTTGTGTCTATACCTACATAAATTACAACCATTTATATCAATATTAAGTGCTGTATGAACCCATACTTTAATACGAATCAGATTGAATTATAGAAGGCCATTTCCGGCCTTTTGCTGATATAAGATAATTGACGTCATAAACCACGTTGGTACAATTTTTGATTTACAATATTAATGTGCCAGTGTCATACATGTCTGTTTAGGAATGGTTTATAATTTTTCAGCTAAGGCGTTGGATTACAATGGTTTTCCGAGATGGATACCAGTAACCGTCGATAAGTGGTATGTTAATATGAGTTATCATTATTATTATTTACTTTATAATATGGTCTTATTAATATCATTATGAACTAGTTCTGTATAATCTGGCCACATTTTAAATTTATATTGTATGAAATTCGTTCTTCTACGTTTCTATATAACAGTACGAATTTTCAAGGCCTTTAATAATAGAGCAAATTTAAGAACGATGTAGTAACTTTCAGTTTTTATTCAAATACTGTTAATATTGTATCTGCATTGAATTGATCTTAATAGTTTCATATTATTTTCTTTTGTGACGTTTCTACTAGATTTTGAAATTGACTGTGTTATGAGCATAAGCAATATGTTGAATATTATAAAACCCATTCGAAATTCACATTCTCATTACCATTTTCGAGGGGGTTTTTTTCACGTTTCTGCTTCTTTCGATACCATAATTCCTCATAATACATTACATTACACATTAACAATAATGTTCATATTGTCATATTTGAACAGTCTTGTAATAAAAGCTCATAGGTAGACATTTGGTTGGTTACGTTGTTCATGGCTATCGGGAATCTTCATCAAATAGCCTGGTCTGCTTTCCCTCCAAATATGTCTCATCGCAGGCTTTGAATAAAACATAATTTCTTCTTGATTTCTGGAGTATCTTCAATTTCTAGTTTATTTTGTTCATGAAATAATTCAACCTCGTGAAAGCTATGAATAATAGTCGCACCACAAACTTAATTGCTTCACAGCTCTGTACAAATACATAAATGCTAGATCGGATGAAGCAAACTATAGGTTTGGTATCAACTAAACTTTGTTATATAACACCCATAAACAAAACTGTTTTATAACATGAATTATGTTATGATCCTTTTCTTAAGATTTAAACATTTATTTGACTAAAATCGCATTTTCTTGGCTTGAAAGTAAAATTTGCAGCTTGAGGAACTTCGAATACAAAATTAAATTTTGACATCAGATCGTCCCAATTGTTGAAACGATCATGTCATCTAAATATGATATCAGAGTACCTGTTGATACCAGTATGATAAAAGTGTTGTAAAAATTTCTATATTTGATAACGCACATTCTTTATTATGCCCCTTAATTGTACTTTTATTGAATAATAGCATAAAATATTCTCCTTTTAATCCTTCTTCTTTATGCTTTGTATTTGTGGTCTTTAAGTGGTGTCTTGTAAAGATAACATGTCTGTAGTTGGGTGTTATATACTCCTGGTCTACATCCAATAGTATGTACAGTTTTAATTATTCGATTTTTTGCGAAGCTCTCCTTGTATGAATTGATTAATTCAATTAATTATTATTGGTGTCAAATCTTACAGGCACCATCGCAAATTTCGCTTTTACATTTACTCAATGGTATCTGATAGAACGCAAAGGAAATATTTGGGTGTATGCATTGTTCACAGCTACCGGAAACCCTCCAGTAGCCTGGTCTGCACGATAACCAAATGATTTACATTAAATTTTTGCAATTTAAAAAATATTCAACTTGATTTCAAGTACGTTCTCATTTTATGGTTTATACAGTTCGTTAGTTAGATATCCGTTGTCACACGGTAATATATCGATTTCAGTTTTACATTTATAAAATCAAAAATTTCAAAAATTTAAACTAATCTTAAACATAGTACTCGGTAAAGCCTAGTCATATACAAGTTGTCTCCAAATTTTGTTTTAAGTACTCCAATACTTATGTCTACTCAAATATTGACTCGTATACATTGAATGCAATAATTGAAAGCAATCTATTTAGATCAGCAAATTCTTTCACCATAGGTAATTGAGGACACAATCACATATTAATAATTCTCTCATTAAACATGTCTAGTTGGTTTAAATTCAAAAACACTTTGAAATCCATCGTAGCATAATGACTGAACTCGAAATGTTTTCTGTCAAACTAGCCGACGTAATTGCTTGTGTAATTTTTGTAATTCTTGTACAAATTGACGTAGGATGTAGGATATAATAAGTATCTTGATGTTATTTGAATCCAGTGATCTTGTATGATATTTGTTAACAAATACACTGATATTCAAATAAAAAAATATATAAAAATAATCAATACAAATGATAAACACGAAGACAAAGTGATAACGAATTGTGGTTATGATAACGATATAATAACAAACTGTTATATGCGCCGCGAAAACAAAAAATAACAGTAACGTGATAACTGGCATTATAATGACTTTATAAGTTTGGTAGGAAAAATATACACATGAACAATAAAATCACGTGGTTTAAATGTTAAGGGGGGAAAAAATGACAGAAAAACGAAGAACGACAGATTGCAATAACGATGAACAACCACTTGGTAATTAATTTAATTACATTCACATGTTATTAATGAAGTTTAGAAAACAATAAATTAAGTTGCTTACAACAATAGCAAAACAATTTATAGGATTCATAAATGACAATAAAATAGATAAAAAAAAAACAAAGGTTGGGTTAAGTTTGTAGCAGCACAGGTTTGTTGACAGAGTAATTACAATCTTCAAATCTGGAGGATTTAGTATTGTTTCATTTTCTTGGCATTAGTTTTTTGTATCCAGCAGTAGCACAATCGTCATATTTTAAGATGTTATCAATTATTTATTGAGGAAAAATTATTTTCATTTGTGAAGTCGCATATATTCTTAAACGTGCATAAAGCTTTGTTGATAAAATTCAATCGCAACTGTCTAATTTAACTGTTATCACGATATTACTTACGCGTATAAAGGATTTTGAATGCCTTTTTTGATCGACCCAGTCATCACGCACGTCTGCACCGCCCACGCCACCCACAATTACTAGTGTATGCAAATATTTCAACTACTCTTAAACACACGTCGTAAGGTTTGTTCTCCGGACGACTGCTTAATGTGTACACCACGACTCTGCTGTGTTTTGATTACAATCTTTGAAAGAATTGGTTTCTCCTTACCGATACGAAAAATTAGCTGTATACAATAATATTTCATCGGTCTTGCTGTTAATTTTCATCAATGTTATATATTAAAGATACCACATCTGTTATTTGGTTAGCGTTATAGAACAGATATAGGTATTACAAATCTTACGTATGTTAGTCAAAACCATTTGAACCTCTATTGTTTGTATTCGTCAACACAATCTACTGTTCTATCCGGAGTGCTAAGAGTTGATGTTAAAAGATGCAATTTAGCCTTTTAAATCTTTTTACTTCCTGCTGTATGTTACGAATGATATGTCACAGTGATCATTAAATGCAAGTGTGAAGCGCGAAGTAGGTACCAAACTAGGTATTACTAGTCATCGTCGACATGTCTTCGTTATCTTCTCTTATCCAGTAAGAATAATCGTTAACTCTCAACAATTACGCGTATATATTTTAATTAAGTAACTCCATTAATTATGATATTTTCCTTCCATGGATATCCTCTATAGCACTTGACCATTCATGAGAATTGGCGTTATAGTCACTATCTATTATCACTGGTAATTTGTAAATTGCACGTTTTCCACCAGACATATGAGTAAGAGTTGAACTCGCGATCAAATGGAGCTGAAAATTCTATGTCCAAATAATTGAATTCATCAAAAGCCATCACCGCTCGAGTCCACTTATTGAACAGGGCATGTCATTTATTGTATAATTATTAATAACCAATCTTGACCACAAATGTATTAAAAGATTCCAGATAGCGGTCCTTCCGAAGCAACCTCTATGTCCATTGTTCAATTAAATTAATAACTGGCGTTCCGTCACAGTTGCATCTAATGTTTATTTAAAGGTTTTGAAATAGAAATTAAAGAAAACATTTGGTAGGATACATTTTTCACGGCCACCGGAAACCCTCTCTCCATTGGCCTGGTCTGTATGCTGTCCAAATACCTAACGTTATGTATTTTTATTATAACAAAAATTGATCATAAATTCTAGTACTCCTCATTTTGTGGTTTATTTTGTTCATGTCTTAATTATTCATTGTCTTTGGTACTTTATCAGATTCATTATTATATTTGTTACATGTGTTGATTATCTTGTTAATATAGGTTGGTAAATCTTTGTTTTGTATAATTAGTGTCTCCCATTTCTTGTTTAATATAAGCAAATACTAATTTCAAATGTCATGTTGGCTCGACGATATTTAAGGCAGTAACTAAAAGCCATCCATTTCTATCAACGAAGGCTCTCAACCATAGATATTTAACCAGTAGGTACCTACCCACAAAATTATTTCATACAAAAACATCATCCAATCATCCGTGACGATCTGGTTGAAATTTAGGAATACTCGGATATGTATCATAGGTAGCACTGGTGCTGGACTCGAATTATTTTCTATTATGGTAGCTTGTGTACCACTCGTCACTGTATAATTGTTTTCTTTTAAAATGTTCAGGTTAATTTTGATCCTCAAGTACAGCTCTAGGTTTCTTCTTGTAGAGTGCCACCTGTCACTTTTTAATGGCATATGTTTCGTGTCATCCAGTCATTGAGCGATAGAGACGCATGATGATTCCGACCTCTTAAACTTAAATTGCGTAAATTAATCGTGACCCGATAGAAATTGGGTTACGTGAAAATTCAAGACGTCGAATGTTCTATTCGCTCATTTGTTAATGGTTCTAAAGAGTCGGTGCATCCAACGACCCTTTTGAGCACTGTCCCACTCTTGTTGCCATATTGTCATGGTGTTCTTCCATTTAATGTATCAGGTTTCGTCTCTGGAATATCCGAACATTTTTTTTCATTCTCTTCACCTTTCTCTTGCCAGTAGATGAATAGGGATAATTCAGAAAATTAATGTATCGCCTGTATTAACACCGCTCTGTAGGCATTGGCTACTCTGAATGCTATGTACCTCTGAGGAATTGTAAGGATTTAAAATTTTTTCGAATAATAGTACCCTACTCCAGATGTGTCTCGCATATATTATTTGGCTGTAGATTACCGTCGTTAATAGTTGCTTCTTTCCTTATTTATGACCTCCTACATCTGGCAATGGTTGATGTCGTTGCTGCGGTCTTCTTCTTTATTTTTGATATGTACCTACTAAAATGTATTGTTTTGCTGAATTCGACTTCTAGGTATTTTAGACTAGGTTTTAGTGGAATTTGAACTGATTAAAGTAAAATCACTGTACTAGTATATGATTTCTTTTCTTTGTGTTCATGTTTAGCTTTTGTCTTCTGCACTGATAATTATATACCACTATTTATCACCCATTGCTCGACTTTAATAAGAGTAGCATTTTTGGCTTCCTTCCTTCAAGCGCAAAGTAGGTACCAAACTAGGTATTACCAGTCATCGTCGACATCTCTTCGTTATCTTCTCTTATCCAATAAGAATAATCGTTAACTTTCAACTATTACAAGTATAAAGGGTTTTGTAAGCTCTTTTGATTGTTCCTTCTGTATCACCCGTCCCACTTACAACGACTCGTGTTTGTAAATATTGTCTCACACGCTCGACTCTTATCGTAAGTTTCATTCTTGATCCACAGATGACAATGTAATATGAACACCGCGACATCGATGAAAATCCGCGAAGAAATATATATCCATAAAGATTTCTCCATACCGAGACTACAAATTTAGCTGTAAACAATGACACTTCATCGGCCTTGACTGCTCCCTAATTGTCAGTGTCATATTTTCAGGTTCCATATTATTCCGGTTACCGTTATAAGATGGACAATTACGGATCGTACACGTCTCAGTCGAAACCCTTTGACTCTCCATTCTTTACACTATTTAACATCCGTAATACTCACAATTGATTTTAATGGACGTAATTTTGGTTTTTATTCTTGTTCTCTACAGTCCATTACGTGTGATTTGCCGCTGCGATCGTTACACGCACATGTAAAGGACAAAATATGTATTGCCAGTTATCGTCGATATCACGTTGATAGTATGGCGATGCTAGGTCGATCATTTATATAGTTTTGAGTTATTATTTATTATTGTTATAATTACTTTGTTAATGAACGGCTTTTTCGGATAATATACCAGTATAAACTAGATATATCAAATACACTTTTGTAGCATGCGTATTATACCATTGGAGTTATTATTGACAAAAAAGGCCCTCCATAGACGATGCGATAGTTTGTCACTCTATATTACGGTAAAACATTGACTGCAATATTCACCAGTGACCGATTTTTCGTGATCGATTCATCGCGTTGGTTTATAAGAAGTTTTATGTTTCCTATATCGTGAAAATTTTGAAAGGTTTTAAGAAATGACTGTCAAAGATTTATTCCATAATCTCTTAAATGGCTCATTATCGATAGAATCTTTAACGGATTTAAACAAGTTGATGGGCATCGTTTATTAATCGGTCTCTATATAAGATTTGTATTCTTTGTATTAATACAGAACTGCTGACACGCTTGTTTTAATTGAACACGGTAGCGGTTTTACTATAATTCTCCTGATAACCATCTGAAAAATCATAGTTTCCGATAATTAAAGGATCGGCAATTTTCTCTCGAATGCCTTGTAAATGAAACCAGATTTTATATAGAGCATAAGGAAAACATTAAATTGGATACATTATTCATGACTATCGGGAATCCTTCTTCCAGTATCCTGGACTGCAAATCATTCAAATGCTTCACATTGTATGTTTTAATAAACTTGTAATTTTTGGTGCAAATAGATGTAGAACGGAACATTTATCTTGATGTTATTTGAATCCAATGTCCTTGTATGTTTTTGTTAATGAGCACGCCGATATTTTAATAAATAAAAATAAAAACATAAAATATAAAAATAATCAAAATAAATGATAAATACGGAGACAGCGTGATAACGGATTATGATTACTGTTTACGATATGAAAACAAACTGCAATATGCGTCGTGGCTACAATTAAAAAAAAAAATTAACGCGATACTTAGCACTAAAATAATGCAATATAAATTATTACTATTACACGCGAATAGTAGGATCACATGGTTTAAATGTTGAGGGGAAAAATCACAAAAAAACGAATAATCACCGTTGGTAATACCGATTAACAAAACACGCAGTAAATAATTTAATTACATACATTCACATGTTTTAAAAAAGTGTATATAACAAAAAATAATTAAACAACAACAACAAATAAATGAAAAAAAAAATAGATACAGAAGAAAAACAAATGTGATATCCGGGTTCATTGCAGTGCACTTCAGCCAATACTCATTACAAATTTCAAATCCGTAGAATTGTATATTGTATTTATTGTCTTAGAATTTTCTCGTGTCCAACAGTAATACATTCGTCAAATCGTAAGTATTACGCATACAAGGAATTAGTAAGCCTTTAAGGCCGAACAGTCGTCATGCACGTCTACACCACCCGCAACGACTCGTGTAAACAAACATAAATATTGCAATTCATCTCAAGCGACTCGACCCTTGTCGTAAAAATCATTATTGATCCAAGAATGATCACGTAATGTGCACACCGACTCTATTTCCTGCGTTTTTATGACAATAACTGGTCGAATCGGTTTCTTCATATAAATACTAAAAAATTAGTTGTAAACTCCAATGTTGCAAACTCCATAACGTTCTTGCCAATCATTTCCTTTTGTCAGTGTCATGAGTTCAGTGCTTCATATCTGTTATTTTAGTTACCGTTAAGTTCATTAAGTACGAATCGTACGTGAATTAATCTAAATCATTCGAATCTCTGTTGTTCACATTGGTCAACACCGTAACTTTTCTATCCGGATTACCCACAGTTAGTGTTAAAAAGTCTTACTGTTTGAGATTCGCGAGGTCCAAAGTCCGCACGATATTGGCTTGGAACGTTCGAGAATTTGCCACCTTGCGGCGGCCGCTTTCCCTCTCGCCTTCGTCGGGTTGTGAGATAGCGGACTCACCTGCCGCCGTCCGTTACGACGACGCAGTCCAGTTTTCGCGCTTGTCGTTGTGCGATCGGCTTCGTACGGCCCTTCAATTCTCCGGTCGCGCGACTTTTTTGTGTTCGGTTAACCACTTTTCTGGTTCGTGACACCGGCCCATGTACGGCGTCCGATTAATCGCCAGCGATTCGTACATAGCATTGTTACGCGTTCACTTCTCTGGTGAAATCGATTCGTCATCAGCATGACGCATACGAATTTATATTTTTACGCGCTTTTATTATCGTCGTGTTATCGGCCGTGATTTGCGCGAGTTTACGACGAGCGACAATAGTGTCCGTTCCGTGCACTTGTTTCCAGTTTTGCTCGTTGCAAAGTTCGCCGCCGGACATTATAATTTTGTACTTTGTACAAAAATAAAATTTTTACTTCGTGTCGACGTGTGCTGCGCGTATTCCAATTGGTCCATCCGATCGAGTGCTCGTGGTGTCGCAATTGAGGGCGTCGGTGGCCAAGACAGGTGCAATGTCACCAATTTACACGAAAACGTGAATTTTTTGTAATCGTCCAATCGTTATATGTTCACAATATTGTAATCGTTCATTATTATTATGATCATTTTATATTTGTTTTGTCCATAGACATTATACAAGAATAATGTCTATGGTTTTTCTACTATCTTGATTATTTAATCGTGTTCGTATATACGGACGTATTGTTGATTTATTTAATTTGCGTGATAATTATATTTCTTTAGTATCGCTCTAATTAACATTAGTATTTTATTTTTCTCTACTCGTCTTAGCATCAATAGTACGACTCGTTGTGGCCAACTGCTAGATAAGATCCCCTTCGGCGAACATTTTGGTAGCAGAGCGTGGTTTATTTTTCAATCGTAATTTAATACTGTTTATACAAGGGCGGTATGACGTATTATTGTCGTAATTTTCTTTGTTGTAATGTAAGGTATTTTCGTTGTTTTTATTAATTCGTTATTCGGGCATTTCGTCGTGGCGTTTGTGTGTCAAACTTATTGTTTTTGTAGAGTCACCTCATCAGTTATTAGTTGCTGTGGAAAATTTGGACGATTTATGGTCAGCGTTCTCCATAGAAGATGACACCGTATTAGATCATTTAATCATCCTCGGATTGTCGTCGGAGTATTCGGAATATTAACAACCGAATTGCGGGAGCAAATTATTTTTTGTAAGGCAACGGCCAATCGATATCGTAACTACACTCCAGAATCGACTAACGCGCTTGTTGAAGCAATTGCTGATGCGAATGGATAGCCTCACAACATGCGAGATTCTCTTTCGAAGCCCAATATCGGATCGGTGTTAAATGCTGGGTTACTCGCAATTCCACTTCCCATTTACAGTGGAGACATTTACAAGTGGCCGTCGTTTCAAGATCGATTTTCGTCACTGGTAGACCAACATCCACATTTACCTATTATTGATAAATATAACTATCTCATTGGCTGTTTGAAAGGAACCGCTTTAGACGCTATTAGCAGTATACTGATTTCGGAAGCCACGTATCGTCTAGCATGGACCACCCTCGAAGCCCGTTTCGACAAACCACGGTTGGTCGCATGTTCTTTAGCAAAGAACTTACTGTAAGCTCTGGTGTTGTTTACGAAGACGTTGTTCGATTTAAATTAATTCGTGACTACCTTTGATAAGAGCATTTCGAGTCCTCTTTCGGGCTCTTCGCATTCCCAGTTTAGGAGATTTTATATTGTTTTCTTTAGCTCCACGGTATTTGCCCGTGTCGTGTCGGACGTTGTATAAATCCCAGATTAATGCTGAATACCCAACCGTTCGTGAACTTATTACTTTCTTTAAGTCACGTACCTCAGTTCTTGAATGTGTTCAAGACTCCAATTCGTTGTGGTCACTGCAATCGTCGCGTCCTTCAAAATCGTTAATTCCGCATGTAAAATGAACTCGTAAACCAGTTAAATCGTCGCCAACCTCTTTCCTGACAGCTCAACCATCTTCGTCGAAGTCAATTTGTAAATGTTGTCGGGGCAATCACAGAGTTGTTACATGTCCTAAGTTCAATCGTTGGTCACTGGAAGCTAGGTGCAAATGGGCTCGAGAACAACACTTGTGTTCTTGTTGTCTAGGCGAAGGTCACTGGGCTCTTCGATGCTCGTCTTCAGTTGTTTGTACTCAATGTTCTCGTAATCATCACACATTGGTACATAAATATATATTCATGGCTATTGCAAGTAAAAAAGATGCCCCATGGACTGACCAGCAACATAGTGAAATGTTATCTTCTTGTATTGGGCAATTCGGGTCGTGTTCGGTGTTGCTAGGAACTTCATTAGTGCATATACGTGATAGTACCGGCACTCTTAAACGGCTAGAGCTCTGGTGGGGACTCGGCGTCCCAGATTAGCGCCTTCACGTCAGCATGCGCTTCTCGATTAAGATTACGAACTTCACAATGGACTGCTTCTCTCTTCGGTCTCGTAGGGTCGGAATGTGCAAGGAATCATGGGTTGTTATATCCAACCTAGGTTCACAGTCGAGCCGGTTTTGCCGTTTAAAGCTTGGGTGTTCCCATCGATCACTGCAGCTATGCATCATAGTAAATTGCCACGTGCTTTATCCGATAAATTTACTCATCTGGCACAGACAGATCCGTTATTTACTTCTTCAACAGAGGTCGACTTATTATTGGGTGCTGATATTTTCGCTCAAATTCTGGGCGGTAAACGCGTTTCAGTAGGTAAATCTTATCTGGTGGCATTCGGATTTATTTTCGGATTGATTTTCGGGTTTATTATTATGGGATCTTTACATCAGATCGACACTCAATCGCCTCATGCGTGTCCCATATCCCATATCAGCTATGACGTCCTCTGGTGTATCGTTGAACACTTGTTATTTACTTCGTGGTCCCAAACTACAACGATTTCGTCAGATTAATTTCGTCGGTGCAACTAGACGAATTCGGAGCTTAAGTAACGATCCAATTCATCGAGATGCATTGGTTAAATTTTTCATTATAATTGGCACTTAAACCCTCCTGAAGCTTCTCATTTTGGTGGCCTTTGGGAGGCGGCAGTTCGTTTCGCAAAATCATTAATGGTGCGTATCACGGAGGAGCATACTTTCAGTTTAGAAGAATTCGGCACTGTCCTTTATCGTATCGAGTCAATTTTAAATTCTCGTCCATTAACCCAGGCGTCCACAGACCCGGCCGAAGTGGAACGTCTCATGCCGGGTCATTTTTTAATCGCTTTTTATCTAAAACCGATCTTAGTACTTCTCAACGGCCCCTGATAAATCATTTGAAATTATTAAACCAATGTATACAATCTTTCTGGCGACGTTGGCGCGATGAATATTTACAAATTCTCCAAACCCGAAGCAAATGAACCAAGAATGTGCCAAACATCGTTGTGAATGATATGATTATCATTAAAGACCCCAGACGCCTCCTTTAAAATGGCGAATCGCCAGTGTGTGTGTCATTCTTCCTGGCTCAGATGGGATCTTCAGGGTGGTACGTTTACGCTTATCCGATGGTTTTTTGACTCGTCCAGTTGTTAAGCTGGTTAAGTTACCAACATAAATAAGAATGTCCATTATTTAATATTTTGCGTCAATTTTTTCTTTGCTTTTCTCTTATTTTATTTAGTTTCGATATTATTATTATTCTTATTTATATCCTTATTTCATTTTTACTATAATTATTAAATTATCAATTTATTATACCATTCATATTTAGTATTTCCGATCAGTAATACGTCATACAGGCTGAGGTTTTGTCATATTTTTTCATGTACCCGTTGGGGTTTGGGTGTTTGGCGTTCAAGCGTACAAGTGAAAAGATAATGTGTGACGATGTACGTATTTATCTATTCATGTATTATAAATATAATTCTGTAGTGTTATTTATTTATTTTTTGTTTACTACCATGTATTATATTAGGTTTCGCTTATATTGTATACGAGATCGTTCAAGTTAAACACTTTTTATCGTGTCCTGATGCTGTTTATGCCACAATTATTCGTCTCCTCTGCACCGATCAAGAAGCAACGACAATGATTGTGAGATGTGAACATCTCACAAGGAGGAGTCTGTTCGAGCTCCGTGAGGTCCAAAATCCGCACGATATCGGCTTGGAACGTTCGAGAATTTTCTACCTCGTGGCGGCCGTTTTTTCTCTCGCATCGTCTGGTTGTGAGATAGCGGTCCTACCAGCCGCCGTTCGTTATGACGTCACAGTCCAATTTTCGCGCATGTCGTTGTGCGATCGGCTTCGTACGACCGTTTAATTCTCCAGTCTCGCTTTTTGTCGCGCGACTTTTTTGGGTTCGGTTAACCACTTTTTTGGTTCATGACACCGGCCCACGTACGGCGTCTGATTAATCGCCAGCGATTCATTATCAGCGTGACGCGACAACTTTTTATTTTTGCGCACTTTTATCATCGTAGTGTCATCGGCCGTGATTTACGCGAGTTTACGACGAGCGACAATACTGTCCGTTCCGTGCGCCTGTTTCCAATTTTGCTCGTTGCGAAGTTCGTCGCCGGACATCATAATTTTGTACTCTGTACAAAAATAAAATTTTTACTTCGTGTCGACGTGTGCTGCGTGTATTCCAGTTGGTCCAGCCGATCGAGTGCTCGTGGTGTCGCAATTGAGGGCGTCGGCGGCCGAGACAGTTGAAATGTCACCAATTTACAAGAAAACGTGAATTTTTTGTAATCGTCCAATCGTTATATGTTCACAATATTGTAATCGTTTATTATTATTATTATTATTATTATTATTATTATTATTATTATTATTGTTATCATTTTATATGTGTGTTGTTGGCCGACTATCTTGATTGTTTAATATTGTGTTCGTATATACGGACGTATTGTCGATTTATTTAATTTGCGTGATAATTATATTCTTTTTGTATCACTGGAATTAATATCGGTGTTTTATATTAATCGGTAGTTTATTTTCCTCTACTCGTCTTAGCATAAATAGTGCGAATCGTTGGGGCCAGCTGCTTCGATTTTAATTCCTGCTTCCTGCAGTTTGTTACGTGTGATTTACCACTGCGTTCGTTAAACGCGCATATGAAGGACAAAGCATGTATTTCCAGTCATCGTTGACAACATGTTGAAGGCACGGTGAATTCAGGGAAGTTATTATTATGTTTATGAGTTATTATTTTTATGATTATTTTGTTAATAAACAGATTTTTCAAGAATTGTACAAACAATATCAAATACATACTACTGGTTTATATATTACACACTCAGTGTAATTATTGACAAAAAGACCATCTGTAAAGTCCATACGAGGCGACAGCCGACAGTTACTTACTGTATATTACGATTTGACATTAACTACAATACTTGTGAATGACCGGCTTTTCTTGATCGGTTCATCGCTTTGGCTTATTAGAATATTCGAATTTTCACCTCATCGATGTCGTAAATATATATTATCTTTTTGGTAATGAACCTTAGAAGTACAGTTCAAAAAACGTTGGTCAACTTCCTGTTCTTACATTTAGGACAAATTGAAACGCTCATTGTCGATTGAATCTTTAACGAATGTAAACAAATTGATGGCTATCATTGACGAATGGGTCCCTATACAAGTGTTGTAGACTTTAATAAGTAATAAATAACTGCTCATATGCTTGTTTTAATTGAGGAGTGCCTTTCAGGATTTAGATAAATTTTTCGTAATTTTAAATTTGATTGGTTATGCAATATTTTCGAGTTGTTCTCATCATATGAATACTCTAGTGAATTAGTGGTAGAAATATTCGCGGTGCTACTTCTTATGTATCTGCCTTTATACAAGTGCCGGTCTCTCACTATAGAATACGATTTGATATTGGAAATGTATATTTATAGTTCACTTGTCAGAACTATACCATCAATAATCATGGTAAACTTTCAGATGGATACATTCTTCATGGCTACTGGGAACCCTCCCGTTAGTAACTTGGTTTGTATGCCATCCAAATGCTTTCAAAATAACATACATTAATCTTCATGTTTACTTCGTTTATAAAATCAATTGTCTAATTTTACATTTATAATCATACATTTGTATCATGCGAAATTTATTTTCCACTGAACATAATTGGCTGAACTGAATTCGGAATTACTCTGAAATCCATCGTAGCATTATGACTGAACTCGAAATATCTTCTGTAACAGTAGCCGATGTAACAACAGCGCGACAACATTTGTTAATTATTCACATGTAATTCTTGACATTTTTCAACGTTGAGCGAAGCATGTATCTTGATGTTAATTGAATCTGATAGTCTTGTGTAATTTTGTTAATAAATACGTTGACATTAAAATAAATGTAAAATATAAAAATAATCAAAATAAATGATAATCACATTAACGGATAACGGTTTATGGTCATGGTTACGATGTGATAACGAATTATAAAATACGCTGCGTTAACAATAAATAAAAAACGTGATAATTGGCACTACGATAACGTAATGCATTTTTTAGGGTAAAATTTACGTACGAATCGTGTTGTAATAGCTGAGGTGAAAATAAATCACAAAAAAATAAAGATGACAACTCAAACATTAAATTAGTTCGAGCACTACCGATGAACAAAACAGTTGAAAATAATTTAATTGCTATCACATAATTACATGTTATTAAAAATGTATATATAACAACAATAATTGCTTTTAATAACAACAATATTTAGGAATAATAAAATATAACAAAAAAAGATAAAAAAAAAAACAAAGGTTGTGTTGAGTTTGTGGCAAGACAGGTTTGCCAACAGAGATGATTTTTTTTATATTGTTTTCATTTTCTTCGCACTGTTTTTGTATCCAGCCCAGTTGTCAAATTTCTTGATGCTAATGATTATTTGCATTTGTGAACTCACATAACATTTTCTGAAGGCTTTGATGACATAATTCATTCACAACTATCCAATTTAACTGATATCACGATATTGCACAAAGCGTCTAAATGGCTTTGAAAGACTTTTACAAGTCTGCACCACCCACGCCACCCGCAGAGACTTGTGTATGCAAAATCGCAATAACTCTCAAGCGCTTGTTGTTATACGCTTCGTTTTTCAAATGACCGTGTAATGTGGACACCGCGACTCTGTTTATTACATTTTGGTAGCAATCACTAGTCGAATCGGCTTCTCCATACCAAGATTATAAAACTAACTGTATACAATGATACATCAACGGTCTTGCCCGTTGCTTACTTATTACTTAGTAATAGTAATAGTTACTAATAGTTAGTAAGTAATAGTTTACTTAGTCATCAGTGTCATGTTTTCAGGACTCCATATGGGTTATTTTGGTTACCGTTATAGGATATGTTCATTACAAATCGTAAAACATCCGTTATTCACATTGGTCAATACTGTCATCTGTCCTATCCGAAGTGCCCACAAATGATGTAAATGGACATGATTTTGGTTTTTAATTACTACATTCCGCAGTCTGTTATATACGATTTACACTGCGATCGTTAGACGCGCATGTGAAGGACAAAGTATATGTATAGACAGTCATCGTCAACATATTGACGTTGTCTTTTTGTATGCAGTAATAACTAATAAGTACGATCGAAAACTTTCAACTATAAATCGTACAATGGGTTTTATAACCCTTTTTGGCTGACCATTATTCACCACCCGAAACGACTCGTGTATGTAATATTATCTCACGCATTCGACTCTTAACGTAAGTTTCGTTCTTGGTCCTCAGACGATCGCGTAAGGTGGACAACGTGACAATTTTCCCTACGTTCTTATGACAATCATTGGGCGAATCGGTGTGAATCTACAATGAAACGCACAGTTTGTCCGTAACTACTTCTCCATACCAAGCCTACAAATTCAGTCGAAGACAATGATATCTCAACGGTATTATCACTTAATGGTCGGCGTTTTGTGTTTAGGTTTAACATTATTCCGGTTACCGTTATAGAAATGTTCATTACATATCGTTCGCTCGTAAGTCGAAACCGTTTAAAACTTCGTTCTGCACACCGGTCAATTTCCGGAGTAATCACAGTTGATATTTGAAAAAGTAATTTTGGTCTCTAATTCTTGTTTTCTCCGTTACATATGATTTGCCGTTGAGATCGATAGACGCGCGAGTGAAGGGCAAATTAGGTTTGTATTGTATTCATTGTCGACATCACGTTGATAACATAACGAGATTAAGGATATCATTAATATGGTTATGAGTTATTATTGTTCAAATTATTTTCCTCAGAAAGCGGCCGCTTTTTTCCCTCTCGCCTTCGTCGGGTTGTGTGATATCGGACCCACCGGCCACCGTGCGTTGCGACGTCGCAATCCAATTTTCGCGCTTGTCGTCGTGCGATCGGCCTCGTACGGCCGATTAATTCTCCGGTCGCGCTTTTTGTCGCGCGATTTTTTTGTGTTAGATAAACCACTTTTTTGGTTCGTGACACCGGCCCACGTACGGCGTCCGATTAATCGCCAGCGATTCGTACATCGCATTGTTACGCGTTCACTTCTCTGGTGAAATCGATTCGTCATCGGCGTGACGCGTACGAATTTTTATTTTTACGCGCTTTTATTATCGTCGTGTCATCGGTCGTGATTTGCGCGAGTGTACGACGAGCGACAATACTGTCCGTTCCGTGCACTTGTTTCCAATTTTGCTCGTTGCAAAGTTCGCCGCCGGACATCATAATTCTGTACTCTGTACAAAAATAAAATTTTTACTTCGTGTCAACGTGTGCTGCGCGTATTCCAGTTGGTCCATCCGATCGAGTGCTCGTGGTGTCGCAATTGAGGGCGTCGGTGGCCAAGACAGGTGCAATGTCACCAATTTACACGAAAACGTGAATTTTTTGTAATCGTCCAATCGTTATATGATCACAATATTGTAATCGATCATTATTATTATTATTATTATTATTGTTATCATTTTATATGTTTGTTGTCAGACGACTATCTTGATTGTTTAATATTGTGTTCGTATATACGGACGTATTGTCGATTTATTTAATTTGCGTGATAATTATATTCTTTTTGTATCACTGGAATTAATATCGGTGTTTTATATTAATCGGTAGTTTATTTTCCTCTACTCGTCTTAGCATAAATAGTGCGAATCGTTGGGGCCAGCTGCTTCGATTTTAATTCCTGCTTCCTGCAGTCTGTTACGTGTGATTTACCACTGCGTTCGTTAAACGCGCATATGAAGGACAAAGAATGTATTGCCAGTCATCGTTGACATGTTGAAGGCAAGGTGAAGTTATTATTATGTTGATAAGTTATTATTTTTATGATTATTTTGTTTATAAACAGATTTTTCAAGAATTGTACAAACAATATCAAATACACTCTAGTGGTTTATGTTTTACACACTCAGTGTGATTATTGGCAAAAAGACAATCTGTAAAGTCCATACGAGGCGACAGCCGACAGTTACTTACTGTATATTACGATTTGACATTAACTACAATACTTGTAAATGACCGGCTTTTCTTGATCGGTTCATCGCTTTGGCTTATTAGAGTATTCGAATTTTCACCTCTTCGATGTCGTAAATGTATATTATCTTTTTGGTTATGAACCTTAGAAGTACAGTTCGAAAAACTTTGGTCAACTTCCTGTTCTTACATTTAGGACAAATTGAAACGCTCATTGTCGATTGAATCTTTAACGAATGTAAACAAATTAAATGGCTTTCTTTGACGAATGGGTCTCTATACAAGTGCTTTAAACTTTAATAAGTACTAAATAACTGCTTATATGCTTGTTTTAATTAAGGAGTGCCTTCCAGGATTTAGATAAATTATTCGTAATTTTAAATTTTATTGGTTATGCAATATTTTCAAGTTATTCTCATCATATGAATACTCTAGTGAATTAGTGGTAGAAATATTCGCGGTGCTACTTCTTATGTATCTGCCTTTATACAAGTGACGGTCTCTCACTATAGAATACGATTTGATATTGGACATGTATATTTAAAGTTCACTTGTCAGAACTATACCATCAATAATCATGGTAAACATTCAGATGGATACATTCTTCATGGCTACTGGGAACCCTCCCGTTAGTAATCTGGATTGTATGCCATCCAAATGCTTTCAAAATAACATACATTTATCTTCATGTTTATTTGGTTTATGAAATCATTTGTCCAATTTTCAACTTTGTGCTCATTTTAATACTATGAATAGTAATTGCGTCACAGTCGTCATTGCTTCACAGAACTGTATAGATGCGCTAGAGTGGATCAAAAAACTGAATGTGTGTTATCAGTTACGCTCTGTTACTTTATTTCATTAAAAAACCGTTTAAAAATATAAATTTTGTTTTGTTTCGTTCCGTAATGTTTAAACTTGTAGTCCTTGTGAAAGTGGAACTGAAATGAATAGTGTTTATTATTATATTATGTCCATTAGTTTAGCAATTGGGATATTTCAATGGATATTTAGGCAACAAACTGTCATAACTGATATGACTAAAAATATTGAAATTGAAATATTTTATTTTATTAATAAAAACATCACTATTGTCTTCTTGTGATCTTTCTTTTTTGTTATTCTAAAACCCCTTATGGAATAGTTTCAAATTTGCTGCAGTTCCAGTATCATTCGTTGATGCTGTGACGACCAATCATAACACATAGTTTTCCTTAGTTTTAAATGGATTTACGATATTCATAACAATAAACAAGGGCATACAAATAATGTGTTTTTGTGATCTGCTATTGGCTACCACGCTAAAGTGTTATTTAAACGTTCACAGGTATGTATTGACTCTTCTTCTTATCGTGTCTATAGAAAAGATGCAATGAACTTAAGACTTTTCTTTTCCACATTTTGGCCACGTTTATAGCGCAGTCCTTTGTTGTTACCATACTTTTTATGAGCATGTTACTAATATTTGAGGATATATCAACACGTGTTCCGTTGTTTTTTTATCCTCACACTTACAGCCTGCTCTTCCGTCAATAAATTTCGACCTTTCTTGAGGTTATCTTTTGTTCGAGAAACTCCTGTTCCAAGTGGTTTATAGACTTCCATGCGTTGTCTATTTTTGTTGTTTTATTTCGATTGTTGTACACGTTGATATAAAAATAATCAAAATCAAAAATGATAAACACGGAAACGAAGTGGTAACGAAATATGGTGATAATAATACGACAAAGATGTGTAGACACCGCCGCGATGACAATAAAAAAAGCGTGATAACTGATAATACAAAACGTAATATGAGCATTAGGAAAAAATCTTAATGCGAACTACAAAATCACGTGGTTTAACAATCAAAGGAAGAATAAATCACGAAAAAAAAAATTGAACATTTCGAAATTTATATTATTTCGAGCATTACGAGTAAATAAAACATGTAGTATATACTCACGTATTGATTTCATAAATTCACTTAGCTTATTTCTGTAATGTAGACAGTAATAAGAAATATATATTATTAAAAACATCAATATACTCGTAGGGTTAGAAATAGCTACTTTATGCCAGGCAATAATTTAATCATATCCACATAACATTACAAAAGTGAATATTATAAAATAGAAAAAATTGTTCACAACAGTACCAAAAAATAATTTTAGTTAATAAATGACAAAAAAAAAACACAGATTTCTTAGCAGCTATACAGTGTAGTCATGACAAATTTGAAATTTGTAGAAATATTGTCTTCATTGTCTTCTCGGGTCCATTATAAACTATCATTACTTCTCAACTATAACGCGTATTTGTAAGATTTTTTGATTGACCTTCTGCGCCACCCACACCACCCGCAACGATATGTGTTTGTAAATATTGTATTCCGAGCTCAACTCTTATCGAATTTCCGTTCTAGATCTACGGACTACGTTATGTGGATACCTGCTACTCTATTTCCTGCGTTTTATTAACAATCACTGGTCGAATCGGTAGAAATCCACAAAGAAATATAAAACGTGTCCGAATCAATATCTCCATATGGAGACAACAAAAATAGTTGCAGAAAATGAATCTTCAACGGTCTTGCCCGTCACTTACTCGTCAACGTCATGTGTTCAGGACTCCTCGTCCATTGTTCAGGTTACCATTATTGGACAGGTTCGTTACAAATCGTACAAACGTTAGTCGAAACCGTTTAAAATCTCCCATTTTAAAAGGACGTGTAAACTATCAATTTGAATCTCACGTTGTGTTCAAACTAATTTTCGTCAGTGCCTCGGATAGGAAATAAGTAAACTCTATTCATAAGATTTTCAGTAATAATCAATACGTATTTTTTCTTTTTTTTACTCGTCATAAATAATCTAGAATGATCTATACGTATATGAGGAAGATATGTCCTTACTATCAAATAAACTGTGTACTGCATAGTGTATATAATATCAATGTATATTACAAGCTGCCTCTAAAATGGTTTGACGTTTTATTTAGCTCTTCATCAAAATATTTCTTGAATACATTGAAAAATATGTTACGGTTACAAGATCACAAGGATACAATTTTCCATTTTATTTTTCATAATTTGCGTTTTCATAACAAATATCTTTAACTGTATTGCTGAGTTTGTAGAATTTTCCTACGGTTTCTTCTGTATTTTTCTAGTTCATCAGACCACGTCTTTTCTGTGGACTTGTTCTCTATTTTAGGTATATTACTTAAATTATTTTGCGTTGTTTCAAAGTGCTTTATATTTTCAAAACTTGGAGTTTATATTGCCTACATACTGACATCTTTGCCATCTAGTCTTCTTGGACATCCTTCTTGCAGACATCATTTAACTATGAATCCGAGAAAATCTTGGATAATGACAGAAAAAATGCACTGACTTTAAAGTCGACTTTATAATCATGGTAAACAACCGCTTTGATAAACACTGCTTATTTTCGATTGCTTTATTAGTAACATTATACTATATATAAGTAGCGCGACATGGATATAAATTGTTATATGACAGAAAGTGGTACGCTCTACTATATGTAAAGCCAGGTGGTGTGAAATAAATGCAAAACAACACTCTGAACGTAAAATTAAGGGGTTTGAAACCCTAAATACACAGACAAAGTGATGACATTATTATAATTTTTTTAAATATTTTTTTTATATATTACAATACATACGTAAATAAAAAAAAAATAAATAAAAAAAGTAAGAATCAAATGTTCAAAATTCATTATTTGCTCATCCTAACACCGTAAGCGAATTGTTTTTATTGTATTATGATAAGATGTTTATAGAACATAATTAGGACACATACAAATCTAATTTTTCCACCAAATTTCAAAAAAATTGATTTAAATATTTGATTGTATCGCATAAAGTTGTTTATTTAATATCCTTTATTGTGTCAATGTTATAATATACGTTATGAATAAGTTCTCTAGTTTCTGGGCAAAACAATTTTCAGCACTTAATCTCGAGCGCTGCAGCAGTTTGGCTCAATTAATGCACGTTAAAACTATTTCATAACTATTACTAACGATATTCTTAATAGCTTTACGGGCAACATTCCAATATAAACACTATTAGCGATTGATAATCGACATTTATTCTAACTTAACGTAGTTATAGAATGTCGATAAACTAATTCTAGGACATACCACCACCGTGACTCGACCTCGTTCTTTTGTAAGCGCCGTGTGTCTAGTTGAAATGGATCGTTGTCGAATTCGCGATGATCTATGTGGAATATATTTCACCAGTCTCGAATAACACACCGCTGCTGTAGGTAGTTGATGCGGAGTGACATGATGAAACGACGAAAACAATTCAGATGTAATCTACGAAACACCTCAAATATTGTACAATTATAACGAAGAAAAAAATTTTAAATTATGTAAGTTACAACATAAATGAATAAAAAAATTACAAAAAACAAATATAATTTAAAACGCTTCAAAAAGAATGAGTGACGTTGCGAATAAAATTTTAGAATAACAATAAAAGATATAAAATAAATAAACAATAAACATACATGTTATAATATTCTTTTCAACCAATTACGAAGAAAACCGATTAAAGTCGTCCCTCGTAGTTTTCGTTACAATATAAATATGATCTTATACATAATAGCCAATCTAATACATATAGATTTTTGGAAATTGTGATTATAAAATATTTACAAGTATTACACAAAATTCATTTAGTTTTAATTCTAAAATATGCTTTTAGAACTTTTATAATTGACTAAAATCGTTAATGCAGTTGCCTGTATTTAAATCATAACTTAAAGAAAAAGCTATATTGGGCATTATTAATACTGTAAAAATTATTTAAATAACATCTTTCAAATTATTACTATTTTTAAATTTAATAATACTTAACTATATAAATATTTCTAAATTGGTGTTTTCAATGAAATTTTGTTTATTAATCTATGTCAACCACCAGGTTCTTATGGTATAACTGCTAGAATTATAAAATAGTGCGCATTTATAATCTATTATAACTAATTTATTTAACAAATCGTTAAAAACAAGAAGTTTTCCAAACAAATGAAAATTTTTAATTCTAACTTCCATTTTTAAAAATGATAAAAAATCATTAGTATAATAATATTAATAGTTATAGTAATATTAGGCCATATAGGAAAAAAATTTTTAGCTCTTAAACATGAGTACTGCAAACTTGCACGCCAACGCCAGCAAAAACTAATTCAATATTACTCAGATGTTCTTATAGTTACTTCACGAGCTACATTTCCATACAAATACTGTAAGCGATTGAGAAGGCAAACTTAATTCTAACTTAACGTATTCATAGAATTTGGATAAACTAAATCTAGGAAGACATACGATCACCGTGACTCGATCTAGTTCTTTTGTAAGCGCCGTGCGTCTAACTGCAATGAATCGTTGTCGAATCCGCGATGGTCTCTGTGGAAAATTGTCTCTACGGTATTTCGCCTTTCTCGAATACCGCAATAACAATCCACTGCTGTAGGTATAGACGTATAGTTGATCCGGAATGACTCGCTGAAACAACGAAAAGGATTCGGAAGTAATCCACGTAACGCCTCGAATATTCCAGATTAAAAACGGAAAAACAAATTTAGAATTATTTAAATGACGGAACGAATTGAATGAAAATATTACGAAACACAAATAAATATAATTTAAAACAATTTAAAAGAGTGAATGGCATTACGAATAAAATTTTAAAATAATATTGAATGTTACGAAACAAATAAACAATTAAACATGTATATTACAATATTATTTTCGGCCACACACGAAAAAAGCAGATTGTAAGCGTCCAGCGTAGTTTTTTGTTATAATATAAATATTAGGTACCAAATACATAATAGCTAAAAGGTTATGAATGAAAATTGTTCGGTTTTTATTATTATTATTACTGGACTATCGTTTTATTTAAAAGTTATCGGCAAACGGGCCAATTATAATTATTAAGTTCTATAATATTAAGTTTTTATATTTACAATTACTTGATTAATCATTTCTCGTTTACCTGTCATCTTTAGATTCAACATTTTCTTTCATATTTATGTTACCTACGTTTTTCTGTTTAATAAATAATATTTGTACGATTTTGAAATGTTACTGCGTTATAATCTAGTTGCGTATAATTTACCTTTAGGTATACTTAAAAAGTTATCCGTTACCTAGCTAATCGCGATTATTTCGTATAAGCTCACATCATTGAGAACATGAGTTGAATATAAAATCTCATATTAATGGATTACAGTAAGAAAAGAAGACGGATGAGTCTTATTAAATACTACATCTAATAAGCATTTTCTTTCGACCTTTTAAAATTATCCTTTCCATCTTGATTTGAGTTTCGTTAAATAAATTTATACATTTATATTCGGTGTATTGGAGTTTCTACAGAAAGTCACGGTACCCGACCAGGACAAGGAATTTTGTCTTCATATATTATCGCATGAGGGCAGATAAAAGCAAAATTTACAAAATTAAAACGTTATTGACAGATGCAACATTAAATTAGTAAAGTGAGAGTATAACACAACTCATATTACGTATAGAAAAAAGAAAAAACCTTTGGAACGAATTCGATAGTGTTCAAAATCTCATTGAATATCCTCTTTTCAGAGATGACTTATCCGAGCATTCAGAATACTAAAATTAATTGTTAATACGTAATTCGAGGTTATGGTTTAGAGTCTAAACTTTCGACAGAAGAAAAAATAATACATTCATAATCCAAGGCAATGGAAAAAGTCTGAAGTGAAAATTCGTGTGAATCAAATCAAAGTGAAAACTTTACAGTGGTAAAAATAAGACCGTTAAAAGTCGCGACTTTTACGGAAAGGTTTGAAGAATGAATTTCGATTTCAGAGCGTGTTTTCATTATTAATATATGTATTCCAATCAAACCTTGTATTGTCTCTGAAATTCATTATCAGGAGAATCTAGTGTGCTAGTACAAGATTTAGAAAAATCATTAAATTATGTCACAGTTTGAAAGATTCTTAAAAATAGCTGTATACCAAAAAATGGACGTTAATACAAAGTCATACGAAAAGACTTCGAAATTATTGATAAAGAAATAAAGAACGATCACTAATGCATTAAATATGCATATACATGTGTTAAAAGCACTTAAACATGACCCGTGCACTAATGGACGCGGTGTTGTTACATGTTGTATGTACAAACATTTATTTATACATATATAGGTACAATGCTTCAATGGGAATGTGAAATAACTAATAATGACTTGCAGAGTATTGAACTGTTGACGAAATTCATCGAAAAAAGATTTCAGGTATTTAGAATTGATCAATAATGCAAAAGTGTTTTATCAGGAAGATAAACCTAAGCAAATTCTATCTACTTCGAATAAAAATATAAAAACTGAAATATCGAAAAAGCTACTGCGACTCTTTTAACAACAGAGTAAATGAAATGTTATATGTGCCAACAACCACACCCAATTTACAAATGTGCTTCATTATTAACACTTGATGCCTCGGCGAGAATACAAAAAACAGATGATTTAAAACTATGTGGAAATTGTTTGAAAAGCAATCATTCGGTAGATAACTGTAAAGCAAAAAAATGTTTCAAGTGTCGAGTAATCTTACAATAAACTGTTTCACTCCGATAAAAAAAAAACAATTAGGCAGTTAGATAGGACCATATCGGATGCACAGGTAGTATCTGCGCATACAGCAAGTGGTAAATTAACTGACCAGGTATAACATTGGCCACGACAGTTGTAAAAGTATTTATTAATATATTATTATATTCATATACTTGTTACAGAAATATGCAAATATTTTAATAAAAATCATTCATATACGAGTACGCGAAAGAATGTGCACAAATATAATAGATTATAAATAGATAAATCGAAAAACCTCATTCAATATTCATTTTGTCTAAATGTTTTTTTAAAAATTGTATACGTATTTTTTAAAAATGGTTTATAAATTTTTTGAGAAAAATTTAATTGAAATACGCTTAAATACAGAAGTACAAATATATTTTTTTTTTTTTGACCAACAATCTTCACGATCGTAATAGGTGTTTTATTACATATGGCATGAATTACTTTGTATTTAATAAACAGAAAATTCGAAACAACTTGATTCATTTATAAGTTTATGTAGGTCTGAGGATTATGTTTTTTAATAACATATGATAATATTATTTATACTAGTAAACGTGTTTTTTTTTATTAGTTTAAGTCAATTTACACTTTATGTAGAGTGATATTATAATATTGTAAAATATACAAGTGTTAATTATGTATTATTTAACACAATGTTGTATTCAATACACAAAACTGTATTTAAACTGTTTTATTAAATACTGAAAAATATGAAATTTATTAAAAAGTATTTTATATTATATATAAATAATTTAAATACTTTTAAACAACTCTAAATACTTTTTTCCCGTTTACATTAAACAATAATGTAATTAATATTATTATAAAAGTAGACTTTTGTAAATGTGTAGGTAAGTAAGTGTAGGTACATTTAAAACAATTGCATTAATCAAATATTTTATATAACAAAAATATTTAAAGGAATACTTACGATAAATATTATTTTTAATGCAAAACAGGAGGCTGAGCTATTTCGAAGCCTCAAGAATAATTGTTATAATTTATAAACATAATTTTTGGTACCTATTTTATTTGATTTTTCAAATTAAATATATGTTTTTAAATTGTTTTCACATTTCATATAATGTTAATTTATGGTTAATAATAATAATAATAATAATGTAAAATGTTAGTGTTCTAATATAGTAGTGATTATCATGTGAATATATTGGGAACAGTAACAATAATATTAATAATGCTTTAAAACACTTAACATATATTTTACTTGCAGACGAAGATGATTTGAATAAAAATAATTGAACAGTGAAGAATGAATAGTAAATAATGGAAAAAAGATTTCATTGAATATCAATAATTGTACTATTACCAGTATTACCCCATTTTCTTTAAAAAGAAAAACCACGAGATCTGGTGTTTTCCGATTATAAACTGTCCTCCAATTATCATGTTAATTGTATTAAAAAAAAAAAAAATCATATAAGAAATTATGATTGTTAAAACGTACACTTACTGTAACGAGTAAAAATTTTTTTAAATTTCAACTTCATAATATGTACAAATATGTATCAAAATATGTTTTAATTTTAATTTCGTTTATTTACTATCTATAAACAGTGTACTTTATATATTTTACACAGTTTATATTTATATATCTCGTTCCTTTACTACATATACTTCTAATTTATGTTTTTTAACTAAAATCTTTTCGGTAAATAAAGATTGTTATTATTATCTATATATTTCATAACATACTGTTTTTTAAATGTTATTTTTATAATACTTTACTATCATTATTTAATATACTTTAAATAAGTATATTAATTGGTATTTGCTATGTGAATATTTTGATATACGTCATGATTTGTGAATTATTATTATTAAATAATTTCCAACTTTCTGGGCAAAACAATTTTCATCCTCTAAATACAAGGACTGCAGGATGGCGCCACTAATATGCGCACTAAAATTAAAGTACTGCACAATGATGTTCTTAATAACTTTACAGGCTACATTTTCATATAAACTCTATTTACGATTGATAAACCAAACTTATTCTAACGTAACGTAGTTATAGTATGTGGATAAAATGAATCTAAGACATACCATCACCATGACTGGATCTCGTTCTTTTGTTATCGTCGTGCGGCTCACTGAAATGGATCTTTTTGAATCCGCGATTTTCTCTGTGGAATATATTTTTGGAATAACACACCATTGATATAGATAATGTTAATGCGGAGTGACTTGCTGAAACGTCGAAAACGATTCGGATGTAATTCAAGTAACGCCTCGAATATTGCAGTTAAGAACGGAAGAAACAAATTTAGAATTATTTTGATGAAACGAATGAATGAAAACATTACGAAAAATAAATAAATATATTTTAAAACAATTCAAAATAATTAATGACATTGCGAATACAGTTTTAAAATAGTATAAAAAGATATGGAACAAACAAACAATAAACATATAGATTATAATATTCATTTTGGCCAAATACAATAAAAAATTCTATAGTCATCCGGTGTAGTTTTTCGTTTGAATTTATATATTATCACTTAGTACATAATTGTAAATAGGTAATAACTTTCATTGAATTAAATAAATAGGTGCATGAATACTCGTATTTTTAAAGATGTCTGCCGATAAGGATTATATAAAATTTAAGCTTGAAAATTAAGTTCATTTCATACAAAGGTAGTATTTTGGAACTAATTGTATAAATACGAATGGAGGTGATTGAATAAGCAATAGAAACAAGGATATGGAGAGATCTTATTACATAACGCCAAAAATAATAAGTATCCAGCGAAGCATTATAAATATATATATATATATATAATGATTTTAGAAAGATAAGTAGTTTAGAATGAATTTGTTAAAATATCTCAACTTCGAAGAAAATGTTAAGTTTTGAACTTTATGCACCTATGACAAATCTTAGGCCAGAAGTCTGGTGACAATTAATATTTTCCAGGAGAAAAAAGATGTGGAACTAGAAAGAAAGCAATTGAGATTGATTTTTTAATGAACACCCGTTATTTATATAAGTAAAAGAGAGAACGGGCGTAAGCCCCACCATCAAATACAGATACATCTCAAAAAATTAGACCAGCGAGATGTGAGTTTGATAACGTAAATGGGAAGTCCAACGGAGTTTGGATTCTACATTTAGCCCTAGATATTTAGTATTGAAAACAAAATTAATAGTTTCGTAATTAATAGTAACATAATAACATAAAGCAGTAATGATACTGAAGTCTTGTATCAATAGTCTTGCATTACATTTTTCGGGACCAGTAGAATGATATCATCTGAAAGATAGTAAATTGTTTAATGACTCAGTGCATTATAAACAGAAATTTCAGAATCAAAGTATGTATCGTAAGAAAATAAAACTATACCGACAACTTATATAAGGCTCTAATGAAAATTACATTCGAAGTGTATAATCATAGAATTCATATAAATATTTAAATTAATTGGATTGAGACAACCTAGCTTAGCTTAACTACCTAGATCAGTTAAAGTAGAGCGTAAGTTTGTGGAAAGCATGAAAAAAAGTGTAATCTTCTATGAGAAAAGAATAAATAGATGAATTTGGGAAAAGCCAAAGGGTAATTTAAAATATCAAAGTGGGATGATAAATTAGGTATGTAAACGGAGTGAAAGGCGCCGCGAATATAAATAAAAGTTACAACAATGAATTGACAAAATTAACTGATTAACATATTTTACCAGTGAAAATAGCAAGACATTCTAAAGACCCCCTACCTCTTCTGGAAGTGTAAAGATTTTTAGATAGGATCGAATTGGATTCAAGTCACCAGTCTAATCTGTACTTAAGTATATGTTTCATTGCCTTTTATAAAACTGAAAATAAAGTTATCGTCAAGTAGGTTTTTTAAATTTCTTTAGTGCTTACACAACATTATTATAGCAAAAAATTACACGCATAACGTAAAAATTTCGGTTACTCACTAGTTACTCAAAGTTTGAAAAAAATTGCATTTTAATTTATTTCCAATAATCTCAGTTGACAGTTTATAATTACGCGTGTAGCAAGCGTATAAAAACATTTTAGTTACCTCTATTATTCTTGTCATCCAAGTTTGATCATCCACATCTTAAAATCGGATTTTTTTTCTTTTGATAACGTGTTTTTTAAAAACTAAGTAATATAATTCACACGCCACTAATATTGAAGGTTTAACGGAAAAAACGAACTGAGAATTATTTAAATATCGAAACGAATGAATGAAAACATTACAAAAAATTAAATATGTATAATTTAAAATGATTCAGCAAGAATGAATGATATTGCGAATAAAATTTTTGAATAATATTAAAACAAATAAACAATAAACATGACGTGTATTATAACATTGTGTTCGGTTAAATACCAAGAAAACAGATTGTAGGCAGCCAGCGAATTCTTTCGTTTTAATATACGTAAATACAAGTATATTATCATCTAATACATAATGGCCAATAAGTAATAAATAAGGAAGAAAACTTACAGCATTTGCATATTTGTTTTACACAATCGCAAAGTAAAAAACAATTACGTTTCATGTTAAAATAAAGCTAAACATATAATTTTATTCTGCGTATAAATGCGTGTTTCGGATTTTTTTTTGCCCTTACAGAATAATTTTCTTTTAAAATTGTTTTGCTGCATATCGCTTCATTTTTAACTCTATTTTCATATCTTATGAGATGCGGATAGTTATAACTAGTAATTTTTAAAAAAATTGTGTGACAATAATGCATTTTGACAGACGTAGTAGTTGTTTACCGTCTGCATATTTATATGATTTACGCTATTATGTTCTGCGACAAGACGAACACAGTGTGGTGGCCGGCCGACTACTGTCATGTGTTTAATAATTTTTCACCGAAATAATATGTATTTTTATTTTTAATATCAGAAGCAGACGTGTCTTTTTAACAAGATTATTCTGTACCATATATTGTAAAATACCTAAAAGTGTTTAGTGCCATTTGTTTAATTTTTAATTTTAATTAATTTTTTCAATATAATTATTATTTTTTTAATTGTACTTCAATAAACCTGAACATTTTTAAAAATTGATTTAAAATGCATTTGTGTTTTAATGCTGCATATTTAGTGACCTTCTAGAGCTCTCTATGTCCTCTGCCCTAGTAATAAACATCGTTAGGAGTGATATTAAATAAAGGATTTTAGTTTAAGGGCAGATGTGCGTCAAAGTTCAGCTTGCATCTCTCTTACCCGTGTTATTTTAGAAATGGACGAGATTGTCAAAAATGTCACGTTTTAATATATTTTATTATGACGGACTGGGTGTGAGAAGAGGACGAAGAAATTCTTTTCAAAAAAAAAAAAATTGATGTTTTACAACTATGAATTATTGTTTGTTTCCGGATAATGGCCGGCGAATATATACTGTAACTACATACATACCGTTTGGTTACAAGGCAACCGATTTTTCATAATCGAGTTCGGTCTGCGTGGCACTACAAGTCGGATGCATTTGCTGTAAGTGATGCTGGAAGTGGTCGATCCGTCCGCGGTCACTCAATCCCTCGCCGTAAGTTTCGGGTGAAGACGGCCAACTCAAATGGATGGTACCAGTTCAGAGGCCAGCCACGACCAGTGCCTTGGGACCGGGCTATGCTGACCCGGTTGGAAAAGAGATGGAGGATGGCGTGAGCAGGAACGCGAACGAATCCGCAATGCAATTGCCGGAATCACGCATGATGTCCGTGCACACCGATGAAGAATACGACGCGATCATCGTGTGTGCAGTGCGCAGTAATAGAGCTGGGTTGTCATCATTACGCGTCGTAACGAAGCGACCGGATTATTTCTTTATTTTTCTATTTACCCACCCACAGTTTCTGTGAATCATTTTCGGATGCAGAAGGACATTATAATTGACGACTATACAATTATTTATATTAAATACAATTCGGGAGTGTAGATTAAAATTTTTTTTTTGTTATCCAAATGAAACGACGTTCTAAAACATAATTTTTCTGCTACAACCGTTAAAAGTTTTTTTTTTTGTAATTTGTTCATAATATATATCTATTAAATCTAGTGCTTTGTAAATAAACGATAAATACAATTAATGTTTTTGATTCAGATTCGAATTATTATTATAGATCTCCAAAAAAAAAAAAATATATATCTAAGTTGAACATGTAACATTCTAAGTGATAATGATATTATTAAAAAAAAATATTGTTTTTAATTATTTTTATGGTTTTTAGTTGATTTTTTCTCTTTACACATAATTTCTCAACTCCGGGAAAAGTTACGATTTTTGCGAGTAAAAAAAAATGGTTCGTTTTTCAATCAAAATCAAAGTATGTTTTTAATATTTTTACCAGTGGTACTCGAATACATTTCATTTTGTTTGAAAAGCGTGTACAAATAATTACAACACATCACATATTCAAACGAAAACAAATCACCATATTTACAAATATCCGAATATAAACTCAGTTTTACACAAAATATATTTATTATTCTATATTATTGATTAAATATGTATATTGCAGTATGCCTGAATAAGTATCGTATTCGTGTATACTTAAAAGATCAATCCACAGATTTGTATTTCTTTGATTTTTTGGGGGGTTTTTTTTTTTTAATAAACATCTTCACCTCTCAACAAATACGTAGTTTTAATAGCTCACATTTAGCGTACATATTTGTAGGCGTCGAATATAGTACGTGTAAAATTGTAAATGTTAAAATAATATTGACGGACAAATTTCATGCACTCACAACTGCGCCATGAAACAGTAGGTATTTTATTCGATTTATATACCATTTAATTAATTTTAATTTCAAACAATATGTCGAATATTTTATTAGGTTTTTTTTTGTTGACAAAGAGTTAACTAACATCCATTGTAAATATTGTCAATGTTATTCATGAATAATAAAATTCAAAGAATTAACATTTATCGGAAAAAGACTGATATTTAAAAAATAAATAATAATAATTAATGTTTATACTGTACAAAAATTGAAATTGTTTATAAAAATTAACATAATTATCAGGAGTCGAGAAAATTAATAAAAGTATTATTTTATCACGTGTTTACCCATTACAGTCATAAGAACCTGAAATTTCCGTTATCTCAAACATTACCTTTAATCAAAAAAATCATAAATAAATTGTATTCGATCTAATTTCAATAGTCAATGTTGGTGCAAATATACGTGTATACCAAAATATCAAAAAAAAATGTAAATATTAATCAAGATGTCAAAACACTGAGCAGAACATTTTTATTTATTTCGTAAACCAAAAAACCAGTATGTGCGTAATAGTACGACTAAATTTAATATATCTTTTTATTCTTACTTAATTTAACGGTCAATGTAGGACCTGAGATGCCACAAGCGATCCTCTCTATTTTTGCCTGTTAAATGCCTGTTTAACTGACATATTTCCGTTCACCGTCCAAATGTTCTTCTCTCCAGTATCTTTCCATCACCTTCGTGGTCTACCTAGTGGTATTTACTTGTGTATATGGTTTCAGGTAGAACTTTCCTTACGAATAGGATATCACATTTTCGGCTCTTCATATGTGTCCAAACTATTCCATTCCCTTAAATTTTAAATATAATATATTTGGTTTTCCAAAACAGTTTGTATTCTTGCTTTTTTCTTACTTCTTAGTTCCATGTTTGTACACTGGGCCGAAAATGTTTTTCAATAATTTTTTTACGAATATTACTAGTTTATTGATGTAGACCATGATTGTTAGATGACTACTAATTTCAAATAGCTTGATAAAGTAAACTCTTAACTCTTTTAACTTAATACGTACATATATATATATATATTTTTTTTTTTTTTTGTGTAAATTTCCTCACCACCTTAGCTTATTAAATGACAAGTCGTATATATATATATATATATATATACGACTTGTTATTTAAAAGCATGAGGTATTACACATGGCGCGTTTTTTTTATAGTGGTATCCCCTTGAATTTAGGCCTAATCCACTTTCAGCGAAGCGTGAATATTTTGCATATTGAAATTGAATTAAAAAATAAAAATATAAAAGCCGTAAAAAAAATGTATAAACGTTTGTTGAATTATTAGAAAACTGTCCACGTCTAATAACGAAAACGGCATACAGAATTTAAATACGAGTATGCATCGTTTACTTCAATTTGAACCCAAAGATAGGTTCGAATTACTTCGGAATTTAGGATAATACTAACACTTCACCGCTCTTAAATTACTATATAATAATAATATTTATATATAATTATAATAATATATTTTAATATTAATCATACTACTTATTATTAATACAAACATATTTTATTTTAATCTTACTGACTTTAAAAACGTTAATTATTATTAAATTAAATTATTACTATTGACTATATATTAAAAACTATTATTTGGAGATACTTACTTTGAATATTAATATATAACAACCTACCTCTATATAAAATATTTTTCGTTTTGATAACTCCGAACTCTTCTCAAACGGGATTCGATCCACGAATTAATATTTCAATATTCCTTTCTTTTCTTGACGTTACAGCTGGGCATTTCTGAAGTCTTGAACGCAAGTTAAATTCCGACGACAAATCACGTTATAAATGTTTTATGACCGAATGACAATTTCTGGATTCGCGTCTGTGGCCACTTCACCTGGCGTTATTACGTTGCGCAAAATTGATAACTGACACGGAAATCTGTTTGGACGTGTCAGTCAGGGACGGATTGGTAGTTCAGACCGGCCGGGGAAAATGAATACATAGCGGCCCACTAGTAGGCTAGTACACTATACACTGTCAGTAAAATACATTGCTTTTGAATATAGTACTTTTCTCCGGTACGAAGATTCGACAGGATATTGTAAATATATTAACTTGGTTCCATCACGTGTTTTCTGCCAATATTTGTAAGACGTATGGTCAGATTTTGGTTTTTCGTCCATACGGCGCTCATTGCAACATTCTGGACTGATTCAATACGATTTAAAATTCATTATGTATCGTCTAATTGCGAGTATTGATCAATCATCAATGAATATTGTTAGCAATTTTCATTTCGTTAAATTTCACATCACCAGATTTACGTAAATTATGTTCGCATTGGTGCCGATATGGTCGATATTATATCTTAATTAGTAGTCGTCGTATATCATTGCTTGTTGTCTTATTGTTAGACCTGTAATGTGTGTTGAGATAATCCTGCAGCTCATTTTCGATCTTAGCATTTCTCCGATGTTGGTTTTTGATCTGTCCATTTTAAAATAAACGATAATGTCTCCTATTTTCTCACGCATCGCAAATATATGTTAGCGCTGTCCAAAATAACTTTGTACTGTGCACATTCGATGACGTTTACTACATTAATGTGGATGATATTTTCATCAACGCAGCCGAGTCCCGACAGATACTGGGAGAGGAAAAATGTTACGCTTCCGTGCTTCTTTGTTGTCTTTCGTCGTATGGGTGTTATCAATTTGTATGTCCACCTTCCAGAAGATTTTTGAATCCTATATAACAGTTAATATTTCACGTTTAGGATCTGTCAAAATTGACTTTCTCAATCTCGATGTATATTTTTATCCCTTTCCAGTGATAAGTTTTAAATTATGTAGGTTAGGTTAGACATACTAGAGCTGTACGTCTGAGAACACTTTCTATGTTAGCGAGATTTTACTCATTATTCGATACGTACTGGTGCTTCTTATATGAGCCTGGAACTCACTATGGTTGATAGATGTCTGCACCGTGATTTCTATGACCCACGCAAGGAAAGTATGAGTGAGGTATTTTAGACAGATATCACTGTTAAACTTTTGTGAGCTGATATAGTGGTCTTCAGAGAAAGAAAATCATTAATCGGTTTACATACCCAAAAATCGCATGTTGTTTTTGGAGTTTATAATGTGCCTATACACATTTACGTACATATATCTACCATCTTCACTATTTGGACTGCCATTTCCAAGCTTTTGGACGCTATGGAATTTAATATGTGGTACACCACTATCTTCAACCACTCTTCCACTTGAAAAGGGAAGAGAGTAAAAACGATGACATGCAACTTTCTCGTAGTTCTAAGTCAATAATAATTGGTGTTCTCCTGTTTAGGCGTTTCATAACGATTTTATAGAGAATTCTCCGAGGATTCAAATGAATTAGGGGATTAAATGAGGTCTTTCCAATATTTTTACTTGGTATTCATTATTTTGAAGAACAAGTTCATTCTGCTTATCCTGGCATAAACAAATCGTGATCACATCATTTTGCGCTGCATCTTCGTCTTCAATGCTTTTCTAGATATTAGGTATCTTCTTCTAAGTTACACTATATTAACGTTTCATCAAGAACTGTTTTTACAGTCATATGATAAACATATAATAAATGCGTTGTTTTCCATTGCGCTCTAAATTTTCTTCATCTTCGTCCGTGTTCAAGTAGATAAATGCAGTTCTATTGAAGGCAGATTTCAAAACTAATTAAATAAAGGTTCATAATCAAGTTCCAAGATGATACACCCATTGTTTCATTCTCTTTTTCATCGTAATAAAATAAGACATAACGTATAAGTCAAGAGTGAGGAAATAATTTTCCATTATTAATCACCCTATTGTATTATAAGCCGCCGTAACTGATGTTAATATAGATATTTTCCTTCTGTGAATATCCTTGATAGCACTTGACCATTTATGAATATTGACGTTAAAGTCAACAGCTATTAGCACTGTTACTATTGTGAATCGTAGATTTGCCTTTAGACATATGAGGTAGTGCTTAAACTCTTCTATGAAGAGCTCAAAATTCTATGTCCAACTAATTGGGTTCGTCAAAAGCCGTTAGCACTCGTGGTCTACAGTATTCATTGATCAGTTCCACTTATTATTAGTGTTTTGTCATGTACCACCATCAATAATTTTGATCTCATGTTTATTTGAATTTTATTATAGGTTTTGAAATACAAGTTATAAAAATCATTTCGTGGAATACACTGTTTACGGCTATTGGAAACCCTCCATTAGCCTGGTCTGCATACCATCCATATTCTTCGCGTTTTATGATTTCAACATAAAAAAATTCATCATGATTTCACATACCCCATAAAGTTCATGTGTTAATTAATCACAGTCTTTGTTTCCATAACACATCCATTATGTGCAGTACCTCATCCGCTATTAACTAATAAACAGGGATGAGAGTGAACACGATGTCGTACAGTCTTCTTGGAAGTTCCAGGATTAGAATTGGTGTTTTCCTGTTTAGAAGTTTCATAACGATTTTAAAGAGAATTCCCAGTGGATTTAAATAAATCTCCGTGACGGATTCAATAAGGTCGTTCCAAAATTTTTCCTTGGCATCATTAGCACTTGACTGTTCGTGAAAATTGACGTTAAAGTCATCAGCTATTACTACTGTTTCTTTTGTGGATCGCAGACTTGCCTTTAGACATATGGGGAAGTGCTTAAACTCTTCTAAGAAGAGCTTAAAATTCTATGTCCAACTAGTTGGATTCATCAAAATCCGTCGCCGCTCAAGTCTAAGTATTGTACAGGACAGGTGGTCTATAGTATCCATTAATGAGTTCAATTAATTACTAATATTTCGTGATGTACCACCATCACTAATTTGAATCTCATATTTATTTTAAGTCTTTAAAATAAAAGATATAGGAAACATTTGGTGGAATGCATTATTCACGGCTACTGGAAATCCTCTTTCCATTAGCCTAGTCTATATACTATCAAAATTCTTCATGTATTAGAATTCCTGTTTTCCTGTTTAGGCTTGAACGGCTTCGCCATCACACCATACGTCTCTGCATATTCGACGTATCCTTTGGCATTCTCTTCTACATTTTATATCATCTTCGATTAATTAACACTATATTAAAGTTTAACCGGAAACTACTTTTACAACCACTTGACGGGCGCATAATAGATGCGTTGTTTGCCAGTGTCAGACAACGTATTAGGTTATCTACATTTTCGTTCGCTTTCATACAGATAAATGCAACTATATTAAAGCCAGAGTCGAGTATTATTTTAAAAAAGACTCCTAGTCAATGTTCATAATGATTCATCCATTGTTCTCTTTTCTTTTTCTTTGTTATAAATTAGAATACAACGCATAAATGCAGCTTGAGCAAAGAATTTTCTATTATTAACCACCATGATGTTTTATGGACCATCGAAACTGATGTAAAAATGATGTTTATTTAAAGTCTTCATGAATCCCGCAATAAGGTTGGGTTAATTCAATGATTGAGCACATTCTAATTAAGTAACTCCATTAGTTTTGATATTTTCCTTTCATGGATATCCTCTATAGCATTTGACCCTTCACGAGAATTAGCGTTAAAGTCACCAGCTATTAACACTGGTAATATGTAAATTGCACGCTTGCCATCAAACATGGGAATAAGTAGTTAAACTCTTCTATTGTAGCGTTCGGCGATCAGTAGGAGCTGAAAATTCTATGTCCAACTAATTGGGTTTATCAAAAGCCATCATCGCTCGAGTCCACGTATTGAACAGGGCTTGTCATTTATTGTATAATTATTAATAACCAATCTTGACCACAAATGTATTAAAAGATTGCAGACAGCGGTCCTTTCGAAGCAGCCTCAATGTCCATTGTTCAATTAAATTAATAACTGGCGTTCCGTCACTCATGCACTTTATGTTTATTTAAAGGATTTGAAATAGAAATTAAAGGAGATATTTGGTAGGACACATTGTTCACGGCCACCGGAAACCCTCTCTCCATTGGCCTGGTCTGTATGCTATCTAAATGTTTTACGTTGTATTTTTTCATTATAACAAAAATTCATTAAGTTCATTGTATAAAATTCTCATTCGAATTTTCTGGTGTGCCGAAGTTGTCACAAAATTATGTCTTATTTTGGATCATTTTAATATTGTACCAAATACGTCCAAATAAACAAAAATTAATCATAGTTGTTTTGCTTGCTGTACGAAACTATATCTTCGTGCGCGTAGAAGCATATTATTGCAGGCCATTCTTAGCCCGTTGATAATACAAGATAGTTGACGACATAAATAAGTTGGTAAAATGTTTGCTTTACAATTTTAATGTTTTCGAGTGTCAAAAATATCTGTTTAGAAATGGTTTCTGACTTTTCAGATAATTTCTTAATTTTTTTTTTTGTACAGCTACTTCTTCCGAATCAAATGGACTGTATTTTGAGCAACCCCTTTCTCATCTGCCATGTCGTTTATTTATGAATACAAAGTTATACAAATGTTTACAAAGCTGTACTTCGATCACCAACTTCAGCATTTGATTTCTTCTTTTAGAGTGCCATCTAGAGCCTTGAGACACTTCTCAAGTTACTAAATTTCTCTGGTTTTCCCTTTAATTGTTTTTCCGATAACAGTTTAAAGATTTGTCCTCTTTTATAATCAATACCAAATTGATATTCTTCCATGTTTTAAGTGTCCTTCATTAATTTTCCTGTTAAATACGTCTAATATTATCTCGAGCCTCTTGTATAATAGCACTTTAAGGGTAAAATTTGTAACGCTGTATGGGCCAGGTGCTTCGCCTCTCGGAAAGAATTCCTTAAATTCGTTGACTTTTGTCTCTGGCTATCTAATAAACAAAGCATTTGAGAACAAATCGTTTAATATGCCTTACAAGCTTATTAAGTTGTTTTTTCTTCTCCTCATAATTTTCATGTTTACTATTTTGAATGGCAGTCCCCAAATATCCGATTTCACGAGTTTATAGACGTCTTTTCTGTACTTTTCTTGGCTACACGCAATAACTGACGTTAACGATATTCTGGCCTAAGCCCCTCTATCTCGTCTTTAAAATATTCTGTGCTTTTCCTGTGTTGAGACCACTGGAGATTTTTTTTACATTATTTTCTGAGTTCAATAGTTTTCGTTGTCCATCAATGTGCCGGTTTCTTTCCTCTATAATACTAGCTCTTTAGCAAAACGCTGTTGCATGCAGCTTCCAGAAAACTTAAAAAATTTTCAAGTGGTCTCCGTCAATCTCGCTATACGATTTCGATTATTTTTCGAGGAAACGAGTCAAGTGCCTCGGGTTGAAATTCCTCCAGTTAAACCTTTTTCTAGATGAAGTATTTCGATCGGTTCGGTGTTTGAGACTTCAAAATAGATACAGCGGTGGTCGCTTGGTGTTTTTTCCAAGAGTGTTCATCAGTTATTGATTATTTTTATCATATCTATTGAGGCAAACATGATGAGGACTCCAAATATCGCGCACCCCAGTCGGTGCTGTTCTTTCGTTTTTCCAAGTAAGCTTTTGAGTTTCTGTCATCTCTAGTTGTGCTTTCTCTTGACTGCAGAAATCTGGGCATCCCCAGGTAGGAGCGTAGGAGCTTTGACGAGATTTTACCGTTTTATCATTTGTGTCTATACCTACATAAATTACAACCATTTATATCAATATTAAGTGCTGCATGAACCCATACTTTAATACGAATCAGATTGAATTATAGAAGGCCATTTCCGGCCTTTTGCTGATATAAGATAATTGACGTCATAAACCACGTTGGTACAATTTTTGATTTACAATATTAATGTGCCAGTGTCATACATGTCTGTTTAGGAATGGTTTATAATTTTTCAGCTAAGGCGTTGGATTACAATGGTTTTCCGAGATGGATACCAGTAACCGTCGATAAGTGGTATGTTAATATGAGTTATCATTATTATTATTTACTTTATAATATGGTCTTATTAATATCATTATGAACTAGTTCTGTATAATCTGGCCACATTTTAAATTTATATTGTATGAAATTCGTTCTTCTACGTTTCTATATAACAGTACGAATTTTCAAGGCCTTTAATAATAGAGCAAATTTAAGGACGATGTAGTAACTTTCAGTTTTTATTCAAATACTGTTGATATTGTATCTGCATTGAATTGATCTTAATAGTTTTATATTATTTTCTTTTGTGACGTTTCTACTAGATTCTGAAATTGACTGTGTTATGAGCATAAGCAATATATTGAATATTATAAAACCCATTCGAAATTCACATTCTCATTACCATTTTCGAGGGGGTTTTCTTCACATTTCTACTTCTTTTGCTACCATAATTTCTCATAATACATTACAATTACACATTAACAATAATGTTCATATTGTCATATTTGCACAGTCTTGTAATAATATTTACTAAATGGTAGCCAATGGAGCTCATAGGAGACATTCGGTTGGTTTCGTTCTTCATGGCTATCGGGAATCTTCATCAAATAGCCTGGTCTGCCTTCCATCCAAATATGTCTCATCGTATGCTTTGAATAAAACATACCTTCTTCTTGATTTCTGGAGTGTCTTCAATTTCTAGTTTATTTTGTTCATGAAATAATTCATCCTCGTGAATGCTATGAATAACAGTCGCACCACAAACTTAATTGCTTCACAGCTCTGTACAAATACGCTTTTACGATTTAAATAAAAGTCGTTTCTTGACTTGAAAGTAAAATTTGCAGCTTAAGGAACGTCGAATATAAAATTAAATTTTGACATCAGTTCGTCCCAACTGCTGAAACGATCATGTTATCTAAATATAATATCAGAATATTTGTTGTTACCAGTTTGATAAATGTTATATTGTAAAAATATCACTATTTGATGACGTACATTATTTATTAAGCCTCTTTATTGTATTTTTACTGCATAATAGCATAGAAATGTTCTCCTTTTAATACTTCTGTTTTATGCTATGTACTTATGGTCTTCAGATTGTGTCTTCTAGAGACAACATGTCTGTAGATTAGTGTCTTATTCTTCTGGTCTACATCCAATGGTATGTACAGTTTTAATTATTCGATTTCTTTGCGAAGTTCTACTTGTATAAATTGGTTAGTTAAATTAAGTATTGGTGTCAAATCTTACATGCACCATCGCAAATTTTGCTATTAAATTTACTCAATGGTATCTAATAGAACGCAAAGGAAATATTTGGTTGTATGCCTTGTTCACAGCGACCGGAAACCCTCCAGTAGCCTAGTCTGCACGGTAACCAAATGCTTTACATTAAATTTTTGCAATTTAAAAAATATTCAACTTGATTTCTAGTATGTTCTCATTTTATGGTTTATACAGTTCGTTAGTTAGACATCCGTTGTCACACGGTAATATATCGATTTCAGTTTTACATTTATAAAATCAAAATTTTCAAAAATTTGAACTAATCTTGAACATAGTCTCGGTAAAGCCTAGTCATGTATAAGTTGTCTCCAAATTTTGTTTTAAGTACTCCAATACTTATGTCTACTCAAATATTGACTCGTATACATTGAATGCAGTAATTGAAAGCAATCTATTTAGATCAGCGAATTCTCTCACCACAGGTAATTGAGGACACAATCACATATTAATAATTCTCTCATTAAACATGTCTAGTTGGTTTAAATTCAAAAACACTTTGAAATCCATCGTAGCATAATGACTGAACTCGAAATGTTTTCTGTCAAACTAGCCGACGTAAATGCTTGTGTAATTTTTGTACAAATTGACGTAGGATGTAGGATGTAATAAGTATCTTGATGTTATTTGAATCCAGTGATCTTGTATGACATTTGTTAACAAATACACTGATATTCAAATAAAAAAATATATAAAAATAATCAATACAAATGATAAACACGAAGTCAAAGTGATAACGAATTGTGGTTATGATAACGATATAATAACAAACTGTTATATGCGCCGCGAAAACAAAAAATAACAGTAACATGATTACTGGCATTATAATGACTTAATAAGTTTGGTAAGAAAAATATACACATGAACAATAAAATAACGTGGTTTAAATGTTAAGGGGGGAAAAAATGACAGAAAAACGAAGAACGACAGATTGCAATAACGATGAACAAACACTTGGTAATTAATTTAATTACATTCACATGTTATTAATGAAGTTTATATAACAATAAATTAAGTTGTTTACAACAATAGCACAACAATTTATAGGATTCATAAATGACCATAAAATAGATAAAAAAAAAAACAAAGGTTGGGTTAAGTTTGTAGCAGCACAGGTTTGTTGACAGAGTAATTACAATCTTCAAATCTGGAGAATTTAGTATTGTTTCATTTTCTACTGGAACAGGAAAAATGTTACGCTTCCGTGCTTCTTTGTTGTATTTCGTCGTATGAGTGTTATCAATTTGTATGTCCACCTTCCAGAAGATCTTTGAATCCTATATAATAGTTAATACTTCACGTTTAGGTTCTGTCAATATTGACTTCCTCAATTTCGATGTATATTTTTATCCCTTTCCTGTGATAAGTTTTAAATTATGTAGGTTAGGTTAGACATACTAGAGCTGTGCGTCTAAAAACACATTTAAGGTTAGCGAGATCCTGCTCCTTATTCGATACAAACTGGTGCTTCTTATATGAGCCTGGAACTCACTATGGTTGATAGATGTCTGCACCGTGATTTCTATGACCCACGCAAGATACGTATGAGTGAGGTATTTTAGACAGATATCACTGTTAAACTTTTGTGAGCTGATATAGTGGTCTTCAGAGAAAGAAAATCATTAATCGGTTTACATACCCAAAAATCGCATGTTGTTTTTGGAGTTTATAATGTGCCTATACACATTTACGTACATATATCTACCATCTTCACTATTTGGACTGCCATTTCCAAGCCTTTGGACGCTATGGAATTTAATATGTGGTACACCACTATCTTCAACCACTCTTCCACTTGAAAAGGGAAGAGAGTAAAAACGATGACATGCAACTTTCTCGTAGTTCTAAGTCAATAATAATTGGTGTTCTCCTGTTTAGGCGTTTCATAACGATTTTATAGAGAATTCTCCGAGGATTCAAATGAATTAGGGGATTGAATGAGGTCTTTCCAATATTACACAAATCGTGATCACATCATTTTGCGCTGCATCTTCGTCTTCAATGCTTTTCTAGATATTAGGTATCTTCGTCTAAGTTACACTATTATTAACGTTTCATCAAGAACTGTTTTTACAGTCATATGATAAACATATGATAAACATAATAAATGCGTTGTTTTCCATTGCGCTCTAAATTTTCTTCATCTTCGTCCACGTTCAAGTAGATAAATGCAGTTCTATCCAAGGCAGATTTCAAAATTAATTAAATAAAGGCTCATAGTCAAGTTCCAAGATTGTACACCTATTGTTTCATATTCTTTTTCATCGTATTAAAATAAGACATAACGTATAAGTCAAGAGTGAGGAAATAATTTTCCATTATTAACCACCCTACTGTATTATAAGCCGCCGTAACTGATGTTAATATAGAGTATTAGTGAATCCCGCAATCAAGTTGGACTAATTAACGATTGAGAACGTTATAATTATATGACTCGATCAGTTTCGATATTTTCCTTCTGTGAATATCCTTGATAGCACTTGACCATTTATGAATATTGACGTTAAAGTCACCAGCCATTAGCACTGTTACTATTGTGAATCATAGATTTCACTTTAGACATATGAGGTAGTGCCTAAACTCCTCTATGAGAAGCTCAAAATTCTATGTCCAACTAATTGGGTTCATCAAAAGCCGTTATCGCTCGTGGTTTACAGTATTCATTAATCAGTTCCACTAATTATTAGTGTTTCGTCATGTACCACCATCAATAATTTTGATCTCATGTTTATTTGAATTTTAATATAGGTTTTGAAATACAAGTTATAAAAATCATTTGGTGGAATACACTGTTCGCGGCTATCGAAACTGATGTAAATATGATATTTATTAAAGTATTGATGAATCCCGCAATGGAGTTGGGTTAATTCAACGTTTGAGCTCATTCTAATAAAGTAACTCCATTAGTTTTGATATTTTCCTTTCATGGATATCCTCTATAGCACTTGACCCTTAATTCAATTTGTAAATCGCTTGACATCAGACATGGGAATAAGTAGTTAAACTCTCCTATTGTAGCGTTCGGCGATCAGTAGGTGCTGAAAATTCTACGTCCAACTAATTGGGTTTATCAAAAGCCATCATCGCTCGAGTCTACGTATTAAACAGGGCGTGTCATTTATTGTATAATTATTAATAACCAATCTTGACCACAAATGTATTAAAAGATTGCGGATAGCGGTCCTTTCGAAGCAGCCTCAATGTCCACTGTTCAATTAAATTAATAACTGGCGTTCCATCACTCTTGCACCTTATGTTTATTTAAATGTTTTGAAATAAAAATTAAAGGAGATATTTGGTAGGACACATTGTTCACGGCCACCGGAAACCCTCTCTCCATTGGCCTGGTCTGTATGCTATCTAAATGCTTTACGTTGTATTTTTTCATTATAACAAAAATTCATTAAGTTCATTGTATAAAATTCTCATTCGAATTTTCTGGTGTGTCGAAGTTGTCACAAAATTATGTCTTATTTTGGATCATTTTAGTATTGTTCCAAATACGCCCATATAAACAAAAATTAGTCACAGTTGTCTTGCTTGCTGTACGAAACTATATCTTTGTGCGCGTAGAAGCATATTATGGCAGGCCATTCTTAGCCCGTTGATAATACAAGATAGTTGACGACATAAATAAGTTGGTAAAATGTTTGCTTTACAATTTTAATGTTTTCGAGTGTCAAAAATATCTGTTTAGAAGTGGTTTCTGACCTTTCAGATGATTTCCTAATTTTTTTCTTTATTACAGCTACTTCTTTGAAATCGAGCGGACTGTATCTTGAACAACCCCTTTCTCATCTGCCATGTAGTTTATTTATGAATACAAAGTTATACAAATGTTTACAAAGCTGTACGTCGATCACCAAGTTCAGCTTTTGATTTCTTCCTTTAGAGTGCCATCTATTGCATCTATTATTTATACTCCATTGCTTGATTTTACTAAGAGTATCGTTTGTGACTTCCTCTAGGAGTTTCGTTGTGTACTTGACGTCGTAAGCTTGACCAACTTTATCGTTAACTGTTACATCTAGTCATGTAAATCTTTGTACATAACACAAGGCCTAGAATAGAGCCTTGAGGCACTTCTCAAGTTACTGAATTTCTCTTGTTTTCCCTTTAATTGTTCTTCCGATAAAGGTTTAAAGATTTGTCCCCTTTTATAATCAATACCAAATTGATATTCTTCCATGTTTTAAGTGTCCTTCATTAATTTTCCTGTTGAATACGTCTAATATTATCTCGAGCCTCTTGTATAATAGCACTTTAAGGGTAAAATTTGTAACGCTGTATGGGCCAGGTGCTTTGCCTCTCGGAAAGAATTCCTGAAATTCGTTGACTTTTGTCTCTCTTCTTCTTCTAATGCCATATTCGTTAACGAACGTTGGCAATCATGTTAGCAATTTGATCTTTATTCATGGCTGCTCTGAATAAAGGTATCGTAGGCATACTGAACCATTTTCTAAGGTTATCCAACCAAGAAATTTGTGGTCTTCCACGGCTCCTTTTTCCAACTAGTTTACCCTGCATTATTAGTTGTAATAGACTATATTTTTCTGGATGTCGCATAACATGTCCTAGATACTGAAGTTTGCGTGATTTTATTGTCTTCACTACTTCAAGTTCTTTATTCATTCTTTCAAGTACATTGATATTCGTTATGTGATCGCACCAGCTAATTTTTAATACTCTTCGGTATATCCACATCTCAAATGCTTGGATTCGATTGATCGAAACTTTTGATAGAGTCCAAGTCTCTACTCCATAAAGCAGTACAATGAATATATAGCAACGAATCATTCTGATTCGGAGATCCATGCTTAATTGATGGCTACAGAATATGTTTTTCATTTTCACAAAAGCCGCTCTGGCCTTTTCTATACGACATCTTATTTCATATAAATGATCCCAGTTATCTATTAATAATTGTCCAAGATAAGTTATTTTTTGTACTTTTTCTAAGGGGGTATTGTTAAGTTTAAGTTTAAGCACATTTGTCAGTCTTTGATCCTTATCAATTACCATATATTTGGTTTAACGGACATTTAAATTTAGGCCTAAGTTTTCACTAGCTGCTACTACTTTATTCAGTATCTTTTGTAGATCTTCAATGCTGCCAGCTATCAGTACAGTGTCATCTGCATATCTCAGGTTGTTAATAATCTTTCCATTTATGACAATACCTTCCTCCGAATCTCTCAAGGCTTCTGACATAATTTCTTCTGAATATAGATTGAAAAATATTGGCGAGAGGATACATCCTTGTCTGACTCCTCTCCGAATTCTGAAGTCGTTAGAAAGTGTGTTGTCTCTGGCTATCTAATAAACAAAGCATTTGGGAACAAATCGTTTAATATGCCTTACAAGCTTATTAAGTTGTTTTTTCTTCTCCTCATAATTTTCATGTTTACTATTTTAAATAGCAGTCCCCAAATATCCGATTTCACGAGTTTATAGACGTCTTTGCTGTACTTTTCTTGGCTACGCCTAATAACTGACGTTAACGATATTCTGGCCTAAGCCCCTCTATCTCGTCTTTAAAATATTCTGTGATTTTCTGTGTTAAGACCACTTGAGATTTTTTTTACATTATTTTCTGAGTCCAATAGTTTTCGTTATCCATCAATGTGCCGGTTTCTTTCCTCTATAATAATAGCTCTTTAGCAAAACTCTGTTGCATGCAGCTTCCAGTAATCTTGAAAATTTTTTGAGTGGTCTGCGTTAACCTCGCTATACGGGTTCGATCATTTTTTGAGGAAACGATTCAAGTGCCTCGGGTTGAAATTCCCCTAGGTTAACCTTTTTCTGGATGAAGTATTTCGATCGGTTCGGTGTTTGAGACTTAAAAATAGATACAGCGTTGGTCGCTTGGTGTTTTTTCCAAGAGTGTTCATCAGTTATTGATTATTTTTATCAAATCTAGTGAGGCAAACATAATGAGGACTCCGATTATTGCGCACCCAAGTTGGTGCCGTCCTTTCGTTTTTCCAAGTAAGCTTTTGAGTTTTTGTCATCTCTAGTTGTGCTTTCTCTTTACTGCAGAAATCTGGGCATCCCCAGGTAGGAGCGTGGAAGCTTTGACGAGATTTTACCGTTTTATCATTTGTGTCTACACCTACATAAATTACAACCATTTATATCAATATTAAGTGTTGCATGAACCCATACTTTAATACGAATCAGATTGAATTATAAAAGGCCATTTCCGGCCTTTTGCTGATATATGATAATTGAAGGGTCAATAACCACGTTGGTACAATTTTGTTTTACAATATTAATGGTTGCCAATGGAGCTCATAGGAGACATTCGGTTGGTTTTGTTGTTCATGGCTATGGGGAATCTTCATCAATTAGCCTGGTCTGCCTTCCATCCAAATATGTCTCATTGTATGCTTTGAATAAAACATACCTTCTTCTTGATTTCTGGAGTGTCTTCAATTTCTAGTTTATTTTGATCATGAAATAATTCAACCTCGTGAAAGCTATGAATAACAGTCGCACCACAAACTTAATTGCTTCACAGCTCTGTACAAATACGCTTTTACGATTTAAATAAAAGTCGTTTCTTGACTTGAAAGTAAAATTTGCAGCTTAAGGAACGTCGAATATAAAATTAAATTTTGACATCAGTTCGTCCCAACTGCTGAAACGATCATGTTATCTAAATATGATATCAGGTATTTGCTGTTAAAGTTTGATAAATATAATATTGTAAAAATATCACTATTTGATGACGTACATTCCTTATTAAGCCTCTTAATTGTATTTTTACTGCATAATAGCATAGAAATGTTCTCCTTTTAATACTTCTGTTTTATGCTATGTACTTGTGGTCTTCAGATGGTGGCTTGTAAAGATAACATGTCTGTAGATTAGTGTCTCATTCTTTTGGTCTACATCCAATGGTATGTAGAGTATAAATTCTTCGATTTCTTTGCGAAGTTCTACTTGTATAAATTGATTAGTTCAATTAATTATTGGTGTCAAATCTTACATGCACCATCGCAAATTTTGACTTTAAATTTACTGAATAGTACCTGATGGAACGCAAAGGAACCATTTGGGTGGATGCATTGTTCACAGCTATCGGAAACCCTCAAGTAGCCTGTTAATTAAGTGCTTTATAATACATTTTTGCAATTTAACAAATATTCAACTTGATTTCTAGTATGTTCTCATTTTGTGGTATATATAGTTCATTAATTATACATCCGTTGTCACCCGGTAATATATCGATTTCAATTTTACATTTATTATATGTTATTGTCAAAAATTTGAACTAATCTCGAACATAGTACCCGGTAAAGCCTTGTTATCTATAAATTGTATATTCCAATTTTGTTTCAACTACTCCAATACTTATGTTTCCTCAAATATTTACCTTTACATATTGAATGCAGTAATTGAAAGCAATCCATTTAGACCAACGAATTATCTCACCATAGATAATTGAGGACACAATCACATATTGATTTTATGCAATATTCTCTTATTAAACATGTCTAGTTGGTTTAAATTCAAAACACTTTGAAATCCATCGTAGCATAATGACTGAACTCGGAATGTTTTCTGTCAAAATAGCCGACGTAATTGCTTGTGTAATTTTTGTACAAATTGACGTAGGATGTAGGATATAATAAGTATCTTGATGTAATTTGAATCCAGTGATCTTGTATAATGTTTCTTAACAAGTACGTTGATATTTAAATAATAAAAAAAATATATATAACATAAAAATAATCAAAACAAATGATAAACATGGAGACAAAGTGATAACAAATTGTGGTCATGATAACGATATAATAACGAACTGTTATATGCGCCGCGAAAACAAAAAATAACAGTAACGTGATTACTGGCATTATAATGACTTAATAAGTTTGGTAGGAAAAATATACACATGAACAATAAAATAACGTGGTTTAAATGTTAAGGGGGGGAAAAAATGACAGAAAAACGAAGAACGACAGATTGCAATAACGATGAACAAACACTTGGTAATTAATTTAATTACATTCACATGTTATTAATGAAGTTTATATAACAATAAATTAAGTTGTTTACAATAATAGCACAAGAATTTATAGGATACATAAATGACAATAAAATAGATAAAAAAAAACAAAGGTTGGGTTAAGTTTGTAGCAGCACAGGTTTGTTGACAGATTAATTACAGTCTTCACATCTGGAAAATTTAGTATTGTTTCATTTTCTTGGCATTAGTTTTTTGTATCCAGCAGTTGCACAATCGTCATATTTTAAGGTGTTATCAATTATTTATTGAGGAAAAATTATTTTCATTTGTGAAGTCGCATATATTCTTAAACGTGCATAAAGCTTTGTTGATAAAATTCAATCGCAACTGTCTAATTTAACTGTTATCACGATATTATTTACGCGTATAAAGGATTTTGAATGCCTTTTTTGATCGACCCAGTCATCCCGCACGTCTGCACCGCCCACGCCACCCACAATGACTAGTGTATGCGAATATTTCAACTACTCTTAAACACTCGTCGTAAGTTTTGTTCTCCGGACGACTGCTTAATGTGTACACCACGACTCTGCTGTGTTTTGATTACAGTCTTTGAAAGAATTGGTTTCTCCTTACCGATACGAAAAATTAGCTGTATACAATAATATTTCATCGGTCTTGCTGTTAATTTTCATCAATGTTATATATTAAAGATACCACATCTGTTATTTGGTTAGCGTTATAGAACAGATATAGGTATTACAAATCTTACGTATGTTAGTCAAAATCATTTGAACCTTTATTGTTCGTATTCGTCAATACAATCAACTGTTCTATCCGGAGTGCTAAGAGTTGATGTTAAAAGATGCTATTTAGCCTTTTAAATCTTCTTACTTCCTGCTGTATGTTACGAGTGATTTGTCACAGCGATCATTAGATGCACGTGTGAAGCGCAAAGTAGGTACCAAACTAGGTATTACCAGTCATCGTCGACATGTCTTCGTTATCTTTTCTTATCCAATAAGAATAATAGTTAACTCTCAACAATTACGTGTATATATTTTAATTAAGTATCTCCATTAATTATGATATTTTCCTTTCACGGATATCCTCTATAGCACTTGACCATTCATGAGAACTGGCGTTATAGTCACTATTTATTATCACTGGTAATTGTAAATTGCACGTTTTCTATTAGACATGTGAGTAAAAGTTAAACTCGCGATCAAATGGAGCTGAAAATTCTATGCCCAAATAATTGATTTCATCAAAAGCCATAACGGCTCGAATCCACTTATTGAACAGGGCATGTCATTTATTGTATAATTATTAATAACCAATCTTGACCACAAATGTATTAAAAGATTCCAGATAGCCGTCCTTCTAAAGCATCCTCTATGTCCATTGTTCAATTAAATTAATAACTGGCGTTCCGTCACTGTTGCACCTAATGTTTATGTAAAGGTTTTGAAATAGAAATTAAAGAAAACATTTGGTAGGATACATTGTTCACGGCCACCGGAAACACTCTCTCCATTGGCCTGGTCTGTATGCTATCCAAATGCTCTACGTTATATGTTTTCATCATAACAAAAATTAATCATAATTTTTAGTACTCCTCATTTTGTGGTTTATTTTGTTCATGTCTTAATTATTCATTGTCTTTGGTACTTTATCAGATTCATTATTATATTTGTTATATGTGTTAATTATCTTGTTAATAAAGGTTGGTAAAACTTTGTTTTATATAATTAGTGTCTCCCATTTCTTGTTTAATATAATCAAATACTAATTTCAAATGTCATATTGACTCGAAAATATTTAAGTCAGTAACTAAAAGCCATCCATTTCTATCAGCGAAGGCTCTCAACCATAGATATTTAACCAGTACCTACCCACAAAATTATTTCATAAAGAAACATCATCCAATCATCCGTGACGATCTGGTTGAAATTTAGGAATACTCGGATATGTATCATAGGTAGCACTGGTGCTGGACTCGAATTATTTTCTATTATGGTAGCTTGTGTACCACTCGTCACTGTATAATTGTTTTCTTTTAAAATGTTCAGGTTAATTTTGATCCTCAAGTACAGCTCTAGGTTTCTTCTTGTAGAGTGCCATCTCTCACCCTTTAATGGCATATGTTCCGTGTCATCAGGTCATTGAGCGATAGAAACGCATGATGATTCCGACCTCTTAAACTTAAATTGTGTAAATTAATCGTGACCCGATAGAAATTGGGTTACGTGAAAATTCAAGACGTCGTATGTTCTATTCGCTCATTTGTTAATGGTTCTAAAGAGTCGGTGCATCCAACGACCCTTTTGAGCACTGTTCCACTCTTGTTGCCATATTGTCATGGTTTTCTTCCATTTAATGTATCAGGTTTCGTCTCTGGAATATCCGAACATTTTTTTTCATTCTCTTCACTTTTCTCTTGCCAGTTGATGAATAGGGATGATTCAGAAAATTACATGTATTGCCTGTATTGACACCGCTCTGTAGGCATTGGCTACTCTGAATGCAATGTACCTCTGAGGAATTGAAAGGATTTAAAAATTTTTTTCGAATAATAGTAACCTACTCCAGATATGTCTCGCATATACTATTTGGCTGTAGATAACCGTCGTTAGTAGTTGTTTCTTTCCTTATGTATGACCTCCTACATCTGGCGATGGTAGATGTCGTTGCTGCGGTACTCTTCTTTATTTTTGATTTGTACCTATTAGAATTTATTGTTTTGCTGAATTCGACTTCTAGGTATTTTAGACTAGGTTTTAGTGGAATCTGCACTGATTAAAGTAGAATCACTGTACTAGTATATCATTTCTTTTCTTTGTGTTTATGTCTAGCTTTTGTCTTCTGCTCTGATAATTATATGCCACTTTTTAAACCCATTGCTCGACTTTAATAAGAGTAGCATTTTTGGCTTCCTTCAGGAATTCTATCGTGTAGCCGGTCGTATAACTACCCTTATCCTTAAATGCTAGAAGCTAGAAGCATGACCACCTTTTATCAATTACTGTTACCGTAATAACTCGTCGTACATAACGTTTCATAACAGAGGAGCTCTGACACTTCGCGGATTACTGATTTTTCCGTGTTTTCCGATACAATATTTTTCTTTTGATATCAATTCTAACGTTTTCTTGCTAGTGTTCTACGTCTAAGAAAGTGTCCTTCATAAATGCACCTGTTGAGTACGTTCAAGATTATCTCGGGTCTCTTGTATACCACGAATTTGAGAATGAGATCTAGGAGTCCGTCTGGGCCAGGCACATTGCCACTCAGAAAAAATTTTCTAAATTCCTTGACCTCCGTCTCTAGTTACCTAATCACCGAAACATTTGGGAACAAGTCGTTTAGTATGCTCTGCAAACTTCTTGATAGCAATAGTCCCGGTATTGTTCTTCTCCTTATAACTTTCTTGTTTTCTATTTTGAATGGCAATTCCCAAGGTTCTGATTCTTCGAGTTTTCATAAGACTTTCATGCACTTTTTTGGCTGCACTTAATGTTTTTTTCTTTCTGTTGTTGTATTTTGCAAAAAGTAATTTATACCTGATGATGACTTTTAGTCGAAACCGGTCGTAATAAACTTCTTTATACAACAACTTTATATTTTTTTATTTCATTTTTTACGTAATACTCATTGGCAGTATAGTATATTTAAGTATACATTTATTTATATGTATGTATATTTATTGTTTATATATATACATATACAGATTTTTTAATGGTTGTCTTTAAAAGATTCCCTGGCAGCCTTGAACACCTCTAGTTCGTTTTTACAGTATTCTATGCTTTTCCTTTGTCGAAACCTTTGGAGATTTCTTTTGGCGAAATCACATTCTTCTCTGAAGCCTATAATTTTTATTGACCACCAATGTCCTGGCTTTATTCCTGTATGATACTAGCCTCTAGGCATAACGCTCATACATGCAGCTTCCAGAAAATTCGAAAGATTTTTGAGCAGTTTTTGTCAACTTCGTTTAGGTGTTGATCATTTTTTGAGGAAACGAATCAATATCTCAGGGTTGAATTTTTTCCAGTCCCACCTTTTTTCTGGTTAGGTTATTTCGAAAGGTTTTCTGTTTACAACTTCAATATAGATACAGAGGTGGTTGTTTAGTATCTCCTCATCAAGTACTCTTCAATTCTTCATTATACTTAACAAATATATAGACGCAAACGTGATATATATGTGTGACTGAGTACTTTGATTATATTTGGTGTTACCTCTTTGTTCGTCGAAGTGAGACATAGATATTCTACCATCTCTAGTAATGAATTTTTTCTACGGCAGAAATCCAGCAGTCTCCAACAAATATCATTTTTCTTGTCTTCTTTTCTGATTCCATCATTGATTCTGTTAGGAATTCTGTGAAACTCTGTCGTGTGCAGTTTGGATAACAGTAGCAGCTATAAATCGTAAAGTCCGTCTGTTCTACACTTAAAAAGCGTTTGCAATTACCGATTTGCCGCACATAGATATCGTGGATGGTACGTATTTTACTCCTTTTTTCCTCACTTTCGAACCAGATGGTTGGTTTCGGATAAAGTTTAGTTCACTAAAATTGCGATATCTGAGTTGTGTTCGGAGATGTTCTGCTCGAAAAGTATTTACACAATTCCACTCACAATTATGTTAATTTGGAAGCACCTAATCATTACGATTCCTCCTTTCTTAACTTAATTTTGTTTTTCTGATTTGTAAATACTGCTTTTTTTTACTAGCAATTATCTAAAAATTACAGAATCCTCTGGACTTGCTCTGTTACTTGACTGCCAAATGGCCGGAAATTCCGCATCTTCTACAGCAACTGCTCCTGCCCGGCTCCTTTACAGGTGATTTTCTCGTGATCGAATGCGAATCACCAAAAGCATTACGCCCTATTTTCGCATTTTCTCGTCCATCAGTAGACTAGGCCTACATGTATATGACCCATTGTGCGTAGTTTTAAAGAAACTTCTCTATTAACTAGGATAAGCTCTGAATGACCTCCGCTGCAGGATTTCCTGACGTTTCGGGCATGTGACTCTCCTTCAACGCTACTGTATTCTCCAGAAAATTTTTCGACGGTGTCTTCCTTGACCGTAATGGTATCATGATCGCACATTTGAACGAACTTGTTTCTCTCCATTCTTCAAACGTTTGCATTTAATACGGCATTTGTACATATTTGCTGTCCAGCTCGGCCACGTTAGCGTAATCTTTATTACGATAAGTAGGTTACCAATCCTTGTATCCAATTTTTTTTTTTTTTTGCTGATGGTAACGTTTACATCCGCGCTGAACTTCATAGTTTTAGAGCTTCAACAAAGGTTCCATCAACGTTTACAACCAATAATACATTTTTGTGAGGAATGACTATGTAGAAGTTATTTCTGATTTTTCAGCTGATTTATTATTTATATTGTGTGACTTTAACCTCGCTATGACGTCGGATCTTTACGGTATCCATAGTTTTATGTGATACCAGCCATTGTCAATAAGCAATATAGTACCAATACTATGAAGTCATGGTTAATATAAGTTATTATTATTTTATTTATATAAGAATCTCAGTATTATTTATATTTCCGACCATATTTTTAATTTTTAATTTTATAAAATCTATCCTTCTTCTGTCATATAACGTTACAACTTACTTAATACAACCTTAACGTACAGGTGTTCGATGATAATCTGACAGCGGAAGAGTTTAGTTTTGCGAACTTATGGATAATAGTTTCTTCCAGGTGTTATTCGAGAACAGTTGTAATTTGGATCAGAATTGAAATTGGTCTCATATTATATTTTTGACCTTAATATTATCGTAATAATATTTTAATTGTAATGTTTTTACTGACATATTAATAAAATTGACTATGTTATGCGCATGAAGAGTATGACGATTATAAAATGCAATTAAAATTCGCCATCTTATTCCCATTTCCAAGACGATTCTCCTTATATTTCTACCTCATTCGAAGTCATAATTTTTAAAGGTAGATTTGATATTAACATTAATGTTTATAATAATAAACTTGTAATACTTGCATTACCTTCTACTTATATTTACTAAAAGGTTGCCAATGTGGATCATAGGAAACATTCCGGTGGTTACATTGTTCACGGCTACCGAGAACACTCCATCCAATAGCCTGATCTGTATTCCATCCAAATGCTTCACATTGTATGTTTGTAACTTAATAATAATCTTGAATTCTAGTCTATTTTCATTTTGTGGTAAGCTTCATGTGATATATTAGTTAAACATCTATTTTCATTAGTACTATATCTAATTCATTATTACATTTATAGTACATTGTGGTCAAAAACCAATCTCGGGCATAGTGGTTGAAAGAGCGTTGCATATATGCTAAGTATCTCTCATTCCTTGTTTGAACTCGGCCAATAATTATGTAAGCTCACATATTGGCTAGTACATATTAAATGTGGTAATTGTAAACAATCTACTGAGATTAGCAAAGTTTCACACTATAGGTGTCTAGCGAATACATAATCATACATTTGTATCATGCGAAATTTATTTTCCACTAAACATAATTGGCTGAACTGAATTCGGAATTACTCTGAAATCCATCGTAGCATTATGACTGAACTCGAAATATCTTCTGTAACAGTAGCCGATGTAACAACAGCGCGACAACATTTGTTAATTATTCACATGTAATTCTTGACATTTTTCAATGTTGGGCGAAGCATGTATCTTGATGTAAATTGAATCCGATAGTCTTGTGTAATTTTGTTAATAAATACGTTGACATTAAAATAAATGTAAAATATAAAAATAATCAAAATAAATGATGATCACAGTAACGGATAACGGTTTATGGTCATGGATACGATGTGATAACGAATTATGAAATACGCTGCGGTAACAATAAATAAAAAACGTGATAATTGGCACTACGATAACGTAATGCGTTTTTTAGGGTAAAATTTACGTACGAATCGTGTTGTAATGGCTGAGGTGAAAATAAATCACAAAAAAATAAAGATGACAGCTCAAACTTTAAATTAGTTCGAGCACTACCGATGAACAAAACAGATGAAAATAATTTAATTGCTATCACATAATTACATGTTATTAAAAATGTATATATAACAACAATAATTGCTTTTAATAACAACAATATTTAGGAATAATAAAATATAGCAAAAAAAGATTAAAAAAAAAACAAAGGTTGTGTTGAGTTTGTGGCAAGACAGGTTTGCCAACAGAGTTGATTTTTTTTATATTGTTTTCATTTTCTTCGCACTGTTTTTGTATCCAGCACAGTTGTCAAATTTCTAGATGCTAATGATTATTTGCATTTGTGAACTCACATAACATTTTCTGAAGGCTTTGATGACATAATTCATTCACAACTATCCAATTTAACTGATATCACGATATTGCACAAAGCGTCTAAATGGCTTTGAAAGACTTTTACAAGTCTGCACCACCCACGCCACCCGCAGAGACTTGTGTATGCAAATATCGCAATAACTCTCAAGCACTTGTTGTTATAAGCTTCGTTTTTCAAATGACCGTGTAATGTGGACACCGCGACTCTGTTTATTACATTTTGGTAGCAATCACTAGTCGAATTGGTTTCTCCATACCAAGATTATAAAACTAACTGTTTACAATGATACATCAACGGTCTTGACTGTTGCTTACTTATCAGTCATCATTGTCATGTTTTCAGGACTCCATATAGGTTATTTTGGTTACCGTTATAGGATATGTTCATTACAAATCGTAAAACATCCGTTATTCACATTGGTCAATACTGTCATCTGTCCTATCCGAAGTGCCCACAAATGATGTAAAAGGACATGATTTTGGTTTTAAGTACTACTTTCTGCAGTCTGTTATATACGATTTACACTGCGATCGTTAGACGCGCATGTGAAGGACAAAGTATATATATTGACGTTGTCTTTTTATATGCAGTAATAACTAATAAGTACGATCGAAAACTTTGGCACTGAAAAGTTATGTGATTTCAAACAGGATCGGTTATGAGCTCTATGCACCTACAACCAGTCTTATCTGGTTTTCTGGTCATCTCCTTGTCAAATTGTCTAGTTTCTTCGTCCTTTTGTGTAAATTGTTCTTGTTTATCCCGTCGGAGCGATTTTGTAAATTATTAATTCATCCAACTCAATCCGTGTTTTATGATCTAACACTTCGGTGATATCGTCGTAAATATTTATTACGGTATTTTTTCTCAAGTGATTTCATTTTAGAGTGGTTGTGTTGTCCTGAGCTGGCGTAACCTCGTGGTCACACGTTCACCAAACGGTGCTGTGTGTTCCGTTGCTGAACCCATGGATTAGGTTGTATGTGTAAGTTTAACGTCGGCAAATTTTTAAAGAAGTAATATTATTCAACCAAACCTTAGTTCCAGGACCGACGGGGTCTGGTAGTAGGTATAATCTTTCATATTTAGTTCATTATTCATTTTGCTCGTTAATTTTTTCCTTTATCCATAACTTTAATTTGTAGTAATAGGGTAAACTTCAATTGCAGTCAAACCGTAGTAGTCATTTTAGCTATTATATTATAAAACTATTTTATTGTATATTTTTCTTTTTATCTTGTGCACAAACGAAGTTTTTATTAAACAATATTGTAAAACACAAACAATTTTTTATAATTTTCATACTTTCTTGATTATATGCGAGAAAGCAATCTCGATCTAAGTCAACCTGTTAATTATTGTGCGCGCGACGTATATGATTTTTATCTCCCGCGCTTTGTTTTCAATAGTTGGTTAGAGAAGGATGATGCGACAATATTTGTTAAATGCTTGCGTAATTCTTGTAATTTTCAGTACTAGTTGATGTACGACGAACAATCTTGATCTTCATGTTATTTGAATCCAACGGCTTTGTGCAATTTTGTTAACAAGTATGTTTATATTTTAAGTATATAAAAATAACCAAAATAATTTACGTATACGGAGAAAGCATGATAACGGATTACAGTTATGGTTACTGTCCGCGCCGGAGGCTAGGATGTGAAAGACCGCTCGGTTCTACAGGGAATAAAAAAAAAAAAAGAAATGCTCTGACGACAACGGCGGCGGTGGTGACGACGAAGTTGATGGCGATAACACTGGTTGGACTATGGACGAGTAATCGCGGACCAGAATACGACGCAACGATAAATCGCAACAATTTTGAATAAAGTGAACAAATATATATATATATATATATATACGTATATACAAAAAACAGTAAATGTATTGACGTTTAAAATACAAAGAATATGGGCTAAAAGGGGGGAGCTTAACGACTAATAATTTTTTATATATTTACATATATAATTCATTTTAAGAGTAACGTTTTACAAAAAAGAAACAACCTGGATCCCGATTGGTGGAGTATTTTTACGTGTATCCGTGTTGATGACGACGACTGATGACGAATGGTGACCGAAATGTTCGACCAACATTGGAATAACTCGTTGTATACTTCGGGATGCTACCGGTGTATTTCGCACGGTAATGAATAAAAAGAAACAAGAAAAAAGCAATACAGGTTGCCGCAAGGGGCGAGCGATGGGACGACGAGACGACGGATTTCGATTTTCCAGAAGAGAACCGACGAACGAACAACGACGGATTTTTTTTCTTTTACTAACGCGTAATAACGTCGCCTTGTGCGTAATAACGCGGACGCAGTTAAAAATTCTGACTTTTTTCTTTTCTGCGATGTCGCGGCTAAAAGAGCCAATAATTTTAATTGACGATCTTTTTTACCAATATTTTACAAGTAAAAACCAATTATATAAAATAAATCAATAAAATGAAAAACGGATGAATAAATAATTAATAAACCAAATTTGCTAATAATAAATCAGTGGACTGTATTTAAATGATACAAAGTAATAATTATTATAATAATTGAAATATAAAAGTAATATCATATAGGTACTCGTAAAGCAAAATAATCTTAAAATATTCATATAAATAATAGCGAAACGGGAAAAACGGCCGCGCGCGGGAACCCTTAAAATTTTATTAATTTATAACACACACAAACTAAAAATATATGAATAATTAAATACAATATAATATAAAAAAATAAACAAAAATTACGTGTATTATAAGTAATATTAAACAAAAAAATGTTACCTCGGGTAACAAGTTTCGTCACATATGCGGTTCTAACCACGCGACTATTTAGAAAAATATGCGATGTGACTACTTCTCGTTACCCTGTAGTTGATTTCGAATTGAATATCGTTTGAACTGATTGCCCCGGCAGTGAAATCGTGCTCAAAACGCACCGAAAATATGTAATTTAAATTCGTTTCTTCCCGCGCACGACGAAACGATAAAGAGAAAATTATTGGAAATTAAAAGAATTAATTTTCCAAAAGCGTAGTGTTTCAAAAAAGGCTAGTCGAAGAACAAAACACGAGACGGCGATATTAAATATTAAGAACTAAAAGAATTAATTCTCAAAAAGAAAAAAAGCAGCGGAGATTTTCGTGAAACGAACTAAAACGAGGCGGCGAGTCGAATGCAGAGAGAAAACGCGCAGTGTCGGAGACTATACTACAACAAATATAAATAAAATTCGAGCAACGATAACTAATTTAAATAAACATAATATCAATAAGGACAAAAATCATTTCGCGATAATTACGGCATTTCACATGTTATTATTATTTCATTATATATTATATAATTATTACAACTATATTAAAAGCATTACCTAATTACAGATTTCTCGTCACGAACATGCGAATTTTCGCGACGGACAATATATCAGATATTGGTTTTAACGCACAAGGCGTGTTCACGTCAACTTATGTGAGACAATCTCTGTGCTGCTCTTGTATGACTTTCTTCTTGTCATTATTGTTGAGTCGAAATTTAAAACAATTATAAATTCAAGAAACAGGTGTCATTATGAAAACAGCGAACACGTCTTAGACGGTGATTTACCGATGACTTCCAAAAACATCAACCGAAGTGTAAAAAAGTATAAATTGATATTCGAGATTAAAGTAGTGCCATCAGGAAAGATATATTCATTCAACGACAACAAGCAACAAATTGTCAGTTTATAAAATGTGGACTGTATTAGAAGGAAATAAAATAAAATGATGAAAATACTTAATATTTTAATAAACAATTTATGTACAATATATATCAATGAGAACGATAGTAACGGAAAGGTGAACGGCATACCTTTGACGGACGCAATAAACCGTTTGGCGCAAAAGCACATCAAACTTAACACACGCGCGTAAACAACGGTAGACATTTCCGATGATATTTACATGCGCTCGCGCGAAAAAAAAAAATTATCAAATTTTTTAGCTGATGCCGAGAGCGATCGGCGATTGGACAGTAGCGCAACTGGGACAAGATACACAAAATGTGTGTAAACCGGGAGTATATGGTATCATAGTATACGTAATGTAATCATTCATAGTGGTAAACATTTTTTGAAATCACTGATTATAAAAGTATTTCTAAAACACAATTCTTTATGAATTTCATGTTCACTAAATAGTTTTGATATACGAAGGTTTAAAAATCATAAGTTTTTCCCTCTAAATTAAAGATCAAAATGTTCACGATATCATTATTTCTTTTAAACACTTTTTTTAAATTACGACACTAACGTGAAAGAAAATAAATACAAATTCAGTACGAAACAAATTTAAGTACTGTTCAAACTACTATTTACTTACTAAAACAACGTAAACGAAATATTTTTACTCCCTTTTTTTTTAAATTGTTCATTGAATCACATAGAGATGTTTTTATTTTTCGCCACGTCATATTGTAAAATGCGTTAAGAATAATAGTTATTAAATAAGTTCCTTTTTCCTGGATAAAACAATTTTTAGCTCTTAAACACGAATACTGCAGGCTGGCACGCCAACGCCAGCAAAAACTAATTTAATATTACTCAATAATGTTCTTATAGTAACTTCGCGGGCTACATTTCCATACAAATACTATAAGCGATTGATAAAGCAAACTTATATTCTAACTTAACGTATTCATAGAATTTGGATAAACTAAATCTAGGACATACCATCACCGTGACTCGATCTCATACTTTTGTAAGCGCCGTACGTCTAACTGTAATGAATCTTTGTCGAATCCGCGATGATCTATATGGAAAATTGTCCCTGTGGTATTTCGCCATTCTCAAATACTGCAATAACAGTCCACTCCTGTAGGTACAGTTGATCCGGAGTGACTTGCTGAAATGATGAAAACGATTCGGATGTAATCCACGTAATGCCGTAAATAATGGAGGAAACAAATTTAGAATTATTTTGATGAAACGAATGAATGAAAACATTACAAAAAGTAAACAAATATAATTTAAAACAATTCAAAAAGAATGAGTGACATTGTGAATAGAATTTTAGAATAATAATGAGAGATATAAAATAAATAAACAATTAACATACACGTTATAATATTTTTTTCAGCCAATTACGAAGAAAATATGAATAATGCTAAATCGGGTTGCGAAACAATCGAGGAAAATTATGTTGCTTTAAAATCAAATTCGGGTTAATCTATAATGTTAAATATATTAAGTATAAATAAAAATAAAATTGATGTTGTATTTTAAATAATAAAATATAGGTAAAATTGTATCCATATAGGTAACTAAAACACTGGTATGGTTCTATTTAATTCAAATTCTTAAAAATTGTGTTATAGTTTCATATTAAAATCAACCCCTCCCCCCCCAGCAAAAAAAAATGATTGTTGGATACGGCCATGATATACGTTATGAATAAGTTCTCTAGTTTCTGAACAAAACAATTTGCTGCACTAAAACTCGAGGGCTGCCGCAGTTTGGCTCCATCAATGCACGATAAAACTATTTCATATCTATTACTAACTATATTCTTAATATTCTTACATCCTCATATAAAAACTATTAGCGACTGATAATCAAAATTTATTCTAACTTAACGTAGTTATAGAATGTCGATAAACTAAATCTAGGACATACCATTACTGCGACTCGATTTCGTTCTTTTGTAAGCGTTGTGCGTCTAACTGAAATGGATCATTATCGAATTCTCGATGATCTCTGTAGAATATATTTCACCTGTCTTGAATAACAAACCGCTGCTGTAGGTAGTTGATGCAGAGTGACATGATGAAACGACGAAAACAATTCAGATGTAATCCACGAAACAACTCGAATATTGTACATTCATAACGAAGAAAACAAATTAAAAATTATGTAAGTTACGAAATGAATGAACAAAAAAATTAGGAAAAACAAATATAATTTAAAACACTTCAAAAAGAATGAGAGAACTTGTGAATAAAATTTTAGAATAACAATGAAAGATATAAAATAAATAAACAATAAACATACACGTTATAACATTCTTTTCAACCACTTACGAAGAAAACAGATTAAAGTCGTCCCTCGTAGTTTTCGTTATAATATAAATATGATTTTATACATAATAGCCAATCTAATACATATAGATCTTTCGAAATTATGATTATAAAATATTTACAAGTATTACACAAAATTTAGTAAGTTTTAATACTAAAATATGCTTTTGGAACTTTTATAATTGACTAAAATCGTTAATGCAGTTGCCTGTATTTAAATAATAACTTAAAGAAAAAGCTATATGGGGCATTATTAATATTGTAAGAATTATTTAAATACCATTTTTCAAATGATTACCATTTTTAGATTTTATAATAATTAACTATATAAATATTTCTAAATTGATGTTTTCAATGCACTTTTGTTCATTAATTTAAGTCAGCCACCAGGTTCTGATGGTATATCTGCTAGAATTTTAAAATAATGTGCATTTGTAATCTATTATAACTAATTTATTTAACAAATCATTAAAAACAAGAAATTGTCCTGACAAATGAAAATTTTCAATTTTAACTTCCATTTTTAAAAATGATGAAAAATCATTAGTATAATAATAATGGTAATAGTAACATAAGGCAATATAAGCAATATAAGCAAAACATTTTTTAGCTCTTAAACTGGCACGCCAACGCCAGCAAAACTAATTCAATATTACTCAAAGACGTTCTTATAATAACATCACGGACTACATTTCCATACAAATACTGTAAGCGATTGATAAGGTAAACGAATACTCTAAATTAACGTATTCATAGAATTTGGATAAACTAAATCTAGGATATACGATCACCGTGACTCGATCTTGTTCTTTTGTAAGCGCCGTGCGTCTAACTGCAATGAATCGTTGTCAAATACGCGATGGTCTCTGTGGTATTTCGCCATTTTCGAATGCCGCAATAACAATCCATTGCTGTAGGTATAGTTGATCCAGAATGACTCGCTGGAACGATGAAAACGATTCGGATGTAATCCACGGAACGCCTCAAATATTGTACGTAGAATCAGAACGGAGAAAACAAATTTAGAATTATTTAAATGACGGAACGAATTGAATGAAAATATTACGAAACACAAATAAATATAATTTAAAACAATTTAAAAGAATGAATGGCATTACGAATACAATTTTTAAATAATATTAAATTTTACGAAACAAATAAACAATAAACATTTATATTACAATATTATTTTCGGTTATACACGAAAAACAGATTATAGTCGTCTAGCATAGTTTGTTGTTATAATATAAATATTAGGTACCAAATATATAATAGCCAAAAGGTTATAAATGAAAATTGTTCGACTTTTATTATTATTATTATTATTAAAATTTTGTTAAATACAATTATTCTCGCCAATTACACAATATAACCATATAACAAAAATTGAAAAATTGAAAAATAAATTATAAAACCAAACAGATTAAAGAAGAAAATGACAAGGGATAACAGGATAAAAACGGAGTGGTGAGAAAATGGATTTGCGTAGTTCAAATGAACCTTGAGCAAGTCAACGGTTTGAAAAAACTATCTTTAGGTATAAAGCAGTAAAGCGGAATGTAGAGCGTAAATTGGTCGAGTCAAAGGATACAGAAATTTTAACGTGCTAAGATACGAGTACAAAAGTGAAAAGGCAAAGTTGTAAAAAGTTGAGAAAAGATTTAAATTTCAAAGTGGGCTATTAAATTAAGTGTGTGAATAGAGCCCAAGGAGCCAAGAATATCAATGAAGATTGCTATAAAGAATTGGCCGTGATTAAATGATTGATGTATTTTACCAGTGAAATTACTAAGTCAATTTAGAAACCCTTTGCTCAAGTTCGATTTTATGATGATGTGAACTATGCAACCGCACAGAACGCTGCGAAACTTAAGGCCTCTTGGCTTAAAGGGCCTTCCAAAAAGTGATTTTCTAAACCAAAAATAAAAAAAAATAATGAGTTAATTAATAATATCTAATACGTAAATTATTGTTTGTATATTAATCTGTATTGACAATATGGATTAAATTATTATTCAAAGTGCATAATATAATCGTTGAACATATTATTGTGTATATAACGTGCACATCTTTTAAAATTAGGTGCCCTGTCAATCCGTTCAAATGTGTGACAATGTAATATTTTATTTCACAATTATTAATAACTACTATAAATTATAATCGAATAAAAATTGCAAAATATTATTCTATTTTTACTTGACCATACATCAGACATTAGGTAGCCATCATATTAATTATACATGTAGTTTTACGATTTTTAAAATAGGAAGTAATGCGATTAAAATTCAAGAGAAACGTACATGTTTTGAATAAGTTATTAGTACTACTGGAAGAGGTTTATACGATTAAATTAAAAATTTTTCTTGTGAATAAGGTCTATCTATTTCAGATCGTAGGAACTAAGGTTACGACAATGGCTCAAATATAAATGAGAATATCAAGGAGTAAAAGCTGATATACTTTATACTGCGACAACATTCAAAAGCAATTTGTACTCCTTGTAGTAGTTATAATTTTTATTTAATTTTAAGTGAAATCGCTAAAGCATCAGTTTGTGCTGTATCATTCTTTGAAACCGCTAAAAAAATAATGAAATTAATGAAAAATTCCCTTTTCGCAATTAATGTACCTATAATTATTAATTATTATTTAATTATACATGTTTAATTACTTTTATAATTATTAATCTTAAATAATCTAATTTGATATATTTTTGTGTAAAACATCAATATTTCATGATTTATTATTACTTATACCAATTTCAACCGTCGAGGGTATTCAGCAAATTGCTACTTCTAAATTTTCGAATCAAATAGAAAACGAGATGACTTGTTCAAGCGTTTTATAAGTATGATTATTCACGTTTATATAGATATTGACGATACTGTATACCATTTTTGACATTATTTTCCTATTTTTTTTTCAATTTAACAAAAAAATTTTAAAAAAACTATAATTGTGTTTTAATTTTTTATAAAATATGTAGATCCGAATCTTTTCTTTTTCTTATTATTTTGAATTTCGTTTTAAAAATTAGTAAGTACAAAAGTGATCGTTCATCAGGGAGATCCCGCCCCTGCCCTATCTTGGACATGCCCATGTTTGCGATAAAATACTGAGCCAAATAATATTCTGTCTAGTGATTTTTCAACGTTTGAAGCTTTACAGTTTATTTTCGAGAATAATCTTTCAAAAATATTTCCAAATTTTATAATTACGCCTGAAATATTATTAACCGGTCAGTAAGAAGTAACTACAGCAGCAGCGAAAAGGCCACTCTCAAAGTCGAAAATCTCTTATTTATTCCCATAGCACAAGCCCCAAGCATGTTTATGCATAAAGCCTTGTAATTTTCCACGCCGACACTACACCTACCTCTTCTAAATGCGTAAAAATTGTTGAACAGTATCGAATTGGAACCAAGTCACCAGTCTATTCTTAAATATGTGATATTTTACATTGCATAAAGTTGAATACAAATCTGTTGGGTGAAAAAGTATAACATTCATAAAAATTTCAAAAATATAATTCTTTCAGTAAGTATACACAATATTATTATAGTAAAAAATTACACGCACTGCGTAAAATTTTCGTTTTTTCTTTTTGAATCACAAACACACACACACACACACATATATGCGTGCACTATTAATTCAAAGTTCAAAAAAAATTTGTTTTGAATCTATTTTCAGTAATCAAAGTTGACAATTTGTAAGTACGCATACACGTGTATAAAAAAAATATTTCAGATACCTGTATTAATCGTGTCATCCAAATTTGATCATCCACGTCTTAAAATCAGATTTTTTTCAAATAACGTGTTTATCCAAGAACTATGTGATGTAATTCATATAACGTCTCGAATATTGTAGATTTAACGGAGAAAACAAATTGAGAATACTTTTAATGTCGAAACGAATGAATGAAAACATTACGAAAAATAAATACAATATAAAACAATTTAAAAGAATGAATGACATTGCAAATAAAATTTTAGAATAATATTAAAAGTTATGGAATAAAATCTAAACACTAAACATTCATATCATAATATTATGTATTGTCAAATGCGAAAAATACAGATTGTATTCGGCCAACAAAGTTTTTCGTTGTCATATACAGTTTTCAAATTTAGGCCACACAGTGGGAGGAATTAGACTTCTACTGCGACAAATATAAAAATAAAAACATTAAAATTTTGGTAATATTGCAATATATACTAGTTTAGTATTATTTTCTTAATATGGAATGATAATGACGATATCATATCTGCAATTAAATCGATAATATTCGAAGTCTATGTAACACAGTCGTATCTAAATAATCATTACGCCGCGATTTGCTTAGAAATACGCACGTTTACAGTAAATTTTTTTTTTCGTATTACACAATATAAAATTGTTAAATTTTTGTATTAATTTATTTTTTACAATGGATACAACTAAACGAGGTACGTATACTTAAAAATAGTTTATGTAAACCTTCAATTTAAAAAAAAATGGTAAATTGTACTAACAAAATAATGATAAAATATTATTTTTTAATAATTAAAATGATCTGAAAAAAAATAGCAAAAATTAGCGACTTGATTTTCTTTCAAATATTTTAATAAACATACTGTTTAATAAATTATGAAATATGATCTGCCCAAAATCGCCCATTCTATTGATATGATATTTTTTTATAGGTATTTTTACTTACTATGATTTATTCAATGCGCTAAGAAATTTCTAATGCCACTTTAAACCATGCTCTACAGCTTTCAGAAGGAGCGCAAGAATCGCACAATAAAGATTTTTCAAATTTCAGAGAAAATCATACCCGAAAAACATCAAGATTAAATACAAATACTGATTTAATGCATGCACTATTAATTAGTTCAGATCCGGTAATTTCATCAAAGAGAACAATTCTAAAATCGCCTACTGTAAAATTTTCGGCATCTGTGAAAAAATTGTTAATTATAAATAATGAAGAAGCAGAAGACTCTCATATATACTCAGAAACTAGTGGAACAGATTCAGAATGATTTTATTTCAAAAGAAGAATTTTCAATATACTATTGTAGTGTATAATAATATTTATAAATTGATGTTGAAGAGTTTTTTAATCGTCATATAGATATTATACCTTTTAAAATATTTAAATATATATATAACTTTTGTCAAATTTGAATTAAGCCACCTTAAAAATATATATGTTGATCATTTTTGTTATTCAATAGTCAAAATTTTGAGTGATATTAATTTTGTCCTGCTAAAATCGCATTTCCTCCCACTAGCTGTGGGCCACTAACCGAAATAATTTTTTTTTTTTTGGTATGATATGTATTTATAACAGTGACGCAACCAGAATTTTTTCATGGAGGGGATCCGACAAAATAAACTACCTTCATTTTGGTTGTAGCGAATCAGTCACTACTATGGGTGTGAGTAAGAATATGTTAAATCTTTATCCTTTCACCATTGTGTTCCTACGCATCTTAAAATATTATCCTGATCAGTGTTAACGAGTATTATACTACAGTATAAAGTTTTATAATACAAACTGTGTGGAATTATATTGTACCGAAAGTACAGAAAAAATAAAAATAAAATAAATTGATAACATTGATCGAATTTATTTACAGAATTAATTAAACTTGACTCATTTGAAAATAGCGTAATTTTTATATCTCTTTAAAAATAAATATTCTTCTTTCAATAATCGGCTATCATTCTATTCAAATAATTTAATTTCTACAGACAATATTTGAAATATAATAGGTACCTAAAATTTAAGTTACCTAGTTTGTTTCAACACATTTGTTTAAAATTCAGTTTATATAATTACCAAAATAGCAATAAAATGCCATAAATAAAAGAAAGTCATTTGAACAATTATAATAAAATATATAATTATAAATGCCATGAGAAATTAGTAATCGAATATTATAACTTGATTGTTGAATGACGAATAGTAACTAACAAATCATTAGTTTAACCGTACAGACAATTAATTCTAATATTTTTAATTTAATTTCACCTAGAAAATCACAAATTTGGTTATTTTAATATAAAATCACTCAATTACCAATTTCATTACTTCAAATTAAAATTTTAACTTTTTTAACATATCTGGTAGTTCAAAATATGTTTATTTTTACTATACAGGAATTCAAATTGATACAGGTTTAACAATTTTAATCACAAATACATTAAAATTAAATTTTATTAAAAGTGTAAATTATGTTTTAAATTAAAAGAAAGATGGTATAAGTAAGATTTCATATTTGATTTTAATAAAAGAATATTAAACTTTTATTTATGTTGTAGATTTTTCAAATTTTTTTCTCAGCAAATTTGGGTAAAATTAAAAAAATTAAACTAAATTGCAACCAGTGCCTTATTTTTAACAATCTAAAGTACTACATGATTTTATACTATAAAATACCGATATAATTAAAATGTATAATAAACATAAAAATTGAAATACTGTATATTAACAACTCTACCCATGGCTCATACTCATTTAAATTTAGAACTGGATGGTTATAAGTTATAACCATAGTTATGAAGCCACAGATAACATGAAAGTTTGATAGTATTAACTATTAAGCGGTGTATCCACAACATTACTTATTGTAGTCCAAAAAATCAAATATTTATTTTAAGATTTATGAGAATGCTATGATATTAATTTATTATTATACGTGCCAAGGGGCGGGGGGTCCAGACCTGCGGTGCGACACTGATGTATAATGTAATAAATATAATATTAACAATAAATATTTTTATAAAAATAATAATTATTTATATAGTAGGTAATAATATTGTACATAGTATGAAAAAATGTTAAAATTATGTTATTATGAAAAAATACGATTTATTATAATTACTATTCATTAGTTATGAAGAGTGCGCTTTCTTTCGATTATCCTTAATAAATGCATTAATGCCCACATCGATGTCGATTCATTTGAGACGTAAGAAGTTTGACAGATGACATTTGTGCCAAAATTTAGTTTTTATTGCAACTGTGATCGAAAATCCAACATCACAGTTAATATATAAACAATTGATTGAAAAGTATCGTCTTTAAAGCTTTAGCAAAAATTATTAGTTAGGTATTTAGAGCAGACAATCAGAACTCCATTAAATATTTACGGCTTTCTAAGTTAAAAAATGACTGTTTTTTAGCACTCAAATATGTTAAATACAAAAAATTCAAACTCCTCTCTTTACTGTAAATAATTTATAGTCGTTTTGCATTCATTTAACTTTGAAAATTGTTTTGACTATTGAAATACATTAAAAAATTAAAATTAATTGTTTAATTGGGAAAATTTTTTCAAAAAAAAGAGCGACTATACAATAGCTATGTGAAACCAGTCCTTTTGTATGCCTGTGCAACTTGGGTAACGACGGAAAGTGACGAATTGAAGCTCCTAAGACTCGAGAGGAAGATACTAAGAAAAATACATGGCCCAATATATAGTCAGGAAGAGCAGAAAGGAAAATAAGGTCTAAAAATGAATTAAGTGCACTTTTTAAAAGAGAAAATGTGGTCCAGTTCGTTAGGAGCACAAGACTAGAATGGATGGGGCATGTTTGGCGAGCAGATGGAAGATTAATGAAGAGAGTCATAAGCGAAGAAATGGAAGGAACGAGACCACGGGGAGACTCTGCCGAAGATGGATGGACAGTGTACGGGAGACCATGATGGAACTTATGCAATCAAGAGAGATAAACTTGAATATGTCAAAGGACAGAGGAAAATGGAAATAATTAGTTTCGGCAGCCAAAAACCTACATGGCTTGTAAAGCTATATTAAAAAAAAAAAAAATTGGAAAAATTCTATTCGAGACATAAGTTAAATTGTGCGTGCACAAAACTAGTTTACCACCGACGTTCGCAAACAATTGAAATATTAATAACTCAACGAACCATCGACAAACTCTGTAATATTGTATAATTTAATGACTTGCCCCACTAATTCGATTTAATACAAGATTGTGGATCGAGAGTATGAAAAATAAAAATAATGTTACAGTTACAATTTATTTTTTAGTAATTTAATGTTTAGAAATATGAATATACTTTTGAATTTATTTACCAATACGCCACTGTTTACGTACTTCTTGTCATCGAAGTTTGATTATCCACGTCTTAAAAACAGATTTTCTTAACTAAGTTTTGTAATCCATATAACGCCACGAATATTTGTGTAGATTCAGAACGAAAAAACAAATTGAAAATTATTGAAATGTTTGTAATGAAAACATTACGAAAAATAAATAAATATAATTTAAAAAGATTCAATAAGAATAAAAGGTAATACGAATATAATTTTAGAATAATGTCAAAAGTTTTGAAACCAATAAAAAATAAACAAACATAATATAATATTATGTTCGGTCATATAAGTAGAAAATATATTATCATCTAATAAATAATAGCCAATATGTAATAAACATCGTTCGTTTTTAAAATCATTACATTTCAGTGAATACACATTATTATTATTGTAAAAACTTACATTCATAACTTAAAATTTTCGGTTTTTTCTTATTACATACACACACACGCCATTTATTCAAAGTTTAAAAAATAATCTGATTTTAATCCATTCTCCATAATCATATATGACAGTTTGTAAGTATGCGTACACGAGTATAAAAAAGTATTTTTGATACCATTATTACACCTGTTCATTCAAGTTTGATCATCCACGTATTCAAATCGTATTTTCTTTTTAAATTATCTAAAAGTTATCACTTTGTTAATCTAATTACTAAGTGAATTAATGAAAAAAAACGAGTATGCAGGTAGAATAAACTTTGTGTATTCTCTTATTCGAAAATCATTATTTTTCAAATTATTACTTTTGTGTTTAAACTTAAAATAGGCCAAACTGAACTTCAACAATTAACTAATATTGTCGATTAACACATTTAGTGCAGTAAAAAAAAAAAAAAAACACTTTCCGATTTCGTTTTACATACTATACTATATAGATATAGACGAGAGTGATGCGTTTTGCTTTGCCGACAGATACGTTTCTGGGTAAAAAAATATCCAAAAAAATTGCAAACGTACTAGCCCCAAACATATTGGAAACTGAATAAATTTAAAAAAATTGTTTTCTTAATTTCCTGGTGTTTTTTGATAAAATCGAGTGAAACTGAAGCAGATAAGGAAATAAAAATAACGATAACGAAAAGGCCAATGTCAAAGAGAGTTTCACACGTAGTCGTTTTTCCTATTCAGTATACGTTTTAAAATTGTATTGTTACTTTCAACAGGGTAAACGAAACAAAGACGCGTCCAGCACCATGCAAACTCTCCATATCACGGGCGTATATTTAGTGATGTATTGGTAAAAAAAATTCGGCGGTATACGCATAGGCGCAATTCTGTTGAACATTTCGAGACAATAAAATGATTATTTTCGAAATTATAGCGAAAAAACTATACGCGATATTGACGAAATCCTGTTTTCATCGGTTTTTCGTAGTTTTTCGGTAGTTTTCGGTAGTTGCGTTAAAAAACTATTTAGAAAATCGAAAAATGATCTCTCTAAAGTACCAACTAGATGCGAGTTGCTGCCGGAAACGGACTGTGTCCGAAGAGATCGGAGCACTCCTTCTGGTCGAAAATCTGTACACAGGATAGAAAAAAAAAAATAAACATCATTGTAAAACCACTAGATCCCTCGCTCCGCTCAGTATCTAAAAAAAGAGTATACGGCTGCACGTAACGGCCGTATATACCGTCGTTTTTTTTCGTAGGTATACGCGATAAATAAAAACAAAATACGAGTGTATGGCGTATATAAAATAATTTTCTCCGTTTTTTTTTTTTGCTTTTTAGGCGCGTACGCGGCTTTACGTTTTTTTTTCTCTGTCTTGAAAACGGACTTTAAAAAAAAAAAAAAAATAGCGAAATTATAGCAGACGAATTGTATAAGTGTCGGTCGCCCGCGGTACAAACGCGTATAATAAGTAGCGTTGATTTTTATAGCCAAAATATAAAAAAAAAAAAATCAGCGATACGAGTAAAACGAATTAACGCGGCGCAACACTATATAATCGTGGCGCGTAGGTACGTGAAAACGTATATTTTTATCTCTCTGAAAACAGTGGAAATTCGGCGCGAGAAAAAAAAAAATCAATCTCCTTTAACTTATATATATATATTTTTTTTTTTACTCTTATAATCGAACTAGTGGTTTATAAAACGACTTGTCTAGGCGCGTGATGTCAATAGGGTCCGGTGCAATTACGCGCGTATATAAAAAACGATGACTGTGGACGCGACGGCCGAAATCTATTCGATTTCATTCCTCTTCGGCGCACACACCACACCGCTGCACCGCACCCGTAACTCTCGCGTGTGTAAGTGAATGTGTAAACCCGTCGTCGTCGATATCTCGGGATTTGTGTGATTTGTGCAGCGTGTACGAGGGAAGCTTTATTTTTTTCTCCTTCTTTTCCTCGGGGTTATTTTTTTTTTTTTTATACTTCACTTCAATCGGACAATGACTAATGTTGCGTAAAGCGAATGGAAAACAAACATCCTCGAGACGCGACCCCTTTTGCGCGACGGCGGCGGCGGCGGCGGCGGCAGTGACATGGGCGACTTTTTGAGGGTTGTTATGCGGCGACGGCGGCGGCGGTGACGGCGACAACGCCCGGAGTGACGATGCACGTCTACGCGGCCATTAGGAGACGGTCCCGAAACACATTAATAACGTTTATTTAAATTCTGTTCTTTATATGATTTTTTTTTTTTATTATTATTATTTTCTTTTTTTTTTTCGCCTCGTTGCTGACGGGTATAGTGCGGTTTTTCTCGGCCCGCGATGCGTGCGTACACGTGTAATGTGTACATAGGAAAGGGGAAAAATCCTCGGATAACCTGCAGGAACAGCCCGGGAAAAGGATACGCGCGGTTTTAGCAGTAAAATTTCGTTAAATCTTTTTTTTTTCTTCTCCCCGCGCGCCACTTTTTACGCGATAAAATATAAAAAAGGGTGTTGTCGCCCAAGTGAATTACACGTATATATAATATATACTCTGATAAAGTTTCGTTATTACTGTACAGATATTTTGAAAGCGATGATAAATCGCATTGTCGCATTCGATAAAAACGATTCCCGGAACTTCGAGGCGCAATACACTTTGTCGGGAAACATTTAAAGCGGCAATAGAAAATTGTGACTCGTATAGGATCGTCGAGGTTTTAACTCTCGGGACGCCCGTGTCGTATAAAATTTTCAGCCCATTAAACAAAACAAAATAAAAAATTAACCCTTTTACGAGCCAACGTCTAATAATCAGTGTTCAGACTTACTTATTATATGAAATGTGGACCCCTACAGTGAACCGCCATACGCATTCCGTTTCTATTTTTCTGTTTTTGTTACCAACTTCATTATGTAAAAAAAAAACCGATTTTGGTGCTAACACCGATACTATGAGCACGTCGTTTTGTGCGGGGTGGATGGCAGTTTACCGAAAAATGATAAGAGTTCGAAGAGTAATAAACATTTCACTTTAAAAAAGTGCTGCCAAACATTGCCAACAAAAATCTTACTAGATATAGTACAAAGTGTATCATATATATATATATATATATATATGTTTACAACTTTTGTTTTTACTTTTTTTTTTTGACAATTTTTATTTTAATATTGTATTATAAAAAAATAAATGCCCATCAATTCAATAGTAAATATATTTTAGAATTATTAAATGTGTTTTAATCCAATCGTACCCTAGGCATATTTTCACTTTTTTCTCATGGCGTTTATAGGGAGTGTTTACACCTTATAGAATATAGATACACCTTGGTGGTAACTATACCACAAAATTGGTGAAATTTCACCTATTCTGTGCCTATACACACAATATGATTTCTGTTGGTTAATGCCATAGACAAGGACATAATATTTGTCTACACGTTCACCGTTCAAATTTCGTATATTATATACAGTGTAATCTATAAAACAAATAAAATTATTTTCATATAATTTTTCGATAATTCTAAGTCACCATGCAAACTCTCCATATCACGGGCGTATATTTAGTGATGTATTGGTAAAAAAAATTCGGCGGTATACGCATAGGCGCAATTCTGTTGAACATTTCGAGACAATAAAATGATTATTTTCGAAATTATAGCGAAAAAACTATACGCGATATTGACGAAATCCTGTTTTCATCGGTTTTTCGTAGTTTTTCGGTAGTTTATCGGTAGTTGCGTTAAAAAACTATTTAGAAAATCGAAAAATGATCTCTCTAAAGTACCAACTAGATGCGAGTTGCTGCCGGAAACGGACTGTGTCCGAAGAGATCGGAGCACTCCTTCTGGTCGAAAATCTGTACACAGGATAGAAAAAAAAAAAATAAACATCATTGTAAAACCACTAGATCCCTCGCTCCGCTCAGTATCTAAAAAAAGAGTATACGGCTGCACGTAACGGCCGTATATACCGTCGTTTTTTTTTTCGTAGGTATACGCGATAAATAAAAACAAAATACGAGTGTATGGCGTATATAAAATAATTTTCTCCGTTTTTTTTTTTTGCTTTTTAGGCGCGTACGCGGCTTTACGTTTTTTTCTCTGTCTTGAAAACGGACTTTAAAAAAAAAAAAAAAAAAAAAAATAGCGTAATTATAGCAGACGAATTGTATAAATGTCGGTCGCCCGCGGTACAAACGCGTATAATAAGTAGCGTTGATTTTTATAGCCAAAATATAAAAAAAAAAAATCAGCGATACGAGTAAAACGAATTAACGCGGCGCAACACTATATAATCGTGGCGCGTAGGTACGTGAAAACGTATATTTTTATCTCTCTGAAAACAGTGGAAATTCGGCGCGAGAAAAAAAAAAATCAATCTCCTTTAACTTATATATATATATTTTTTTTTACTCTTATAATCGAACTAGTGGTTTATAAAACGACTTGTCTAGGCGCGTGATGTCAATAGGGTCCGGTGCAATTACGCGCGTATATAAAAAACGATGACTGTGGACGCGACGGCCGAAATCTATTCGATTTCATTCCTCTTCGGCGCACACACCACACCGCTGCACCGCACCCGTAACTCTCGCGTGTGTAAGTGAATGTGTAAACCCGTCGTCGTCGATATCTCGGGATTTGTGTGATTTGTGCAGCGTGTACGAGGAAGCTTTTTTTTTCTCCTTCTTTCCTCGGGGTTATTTTTTTTTTTTTTTATACTTCACTTCAATCGGACAATGACTAATGTTGCGTAAAGCGAATGGAAAACAAACATCCTCGAGACGCGACCCCTTTTGCGCGACGGCGGCGGCGGCGGCGGCGGCAGTGACATGGGCGACTTTTTGAGGGTTGTTATGCGGCGACGGCGGCGGCGGTGACGGCGACAACGCCCGGAGTGACGATGCACGTCTACGCGGCCATTAGGAGACGGTCCCGAAACACATTAATAACGTTTATTTAAATTCTGTTCTTTATATGATTTTTTTTTTTATTATTATTATTTTTTTTTTCGCCTCGTTGCTGACGGGTATAGTGCGGTTTTTCTCGGCCCGCGATGCGTGCGTACACGTGTAATGTGTACATAGGAAAGGGGAAAAATCCTCGGATAACCTGCAGGAACAGCCCGGGAAAAGGATACGCGGTTTTAGCAGTAAAATTTCGTTAAATCTTTTTTTTTTCTTCTCCCCGCGCGCCACTTTTTACGCGATAAAATATAAAAAAGGGTGTTGTCGCCCAAGTGAATTACACGTATATATAATATATACTCTGATAAAGTTTCGTTATTACTGTACAGATATTTTGAAAGCGATGATAAATCGCATTGTCGCATTCGATAAAAACGATTCCCGGAACTTCGAGGCGCAATACACTTTGTCGGGAAACATTTAAAGCGGCAATAGAAAATTGTGACTCGTATAGGATCGTCGAGGTTTTAACTCTCGGGACGCCCGTGTCGTATAAAATTTTCAGCCCATTAAACAAAACAAAATAAAAAATTAACCCTTTTACGAGCCAACGTCTAATAATCAGTGTTCAGACTTACTTATTATATGAAATGTGGACCCCTACAGTGAACCGCCATACGCATTCCGTTTCTATTTTCTGTTTTGTTACCAACTTCATTATGTAAAAAAACCGATTTTGGTGCTAACACCGATACTATGAGCACGTCGTTTTGTGTGGGTGGATGGCAGTTTACCGAAAAATGATAAGAGTTCGAAGAGTAATAAACATTTCACTTTAAAAAGTGCTGCCAAACATTGCCAACAAAAATCTTACTAGATATAGTAAAAGTGTATCATATATATATATATATATATATATATATATATATATATATGTTTACAACTTTTGTTTTTACTTTTTTTTTTTGACAATTTTTATTTTAATATTGTATTATAAAAAAATAAATGCCCATCAATTCAATAGTAAATATATTTTAGAATTATTAAATGTGTTTTAATCCAATCGTACCCTAGGCATATTTTCACTTTTTTCTCATGGCGTTTATAGGGAGTGTTTACACCTTATAGAATATAGATACACCTTGGTGGTAACTATACCACAAAATTGGTGAAATTTCACCTATTCTGTGCCTATACACACAATATGATTTCTGTTGGTTAATGCCATAGACAAGGACATAATATTTGTCTACACGTTCACCGTTCAAATTTCGTATATTATATACAGTGTAATCTATAAAACAAATAAAAATTATTTTCATATAATTTTTCGATAATTCTAAGTTGGCAACAGATTCGACGGGCCATTTTTACGGCCGATGCTCTTATCTTTTTCCGGTAAACTGCCCCTAACCCGTTTTGTGTCCTGTTATCCCAAAGAAAACAATAAAACAGGATAATTCGTCATTTTGTATCTTGTTATCTGGAAGTAAATAATAAAACATGATAAATATCATGGAAAAAATTATATTTCATCGTATCCTCCAGGACTTTTATTCTTATAGAATGCATATGGCGGCCTCCTATCTGGGGTCACATTTCGATTGATATATACGCGTTCCACGTATTGAGATCAGTGGTGGCGGCGAAGTAATGATCTGTACTAATTTAAACAGGTATTTATTTATTTAATTGGCGTCAACAACACGAAGAGTGACACCAAAATTGGATGACATTTTTTTGTAAATATTATTATCACGTGCGATGGCGCACACGTTCGGTGCAAATTTCAAGACTCTATGAACACTATTTTGACAGTTGTTTTGTGCCGCGTTAAAAAAAAAACTGTAATAAGAAAATAGTTTTTCGCATGATCGTTTTGAATTACGCATAAGCAAACTATTTGAGAAAATCGTAAAACTTTTCGAATAAACTATACCGACTGGACGCAATTTTCCACCGAAACGTAACACGCGACGAGATCGTCCTTCTTTCTAGTCGAAAATTATTTTTACTCGGAAAAAAGAAAATATCATTGTAAAACCAATATCTTTCTCGCTATGCTCAGAATTTAGAACGCACAAAAAAAACATTTTTGTTTTCCGTTTATAAAGACTTCTCTAATAAATACGTCTATTTACGAACATAGCTAAAATGAGACGAACGTAAGTGAAAACTCGGTTGTACCTATAGTGTAATTGAATACAGAAATTAAATTGATTTTTGTACGTATGGTCTTATTAACATTCCGTGAAATAGTGAAATTTTAAATAACATACAAGCAAAAAAAATTTATCACGAAATTTAATATCTCGTACTTTATTTCGCAATACGTCAGTTCACGTGACGTAATGTAATTGTACGACATTATTTTTATTTATTAAATATTAAATAGTATTTAATATTTAATAAATAGTTTAATATTAATTTAATACAAATTGTTATAAGAACGCTGTTAATAATAATTTGAATTATTTCATTATAATATAATATTATGACAAACACAAAAATTTGTTTAAAGTTTTCTTATAATTAAATATACTAAAACACAAGACGGTTACGCAAAGGGACAAGGAAGTACGGCAAATGTTGTTGTATTTAATATTTCCCCTAGAACAAGCGCGTCGCTTTTGGACTAACACTCGGTTTTTACACAAACAGCAATAACTTTTTCGCGTACACTTTATACTTTTCTCGTTTTTTTTCGGCTTTAAACACAAATAAAATTTGCAATATCAACCGAATTTAATTAATTTTTTTCAACGCATTTGAGAAAAAAATACGGTTTTTCATTAAAACGCTAAATTTATATCGATTATAAAAAGTGTTTATTATTTTCACATTTCATATATTTTTTAAAGTATTTAAAATGTTTGTTTACATGACAAATCGAAAAACACCGCCAACGAGTATTTACACATTTCGTCGAATAACTCAGAATTTTCTTGCGCATTTTCATTGTTATATATAAGTTCATTCGATAAAATCTCTTATATATTTTATATGTATAAACAAATTACATGTAATAAACGCGAAACTGCGTCGTTCGTTGGTTTTTTTAAAAATCATTAATCAATAATGTTCAATAGTCAATGCTACGGCTCGGGGCGGCAATTCTGGTCCAAAAGCCCACGGGAGGTATTTCAAACCTATTATGTGTGTACTCGGAATTTTGAAACGTTTCACACATTTTAAATTTCATTGAAATGTTTATTACAAATATTCGTGTTCAGAAGTTAAACGGTCATAAAGACAATCCCAGCATCGTGAACCATAAAAACACTTTGTATACGAGAAGGTATATCTTTTCCGCGCGTTTATGTACTATTTTTCTCCTTTCTTATATTTCATATTAGGCCACTTGTACTTTTCTTTAAATGTATAACTATTGTCTATTTTGTATTATTAATCTAGAAAAAAAATGATTTAAATTATAATAATTTATTTCGACCTATACCGGAAAATTTGACTCGTACGTAATTGGTTTTTCTACGTCATTTGAAAATATTGCGTAAATATCAAAATCGATATTTTTGCGATACAAAACAATTTTTTTGTTTTTTGTTTTTTCTAATACCCCGTTAGGTACACGACTGTTTCGTTTCCGGGAGAAATGTACACGTATTTGTAATCAAATTATTAGTATACAACATTTTTATAACTAAAAAAAATTGACGAGCCGCGGGGTGTTGTGGATGACGCTTAAGTGAATTGCTTAGATAAAGATTTTAGAATTTTGTTATTATTACAAATTTGAAAGCAATCATTGCGTTCGACAAAACGATTCTGAGCGGAGCTTCGGTGTAATACACTTTGTCAAAACATTCGAAACGGTTATAAAAAGAAATTGTGATTTAACGATCTGAATGTATTTGAAGTAACAAACGCGTCTGACATTGTTGTGCATTTTTAAGTCTTAAAACCGAAAATTATCTCTAATTAAATACCTCGAAATTTACAATCGCTTCAAATAGCCTAAAATCAAAAGAAATGTTTTGAAAATTTTTCTCGTTAACGCGGTTCAAATATTTGGTGAAAATTTCGAGTTTCTATTACCGTTAGTATCAAAATTACGAAGAAATAACGATAATCGATTTTGACGAAACCGCGATTACTACCGTTTTTATGTAATCTTTCGGTAGTTTTTTCTGATGCTAAAAAAAAAAAAGTATTGAAAAAAACGATAAACGACCTCAACAAAACGCGATTTGCTACGGGAAAATATAGTGCTACACGTCGGAACACTCCTTCCGCAGGTAGAACTTTTAGGTACAGACATAAAAAAAAAATCCACATCATTGTAAAGCGAATTCGCTCCGCGCAGAATCTAAAATTATTAAATTCGAAGGACGGGTAAATTTACAGGTGCCGTTTTGATAGTGTGGCCGAACGATTAACGCCGGTTGCGAATCGACGTGTAACGTGTAATAATGGTTTGTTTAATAAACACGAATCGTTACAAAACAATAGTTGTGTACGCCTAAGTACGTTAATAAGTACATTTTATTGAAAAAAAAAAATTTAGCGAGCCGCGGGGTGTTGTGGATTTCGCTTAGTGAATTTTAAAAGATTTTAGAGTTTTGTTTTTATTTTAAATTTGAAAGCAACGCTAAGTCATTGCATTCGATAAAACGTTTCTGAGCGGAGCTTACTTTTCTCGTAAATATGTAGTCTAAAGTTACGTGAAAATTTCAGGTTTCTACGACTATGAGTTTTAAAATTACGAAGAAATAAACAACAATCGATTAAGACGAAATTGTATTTTTAACGTTTTTGAGTTATATTTTTAAGTGCTTTTGAGAAAATCGAAAAATGACCTCTCTAAAGTACCAACTATAGATGCGAATTGCTGCTGCGGGAAACAAACTGTGACCGGAGTGATATCGCGGAGCACTCCTTCTGGTCGAAAATCTGTACACAGGATAGAAAAAATAATAATAAACATCGTTGTAAAAACAATAGATTCATCGCTCCGCCCAGAATCTAAAAAAAAAAAAAAAAAAAAGTGGTCGTATTAAGATCACGCGACGACGACCAGGTGCGGCTCAAGACGAGGCCTAGGTATTTTTCCAAATAAAATCTATAATATTGTCTCTGTTATACTAAAACCGTAACCCTTCTCTTCCGGTAAAATAAGACCTTTTTTCGTTTTTGTTTGCTTATTATGACTTGGGCCCCAACACTCGGTGTCCGGAGCCGACCCTGACGACGACCGTTCCGTAAAAAGTGTGGACTACAGCTCCATAAAACAGTATTGTTTCGTGAAAAACTCTTTGTGTTTCGCTCTGCAGGAGATACGTTCGCGCGGTACGGCGTAAAGGATCGAGGGCAGGGCGGAGGAGGAAAGCCGCTCGTATCGGAAGTTTTACGTATACGAGACATTAAAATTTGATTTACTCGATTGCCGCCGAGTGTGCCGCCCGCTCGCTGTGCGCACTACTATTGTGTATTAGTCTTAATATACGAAATACGAGGACACCGGCGGGGAAAGACGGGGCCGGAGTTAATTTTCGCCGGGGAAAAGGAAAATAATTTGAAAATATGGTGTGAGCGAAAACGAGACGCCGTAACCCTTTGGGGAATATATACCTATACGCGCGTGTAGCGCCGCACAGCCAGCCAGCCAGCCGCGCTTTTACCCGATCACGGTGTCGGTGCCGTGAAACGCGGGTACCTGCGGCTGCGGTCCGCTCTGCTCTCCGCCGTGCACGGCGCGTCGCGAGTACGCGCGCGCGCGATGCCGTGCGGCGGCTAACAACACCGCGCGGTGACGCGGTGCGCGCAGCGTCCGACGCCGTAAAATACGCGCGCGTCTCGCGTTTTGGGCGCGGTGGCGAGGCCGCTGCCCTCGCCCTCCGCGACCGTAGAAAAGGAAAACGGCGCGTAATTATTATTATATACGCGCATATATATATACGGTCGTCCTCGTGGGATACGGCGGCGGTCCCCCAATTATTATTGGATTAATTGCCGCCGGCCCGCCACTATATAGGCGTACGCGGCGGTTGCCTATACAGCGCGCGGGGTTCGCGGCCCCGGCGACCGCGCTAGCGAGCGGTGGCACTGCGGAATTGATGAGTTAAGACGGCGGCGGCGGCGGTCGGAACTTTGTCCGGTCCCGTTAACCGCAACGTTTGTCTTCGGCCGGGCCGAATCACGTTGGCGGGCGCCCGGCCAAAGGGGACGGCGTTGGCGGCCGGACGCAGCTAGGGCGCGGTGTTTTCACCTTTCCGTAGAATAAACACCGGCGCCCGACGACGCCGCGTCACTGTTTTACACCGGACCAGCGGACCGGCGCGCGTGAATCTCGTTTCAGGACGCGCCAATCGATCCGGATCGGACCCGCCCGGTGCACTGTTGTTCTCCGGGAGAAAATCTCCTACGCGACACGCGACTGGCCGCACTTACGGTTTTACACTGTGAGCGGAGCGATGTTGGTGGTTTTACGTCGGTTCGTTTTTTTTTTTTTTTTTGTCTGCACTCGGAAATCCTACGAAAAGAAGTGCACCGGTCTTTGCAGCCGCGCTTTGTTTCCGGTAACGAATCGCATCTAGCTGGTGTACTTTAAGAGACGTCATTTTTCGATTTTCTCAAAACAGCCCGAAAATATTTATTTAATAACATAAACGCCGATCGGCTTTTTTTCGACACGCAAGTTAATAACAATAAAATATGTGAAGTATATAATAACAGTAGTGAACAGTAGTCGGTAATTTGTGAGTAAACAAAAAGAAAATATGAACAAAATAATGCAATCAGGCAAAAGTGAGTGATGAGTTAGCATCACGCATCATCCTTAAAAGAGGAGCATTTCGCATGAAATTACTACTGCGGTGTGGTAAGTAAAATGTACCCTGGAATCAGGTGCTTCCATCCGCGAATACGGATGTCGAGCTCATTGAGCAAACGCGGAGCGTCTATTTTACCATTTAAACAGATTCCGAATAAATATGATCCCGAATTCTTTCCGTCTGTTTTGTAACGAATCGATTTTGAGAAACGTACTTACGGTAATGTAATCGCGGATCGGGTGAGCAATATTAAATTTGTAGGCTGCAAAACTCAAAAACCGATTTTGGACCTGAGTAACCCGTCGAATGTTGCGACTGCCGTATATGGTGACCAGACCACTGCACAGTATTCCAGAACTGTACGAACTAAACTAGTATATAGTAAAGAGAGACATTCTGGAGTCAAAATTAAAATTTGGTGAAAATTTCGAGTTTCTATTACCGTTAGTATCAAAATTACGAAGAAATAACGATAATCGATTTTGACGAAACCGCGATTACTACCGTTTTTATGTAATCTTTCGGTAGTTTTTTCTGATGCTAAAAAAAAAAAAGTATTGAAAAAAACGATAAACGACCTCAACAAAACGCGATTTGCTACGGGAAAATATAGTGCTACACGTCGGAACACTCCTTCCGCAGGTAGAACTTTTAGGTACAGACATAAAAAAAAAATCCACATCATTGTAAAGCGAATTCGCTCCGCGCAGAATCTAAAATTATTAAATTCGAAGGACGGGTAAATTTACAGGTGCCGTTTTGATAGTGCGGCCGAACGATTAACGCCGGTTGCGAATCGACGTGTAACGTGTAATAATGGTTTGTTTAATAAACACGAATCGTTACAAAACAATAGTTGTGTACGCCTAAGTACGTTAATAAGTACATTTTATTGTAAAAAAAAAAAGGTAACGAGCCGCGGGGTGTTGTGGATATCGCTTAAGTGAACTACTTGGATAAAGATTTTAGAGTTTTGTTTTTATTTTAAATTCGAAAGCAATGATAAGTCATTGCATTCGATAAAACGATTCCGAGCGGAGCTTACTTTTTTCTCGTAAATATAATCTAAAGTTACATATTTGGTGAAAATTTCAGGTTTCTACGGCTATTAGTTACAAAATTACGAAGAAATAAACAACGATCGATTAAGACGAAATCGCATTTTTAGCGTTTTTGAGTTATATATTTAGGCGTTTTTGAGAAAATCGAAAAATGACCTTTCTAAAGTGCCAACTAGATACGAATTGCTGCCGGAAACGGACTGTGACCGAAGAGACCGGAGCACTCCTTCTGGTCGAAAATCTGTACACAGGATAGAAAAAATAATAATAATAAACATCATTGTAAAAACAATAGATTCATCGCTCCGCTCAGAATCTAAAAAAAAAAAAAAAATAGTGGTCGTATTAAGATCACGCGACGACGACCAGGTGCGGCTCCAAGACGGGGGAGGCCTAGGTATTTTTCCAAATAAAATCTATAATATTGTCTCTGTTATACTAAAACCGTAACTCCCGGTTTCTCTTCCGTTGGTAAAATAAGACCTTTTTTTCGTTTTTTGTTTGCTTATTATGACTTGGGCCCCCACCCAACACTCGGTGTCCGGAGCCGACCCTGACGACGACCGTTCCGTAAAAAAGTGTGGACTACAGCTCCATAAAACAGTATTGTTTCGTGAAAAAACTCTTTGTGTTTCGCTCTGCAGGAGATACGTTCGCGCGGTACGGCGTAAAGGATCGAGGGCAGGGGCGGGAGGAGGAAAGCCGCTCGTATCGGAAGTTTTTACGTATACGAGACATTAAAATTTGATTTACTCGATTGCCGCCGAGTGTGCCGCCCGCTCGCTGTGCGCACTACTATTGTGTATTAGTCTTAATATACGAAATACGAGGACACCGGCGGGGAAAGACGGGGGCCGGGAGTTAATTTTCGCCGGGGAAAAAGGAAAAATAATTTGAAAATATGGTGTGAGCGAAAACGAGACGCCGTAACCCTTTGGGGAATATATACCTATACGCGCGTGTAGCGCTCGCACAGCCAGCCAGCCAGCCGCGCTTTTACCCGATCACGGTGTCGGTGCCGTGAAACGCGGGGTACCTGCGGCTGCGGTCCCGCTCCGCTCTCCGCCGTGCACGGCGCGTCGCGAGTACGCGCCGCGCGCGATGCCGTGCGGCGGCTAACAACACCGCGCGGTGACGCGGTGCGCGCAGCGTCCGACGCCGTAAAATACGCGCGCGTCTCGCGTTTTGGGCGCGGTGGCGAGTGGGGCCGCTGCCCTCGCCCTCCGCGACCGTAGAAAAGGAAAACGGCGCGTAATTATTATTATATACGCGCATATATATATACGGTCGTCCTCGTGGGATACGGCGGCGGTCCCCCAATTATTATTGGATTAATTGCCGCCGGCCCGCCACTATATAGGCGTACGCGGCGGTTGCCTATACAGCGCGCGGGGGTTCGCGGCCCCGGCGACCGCGCTAGCGAGCGGTGGCACTGCGGAATTGATGAGTTAAGACGGCGGCGGCGGCGGTCGGAATCCCTTGTCCGGTCCCGTTAACCGCAACGTTTGTCTTCGGCCGGGCCGAATCACGTTGGCGGGCGCCCGGCCAAAGGGGACGGCGTTGGCGGCCGGACGCAGCTAGGGCGCGGTGTTTTCACCTTTTCCGTAGAATAAACACCCGGCGCCCGACGACGCCGCGTCACTGTTTTTACACCGGACCAGCGGACCGGCGCGCGTGAATCTCGTTTCAGGACGCGCCAATCGATCCGGATCGGACCCGCCCGGTGCACTGTTGTTCTCCGGGAGAACATCTCCTACGCGACACGCGACTGGCCGCACTTACGGTTTTACACTGTGAGCGGAGCGATGTTGGTGGTTTTACGTCGGTTCGTTTTTTTTTTTTTTTTTGTCTGCACTCGGAAATCCTACGAAAAGAAGTGCACCGGTCTTTGCAGCCGCGCTTTGTTTCCGATAACGAATCGCATCTAGCTGGTGTACTTTAAGAGACGTCATTTTTCGATTTTCTCAAAACAGCCCGAAAATATTTATTTAATAACATAAACGACGATCGGCTTTTTTTCGACACGCAAGTTAATAACAATAAAATATGTGAAGTATATAATAACAGTAGTGAACGAACATACAGTAGTCGGTAATTTGTGAGTAAAAGGTACCCTGGAATCAGGTGCTTCCATCCGCGAATACGGATGTCGAGCTCATTGAGCAGACGCGGAGCGTCTATTTTACCATTTAAACAGATTCCGAATAAATATGATCCCGAATTCTTTCCGTCTGTTTTGTAACGAATCGATTTTGAGAAACGTACTTACGGTACTGTAATCGCGGATCGGGTGAGCAATATTAAATTTGTAGGCTGCAAAACTCAAAAACCGATTTTGAACTACTGAGTAACCCGTCGAATGTTGCGACTGCCGTATATGGTGACCAGACCACTGCACAGTATTCCAGAACTGTACGAACTAAACTAGTATATAGTAAAGAGAGACATTCTGGAGAGTCAAAATTAAACGAGTGTCGCCTAATAAAACCAAGGATACGTAACGCTTTACTAACCGTGTAATCTATGTGAGGACATAATGAACATAAATTATTCCCAAACCCTTGTAAATAAAATATAACTAAAAAAATGACATAAAAACGCGATTTCGTCGAAAACGATTACCGCCGTTACTTCATCGTAATTTTGAAACTATAATGAGTATAGGAACTCGGAAATATTCATCAAATACTGTTTATTATATAAATGAAAAAAATTTTCAAAAACTTTCTTTTAATTTTTGTCTATTTATAGCAATAATTATAGGTTTTAAGGTACGTAATCATAAAAAAAAAGTTATTTTTTGTTATACACCGACGCTACGCTCAGAATCGTTTTATCGAATTCAATGATTTATCATTGCATTCAAATTTATAGTAATAACATAACACTCTGAAATCTTTATCCAAGTAATTCACTTAAGCGACCTTCACAACACTCCGCGAGGCTCTATTTAATTTTAATTTTTTTTTTACCGCGGAAACCGAAAAGCTTGCACACGAAAAACCGTGAAAACTTCGGCAAATTTACCGAAAAGCTTACACTGGTGTCTTAAAATAATCACGTTGAAAAAAATGGAAACGCTTTATTTGTGTTATTCGATTTTTCGCTTTAATATATTACCGCCATTGTGTAATCATCGATAATCATTAGTATAGTACGAGTGTATACGTAGGGTATTTTATAATCAACGGTACAGTACAGTTCAGTATTCAGTGGCGTCTTTAGGAAAAAATGGAAACGCTTTATTTGTGTTATTCGATTTTTCGCTTTAATATATTACCGCCATTGTGTAATCATCGATAATCATTAGTATAGTACGAGTGTATACGTAGGGTATTTTATAATCAACGGTACAGTACAGTTCAGTATTCAGTGGCGTCTTTAGGATTTCTTTAGGAGATAGAAGGAGGGGGAGACGATTAAAAATTTATTTAATATTTATATAATTTAATTTTCATAGATTTAAAATAAATTAATATATCGTTTACAAAACAAACTCTATAGGTAATCTTTTTTTTGCGATTTCGTCGATTATTTTCTCAACGAACAGTTGAACATTATTGTGGATGGATAGCGTTGCAAGCTCATTGAATCTACCCTAAAATTAAAATAATATTTAAAATCGAAATCAATTATATTAAATACAAAAAATATTTTGTATTATGTAAATAGCATGAATAATCATGTACACTTACTTCCTTCGTATTAAAAAGTTTCTTAGATATCTTTTTAATCTTTTTAAACGTGAAAATGCAATGCGTTCAGGAATTGAAGATTGCAAACGACGTATAGCAATTAATGTCTTCGAATAAAAGTACAATTGTATTATTACCTACTGATTAAGTGATATATCTTCCTAATCTCCCTCCGTAAATACGCCACTGGTTCAGTATTCAGTGGCGAAACTGCGTGGAAATTGGCCCACGGTTTACTTTTGTAAACGGGCTCCGACGAACAATGAATCCAAAACTATTTGTTTAAAAAAATGCGATCGCGTGTTTATTCGATATTATCGACGTCGCATTAGATGGCGCACGACGGAAATCTAATAACCGACAATTTTGATATTATTAGCTGAGAGATCGGATTTTGTTGTGAATTTTTTTTTCATAGCAGGACTTGGATTTTTTTGGGGGGTGGGTGAGAGAGAGGAAGCCACCCCTTAGCACCAGTAGTTCCGCCACTGTCAGTATGCGTATTGGGGTAATATTTTCGTGTGTACGGATTACTGATTACCACGTACTGATAATGTATCATATTCTAACAAAACTCCAGTTATATGTAAATGAAATAAACTGCAATTTAGTCAAATTTGTTGTATCAAAACACTGAATTTCTTGGATGTCCAACACTTGACGATTAATCATTAATAGATTTATGCATTTTTAATCCGATTATTGCGGGTCGTTCATAAAATAAAATATATAAATTATATACATATATATATATATATATATAAATTTTTTTTTTGAAACTGAGACCATAAAAGCCTTAAAATTTTTATTTTAAAACCTGAAATCGGAACGTTTGAAAAATTTGGAAAAGGAATCAAAACAAGAATAGAAAACATAAAAAGGTACCGTACAAGAAAATACGATTAATTATCGTATTTTACAGTTAAATCGGCTCGCTTTAAGTCGATTTGTATTTATTGCATACAGGGCCCCCACAAAGGGGGGGTCAGTGAGTACTATGGTCCCGGGCCCGGGCTCTCTGGGGGCCCTGGGAAAAAACATAATATTTACATATTATTAATTTAAATTAGAAAAATCAAATTAGACATGAGTCATGCTACCCTAGTCACCATATCTTTATACAATATTGGTATAAAAATAATTTGATTTCTTACTACATCATTTTTTGTAACAAAATGTGTTGGCGGGTGAGGCGTGCGGCGTGAGCATTTCTTGGAAAAAATAAAAGGGAAAAAAATCCTGGAAGAGCAATTAATCCGCCGCTATAGAAATATTGATGTTGAATATCCATGTCTGCCGCCTGACCTATTGGTGCTATTTTGCCAGTCGAGAATGAGATAATTATTAGTTTTTTATATTTTATTTTGTCAATAGGTATTCGTATTCGGACATTCCCACAAAATGTACATAGGTAATGTACATATTTTGTACAAATGCAATTTTTAATTTTGAATAATTTACATTGTATTTCATTATACATAAATACTTTTTAAAAAATGTTGATTTTTATATTAAACTGCAGTAAATTAATGTACTTGTGTTTTAAACTTATTTTAGGGTAACTAAAATAACTGATATTTTTTAGAGGTGTATAACAGCAAAAGAAGCTGTGTAATCCATATTTTAGGTAACTTTTGTAAAAATAAAAAATTATATGTTAGAATTTATATTAAAATGATTACAAATATTAATGTACAATGAGGGCCCGGATTTATTTACAGTGCCGTAGTTGAAAAATTCATGTGAGGGGCCTGAATGCATGTGAACGTATTAGGTCAAACAAATTTCAATAACGTCTTGAACATCTCAGATATTCTTGTGAAAATTCCTTTTCAAATATTTGTATAAATTTTTTAGGGCTATATCATAGTTTTATACGAAATGTTCTTGTTTGCTAGTTGAATTTGTGTTATTTGAAATGTGTATGGTTATTTGGACGGGTTGCATAAACGATCATTAGCGACTTACCGACTACGTAGTTACAGACCGTTTACGCACTAACGATCCGGTAAACAAAATTGGGCGTTGCAGCATAAACACCATATACTTATTTTTAACGGCTCGGTAAATTATAAGGTTGTAAAGTCTGTAAGTTACAGATTCGATTTTCTTGGTTCTGTAATATTTACAGATGAAACAAAAAATCGTTAAGGGGTGAATAAAATTATGTTAACAAATAAAATGTGGTATAATTTATTTGGTATCCATACTTACCTTAAAAATTCAAATTCATTTTATGCAACACTTCTTACGTTTTTATAGCTTCTGTATTGCTTACAAAGTGAATTGGTTACAGAGCCGGGAGTTATATTAACAGACTGATATTTGTATACGACCCAGGCTAAATATAATATATTATAATTATATAAATCGATTGAAATGAGAACTATTGGGTTTACTATTTGTTTTGATTGAAACTCGAAAAATATCTACAAATTGCAGGGAATCTAAACTCGTTTGCTGTTATATTTATAATTGATCACACATATTAGTGACTTTCACGATCCATTTTAAATATATGTTCAATGAAAATGATTTTAAATATTTTGTAATAATATGGTAAATGGACTATGACCGAACAGATTTAAACCCAGAAATGTACCCGTAATATATTTTATAAAACTTGATAAATTACAAAACTATATGCCGGGAAACTTGTTCATAGAACCATCAAAATAACGAGCCAAAAAAGCTATATCCTATAAAAACAAAAAACGAAACACGACTTTTCAATTAATTCATCTATAAATATTTTGGATAACAAAATGTTACTTATTCAAAATAAATTATTATTATTATTATTAACAAAATTATTCAGTTATGCGTATAATGTTTTAGGTACAGCGCTTTAAAAAAGCAATTGCAAATAGATTCGTTTTCGAGGATGGTTTTCAAAATCATTTCGGACTTAGAAACGAAAAATTAAGTCAACCCATCCCTATTTCGTTTCAAATAAGATATTATTCTAAAGACTTTATCGCAATAATTATTAAGTGGCACGGCATTTTATATACATATACATAATATAGGAATCTAGTTATTCAATAGTTATTCAAATTTCCCGTTTCTAATAATATATAGTACGGCGCGCTCTACCTTGGTAACTCTGCTACAAAAGTGTGCCGCGATTTCATCACTTGTGTAAGTGTACACGAGGTATTATTTATATAATAATATTCGATTTTTAAGCAAAGCCATGTTAGAAATCATAGGCGTGCGCAGGAATTTTGTATGGGGTGTGCCATTAAGAAAATTGGGCCGCTTTCCCTTATATGAGCCTAAGCAAATCTAACCTAACTCTCAACCTAAAAAAAGGATAAATTTAATGCAAAATATCAATTCATAAAAACTTATTGATTAAACGTTGTGCTTCACAACATTTAGATATATTTTTACAATATAGTATATACCTATATACCTAGTGGTTAGTAACCTACATTAGAATATTAAAAAATTTTGCTAGAGCGCCTAATTTATTTTCTCTAATTTTTATTATTTATAGCTTAAAATTCAAACAAAGTCCCCGAATGAATGAAAGTTGTACAAAAATCCACGGGCCACGGGGTGTGCCACGACACACCCGGCACACCCTGTGCGCACGCCTATGTTAGAAATACAAACTTTTGACATTATTTTATCATTTTGATCTAAAAACTATAAATTTGAAAAGAACCACAGTTAAACGAATGACGTTTATCGTTTCCGACAAAATATATGTCTTGGTTTCGTTAAAAGTTCGCATAAAAACTATTGGCCTATTGGGAATTTCATATTTTCCCAATACGCCAATCCACCCCAATGTTTCGTAATTATGTATAATAAAACATATTTTTATTGACGTATTCAGTAGCGTCAGAAGGGTGCAAGGAGTTTCCATCACCCTAAACCCTATAAAAAAATTGTCTTGCTACTCAAAATGTTGAAACTGTGTTGATTGTGAAAATAATAGCGAATTTCGATGCATAACATTACTGTAATATAATTACATGAATTCTGTAGAATCTTGAGCATTACAATGCTCTAAATTGTAATTACGTGAATGTAAACAATATATAAATATGTAATTAATAAGAAATATTGATTTTGTTCCTACTTGATTGTAAATGAAAACATGACAAAATTGTGTACAAAAAAATTCGATAGTTTTTCTTAAACTGAGCCAAGTATTATAATATTAACTCTTGAAAAATGTACTTTTCATAAAACCGTATACAATATAAAGATTAATGCTGAAAAACTTGTAACGTACATTACAACAATCGGAGAGTTGACTTTTGTTTTGTAATTGTAATGATATGCACGCACATCATTTTTTATAATTTTTCTAACACAAATTAAATACATTAGTTTTTAAAAAAGTAATTATATTACACACAAGTATGTTATATTCAAATAAAACATGGACAAACGCTCAATCGCGCCACAAGTCATATTTATCAACTTTTGGTACGCCTTATGATATAATAAAATTAATTACTGAACGTTATTTTATACACTTAATTTAGGATATAAAAATTGTTCGTTAACCTTATTATAATGTACCAATTTTGTTTTGAAATGGAAATTTGGTTTCATTGAAATTAAGTGATATATGTCTAAAATTGTAACTCTCCACACATCCATTTATATTTAATTCCCACTACTGTCTGCGTTAGTTGCCTATGAATAAGAATATTACCATTATCTTAGTAGAATAAATTGAATGTCGCAAGGAATCGTACATACAAGCCCACAAAAGTAACCAGAATGATATGAAATACAGTTTTACGACCCCAGAAATGTTTACTGTACTCGAATAATATTTGATAAATATTCAGTTTTAAATTTCAATTTACAAAAGGTATAGATACCTTTATTTAAAATAAAATATTATAATTCGTTAAAAATGATTAGAGTAAATAAATATTTTGTATATCAAAGTGCAATTTATGACCAATAAGAGTTTTCATATAAATATATGTGTGAAAACTGTTGGTTGTCACGAATAAAATAAAAAGTTAACTAATGTATTGTTGATTTATAGAATATTCCGTTGAAGAAGAACGCTGTTTCACGATAAAATTAAACCTAAAATGAATGAAAAAGAAATTTTTCGACTTTGCAATGCTTAAAAAATTATTTGATAAAACCATGGGACAGTCGCGTTAAAATAATCTTGAAATTCATCAGAATGAGGAAGAAAGAACACGCCTAATAATAAAGATGAAATTATTATAAAATTGGAAAATGATAGAAATGCAAAAACGAGAGGTCGTGGTTTTCTGCCTGAATAATAAGTGAATTAATCGATTTGAAATAAATTTTTTTCTTGAATAAATTCATTTTTTGAAGACTTACGTTCTATTTTAATTGTAAGAATGTAAGGATGTTTAATACCTATTTGAATAGACCGTAGAACAAATTGTGTGGAGTTTGAAAATGTTTCATTGTGCTTTTAAAATTTTTCGGAACCTCAAAAATTCATGGAAACTTACGTCATTGTAGTATGTTTAATACTAAATATATATCATGTAATTAAGATATATTTATATATTTTATAAAATTATTATTATCACCTATCACGTATACTTAAATTTTGTTTACACATAAAAGATAAAACAAAATTTGCGTAATAATTATTCGTCCAGGTTTACATTTTGTATTTAATGCAATTCCTACAAAGTATTCATTACACCTATATTGTTATATATGTAGGTACGGAATTGTTTTGTGTTTATATGTTGTAATAATATCTCTATTCCATGTAACTACTTTCAAAATATTATTGTGTGTAAATGTATACTTTTAGAAACGCGATTTTCTCAATGTATTACATCGGAAATCGTGACACAATTTAATTGTTTATAGCGCGAAGATGATGATAATCATTTTCACATTTCATTAAACTAGACAAAGAAGACGATAAACCGGCCTCTGGGCACACAACGAACTTGTATCTTAAGACCTAAAACAAATATTAAAAAAAAAAAAGTAATTAATTTCAATTTTAATAACTTGCGCAAGTATTATAAGAGGACGTTTACATAAACTTTTACTCGCTTCTACTTAAGTCTGGTATAGTTATTTAAGTGTACATCATAAAATTATTCAACTAACATTATTATACAAGTTTTAAGCATAAACGAGCAAAGAAATGGATAAGGGTCTATCTTAAAGAAAATACAGTTCATAATATACACCCATCAAATTACGTAGAAAACAGCTTGTTATTAACATTTCTTGCTCCGTGCACTCTGTACTCTGTATTTCTCGCACAACTACTACAAATTATAAATAAAATTTAAATTTACTTTCATAATATTCGTTATTCATTTATTGAAAACCGCGGCTTATAGGATATCTAACAAGTTATGTTTCGAATTAATTTATATTCACAGTAATTTCTTAAAAAAATTGTTAATATAATATTTACACGAGTGATTTGATTAGAAATGAATCGATTCACTTATGTTTTTAAATAAATACTATTTGAAATACATACAAAATATTGATAAACATACAGATTTGAATAAACGTGTTTTCAAAAATATATGATAATTAAGTTTTAAATATTTTTAATTGTTTTTTAAATATTAATATCCCATAGAATAAAGTAATTCAGTTACATATATTTTACTGTTAAAATTACATAGCTAGAATAACTTAAACACGGGCAGTAGTGTAACAACAGTAAAACGATCTATTCCATTCAAAAATAATGAAATATTATGTTACTCGATTGAAAAAAAACGACCGAGGGGTTGTTTCTGTCGAGGGCTAAACCCCTCTACAAAAACTGAAGGTCGTCCGAAATCGATTTTCGGAGTTCACTGTGTTTTCAGAACACTTCACCCCCTATTACTACAAAAGCGGGCTATAAGGACATATGGAATTCGTGTTTGACAATGATAACTAAGGCATTCCTGACATACTTGACAACTTGCCGTTTCAGTATTTTGTCGCCTGTACGTACACCGCGATTTTAGTGCCACCGTATGACAGATACCGTGGAGATTTTGATAAATGCTTTCCGCGTTTTGACACTCGGTTTTTATTGATTATTTCATTGTTTTACAACGTCAATATATATATGCATATATGCATATTCGAGTAAACCAAACACTATGCTTGTTCTCAGTGCATGACGTTAAATTATTATCGCTAATATTACTTATGTAGTAAATGTAATTGAAATTTTTACACAGCAATGACCGAATAACATAAATATTTAAGCCTTCGACGTTACATTTTAGTCGCTTACAAACTACTCTATAAAGGGTTAATATGTCTGTAAGGGTTTGGATCGAGTGGATTGAATAAATATTGACCGAAATACGTTGAAATATTGCAGTGATTTCGGTAAGTGCCGTCACGAGATAAAGTGTTACTGTCCCAGCTTCCAAAACTTTACTTGAGTTTTATAGTGGAATTATGTCACGAAACTCACAAAGCACTAATATAATAATATTTTAAAAAGTAATCATATATATATATATATATTATATATACATATTAATCATCAAAAGGCACTAATATTTCGTGTTCTCATGATGATTTGTTTTTTATCAATTTATCATTATCGGACACAAACGTAAATTATGAGGTAACTCTATGACGTTCATATATATATATATATATATCATATCGTGGTACCGGTTCATTGTATCGCGGTTAGTAGAAGTTCAAAACCGCACGGTTGTAGATTATTTACAACTGTAATGTGTTTACTGTTTGTTGGTAACAGCGTATTATCATAATACTGAACACGTTGTCGATTAGGGATGAGTAACGGTGACAAAATTTTATGACAGTGACTAAAATATTACACTCAGTTAACACTTGAAGGTTATTTATTTATTTATTTATTTTTCGACATGTATATGTCTTACGGCTGGTTACCTGGGGTCATTCTATAAATTTGTGCGACACCGAGAGCGTTACCATGACGTCATAAGGCCGGCTCTACTCACCACCCAGGCAAGTCCCCCACTTCTATACCGTCGTTGCCAGTTACATTGAAACGGCGATGGCAGCGCGATCTATATATATATATATATATATATATAGATAGATAGATAGATAGATATAGATATGTCTATAGGTACGAGGAGGTAAATTTTTGTCACGTGTAAAAAATAAATAAGATATATACATGTTACAGATTTTTCTAACGTCTACAGCTATTATAATACATAATATATTTAAAATTAATACAATACGTAAAATAATTTTTTTTTATTAAATAATATAAATTAAATTAAACGTTGATAATATTTGAAACGACTTATATTTTATCGTAAATTTTTTTTTTTTTTTACAAATTATGAATATTTACACCTAAATTTCTTTGATGCCCCCTCCGATTACACATTTCTAAATACGCCAGCGGTTATTGTGGTATTTATTCGTAGTAAATATAATATGTATATAAAGTGTAAACACCGCCGCCGTAGGACACGACAAACCGTTCGATCAAAACGCTTCTGTCAGTCTGTTACACACTGCGCAGCAGCAGTCCGACCGAGGGTGGAACGCGCGCGCGCGCGCGCGCCTAAACTATGTAGGTAAGTAAAAAGTTTGCCCGGAAGTCATGATGACGGCGGAGGATAATAGTCGGGGTCGGGGAGAATCGAGAAAATCTCTGTCTGACGAGGAGAATTCGGCGACTGTTTGTCGTCATATACTTATGTGTATACATATGTAGCATACGTGTAATATACACGTACCGTATACACGCATATACGAGTTGACAACCTCACCCCGGGTCAAATTAACAACAACCAACAACAACAATAAGCGCTGGCGCAGCAAAGTCAGTGGAAAGTTTAACCGCACAACCGTACGTCGACGGGCGTTTACCGACGAGTTCTCGGACGGTGTGTGGCACGAGACTTCCCGCGGGCCGTATTATGACATCGAGAATGTATCGTCTCGCGGTCGGGGAACAGATTTACCGACTGCTCGACGCGTATTCAAACGCGTGTATATACTACGTATGTAAACGAAAAACGGAATATTGTAATTACGCATATTCTGTTTGCCCAGTAAAGTCCGAATGAATGTTTTTTATAACGCGTACCGCGCAACCTCCCTGCAGTTGGTGCCGCAAATATAGGTACACTACGTTACGGGGCTGGTGTGCGAGCTTCGTTTCGAGGTCTATTTCACGCATGTCCGTTCAGTGTCACTGTCGTCCGTTCAGTTTCGGTGCTTTGGATTTACACTGTTCCGTTCCCCTTTGTCCGTGTCCGTCCAGTGCCTTTAAGACCTATACCTCCTACCTATTGAGTACGGTTTTTTTTCATTATGTATATCCGGTTTTTTTTTTTTTTTTACGTGTTTCACCAAAATCATAATATGACCAAAAGTGTAGACGAGTCGCTAGAAGATCTAGCACAGTACTTGCCTCGTTGCTAGGCGAAGAAAAGAAAAGTAACCAAAGGAACAACAAAAATAAAAGACGATTTGGATTCGTGATTTGTGGAAGAAAAGGAAAATTGAAGGCGAATATGCTAAACATTATATGGAGAGTCGGTAGATCGTGAAACAAAAGTCTCGCGAGGAGATACGAACAAACGAGATCGCGTTGTCAGTTGTCACTGACGACCGTTTACACTGTTCCGTGAAAAACGTGCCCGTATCAGTGAAATTTTCAAAAAAATTGTCTCCGACAAATTTAAAAATACGGAACCGGAAAGCACGGACACTGAACGTTCACGGAACGGATGTGTGTAGACATCACCATTGCGTATTATGTATACAAATTTAAAACGTCGGACGTTATTGAATAAATCGATGTTATTCGCAATAGTCCCCCCACCTATCTGCACTGTTATATTTATTTTTAAATCATTGTTTTTTTTGTGATAGGATTCTAGGTATGATTATTGCGTTATGAAATTATTTAATTAATTTAAAATTTCTTACTGAATTATGCTATTTAAGACTGTTTTATGATTGAAATTGAACTCCTTATAGACAAACTCAACGCTAAGAATACTAATCGAAAAACAAATCAGAAGAAGTAAGGATACACATTTATTGCTTTTGACGATTTGATGAAGGCCTTTGATAATGTGAAGTGAAGTAAATTATTCGATATCCTAAAAACGATTGGAATTAAGTATTATGATAGAAGATGTATTTATAATTTATACAAAAATCAAACTGTATTAGTACGTGTAGATGGAACAGGAAAAGTAACAAAAATTAAAAAGTTTGTGCGGCAGGGCTGTATCCTATCACCAATGCGGTTTAATCTATATATATCGAAAAAGTGATGGAAGAATTAAGACTAGAAGTAAAACAAGGAGTTAGAATAGGCGGATAAACAATTAACTTATTAACGCACTCAGACTTGCCGATGACGTTGCTTTTTGCGCAATTCGCCACATGACGGGTGTATGATAAATATCGAATAATTATCGTGTTCAACCGTTCGATAACAATATTGTTGAAATACATGGCAACGTTGGAAAAAATAAAATCTGTCGAAAGTTCTCGACCGTAATCAAAAGCGCAAAAGCGGGGGTGAGGGGCTAAGCCCTCCTAAATTCTGTATAGCCCCTCCAAAAATTTTTGAGAATTTTGAATTGATATAAAAATCTAAAGAGTGTTTGGGATGGATTTAGACTTCAGCCCATCCCCCAAAACTTCAAACACTATTTGCTCCAATGACCGTAATACTGAAAACACCGTTCTCGTTCGTTCGACAGCCGTTTATCAAAGCGATTCAATTAAAATTTCGCTCCGTGATGACCGTTTCCCCGGGTTGGAAAACACTGCGTCAGACGAAGACGACCCGCCGCGACCGTCTAAACAGGTACGCCGCGGCACACGGCGGCGGTAGAAAATAGCGATTCCCCGGTTACCGCATAAAATAAAACGGCGCGGGTCGTCGCCCGTCGCGGTGTACTCACTGCCACGCAGTCTTACCCGAAAAAAAACGGCACGGAGACGCAATGATATCGCATTATCTAATATTCAACAGGTCGTCGTCGGAATACGACGCTATAAAAATAATACATTTTTATACTCGTAAATACCGTGTGTGCGTGTAACGCGCACGTGAACTACGACGTGGGAGGAGGGCAGGGGGATACGCGTAACGTTTGTACCGCGGGCGCAGAGCGTTATAGCAGTAAAGCGTACGAGGAGGCGACTCCGAGAACAAGCGCCGCTTGCGGTCGCCCGGCACGCCGACTGTGTCGTCCTTCCCGGTTTTCTCGTTCGTACACGAGGAAGTTTTCCGCGCCGATTACCGGACGGGGACCACTTTCGCGTGTCTTTCGCGAACCGCGCGCCCTTAATGACGGTTTTTTAGTGCCGGCCGTTTGCCCGGCGTAACGACGACCGTTTTTTTTTTTCTCCTTTTCTTTTCCTAAATTATTTACGAGAGGGAGCGGCGGCGACGGCGTGTAATGGCCAAAAACGATTCTTAAGCGGTGGCAGCGTGCCGGGAACGGCCAACGACGTCGTTATTGTCCTCCTTAAGGACCCACGCCGCGGCGGTAACGGCCGTTTTAAACACATTGTCCGAAATGCGCGTTCGTCAACTGCAGCCGACGCCGCCGCAACGGCTTTGGTGGTCGTTTACCGCCGCTGCTGCAGGTATTCGTTATATATATGTATTTGTTCGTTATACGAAAAAGAAAAATATAATAAACGAGCTCGTGAGAAAAGGCCGGACGACGAATTTTCTCGACCGAACACTCCGTTTTTATGGGTTTAATTGTCGAATATTACCGGAAATACTAAGCGAATATTATATTATGTAGTAGTAGGTACGACTATCGCGCTATACTTATTCGTACGTAGAAATAATAATAAATTTGAAGGCGCGTCGCCCATCAAAGTAACATGAGACGTGATATGACCAGTGGCGTACCTACGTCGTTCTTATGGCGGAGAGGGAGGGGCGAAATGTATTTTGCGCCCGCTGATAAAATAGAAAATTTCTCTCGAGGGGACTGAAAGCGAGCGTTTTCTCTCGTCGCCTTACACGCGAAACATAGCAAAATGGACGTTTCCTACTTCCAACTAGTGATGCGATCAGGATTTTGATAACAGATTAGAATTCCTCGTGAATTTTACTATAGAAATCCGCTTTTTTCATTTTTTTTTTTTTTGTCTTAAGACCTTCAAAAATTGATTATTAGCATTTTTTTAAAAAATTTTAAATTGATTCAAATAATTTTTTAAGGATTTATGAAAAACAAAAATTAGAAATGTGGGAAAGTCGATCTCAAGTAGACTTCACGACGAATTCGAATCTGTTTTCAAATTTCTTATCGAACCACTAGTTCGATCGGTACGTTGGAAGTAGGAAACTTTTATTTTGCTATGTTTTGTGTGTGTAAGACGAAGAGAAAAAATGCCCGCTTTCAATCCCCTTAACGTAATGCCATAACCGCAACAACATTGTTAACGGACACAGAAATTGGGCCATACAAATATTTTCTTCTATATTTGTAAACTTCAACATTAAAATATATAAAATAATTAATTAAACTTTCATTGTTACACTACTAATATTATTGTGGTTTACAGAACTAACCATGTTGCCAGTTGTAGTCTGACGTTTTGGAACCAATGCAGGCATCATCTTCGGTGTACGTAAATAGCAGTCAGAAACAAGCGAACCGTTCAGTACAATCACTGAGTAATAGTACACTCAACGGTATGTTTGCTTCTGACTGCTATTTACGTACACCGAAAATGAAGCCTGCATTGGTTCCAAAACGTCAGACTACAACTGGCAACACGGTTAGTTGCGTAAACCACAATAATAATAAAATAAGAACATTTTATATAACAAAATCTAATTTATACGGTGTTTCATCTTTGAAAATCGTTCATTAATATCATCCACTGGTATACTGATTTCCTGGTATATATGCAACAGTGCAAGCCCGCACAAGCAATCCTGGCCCATTTTTTAACGTAACCATGTTATTTGCCGTATGCACAAGCATAAAACAAATAATAAATATAAATAAATAAAAAGCAGTAGATACTACATAGATTTTTAAGTCAATTATGTAGATTTTTGTATCTTATTAAATAATCCTTGATAGATAGTATAAATATTTTAATTTAAAGAAAGCACTGAAAATATAAAAGCAAGCAGTATGCATAAAAGTAAGCATTCAATTACTTTTTAAAAATAACTTTTGTACTACAAACATTTTAAAAACTTATTCAACTGCGTTTCCTTATTATAAACTATAAAACATTATAATATAATACAAATGTGAATGAAACTAAAACCATAAGTAAAATAAATATATAAACACAAATAATATATATAATTGTATGGCCCACGGGGGAGGGGAGGCGAATGCCCCCATCGCCTCCCCACACACATGTAAGCCACTGGATATGACACGTGATGTGACGAGTGATATAACTAGTGACACAAATATAGGTACTTATCGAAATGATAATACAAGTGAAATGATATTTTTATTTGCACATATTATATAGTGCACCGCCAGTTTTGAATCACTATATTCATCAAGATGTGATGACGAAGAAGACGCATTATGTGCTCTAAATTTATTAAATATTTTGCATTCAAATCAACAAAGAGTGCGTAATTATTGGGTTAATCCTGGGATAATCCTCATTCGGTGGGTTATACGTGGAAAGTCAGTCTAGTTTTATGTTTCTACACAGTCAATAACTCTTTTTAATATATGATTATAATAATATTTCATAATGATTTTAGACACGATTGATTTTAAAATATCGTTTTGTTTTTAAAACGTATAGTGTATAATTCATGTACGTGATAAAGCACCATATTATATTTAGCGATATAAACCTACATAATATACCAGTAGAAAGTTGAGTTTTTATACAAAAGTCAATATTCGTTTATTTGTTCGCGGTAGACATTTTTTAATTTTTTAAAAACCGAATGATACCAAAATATTGTGAAAAACTGTAAAATTATCAATTTTTTTTTTTTAGTCACTTATCGGTTAAAACAAAACCTTTGGAATCAACAAGACTAATATACTGGCGAAAAATACGGATTGTTATCGTTAAATCTTGCATAAGACACGTGTTATTTTAACGAACAAATATATTTCGCATACTTGGAATTAAACGTAACGGATTTTCGTGAATTAGTGAGTGAGTATTATAAGATGGAAAAACATATATATTTTATTTTCTTAATAATATTGTTATATTCCTAAACCCGGATAGTATGTATAAACACAATATATTGTACCTAATTGTATTTAATGCGTGTAAGTAATTTTGATTTTTTTTCACGATCACAAATATTTAGTTTGTAAAAAATCTTTTTATAAATGTTTCGATAAGTTTTAGTTCTACTCTAAACATATTCCTACTTAGAACTTTTCAGCTGTTTACTGCACATATCGTCGTAAGTAAATTATTATTTTAAATGATAATAACAATAACGGTATACATTATACATGCGTCCATACGAACAAAACATATGAATATAATGCATCGGTTATTTTCGACAGTAAAATATTGTTTAAAACGACTCATTGATCATGTGAATTGAGATTTAAATAGTACTTTAATCACCAAATTTCTCAGAAATACGCATCTAATCAGTCGCAGTGTTATTGAAACGATAAAAAAAAAAACAACGAGTACCTATATATGGTAAAAAATCATAATCATTAATAAACGAATGTTCGTTATGCGCGTCGGAGATTAAAATATTAAGTCATCAAATAATATATATATATATATATACAAGACACGAATATGTAATTTATTATTTAAAGCAAAACGTCATACAGTAGCCGTTCAAAAAAGGATATCGGTAAACGAGATCGTCTGACCTTTGATATGTGTTGTTATCTCAATATTGCTATGACATCTTTGCCCTGGACCTAACTAACCCGGGTCTATCCCATGGGTTGTGTTTGTATAGCGTTATGGTCACATTTAACGTTTTTAATGAACCAATATTCCGATACTTTCAGTCATCGCCTTCTAGACATAATCAGTTACCTAATTTGTTGTTTTTCATTTCGTTGATTACTGTGCGTATACACTTGGTTATCGTTTCGTTATGTTTTTCTATAATGTTCTTAATATTTTAAAAAACGTTAAAGAAAATTATTTATCGCGTGTATAATTATTATTGTAAATGTAATATTTCTTAAATTAACTAACTTTCCGAGTACTCGATAGAAACGAGTAAAATCAAAATTCTTCTCTTTCACAAAATTGGACGATAATCATCGTCATATAGCTAGGAAACGTATTTGAATTCAGATTAAAAATTTTGATAATATTTAAGTATTTTTTCGCTCATTATTTAATATACGTCTATTTAAAATCATCAAATATTGAAATAAAAAAATCTGCATACAATAATATATGTATCATGAACGCTGTGGTTTCATCCTTTCCAATCCAAACAGAACCGCCATCAAAGATTTTCAAAACGATTTCTTTATATAAAACCATAATTTTTCGTAATGTAAAATTTGTTCATCAATTCCTGACGATTCTTTGTGAATAAACGCCAACTTTCGATCTTTTCACGCATACTACTACTTTAGGCGTATTTAAACTTTAAAGTATTAAATAAATACACGCTTACATGACGACGTATTTTATAACCAGCCCAACAAACAGTAGAAAATAAATATTAAATGTTTGCATTTATAATGTATAGATGACATAACAGGATTTTTGATATGAGCGACGTGAATTTTCGCACATGGAAAAGTCGTTCAATAGACGTCGAATATTACTGCGCTTGTACCCATCATTCTGCACATTGATAAAATCATATCGCATTGCGCAGGTAAAACTTCCAAAATAAACACGAAACCGTGAAATATTTAAAAATATACTGAAACGTTAAAAAAAAGTTTTAAATACATTTTTCCATTGATTCATTCAATATTTTGTGCGACGTACCTACTCTTCACTCTGTACATTTCGGCGACATAAAAAATATTTTTTTTTATTTTTATTTAAATAGAAATCCGTTCTATAACCAAAACCGAAAATACGTGTGTATGTATTTAGATTTTAGATGAATACCGCAAAAAAAAAATGCTTAAAATTGGATCGAATTTGAAGTACAGTGGACCAGCACAAAGTGAATCTCATAACCGAATGAATCATATAGGCAAAGTGGGGGGAAAAAACAAAAATTTTAATTAATTATTAATTTTATTTTGCTATTTTGCTATTACTGCCTATTACATATTATTAACTAAATGCATAAATATATTTTATCATTTGTACTTACTACAAATGAAATCGGATAACATTTAATAATTTAATTTTGCATATATCTACGTAAAACTCATATTCATACATATTACATAATATAAAGCATAAATATAAATCAGTAATAAGTAATAACTAGGGCCCGGATTTTAAACCATCGAAAAGTGTTCTAAAAAATACCCAAAAATGCATTTTACCACGAAAATACCCTTAAAAACGACCCAAAAAATTTTGTTCAATCGAATAATTTATAATTTATTTTATTACAGAAAAAAAAATTGATGAAATCTAAATTGTGACTGCTGATGATGGTATTAGAAGCTGTATTATTCATTCTAAACGTACCATAATATAAATTTAAAATTATGTTAAACTATTTTACCTTTAAAATTCTGATGATTGCACAATTATATTATATTGTTTGATATTTTGAAACACCAACGATCGTATATTGTCCGAGAGATATGTATATAATGTGCAAATATACATTTAAACCGAACAAAATGACCGAAAAATGCTAAAACAAAAAAATGCCGTAAAAATGAAAAAAAAAAACATCAAAAAATGCAAAATCAAAATTTCACCTTTGTTGAACGAAACGAATTGTACGCTTGGAAAACATTGTCTAAGACCAGCCACAGTAAGATGCACTTCGCATCGAAATCCGAGCCCTAGTAATAACCAACACGAATATAACTTTTCAAAACAAAAAATCATTCCTAAATTTCATAAAAGTGTAAATTTCCAGACATTTTTCTTACGAAATTTGAGTGTTACAACCGCATAGGTGAGTTTTATAACCGATTCTTTTTTTTTATTTTTATAACACATTTGGACCGTTTCGAGCGTAATAACAGCAGCCGCTGAACGTCGTATCCGTGACGTAGTGCTTATAAGCGACGTTCATCGTTAAGGGCATTGAAAGCGGGTATTTTCTCTCTTTGTCTTACACACATGAAACATAGCAAAATAGACGTTTCGTACTTCCAACGTACCGATCGATCCTATTAGTGCGATAAGAAATTTGAAAACAGATTTGAGTTCCTCGTGAATTTTACTACAAAACGACTTTCCCACTTTTTTCATAAACCCTTAAAAAAATTAACCGAACAAATTTTTAAAAAAAAAATGGTTGATAATTTATTTTTGAAGGTCTTAAAAAAAAGAAATAAGAAAAGTAGTAAAGTCGTTTTGTAGTAAAATTCACGAGGAATTCAAATCTGTTTTCAAATTTTTTATCGCACCAATAGATCGATCGGTACGTTGGAAGTACGAAACGTCTATTTTGCTATGTTTCATGTGTGTAAAACAAAGAAAGAAAACACCCGCTTTCAATCCCCTTAATATTCGTCGATTCAAACAGTATATATTGTTTCGACGTTTCGAACGAAATATTACATTACCTAAAAATTTACTGTTAACCAGTCGAAATATATGTTTTTTTTTTTTTAGACACGACTTGTTTTTGCTAAACTAACCAATACATACAAGCGTCGTGAAATGAAATTTCGAAAATCACGTCGTTATATCGAGATGATAAAATATCGAATATCGCGTCGGCAATAAATATCGCGTATGCCTATTTCCATGTACACATATATTTCACGTATACTTTACAGAGGAACAGTGTGGCCGATTTACACATATATATATATATAAATTATTATACAGAGGATAACGGCCGCGGATGAAGCGGGAGGGGGTGAGGGATGCTGCACGTGCAGCAGTCGGTTCTATGCGGTTCTTAGTGACCGTGAATGTTTAACGATTTCCGTACATATCCGCGGTGTTGTTCACAAATCACGGCGATGGTTTCGTACGAGAGAACCCTTCGGACGGCCGGCCGCTGCGGCGGCCGAACGGTATATATGGCCGCGTGGGACACATTTATCGGCCAAGACCGTCTCTCCTCCTCTGCCCGGCGGAAGTGTCATCTCGGAAAGTACCACCGCCGTACTTTTATTTCTATTTTTTTTTTTTTTTTTATACTCCCGAGATGCCAATAGTCGGCTGGGTCGGGGGGAAAGAGGAGGGCAATAACGGTACGGGAAAATATCAGTCACAACCCGATCACGTACTAGCGCCATCACCATTATCATATACGGCGCACGGACTCTTGATGCGAATTACATGATATTTTATTGACGACGGGACGCGCGGACTCGCGTCACGCGACCGCAATACCTAATCCGCACGTGAGAGTCGGGATTATCAAAAAAAAAACAGATGATCACTCGTTTTCTTCGTACAGATATACGTGAAAAAAAAACACTTCGGTCCGACACGCGATACTTAAATTTCAGTGGCGGCTTCTAGGAGGTTTCGACCGTTCTTCCCTCTCCCCCCGGAGGACACGGTTAGACGTATAAGAAACGTATTTTCATTTTTTTTTCAAATTCGTGTTTTTTTTTCTCTGTTAGGTTGGGTTACCCGGGTGCTCTCATTGCGATCCTTCGGGCAAATATACGGCGAGGAGGAAGAGAACGACGTGCGCTACACACACCGTCATTCGATGTGAAACGTTCCGAAACGACTCGCGAAACTGGTACAGGAGAATTTGGTCCAGAAGACGTCGCCGAACGGACACTGCAGTATTAACGGCGAAGGAGGTTGCTGAACGGGAGACACGACTGATAGCCGGAGTCGGAGAGTGGTTGGCGGCTAAAGAAGAGGACGACAAGGAGGAGCGCCAGCAGCATAGAGCGTTGAATTACCCGGGTAGCATTTTTGCCGTTCAATGTCGGTTTATAATAACCGTGATAGTTTAACAGTTCATACGCGGTTTATGAACTGTTAATTGAGAACCGTTGTAGTTCAATTTAAGTATTTCGGTTCAAATTTTAACTCAATATTTAAAAAAAATATTTTATGGTTCTAATTCGGTGCTTCCGACACTGAACCGTGCTGAAAATGTGTGATCGTACCGACGGAAATTAAACGGTTCAGACAAAATGTTTGAGTACTATGTTTAGTTCAGAGATGGTTTCCTATAACCGTAATTGGATCGTGTTTTAAAACGTTGTACACACAATACACAATTCGTATGGTTATGGCTATGGGTTGCTATTTATAAGCGAAACCTACGACGGGTGTTAATCTGCAATCTGTATATATTGGACACAAAACATTATATGATACGAGCGCCAAAGCGGATTCACAATTCGTTTCATGTAAACAACACAAATAAGTTACATCACGGGAGCAATGTTTGAATTTTAGGTAAATGTATCGTGCTATCATGTGGTTACACTGATTTAGGGTTTTTAGAATGATGTCACTTTTTTTGCGTACTTCGCGAGTGATCCATTTGTATTCATTGTTTACTGCGAAATAACTGCTTGTTCGACGTCGGCCGTTTGGATGTTCTCATTTGTAACACGTGTTTTTTATTTTTTTTTTACGATTCCAGTGGGTACATACAATAGTTTTGTTTTTTAAATTTGTTGTTTATAATTAACTACATCAGATATTATGGCGTAAGTACCTATTAAATTATTAACTTCTCAACGTGTGTCCACACCTAAAATTATGACCGTACAAATGGTTCGCACGGGGAATGGCCGCACAATATCGCATGCATTTATTGACGTTTATATTTTTCAGTACATACTTTTAATCTTTTTCTATGACAGTGTCCACAGCCAAATATATACGATCCAGTATAATTCAGACAGCACGTTTATAGAAATTAGTTATTGATATATTTAGGTGCATTAGGTACACACAAATGTACATTAGTCAATAGGTACGTTTGATTAAATTATATTTTAATATTATTACTGTTTCATAATATTTAATTTACCCATGCACTACAGTAGACTGTATGAATAAATAGCTTGTATGCAGTGTGATAATAAACGGTATACCATCCACGTATTCAGAGCCATTCATTTATTTGATCGCGTACATTTCTTGGGGTCTGGACACACCTCTAGGTACATTACTAAGTATTTACATTTTATATTAGATATACATATAATTATTTTAATTGGTATAATTTAAGATGTTTAGAGATATATAGGTATACCTATACTTTGCCCGAAGTACTACTTCATGGTTTTCCGGGCAGTGAGTGTATTGCCGATTTAAAAAAAAAAGGTACCTGTACTTATAGTATGACCACTTTTAAAAGTTTAATACAAAATTGTATGCAACCTGCAACTATTAAAGCTGAGATATAAAATTACTATTAAACTTATCTATTTAACTATACAATTTATCTACTGTATAATACATTTTCATTATTATTCAACTGCAGTTTATCAGACTTATTTTACATGCAATTTATACTTTTATTCTTTATATGGTTGTATCTTATACTTAACGTAAAGCATGAAAACTACCTAAATACTTGTATTAATACTGTGTATTTATATTGTAAACTAGTGTTCCATTATTATATATACACATATATTATTTATTATCTATAAAATATATTAATATATATTTGAAATTTTATTCAGGTTATCATGGTACGCTGTATTATTTACAAAAACGAATGAAGTGCAGCATGTACCTGACACTTTGTTAATTAATAAGAAAATATGTTGGTTCCCTTACTTACAGTGTGATGGAAAAATAAAATATTTTAGTTCTAATCAAATTAGTATTATGATTAAACAAGGTTCATTGACAAACAATGAAGATGGTACAAACCATGATATTACAAAAGTTGCCGGTCCATTTTGTAAGTAGTCAATGTTGAATAAATATTTTTAGTTTTCGTATTTGTACATTTTAATATATACTAACACAAATTCTTCATCCATTATTAAATAATTTATTGAATTAAATAAAAATATATCTTCTGCTTCAGTAGGAGGCATAAATTAAAATAATAGGATTGACTTTGTTATGTTTTTTTTTTTATACACTTTACTTGATAATATTAAAATTTATAATGCATTAAAACTGGGTTTTTAATTAATGCTATACTTCACATTTTTGTTCAATCGTGTCATCATCAGCTTTTTAATTTTGTTAAATTAATCTATATATCTGACTGTCTTAAGTATAGAGGCTGGACGCTGGTATTATAATATTACTATGTTATAATATACGGTATTAAATGTATACGCATCACATAACAAACTTAAATTATTTCGTGTTCAACTCATTTATTTAAATTAATTATCTGTGAAATAAGGATTTATTGAACATATGTTTTAAATATTGATTTATAGATAACATTCAAGGAAAAGATATAGTGAATTTGTTAAAAATGATTGAAAAGAATAACAAATATTGTAGATCAACATTCCAAAAAATAATGGTCCAATTAGTTCTGTTGAATAATTCAAATGCCAGACTATGTAAAGGTTTAACAAATGTAGACAACCAATTACAAGCACTTTTGACAGCAGACAATAGGACAAGGGTACTAGCTATTCCTATTCCTGTTATACCTGCTGCCTTCTTAAATCTATTGCCTATAAAAAACATTGAACAATTAAAAATAGTCGAATCATTATCGACTGATAACAATGATAGTGTGGCTCTCAAAGAAAACTTGGTAAGTTAAAACTATTTTGAATATTTTTGAATTCATATTTAATAAATTCAACTTAATATTATGTTCCAGAAAAGTTTTCTGCTTCTAAAAATGGGTGCATTAGCTATAAGTAGTGCAGTTAGAGAGGCCGTCAACTGCTGCTTTGATTCTTCAATTTTAGGATTATTCAGTTTAAAAGGCAAAACAAAAAAACGATTTATAGATCTACAGCTGTTTTCTGTAATTTCTGGTAAGCTCCATAGGAATATTTTATTTTTACTATTGTCACAATAAATTAAAAAATTATTTCTTTAGATTCGTTGTCAGGATTTCAGATCTCATCAGCCGATGAACAAAATTTTTTATCTGTACTGGACAGTTATTTAAGACATGCTTCAAAAGTTTTAAATTTATAAGTATTATATAATTTTTATTGATTTGATTTTATTCTATTTACTTACACGTATTTTGCTTAAATGTATAAGTATTCTTAATTTCTTTATTTTCAATAATAATAAAAGTATTATATAAGTATATAGTTGTACATTTTAGTTTTCACCATTATCTATATTCTGTTGAATTCTTTTTATTTTCTATTATTAATTTATATACGTATTTATCCAGGAGTTTTTTTTAAACCAACCTATATTTTGACATTTTTCATTTTAATGTACACTGATATATAAATAATACTAGTTGAAATAATTTTGAAGGAGGGTTGAAATATCAACATCCCTCTATTTGAAATACGACCTTTATGTGTTTTATATTATATTTAAAATTTGGTTGAGTAAAATCAGGATATACAAGCAGACATCCATACACAGATAAGTATAATAAAAAAATTCCCTGTAAAATGGCGGCTATTTAAGTTATTTAAATAACTTTTAGTAAAATAATTTTATATAGAATGGTTTTTAACTTGCAATTGCACGCAAATCACACGGTGAAAAAAAACACTATAGAACGGTTATCCAACTCGTAAATGGACGCAAATTGCACAGTTCAAAATAAAATAAAATAACGGATATTTAACTGACAATTGTACTGTAAATGCACACTGATTTGTGTGCCTGGTTTGAACAGTAATACGGTGTTTGAATCGAAAGTAACATTTTCATGGCACGGTTAAACCCATGTAAAAAATCGGTATTCATTTTGTCAAAACACGGTGCTATGAACCAGATTTGCACCGTACCTTGAACCATCATTTAGTAATGATTTAAAACGGTGTCTGCACCTAAAATGCTACTCGGGTAGTTGATCGTTTATTGTGGGCCGATTGGCCGAAATAGGAGGGGTGGGTCCTCGGACAATTTGTAAATTGTAATACAACTAAAGAAGACGTCTAGAGGAGTGTCCAAGACGTTTGTTGTGTTTAAATAAATGATGACTCCCGAAGGGTAGCAATACCGACCTGCAGATAGTCCGATGCGGCGATGAGAAAAAAAAAGAATGTTAGGTTAGAACGTATCTACGCCACGTAGTGGCCAGGTTTTTGTCGAATTTGATAAAAAATTCTGACGCCGAATTTCGCTCCAGCCTCTCGTGAGCCGCCGTGTAACCATATTATAATTATTATCCATTTATCAACTTATTGCCGCGGTATAATAATAATATAAGGTCTACAATCAAGTTTTCATCACTATTAAACACTACATTGTTGTCTTTTATTATTATTATTATTATTATTATTATTATTATTATTATTATTATTATTATTATTATTATTATTATTATTATTATTATTATTATTATTATTATTATTATTATTATTATTATTATTATTATTATTATTATTATTATTATTATTATTATTATTATTATTATTATTATTATTATTATTATTATTATTATTATATATTATTATTATTATTATTATTATTATTATTATATTATTATTATTATTATTATTATTATTATTTTTTTTTTTTTTTTTTTTTTTTTTATATATATAGTTAATCGATTTAAAATTCAAATTCAGTAGACTATCGTTATCGATCGCTTTGCAAATAGCAAACAAAGAAACGTTGATTTTTTTTACACATTATATTGTAATTGATATTTGAATATTTACTTAATAATTATTATAAATTGTTTCAAAGTTATGAAATTAATTGTTATATCAACAATAATGCAATATCAACAGTGAACAATTACACGAGAAAAATTAAATGTATACGAGATTCAAAGAAAACATTTTTCTCTTGTACGAGACTTACAGATCGATAAAAAATATATACTCTTCCGAACGTAAAGAAACATGAAAACTTTTTTTTAAACTTAAAAAAATGATTTTCCAACGATATTTTTTTAAATTATGCCATTAAAAATGTATATAGATAAAAGGTTTTTTTATTGTTTATTATTTATAAATAATCGAGTATAATTTTAAATGGGGAACGATGAAACAAGTGCTAAAAATGTGCACGATAACAAAAAAACTTTTATACCGATCGAACGTATAGAATAAACTCGTGCGTATTATTACTTGAATTTTCTCCCTCATAAATCAATCTCTTCATTACACTATATTATATAGGTAACCCCTGTAAAGAAGTTAATTTTCATAAGACTCGCCATATTATCAGATCAGTCTGTTACAATATCGAGAAACGTTTAATTAAAATTGAAAACAAATAACAACTCGGTTTCGTTGAATTGTTTTAGAAATATTATAAGTATAAAAATATATATATATATATAAATAAAATGTATAAATATACGTGTATTCGATATACCATTAAAAAGTATAGTTGTTAACTTTTTTCTTCCCGTAATTGTTAGAAAACTATACGGAACAATTAGTGTAAAACGATATTGAAGTGTATATAAGTTTTAATTACCGAGGAAACGATTTTCCAAATTAGTAAATAGTAGGGTACCTAGAACGCGGAATGTATTTTCCTTTTAAAATAGCTTATTTAATAATATGACTTATCGACAATTTAATTAACGAATTTAAATTTTAAATCGAAATCGATTTATATTATCAGCGAATGGAATTTTCGTGTTTATCAGCGACTATAATAATTTTATATGCATAACGTTTAAAAATCTACACGCGGTTTATACACAGCGTGTTTATAATCATTCCGCAAATTCCGTAAATTCATATTTATGAATAATAGCGCACCAATTGATTGCGACACGGTTTGCCTGCAATATTACAAAGTAAAACGCATTGCAAACCTTTTTTTAACGTTTCGTTCAGAAATTCGTAAATATATATACTGAAAACTTGGGGAAAAAAATTATAACCGATGCGAGCTACGTAATATTAATATCTGTGTATATCCACATTATCGTTTTATCAGTGACGTACGTGTCCTAAAACACACATATTATACAACTATACAATGACCATTATATTATATGTACTTCTTTTTGAAAGAAAAAAAATGTCTTGCGCGTTCTTTTGAACTCTTAAAATGACACCGAAATAGGTACTTCTTTTTCGAAAATGTACTTTTATAAAGGACACAATATAACGGTAAAAGAGAAAAAACCAAATAGGTATATAATATTATTTTAGTTACAAAAAAAAGCGATAAAACGATTGATTTTAGCTGGTCTTCAAGTACCCACAGTGCATGAAAGGAAATCAACCTTGGGAACCTGATTGACCTCTGCGAATTCGTGAAGTGCCTTCCAGCGTCAACTGCAGCGTCTGTCGTGAAGATTGTTTTCCGTGATAAATAATAATTTATTTATTGCGGAGGTCTGACAAAACGCGCGTCTGAATTCGCCATAAGAAATTATGCAAGTTTTTACGTAAACTATACGTATAACGCGAAATGAAATTTTTCGTTTTTGAACACATCAAAAGATCTCAAAGTAAACACGTATATTTTTAAAAAATTTAATACATTTTAAAATTACTAATATTGAACACATTTTCTATACCAATGGTGTATTTACGGTTAAATTCCCTTGCCCGAGACCAAAAAGTCCATTTGAAAATATTATCGCGCTCGGTCAATTTTATTAACGCATTTGACGCACCAATTCTCTGTGTTCTACAAAAAATTCTACATCAAATTCTACATCAGAGATATTTACACGGGTCAATGTTTATTCGTTTTTATTAAATAGAACGTTTATTCAAAATTGTTGACGGGAAAGACACAAAGGTTTAGAGCTATGTCATACCGTGCAACTGGCGGGAAGCATGCAAATATAACCACCCGAAGACGTTCTCGCTGAACTCCTCTGAGATAAAAAATTTTGGAATTTTTATTAGAATTTTCTGTTTTCTAAATTCCGAAAAATATATCCAAAAACAATAATCGGAGTACTATCGATCGATTCAATACTATTTAATTTATATGCGCTACACAATTTATTCCTTCGCTTTACAAGCCTTTGGGACTCTTAGCAGCTTCTACTAAACTTCACCAGTCTTCTCGGTCTACGGAATCTACGAATCTTTTGCATACATCAACCGCTCTTATATCTTGTGTTACCCTGTCCAATCAACCGCTACATATATTACAATTAATTACTAAAAAAAGAAAAAAAATTCAAGTAATAATTACATTAAAATCGTTTAACAGCGAGAACGTAGTGTGTGTGTTTTTTTTTATGTATTCCAAACCCAAAGAATTTAGATTTCTTGTTCTACAAAAGAGAAATTAAAAGAACGACACGGCCGGGCGCGAGTAATAAAACTTTTCGCGCAACAATATTCAAAATCGTATGTTTTCAACAATCGCGCGGTTTCATCCGAAAACTGTTGAATCCGACGCGTTGCGAATAGTCCTCTCTTTTTAACCGACTTCAAAAAAGGAGGTGATTCTCAATTCGGTTGTATGAACCGATTTGGACGCATCTTTTTTTTTTTATATGAAAGATTATCACCTCCCGGTGGTCCCATACCAATTTCATAAATTAGTATTCGGCCAATAATTTAGTTTTTTGTATTTTTTCCCCCATATTTTCCGATTTCATAAGTATTGGCCTATAGTATCCTACCTAACCTCCTACAATTGAGAATACAAAATAATAATACTAGAAAACCAACAAACAAAAAAAATTTTTTTACGATTTCTACTGCGTTTGGTTTTCCTGGAATGGCAATGGACATAACTTTCGAACTGCCCGCGTAACAGTTCCGCTGGTTGTGACCACTTCTGCTACACGAACCACCTCATCCTCTCCTTGTATCAATTTAGACACTCTGCCCATACGCCATCTCAACGGAAGCAGGTTCTCGTCTTTTAATAAAACGATTGTGCCAACATTCACGTTCGGCCCTTTTACTCGCCCATTTTGACCTTTCTTGAAGTTGAGACAAGTACTCTCTGGACCAACGTTTCCATAAGTTCTGAGAGTATTGAGATACTCGACGCCATCGGTTTAAACGATTTATTGAATAGAAATTTCATCGACTTCCGGTATAGAAGTAAGAGAGTTACCGATTAAAAAATGACCAGGAGTAAGAGGACTCAAATCGTTTGGATCAGACGACATAACGGTTAAAGGACGACTGTTTAGACAAGCCTCGGCACGTGTAATAATAGTTAACAATTCTTCATAAGAGAAGTACGCATCACCCATAACTCTGCGCAAAAGATGCTTCATAGACTTTATTCCGGCTTCCCACAAACCACCGAAATGAGGAGAACGCGCGGGTATAAATTTCCATTCGACGCCGATATTCGATAAAACTTCGCCTGTAGTCCTTTGATGTTCGTCACTTTGAAATAATTCATACAACTGTTTTAATTGTCTATTCGCACCCACGAAGTTTGTAGCGTTGTCGGAATATATTTTCGTACACTTTCCGCGTCGGTCGAAAAATCGGTTTAAGGCGCGTAAAAAAGCTTCAGTACTCAAATCGCTTACCAACTCAAAATGTACAGCACGTGTGGCTAAGCAAATAAATAAACACACATATGCTTTTGTTACAGAAGCGTTTTTTCTTAAACTGGATTTTAACATAAATGGACCGGCGTAATCGATACCGCAGGTGAGAAAAGCGCGACTCGGTTCTACGCGTTCCTTTGGTAAATTTCCCATAATAGGCTGTACTATAACCGGACGATGTCTAAAACACACGACACATTTACGTACTACGTTTCGCGTTATATTACGACCATTTATGGGCCAATAATTTTCACGTATGGAAGACAAAACTGCTTGAGGACCACTATGCATAAGGTTTATATGCTCTTCGCGTATTAAATTTTCCGTGAAAGCTCCTGTAGCTGGTAATATTACTGGGTGTCGCTGAAAAACACTTATTGACGCTGCATATTTCAATCGTCCGCCTACGCGAATAACTCCGTTTTCGTCGAGAAACGGTTTTAATCTGTAAATTTTACTATTCGGAGATACTTGTTGGTTAACTTGCAGTTGTCGAATTTCTCGTGTAAAATAATTTTTCTGTACGATTTTTACGATAACGATTTTTGCGCGATTTATTTCAACGGGAAGTAAAACACCACTTATTTTCTGTTTAGGTTCTAAACAATTTTTTACGAAACGCAAACAATACGCAAGAATTCGACTTAACTTTTTTATCGACGAATATTTATGAACTATACAATTTTCATCGGATGTGGTTAATACACTTACGCTTACGATTTTTTCTTCTGGCATATTCGACAGGGTCTTTGCGATTTTTTCTTGATTAATAACAGGCCAGTATTTCTCGTCTTTTCGTAACCACTCGGGTCCATGCCACCACAGAGAACATTGGGATAATTCAGCCGGACAACATCCACGCGATATAATGTCTGCCGGGTTTTCATTTCCTTGTACATGAAACCATTCGTTTAATACCGTTTTTTCTTGTATTTCACCGACCCGATGCGCTATAAACGTTTTCCATTTTTTCGACGGAGACTTAATCCAACATAATGTGACTAAAGAATCCGTCCAAAATATTTTCGCGATAAATTTAGTTTCATTTTGGTATAATTTTATACGCTACTCGTGACAACAACTGCGCCGCGCACAGTTCTAAACGCGGTAATGATAACGATTTTTTTTATTGATTTGATTTTATTCTATTTACTTACACGTATTTTGCTTAAATGTATAAGTATTCTTAATTTCTTTATTTTCAATAATAATAAAAGTATTATATAAGTATATAGTTGTACATTTTAGTTTTCACCATTATCTATATTCTGTTGAATTCTTTTATTTTCTATTATTAATTTATATACGTATTTATCCAGGAGTTTTTTAAACCAACCTATATTTTGACATTTTCATTTTAATGTACACTGATATATAAATAATACTAGTTGAAATAATTTTGAAGGAAGGGTTGAAATATCAACATCCCTCTATTTGAAATACGACCTTTATGTGTTTTATATTATATTTAAAATTTGGTTGAGTAAAATCAGGATATACAAGCAGACATCCATACACAGATAAGTATAATAAAAAAATTCCCTGTAAAATGGCGGCTATTTAAGTTATTTAAATAACTTTTAGTAAAAATAATTTTTATATAGAATGGTTTTTTAACTTGCAATTGCACGCAAATCACACGGTGAAAAAAAACACTATAGAACGGTTATCCAACTCGTAAATGGACGCAAATTGCACAGTTCAAAATAAAATAAAATAACGGATATTTAACTGACAATTGTACTGTAAATGCACACTGATTTGTGTGCCTGGTTTGAACAGTAATACGGTGTTTGAATCGAAAGTAACATTTTCATGGCACGGTTAAACCCATGTAAAAAATCGGTATTCATTTTTGTCAAAAACACGGTGCTATGAACCAGATTTGCACCGTACCTTGAACCATCATTTAGTAATGATTTAAAACGGTGTCTGCACCTAAAATGCTACTCGGGTAGTTGATCGTTTATTGTGGGCCGATTGGCCGAAATAGGAGGGGTGGGTCCTCGGACAATTTGTAAATTGTAATACAACTAAAGAAGACGTCTAGAGGAGTGTCCAAGACGTTTGTTGTGTTTAAATAAATGATGACTCCCGAAGGGTAGCAATACCGACCTGCAGATAGTCCGATGCGGCGATGAGAAAAAAAAAGAATGTTAGGTTAGAACGTATCTACGCCACGTAGTGGCCAGGTTTTTGTCGAATTTGATAAAAAATTCTGACGCCGAATTTCGCTCCAGCCTCTCGTGAGCCGCCGTGTAACCATATTATAATTATTATCCATTTATCCACTTATTGCCGCGGTATAATAATAATATAAGGTCTACAATCAAGTTTTCATCACTATTAAACACTACATTGTTGTCTTTTTATTATTATTATTATTATTATTATTATTATTATTATTATTATTATTATTATTATTATTATTATTATTATTATTATTATTATTATTATTATTATTATTATTATTATTATTATTATTATTATTATTATTATTATTATTATTATTATTATTATTATTATTATTATTATTATTATTATTATTATTATTATTATTATTATTATTATTATTATTATTATTATTATTATTTTTTTTTATTATTATTATTATTATTATTATTATTATTATTATTATTATTATTATTATTATTATTTTTTTTTTTTTTTATATATATAGTTAATCGATTTAAAATTCAAATTCAGTAGACTATCGTTATCGATCGCTTTGCAAATAGCAAACAAAGAAACGTTGATTTTTTTTTTACACATTATATTGTAATTGATATTTGAATATTTACTTAATAATTATTATAAATTGTTTCAAAGTTATGAAATTAATTGTTATATCAACAATAATGCAATATCAACAGTGAACAATTACACGAGAAAAATTAAATGTATACGAGATTCAAAGAAAACATTTTTCTCTTGTACGAGACTTACAGATCGATAAAAAAAATATATACTCTTCCGAACGTAAAGAAACATGAAAACTTTTTTTTAAACTTAAAAAAATGATTTTCCAACGATATTTTTTTAAATTATGCCATTAAAAATGTATATAGATAAAAAGTTTTTTTATTGTTTATTATTTATAAATAATCGAGTATAATTTTAAATGGGGAACGATGAAACAAGTGCTAAAAATGTGCACGATAACAAAAAAACTTTTATACCGATCGAACGTATAGAATAAACTCGTGCGTATTATTACTTGAATTTTCTCCCTCATAAATCAATCTCTTCATTACACTATATATAGGTAACCCCTGTAAAGAAGTTAATTTTCATAAGACTCGCCATATTATCAGATCAGTCTGTTACAATATCGAGAAACGTTTAATTAAAATTGAAAACAAATAACAACTCGGTTTCGTTGAATTGTTTTAGAAATATTATAAGTATAAAATATATATATATATATATAAATAAAATGTATAAATATACGTGTATTCGATATACCATTAAAAGTATAGTTGTTAACTTTTTTCTTCCGTAATTGTTAGAAAACTATACGGAACAATTAGTGTAAAACGATATTGAAGTGTATATAAGTTTTAATTACCGAGAAACGATTTTCCAAATTAGTAAATAGTAGGGTACCTAGAACGCGGAATGTATTTTCCTTTTAAAATAGCTTATTTAATAATATGACTTATCGACAATTTAATTAACGAATTTAAATTTTAAATCGAAATCGATTTATATTATCAGCGAATGGAATTTTCGTGTTTATCAGCGACTATAATAATTTTATATGCATAACGTTTAAAAATCTACACGCGGTTTATACACAGCGTGTTTATAATCATTCCGCAAATTCCGTAAATTCATATTTATGAATAATAGCGCACCAATTGATTGCGACACGGTTTGCCTGCAATATTACAAAGTAAAACGCATTGCAAACCTTTTTTTTTAAATATAACGTTTCGTTCAGAAATTCGTAAATATATATACTGAAAACTTGGGGAAAAAATTATAACCGATGCGAGCTACGTGATATTAATATCTGTGTATCCACATTATCGTTTTATCAGTGCCGTACGTGTCCTAAAACACACATATTATACAACTATACAATGACCATTATATTATATGTACTTCTTTTTGAAAGAAAAAAAATGTCTTGCGCGTTCTTTTGAACTCTTAAAATGACACCGAAATAGGTACTTCTTTTTCGAAAATGTACTTTTATAAAGGACACAATATAACGGTAAAAGAGAAAAAACCAAATAGGTATATAATATTATTTTAGTTACAAAAAAAAAAGCGATAAAACGATTGATTTTAGCTGGTCTTCAAGTACCCACAGTGCATGAAAGGAAATCAACCTTGGGAACCTGATTGACCTCTGCGAATTCGTGAAGTGCCTTCCAGCGTCAACTGCAGCGTCTGTCGTGAAGATTGTTTTCCGTGATAAATAATAATTTATTTATTGCGGAGGTCTGACAAAACGCGCGTCTGAACGTGAACTCGCCATAAGAAATTATGCAAGTTTTTACGTAAACTATAACGCGAAATGAAATTTTTCGTTTTTGAACACAACAAAAGATCTCAAAGTAAACACGTATATTTTAAAAAAATTTAATACATTTTAAAATTACTAATATTGAACACATTTTCTATACCAATGGTGTATTTACGGTTAAATTCCCTTGCCCGAGACCAAAAAGTCCATTTGAAAATATTATCGCGCTCGGTCAATTTTATTAACGCATTTGACGCACCAATTCTCTGTGTTCTACAAAAAATTCTACATCAAATTCTACATCAGAGATATTTACACGGGTCAATGTTTATTCGTTTTTATTAAATAGAACGTTTATTCAAAATTGTTGACGGGAAAGACACAAAGGTTTAGAGCTATGTCATACCGTGCAACTGGTGGGAAGCATGCAAATATAACCACCCGAAGACGTTCTCGCTGAACTCCTCCGAGATAAAAAATTTTGGAATTTTTATTAGAATTTTCTGTTTTCTAAATTCCGAAAAATATATCCAAAAACAATAATCGGAGTACTATCGATCGATTCAATACTATTTAATTTATATACGCTACACAATTTATTCCTTCGCTTTACAAGCCTTTGGGACTCTTAGCAGCTTCTACTAAACTTCACCAGTCTTCTCGGTCTACGGAATCTACGAATCTTTTGCATACATCAACCGCTCTTATATCTTGTGTTACCCTGTCCAATCAACCGCTACATATATTACAATTAATTACTAAAAAAAGAAAAAAAATTCAAGTAATAATTACATTAAAATCGTTTAACAGCGAGAACGTAGTGTGTGTGTTTTTTATGTATTCCAAACCCAAAGAATTTAGATTTCTTGTTCTACAAAGAGAAATTAAAAGAACGACACGGCCGGGCGCGAGTAATAAAACTTTTCGCGCAACAATATTCAAAATCGTATGTTTTCAACAATCGCGCGGTTTCATCCGAAAACTGTTGAATCCGACGCGTTGCGAATAGTCCTCTCTTTTTAACCGACTTCAAAAAAGGAGGTGATTCTCAATTCGGTTGTATGAACCGATTTGGACGCATCTTTTTTTTTTTATATGAAAGATTATCACCTCCCGGTGGTCCCATACCAATTTCATAAATTAGTATTCGGCCAATAATTTAGTTTTTTGTATTTTTTCCCCCATATTTTCCGATTTCATAAGTATTGGCCTATAGTATCCTACCTAACCTCCCAATCAAATGTAGAAACGAAAACGACGATATGACTACTACGACTAAAACAGACGAAATAAAAATATTTTTTTAGAAAAAAAGAAACCGACTTCGAGAAATGCACTGAAAAGTATGAAACAATCAATAAACCATTTCGAAATCGGCACCAAATATTAATTTATTGCGATATCTATATTAGACTAATAAAATGCAATGTAATGTCGTTTGAAATTCGGCGCCGACTTCAAAAAGGTTATTGAAAATTTCATACTATTTAGTGCATTTTTTCAAAGTCCGTTTTTTCTTTTCAAAAAAATATTTTTTCTCTAAAAAAAAAAAAAAAAAAAAGGTAACAAGCCGCGGGGTTGTTGTGAATGTCGCTTTTACTTAGACAAAGATTTTAGAGTTTATAAGGTCATCACTATAAATTCGAAAGCGATTGACAAATCATTGCATTCGATAAGACGATTTTGAACGGAGCTTCGGTGTTTTATATTGTTTATTATTAACACTATATTGTAATATTGGAGTGTGTATAGAGTACATACAATTAATAATAGTAATTTAATGTAATTTCTTGCGATAAACTCGGGTATCTAAAAGTGTGCAATTTATGTATATAATATAATTTTAATTTGTTCGGTGGTTTTTGAGTTTTTATTTTCAGGCGCTTTTGAGAAAATCGAAAAATGACCTCTCTAAAGTACCGACTACATGCGATTCGCTGCCGGTAACGAACCGTAAAAATCGGAACGTTCCTTCTGGTAGATTTTTTGGGTACAGACATAGGAGAAAAAAAAAACCACATCGTTGTAAAAACCAATAGATACGCTAAAAAAAATCTAAAACAAAAAAAATTAAAGACGAGACAATAAACACGCGAAAATTCGCGAACGATACCTCACAATCGTTTCGGAATCCTGCGGCTCAGGAACCGTGTGTGATGTAGTTTGCAGAATAGGGAGAGGTGGTATCGTACACGCATCACGGAAACCCGCGAAAATCTTTTGTACGGCGTCCACGGCGAACGGTTCATTAAAAGTCCAAAGGGCCTCTTTTATATGAAGACAGTTAATTACGACCTTTTGGCTCCCCCGCGGCCGAGATTTTCGGCGGTTCTTTTTCATTTAGGGAGACGGCCGCTTGCGCGGTACGAGTTGTTGTCCACTTTTCCTCTCATATCGAATACGTGATCGCCATACCGCGGCGCGTCCGAGTATAGGTATACACTTCCTCTCTCTCTCTCTCTCTCTCTCTCTCTCTCTCTCTCTCTCTGTCTTCTACACGCGCGTTTTACTCGTGTGCGTGCAGCACTTTGCTGCGCGCGCTTTGTTTGCGGGGTCGTCCTCCTCTTCTTCACCGCTTTTATTACTGCAAAAACCATATACCATATATACCGGACGACGACGCGGACGAGAGAGAGAAATCTTGTCGCCGCTCTTCGTATACGTGACGCGGTCTCGTGCGCGAACTCTGTCATTTCCGGGCGTTTTTTCCGGTCCCCGTTTAATGTGTGTGTGTGTGTGTGTGTGTGTGTGCGGTACGCGATCGATGTGGACACCATATCGTGTGCCGAACACAACGCAGTCACGGGTGGAACGTGAAGTAGCGGTGGCGTATACTTTATATATATATATATACGTATAATAATTGTGTCCGAGTTAACGATTTCCAGAGCCGTACACTGATTAGCGCACCTGCTATCCCGCTCGGAAGCACGGCGCCGCCGTAATATAACTTCTGAATGGAAGAATGATTGGGGACTTCTGTTCTTTCCCTCCCCCGCCCCCCTTGGCTTTTTCGCTATTCGCGGTATCCGAGAATTGCGACTTAGAAAAAAAAAATCAACGTTTACCCACCTCCTCGTCTCCCCGCGGCCGCGGCCGCGGTGGCGAAAACGTGTAGTTCGTACAAAGACCTGCACTCACGACAAATGTTCCGGGGCCAGATTGCTGTGTAATACCGTCGAAATTGCGAGGCCGCCAGAACAAATAGGAATTCATTTGTCCGCGTTTCGCGCGCGCCCGCGTTTTCTCACCGCCGCCGCCGCCGCCGCCGCCGCCGCAATACAAATCGAATTATTTTGTTTTATATTCCGTTCGAGAAATTTGTGTGAAAAAGGAATTTTAACTTTTTTTCTTTTGCCGATTAACCTAACCTAACCTAACTTTTCTTCCGTATCCAAACATAACCTCATGCATATGTATTTTGTTTGTTTATTTTTTCTCGCATGCCATTGTGCAGCTCATCAAACGATTTCATTGACATAATCCTATAAAATTTGAAGAATTCTTCTGGATGTGCTCGTAATTTTGCTCGTTTGAGATGACATTGACTCTCGGTTATTCTCTGAGAATTCAATGGGTGTACCCAATAACGACTTCTTCTTCTTATTTAGCGCCAGCAAAAGTGCAATACCCCATCATCTCGTCGTCGTCGTCGTCCATCGCCGTTTTTTACGAAAACGTCACCGTACGTACTGGCAGAAATCCTAATAGAAATATCAGAACGTGTGCGCTAGGCTTACGGATTTCCGTGTCGGAATTCCGTATTCGGAAATCGAACATTGTACGTGTGCGCCCGGCCTAAATCGTGACATACGTGAAATCGGTTACGGCCCCGCAGGCCGTATAGCAAAACGTTTAAAACATATTTCGGAGCGTACAATTTTGTAAATTATATTTTGTCGACTATTCGTAGTGTAACACTCGGGCGCGGACTGGCCCACCGGTATACCGGAAAAATCCCGGTAGGCCCTACTAAAATCTGCGCCCCTTTATAAGGCCGGGCGCACAAATACGTTTTCCGTGTTCGATTTCCTGACTCGGACACCCGAATCGCAGGCATTTCGTAGGAATAAACAACACAGCGCACGCGTTCTTATAATGTTTCCGTCCGGAAATAATTCCTGACGTTCGTTTCGGAAAGCAGGCCGTGCGTTCGGAATGCCCGGACGGAAAAAATAAACGGAATGACGTTGTCCCGAACGCAGCCCTCGGCTTCATTTGTGTTGAACGCCGCACGCGGACGAAAATTTCTATTCGGCATTTTTCAGTGCTGTGTCGAGTGAACGTTTGCTCTTCTTTTTACGTACGTACCTGCTAACAAAATGTGTGAGTCCGAAAATTTAATAATGCCCGTCGAAAAACATCCCTGCATATGGGACATTAATAGTGCGGACTACCGCAACAGGGACATAAAGGATCTGGCGTGGGAGCAGATTTGTAAAGAAGTTTACAATGATTTACAACTCGTCGTCTTCGTCCATAGCCGTGTTTACACGAAAGCGTCACTGGCACGTACTGGCAGAATGAAATCCTAATAGAAAAAAATAGAACGTCTTAATAATCTTAATAATAATCCCATAGACGCAATTTGGAATAAATTTATGGGGGGTACTAGATTTCAGAAGAAGTAAAAATTCGATGATGCAATTAAAAATTTAATAATGCTAATATGAAATTTAGGGGTGCTAAGCACCCCCAAGCGCCCCCCCCCAAATTGTGCCTATGAATAATCCTATAATAATGTATGTATTTTAAAAATAATTTAATTTTAACGTCAAACAATCTTTTTTCTAATTAAATTTTTTTTTTATTCATTTCGGTGTTTATATATGAATCTACTGTACTAGCAGAATATCCTTGTGATAGACATTTCTACATACAATTTGTATTGCCATCATGATCTCTTTGAACGTCCGTTGCCCCTTATACTACTGCTACATGTATACGTACTTTCGGTAAACTTAATAATTAATTTTAAAAAAATTATCATATGAAATGTACGATAAATCAAAACAGACTACCGAAATGGTCGAATGAAAAATATATTAAATCCGGAAGACCATTACTGTAGTTATTGTATACTGATATGAATCGTCTTCGATTGAAGCGCGAAAAAAAATAACATTTTAACAAATATAATATTATATATAATACGCGCGTTCCGCGTTATAATTAATAACTACAATTAATTTAATAATACCCCTTTTCATTGCACCAATAACATTTTAATACAATTTATATCCATATATGCGTATAATTCGACGTTTACGAATCAGTCGATATCTCTTTTTTTTTTTTTAATATATATTTTTATATTATTCAAATTTGTATAAATTCTAAACGAATCGCTCTACGCACATAAATTTAATATGTAAACAATTTTGATTTATTGTACATATAATATGATGTGCAGTAAAATAAACCGCGAGCGATATGATATAGGCTTAGTAAAAGTATAACAGTTGCCTATAATAATACGATATTTTAATCCGTTTTTCACGTCCTGCAGAAATTTACAATGGCCGTATTTTATTATTTTCTCCGGGCGTTCAATTTCTTAGATCCCGACCGCAGATATAATAATATGTCAAATAGTTATTCCACGATTGTTCTCGTGTTTTACAAGCACCAAATACCGTTATTTATATTATGCACAAGTACTGTAAATGTAATAGAAAAGTTCAACAAATATACATATTTATTTATTTTAATGTGCATAAAATAAAAAAATAATATGACAATGCATATAGTTACTTATATACATAATATATTATATCATTTAAATTTCGCCATCTACACGCAATTGTAAACGATAAATATGTTAGAACGACTAATGAGCGTTTAACAATATTGAAAACATACCAACGCGTTATTCGCAACAGATATTTGTACATTATTGAATAGACTATTATAGGTGAATTCAAAAAATAATTTTGATTAAATATTGCGAACATATTTATATTTATGAAATATAAATATCACGGCCTAATTTAATTGGGAAACTATTGCCTGAAAATAATATAAAAATGTTTATTAACTTCTTCAAATACGAAAGATTACTTATTTATATTAGTTTAATTGGATTTTCTACGGGCGTAGTGTTGTGAAATGTGAAAAAAATAATGTAATATAGGAGATTCGTTATCACCGAAAGTTGACCTGTTGATAATAATGTTCCAATAATGATGAAAATCGAAATGTATATAATATAAACGAATGAAGAGATTAATTTGGATTCATATTTTTTTTTTTTCGAAACCATACAGTGGTTGACCTAATAAATTAAAATAATTCGACATTCTTGACAATTTCAACTACCTATATATAGAAATGAAATGTGTATGATAATTTTATTTCTATAATAATATTATAACGGCGAGCTTTTCAAACACTTATATCAAGATGAAAATATACATTTTAAAGTTTTAATAGTTTTAATTTGTATATTCATATTATGAAAAACCACGATAACGGGAAATGTAAAACACCTTTTAGTATAGGTATTTATGAAAATTTACTGTTAAATATAAAATATGTTATTTATTGAGTTTTCAGTTTAATAACCGATGTACTTATGTACATTAGCATCGGTGTACTTAAATTTAACCCATTAGTGTACTCAAGTTCAATTATTTATTTAATCATTTAAAAGCCTTTATAAGTAAAAAAAATATGCATTTATTCGGATAATATACTCGTACAATATGGCGATTAAATTATAGTACATAATATTATATATTATAATAAGTCTTAAATTTGTTTATGAAAACTCATATTAAATAAAATATTTTTAACGCCACTTTAAAAAATAACCACATAATTTTCAGTTAATTTGAATCGTTTTCCAGTTTTGTATTTCATTTCCAATAAAGCATGAGAATTACTGAAAATCGTATGCAATGTATTATCTTTCAAAAACCTAATCACACATATGTATTAATAAATATAGAGTGTATTTTAATATCTGAACTCTCTAACTCAGAATATCTAAAAATATGTAACTGTCGAGTAAACAGAAAGTTCACTTAAAGATTCTTATGTTTTAAGGAATATGATTTGAACCACATAACGTGTTAATTATTTGTGATTGAACTCCAAAATAACAATAAAAGTAGAGAATTCAAATTAAATTGGATAATTTCATAGAAAAAAATATATATTTTTTCAGAACGACACATATCGGGGACGCAATTCACCTGCTTGAAAAAAATATCGGCGACGCAATTCACCTAGCTGTATAATATATTAACATTTTATTTTTGGGACGCAATCAGTGGCGGTGCCAGAACTTTTGCAGAAGGCGGGCCAGGCTGAAGCCAACCAATTTTAGAGAAGGACCAATATTTTTACTCGTCTATTTGTGATGCTCGAATACTTTTCGATGCGGTTAAACTTCTGTTAACATATTATATTACAATTGAAATACCTATACGTTATGTTACAACTTTTTAATATTTCTAAGATAATTTTTAATGACCAATTACGTATAATTATGAGTCTTTACATAATTTACATAAATTTTAGGGTGGACCATAGGGGGGCCAAGAATTTTTGTGGTGGGCCCAGGCCCACCTTGGCCCACCCCTGGCGCCGCCACTGGACGCAATTCACCGATCCCGCGGTGTTCAACGCGCGCGCTCGTTATAAATATCAAATACGCGTCGTTTCGCGGATCGTCCGACAACTAAACAGTTAAGAAGAAAAAAAGAAAAAAAAAAGAGGTCCGGCGGCGTGTGTTAATCGGCGTGTTCCGCGACTGTATTGCACAATAATTATTATTAAAAAATAATAATAATAAACGCTCTCCGATATACGTACAACGGGTATATTATATGCCTACACATAAGTAGTCACGTATTTCATACGGTTTTTTTTTTTTTTTATATATATATTTTCCACCGTGCAAAGTAACAACAATACGAGAGCCATCCATATTTTATGCAGCTCCGTTCACCGCACGACGTACGGCGGCGTGTCGCGTTCGCGTTCCACGCGCGGTCATAATAAATTCATAAGCTCTCTCGCGCCCGTCGCGCGATGGAATCGCAAACAAATTGCCCTTACCATTATAATACGTGCTCGAGCGCATTATAACGTCTACGCGACCGCGCGTGTGTGTGTGTGTGTGTGTGTGTGTGCGTGTACTGGCTGTCAAAACCCCACGGGCACATCTCGGAAACGTTATTATTATACACGCATGGTGAAGATAACAAACAGTCCGCCGCCAAACGGCACGCCGTTCTCATACCGTTCGAATACACCGGCTACCCACACCAGGAAACGATTTCGGATCTACCTCGGCAGTATCCGAGTAGCAATAACACATAGAGTTACACAACGGAATCGATATTATGTAGTGCAGTAGATAGGATTTTTATATGGTGACGGGATGAGGGGGCAGTGGCGTACACGTAAAATATTTGAGGAGGGGGGTGCAAAATATCGAATACCTCGTTTTTAAAATCATTAAAATGTAAAAGTTCAATAACGTTATTCTATATATTAAATTTAACTATTATATTAAAATAATTAATTACCTATAATACAAAAAAAAATCTACGTTTTTTTTTTTTACTGCCAGCAAACATATCAATAACTTCATCAATTTTAATGACGTCTATGAAAAAACAAAATATTTTGTTTTGCCCCGTACGCGGTGGAACGATAAACGACCATTTCTGGTAGTTTTTAACTAGCCGTGTACTAGTTCGTCAATTTGGACACTATAGTGCGTTGCCAGCCATATCGTACGGCAAATGTAACGCAAGCATCGCACGAAAACTCGCAAATCATACTTACGTTGGACCAGGGGCGGATCTGAAGCTCATTTAAGGGGGGCGAATTTTGATAATATTATGCGGTTTGGCACCAAGATATATAAGCAAAAACCGGTAAAAACGCGATTTCGTCAAAAACGATTATCGTTTTCTTCTTCGTAATTTTAAAACTAATGGTCATAAAAACCTGAAATTTTCACCAAATATGTAGCTCTAAACCATATTAACGAGACAAATTTTTCAAAAAATATTGAAAATCGTTAAGTCGCAATTTTTTTTACGACCTATTCAAATTTGTCGACAAAGACATATGGTCAGTTCCAGTTTATGTGGACCTAAATTAGACGAAAACTCTGGTATGTTGAGGAGAAAGTTTAACAAAGAACTAGCTGAAGAAACAGGAATGACTCCAATTAAATATTACATAAGAGGCCAGAGAATTCAGTGGTTTGGGCACATTATGCGTGGAAGTGACGACAAAATAATAAAGACAGTACTGTCTTGGAAACCAACGGGTAAGAGACCACGAGGACGTCCGAGGAAAAGATGGATGGACGTGGTCGAGGAAGATTTAAAAAGGGTAGGAGTAAATGACTGGAGAAATATAATTCATGATCGAGAGAAGTGGCGTGAAACTGTGATGGTGGCAAAAACTCTTGGAGAGTAGATAAAGCCAGAAGAAGAAGAAGAAGAAGAGAGTGATTTTACAATATTTTACGTTTTTGTTAACGATATCACAATATGTTATCAACCGTTATTGTCAATAAGCGAATTGAAAAAAACGTAACGGCTTTTATAATATTTTTCTTTTTTTTTTTGCATTAAAGCTATTTCTGTTACTAGTTTAGACCTGAATGTATTAATTTATTTGATAACGCCGCACCGTAAAAAACTAGGGTTGATAATAATTAAGTATTTGGATTACAATATATACGATCGGCGGTATACAATATCTTGGAAACAAATTGCTATCAAAATCGGGACGTTTTTACAAATATTACAACTGCAAGCACATAAAAGTGCGCTTTACACGATTCAAACAATTTTCGATTTCAAACTATAATTTTAATTTAAAATACATAATTTGTTTTCGGTTCTTTAATCTACGATCTTAGTCGATGTGTTCTATTATATATTTTATATGTTTGTAAACTAAAGATACATTAAATGAAAAAATTTACCTGAATTTCATTCTCGATATGTTTTCAAATTTACAATTTAGGTCCCGTTTTTATATTACTGATATGGCGCATAAAGTTCTTTGGCATAAAAGTAATCCTTTCAAATTAACGCGTAAAAACTAATATCATTTCAAGAATCGAGGAATTCTGCAAATTCTATATATTTTATGGAGCAGCAAAATGTGAAAACCCTTCTTTTTTTTAAATTATTAATAACAATTTCGTTTGTAATGTAGGCTGACAGTGACAAACCGATTATATTAATTATCTCGAATTATTTTATACGTAATGTAATATTTAATACATTCGAAGTGGGTGGTTTGGAGGGTATAAAAGCGTATAGCAATCCACGTGATTAAATAACGAAGTAAATGTCTTTAAAGAAAAGGCGCGTTCTTGTGAGGTGATTGCCCCCCTCCATGAGCTCACCGACCACTATGAAAAAAAACTTTTAAATGTTTAATCTAGAATTCAATAGTGACAAATTTCTTAAAATACCCTAGGCATACCTTTCTTTTTATGTATTGTTTTTTAATAAAATATAGGTACTTTTTTGTTTTGTTTTTTTTACACCCAAATAAAGAATCATTTTGAATTACTTGTATCCAGTACACGTAATACCGAAAATAAGCAGTTTTTTCAGAATCGTGACGAGTCTCAAATTCTAACGTAATAACTTCCATCAAAAAATTCGCCCCTCCCCACCCCATAAAACTGACCTGAAAACGCCCTTGTTACAGAACACTTCTTCTTTTGTTTTTACTAACAGCTGAAATCCTATAATTTTCCCTGTATTATATTATATTATTATTATAGTACATATTAAATAATATATAGGAGGTATCTTGCAGGGCGCGCGGACGATCTACGCAGCAAACGCGCGATCGTCCGAGCGCATCTACGCCAGTTCGTGACGTCGAGGTGTTCGCAAACACTTGACCTGTCAAACGGTTTGACACACGGGCACTTATGGAGTTTTTGATGGCGGGTACGCTAAGGACATGTGCAGCCCGACACGCGTTAACGAGAATAATGTGTACAAAACATTAATATTTTAAGTATTATCCGCGTATTTTAATATTTCGTTAAAACTGTTGTCATCGCGGAGGTTCCTATATATGGAGCAGTTTTCACTATCTATATATACGCATTCAACAACTTCGTCGTTACTATAGCCTTATGAATCCAAGATCACACGTTTCATGGTCAGAACGACCGTGGTTTTATTTAATTTTTTTTTTTATCACAAATAACCCATAAACTTGTTCAGAGCCGGATTTAAAGAATATTGGGCCCTGGGACACGTAGTGAAAATGGGCCCCACCAAATACATATAACTTTCCATAAAAAGTTCTAAAATACAAAATACTGTGAACTTATCAATATTTCAGTCTAGATAATTGATTATCAATTATTCAGTGAACACTTACACAAAAAGAAAATAGAAGTTATTAAAAATCGAAATATACTTCAAAGAATCATTGATGTAGTTAAATTAATTGGTAAATGAGGTTTAAGTTACAGAGGGCATACTAATGAAGGAGCACATAGATTACAATACGTTAGTATTATATATTACACGCCCCCTCTACCCCTCCACCTTAGATCGGGCCCTAAACTTGTTGTACTGATAAGGATAAGTCAATACATTCTTTGTACTTACATTAATTACAAAATTTTGTAGAGCTTCTTAAACCTCATTTCATAATTCTACGGAAATGTTCAAAATTCACCTGCAATTATTATAATGAAACGGCGAAAAAGACAGTGTTCTAATGTAACATTGTTCACGAGTGTTTTTCTTGTGAAATATCATTACAAAACTATTTACATAATCTAAAAAAATTGTCTTAATTATTGCTTACATCGACACTATGTTGATAATAGTGTATTAACAAGTACTACGTTAAGTCTATAATCAGGGGCGGATTGGGCCACTGGGAATTCGGGAGTTTTCCCGGTGGGCCGCTACGTACAATGAAAAATCAATTTTTTTTTATTTCGTTATTTTATGGAGGACAGAAAAATTAAAATTTTGATGATTTCAAAATTTATCTCCGATAACTCTTTCTTATTAAATTTCGATTTTTTACTGCACTGGTACAGTGATGCTCACATGTTTTAGGCGGCCGTGTTAAACTCCATAAAATAAGAAATGTACGCGGTAATCTAATAACACGATATTATATCGTGATATCATGACAGTATGGTACCATTGATTATTATTATATAACCAATGATGGTACTATACAATAATTTTTGTACTGTATCAGTGTAACTCTGACTTTAGTAACCGAAAAGCTCCACCCAAATGACTGGCCTATAAGTAATTATTCATGTTGGTGACCCCACTGATATGAAGAAGTTTTCAGGGAAGAAGTTTTCAGTTTTTCAGGGATAGTCTGCTACGAATGCGTTATCAATGATAAACGATAACTGTTAAATGTTAACTTATAAAATATATCCACTTTGAACTTAATTTTTTCACGATTCTATAAAGGTCTAAATTATAAAGTATTAAATATTGTATTTTATTTTATTTATTACTGTACTTATGTCCGGCATAAATAAAAAATGCAAGGTGGCGCGGAAAAAATGAGGAAAAAACAACTATTGCTGCAAAAAGAAGGAAAAAAGTACAATAATATCAAAAACATGTTTTCTAAATCTAAGGTAACAGATATTTTTGAAATCTCCTTTTTACAATATACGTGTATATTACGATACGATATATTTATTATTCAATCTTTAGATTAAGAGAACGCTATAAAAGTATTTGATGTTTCTGTGTGTTTTATGGGTGATATAATAAAACCACTTTTTTCATATAGAAAAAATATTTTGCAACAGGCCATTCAACATACACTTATCATACCGTTTCCACATTTTTATAATTAATAGAAGGGAATTTTTTGATAGTTAATTTCATTAAGTAGGTTATATACATATAGTTGAATAAAGAATTTTTTAAAAATGTTCACAGAGAATTTTTTTTAAATCTATGTATACTATTTAAAAAATAAAAACACTACAATATTATTGATATCATTCTCCTCTAATCACTCCAAAAATGTGGACGTTATAAATATATACCGAGTGGTATATGTTTCCATAAAACCTTTTTTCTACATGAAAAGTCTGATTTTGCTATATTGAACATAAAACAGACAGAGACGACTAATGTGGATATAACGTAATAAATCAAAGTTCTTGTATGATTTAAAAATATGTATTCTTATGATATTATTAATATTTAATACATTGCAAATATGCAATGCTTTATGTTTATTTTAGACCCTTGCTGAAGACATACCTTCAAATAATGTAGATAATAATACTCCCATAGATGCTAATAACTTAACTCAGGATGTAAATATAAAAAAATTATGAAATGAATAATTATGAAGAAAGTTTATTTCAGGAATCTGCTTCTGCTGCTTCCTATAATCAATTAATAAGAACTAATAAAATGATTTGCTTATTATTTACTTTCTTATTATTATTGTGATTATTGATTTTATTTTAAAATGCTTTGCTTTCGGGGTAGTTATAAAAATTATTTTCTAAAACCAAAATCATTAGAATTAAGAACGTTTTTTGATTTTCACCCACATCAACCTATAACTACTCATTCATTTAAGTCTTCGAAAGCATTTCAAGGAAAAAATAACATTCAGCGTCGGTGGTTGTCTTATGATGAATCATCAACAAAATTATTTTGCAGTGTATGTTTAGCTTTCTCTACAGAAAAAATATTTTTATAGATGGTTATTTGGAGGTACTTGGTATTATTGGTACTTGGAGCCATGTTTATCAAAGAATACAAGATTATGAAATTATTAAATGTCATATTTTATCAGCAGAAGCTTTCTTAAATTATTCAAGTAAAAAAAGTATTGATTATCAATTATTCAGTGAACATTTACACAAAAAGAAAATATAAGTTACCAAAAATTGAAATATACTTCAAAGAATCATTGATGTAGTTAAATTAATTGGTAAATGAGGTTTAAGTTACAGAGGGTATACTAATGAAGGAGCACATAGTTTACAAAATCAAAGTCTTGACCATGGAAATTTTCTTGACATTTTACTACTTTAAAAAAAATATGATGTTGTTCTGAATGAACACATTGATTATGTAACTGAAAATGCAATCAAAAATCATGATCGAGGAAAAGGAAAGGGTAGAGGAGCGTCTTTGACATTCATTTCCAAAAGTACATTAAATATGGTAATAGATTCAATATCATTTTTAATTAAAAAATCAATATCACAGGATATTAAAGATGCTGGCATGTTTTCTGTTCTATTGGACACAACTCAAGATATTTCAGTACAGGACCAGTGTTCTGTAATATTGAGATATTTTAACTTTAATGGTGTACATGAAAAATTATTAGCAGTTTTCACTATGCAGCAGTCTACAGGAAAAAGTTGTAGTGATATGTTTGAAAAAGTTTTAGACAGCAATGGCCTTGACATTAAAAAATGTGTGGTAATGCAACTGATGGTGCGGCTAATATGCAGGGAAAATTTAACGGATTTTCTGCTTGGCTTGATAAATTATGACCGCACCAAGTCCATGTGTGGTACTATTCTCATATTTTGAATTTAGTCATAATTGATTCTACAAAAGCCCCACTCAAAGCAGCTGCATTATTTATTACCCTTAATGATCTAGCTATTTTTTTCATAGTCTTATAAAAAAATGAATGTTTGGGAAGGTACTTTGAATGAAAATGATAAAAGACGGCTACAGACTATAGGTAATACACGTTATTGGTATAAAGAACTGGCTTTAAAACATATATTTGGATCTCATAGTTTGTTCATAGATGTAATATTGGCACTTAACTCCATAGAGTTATCAATTGGGTTTACACCAGATGTTAGACTAAAAGCTAAAACTTTAAAAGAGTCAATTTTAGATTATTCAACCATATTAACTGCATTTATTTACATTAGAATTTTGAATATTGTTGGTCCTTTATCTAAATATTTACAAACTAAAGTAATGGATTTACTTAAATGCCAAGAGATGGTAAGCGGAGTTATTAGAGATTTAAAATGTATTAAATGGGATATAAACGGAGTTAGAGAAACAACGAAAAGTTTTATCAATGTTATGACAGAAAAATTAGAAACTTTAGAAATTGATGGGATAGTAATTGAAACGGTGTTATCTAAAATTAGATCAAGAAAAAGAAAAAAGATCAGATGGCGAAAAATATAATCATGACCCAATTATTGATCCTGAGTTAAAATATACTGTTGAAGTTCATAATATAATCTTAGATAATACGATAGCCAGTATGGAAAAAGTTTTCAAATAATAAAATGTTATATACAGATTTAGCGTGTTTGTCACCCAATAATTTTGATGATTTAAACAAGAGTACATTTCCACAAAATGCTTTAACCGAACTTGCAAACAAAATTAAACAATTTAATAAGTCAATAATAAAAGATGGTTTAAAAAATGAACTTCTTAGTTTTTCTAATAATTGGAATGAACTAAAAAAATCAGTATCCGAGTCATATGAAGTCGTTAATTATGATGAAGAAGATATTGAAATGAAAACTACACACTGTAAGTCATGCATGAATTGTTCGATATGCTGTTATTTAGTATTACAAAAATACAATTTGTATTGCAATTCTTATAGTAGTTTAACTATATATGCTTACACATATCTTCTTACTCTGCCATGTACGCAGGTATATAATATATTTTTATTGTAATTAATTAAATTATGTAATATATTTTTATATCTTATAGCTATATAGCCTATATCTAACATATCCCTTATGTCTTTTCAGGTATCTTGTGAAAGGTCATATTCAATGTTAAAGTTTTTAAAAAATAGACTTCGAAGTACTCTGAATGAAAGCAAACTTGAAGCTTTTATGCTAATGGCTACAGAAAATAATATACTTTTCAATATCAATAATGACGAAGTTATTGATATTTTAAAATCTAAAAGCAGTTTTTTGTTAAAAGAACTCTCTTACTGATAATAAAATTATTTTCCTATTTTCCAACGAAAAAATAGCAAATATTTATTTTGTACATAGTTTATTAAACATTAAAGTGTAAAACATAGAAAAAGAATATTAATAAATAATAATATTATATGTTTCTGTTATTTTATGTACTAATTCTATACTCATACAAATAATAAAATAATTATAATAGTAAACTTAATTTCTCTATAAAAAATATGGAATTGTTTTTGTGTCCATGGAAATGGTTTAATACGCCGGTATTTCGGTTAAATTTCTTTAAAAATTTTATTTTTTTTTCTATACTTAAAATATACATTTATTATATCGTTATGATTTCCGTGGAATTTTTCGTTTGATTAAATTTCGAGAATAACCGTTGCGTATTATGCGGTTTATTAAGAAACCGACGTCGGATATTGATCGAACGCGAAAATACGTAAATTCATAATATCCTTAAAACTGTAAAACATTTAACTCGTTGAAAATCGTTCGGAATAATCCCGCGAAAAATATTCGGGGATTTTTCCGGTGGACCCACGTGCGTTATTACGCTCACAGCAAGTTTTTACTTACCCCATTTTTACAGGAAATCGACGAAAACGGCCCGGGGGAAGGAATAATATGTTTTCCGCGGTTTGCCGGCAAAACGGCCGTCGTTAATGCGGCTTTGACGACGGATGACTAGCCGCATTGGATCGTTTGCCCTCTTTTTTTTTTCTTTTCCCCATTGTATATACATATATACGACCGCGTGGTTTTTCATTTCCATTTTTGCGCCGCCAGATTCGACGAGGAATTCGAGCAAAGTAATGCGGAAACAATGACACGCCGGAATCGAGGACCACCGCCAATCTTTCACCCTCTACAATTGCAGTTTTTCTCCTCTCCGCGGTCGTCGTCGCCGCGCCATAAAAGCATTCCGGAAATGCTCTTACTTGCCAACTCGTGTTTTTAAAACGTCCTGCGAATACGCTCCTTCGCGCTGGTCAGACGGAGAAAAGACGTCTTTTCTTCCTCCGCGGCACGAGGAGAATTCGTGTCCCTACGCGTCGTCGTTCGGTTTATCAAAGAACGAAATATAATATACTTTCAAAGTTTAACCGGCGAAATCGGACGTTGACAACTGCGCATCAAAAAGTTTAATTACAAAACTCAAAAATTAATTAAGAAATATTTGCGCGCTTTATTTTATTATTATTATTTTATTTTTTGTATAAACAATAAAACGGTATGTATATTCAGCGCATCTACCTCGTTTTACAAAAACGTTTACTTGCCGAAAAAATACCTGGAGGGAAATATTTTTTTACTCACTGCAGATGCGCGCGAGATCCTCTTTTATATGTGAAGGCACGATTCCTCCTCCTCCCCCTGAAAAAATTCTGAATAATCCAAACACTTAACGGTGTTCTTATCCTTTCTACGCTATAGGTGATCGATATTACGTATGTAATATCGCGGCGTTTATAAATATTAATTTAATTACAGTACACTGCTGCGATATTTAAGAACATGAGATTTTACGCGAGCCTTCATCGCTCACTGCATTATTAACGTAAAACCTAAAACGTGATTGAAAACGCCGGTCGATACGTTCACTATTTGTAAAATTGATTGTGTAATTGTGTAAGCAGAAATCGTTTAAATCCCCATTCCTTGCGATTCATACACGTTACGCCGCATTCATCAGACGTTTAACGCGGAATCGAAACTACATTTTCATATTATAAAACGATCATACATTCAACGGTAATCACTCGTTTTAATTGCATTTACAATATTATAAATTAAAATACAATTTCTTTGAAATTATTAAATTACTCTTACTAGTTTTTTTTTTTTTTTACTAGTCTTATACAGTAGCGTAGCCAGGAATTTCGTATGGGGGGCTAAGATCCAATATTACCCGCATGTGATAATATCAGTGACGTAGATACAGGGAAAGGGGGCAAGGGGCTCCCTTCCAAAAAATCCTAAAAAAAAGCTTATCCTTATCATTTAAAATTTTGAAATTTTATTTTGTTAATTGAGCACACTAAGCTGAAATTTAATGTTGTCGGTGCCTGCCTTCCTGCAGGTGGTCGTTTTCCGAATAAGTTCCAGACCACAACATTCTTCATAATTTTTCCGTTAGCTCGCCACATGTGCCCAGCCCACTCAAGCCTTTTGGCATATAACATATTTTTGATATTTGGTTTATTATATAATTTTACTAGATCTGCATCTTCAATATTTTTTAAAATAACAATAATTATTATACATTATCGGATGAGTGTGCAAGTTAACTATACATATATATATATATTTTTTTTAAATAATATACTCCTGTGCACATTATACATACAAGTAATTTCAAGTTGTAAAAATGTTTAATTTTAAATTCACATATAATATTTACAATGTACACAGTACTAAAGTTTCTCAGTGGCGGCGGACGATTTAACAATCGTTTAGTCGGCAAATACCGATGTGGCCGCGGGTGAAACTCAGTCACCCCAATCGCGATGTTTATATTGCAGTAATGTGCATTGTGTTTTTAGTAAGTAAATTAGTTGAGTAAAGGTCTGTGAATTTCGTAAATCGCGTGATTTTAAAACTTTATTTTCCAAAACGGGCGTTTTTAAAATTGTCTCGGAAAAATATATACTATTTAAAACATATAATACCTATTAGTCCACAGTACCTGGACCTTTTTTTCTAATGATTAGTAACAAGCTGAATCTTCGTGATTAGCTTCATTTTGACGAGACGCCCAACTTTTGTTTTTTGACAATTCTCAATAGTGGTTTCTATAATAAAGCACGTGAGCATCAAACATGTCGGTTTGGTGAACGATAAAATGTCATTATAAGTAACAGTTTGTTTGTTAGTTAAATCAATAGATAATCTAATAAAGAACTAAAAAAAACGTTTGTCCTACAAAATGGATGATCCAATCGAAGGGTCCTCCAACCCCAACATGTGCAAGTAACGAGGTCATAAATAATTATTAGTAACAAGCTGATTTTTTTCACTATTGATTAATAATTATGCGTAAAATAATTGTCTTACACATTGTCCTACAAATTAAGTGGTTCGATTTCCCAGTCCTACATGCTGAAAATGTTACTTTGATGGGAACATTTTTATCATCAGTAACAACCTAATTCTTTTTTTCTTTTAGGGTATAAAGTATGAAACACGATTTTATTGCTGTTCTACAAAAAAAAGTGGTGCATATATAAATATCATCAGAAATATTGACATCTAATAATAATGAATACATTCGATCATAATATCTTCAGAAATATCGACATGATGACATCTAGTAACCCACCATCATCTCTCCATAATAGGAAAATATAAAATATATATAATAATTATTTTATATTCGTTGAACAGCCCCACATGCAACTATCGACAAAAACAACAATATTATATATATATATGTGTGTGTGTGTGTGTGTGTGTGTGTGTGTGTGTTTAATTTTAATTTGAATTAATTTTTAAGCTTGAATTGTAAAATAATTGATTTTTTTTTTAAGTCATAGGTAAACCGAACGACCCTTTTCCCCAATCGCGTTCGGATTAACGAGACCCTATACCATCGTTTCCCGACCGATGTACCGCGAGGCATCCATAGGTGTGCGGGAAATGTCATAATTATTGATAATAATTAATAAACATTTTACGATTCTCTTTTGGGCAATCGCCCGACTTCTATTATTTTGATAAATTGTGTAATAAAAATTATTATAACTGAAGTCCGGAGAACTCGGAAGAAGACGTGAGCTGATGTGTTTGTCAACCATTCGACCCCGGAAGAAACTATTATATGAAAGGGAAACGGGCCCAAATTTCTCACTAGATTATTATAACGTAATCGTAATGTAACTGTTTTTTTCGTACCAATAAATTTAATATTTGTAATAAATTAAAATGTGATTTTACACGAGTTTTCCTAACCTAAACAAACACACCGTTTTAAGTTACTTGTGCTAGTAATTTACTGATATACAATTACTTTGGTATTTAATAAGATAAAAGTCTAATATTTTATAAAAAATAAAAATAAATATTAGTCAGTGTCAAGTGTGCCACGGCTAAAATATAAGTTGCAATTAGTGTGCCGTGATGTCAAAAACGTTGAGAAACGCTTCACTATACTGTATAACAGTAATAGCCGTATAATAATAATAATAATAATAATAATAATAATAATAATAATAATAATAATAATAATAATAATAATAATAATAATAATAATAATAATAATAATAATAATAATAATAATAATAATAATAATAATAATAATAATAATAATAATAATAATAATAATAATAATAATAATACAGAAAGAAGATAGCAAAATACACGGAGCTTGCTATCGAACTCAAAACGCAGTGGTGAGTTGAGTCTGTTCGCACCGTTCCTATATAGTAGTATCGACCACTGGCATCATCCCTATATATCTACATAATAGCTTCAAAACACTGGATATCAATCCATTTACACATATCCTCACCCAAAAAACTATCATCCTAAATACCTGCCGACTAGTCCGCAAATTTCTCTCAACAGTATCATAAAACACGTTCATTCTCACTTATCCATCTTTTACCATCAGTTTCGTTTTGGCCACAAACATGCGAAATTGAGTGTCTCGCCAGAAATGGTAGAAAAGTTCTCATAATAATAATAATTATAATTTATTATCTAATATCTTACTATTTAAATTTTAGATTTAAAACTCGGTTCTTAATAAAGTATCAAAAAAAAAATAAAAATTTATATATGTATTTACTACATGGTTACATTTTTTATTCGATCGTAGATATGGTGCTAGAATTTTTTTTTCAGCGCTTACCCATAACGTTATACCACCGCACGTCACTGCTCACAGTGCTTACATGCACGCTACGCCCCTAGTTTGTATAAAAATATAAAAACATATTGTGTGTGTGTGTGTGTGTGCGCGTGAACACGCGACGGACACATAAAACGTGTTCGACATCACACGTGTTTATTTTCCCAAAAGCGCGGTTTTTCGTTGTACGGACGCGCGCTCGAAGAAAAACGAACGGCGGCGGTGGAGAGAGAGAGAGAGAGAGAGAGAGAGAGAGAGAGAAACTGTGAAATTGAAGCACGCACATATACGCGGCGACGGACTCGAGTTATATTTATGGGGCGGCTAAGAATTATACGCGACGGCCGTCCCCATTTGGGCGCAACGACGAAAACGACGACAACTTCTGCGGCCCCCCCGCGTAATTAGGTGGACGCCATACACACACACACACACACATACGCGTATGCGTGTACGTACACCGCGCGGAGCGCACACACGTACACACGTCCTTTAGCGGCACAAGACCCTTCGGAAAAACGTTAACGAGTTTCGCGTCGTGTGCGTGATAAAGACGCAATCGTCAAAAGCGTATATAATATGTGTGTGTGTGTGTGTGTGTGTGTGTGTGGCCAGTAGTGTTGGGGCCGTACAAGGGACGCCGCCACGTACTGTTTCCCACGGGAAAACTGTTTGGCACAAAAGAATCACAACTTTTGCCTCGCCACCGCCGCTGCCGACGACGAGGTACTTTGGCGGCTTACGCGTTGTCGTAAGTACAATGCTTCGCCCGAAAATTGAATGCCCTCCGGAAGAAGGAGAAAAAAGCGAGAAAAAAAACGCACCACACGCGCCTGCACCACGCCGACGTAAGACGATTAAATGTCAACGATATTTATCGATACTTTTATACTTCCACGCGATAATATCCACACATTTTACACGGTATATTTTATATATATTGTAACGCTTCGGTTACTGGCGTCTTGTTTGTCGTTGGGTCGCCAACCTAAACACCTGTAAAGCACCGTACTGGTGAAGGAGGTTTAGGATTTTAAAAAATAATAATAATTAACTCCCGGTTTCTTGCTGAAAAAAAATCACGTTTATTGTGGAGAAAGCCGACGGGCGTAAAACTCCAACCAAAAAAAAAAAAAAAATTAACCGATTACGAAATGATTAATAGACAAGACAAACAAAATGTGAAATTCTTGTGACAAAAAAAATTATTTACGTTTGAAAAAAAATTAACCAATTTATAACAAAAAACAAAATAAAATACCGGCCAAGGTTAATAATAATAAAAGAATCATACCCGATTTATAATTTTCATGGATGAGTGTGCATCATGCACACCCATCTCGCCCGTGGTGTTACGTCGTTGGGAGAAATCCCTAGAGAACCTACTTCAGATTTATACGCATTTTGAAAAAAAAAATGAATACAAAAAAAAACAATTTTATATGTCGCTCACAAACGAGTCCACCATTGAGAGTGAAGAGTATATAAATTTCAATAATTGGCCTGGCCGGCAATTTATAATCGTATCAAACTATCAAACGTGTTATTTGGATGGTGTCTATCGATTCGCACTGTGACCGGTTTACGTTATTGGTAAGTGTGTGTGTGTGTGTTGTTAATTAGACGCGACGAAAATATTTCTGAACGTTAGGTACATACTATTATGGAAAAAAAATCAACATTTGATCAATTTCCTTGGGTAAGAAGTCTATCAAGTGGATTATTATTATGGCCATAATTTAAACGGTGGGTTTTCACAGAAAATATTGAACATGAACGAGTATTTTAATGTGGTATATGATATATGAAAAGAAATTCGTTCAAAAATTGGGGAACAAGTGACAACGCCGTTTAAAAGTTTATGTAAGAAAGACATAACTGATATAATTTTGTGACGGCTAGAAAAGGAATCAAGTTTTAAACTAATTTGTATACTATCAATGGTAAAATCATATAGGTAGTGGTTGTGTTATTCTTTTTTTGAAAACGGTAAAACGTATAAATCTTCTTTGTATTTTTTCAAGTCTTTCTATATTACAATTTGTAAATGGATTATATATTGGAATGGACCCATATTCCAGTATAGGACGAACCAGGGCACAGTAAAATAATTTGAGGCAGTGAATATTATGAAAAGATTTGGTCAAAAGTCAAATATTGATTTTTTTCTATAATAGTCTACTTCACCTTAAACAGTATTAATCTAGACTCTAGAGTCTTGAAATTAATTATGAATTTATTGTTTTATTAAATGCATATATTTTTAAATTTATTATATTACTATAGATTTCATTTGTACATATACTATATATATTAACTGTACTTGAGCCTTATTTAGACGTTAACTTTAATAAATAAATAAATATCTCTTGAATGTTATCATCATTCTAGTGCGCGCGCGCGCGTGTGTGTGTACAATACTTTTCGACCTTTAAAGCGCAAACACAAACAAAAACATTTTAGCGCAATACCCGCAAAGACTTGTCCTGCAAGGGCTTTACGTCGTTTCACGTAGTTGCACAAGAACTTGGCCTTTCTGCGACTTCAACTCGGCAAATTTTGCATTGCGACTTGGGTGTGCACCCGTATAAAATCCAACTGATCCAGGAACTTAAGGCGAACGACCGTAGACAACGCCGTGTATTCCCTGATCGGGCTCTGCAGCAGTTGTGAACGACGAGACATCGACTGCCTCGGGGTTTCTCAGACACAGCAGCGATGTTCTCAGTAGACCTTTCGTTTCGGTGACGCACGGGTGTTGGCTGATTGTTATTTATTGAACAGCTAGACTCGAATTTGGTTACCAAACGCGTGCGAATAGTCCACTAAACAGGACGAATGTGGCGAGAATAAAATAATCACGTAATGCGCGGAACGTTTCTCGAACGGAACACTGATTTTGATAGTAAAATTGCATAATTAGCACACATTGTTCAAAAAAAAAAAATGGTCAGAATATAAAAAATCAAAAATCACTGGATCTGTTCACACTTTAATTTCAATAGCACATCATAAAAAAATATTAAAGAACCAAAATTGTGTTAAATGCATAATAGATATAATTCTTTATCTTAGTCTCCATATATATATATATATATATATATACGGGCAAAGTAGAAAGTCGGTCATTGTGCACAATGACCGGGCACTGTGCACAATGCCCGATTTTCAAGGGCAAAGTTAGAATAAGTTAACATTGCCCGGGCTTTGTATACAGTGCCCAATTAGATTTGGGCACAGTAGGTTAAATATTGAATATTATATAAAAAATTAAATAAAACATCTTACAAAAAATATTATTAACTTGCACAGCTTTAATATTTAATTAATTTATTATTAAATTACAACTATTTTGATGATTATCTATTTTATCTATTATCATTTTATCGTTTAGATTACGGTTCGGTTCGTATTATCGCAGCTGTCGCGTTGTCACGTACGAATAAAATATCTAATTATAGTTTTGTAGTGATATTGTTATACGTATAAATGCTATTTGATATAAAAGTGTGCAGCGCACTGTATTTAATTCACTTTGCCCATTTGAATCTGGGCAGGGTACACTTTGCCCGGGCAATCTAGTACAATGCCCGGTCAATGTATGACAAATTTGAGTATTAAAATAATCATTCTTACATTGGCCAAAATGTTCGGGCATTGTGCACAGTGCCCGGGCATTGTATAACAATGCCCGGATTTCCTACTTTGCCCGTAACATATATATATATATATATAAAATAGGTAATATATTATATTACCTATTAATAACTTATATTACATGTATAAGGGAGTTACAAATATTTCAATGACACTATTTAAATATTTTTAGTGGAAGGGGCTACAGCCCTCCCCCCAACATATTTTACCACCCTACGCTTATGATTATAGTATTAAAATTGTTGAAACTCGTAATTTTCCAGTTGCGCAAATTTGATTTTCAACAATTCCAATGTAAGTGGCGTTGAATTCCACTCGAAATCGTGGTGAAATCATTATCAGGGTATAGTACAAAAAAATATAAAAAAATGTAACAAAACGACACTGTTGCAGACGTATTTGATAACGCTGTTATAGCGGTGGCAATCGTATCACAATATTTATGTGACCATCGTGACCACAAAATATTCAAAGAAGAAACAAAGAATTTTTTTATTTAATTTTAAAAAATGTATTCGAAACACATTAATTTCGATTAATTGTTAATTTTTGCATTTTTCATATTAAAAATTATTTTTAAAATTATTATTTGTCTATCTAAAACCATTTTTCGGTAATTTTAAATGTTTTTAATGCCATCGACTCCCGAGCCCTATGTTAGGACCTAAAATATTATAATCAAGGCTATACCGGTCAACTTTTTTTTTTTTTATAATTTCGCGAGAAAATTATACTTTTTCTGAGACTTTGAATGCGTCGATAAATTTGGGTTTCCAATAAATTTAGATTAAACTCATCAAGAAGTTATTGATCATCAATTATTATATACGTATAATACACGTGTATGCAGTGTGTGTATATATCGTCTTTATCTACTGTACTAAAATGCTTTTAACGATCATCCATCCGGAAGACCAGGACTTCATAATTAAATTCTTAGGAAGTTTCTCGCGGACGTTCATTCTATTACGGTAACGAAGGAAATATTTATATTCTGTAAACTACGAGCAACAAACATAGAATGCTTCTTGCGAATGTAGTTATGCATATATAATATTATAGCATCCGCACACAATCTTAACAATATGATGTAGTAAATATTGTTAACATCGGTTTTATAGAACGAAATCATTAAGTCCGCTAATTGCTTATGAATATTTTCCGTATGAGTTTCATTAAATTTTTCTTATTATTATACAAAAATAAAATCGTTGAATTTTTGTTTTTTACTATCAATTTTCTGACTGATCTTTTGATATTTTGGATTATTTCAGCTATATCCAACCGGTTGAATGTGGAACGCTGTGAGTCGGTACGTATCACATTGAATGTGAAACGTGAAGATCAAGTCCAAGATGTACAAACGTATAATAAAATATCATTAGGTATATAAAATACAACAGTGACATGACATAAAATTAGCGCATTTAATGTCGCGGACGACTCGACAAAATTTGGATACGTCTGTAGTGCGAGTTTATGGCTCAATTATTTACGCGGTTATATAATATAGTGTACAAAATGTTTAATAATGAATCACAATATCGTAAATACCGAATTATAATTCCAAGCGATGTAAATACAATATTAAAGATTTTTTTTTTCAATACATAAATACATGAAAGTGCATGTGCGTTTTTCAGTATAGCGTTGCAAGTACGAAACGCGTTCTACTTAGTTTTGCCGCGAGGTAAAATTTTTTCTTTTGAACTACTAGTAAAATAACGAGTGAACAGGTGAATTTTTCAAATATAATTTTTGAAAATCGAATCGGTTAGTATACAATAATAATACAATAATTTATAAATAATGTTAATAGGTACGCCAACTCGCGGTGACGTCCAAAATCCAATTATCATACGCTTAAACGGTTTAACGCAACAACAACTGTTTACAACAACATTTCACATGAATTGTTGTTCTCACTACAACAGATACATAACACTAACGTGTTATCTACCGGATAGACATATGAGTGGGCCGTGGGGCAACACGATTCTTCGCCGAGCATTCGAATATTACACTTAAACAACGTTAATTAGATACCAGACAAAAATTTCTAAATTTTTATTTACCGTTACGTGCGAAATAAATTTAAAGATTTAAACGACTAATACGTTGTATTTTTCTTTTTGCTCAATACTTGATGAGTTTTTCACCGAAAACCGGTAGTACGAGTAAATAAATAAATTGAAAATAACAAACCTTATATTTTTCTTTTTTTACATAATACTGTTTGGTTTAATTGTATATTCACTTATAAATATATATATATATATATATATATATAGGTATAAAGGACACAGTGGTCGAAGTGAATCACAAGTAAGTGGGAGGATGGAAGCAGTGTCGTCATTTCAAGTTTTAAAACGGGGGGAGCAAAGTTGTAAACGGTCCATATTGTTGAAAAATAAGCAAAAAAAAATAAAAAAATTCTCATTTTAACAAAAGGCTTTAACACCGGGCCTACTAAACTTGATGGTGGACTGTATTTTTTATGATTGTGATTAAGTGACGTTTAAAATTTAGATCTACTGAACGTTAACGTTTTAGAAAACGAAATAATTCTTACAAAGAAAGAAAATGATTCAAAGATATTTGTCTAAAAAAAATTAGGCAACAACAACTAGAAATTATATAAAAAAAAAAAATTTTATATCTAAGAGGGATGAATAATTTTAAACAAAATAAGTGGGAAGATGGAATATGCTAACTAAAAAAAGTGAAGGAATGGCATCTCCCGATATCCTCTCCCCCCCACTTCGAACACAGTATACTATTACTGTATATATTAGTATATATACAAATTCATTATTTACGAGTTTTGATTAATTTATAGTTTTTATCTTTTATTTCAATTTCTCCCAAAAAAATGTTTTATTCTTTTATCTATTTCATTTTTTCTGTTTTGTTTTTATTATTTTATTGTATGAAATTGTTGAAAAAATAAATACTAAATACGACACAAGATTTTCGTTTTGACAGGAACCAAAAGTATATTTTTACCGTGCAGAATATAACGATGTTTGTAATTCGCGTAGGTTAACGTGTCTGGACAATATTAAGCTCGTGAGAAGTTATAAGCGATTTCAATATAGTTTGTGTTTATCTTATATTTATATACGCGGAACGAAATACGACAGATCGTCAAACGAAAATACTGCACTATAAATATACCTCGAAAAAAAGAGAACGAGAGAGCGTGTGTATAGGATACGATAAAACAGAAATTAAAACGTAAACAACGACGATGCGTATAACGCAATCATATATATGATATTATAATAATAATGTCATCGGTTCACGTGTATACGCGTACGAGTATATTATGTGGTCCGAGACACGCTTGGAGGCTTCTCAAAACTCGTTTCATCTGCGTACGTCATGTCGTAACTTCTATATAAACGCTTTTTTTTTTTTTTACTCCTCGAAATTTCGTAATAACGTTATTGTACTCGTATATATACAAGTATTACAGAATCACTCTACCGTCCGAATATATACAACTTGATTAACTTATCGTGGAAATTATTCGTAGAAAAACACGAGTACAGGGAAGGAAAATTTACAGAGAATATCGGGTGAAGAGAACAGCAGCAGAGGAATGCAAACGTCAAATAGTAGTATGCGCGTTGCTGTAATCGGAAATAATTAAGATCATGCCATAGGAGTCAAAGAATTACGGGGAAACGAAGCGATGGAAACCGCGCTGATTATTGAGAAGTGGAAAGGATATTGAGGATATATACTGATCAAATTACAAACGTTGTATGGTAAGCGAAAACGAGGAAGACATAACGACGAAACGACGTTATAAACGATTATTATACGCGTAATACGTGTCATTTTATATTCGCCTTGTACTCAAAGAGTCCCCCACCACAATGTTGCTGCATTGCTCGTCAAAATTCAATGACACGGAATTGTAAACGATTCCACGTACAACTCAAATGACGTAAAATCACTCCCAAAATTAAATAACCGCTTTTGGAGTGTATACGTTTAAAAAAAAACTTCGGTGTAGATATATTTAACAAAATAAAAAATTATAATACGTTATCACGTGATTCCGGTGCTGAAAGTATGCGACGTGCTTCATTTTCGGAATGAGCGTATTAGACTATTAGAGAATAACAGTTCACCTTTTGTAACACCGAGTTGTTTAATTTTTAATCGGTTTTTATCCGGCCATCTAGGACCATCTCGTCTCACCAACCATCTCAACTTAAAAATCTGATCCGCCTCCTAATGTTTCCACTTCTTTCTCAGCCGTATTTTCCCACTTCATTTTTGGTCTTTTCCGTACCGGGTTCCGTTCCATCACTGCTCTCAGTAGCGAGTTACGACTTCTCGTTTCGTTGTCCTGCAGACCGTCGCATCTTTTTGATAGTCTTTATAACATTCTTTTCGTTATATATTACCTCTGCTTTTCCTCGGTCTCCGCTCTCCCGTTACGTTATCCTTTTATCGGTCCAAAGACCTTCCGTTATATTTTTCTTTCCATTATAAAGAAAATTAATTTTCATCCGCTTTCCTCGCAGCGAGTCGTTTACCGAGATACCACACCTATACGCGTTTCCACTACATACGTTCGCGTGTACGTGTATATACACGCACGTCTATATACACGTTTTGAAATTTGATTGTGGTTTATGTGGTTTTACCTGGTTTCGCACCATATGCCGATTTGATATAATATGATAAAATCCATAGATACCTTAATGGTAATGTCGTTTGATAATTTTGAAATGTTTAATTGTGATCGGGGTCTTTAGAAGAACGCGGTGCACGGTATAGGACATCTGTAATGTAATGTAACAATTTCACAATTCACATTGAATTATATTACAATATGTCAAATGTCAATATATATATATATATATTGTTATCATTAATTACTGTCAATCGTTTTTTGTTATATGGCATGCCCGTGTACACGAAAATTGTTGAACTAGATCCGACAACCAGGGCCGGTGCTAGCAATTTTCGACACGTAGGCAAATCTAAAATCATTTGATATTTTGATATTATAATATAATAATTTTTTCGTATTCAATTCAAAATATGCCACTCTTATATAATGCCGCCGTAGGCCTGGGCCTAAGTCGTCTACGCCTTAAACCGGCCCTGCCAACAACATGGTGTAGTATGCTTAAACGTGTGGTAAGAACGTATAACCACAAGGATATACCGAGAGGTTGCCCATGTATACCAACCAATCATAGCATAGGATTTTTATGCACGTACACGCGAACGTATGTAGTGGAAACCCGCCCTTACGTCCGTTCGGTGCTTATAATATATCGACCGATAACCACCGGTCTCCTAGTTTGGTTTCTATTTTTTATTTTTTTTCTGTGATCAGTCACCGCGGACAACGTTTTTACGGTGGGTAGGTAGCTACCTAACCTACGCTGGTCGTAACAAATCTATACCGGAACGCAACGATTTCGCGACGTGTCGGACAACGCATCGCCGGGGTCTTACACGACGGGAGTACACGCGTCGCACGCATTACACCGCGTGCCATTCTCGAGCTGAAAAATAACACTACACGAGTCGCGACGAACCTGTATATATATATATATATATATATATATAGGCACACGAGTACGAGGCCGTGTGGTAAGCACACCCGAAGCGATCGGTTTGTGCGTCTGCCGGCGGTTATAATCGCCCGGTGCCGGTCGGAGATTTAGTGACGAGGCCGATGGCCGTAAATCAAACAACGGCGGCGAAACGTGCCGCAGATCTTCTTATCTGCCGGACCCGTTGACGGAGACCGTGTGCAGCCGCGAACTATATATTATTATTATACGCGTAAAATGTAAACGCGGGTATGTATGTAGGATAATAAACGCGGGACACGAGAATCGTCCCGGTCATCGTCTTCATCGTTGTCGTCATCCGTTGTCTTCATCGTTGTCGTCGTGGTCAACCGAAGAGCGCGCGGTGCTAACGATAAATCGCGCGCGGCGACACCTCCGACCCCGGTCGTATACGCGCGCGAGGTTTGTACGTACACCACGAAAAAACAAGTAAAGAAAAGAAACCGCGTGTATGTATATACTCGTATTATTATTATCTGTATAATACCGTCGACCAGCGGTGGTGTGTTTCACGGAGGTAATATATATATAAGCATACGGCGAACTCGTACACTACTCTGCGGCGATTTTTCTCGAACAAAATATACGTATTAATTAAATTTTACCGTGTTGTTTTGTGACGGGGGAGGAGACGTTTGGCGGCGGACGACGACTACACCTATAACACGGGCGCTGAAAAAAATAAAAATTCTCTCGTCCGGCGTGATCTGTCGCTGCACCAATGACGATGACGACGTCTCGTTCGTTTCGCGTTGGTAACGAGGATTTTTATTTCTTCTACCGCTACTGTTGTTTTTCGAGACTAGACGTGAACCGAGGTTCGCAGCAAAAGCGCTTTAAAACGACTCGAGGCCAGTGGCGTCGTTATTGTGGACGGCAGGGTGAGCATTAGCCCCTTCGCCCTTATTATCAGCGGGCCGGTTTCGAGCTAGACACGGGCCGCCGACACGATTCGCGCTCGTACGTAAGCACTAAATACGTATAAGTCATCCTAATTCTACCCGTTGTATTCAATCCGTGTTCTAACCTAATCCAAAGTAATAACTAGGGCTATATCAGTTAAACTTTATCAAAAGTATGATTACAACCACGATTAAAAGGTGTTGGAACGTGGTCATAACAATACAACATACTGCGGTTATGTACGTCTTCAATTAACACGGTGATCGTAAAGCGTATTAACCGAAATACAAAGTATTATTGATGGTTTAAGGTTTTGTCCATTAATTTTTATCTAGTATTTAGTTTCATTTCGTGTAAATACGCGTACGCGTAATACACATTGGTGTAAACAGGGATAAACTCGGAGGGGGGGGAGGGAAATCTTCTTGAAGTAGGTACCTATTACATTTATTTAGTTATACCCTGCACGTTGTTTTTCGGTCAAAATTTCCTCCCAAAAAAAAAAAAAATCGGATAATGCGTGTATATACCCCGTTTCCCGGCAGCCTTGTCAAATAATATGATGTATTCGGATTGTTGTTTTAAAATATATTAAACTATCGTCGCGTTGTTGGTCTTTGGTTATATTCCAATGCTCGTTAATGTCGTCGTTCGCGAGTCGTAATATTTCAAACACAGCGTGCATTATAGTGACTATCTCCGTATAATAATATAACGACTTTACGACGATGGAACTCGGAGTCATACGCATATCAAAATATTTGTTTACGTTCGAAACTCCCTAAAAATAGGACAATACAGATGGGTGGTCCTTTTCCCCCCCCCCATCCCAAACAACACGGCAATAATGTTGTGTGCGACTTTGTTTATTCGTGCGTGCGCGCACCGAGAGGGATTTGTGTCAGTCAGTGCCCGTTCTGGCGATCGTCCTCTGTCTCTAAAATCAGTGATTTTTTTTTCTTCTTCTTCTTTAAACACATTCCGTCTGTTTTTTATGCTCTAAACAAAATGTCAACCGTTTCGGGGTTATGTATATTAAACATGTACGCGCGCGACTCATCCGACCACCGCGCCGCGTGTTTACGCTCTCTCCCGAATCGCGGCTACTGCGAGTCGTAAACAATCCGTCCATTAACGCGTTTCACCGAAATAGATCGGTCCCAGAAATTCCGGACGAGGAAATAATATAATTCGTCGTAACTCGCTGCTGTACAGCCTGCAGTGCCGCAACTACTGGGTGTGTGCGAAGCGCGTACGGGCCCACAACAGTGTTATTACGAATGGTGTCGTATAGGTAGTCGCTATTAGAATTTTTTTAAATCGTCCTAATATGATGTTTCCAGATATAAAATTCAGAATGATACAAATGTCCGTCGGGACTTATGAATTCCAGGACTATAAAATACGAGTTTACAGGAGAAGAAAAAAAGAATGTTTTCAAAATTACTCGAGTAAAAGTTAATAATAATGCTTTTAATATTTGTATTCATTTTAATATTTCTGTACGATATAAAATAAGTTATAAAAATGCACGTTCAAATTAATTATTTATTACAAAAACGTATTGTACAATTTTTTTTTTTTTTTTTAATAGGTACAGTAAAAAAAATTTTTTTGAACTATTTATAGCAATTATAGGCCTTGAGGTGTTTAATTCATGAAAAAGTGTTAGTTTTTGTTAAATATAGGCCAAAATATTACACCGACGTTCCGCTCGGAATCGTTTTATCGAAATGATATGCCATTGTTTCCGAATTTATAGTGATAACAATACACTCTAAAATACTTATCCGAGTGTAATATTCACTTAAGCGACATTCACATCGCTCCACGGCTCGTCGTTACCTTTTTCAATTTATACCCGACCATTTTAGTCGAAACCGGTAGTAAATAAACAAATTTACTACAACAACTGTATATATATACTCCTAGGGTGGAAGAACCCGAAGAACTACTGGAAATCCAAACTTCAGAAATACAATCTGGTCTAGACACTTCAAATGTGCATAGTGTTTTGACATAAAGCTGTTGGTTGGTAAAATTAACTGATGCTGAAAAATTCAACATCTAGAAAATCTATGGACACCAGGTAAGAACTCAGTATTTCCTTCTACTCTGCATGGCAAAAACAATTAAAATTTCAATTTGATGGTTAGAAAATGGAATTGGCTAGCTTATAGTAATATAGAAGACGGTGCTTACTGCAAATATTGTGATTTTTCCAAATGTAGAGGTGGAAAGGTAGTTAGCTATTAGGCCAGCTTTGCACCGAAGGTTTTAGCAAATGAAACACGCTTTAGAAAAGTTTTCACGCACGAAAAACTAACTACCATCAAAATAGTGTAATAGATTTTCAACAAATTTCGTCAATTATTACAGGAAAAGTGGATTCTGTTTACCATCAACTAAACAAAGCGGAAAAATCCAGAAAGAAGATAATCGAAAATAATAATCCCTGTGATTAATTCGGTAATCTTGTGTGGTAGGCAAGGCTTAGCTCTAAGAGGTCACCGCGACTCTGGACCACTAAATATAGATGAACCATTAATAAACGAAGGCAATTTTAGGTCATTGCTAAGATTTTTCTTAGGCTACTGCTTTATCTGGTGATGAAAGTTTAAGTTAGCCAGAGAAAATTGTTCTAAAATGCTCAATACATCAGCTGGAAAATTCAAATGAAATAGTTCATATTTGTTATGATATTATTACTTCAAAAATTGTAAAAAAAATAAATGATAGTACGTTTTTTTCAATAATAGCCGATGAAACGGCAGATATATCAGGTGTTGAACAATTCGCTTTATGTGCTCGATATTATGACGTGAACGAAAAAAAAATGTGTGAGAGTTTTTTAAAATTTGTCCCAGTGGATGATGTTAGTGGTCAAAGCTTAGCAAATCATATTATTACCGAGTTAAAAGGCTTAAATATTGAGATAAGAAATCTACGGGGCCAAGGTTATGACGGTGCCGCAAGTATGAGTGGAAAATTAAATGGTGTTGCAGCTTTAATTAGAAAAGAATATCCGAGTGCGTTGTACATACATTGTAGTGCCCATAATCTCAATCTGTCCGTATCATATGCTTGCAATATTCAAGGAATAAGAAACACTATGGGTACTGTAGAAGCGTGCTATAACTTTTAAATACTCCAAAACGACAAAATTTTTAATATACATCTGGCCGAGTTGAAAAAAAAGAATCTGCTTCTAAAAGGAAAAACTTAAAGACTTTGCCCAACTAGGTGGGTTGAACGTTATAATTCAATAGAAACGTTTAATGAATTTTCCTGCAATAATTTATTGTTTGGAAGAAATGATTACGTGAAAGATATTGATACATCGAGTAAAGCTAATCAACTGCTTTTGGCATTGCAATCTTCTGAATTTAATGTAGCCCTCGGTATTCTCAATTACATTTTCAATATACAGTCTTATATATATATATATATATAGCTGATCCTGCACGGCATTGTCAGTGGATTTACCCCCTTTGAAACTCCATTAAAAGTCAGCACTAAGGTACATACATTTTCAGTACTGCAATTATTTGGGTTGTTTTTATCAAATAAAAAAAGATACGCTAAAAAAAGAAATAGGTACATTTTGTTTATTTATTGGTTTATTTTGTTGTCATCATCGTTCTTCGGAGCCAAAATTGCTCGTTCGCAAAGCCAATCATGATTTTTGAAATTGTTTTCAATATCGGGAAAAACTTTATGCACAACGTTTTGAATTGATGACTGCATTTGGCAAAAGTTTTGCGGAAAAGATATTTCCACTATTTATGTGATTATATATTCATTTATTGCGTTGCCCGTGACGAATTCAATGCCAAATAAAACAAATAAATTATGTTAAAAATAACATAAAATAATATTTTAAAACACAACTAAAATAATATTTTTTACTATTTATGAGGCTTTTATTATTTTTTAATTCGATTATTTGACATGATCGACGCGATAAAACTGAACAACAACAACCATATCTTTGAGAAATCCCGGGACGGCCACAACTCAGTGTGTACACTGCACATAGAACGAAGGCTATTATAGGACGTCCACACGTACGCGCATAAAAACGTGTGAAAATTGGGAAAAATCAAAAATCGACTTCATGAATGGACCGAATGTGCCTAATGCATTTTTTTAGTGGTCTAATGCAATCTTTGCATTATTGCCTTTCTAATGAAACCGGTTTGGGGCACATCGGTTGGACGGTTTCAAAGTCTATGACGGATAAAGTTACAAACATTTTTTGTATATTATTTTTATATACATAGATATATATATATATAAACAATAATATATATATATATATATAATACCAATTGTCAGTTGACATAATATATACGTAAAAATTGTTTTTATTATTATAATTGCATTTGTTTACACATAAAATTCCAACATTAAATTGCGTTTAGGTATACTGTATAGTGTATATATTTGTAGTCTACAGATCAATTTCGATTTTTTTTTTTTTTTGAAACGCCGCGCAGATATATACGTAAATAAAAATATATACTACTTTGTATTGCTGTAACGTGCGCGTTTTAAACGTGGCAAGTTGTTTTATGACCCCTGAACCTTAACGGCAATAAGGTGTCGGGCGATTTATACCGAAGCATTGTTTTCTCCTTATTTTTCTCTCGTTACCGGCGTGAGGAATGTCTTTTGCCGGAACACACCCTTAACCGAGGTCGCCGCACTACTGCGGCACTGCGAAAGACGCGGCGGCGGCGGCGGCGGGGCGACGGTGTACATGCGCAGGGCGCGCGTGTGGGGTCCACATAGACGGGGACCGCGGCGGTGGGCACTTAATAAAAAGTATACGTATACGCGCCAGGCCATTAAGTTCACAGCCAAAAGCAGCCGCGGCCATTAGCGTCGCGATACCGAATTGATTGCAATTTTTCTTTATACGCGCGGCGGCGACGACAGTGTGCACCACGAGACGTTCAACAATCCGAAGCGTTATAAACCGGTTGTATGTTTTAATTATTATTATTATTATTATTATTATTATTATTGTTTATATGTCTCCTAAGAGTGAATTTACTCGGATTTCAGAATTTTGTTATTTTGAGCGGAAATCCGGTGTAATATATTATTTATTATTAACGTAAAATAACGAGATTTGATTTTTTTTTATTAGCTTTCAGTTTTAAAATAATTACAGCTCATCGATTATTACAAAATGTTACCTACATTACGAAGCCAGCAACATAAATATTGGAAGTTACAAGAATAACTGTTTTAATGGATGTAGGATTTAGAATGTTGAAACAAGTGAGAGGTATGTGGCATAGAGATTGGACAATTTATTTAATAAGATGGAACGATTAGTAGTGAATGCGGGACAGTCAAAAATTAAATGGGTTTTCGATTAAAAGCTGTTTTTAGTATTGAGTTTCGAAAAAATCGCGTTTTCGTCGTTTTTAAACAAAATATATTGGTAGTTTTTTTTTCGGTGCCGCGTTTTAAAACTATTGTGTAAAATAGAAAAATGACTTCTAAAAATTATTACCCCCAGCAAAATTTCATAGCGAATAATCTCACAGAGTGCCCATTGATTCGGAGCGCTTTTACTAGTCGAAAATTTGTATACAGAAAAGTAAAAAAAAAATTAAAATTAACATCACTGTAAAATTCGATCCAATTTTATACCGATTATTGCCGTGTTATTGTTTTTTCAGCAAATCTGTTTTGATTATTTTATATTGGAACCGATTTCTAGAATGATTCGAATTGTATACACATCTCAAAGGATATAATAGTATTTCCAATATTTCAATTCCTATAATATAATAATTAAAAGTGTATTAAAATATTATTATTGTACCAGAACAATCACACCCTCTACTCGGTTATATTTCTTTCAGAGATAATTCAGGAGGTATAAAGTAGATGAAGTTCGTCTTTGTAAAAAATTGTTTTCCATTAAGTGTCACATTCTTAGATTCGACGCAAAGCGGGAAATTATTGTTGTGGGGAGGGGTTTAAATTAAACATTGTTTTTTTTATACAAATAAATATACATTTTTTACACAGAAAAAATACTCGAAAACCGTTGTTTAGTTTTCCTAGTATTGGAATATTTCAGTACACACATATAGATTTACTTTAATGTGGTATCCATGTTTAATTTCCTGGGTTAAAATATACCCGTATAGTTTAAAAAGGCGCAAAGGAAAACGATGAAAAGAATCGTATATAATTATTACTAATAGACTATACACATTATGCATGTGTATAATTCTGTTTGATACAAAACCATATATTTTTAAGTGGGGTGGGGAACTAAATTTTGCTCAAAATCGTTTTTCGAATGTGATGATTTGTCACTGTTTTTATATTCAAAACACTTATATAGATGTGATCAAAACGCTAGGTGCTGTCACGATTTTTTTTATAATTATTAGATTAATTTATAGCTGAAACAGTGACGAATCCCGTTCGCTAAAAAAACACTTTATGTTTGGTTGTATCTGGAGTCCATGTCTAAATGTATTGGTTGTATGATCTTGTCAAGTTTCAGTTGGAAAATTATTAACTATTAATTTTAGCGCAGTTTAAATTACTGGATTCCCCAATAAACCTGTAGAAAGAATAAAAATGATAAGAAATTTCTTATCTTCTTTATTCTTTCTCATAACCACGGTCTTGTTCTCTAGTTTAACTGTCATAAACTTTAAATAACCATTGTGTACAAACCAGGTAACGTGTAATAATAACCATTCATTTTAATCTGTGATAAATAATTTGTACTTTATATAAGAGTAAAAAATAAATAATATATATATATATGTAGGTAATTACTAATTATGTTTTATTCGTGTCATTATGTTTTTATTTCCTAAATACTGGTTGTTAGGCAAATTTTTTATCCGCTTTCACAATAATATTTTAGGTCAAATATTTTTTTTGGGGGAAAGATCAATATTTTGTCAAAAGAATACTCGTAAATACAAAAACAATTTTTTAAAAGTAAATTCATTCAAATAAAGGACACGAATAGTAGATACAAATAAATCAATAGATACAAAAATTTTGTACCTAAAATTGTATTTTACAATAATTATTATTATTATTTTTTTTTTTTCATGGTAAATCAACGACACCAGGGGAACTGCGTGAGCATTACTTCCTTGAATAATTATTCCTACAATAATTATTTATTTTAATATTACTGGACATCAAGTATTTAGGTTAGAATAAGTCTACTCGAATGGTCTAAAATAGTGATGTTATAAATAAATGATTAATATAATCAAGTTTGAGTGTTATTTAAAATGTAATTTAATGTATTTTAAAGTCCTCCCCTCCCCCCGTTATTTTGTCCTAGATCCGCCCGTGAGCTGAAAGTTAATAATACATATTATAACTCAGAGATTTTTCCATAATCTATATACGTATACAACAGCAAATATTTTTTGTGTTAAATATTATTCCTTACCTCCTTGTATTTTCCTTTTCACTTTATACCTGACAATGATTATTAGTCGAGACTTTCAGTACTAAATAAACAAATATTGTACAACAACTCTATATTATAGATTTTTAAATTCTCATTGGCTTTATCTAATATATATATATATATATATATATATATATATATATATATATATATATATATATATATATATATATATATATATATATACAGACACAAATATACATATTTATTTATACTTAATTTTGTATTTTTATTAGTTCATAAAAATTATTTTTAATTTTTTTTTTGTGCGTATCACCTAGTTATAGTATATAGTTAATCTTGTGAAAATTTAATTTAATATAACTTACTAAAATATTAACTAACGGCATACTTATTAAATAGTAAAATGGTAAGACGGAACCAAAGGAAATTGTGAGTCCCTTCGACCCTACCGTTATAACAGAGTCAACGTACGTAATTGGAATGATACAGTGTGTCCCAAGAGGCTCATCACTGTCGTTATAATATAAGATCGTAGGGTGTTGATTAAAATCTATATTATATTAGGTACTGCGTGTTATATAAATACAACTACCCCAATATTTTCGTGTTGACGTAAATACTAAGTTAATATTTCATAAAAAGAAAGGAAAATAATAGTAATCAATAAAACTGCAGTGCACACGTTTATTGAAAATAAGATAATTCGATAAGTCAAAACTTTAAACACAATTTATTTAATATTTTATTGATATAAAAAAATATTTACCGTTAAAACAAAACCATTAATTAAATTTAAGTTATTACGTACTTGTTATACTAATTATACGTCATTATATTTTAATAAGAAACGATTTATTTCAGTTTCTGGGCATACATCTTTTTTTTTCTTTTTCTTAATTACTCTTTTTTTTAAATGACGTCAGAATTTTCATACAAGTTATTTTATTATTATTAATTTTTTTTTTTTTTTTGTTGTTGTAGGTAGATTTTAGTGGTTAATTGGAATCGATTTTGGACAAGAATATATATATATATATATATATATATACACCCGCAAACCTTTGTAATAGTCCCCCATTTATATAACAGGGTGTATTAATAACCAAGCCTCTCCCTTATCATGTTGTCGTAGTGCCGTCATCTGTTGTTCCCGAAAACAACTCGACTTAATGACAATCGATCCATCACTGGAAACGTCTTGAGAATTTCCTTCGAACAAAATTTAATATTTCACTTGTACGCGTTTTAGAATTCTTGTAGGTACCTATGTTATTTCTTTGTGTTAGCTGTTAACTGCGTTTAAAATAAATTTCGTTTTCGTGTAAAAATATTGAAAATCCCGTAAGTATAAAACTTGTTATGAAAATAAATCGTGGTAAAGTTTCTTTTTCTATATATAATAATAATATCGATTTGTCAACATATATGATTAATATTATTTAAATACAGTCCAAACATTTTTTTTTTATGCATTAATAAAATATAGGTACTCTTCAAATAAATCTATGTTTAATATACATTTTACACTTGAAACATGAGATCAGTGAGTAGCCTGACGTCTTCAGGATGAATATTAATATACGATTAGCTAACATCCTTATTTGTTAATTGAAAATATTGTATATTTTAACACTCCAAGATACAGTGTCTTAAATACGATAGACACGACTTTTTGTATACATTCTAAGCCAAATACTTTATTTTAGTAGATTTTATAAATCGACAGAATTGAACAATATACCAATATATACGTAATTAAACGACTTTTTACTTTAAATAATCATATACGTATCGTCTTCAGTTTTAAATTAATTTTAATCAAATTGTCAACAATTTGTACAAGATAGTCATTATTATGAGTGAACTGAGAGCTAAGAAAATTACGTAAATATTATTACAGATTATTATCTATACTTTGCGTACTGTAAAATAATAGAAAGTTCTCTCTCTTGCTTTCCAAAAAATGTTTAATTTATTTGGTTTTTAAACAAAAATATCTTATATATTACATAAAAAAAATAAGGTAGTAAGAAGAATTTTAAAATATTAAGATGTTGTATTCTACTGAATACAATGAAGAATTCAATTTTCCGTTGTTTTTCGACTTTTCTAAATTTGTATAAGTAATATTATTTTATAATTATATTGTAAAAAATAAAGAAGAACTGGAAAAATAATTTATGTACAATTATATTTTAAAAATACCAACTGTATAAAAATATTCGTTATAAAATATTATACGCAACACTATAATATTATATTATTTATTGTAAATTTGTAAATTAAATTACAAATATTAAAGCCGGAAAACAAACTTCCCAAACCAAGTCATCTTTTACACTTAAGAATATACGACAAAATTGACGGGCCAAGGGTTAATAAAGCTGGTAGTAATTGAATCCGAACGAAGATTGGTACCAGTAGATTGCTGAAAAGGACACGGTGGGTGGGAGATGAATATTACTACACTGGGGATCGGAATGAAAGCGTGATTAAATTTAAATAATTTATACTTGTCTCAAGGAATAAAAAGGGTTCTGGGGGACAGGAGCAAAAAAATCGAATACACACTCCTCCTGCACACCATACACGCTGAGGTCTGTCAGCGAGAAAAGCGGCCCTTTTATGTCTCCAATACAGCGCAATACCCGCACCCTTCCTATCCTGATTCCAAATTGTCTCTATAACATCTGACCCTATGTCCCTGTCATCTGCAATTCTCCATTTGATTCGTTCTGTTTAGCTTTAAAAATTGTAGTGAAAAGTAAATAAAGGAAAATAAAATCGAACGTTGTTTTATTACTCTTTATGCAATTTGTTGAAGTGTTTGTAAAAAAAAAAAAAAAAAATCGGTATTCTTTGAAGAATAATATTACCATTAATAAATGTATGTTTAAATTTAACGAACTCGTAGATAGTATATTTGAATCGCATAATATATTAGGTATATTTACGAAGTTAATACAATATAAAAATACAATTATTTTCAAAAAGTTTAAATAGTAGGTAGACAGACAATATGTAATAAACTATTATTATGATGAATAAAACTAAACCTGCTATATATTTTAATTTTTTATGGTATAATTTCAGTAAAATTAGGTGGGTACCGCACACTATATACGCGTACTGCGTTATAAACTTACCTCAAATAGTTTAATTAAATTTAATTACCATATATATATATATATTATTATTACTTGCCAGTCACCGTTGAAAAGATAGTAATAATAATATAAACGAATTACTGGACGTTTCTTTTTTATTTTTACCTTATATTAACGCGTAAGCAATAAAAACATAAAAACAAATTTATAAATTATTTTATATTGGTGTTCAAGATTAGACATAACAGTAGTAGTGTTGTGATACGTATTTTATATTTATAATGTTGACCATATTACGTATAAACGCTGATATGGTCTATTATTCAACATTATAAAACCGTAAAATATAATACGTTGTATTCTACGACTCGTTATAATAACATAGAGTTTATTCGTATTCAAATATATACATTTGAAAACTACGAATAATTACATAATATGTTATGTACAATTCAATTTTTTTTTCTTTTGTAAAGAATGAAACTACAAGAAAAATATATATTTAATTTTATAGAATAAATATCTTTGCTTTTCAAACGATTCTCATTTGATGCAAGTGAATAATTTCACAAAACTGGTATACGTTTTTACATTTATGATTTATCCTTCGAATAAACCGTAGTTATACGGTTATAATTTTCCAAGAAAAAGTTACTAAAAGCACCCCACGTCAATATTTTGAATTCTGCCGGTAAATATATTTCCTCCGATTATTTGTATTACGAATATTATGACTCTTAATGATCTCGAATACAAAATTCAACAGTTCAAAATTCGAATTAATCTGCAGTGATGTGTGACCAGCAATTTAATTTGTTTTTTTTTTATTTTTAGCTGGACCATGATTTGACGTATGCGCATTTTTTATGTGCCAAAACGGACCGCCAAATAAACATAAATCGGTCGTTCATCTTGTCCACGGGTCAACGACTTCCGAAATCATCTCTGCACAGTCTTTTACATCGGCGAACATTCAACCGAGTAATTCTTATTTGTTGGATGAATGATTGCTGCAATTATTTCCAAGTAATTGATAATTTAAAATTCAATACTCTAAAGTCGTACGAATAGAATATAAATTAGCTTTACACGTGGTGAAATATTAAAACGTAGGAAATCGCGATGATCCGTTTAAAGTGATTGAATTTTCTCTGAGAGTTAAAAAAAAATATGCAAATATAAATCACTTGTAGACCGTAGTGAACCGTGTATGAAACAAAAACTCTTTCGAAATCGAACAAAACAACAGCAAAATATCCTATATCTCACACATTTATCTGATTCGAGAGTCATGCGTAAGGCGATCCTACACAAATGTGAACGATTTATATGTTATACAGAGATATTCCCATCAATTGTTTTTTAGTGTGCACTAAATCGTCGAACGACAAGGTCTTTAAAATGCTTTGAAGTTTTTTTTTCCCCATAACTTAGAAAAGCTTGACAAAGCTGTTACAGTATTAGTAATCAGTGTAATCGTTAATTAATAATAATATTATTTGACAATAAACTGCGCAATTCAAAAATCCAAAATGTTTCTGACCATCATGATGGAATATTCTCTTTAAAATGACCAAGTTTACAAATAATAATAAAAAAAAAATCTATTCGAAATTTGTTGATGTCCAGAAATGTTTTCCAAAACATGATAACATTTGGGATGAAGTTAAAAAGGGCGATCAAATTTTAAATTGAAAACTACGGAATATCGTTTTCTGAAAAAAACCATTTATGTAGTATTTCTAAACGTTTACGTATATATATATATATTTTTTTTACTTGATCCAAAAGTAAGAGTCTAATCCAATAATCTCTATAAATATTTTAAAGATTTGATCGAAGTGGACGAAATATAAGGTGACATATTTTAACGCCGCATACAGCTTATTCTGTAATTGTCTTAAATCCTTATCTTTGATTATATTACGAATCCTTTATAGTCTTTAAAAAAAAAAGCAATAATACCTAATTATAAAATATTAATATTTTTATAATTTTAAGTAGGCAAGTTCAGTATCTATGTCCTATATTTTTTTTTACAATGCCTTAGGTTTTTTTACTATGCCGATTAAAGATCTCTAGACTCAAACAATGTTTACAAAAAGGCTATACGCAAAAATCGACAGTATGTACCGTAGTAAGATTAAAAAAAAAAACCAAAAATCTTAACTTTTGCACACGAATTAAAACATTTACGGACTACTCTACACTTAATAAAATCGTTATAAGGGATGTGTATATCATCTAATCGTATACGTTAAGATTTCGACTTTCGAATGCAATACAAATAAAAATTTTTTAACAAATATTTGCTCTCCGTATTATCAGTGGCGTATTTAAAGGAGTCACAAGGAGCTCATGCCCCTCCCCCCAATTTGCTTTATTTATATATTAAATGATAATTTACATTTTAATATATTTTATGAATGCAAAATCAATGTTTATCGATTAAATACCGATTACAACTTGTAATAATAATCAAAAAGCACTAATATTTCGTATTCTTGTGGTGTTTTGTTTTTCATCAATCTATCACTATCGGACACAGACGTGTATTATAAAATAAATTGTATGACGTTCACATACAAGGTTTATTATATCGTGGTAGTGGTTCATTGTGTCACGGTTAGTAGATATTATAAACCACGGATGTACATTATTTTTTACAACTGTAACATTTACCACGATAGATGTTTACTGTTTGTTGGTAACAGCGTTATCATAATAATGAACATTTTGTTAATTGTTAATATTAGCGACGAACTACAGTATAATATATATTATATTCTTAGTTTGTGATAATATCTCACAGTTATTATCTACCAGTTTCACTCATTTACTTTAACAGTTAAGTCAGTTAACACTTGACGGTTATTTTTTATTATTTTGCTGAAAATTTTCAAAAATTCTCCAATATTGTTTTTCCGCGCCATCGGTTCAACGTGTTGAAAAATAATGAGTACTGAAACTAAAATATAACGCGTCCGTGACAGAAAATAAGAGGAAAACGGACTATTATCCGATTTTTCTAACGTCTACATAAAGCTATAATAATGTTTAAAAATACGTAAAATAATTTTTATTAAAATTAAAATTAATTATTATTAAATTAAATTTTATTTATTAAAAATGTCATATATTTTACCGTTAACTTCGTAATTTTTTTTTTCTATAGAAATGTTATTATGGATATCCAGTGGCGTAATTGAGGAAAAAAATAGGGGGAGGGGCAAAAAAATTATGATAATTACCCTCTCTCCTCTATAAAGTAAAGTTCCATAGTTGCGCACACACTTGCAGAACACCAATGAGTACCAGTATAATTGTGTAAAATAAACAAGTATATTTTTTTTAAACTAAACATTTATTTTGAATATAAATATTAAATATATATATATACATATATATACTACCTGTCCCGGCAGACGTTGTCCTGTCCAAATTTCAATAAATTCTTCTTTTATCTTTTTGTGAATTTGTGAAAACTATTGGAAATGTGATTTAAATTTTAAATCTCAATATGTTTTATTTACATTTCTATTTCGATATTCAAGTGAACAATCAAAACAATAAGCTAATTTTCCGGCTTCGCTGGCTTAATTACCCAACCTTACCCGTGCGCAGTTTTGAACGAAAAAAATGTTTAAAAAATATTTAGGAAAAAAAAAATTATAAAATTATTGAAATGTCTCGCCGAAAAACCGTAACATTTAAATACAATATATCTTCTCCCTTCCACAGACAAAAAATGAAAAAATGGGCGACGTGGGGACACTCGGGGAAGTATTTGGAACAACTCTGTGAAAAAAATAGTAAAATTATTGAAATTGGTACTATATATGTATATATATAGTTTTATAGATATATAGATACTTATATAGTTTTTTATATATATGATTATGTTTTAAACTCAATAACAATGTAATTGGTCAACATGGTAACTATTAAACGCCTAGAATCCCAAAATTTCCCGTATTAGCTACCACCCTCGTTGAGCCTACTGGGTCTAATTATGAATCTAAACCATCCAGGAACCCACTCAAACGCACACAAAAAATTTCATCATTTTCGGTCTAGCCATTTAGGAGGAGAACGTACCTTATCGCGCCGCTGCAACCCCGCAACCATACCATAATCGAACACCGTTTATAATTATTATTTATATTATTATTATTATTATTATTATTATTATTATTATTATTATTATTATTATTATTATTATTATTATTATTATTATTATTATTATTATTATTATTATTATTATTATTATTATTATTATTATTATTATTGTTATTGACTATTGTCATACAACGTATGTATTACGAGTGTTTAGTATTATGCGGGTAAGTGCGGTCTTTAATGGTTTGTAGTATTTGTACTATTAAAATACCTGGGGGGTGGTGGCAAATGCCACCTCTTGCCCCACGCAATCACGCCACTGTAAATATCTATCTACCCGTTCTAAATTTTGTTGGCGCCCCTCCCTCCCCCTCACATTACGCGTATCTGAATCATAGATAATACATAATGGATAGGCCATCCCGAATCTTCTGTCTCACTCAGCAAGTATTTAGATAACCGATACGTTGGATAACAGAACATACTATTTTTCAATTATTATTCCATGGAACAAATTATTATTTCATGGAACAAAAAAAAAATGTCTTGCTGAGTAGGACAGAAGATATGGTTTAAATATTGCCATCTTTCTTCTTTATTGAGGAACACTGCCCGCTACACATATTGTATACACATGCCCTATCCATCATGTATTATCTATGATCTGAATACGCCCCAGCGTATTAGCACAGATAACATGAAAACAGATTGTGCACTTCCTATACTACAATGTAAAAAATTAATACGATGCTGTGATTGGATCGCCGAAAACAGAGTGACCACAGATGTCAACACATAACTATTGGGTATGATATTGTACATTACACACAATGTTTTCGTGAATTTTACAGCACAATATGTCATTTTGCAACGTAATCAAATAAGACAAAAGTAACAACCAAAATAACAAAAAATATATATGTTAAAACATACAAAACCAGGCACAGCCGCACAGACATTAATTTAAAATTATTATCTGTTATTATTTTGATCTGATAGCGCATTTGTAATATCACATATCAATATCGGTATAACCACAAATTATATGACACATTCAATAATTTTGTTCCGCTTACACGGTCACTCTGATTTCGGCGAGCTCGCCAGCGAGCTCATTATCAATTTTTTTTTTTGTTTAAATCAAAGTGCACAATCTGTTTTCAGGTTATCTGTGGTATTAGTGTAGGTACACTGTGTACATAATATTATATCACTCGGCGTCAGTGGCGTACATACGGGGGGGTTTTCGGGTTCAAACCCCCAGGACCAAAAAAAAAAAAATTGTGATATTATTATAAGGCCCGTTGCGCGTTATAACATGTTTTAATTTTTACACTGTACAACGGTGCACAGGTATTGTGTGCACTATCGGCTCCTACTCATAAATTCCTTCATGCGCCGTTTAAAGGGATGGTTTTAGTGTTGGTTATTTTTTAAACCCCCCAGAACAAATTTGAATGTACGCCACTGCTCGGCGAGCATTAAGAAACACAACGGTGCCCCGAAACGTATAGCTCGAGGCCCTCGTCCCGGAGCATCGCCCTGGCTGCCCGGACGGGAGTCGACACTGAATCCCGGGCCCGTGTGTAATATGTATACGCGTGTTTATTGCGGACTTGAACGCGTGCGCACAGTTCACGTGTTATTATAATATTTACATAATGTTACGATATGAGCGCGCGCGCGCGTATATTATAATATTACTGTTTGCTCGCGCAACAAATGATCGCATTGCCGGTCGTGCGGCTGAAAATCGATACGATTCGATCGTAAATTTCACTTAAAACCTATTAGGGTTGTCGTCGCGGCGTATATTATAACCTTAAATTAGTTTCGCCCGAAAGAGGCGTCGTCCGCGAGGGGCCGGTAGACCGCGAGGAGAAAAGAGAAGAAAAAAAAAGCGCCGGCCGCGGCGGTTGTTATTATATAATCCGCGAGCGCACGCTGTTCCGCCGGTGCCCGGTGTCGGTGCCGCCGCCGCCGCCGCCGCCGCGGCAATATTTCAATCGGATCGCTAGCGCGCGCGACAGGAGCGTCTTTTTAATGCGTTCCTAAAAACGAGGTTTAATTAATGTCGCGGCGGCTGCGCCACCGAAATTAATATCGGCTCCCTACTCTCGTTTGCTTCTTCTCTCTCGCTCTTATTTTTTTTTCATTATTTTTTTTTTTTTTTTTGCTTCTCTCGTTTTGCTTTCCCCGATTTTTTTTCCCTGCCCCTCTCGTTCTTTACGCGGCCCGGCGCCTCGAACCGAGTGGCCCGTAATGGGCGCTGTTTTACATGATAAATCCATTTGTGAGCAAAAAACCGAGAGAAAATGAGAAAAACTCGTGATTAGCGAAATCTTTTAAAAAGGAAATCCGCGACAAGTGTGTGTGTGTGTGCGCGCGCGTTCGTCTCCTCCGCTGTAAGTTTCAAACACCTGACGTTTGCGCTACGATTACGTCCTAATTTCGCTTTACTGTACCGGCAAAATGACGGTCGTATTGGGAAAGAAGAGTCTCTGCTGCAATATATGTACGTTTTTGTTAGTAATAATTACACGATTATATTTTAAGAAATGCCATTCCAACGGATGAACGGCATTTTATGCGAACAGTTCAACTGTGTGCGCTCGTATTGTCCGATCGCGAATTACCTCGTATATAATGTCTGAAAAATAAAACCCATAACTGTTACGTCCTGTGTGTAAATAATAACGGAATACAGTGATCCCTCGTTATCCGCGGAGATCAGGTTCCAGGAAAGTTGCGCGGATAACGCCGAGACAAAGCAATGTAAAAATAGGTGGTTACGTTTTGTTTATTTTTTTAATTTCAAAATACAATAGTGTTGAAATTTACGAATAAAATTAATTTATTGTTTATTATTATATTTATACGTACGTGCTAGGAAGGATGAGAAAAAAATGAGTGATAAACAGGGCTAGGATTTATACGCAATAAAAAATGGTAAAATATGCATTCGATATATTAAAAATATGCAACGAAAAATGTGAAAAAACATGGCACAAAATACAAAAACAAAATTTTGAAATTCTGAAATATTAAAAATATTATTATAAACTATTAATTTTATTCGAAAGTATCGCATAAAACAATGATGTAGTGTTTACAATTTTCAAAAATAAAAGATCTTCTAGTGTGTTTTTATACTTGGCTGAAGCTACGTTCAACATTACATGACGTAATTTTTGCCTTTTTTACAATTTCCCCATGAGTTAGATTGGAATGAAAATCTTCATCCAGATTATTTCCATTTAAAGTCTCACGTGTTATTTATAAAAATATACGTATATTATATTTTCTTCTTTTACCAACCACCACGTCTAAAATATACCATGGGACATGCATTTTAGGTGTTTATTGTTTAAATACGCAATAATACGCATTTTATTCAAAATATGCTAAATAAAATAACCACCATTTGCTTCATTATGACGTAATTCGTGGACATTTCAAACAATAGCAGTAATCAGAAGTTGTAAAAAAAATATGCCAATGCATATAAATCCTAGCCCTAGTGACAAATGTTTTTTTCCATATTTTATTCTCCGTGTTCTCCGTATTCTTTCGTGTACAAATTTATATTAATTCTCTTTTGTACACAAATCCATTTGTGAACGTTCATTTTTAAAATTAAAAATAATAAAAACAAGGCTAATAGATCACTATTAAATCGAGAGTATTATTAAAGGACCTTTGCTACTAGTGAGCGTTGAAAGTGATAAAATTCCTGATATACGAGAAATAATAAATTCGTAGACACATATTCTTTAATAGAGTTTTAAAAAGAAATTACTTTTATATTAATTATCCGTTATCCGTGTAATTATTTATTTATTTGTTTATATTTATAAGTTTAAAAAAATAAAAATTATATTATTCTATCAAAATATACCTACAGCGTACAAATAATAATATTTTCCGCATTATTTTTTCGTTATAATTATTATTATGGTATTCATGGTATTCTTGTATACACACTATACAGTATCGCAACTACCAGGTGTGTACACTGTACAATGCACATCGACCCCTCAAACCTCTAAAATTAATTTAAACCCCCAAATTGATCCCCCCAATGTTTTAGTATATGATAAGTATTTGATTTTATAACAAAAAATTTTAATTTGTGTATCTTTATAAATTATAATTGATGTATTAATAATTAATAATAAATATATAATATATGCATTTGCACTTTATTTAAGATTCATCAGATTTATTATGAAATTTACTTACTCAATAACCAGTGGCGTAAGTGCACAACTATGGTGTGCCTAAGGAGTTCAACATCAAACATAAAACAATTTTTAAAAGCATAATTTAGTAACAAAATTTTAAATTAAATAATTTCATGAGGCAATATTCAAACCCAGAATCCTATCATAAAAAAAAACTTGTAATGATTTAAAAATAAATATAATGGTCCAGAGGAGGGAAGAGGTACCAATCATTGTCCACTGTCAATAACATTAATTTATTTAACAACAAAGTTAGGCTCCGAAACGAAACCTACACACCAGTCTCGTAATGTGTAGTTACGGAACTGCGTATTTATAATACTTAACTTTTACCGTTATTAGTGTAAATTAAAAAATAACAAATAAGTAAAATAATTTTTTTTTTTCGAAGGGTCCTATTTTTACTTGGCCGACCACGAAAACTGTAGCCGGGCCGCCCCTGGTTAAACCAGTGATGGTAATTAATATAAATATACGGTGTTTAAAGCGGTTTAGAAGCACTCGCGGGCTGTAAAGTATATTATTATATAAATTAGGTAAATAAATCCGAACATTTATTTCGTGACCCCTCTAAAGCAGGTATTCATTACGACACGTGCAGGTGGAAGTCAGGAATTCTTCAAGTTTAAGTCGTGTGAAAATATATTTTTGTGATCATTTCTACGATTAAAGTAATTTATAATATTTCGTAATGACATAAAACGTATGACATTAGCAAAAGGCCATATCTGCGGAGACGTAAAAGTCGACGCGAGTGAATGCGTATAATAATAATTATAAAGAAATTCTTGTGAAACGGCGGGAATTCGATTTCGTATTAAAGAAAACACATAATAATAAAATTTTAAATAAATTTAGTCAACAATCAAATAAAAAATAAAAATTATTTCCGACCATGACGCGAACAAGTGTTTGTGCGCAGTGGCGTATTTAAGGGGGACAAAACAGGGACATTTGCATTCCCCACCCCACCCGAGAATCTTTTTATTCTTTTGCTTAATGTGCATATTTATTTTTAATTATAACATAATATGTTTTCAATCGTATGTGGATATTCAGTTATAAGCAGAATTTTGGTATGACTTATCAATACATATAAACATCATAATTTGACCAAATCAATATTAGAAGTAATGGTTATGATCGCACTAAAACGTTATCAATAACTATACTATACTAAACTATTTTATCGACGTTTTCGAGCATTGAGACAGACGATAACCTTTAAGAAGGTTTGATGTCAATTATTTTGTAAAAATTAATCGATTTGTATTTTTTATATATTTGAACTTGTGCTTTTGCACCACGCATGAATATTTATATTAATTAGTATTACCTACTTCGCATGTTTAAACTTAGATTGAAAACTCGGTTGAGGTCGAATACGGGCGAAGAACACTTGGATTAGCGTTGATCAATATTCATAGACATAGAGTCATTCATTTTGACGAAGTCATTGCGATATTATGTTTGCTGGCAGTAAAAATAGAAATTTGAATTTTGTATTATAATTAATTATTTTAGTAAGTTAAAGATTGAAAATTGTAAGTTTAAATAAAATTAAAAGACGACATATAATAAGTACGTATACTGAATAGTTTCTATAATACTTAAATAAAAAATATTGAATATATATACCTGTATATTATGTAGAAAAATATTAAAATACTTGTCATTTCATATTAAGTTACTACTGCTATTAGACTTTTACATTTTAATGATTTTTAAATGAGGTATTTAATAATTCCTACCTCCCCCACAAAAAAAATGTTTTACGGATAAGATACTGTGCGAGCGATTTATACACAAATTTTACCATCGGGTACTTAATAAAACCCGTAAATGCACCACTAACAAACAGTGTATACATATAGGCATATTTAATAAAGAGTAAACTGTGTTTCCACTATAAAAAAAATATCCATGTAAATGCAGGGGCGTCATTTCAGTTTTTTTTTTCGGGTGTGCGAATTTTCAAGCATTTTGTAATTTCACCAGGCCATATAAAAATAGTTTATAATTAAAACTTGTACAAGCATAAAGCTCTAAAAAAAAAAAAAAAAAATTATATTTGAAATAAGCGGGTACCGGCAATTTTTAAATAAAGCAAATACATTTACAAATTTGTCTATATTGATATTGTTAACTTCTTCTTTTTCGACATTGTGTACCATTAGCAAAGCGGGCACAATTGGGCGACTGTATTCAAAAGTAAGGGGTGCGACCGCATAAAAAAATAATTTATAAAAACCAAGCCCGGTAATATCAACAGTATTAGCCGACGAAATTTATTTTTATTTTTTCTAACTCGCGACCAGTGGCGCACACTGAACTGCACATTGATGGGTCTAACAATATTTTGCACACCTTGCCGCCACCCAATAGACAACCAGTAGACACCCATTGCAATGACAACCAGCTTGCATGCACTATATAGTATTAATTATATGATTAAAAATATATTATTTAAATTTTTAGCTCCATAACACCAGCATCACCCCACTCACCCTTTTGAATAGGGGGTCGATCGACCCCATTGACCCTTAACGTGTGCGCCACTGCTCGCGACCAAAATAATTTTGAAAACAAAAAAAATTCGTCGCCGCAGCAACAGTTATTGTCACTTCGATTTCAATCGGGGAATGCGGTAGAAATAACGCGATTTAACGCGAAACGGTACCTATACAGGGCCGTGATGGTTTTTCGATAAGACATACGTCTCGTCACGACAATATCGTGTTGCAGGCACGAAGACGGGACGGATTAAGAGCGTGTTGTGCGCACCGCTCGATTTTGTACTTAAGAAACGTTTAAGTCGCGGGACGGCCGTCGCGGGGTCGCCCGCACGGGAGGTGGCGAAACGAAAACAAAGGCGAATGTAACGTCGTTTAACGGGCTCGTATTCGCGCGCGCGCGCGCGCCCGCCGCGATGACGGTCGTCGTTCCATTAACACGTCCTCGCGTATATACACATATATACGCGGCACCGGCGGGTCCCTCGCTATTCCCACCGTCGGTGTATTATATACGTTTATATGCGCGTGCAAGGGATACGCTGCAGCAAGAGAGAGAGAGAGAAATAGAAAAAGAGAGAAAGAGAGAGAGAGAGAGTGTGTGTATGAGACAGTGAAACGACCGGGTGATGTACAGCGAACCGGCCGATGGTCGTCATGCCGCAACAACAGTAATCAACCGGACTTTCTAAATGAACCTCATGTGTCACGTCGTTTTCCGTCAGCGCGCGCCCCCATCAATCCCTTTCGATCTCCCTTTTCCTTTTTCCCAGCCCGCGTCGAACCGAGTCCGATTTCCCAAACGCGTTTTTACCGGACGCGCACAACGCGCTCGCACACACGCACACTATACACACATACGCTACCGCCGCCGGGTGTTCCCGTGGGATTCAATTTGGGGAATGCGCGCACAAAAACTTTTAACGTTCCGCCGCCGGCTGTACGCACGCATACTGCGGTACTGCAGACGCACGCGTATGTCCGCGATGCGGTTAGAGGTATACGCGATATATTTTATAATTATTATTATTATTATTTATTATTATTATTATTATTATTATTATTATTATTATTATTATTATTATTATTATTATTATTATTATTATTATTATTATTATTATTATTATTATTATTATTATTATTATTATTATTATTATTATTATTATTATTATTATTATTATTATTATTATTATTATTATTATTATTAAATTTGTATGCAAAAAATATATAATATATATATATATAATATATATATATATATATATATATATATATATTTGAGCCAAAAATTAAAAAGAACTCAACAAATATAAGAGTTACGTAGTATTATAAATTTGTTTGTTTGTTTATCTACCACTGGAAATTCGACTTAAAGTCATCAGCTGCGTGCATTAAGCGAAAAAAAAAATACGACGACGAAATTAATAATAAAAATGAATATTGCGAAAAATATAAGGCATATTGTGCGTTTAAAAAGAAACGAGACAAAAAAACAGCGAAGAAATCGTGTAAATATAATAGTGAATTAAATTTTTAAAAAAAACAGTTATGGCCTATGTTATTAATAGTATTTAATATAAATATATATATACATACCGATGTAAAGTATTATTTTTAAATTTATTATGTTTAATTTCTTTGTTGCCGCATTTTGCTTTTTCGATTAAAATCAGATTATCGCTTCAATATGGAAAACGCGGTTAGTAAATAAACAAATTTAATACAACATTAATACTCGTAATAATCTTTGGTTTGATTGTATACATATATATTCTCGTAAATGCAAATTAGTTATTCACGGGTATTAATTTATAGTGTTTATTAGGTACCTATTTATTTCTATTTCTTTCATATATCCTTTTCATTATATAATTTTTTTTTTGTGTTTGTTTTACTATTTTATTATGTGCTAGATGTTACATACGTAGGCGGTAGGTATGTACATAATAGAAACAATAAAATACTACGGCAAACTTTTAACCCGCGTTTTCCTTGTACAACCGTATAGTTTTATAATATTACATACATAAAGGGCGAGAAGGCGTGGGTCTGCAGGGACACAAACTGTATAACTCAAAAAGACAGTGTCAACCGCTGTCAGCTAATTAGTTTTAAAAATAATTTATTCGAATTAATAAAACGTGTTCGACGATGATATACATTTTATAAAAAAAATGCGTATAATATTTTTAATCGAATTACTGCGTATACACGACTGCAGTACACATGAACACTAGTCAATGAATACGAAACACAAATAATAATGACAATACTCTCAACCGAGAAACAAAATAAATTTATCGTATAAAATAACATTGCATTTTTATTTCATTCAACATCACCATTGACGGACTTGTCCTTTATAAAAACGAGAAAAATATTGTAATTAAATTCTATTGAAAATGTACATTTTTAAATAATACGTTTTAAAATTTTTTTTAAAATAATTATACGTGTCTTCATAATGATTTATACATATATATTTAAAGGTTAAACACAAATAAATTGCAGTTATCAGTGGTTATTTTATTGCATTAAAACAATTTTTTTTTCTGGAGGCACATTTTTGATGATTTGCTAGGAGTACGTTTAATCTTAAATGTGTATTAATTTGATAATCCATATTATTCAGAGAGAAAAACGATATAATTACATATTATATCTGCTATTTTACTATGTACAATTGCTCGTTCGAAGAAAAAAACGCAAGAATCTCATACGCCTCTTTATCGAAAATGTCCTTTGTTAATGACGCTGTTTTATGACACATAATATAAATAGTATGGATGTAGAATTATTTAAGAATGTGCAGGGTAAACACGTGTAAACACCTTCCTACGTAACTTACACTCGTATACCGGAGTAAGTATATTATGAGTTACTATTACACAGTTTTATTTCTTTAAAATATTCGAAACTGTTACCACGCACCGTTGAATTGAAATTACTGCGAGATTGACCGTTAATAGTCAGTCGCTCAGACTAACCTCGTCAAGTCTGAGGTTCAGTATATGAGCAATAATAATTCTGTTTGTAATTGTACGGAACACGAAATAACGATTCCGTGACTTATTAATGAAGTTTTCAGTTTTGACACAGGATAATAATTTTAAACAAGTATATATATGCAAAAATGTAACATATTTTGTTTAAAATTAATATTAAACTACGTGATTTTGGTGAAACAAGCGTGAAATTACTGTATACAATATGCATTAACGATTCCATTGCGAACAATACTAATGAACACTATGTTTATAGGTGCCTAACATTAAACTAATAAAACAGGATATAATAATATAGCTCCATAATATATATATATATATATATATATATATATATATGAATAAAAATATCAAAGTAGGTAAAGCAGAATTTAATTAATTACGCATATCTTATGCACGCTATTAATTTAATTGATTGCGTTACGAACTAGCACCCGTAACCAAATAAAATGTTATTCTTTTTAATCTCGTAATTTAAACTGTTTAAAAGAAAACCTAAAACCGTATTAAGTTACGACAATATATAGTGTACAGGTATAAATATTGAACCTACGAGTGTATACTATAGTTGCAATATTTTTTAATTCCAATGTAGAGTTCATATGTGTATTTGAACATAGGTGTTTCTTGTTTTCCTATTGAGTGCGAAATCGAATTTTGTTGACTCTTTAGGGTCGAGGATTTTTTTTTTTTTTACGTTTTACTTGCTAAATAATAATAATACATTCGATATTTTGATAATAGTAATTAATCATGTTAATCATGATTAGTATTTAAACATAATTTTTTTTCAATATGCGATACAATACACCGAAATAAAGTGAAAATATTTTAACAATTTAAGAATCACCAACCAATAGAATAATGTACACGATTTTAAAGATTTAGATTTTAGTCAGGTATTAGTGTTAAAAACTGCATGCGGATCGTAAAAGGGGAAAAATGTACACCCCTTTATAAATAAAATAACAGAACGCCGACGTTATATTGATATAACATAATAATATGATCGTTGTTCTTTTTTTTTTTTTTTGTCATTATTTCCTATACTGGTTTTCAATCTATATTATGTTGTATACATTACGATTTATTTTCAAAAACCATATCGTATCAAATTTAATTAAACACGTGTTTGTTTCGTTATTAAAAACTGTAACTGAATAATGATAATTAAAAATTATATGTATATATATATTTTTTTTTTGTAACGTGTCACGAGGGACAGGGGTCTTTTTCATATATTACCCACGCGCTCGTGCATGAGCTTAGCACTCCCCAAAGAGTATTAATACAACCTATAGCGAGATTTTCTTTTAAAGCATAAAACCCTATTAAGACACAAACTTTTAGACTGTGAAAAATATGGCGGCGTGAATATAACTATAAACTCGGCGTAACATTATTTGTAAATTACGCCAATTTTATAAAGTAAGATGTTGAAAAAATTTTATCATAATTAATATGTATAGGTATACGTATACGAGTACGTTTATACTTTTATGTGTGTGTGTGTGTGTGTATATACATACGTCATACAGATATGAAAATCTTAAAAACATAAAAAGACATAAGTACTGATTTATATCAATTTTTCCCCCCATAAAAAAAAAATAATTAATTTGGTATCATGTAAGGCAGGATATGACAATATTCATAATACGTATAATACGACATTATACTAATTTATATATTACAGGTTGAATAAAAATACAAAAAAAAAAAAATTAAAATGCGTTACACTGTATATATTAAATACGGTAAATATCTCAGAAAATATGAAAAATAGAGAAAAACGTTTGTTTTAATAAATAGGTTTTTTTTCACAATATTTATGTTGATTTTAAAGTTTTATATTATATTATAATATTGGCGCCACATTTTTTTTTTTATTAACTTTTCAAACTCTGTAAATTAGAATATGTAGATATTTTTGATTCATGTATAATGTATGGGTTCAGTTAATTTTTAAATCGACTTTTCAGTCGAAAACTCGTTTTTATAATGCGAAACTCTTTAGTTTAGAACAGTTAAGACTTAAGGGTCTTTAAAAAAAAAAAAAAATCCTTAATGATTTATGTATATTATATACTATAACCGTTTTGCGCAAACACTAGAAAACAATAATGTCGTTTCTCACTTGTCTCCTAAAATGTCTTGTCCGCTATATGCTAAATACTAATCGATGCGCGTCAATTTCTTTGACATATAACAACAGTTAAGTCAGTAAGTGTAGGTAATTGTAAACGTTTTATATTTATGTTACGACACTATTTAACTTTTTCCCAATTTTTTTTTCACCACTGCAGAGTGGTTCCAAATACTTTTCCGATTGTCCCCGCGTCACTGTTTTTTTTTCATTTTTTTGTCTGCGGAGGGGAGGGTAGGGGAAGTGTTGTATTATATAATAAGGTTATACCAAATACTCCTACGAGTGATCAGCTATTATTCACAATTTTATTCGTTATTACAGTTATAATCGTTTACGCACTCTGTCGTAAATAAACACTTGCCGAAATTATAAACTATGCGTATATATAGTCGGGGCAACGAAAAATGAGCGCTGGCCCTCGCGACCCGTTGTTTATACCCGCCGCCGTTACGGCCAATCGCCCTTACGGCCAAGATTCGCGGTGCGCATCGTGTGTTATAGTTGTTTTTGAATATCTCAGTACGTTTGTTTTAAAACTTTTGTCAATCACGGGCGAAGACGTGACGGGTCGGCTAGTTTTATTATATAATTTATATTATCATTAGAGCGCGGATTTTTATGCACTTAAAAGTATCGAAATATGCTATATAATATGGAGTAAAAATCATGAAAATATGCAAAAAAAATATGCAGTCAAAATCATGAAAATATGTAAAAAATATGCAAGAATTTTTTATTTATTTAAAATTTACAATAAAACTTATAATAATTAATTAATAATTACTTAAATACTTAATAAAATAAAATTTAGGGAATTTTCTGAACTTAATTTATTTTTAAATTTTATTTATTATTCAAATGAATAATCATATGCATTTCAAGTTTTTTTTCTGTGAAGCTGTGTCGTTTATCGGTTAACATATTTTTAAAGACTGCGAGAACGAACGTCCGACGTCAACCGAAGTTATTGGGGCTTATATTTAAAGCAACTATTAGTATTGTCGGGTCTTGACAAAGTTCTTCGAGCTGAACGTTTTCGCCTAATAACACTGAATTAATTTTTCGTAGAATTTTCAGACCTTCATTTTGGTCGGAAAAGCTCGTTTAATCGTAATCGATTATTTATCTTACAAAGTTATATGACAAAATATTATTTTATACATTTTTTTAAATTTTCGCTTCAATATGCAATAAATTTTGAATTTTGCCAAAATATGCAATAACCTTTAAATATGCAGAAATATGCAAAAAAAATGTCACCATTAGCTTCAAATTATGATGATTCGTGGAGATAACTGACAAAAATCCAAAAATATTAAAAGGAAAAAAATACTCAATTGCATATAGAAATCCGCGCTCTAATTATCATATATTATAATATTAAAATGTAACGCATGACACGTCTCTCGAATGTAAAACGCGTTCTCCAAACGAGTTTTATCGTAATTATTGTATACCGTTTCGTACGCGCGCGTGAGAATTATTATAGTGCATTTGTCTTTTCCGAGTGCGTGTATACGCGAACGCATTTTCAACGCTGCGGTGTTTACGTTAAGCGGAGTAAACCGACGCGAAGACCGAGTGCCGCCACCGCGGGTGTATTTGTTTTTTTTTTTTCTGTTTTTTTTTTTTTTTACTCTTCATATCGATGCCGCACCGAGTGCGCGTCACTGTGCGGGGTTAATGCGATAATAATAAATAAATAATAATATAGTACAACGACGCGAGATCGCGTACGCACGGCCGTTCGGCGAACGGAAGAAGGGGGGGGGACCATATGGTGTCGTTTTTTATTTCCATTACAATATCGATAACGCGCCTTCTTATGTTATTCATATAATATACGTAAACTAACGTACGTCCGGACTGCACAGCATCGGTGTCACGTGCACTGCGCGGTATGTGTTCCGATATTATTATATGGACCGTGTACGCGTAACTATATAATAATAATATTATAGTGTATACTGTGCGCGTTTATATTATGACAGGCGATAATATAACGTGGTCCATATTATATAACACTATAGATCCCCCCCACTGCGCGACTTTTTTTTTTTTCTTATCTTTTTCTCTCGAGCTTCCGGCGACTTATTACTGTGTTTTTCGATAAAACAACCACATTATATCGCGTTCGAGAACACGTCGGATTTCTTCTGCGATCCACTACACTGCGCGGTAGGCAATGTACCGTAGAACGGGGTGAAGTGGACCCATTTTTAATTTCATAACAATAAAAAATAAATAAAAAGTCTTATAGTTCATAACAATAAAATATATATATAAAAAAAAAAGTTAGTTGTACGTGTAATACCATATTTTTCTGCTGCTTTTCGTAAAGAAAGTTGGTTCATTTTCACCGATTTAACTGCTAAGGTTAAATTTTCTATGCTATATTTTAAATTACAGCGACCCGTGAATTTTTTTGTAAATTCTCGGCATTTTGAATGGTCCACTTTAACATTCGATTTTGGAATTTTAGTGGTTGAGTCTTCAAATACCTAAATAATTAAAATATATTATTATGAGAACGTTAATAAGTTGACAAGAACCTACTGAAAACATTTTAAAGAATAAAAATATTTCATAATTTTACTCACTTGTGAGATACACGTGACTTTTGTACGGGAAAAAAAAATTGAAAACCGCGTTTAAAATCAAAACTATATTGATAAGAATAGGTATGATAAATATAACCTCACCACTAATATCGAAAATCGTTAATAATTATGTTGGCATGAATGTAAAAACATTTATATTCAGTGTGATCGAAATGTCTCGGTGTTAGGTCACATAATATGTGACAAATTGATAACGGACCACTTTACCTTCCCAGGTTCACTTCACCCCGTTCTACGGTATAAACTATCCAGACTCGGATAGTGTAATTACTTTAGAGAAATATTCGAGACAGTGCATTTTTTTAATTATACTTTTTAAAAGTATTCTGAATGCAGTATTTCCGAACGTTTTTTTTTTTTTAAAGCGCAATCATATTTTAAAATAGTAGGTAGGTATCTACATGAAAATAGTAACTTATTACTCGTACGTAAAAAGCAATTGTTTCAGGAAAAAAATTTAAAAATATCAACTGGCCAATGGCGTATTTATGGGGAAATGGGCGGGGTGGGTTCGACCGGGTTTAATCACCCACCCCCCTCCTTGACCTGATAAAAAAACTGTATATAATAAATAAATTGTAGAGCAGAGATTTGATGGCGCACCTTTTAGCTGGGGAGCTGAAAGGTTCTCTGCGTGCTTTGTGGTAGATCTTTAGCCGTTAGTAATGTTGCTCGGGGTAAGGAAGCGATCTACCGTTGTACCCCTACAACAATTCATCTACCGCTGAATATCTGCCCGCAGGAAATAATCTTGATTGGCCAATCTGGAGAACCATAAACAGACCAAGAGTGGGGGTCGGGCGGTCCAAAGTCAACCGGGAAAAATGGGGCCTCATACCTGATTATCACACAAATTGCAACTGCGGACAATTACAGACCATGCTTCATCTAATAAACTGCCCTAGTTGCCCAACTACCCGTACAATTGACGACATCATGAAAGCGAACAAGGATGGAATAGAAGTCGCCCAGTTTTGGCAAGATATCATCTGATACAATCCCAATTAAAACGTTACTAAATCAGACCTAAAACAAAATTATCCTGACTATAATACATATATTATTATTTAATTCACATTTAATTATATTTTCACACAAATAGGTTGTTTGACACGATTAAAAAAAAAAAAAAAAATCGGATAACCCATAATAATTGTAATAACTCTTCCAAGTTCCAGCATTAATATCGAAGTGATTGATGATACTCGTATTTTATACTTTTGTTATTTTCTTTAATAAAAAACGACATATTTTATAACGAAATTTCCACTTTTCTTCGTTTTTTTATCTACGTAATTTATCGAGTACTTCATATACGTACGTTTTTATACTTATACAACTGAATACGAGTAAACATTTCTACGGCGACCTAACCAAACCTATAACCGCATCATACCAATTGGTATAGTTACCGGTTATAATAAACCGAGAAATGTTATGAATCATGATGAGATAAAAGGCTGACAAATTTTTTTTTATTGTTTTTTAATTATAATAATATTTTTCCGTAAATCGCAAAATATGTCATGTAAAAAAGAAAGCACGCGGAAGGAGATCTATACCCCCCATATCCCGGGGCCCGTAACCGTACGCCCCTGACCCACCAGCAAACGCCGGCACTGTTATAATATAAGTACGACCATAAGCGTGCGCAGACATTACTGGCAGGGTAGTCATAAATGATACATTACACATTGACATTTAACATGAACAAAAAATTTTAGACAGGGTATAACTTTATTTAACTGCATTTACCGTAGTAAAAAATTATTTTATAAATAATAATATAATGTAATATATCTAAATTAGTTAATAAGTAAAAATTTAACAACACTATTTTATATATAATAAACATGGTTTGCGATAGGATTCAGTGCTTGGACAGCGGTTACTATGATAAAATAAATTAATAAAATAAAATTATAATAAATTTATTTTATCATAGCAGTAGTTACTAACGACGATATATATTTTTAATTTTTCCAATATTCTATTATTTCTTACGTTTTACCGTTTACGGACATGTTGAAATGGTCAAACATAATATTATGTTGAGGGCGGGGGAGTTGTTCGCAGAGTAGTCAAGTGCCTACCCTGACTATAGGTACCTACCCCGTGCGCACGCTTATGAGTACGACGACGACGACGACGACGACGACGACGGGAGAACGGCGAACTGCGCCGCGCGCCTGCACGCCGTCTCGTCCGCGTTGCGACGGTCGCCTCCTCCTCATCGCTGCACCGATCATCCCGGGACGACGAGGAGACGAGTTGGAGAATATTATTGCGTCCGCGTGGGACGTAAAAGGGTGTGCGTGCGCGGCGCGGCGACCGGGTTGCAGTCGTTCTCCGTCGTAATTAATTTTCTTCGCGTGGAAAAATAATGTAAAATATACGCGCGCTTGTGTAATTCTTCGTGCCCGTCTCCGCCCGTTCGAAAACCGTGTAGAAAACTGGCCCCCGGAGGACGATGAAAAATATAATCCCGTCCGCGCCCCGAAACGCCGCGCGAGACTTTTCGCCGCCGCGCGACTCTCCCGCCGCTATAAAACGGAACAAACGGAAGAAAAAGAATATGATGCAAGGGATTTTTGCGCGTGCACACAGGGTACGACAACCGCCGCGCTTTTTATGATTAACACGCGCGCGTTCGTATCTCTTAACAATTTCCATTCCCCGCCCTTCCCCACCCACCCGCTCACAACTACCGTCCCGGTCACTGCAGTGTTCGCGCGTTTTACAATAATTCCCGAGTTTTACGGCGTTTTTTTTTTTTTTTTTGCTCCCCCGCCTTTACCGCGCTCTCGTTTACTCGAGAAGTATGCTGCGTATTTATATATATATATATATGATGCGAATACGAGCCCATAACAAAAGCGAGTGGGGACAGAGGAGTGGGTGGGCGGGGACTAATGGGTCCTATTTTTATATGAGTATATATATATAGCAGTGGCGTAACCAAGATTTTTCAAACGGGAGATGGGTGGGGGGTGCAATAAAATTTTTCGAAATCAAATTTTTTTTTACCATAGTATAGACAAAACATAGTGCAGGGGTGGATCTACGGGGGGAATGGAAAAATTTCTCCCCTCCCCAAAAAAAAAAATTAAAATAGAAAAAAAATTAATAAGACAAAAAAAAAAGGTCATTGTAGACTTTTTCTGTATTTTGCCGACAAACCCGAAAAGTCTATCGAATAAATGGCCGATTGACATTCATTTGCCTGGTGATTTCCTTCCCCGAAAACAAATTAAATAAAAATATTTTTTTAGAAAAAAAAGAAACCGACTTCAAAAAAAATTGCACTAAAAGACGTATGAAATAACATTTTTGAAATCGGCGCCGAATTTCAAACAACATATTACATTGCAGAAACGAATTTTATTAATCTAATATATAAATACTGCAACAATTAATATATTAATTAAATGCGTTTCTGCAATGTAATTTTGTTTGAAATTCGGCGCCGATTTCAAAAAGTTTATTTCATACATTTTAGTGCATTTTTTTTTTAAGTCGGTTTCTTTTTTTTCTAAAAACTATTTTTATTTCACCTTTTTAGTCATATATAGTATTATATCGTCATTCCTGTTCCTACATTTGACTGGGTGGTTAGTTAGGATACTATGCCAATCCTTATGAATTTGGAAAATATCAAAAAAAAAAAAAAAATACAAAAATCTAAATTACTGGCAAAATACTAGGCCAATATATACAAAATTGGTATGGGATCACGGGGAAGCGATACTCTTTCATATAAAAAAGATTCATCCAAATCGGTTCATAAATGACGGGGTTATGAGGTAACAAACATTAAAAAATATATATACAACCGAATTGAGAACCACCTCTTTTTTTGAAGTTGGTTAAAAATAAATATGTCGTCCCCTTATTATTAGTGAAGGAATTTCCTGTACTTTTTATCAATTTTTTAGCTATTATTCTGTGGCGATACCAATAAAAACTCCAAGGAAATGTGTTCGTTTATTGTATAATTTTTATATCCTATGAATAAATACGTGTGAGATTTTGTAATTAATCAAAAATAGTAATAACATAAAGGTAACTAAACATAATATATGATTTTTAAATCTATAATTTTTGGAACAACTTTTGAAAATAATTTCCCCCCAAAATCGACTCTTAGATCCGCCACTGCATAGTGACGTGAGCACGAGACCGTACGCCTTAGAATATATATTTTCGAGTCGGTCAGGAGAATTCGGGTCTAAAAGAGCTAATAGAAATACCTAGTCTCTATCATTAATAATCTTTTTCATAACGTTTAAGTATTATTTTAAACGTATATATAGTTATTAATGAAAAAACCACGCCTATAGTTACGTTATATATCAATTACATTTTATAATCAACCGTCATAGGACTCGTGCTTCACTTATGCACCTGTAGAAGATCCCATCAACATCGGACTACTCAGATGAAAGTGCAATTAATAATTATATATTGTTTATTTAATTATTTGTTTAAATTAACTATTTCGTTGCTGAGATCGTGTCTGCTACTGTGTAGGGAGACAGACGCGCAGGTCATAGTTTCTAGGATCTATTAAATATAACTTAGTCACTTGGAAAACTTTATTTGTATCGTTCCAACGCAACTATACCCGGTCCGAAATTCACTGTGATTGCAATAATTTTTTTTTCCACGACGATTGTCGTTTTTAAATATTGGTTGCTAAATTTTATAGTACCTAAGTAATAAACTATTTGCGATTTTGACTGGAGAAAATACAAAAAAAATCATCAATTATTATTATAAACAAACCGGATCAAGAGGGGGGGCGGACACCCCCTAAATACGCCACTGGTATATATATAGTAACAAGGAGTACTATATGTATATAACGCCCGCTTATTTCGGACGGGGATTTTTTTAAAAATATTATTTTAATTAACAATAATTACAATATAAACAATTTGGTGATTTTTTTTTTTTTGTTTCTAATGCGATTATAAATAAATTTAAAAAAATTATACAAATTAATGATTAAAAAAGTTAAGCCAATTATAATTTAAATTAGTTAACTTAATTAATTAACCAGTTGAGTTAAAAAGTTGAAAAAATATTCACTTTTTAAACTTAACTTTAACTTTTTAACTAGTTAATGTTCGCCTTTTAGTACGATTATATTTAAATCAATACGAGTTATTATGCAATGCAAGTACAACAATACACACACACACACACACATTATATTTTCGTTATTGTATCGGGTACAAAGAATCTGTACTATTATCACCATCATCATCATCATCATCATCATATTATTATTATTATTGTGAAAAGTGGAAATTAGATATTTACAAACGATTGTCACATATTTTCCAAAAGAACACTCACACAAAAATGGGTCGGTATAAACACCGTGTTGCATTTGCAGAAACCATGAGCTGGGTCCATAAACCATGAAGACGGGTCAGGGTGGGTCATTGCCCCCTTGCCGAGCGGTCACTCTGGTAGGTAGGTACTTACTTATTTTTAAAACGCAATTCGAAATAATAAGAATAACAAAATACACGAATCTACTCATTTCAGAACATATAACACAATTAAGTATATATTCGTTTTAATTTTCTTGAAAAATTGAAAAAAATTATAACATAATAATAGTGTACAATAATTATACAATATCATCATTTTCTATAATCATACTGACAAAATGAGTAAACAAATCATCTCGTAATCCGTTTAATTTGAAAATGTATGAAGTAGATATCTAATATACAACAATAATTGTCAAAAGAAAAAAAATATATATATATAATATAGCTCGATTACATTTTAATTTTTAACAAAAGTACACTTAAATTAGAAATCTTTATTTATTAATAAAATTAATTAAGGTTAAATATTTTAATTCTAACAGAATATAATTCTATTAAACATTGTTACGAGTACATAATTTATTATCTAAACTGGAACCAAAATTCTGAACAAGAACATCTTCATCTACAGTGCTCTGGTTTAAGCTCGAATGAAAGGCAAAAAAATTTTTTTTTTATAGAAGGCTTTAATATAATCAATGGCCGTTTAACAAAAAATTAAATTAATTTTTTAAGTTTTAAGTAAATTTGTCAATATTAATATCGACTACATTTATCATTACCTAAAACTCGTTGAATTTTCTTTCAAAAGTTTTATAATATTTTAACCTTGTTTATACAAACACATGCATACTGAAATAAAAAAAAAAAAAAATTCATGATAATAAATTGCAACAGTTCGCATTTGTTGTGTTCATTTAAAATAAAGTGGAAGCCGTCTTATGTCCATTTTCCGGTTTACAAAACAATTCAAATCATACAATCTACTAGGAAACAATTTGTTTTCATTTTATTTCAAAACAAAACAAAACTTGAAATGCTGCATTTTCTTTTCTTTTTTCTTGCAGAAGATACGGAGCGTTTGAAAATATTATTCTTTTAACATTTGGTAAGTGGTGTTTATACTTTAATCAAACTGTACGAACTACAGTGCTATTATAAACATACAGACTAATACACAAAATAGTGTATATTACACTATTCTGATAACGTTTACAATTTTCATGAACTCATTGAATTCACTGAACAGAAAATTTAAATAAAGCTTAAAATTTCAATCATATATTTATACAAATATAAATAATATTTTACTTTATTAAATTTTTTAGTCAATTTTTTTTTATGAGGAAAGAAACACAAATATTACTTTTATATATAAAAAAAAAAAAAACCAATAACAACAAAACAAAACAATATTCTTAATCTAAATGAATAAAAAAAACATAAACAACTGATATTTCAAGAAATTTGATTATTAACAACAAGAATGAGAGAATCGTTCTAGAATGAAAAAAACAAATGCTATACTCCGCGCCACGAGAGAATGCATACGGCGGCCGACCAAGAAACGTATTTTTTCGCGCATCCCCACCACTTTACCAGCACGATTGCCACCCGTCGGAGCACGCCGGTTATTTGAGCCGGTGTATGCAGAGACCAGTTGCTGCATGGAAGGAGAAATTTGGCCTCAAGACGGCGGAGCGCTGTGATTTAGATGCGCGTGCCGTATGCATTCTCTCGTGGTGCGGAGTATACAAAAGAATGATATTATTGAAAAAACATAATATCTTTTAACAACACAATTCGAAAAGACATACATGTATATTGGAATGATTACAAAATTTCAATAAATTAATAATTAATTAACATTATTCACAATTAATCTACTAGCCTATAACAAAATGTATAAGTTATATTAAACTGTTATAATAATATTGTATTAATAAAAAAAAGCTCATTTCTAATTATTGTTTCATCAGTTTAAAAGTTACTTAAAAGTATACTGCAGTACATATCACACTGTATAATAATTATTAACATTAAATATTTGTTCGTGTTAGAATTATTATTATTATCATTTCTCTCTTACAGATCAAATGACTGAGGGTTAGGCGCAGAGTCTCTTCTGCCAACAATCATGCGTAATTGATCATTTGTTTTGTTTGTGGTCACTTCTTTGATGGACGTCAACGTTTTTTGCAACCATGGAGGGAATGTGTTTTTGGACACTTGCAGTTCCGAAAACGTCACACCCAACCTATGTCCCAAATCCTGTCAACATGGCAGCTTAATCACGTGTAACTAACGTTAACACATTACATGGGAACATGTACCTGATTTCTACACTCTGATTCTACTAAGGCCAATTTGGTTTGCGCAAGTTCAATTTCAAGCTCGGTAATTCGTTTAGAAAGTTTATTTTCTTCTATTACGGAGTCAGAGGTTTCCCCGCTTTGAGATAACATATCGTTATTCAATAGTGGTTTTTCAATAAATGATCTGCACCTACTACATTCACCTAGTGTATTCTATACCAAAATATTATTAAATTAACAAAGTAATAACAATTATTTATTAAAAAGCTATGGTCGCAAGTGTGTGATATACTCACTTTAAGCAATTGTATAACAGCTCTCATAGAAGCCTGTTCAGCATCTAGTCTTTGACATATCTGTAAAATTATCGAGTTATATTACTGATAGTAAATCAAACTGCCACTAAATCTAATTACTAAGGTAAATATAATTGACATTACATAAATGCTTGAAATTTAAATACAAGTACATTATGTACTTAAAATCAAAATGAATTTATATAATGTACACATTTTTTTATATTTGAAGAAATTAAAAAAGTTATAAAACGCTAGATCTAGTAATCTTCAACTCTTTTTGATTTAAAGTACATTTCAGGATTATAATATTTTTGAGAACCATTACTATATCAATACTGATGAAAAAAAATCATTTTCCCTTCAATTTATAAACATGTTTATATTCGTATATACAAGTACAATTTTATTTGCAGTGTAAAATTATATTTAATTTTATGATATAATGTATACATTTATATATCACAACCTAATTTTAGAGCTGACATAACCCATAGATGAGTCACAACACCTTCCAATTGAGGACTACTATTCCAGATAAAAATTATTACATAACGATTAATTATCAGTTTAAACTTTGACAGTTACAAAAGTAAATAAAAAGTCTATAGATAGTTTATAATATGACTCATGATTGCAAGTCGAAAACATGACTTACGAAATAGAATAAATATAACTTTTTAGATAGGTACTAATTTAATTTTGCATGCTATTTAGAATCAGGTATAACCTATAACTAGGCCAAAAAAAAAAAAAAAAAAAAGGAATACAAGAAAATATGCTAAAATGTGCAATTAAGAATTTTAAGAATGCTTAAATGTATTAAATATTTTTTTTCTTGAATGTAAGAAAAAACATTTAATATTAAATTTGATTTTGTTTATATTTACAAAACAAATTTATATCATATCTTGAATATTATATAACCATTACACACAAAAAAAAAAAAAAACAACATGTAAATGGAAGAAATCCCAAACTCTAATAATTTCATATAATTTATAATAATTATTATTTACTTGTTTATATTCTTTGATAATTGTTTGATCTCTGTTAATTTCTGTATCAGCTTTTGTAATTTCCTTTTTCAATATATTTTTTACCTGAAATCAATAACGCATAATATGATATAACAAGCATACAATTACTGCATAATAAGTATGTTACTCTAGTAAGTTCTTCTTCAAGACGATTTTTTTCTTCTTCAGTCTGTTTCAATGTAATTTTTACTTGGTCCAATTCGCTAGTAAAATTTTCAGCGCTCTCTTGAGCTTCTATAATTCCCAATTAATTATAAAAAAACCAATATATTATTACACAAATGATGAGTTTTTTCTACTACCTTTCAAAGTCAAAAATTGCTGTTCATATTTTTTAATTTTTTTTAGTTTAACAACACATGCGTTCTTAATTAAATGTCTGGCAACTTCTTCATTGCGTACTTTTTTCGGCATTGTCACTCTAAAATATTTGAGAATGTTTTCGAAATCTAACTGCAGCAAGTCTTTTTTGCAAAACTAAAAACAAGAAATAATTGAGTTATGCGAATACTTTTAAGTATTTACCACATTTACTAAACACCTGTAATAATGCAATTGCGACTTGGAACAACGTATCCAGTCCTTGAAGAAGTACTACATCCATGATACGAAATACAAAAAACAATGGGAATCTTGCTGTAAAAAGTGTAAGAAACCACTGGGAGGCATACATGTGTGCTTCAATACCATTAGCATTGAAATGATTGAAAAGTTGTGGAATTTGTTCCTAATTTTAAAACAGAACAAATTAGTTGAACAAAAAATGATACAACGAAGCCACTAATCTAACTAACTTCCATGAGCTTATTCAGCTGATAAAGTTTTAAGTAAACTGTTTCAAAACCATCTTTGTAAAATTCTCTCAGACCATAATCATACATTAACTTTAACAGTACACAGAATGCTTGTTCTTCAGGCATCTAAATTAAATGCATAAAATAAAATAAATAATAAATAATTCTAATAATAATATTATTATAAATAATACCAATTACTTACGTGTAACAGTAAAGTAGCAGCAAGAAATGTTAGACCTTGACAGTATCCTACCTCAGTATCATACACAGCATACGCTTTGGTCAGATGAAATAAATTATCTTGACCGATACCACCAGCTTCTTTAAAGAAATCGTGGGCTGGAAACGTTCGATGAATATCGCGCTGAATTGTTCCTCCACAATCACAGTCCTATACAATAATATTGATATCAAATAAATGAAGATGTCTTATAAGAGTTTAGAAGAATTAATCAAATATTATAAATATATTAAAATTAATACACCAAAATAAAATTATATTTCTTATTGGCGGTATTTCTCTGCCGATGTTGTCGTCGTGTTTCTACAAACACCAATAACTAACACTACATATTATATGTACATATATATATATACATATTAAAGAATATTATTCTACAATTAAGAATAGAAATTACTAAAAACAAAACCGATTCAATTATTATTATTACCTTAGTGATAAGAATTCGATATGTATCCATAAGTTTCGGATCTAAATCAGCTTTGGCTAAACGCAACCACACTTCCCCACGCAGAGCTTCAGGTATACCTTCTTTAACAAGTATAGCCAATTGTCGAGCGGGAGGAGATTTACATGTAGCCCATTTCAACAAAACATCTTTCCACGATTCCAACTCAATTTCATTACATTCTTTGGAAACAACTCCAGTGCCACTTACCAAAGGTTCATCATTATCTGTGATAAGCGAATAAGTATCTATAATTATATATAATTAACACATAATACACACATATATAAGTAAATGAATAATATTCATAAATTTATGATGAATATATTTAATAAATTATTATCGAAGTAAGATGAAGCCAAATTACCAGATAAATCTTCATCTTTAGGAGAAGACAGTTCAAATGAGTTAATGCTTTGCGTTTTAATGAAATTCGCCAAATTGTTTAAAGTCATATTTAAACGACTTTTATCCATTTCACCAGAAGAATCAATATTTAAAAGTTTATAATTTACATCGGAATTACCTACATTAATCTAAAAACAAAAACCATATTTTAAATTAAATTCATGTATAATTCGAAATGTACTTACTTGTTGTAAATTTAAATAAAACTGATGAGTAACTTGTCGACGTCCGAAAACCCAAAATCGTTCGTTAGCGGCGTACACTTTGATAGGAGTTTCTATAGATAGTCGTACGGGTTCTTTAATTTTATGCATAACTAAATCTACGGCGACAGTAATGTAGGAACATTGAGTTTCACTGTTTAGGGGTTCAAACACCTTGTCTGAAGGATCCCAGTGACCAGTAATCAAGTAAATGGTATTACATCCGTCAATATCTGATAAATCGGTTCCCATAGATACCTATATTCGACCAATTTTAAACAACGTATTCGAAATACATATTACGTATAACAACTTACCATATCTAAAAGCTGCATGTCACTTTGTTTTACATTACGACCGGGACACACGAGTACACCAAAACATCGTTCCAGTTGCAATATCCTTTGCCGAGTTCCAGACACTACTTGATTAATAGTTAAACACACCTGTTTTTCTACATTTGCTCGAAGTTTAAGAAAATTTCTGTCCCTTGGCACCGATATGAATCCTCCCTGTGTACAAGTGCAATACAAAATGGTCGATTAAGTTACATATGCTTCACTTGTTACGTTAATTCTCTTTACAATAATAATTGTTTTAAACTTTACCTTTCCGTCGTCTTCTTTGATTTCTAAACTCACTTCAAAAATAAATATTTCAGTCGATCCGTTTTTACTTTGCATGTCTGAAGCTACGTTACAACTCAATTCTGGCGACGTAGAACTTGAAGTCGATTTTATTTCTTTTTGAAAGGCCTTCACAAAACAATTGGATACACGGGTTACCTGTCACGTTTAAGTTTTATAGATAAAAAAAACTGTTGTTTAAACAACTGTTACAACAAATAAACTAATATTACAGCTGTGAGTTATGACATACATATTTTACAGTTGATAAAAACATGTCAACTACAACTAAACGTTATCACAGAAATAATATCGTCGTAAATTCATTAACGGTTATTTTAATATTGCAAATAAATAAACGTAAAATGTACACACTGCTTCGGGAATTGAGCAACGGAATATGTGACATTGGAATAGTGCATTTTCTTTAGGATCGCCGTGTGCCCAGCTAAATGCAAAACACGACGCTTCTTTTGTTCCGCTAACACCATTAGCATAAAACATTATTTTTTCAATCTCATATCGAGCTATTACTGTATTGCTTGTTCCGTCGAATAAACTATGCAATCAAATGGATATTTTTATTACTTTTTTTAATAATTACAAAACAAATAGTTTATACATTTTTTTTCAATTACAAACGGTTGTATATTTTAAGTATACATACATAACGGCTCCATCAGATGAAATGGGAATGGACACTGAAATTTTCATGTCGTGATCAGCAACGTGTTCTTCATTCAGTATGGTCATAATCCTTAATATTTCCGTTTCGTCTTTGGGATGTGTTATACTGGCTGAGCCCAGATACGAGATTCCATCAAACATCGTACCTCTTTGAATTTTACCTGAATCGTTATTCACATTGAATAATATATTGGCAATTAATATTTTTATGAACCACTAATTGAAGTGTATGTCCAAATAAAATGCATTGAGCGTATTTTGACGATTACCTCGATCACTATGCAAAAAATACCATGGTTATCTTAATTACGTATTTACTTCAATAACTTGGCGATACGATTTGTCTGAATGATGGCCGAATGTTTTAATATCGAATGCGTAAAACAGATTCGAAATTATATAATATGTGAAAAGAACACGAATTCGTATACAACAAATTCTTTACTCTTTATCTAATACAAATTTTGCTGTATTTTTCTGTATAAACACAGAATATAGAACGGCTTTATTTGTATACAACTAGGATAACTATTAAAATAAAAAAATTCCGTCAACTCTCGCACAATTATTATAGTCACATCGCACTCGTATTTTTATTTAAGTATTTTGGAGTATTTTTTGTAAACGTGTGTGTAATAAAAAAAAAAATGAATTAATTCCAACGCAATTACCCAGGTCATCAGAAATAAGTTGCGCACTGTCGATCGACGGCGCATCACTATTAACATCTAAATCTGCCATGGTCTCGTCTATAGGTTTCCGTTTGTTCTCTTCGTCCAATATTTCACCGAGACATTTTTGCATTTGTTCCAAATCGCCATCACCGCCGATATTCAACTCGGGTCGACCATCGCGTTTCTAAAAGCAATCGCACCCACACACACACACATAAAACAATACGCCACCACTGTTTACCGGAAATGTACAGGTACGTAATGTGGATTTTACGTTCGAAGGGATAATTTCGTATTCATCACTGGTGGTCACGGATTCGTTGGAATCGACACTTGCCCGATCAGCCATCAGTTCACCGTCCTAGTCATCGTTGACTGTACAACAAACAGTGACCGGCTACCCGTTCGGAACGGTACGTGCTTCGTACAGTCGGGTAGAACGTCGTCGAGCCGAGTGCCGACGACTTGCACTGTAGCACAAAACGGGCTGTGAATAAGGCGAAATTTTTTTTGAGACGTAAATCGCAAATTTTTTACGTGTATTTGGGGCGAAATAAACGCGCGTTCCAATCCCGAAATCTCGATTCCGTTTTCTTTTTATCAACAACTATTTGACACGAGAATCGTCGTACTACGGGACACACGGGGACGGGTACAAAACATTGATTATGCCGAACGCGCGATTGCGACGCGCAGAAAAATTGTCGCGTGATAACGACGGACGTCTTATCACAACAATATCGGTACTTATCCCCTGCGACGTTCACCGCCGAACAGCGGTATAAGAACGCACTGCGACCGGACCGTCGTCGCAACGGGAACCGCCTACTATACTGTTTTCCACGCGTTCGTCGGCGTCTTCGACGGTTTTCAAAATAACAGGTTTTGTCCCGTGCAATTTTAGCGTTATCTGTCTACGGACCGACTGCAAATTATTGTATTATCCGTGACGAAAAGGATCTAATTCGTCGTGGTATTATCCAGAATGCCGAACACGGTTCACGCGTCTCGCAAACGAATTTCCAGCGTTTGACCGTCCAAGACGTCGATATTGTAGTGCTACTGTAAAAATAGTTTATTGTCGAGTGGTGTTGACTTGCGTTTTGTAACGGTTGTACACTTCGCGCTGAAGCAAGAAAAGCGCGTTTTTTAATTCGAGTGGAAACGTTTCCGAGTCTAATCGTAAGTGTATTGCGTACGTTTTTACATCATTAACACGCGTTATTAGTTGCGTTCTTCATTTTTTTTTTTTTCTGAACGAAATACAACGGTTGAAAAAAAAAAATAATTGCCGGCGATAATGGTGTCCGTGTGCTGGCTTACCGTTGGTTTTCTAATGCCGTGTGCGGTCTGCTGCCGAAATCGTGTCTGATCGTGTCGTCATCGTTGCACGCGCCCCCAGAGTCAGGGGCGTTCCGAACCAGGGGGTAGGGGGTTGGGGGGTGTCTACCCCCCGAGAAGTTTTTGTCAGTCGGCAAATCGCAAATTTGGTAGAAAAATTGACACAGTCGGCAAAATGTCACTCTTTTCGCATTTATAAAATCGTCGTCGCTGGTTAGCGGTTGTAGATGGATAGTATTTATAGTGTTATTATTATAAACTTTTTATGTAGACGTAGAGTAGATGTACTTATTACTATAAAAAAAAAAACAACCACTATTCAGTCGTACAGCGACTGTAAATCTAATCTGTGGAAAAAACCGCTGTTGGTTACGGTTTAGAATGATCCAGAATATTTTCAAAATACCCACGTTGTCACGACAACGCGCAAACATTCTAGACGCGACCGACTCCACTCCCCCTGCCAAACCACCCAGTCGATTTTACATAATATATAAACTTATGGTCCGCCGCGACTGGATGTGTACGTTTGTTTGATTTGTGTTATAATTGTCACATAAGTAAATTTAGTGTATTCCATAAATGTGTATGATAAAATAGAAAAATAAAAAAAAAACAATAAATAGAATAAAACGACTGCGAACAGCTGAAATAGAGATAGATAGTATAATAAATATTTTTACAAACACGGGGGCAAAAAAAAATATTAATTAAAAAATAATTCACTATTTATCATATTTTACATTTTATGGTCTTGTTAATTTGCAGTCGTATTGTAAGTTTTTGTATACCTACTGAAAATAATGATGAAATACTTAAAATTGTTATTTTTTTAGCTATTATTTTGTTATGTTTTGTTGAAAAATATATATTTGTTAAAAAAATTAAACCATTGTCATTTTAATAAAAAAATTCAGTCAAATACTTATATTGGTTGCTATTATTATTACTAGTATGATATTTGCCGAGCACACATTACATTAGAAAATAAACGGTGGGTCGCATACCATATCACAGCTAAAATCTTACCTGTAGTTAGGTTTGTCGGTGTTTTCTGTTTAGATATTCAACATTTTAACATTAGTGATGAAAATAAATTGACATATTATGAAGAGTTTTTTTTTTTTATGTAAATAAAATGGTTTTAGGTTAACACTCAACATTATCGGTCGTGCAATAAGTTTCAAACACATATCATTTATTAATTATCTACTGATGCGTTGTAAATGAATGTGCACATGATAAATATTAATAGTTTACTGTTATAGATAATATAGTATTAGTATATTATTTAATATTATTATTTTACAACAATATGAATATAAATTTAAAATTAAATTGTAACTTTAGATTGACTTAATTATGCAAACAATAATATTTTAGTTTCAAATGGGTACTTGTATTAAAATCAACTCGTTTGAAATGATTTAAACAATTTTACGTTTATATTAGTTATCTATTTTGTAAAATCATTTTAAATTAATTTATAGACATAAATGCATAATTGGTAAATGGGTAGGTACTTATATTTATTAAATTTTGGTTGATAATTTAATTAATAATTTTCATTTACGTCTACCTTTTAACCTTTTATTAAATTAAGTTACCAATAAATTACACAATGAAATTTCACTTTGGATAACCTTCATACAGAGGTTAGCATTATATTTTGTTATATTTAAAATATATAACAAATTGGTAAATAATATAATATGGCAAATTCTATATTATATAAGTAGTTGATTTTATTAATACGCGTATAAAAATGTTTACATATTCACATTTTGTTTTGATTAAAACTGAAGTCTAATTACTGACCTTTTTTAGATATTTATTAGGTATTCCAAACGAACCAACAAAATATGTGACATTAAATATTACTGTTACTCTCTAATGTAATGAAATGTAGGACTTACTGTTGCTGTTAATTTTTTGTCTGCTTACACATTTTCAGCACAAATTATCTGTCGTGTATTAGTTTCTTCATTAAATCTCTTTTTTTTTTTTTTTATACTTATTGTTAATAATTTTAATTAATAGGTATTGATTTTAACCAGAACAAACTATCAAAAGGTTTAACAATATTTTCTCTACAAAATTTATTTATAGATTTTAATATAATACCTTTTATGAATAATCATTATTAGTTATTAAATTCTGAGCGATGTGCAAATGTGTTGGTTTTATAATGATGTGGACATGTGGTTCTTTTTAATTTTACAGTTAATACATTTTTCCTATGTTTTTCGTACAGAAAGATTACTTAGGTAATCTATGAAAATATTGTTACTAATATTACTCACATGTTCAATCTTATAACTTTATAAATTATATTTTAAAAGGACGTTATGGGTAATAGGCAATTACTAACAACGTATTTCTTTATAAAATTACTTATTCAATAGAAATGTAACTCATTTATATTTGTTTCGAATAATTTAAAAAAATGTAAACAAAATTTATGGGATATATGTTTTAATATTTTTATATTGTTTCTAACATTCCTTATTGTAGAATAATGAAAAATTATTTTTATATTCAGATTGAAAGATACATTTGAAAACTATGAGTAGCAAAACAAAACAAAAGAAAATGGGTGATTATGTCACAACAACAACAATAGACAATTCAAAGAAAAGGGCTCGAGATAAAGATGGAGACGATTCAGAATCCAAAAAGTCAAAATCAGGTCAAGTTGACTTGAACAAAATAAATTTCAATTGTGACAAAAAAAGTTCTAAAGACAAAACTTGGAATTTGAAAATAGTGTCGTGGAATGTTGCTGGAATAAGAGCATGGCTCAAGGTAAAGAATTTAGCTAAATCTTAAATATAATTTAATAACTTTGTCATATAACAAATCTTTATTTTATATTTTACAGAAAGATGTTTTAGAATACCTTAAAAAAGAGGATCCAGACATCATATGTTTACAAGAAATCAAGTGCACAGAAAAACAAATGCCAGAAGATACTAAATTACCTGGATATTCAATATATATTAATTCAGGTAATAATGTATAGTTTATAATATAATAATAATATAGTTCATTGGTGAATAACTACAATTGTTTACTGTTAAATTTATTAAACAATAAAAGTTATTACATTTTTTTTTTTTTAATTATCATAGAAAAATGTTACCGATAAAGTAAATTGTGTATGTTTAAAATTTATTTTACACATTAAATATCTTGATGAGTTATAATTAAATTATATTATGATCAAATTATATAGAAATTTTATCTATAATTGCAATTTCATTGAATAAATAATAATGTATAAGAAAAACATTTATGAATTACGATAATATGTGTTATTGTTCAATTATAACATTACTATAGGCAATACACAAATGGTAAATGTATACAAATTGTATTTTTTATATTTAATTTTTTTATTAAAATATTTTTAATTTCTACATAGGTGATAAAGCTGGTTACTCAGGAGTTGCTTTATATTCAAAAAAGAAGCCCATTGCTGTACGGATGGGAAAAGACATAAAAGAATTGAACGATAATGAAGGTCGTGTTATAGAAGCAGAATATGAACAATTTTTCCTGGTTTCTACTTGTAATATTTTTATTCTTAACATAATATATTTTTTAATGACTATAAATTGAATGTTTTAGACATTCCAAATGCAGGAGAAGGGTTGAAAACGTTACCAAAAAGAATGAAATGGGATGAAGAATTTCGTAATTATCTTAAAGAATTGGATGCTAAGAAACCAGTTGTGCTGGCTGGAGATTTGAATGTTGCTCACCAAGAAATTGGTATAGTAAAACATTTTTAACTTTAATAATATGATATTTTTGAGGTTCTATTCCTTTACATTTATTTATAGACATTGCAAATCCAAAAACTAATACTAAAAAAGCCGGGTTTACTAAAGAAGAGAGAGATAATATGACATTACTTCTAGAACAAGGATTTATTGACACATTTAGGACATTATATCCTGAAAAAACTGGAGCTTACACTTATTGGACGTATTTCAGCAATGCGAGAGCTAGAAATGTAGGATGGTTAGTAAAATAATTGTAATATATTATTAATGCGTAGGATTTAAAAAACGGTATCCAACGTTTTGGCATGAAATTTTAAGCCGTATATTTAATTTAATAATTTTAAGCAATTGAATGCTTGGAATTCAATTGTAAATAACTATCATTAGTTAATTATAAATTTGTTTATTTAATTAAAAATAATATTGGAAAATCATAACATAAAAATAATGAAATAATTTTAATAAACAAAATTAATAGTATATTATACATAAATAATTAAATGAACTTTATTATATGTAAATAATTTTAAATTTGTGTATTTTATAAAATGTTTAATAAAAATTTTTTTACTAGTTAGTTATGATAATTTAAAGTAATAATTGCAAATTACAATATCAAAATAATGAAACAGTAATAATATTCTATATTATGTAAAATAATAATTAACAATTCATACTCAAATTGAAACCGATGTTTTGATTATTATCATTACTAACCCACTTCTTTTTCTCAAGTCTAGTTACAAAATGTCGAAAAAGTAAATATGGTAGTATTAACAGAGTATAAAGTATAAGTAAGCTAAAATAATGGTAAAATCTGAATTTTATATTTCATCCAATGTCTGACCACTTTTATGGAATTTGTGTATTAGGACTTTTATACATTGTTCCTGCATCCAGTATGCACAATAAGAGGTGTTCGTCGGTGTGATGTGTACATTTACATTTACATGTATTATCTTCACCAAATCCCCATTTTAGCAAATTTGACATAGTTCACATTACTTCAGCCCTCATTCTGTTTATGGTTTTTCATAGAGACCATAACAAATTTTTGTCTAGCGGGAGTGTTGAGTGGGCTAAATCCAGTTTTTTGGGCGCATTAATTTATTTTCTATTTCATCGAAAGTTATATCTAGAGCTGTTATTGCTAGGTCATCCACATATATAAAGTATCTTATGGCGTCAGATGATCATTTGTATACAAGTTGAAAAACATAACTAACATGAGCACTAACCAAATTAAAAATGTGTTTATTGACATCAACATTTTTCTTTTTTGGGGTACTTTTGCCTATTTTTAGCTGACTGAAAAAAAAGCATCTTTACCACTTTTTATTTTTATTTTTAAATTTAAACAAATAATAAAAGCTCAATGTGAACCTATTTAAAAATTAGAAAGTCTTATAAAAAAATTGAATCATTTATTGATAACACACGTGTCAGATATCAAATAATAATATCTTCATGCCGAAATGTACTTTATGCCAAAACGGTTGAACTGAAATGTCCTAGATCAGTTTACATAGTCTAGTAGTTGTAACATGGTTAGTGATCAATATGTTTATTTTATAAAGTAATTTATGGAAATATTTTAATAATTAAAAGAACATTAATAAATGTGTTATTATTTATTTTTTAGGAGACTGGATTATTTCTTGTCATCAAAAAGATTCATGGAGAATGTGTGTGATAATACTATAAGAAGTGAAGTACTAGGCAGCGACCACTGTCCCATAGTGTTTTTCATTAATATTTGATTACAAAAACAATATTAAAACACGACTGTAATGTTTTCCTGAAGCGTACTTAATATAAATTATTACTATATAAATTTGCAAGTTTAAAAAAATAAAATGTATTGAAATTTTGTTGTTGTGTGTAATTTTAAAATAAAGTAAGTATTAAATTAAGAATTTTAATTGTTTATAGAAATCATTTAAGAGAATATTTTGTACTTGAGCGATCAGTTCCATTAGGCCACTGAAAATTCTAAAAAAAATATATGTATAGTCATAGTTAAAGACCGGATTCTCGTGCAACTACACATTTTTATTGCTTGTTCTATGTCCTATAGAAATAAATAATAAATCCAAATCAAGTGAAGTAGATTACTTTAAACGAAGTTTTATTTTGCACAAAATTGCACGTTTCAGGGGGTTTGCATTAAAATACATGTTTTAAATTTTATTTCATTAAAATGCCCGAATTCGTATTTTTGTAAATATTTTTGCTCTATTTTCTTTTTTTTTTATTTATTTAATTGATTAAAACCCCTCAAGAAGGGGTAAAGGTACAGTGATCTGCAATACTTATATATAATAATTTTATATGACAATAATAGGTAATAGATATAACAGGTACAATTAACTAAATACATGCAATTTTAATTTAGTTACAGGATTAAAATTAACTAATTCGTTACATGACTTAGGCAAGCGACATATCGGACTGTTATTTAGGTAATTTTTAGAACTCTGGGGAACATGAAAACTGGATTTATTTCTAGATTTAATTGCAGAGATTTTAAAACCTATTGGTGATAAAAACTCAGGACAGTCATACCGTTTATTAACTTATAGATGAATACTACATCAGAATATTTTTGACGAGTAGCTAAAGGTACAAGACCAATGCAGTTTTTCTATGTCTGTACCTAATTAAGGTGCAGGACAAAATTGGCGCTCAACTTGAGGATCGAACCCACGACCCTGAGATTAAGAGTCTCGAACTCTACACGAGACATAAAGAATTTAATAAAATCAACAGACAAAAGAAATTGATAGGGAACATACATACGAAGACATTGAATTAATAATAGAAAATAATACTTCAATCCCTAGCAATAAAATTCAACATACGATATTTTTGATAATTACAACAAAACTACAAATAATTACCTAATAAGAAAAATAGAAATAAATAGTCCAATACAATAGAAATACATTAAGCAACTATCACATTTTCTGTTATATAAAAATCAAAAATATTAATAATTATAGTATTATTAGTAATTAATAATACTTTACACAAGTCAATAAGACAAACTCCTAGTAGGGTACTATTTAGTATTAACCAGGTAGGTGATGTTAGTGATGGAAGTACGACATGTTTTGGAAGAGTTAGACGAGAAGGTGTTAGATTCGACTATGGTACATGTTCTGTTTTTTAAGTGGACTGTATAGTGTTTATTAAAATTACTTTGGAATCAATCGAAATAAAACAAAATGGTTATGTTTGCTGTAATAATGGCGGACTACTATTTTAATAAACTTAACTATAATGATTGGGGCACAAGATGTGTTGACCAGCTGAGGGGAAAGAACAATTACTTATAAAATACAAATATTATTTTGACTTGACATATAATAATAAAACCATGCTATTGGTGGCGGTGATAGCAGTATGGTAGGCGACGGTGACGGTGAAGTTGATGATGATAGACAAAAAAAAAGGTAAACCAAGCACACTTTCTCACGACGTAGTAATTAATAGGTAGAGTTATGGTTCACGCGGTATATTGGTCGGCACTGGACAAAAGCATACAATTTCAGTATCATGCTAATTCAGAGTAGTGTCCATAGGGGAGAGGGCACCGCCGATATCAGCAGTTACACCTGAACAGTACGAGAAAAAGCATCAGAAGGAATCACATTTTAAAAAAGAAAAAGTGAATCACAGTATGATAGAAAGAAACCATGAAATATGAAGTTGGTAACTATGTTATGATCAAAAATGTCGACATTACTACTGGTGTAAATAAAAAGTTAATACCTAAGTTTAAAGGTCCCTACGTGATACGAAAAGTGTAAAAAAAGACTGATATGTTGTTGGGGATCTTGAAAGTTGAAGGTAATCGGATTACACAGCGTCCGTTTGAAGGTATAGTCGGCCCTAATCAAATGAAGAGATGGGTTAGAGTACCAGTTCCTATGCTATAAGTAAATGTAAATATTTTGTAAAATTAACAAAAGTTGTCAGAATGAATTATAATTTTTTTTTTTGCTGTAATCGTTTTTTTTGTTCTTTTTGTATAAATTAGATATATTTTTCCTTTTTTTCAAAACAAATTTGTTTTAAAATAATTTTAAAACAATTTATTATATTAATTATTATTTATTATACAATTTATATTTATTGTACTGTTCTGGTCGAAGAGATGGTTAGGAAAGTCGAGCTGTTATATTATTTTTTGACTTTCTACCGTCGTCGACAAATATTTTTTAAGACTCCGTCCGGTTTTTCCTAGTGGAACCTTCTAGATTTCTAGAATGTTCTCGACGACGGTTGTAAATAAATACCGTTGCCGCCACCTCGGAATTGTCAGTCGATGAGATTGTGGACACTCGATGCGTATGAATATGATGTACTCGCATGTATTGTAGTTGTGAAATACATTTTTTTTTTTGAAAAGTATTAAATCGTTTTTGTTTTTTTTATTGTAAGCCTGTCATAGTCGGTCTTTGGCTCGATTAAACAGCATGTTATGTAGTCGTCTTGGCTTGAAACTTGTTTGCTGTCTTTTCTCGTCCTCCATATTTACCAGCTGGTGCTACGTTATAAAACTTAGTTAGGAAAGTTATAAATTCCGTCACACTTGGATCCTCATTGGTATCTACAAATAATTCCCAATGTGCTCGTAATTGCTCATCCAATTTTTGTTGAAACAGATAAAGTAATATGGGATTCCACTGATCAATCGCATAATTTATGTTTTTTAACGCGCCATTTGACTCTGTTATGCAGTTAAACAAATTCCTGACAGATTTTCCATCATTGAATATGGCCTTTTTCATTTCCCAAAGTTGGTTGAAGTGACTCGAGATCTCTGCAGCTACACGGCGATTTGAATAACGGTTTTCTAATATTTTCAATGCTAAAACATAATTATCGTTACTGAGCATTAGGTTATTAATTAACTTCAACGCCCACCCTCCAAATAAGCCTTTAAATAAGTAAACTTAACAACCGGTCGAAAGCTCGTATTATCATTTACGACAGTGTTAAAAAGATTACGGGAACCCGTATATTCTTTCGGGTTACTCTTGAAATGTGATAATGACAATTTTTCCAAAGGTATGATATGATGTCAATATTTTTGCGAGAATTACGTAATTCAATAAACGTGTCATCTGCCTTGTTACCTAGGAGTTGTACTGGTATATGCTCGTCTGCGACAATCATGATACTAAAATAGGACTCATTAAATTTTTCTCTAAGGTCATCCGGTGTGAACATATCGTTTTCCTGTTTTTGATACCTACTTATTTGCCAAGTTGCTTTATAATAATGATTGATAATTATGACTAAAATTCCTCTTTCAGATGAGGCATTGTGGCATACATCATCCGAAATTTCGTTTTTGCCATTTTTTCGGTTGGATTCATTTCTAAAGCCAGGCGCAAACTAGCCCATCGGGATACCGGAAAAATCCCGGTAGAACCTCCTGAAACCTGGGCCCCTTCAAAATGGGTACCTCTTTCAATAATTATACAATCTAACAATAACGATAACAACGAGAATATAGAGTTTTATTGGATGTGTTAATCAGAAAACATTTTAATATTTAGAATTATTTTGAATTATAAAAATAGATAGGCGTAGAGTCGACATAAAGATAAACGGCATGCGAGTACCCGATATACACAGTTATAATAAAATAAATTATTTATAAATTGCATGAATTCGACTTTATTGATCGAGTCGAGACGATCGAATATTTGCATGTTTAATATATGTTTAACTCAGGATAATTTGAAATCATTTTCGATGACTGTGAAAAGGAGTTGTTATCCATTGTCAACCCAGACCAAGTACCTAACTTAACACATTCACGGCCAAGGGGTAAAATTGGGAGATCTTTAAATAAACCATCACGTAAAATGGCTCTTAATTAATCATGTAGGTACTTACTATATTTTATAATATATTTATCAAATATTTTCAGCTGTTTTAGGTCATGTCACCTATTCGTGACATCGGGTTTTTTAACGATTATTCTTTACAAAAACTTGGTGTCACACATATGTGACATAATTATTCATCGACACAAAAATCAGTTATCAGTTTATCACCATCGCATAATATTACTTCTTTTTTTTAATATGTTTTTAGACAAAAAGTTATACGAAAATCGTATATAGTATAAATGATTTTCTACGATAAATGAATACTAATAAAAATGTTAGATAGGTATATTACCACGTGTCAAAAAATCATCAGTTAATACAATTTGAAATAAAGTCAAAATATGAAAACAACAAAATTAATAAATGTTGTACTTAAAACATAAAACTAAACTTCAATGTATGAACACAATTTAAAATTAAAATAATTTAAACAAAATTACTTCTTGTAAATAAAATAAGTCAACAGTAAATATAACTTGAAATAAAATAGAAATAATAATATAAATAAAAACAATTCTAAAACAACTTGTCAAAACAATGTAAAAAAAAAATATAATGACGTATTATTATGAATGATAAATTTTAAAACAAGGATCAGGACATAAACCGATTGTATTCCCTTTATCGCCCTTGCATGTATCACAAACAAAAGGAGTATTTTTTCTTACTTTTTTCTGATGGCAAACTCTACATCTTTTTCTTATAGTAGGATAGTAACTGATCATTTGATCAGCCCTGTCAATACCAGACATATTATTATTGTAATCAACAATAATATTAGGTTTCATTTTTTTTCGTCCAAATTTATCAGTGACTTCTATAAAATCCAGTTTTTGTTTGGTAGAAATCATGCACACATCTCTTTTATCATTCCACTTTATTACATGTATATTGCCTTTCTGGACGTGAACTACTTCGCCTTTGCCTAATTTAGCATTCAAAATATCTGTGGGATTATGTTTTCTGTTTTTCCTTAAAGTACCTACAACCACAGTTTGATTTTCAAATAAATATTGAGCTAAAGGTACACTATTGTAAAAGTTGTCCAACTGTATGATTTTTCCTAAATATGGCTCCATAAGCTTAGCAACAATTCCAAAAGTTACACCTCTACTGTCTTCAACTGTGCCTTTGCCTTTATAAATCAAAATATCCAATATAAACCCATCTTTTTATATTTTTTATGTACGTAATAAATCGTCTTTATTAATATAACTCGTTATTCGTTTGTCAATACGTAACACAAATTAAATTTAGTAGGATTAAACGAATTCTCAAATCCACAAAAAATTACAAAAATAATAAAGGTATTAGGTAACGAGCCGCGGGGTGTTGTGGATGACACGTGTCAAGAAGTGAATTACTTGGCTAAAGATTTTAGAGTTTTGTTATTACTATAAATTTGAAAGCAATGATAAACCATTGCGTTTGATAAAACGATTCTGAGCGAAGCTTCGGTGTAATACACTTTGTCGTAAAAATTTGAAATTTTTGGCATACTATAAAGTTTTTTTTATTCATATTGCATGATAACTGGTGATTATTATTGATGTAAATATTGTAATAACCGGCTACTTAATATTCATCAATTGTACGGAGAAAAAAAATTTTTTTTTTTTTATTATGTTTATCGGTCACTAGTCACTAGCTACCTACTACCATATGACTCCGGAAGTTCCGAAACATCAGAATCAGACGACTCTTCATTAATATCTTAGCCACGAATTATGTGAGAAATATAATTGTTGTACCTACATATATACATGCACATATAACTTTTCTTTTTTATCGTGTTATGAAATAAACCTATTTTGTCAAAAAAGAAAAGAGTTACCTGGATAGTTGAACCAGTTAAAGTTTATAGTATACCCTTCAATTTGTCATCTTTAACCAGCACTAATAATTACCTATACTTACTATTTCTCGGTTTATTATCAAACGAAAAATAATATTGTGCTGCAAATTTGCGTAGTGTACAAAGTGTACTTTATATATAATTTTTTTTTTTTTTTTTGCACGCTTTATTGGGGAGGGGCAACAATTAAATGCGTGCCCCTAGGGCAACGAAATTCTAAACACGTCACTGTTTATACGCCATAATAATAATAATAATAATAATAATAATAATAATAATAATAACAATTTTGATACGCACTGTTTGCACCGGCCGTATATGATGCGCATAGAACACGCGCGATGTCGATTCACCGCTGCGTTCTCGTTGCATTTTTCGCGACGTTCGCGGTGACCAGACATCGCTGCGACATCGTTCCTGCACCGCGACCGACGAGCCACGGCGCGCGGGAACACTACGACCATCATCAGTTGGTGGTCATCGGGACGGTGTTGGTCCAGCCCGTAACGGTTTGTTCGGCGAAAACCGCGGGCGACTGCAAGAGGATTTCTCCGTCGAGAAAACGCGGCAAGGCCACGTCGCCGTGCAGCTCGTCGTGGCACAGTTTCACGGCGACGACGTGCAGGACCACGGCGGCGACCACTCGTTGTTGGACGCGACCCCGTCGACCGCCGCCGCCGCCGCCGCCGAAAAAGTCATCATCGCCGTGCAACACGCCCTGCAATGCAGCGCACGCCATCACCGCGAATCCCGCTGCCACTACTAATACCGTCACTTGCTGCACCACCGCTTGCACCGACACCGCCGCCGCCGCCGCTCGTCCTTGTCAAATCGCCACCCGCTGCACAAGCGTTACCGGCGCCACTGCGGCCTGCACTTACACCATCTGCACGTGCGCCACTTCCAACAGGTACGAGTGTCCGTGTATCGATTGTAATCCGTGTAGTACATGCATGTCCGAGTGTCCGTGTGCCGAAGACAAGCTGGACGAGTGCCGTCCGACGACGACGAACAGAAGACGCTGCCACAGCTGTGGCCGTAGACTGTACCGGAAAGAACAGGAGAAACGCTGCAGTCCGCGAACGCCGCGCGGAACTCTCGCTTTCCACCGACTGCGGTCCAGCAAGACGACCGCTATGGCGCTCGCCGTCTCGCCTGCACAGACCAAAACTCATGGCGATTGGTATACACACTACAGAAAACGAAAAACGATTTATATACATTAAGATTTCGGGTATGTCATCTGTATCTCGCATACCTACGCATAATACGTGTGTGCGTGTTGTGATCAAAAACTATCCGCAGACACACATTATACGGGCGTTTTTTACTTTATTCCCTCTCCAAAAAGCACTGTTTATAACCTACGTTGAATTGTATAACGTTAAAATTAATGTACGCAAGTAGGTATATATATATATATATATATAGATTATCACGTCTTCACAGTTGCCACACTCTGTATAATAATATAATAATGTTATGTATTTTGAACTTTGAAGTAAAAATATCAAATTAAACGTTTATTGTGATATTATTTTAAGTCTTTTAATAGATTTTCTACGTTATAAATCATATATATACAGTGTTGTATAAAGATAAATATTAATTTATCTAGATAAAGATAAAAGATGTTAGACAATAAAATTATCTAGATTAAGATAAAAGACAATTAAAATTGTAATTATCTAGATAAAGATAAATAATTAATTACAATTTATTTAGATAAAAAAAGATAATTTTTTTACTACATAAGTATTATAAAATTTTAATTGATTATTAACACACGTTTACGGAGCGTCCCCAACTGAACGGGAATTTTGAACTACTTCGCCTTTGCCTAATTTAGCATTCAAAATATCTGTGGGATTATGTTTTCTGTTTTTCCTTAAAGTACCTACAACCACAGTTTGATTTTCAAATAAATATTGAGCTAAAGGTACACTATTGTAAAAGTTGTCCATATATACTGTATGACTTTTTCCTAAATATGGCTCCATAAGCTTAGCAACAATTCCAAAAGTTACACCTCTACTGTCTTCAACTGTGCCTTTGCCTTTATAAATCAAAATATCCAATATAAACCCATCTTTTGTACACAGTTTATAAAATTTTATGCCATATTTATGAGCCTTGCTAGGTATAAATTGACGAAAACTCAGTCTGCCCTTCCATAGCAACATCGATTCGTTTTCGTTCGGATAGTACTTAGTACGAATATTGTTGATTATATGATTTGTAACATTACTTATTTTATGCAACCGGTCTGACTGGTCAACTAAATTTGTTTGGTAAATTTGCGTAGTGTACAAAGTGTACTTTATATATAATTTTTTTTTTTTTTGCACGCTTTATTGGGGAGGGGCAACAATTAAATGCGTGCCCCTAGGGCAACGAAATTCTAAACACGTCACTGTTTATACGCCATAATAATAATAATAATAATAATAATAATAATAACAATTTTGATACGCACTGTTGTTTGTTTATATACCAATCTGCGCAGTTGCCGTGCACCGGCCGTATATGATGCGCATAGAACACGCGCGATGTCGATTCACCGCTGCGTTCTCGTTGCATTTTTCGCGACGTTCGCGGTGACCAGACATCGCTGCGACATCGTTCCTGCACCGCGACCGACGAGCCACGGCGCGCGGGAACACTACGACCATCATCAGTTGGTGGTCATCGGGACGGTGTTGGTCCAGCCCGTAACGGTTTGTTCAGCGAAAACCGCGGGCGACTGCAAGAGGATTTCTCCGTCGAGAAAACGCGGCAAGGCCACGTCGCCGTGCAGCTCGTCGTGGCACAGTTTCACGGCGACGACGTGCAGGACCACGGCGGCGACCACTCGTTGTTGGACGCGACCCCGTCGACCGCCGCCGCCGCCGAAAAAGTCATCATCGCCGTGCAACACGCCCTGCAATGCAGCGCACGCCATCACCGCGAATCCCGCTGCCACTACTAATACCGTCACTTGCTGCACCACCGCTTGCACCGACACCGCCGCCGCCGCCGCTCGTCCTTGTCAAATCGCCACCCGCTGCACAAGCGTTACCGGCGCCACTGCGGCCTGCACTTACACCATCTGCACGTGCGCCACTTCCAACAGGTACGAGTGTCCGTGTATCGATTGTAATCCGTGTAGTACATGCATGTCCGAGTGTCCGTGTGCCGAAGACAAGCTGGACGAGTGCCGTCCGACGACGACGAACAGAAGACGCTGCCACAGCTGTGGCCGTAGACTGTACCGCAAAGAACAGGAGAAACGCTGCAGTCCGCGAACGCCGCGCGGAACTCTCGCTTTCCACCGACTGCGGTCCAGCAAGACGACCGCTATGGCGCTCGCCGTCTCGCCTGCACAGACCAAAACTCATGGCGATTGGTATACACACTACAGAAAACGAAAAACGATTTATAATATACATTAAGATTTCGGGTATGTCATCTGTATCTCGCATACCTACGCATAATACGTGTGTGCGTGTTGTGATCAAAAACTATCCGCAGACACACTTTATACGGGCGTTTTTTACTTTATTCCCTCTCCAAAAAGCACTGTTTATAACCTACGTTGAATTGTATAACGTTAAAATTAATGTACGCAAGTAGGTATATATATATATATATATATATAGATTATCACGTCTTCACAGTTGCCACACTCTGTATAATAATATAATAATGTTATGTATTTTGAACTTTGAAGTAAAAATATCAAATTAAACGTTTATTGTGATATTATTTTAAGTCTTTTAATAGATTTTCTACGTTATAAATCATATATATACAGTGTTGTATAAAGATAAATATTAATTTATCTAGATAAAGATAAAAGATGTTAGACAATAAAATTATCTAGATTAAGATAAAAGACAATTAAAATTGTAATTATCTAGATAAAGATAAATAATTAATTACAATTTATTTAGATAAAAAAAAAGATAATTTTTTTTTACTACATAAGTATTATAAAATTTTTAATTGATTATTAACACACGTTTACGGAGCGTCCCCCAACTGAACGGGAATTTGCAAATGGATGGCGGGTGGGTGGGTGACGCCATAAAATTAAAAATAGGTTTTATTAATGGAAAGTCCTATTTGAACGGTAATCAGACGGGCGGGCGATAATAAAATTGTCGCCGCGTAGGAACAAATTCGTTTGTTTCTGACGCGGGCGACGATTATTACGTAGAAATATTTTCTGTATAGCATTGAATAAATATACATATATTTAATCAATGTTTATAGTGCAGACTGTAGACTATTATTGAAAACATTCGCGTTTCCGATCGTAGTCCACGGGTAGCTCGGACACTCGCTTGCTCCCATGGAATATTGCGTCGCCCGCCCGTTTGATAAATCCAACATTGTGACACAGAAAAAAAGATTATTTAGGATTTCTGTAGTTGAATTTATTTAGGATAGAAAATTGAAAAAAAAAATGTAACCGAGAAACTCGAATTTTTGTGGGTATTGGATAAAAAATAAGCGCTTATTAAATTTATTTTATCTAGATAAATTTATCTGGATGACTTACGTATTAATCTAAGATAATGACTCAGATAGATCATTTTGAATTCATCTATAGAAGATAAAAGATAAAAAAAAAATTATCTAGATAATTTATCTAGATAAATCTATCTAGATAATATACAACACTGTATATATATAATATATGTATGTGTATACCAAGGGCGGCGCATTAAGGTTCCGTGTATTTATGGGTGGGTGGGGGGGGGGTAAATATAATTTACCCTATAGATTAGGAATTCCTTAAACGTAACGGCGGCACACACCATAGAGGAAACTTACCGGAGGCAGACCCTTCAAAATATTTTTTTTATTACAAATTATTTGTGTTTTTTTGAGGGGGGATGGATTACACCTTTAAAAAACATTTTAACATACCGTTTCTAATTTATATTAGCCCCTACGCGAGTTTATAAGATATATAATATAGTAAGAAGAAAAAATAAATGATATTAAAAAAATTAATATTTAAATGGTAAAAGATGGACGGAAAACACGAGATCTAAATAATATTTTTCTCGCTTTTACTGAATAAAAAATCGTCGACAACGCGGACGTCTTCAAAATCGCTAGTTTTCGTTATTATTGGTTTTCGATTGCTAATATTAATTGCCGAATTATGTATAGTCAATCTTGATCGAATGAACTGATTGAACATAATGATACGGCTTTCGCGTTTATCAAAAAGCACATGTGCTAGTCGGCGGTGACAGATAACTTGTTATCGTTATCAACGGATAACCAGTGCTTGAATTGGAAAAAAATTAGAAGGGGGATGCAAAAATATAAAAATAATGTGCGTTCCAGCAGATTGTAATGTCTTATAAATTCGGGGGCTTCGCCCCACACTATATTTTTCATTATACAATAATAAATAAGCATCGTTTTTTTAACTGTAAACATTTGCGCCACATAGTAAAGGAGCATTTATTATTATTATTATTATTTTTATTTATTTTTTGGTTTTATTAATTTACAATTACTTTTATATACTTGTTTAATTAAGCAAATACTATGATTATTATTATTGGTATTGATATTTAAATTTGTTGTGTCATTGCCAAAATTATAATATTTCGTCATTATTTTACAAAAACTATTATTTGTGTTTTGCGCAAGAAAACTTTATCGTTCAGTATCCCTTGATTTTGTGGATGAAACTCAATGAAAAGCTCATTGAGTTTCATCCATTGAAGATCAGGTTTTTACTTTCTTTTGGTGTATTTATCGTTTTATAATAATTAATTATATTAATGATTGTCATTTCAAGAAATATATTGTTTGTATATTGTGACAACTACCGACCACTCCCTATAAATAAAATTTTTAATTTTCATTAGTTCAATACAATTTTAGAGTCTTGACCGTCCCGTACTCTGCGTCCCGGTATTACAAATTAGAAGGGGTACGCTATAATATTTTGAAAAAAGAAAGGGGACTCCGTCCCCCCGCGTCCCCCCACAATTCAAGCACTGCGGATAACGGATATGATATAGTACCTACCACCTATACGTTTGAGGCTCGGTCAAGCAGAAAGCGGGCTAGGATCAGGGACTGGAACCTTAATGATTTTATCGGTTCTGGTTTCGGTTCGGTTCTTGGAAAAAATAAAATTTCGGTTCCGGTTCATGAAAATTGCAGATTTCGGTTTCGGTTCCGGTCGCGGTTAATACCGGTACTGACCTGTACTTCAAAATATCGAAATTACGATTAAAAAGTGATAATATATTAATTTATAACGTGGATTAATGAGTAATTATTTTTACGGATTTAATAATTTTTTTTTAGCGTACAATAAAACATTTCTTAAAAAATTGAGAAAAAAAATTCAGTATTCGCAATATTTCACTCGGGGGCGGGGCTGTGCAGGACACGTGCGAATCACGTAAAACCGATTTTGCTGTGGGTGAAATAATGTCGTGCAAATTTCGGAAACGGTCGTGCGAATCACGTGCGAAATACGTGCTAAATGCTGACGTAAAAAAAAAAAATTGTCCAAACGTTCATTTGTAATAGGTGGGTGGAGTTGGAGACACGTGTCTCCGACCCCGCCCCTAGTAAATTGAGATTTATGCTTAAACCAAAGTCATGCAAATTCTGTAAACGATCAGAGCATATTTTAACATGGGTACAAAGTAGGTGACATCAGTGCCACCTAGTGAAGAATTTTAGTGCCGCCCAGTGATGGTTGATGGTTGTGCCACGCATATTAATGGCCGTTTATTATTTTATTTTTTTAAATTTATTCCTAAAAAAAAAAATCTGAATATTTTGTTTTTGATTATTTATTTCCTTTAAGCTAATTAATTTCAAAATTTAGGAGTTATCAGAGTTGATTTCGGGTTTGCTATTGTTCCAGCTATGAGATGGCAATTCAGTATTTAGATTTTGTGGAATAGAAGAAAAAAATAATTGTTTTTCCAAACAATTATTTTTTGTTACGGTATGCTTTTTTGTAACCCTTTTTTATATGATAATAATATTAATTAATTAAAATATGTATTAATAATAAATATTTTATTACGGGTACTACTTAAATATAACCGTATAAAAACAATTTCAATATACTAATAAAGAATCTCCAAGCACCTAGTTTCAATTTTCGACTTAATAATATTTATGCGAAAACAAAAATAATTCTTACTTCTTTATTATAGAAATTAAAATGAACATTGTACGTGACTGGCTCCTCACTCACCATACAAATTTCTTCTGTGTTGTTTATTTTCAATGAGATTTGCGTGTGTAAATTAGTTATTTGTGAAACCGTATTGATTACCTTACAGTTACCATCTACATATATTTTATATATTTTAAAATAAATTAATGACTAATACGCGTATGAAATAATAATCTCAAGAATTTAAATTTCAAATCGGAAAAAAAAATTTAAATAATTGGCCAAGTGTGCGGCCATAGATAATATATTAAATAGTTACATTTATTCATGGGTATGTATTGGTAAACATTAGAATTTATGGTTGTTTAAATTTTACAGGATACAAATGGACATTTATTTCTGAACAAAATTATCAATTCGTTTGCAGACTGTAAATTACAACATTTTGCTTGACTTACCGAATCAAAATGTTATTTAAAACAAAAAAAAAAAATGTAGCATTAGTGCATTATAATCGTATTTTAAGTGACCAAAGAGAATCTCTTTTGTGAATATTGTTTTCTAAGTTATTAATGTGTCAATGAATAAAAATGATTTGTTACGATTTATTCCACATGGTAGGTGGATAAAAGTATACTGGACCTTGTGTTCAGCGGGTGTAAATATTTTTGTCCAAATAGTAGGAAATCTGATTGTAGAAAAAAATTTCAAATTTACACTGTTCTGTCTTTTACACAAGTCGTGTATCAAGCATGTACCTACTATGATACTAAATTTTTTTTTAGTCATTTTTTTTGTTTGTATTTTTCGTGTTTTTTTCAGTAGATTTCTAGATAATTTTTCAGTATTTATAGATTATACATGCTTTTGTTTTGCATTTTTGTAATTACGATTTTAAAATTTGAAATTCAAAAACGTTTGAAATATTTAAAAAAAAATATATATATATACAAATATATATTTGAGTTACTAAAATAAATTTGAAAAGCAGGTATTTGAGTAAGTACCTATTACTTGAAGTACATTTTTTGAAAATTATTGGGGTAGTATTTGTGTTGTAAAAAGTGTCAAAATAGTTATTGAATTATTATACGTAGGTATACTTAAAGTAAATGTGTTTACTGCGTTTTCGGTGTGCATTTTGTAAATTTCAAATTTTTTCTTTGTTATTATTTCATGGTAGGGTTTTTGTTACCCATGTGACTTAATTTTGTTTGATCCCTTTTAAATGTGTACAACTGTTACGGTAAAACGGTATTGAATTGTTTCTTTATTCCAATACGAATAACACGAATGGCAATAATCTTTTGTTAAATGTTTGTAAAATGTATAATATCCTTTGAAGACAAAAAAAAAAAAACAAAAAAACGCTGCGCGTGAATCGTCCCCACTGGTCGATAACGCTTGCAGTGTATAGAAACTAATTTAAAATTTATAAAAAATTCACACAAAATACCTACACTTTAAAATAATTGTTTTATGACACGGCTTCAGTGCTTCTACATATATGAGATTGAGACTTTCTAGAATTGAAAAATAATCAAACGAATTTTACTGGTTTTTTTTTTTTTAAATATCTACCTAGTTCTGTGATCGTACAGATTTATTTCTCAGGGATCCGAATAGGATTAACACGGGAAAAAATTTTGTAGGTATTTTAATATACTCGCTCTTCACACACGTACAATCCGTGGGAACAAATGTATTGCTCGGCCACTCATCAATAGCGTAGTGTGCATTACGGACATTAGCATATTTGTCATAATATTATAAACCAGTCGTGGGAACTCGACTTTCCGTATCTACGTCGCGTATAAATTATGGTATAATTTTATATACCTAAGTACCCACACCTCGTGTATTATAGTTTTCGTGTTGACGAATTTGTTTAATCTCGAGGATTTTATAACGTCGCTAATGATATTCCGAATTAATTAATCAATTACCTAATTTGAAATTATTATTAGATGGGTAGGTACCGAGGCGTACCTACATAACAAAACGGTATATGGGGTTGCGCGTGCGAGAAGATGGACGTCTATCGTTTGATGTGTAGGTATCTGCCCTGTAGTAGTGGCATAGCCAGAAATTAGTCAAGGGGGAGGGGTTGTTAAATAAATGTGATATAATTTACTAGTATATCAAACTCGTAACATGTTACTTTGGCAAGACGAAAAATAACGAATATCCTCTCGATTCATATATGTGTAGACCAAATTATAGAAATCCGTTCTATACAAAGACGAGTTCAAAGTACTAAAATTCAAAATGTGTATATTTTGCCGATTTTAGAAAAAAATTTGCAGATTTCTTAATTTTTATATATTTTCGTGCATATTTAATATACATATATAATATATATATATATATATATTTTTTCATATAAAAAAAATGATATTTTTTCACACCACAATATGAAAGATAATAATAATAATAATAATAATAAGATATAATATCGCCATTACCTCCTGCACAAATATACCTATTTACAAATGATTACAGCAAACCTGGAATCCACATGTACTAAGTAGGCAACGTGCAAAAATACAAATTCCTGATATATATATATATATATATATATATATATATATATATATATATATTATATTAATTGTAGTTAAAAATTGTTTACATTTAAATTAAATCTGAGCATATATCAGAGGGGAGTAGGGGACTAAACAATATCTATGCCTTTTCCTCAGTAAAATATCTGAGGAGGAAGTTGCCTCCACGTTTAGTTACGCCGATGTCAAGGGTGGGTACGAGGAAGACAGGCGCAAGTGGCAAAAATAATTTCACACCACAAACAGACATTGTGTTTTTGTTTTTGTGTATTGTGTGTACCTGTCTACAAAAAGAAAAAAAAATTTACGTGATACGGTGCAGTATATGTATGGTAAATTTTCTATTATTACTTTTGAGAGGAAGATGGTTTAGTTCAACGTATATAGACGCGCCGAAGATACTTGCAGGACTAAAAAACGCGTAAAAAGGATCGATTATGAAAATTCCTTTAAAATTGTATTAATAATACCTAATATATTGACAAAAAAAAATTGTACATTCATAAATAGTAGAGATAAATAAAAATGCTTCATATGTAAGTTCTAGTACGTTTTATGAGATATAAAAAACTCGTATTCATTTAAAACTTAGGGCGTAAAATTAAATTAAAGAGATAACAGTTTTAAAAGCCAACTACATTTCGGTGACCAACTTCAATTAATATTACGGTATTTATTAAAAATGTCATAATTTTGTTCGCGATTTGTTTCCAAGACATTGGAAACAAATATTACCCATGTTCGATGAAATAAATAATAATTATTTTATTTTTCCAAGATGAAAATGGAATTTCAAAACAAATATCACTCGTATAATGCAATACATAGAATACCTATGGTTTGTACAAGTGTTATCTTTATGACAAAAAAATGTTATAAGAAAAGAAATTGAAGTTGAAAACTCGATACAAAGGTTGAATGATTTCAGAGCGAAACGCGAAAAATTGTTTTTGGGATGCTTTAACGTTTTTTGTTTGTTCATGCCCGTTGTTAATTCTTATTGTTTTTATTTGCCCTATAATATATTGCCATAGGAATAAACATAAATCGAAATAGATAATCAATTAATTGCATAAACTTACGGACCGCATATACGTGTACGTACGTAAGTAAGTGGAGTGGTACCTACTTTTTTTTCTGGAAGGAGAGAAGGTTAAAATAAAAACATAGAAACTTTGTTCCCACTTCCCACTGTACATGATTTTATATTATGTTCTGAATATTTTTTTAGCAATAAATTTAAGAAAACAGATATCTATATGTAGTACCTATATATAAATCAAATAGCAATACTCATCGAGTAATAAAACTTGGTTATTTTACGCTTATTTTTTGTATTAGAGAGTTCAGTATGAACGTCTTTAGATAATATTGCGTTCTTTCGGCGAATTGTTGCGAGCATATAGCTAAACCATTAAATCTTCCCCGTTAAAAATAATAACCGATTTTAAATTAATGTTTTATTCAATAAAAACGAATAATAAACTGCATATAAATACCTATGGTGTTATAGAATTTCTCGAGAAAGTCTTTCCAATTTCCTGCAGATCTTTACTACACTGTTTTGTGAGATGGATAAAATTTTCATAATAACCATTCTATCCTTTAAATAGAAAATTGTATCTGTATATGTGTGTACTACGTAATTTGGAGTAATGCGTTGTAATTTCTTGTCGATTGGGTGGTGTCGATATATATATATATATATAGTAGTGCATTGGAATACTTGTTAATATCAAACTGACCAATGCACCATAATATTTTTTAATTGATCTTTTGGTCCTGTTGGGGTTTAATACCCCTGCTTATATTATTATACAGAATAAATGTGTAATGTATAAGGTTATAATAAGTATATTTCTCGAATTATTGATTTTCTTTATATGAGTATTTGGTTTTAACATAAAATATTTTTTGATTTTTAAATATATATATATAGTTATATGACATCTTCTAGAAGAAATTTTTCTGCTGCGGAAAGAATTGAAAACATGAAGTATAAATACAAAGGTACCGCAGAGGATTACATTGTTAATCTTGCATCATGGCTTGTTACCATTTTTTTTTCAACCGGTATTAGGTTGGCTTACAACGTTTAACTTCGTCCTCCATTTTTCGCAATCTTCAGCAAGCCTTTTTAATTTTGCGTAAGTACCTATCCCTGCGTTTTTTTTTTCATTTGAGATATGTACGAGTTTCTTGGTCTTCCTGCAGGTGGTTTTCGACCTTCAATCTTCTATTATAATGCGATGCAATTCTTCATCACGGCGTAGAACGTGCCCCATCATGTTCCATCGTAGTCGCTTTATGACATTCATTATATGGATCTTGTTCCTCCAACTTGGTTTAATACATCCTCATTCGTAACTCTTTCTGTCCAACTAATTTTTTCCATTCGTCTCCAACACCACATTTCGAAAACTTCAAAGTATCATTTTTTCCGTTTCATTTGTAGCCCGCACGTCCCGCAGCCATATAAATCGATACTCCGTGCAAAGGTTTTTAAACATTTCTTTTTTATTGCTCTGTTAATTTTTTTCAAGACCAAAATTCTTTGTTTCTTAAGGAAAGCGGTCTTGGCTTGACCGATCCTTTTTTTAAATTTCCTACGTACTTTTTCCGTCTGCCGTTACTAAACTACCCAAGTATTTAAAACTGGGAACTTGGGCTACACGTTGGTTACTTAAGTAAATATTTGTGTTGATTGCGGGTTCACGAGCACAAACTAAAAATTGTTGTTTCACTCATAAAACAAAAAAACGGTCGTGTAACCATAAACACGTTTATTACACTATAACCTATATATATGTAAATTGTATTATTCAATAGCGGCTGCAATGGCGGTATAGACTAAAATATGAAATATATAATAATAGCGTAATATACAAGTCGATCTGTACAGAAAAAATAAAAAAAACTGGTTATAATAATATATGCTAACGTTTTTTTAACGATAGTCTGTTTTATATACGCTACGCGACGACTCGGGCTACTATTATTGTGTTATGTATAATATTATATTTTATATTATAAACTATTTATTAATTATCGTTAGGCATATCGTGTTTCGACGATAATTATGTAACCAGTTCTGTATAAACTCGCACGTGTATATCAGCTGTAGGTACGAATTATCACGTTTAACGTATAGGTATTATCTATTAGGTACCTAGTATTTATCAAAAAGAATAAAAAAAAAGAGAAAAAAAAACTATCTCACATCAATCATCCTTCCTCGTTTTTTTTATTTACAATAATCCAGTAACGGGTATACATATATCTATCAGGGCTCGCAAACGTTATAATAACGTTTTGATTATAACGTTATAATTGCAAAATATCAATTGAAACGAATATCAAAAAACGTAACGGAAAACAATAAACACGAATTTTAAACTATCACAAATTTAAACATATCATTAAACGAAATAATGTATTAACGTTATATATCAAAATATCAAAAAACAAAAAATAGAATTACCGTTATTTTAATTTTTTTTTTCCAATTTACTATGGAAAATATAAGCCTATGGTGTAAGTTTATTATAGTTCTATAATAAGGCTGGGTTCACATGGACGCGTACACGCGTGTCAGCTAGACACGTGTATTGAGATATTATACGGTTTCCGATGTCTTTCGCGGAAATTCTCTTTCTACGGTGTGATATCGCGAATTGAAATACTATTTATTGTTATTGGATCTTTCAGATTATTTTTGTTTACTTGATAGTAAAAATTATTCAAAGATACGTGTCTGAGAAGATGTCAGCTAGTCAGAAAAGTTTCTATTGGTAATATAATCAACATTTTAAGAAAAATATTCTGCATTGGAATATAAAGTCAAAAATAAACCAAGGTTCTCACTGAAAAAGTGTATAAAATCAAAAAATTAAGGATAAAAAAATTAGGACTTTTATAATCAATGAAGTTTAATGAAGTACATTACGTTTATGAGATTTGAAAACGTGCTATAGTCTATGAAATATGAATGGATTTATTAATTTGGAAAAAAAATCGATATTAAACCAAATAACGTTAAAATATCGATAAACGTAAAACGTAAATATTATATAACGATAAAACTTTCTTTAACGTTAAACACAAATAATCCATAACGTTAAAATATACCATAACGATAAACGCAAAAGATAAATAACGATAAAAAACGTTAAAACGTTAAACATTATTATTTTTTCAAATGAGAGCCCTGATATCTATATATATATATATATATATATTTTAAATATCTTTATTAATATATATATATTTATAAAGACATTGTCGTTTTTGCTGGGCCATACGCGAATAAGTAGTAGGTACTTGTACTATATGGATTTCAATAAACGTGTGCCGAATCGATAGACTCGTATTAATATAATATGTACGAGTTTATTATAATATATTCTATTAGAATTATATAATATATTTACACGTTTTACGTGCATTGTATTTCACTCGGTGGTCCAAGGTTATATATTATTATTATTATTATTATACGTTATGGGTAGTATAATATTCTCGCGGCAGCGCGCATTTCGCGAATACAGACTTTTTCACGAAGAACGCGCGCTAGTTATTCTATATTATATATATAGTTTACAACAATGTCCGTATATTATGAAACCATTTCAAACTAACCATATAATAAAATTGTACAAGTTTACATTTATAATTAGAAATTTGTATTTAGAGTGCCTATATTATATATTTATACGTATAAAGTTTTATTAAACATTTCTCTAATCTTTATAGAAGTTGCCGTTATATTACTATATATTTTTCCGGCAAATTTCTAATATATGCTAAAATTGTTTTTGTCACTTTCATTATAATATATAAAACTAACAATAAAATGATCGATTCAACGTATATTTTACTCATAGGATTTTTGATTAGGAATCTAATTTTAAAAAACAATTTTTATTTTTAAAAATTATATCCCCAATCATTGTTCGCAAAATATATTTAAATAATCAATTTTGGCGAATAAATTAAATATATTATGTAATTTATTATTATTCGTCGAAAATAATAGACTTACAAGAAATGTTAGGTCTACGTTTTTTATTAAAAATATTACGTAATATAAAAATAAAATATTGTAATTTATGTAAAATAAAATATTTACAATTAAATTTTTACGCTGTATGTTTCTAGTCGAGACCAAAAAACAATAGAATTACACTCTTTGGCTATTTTCGACGTCCTCCTTCCACAGGAAACACAAAGGAGTTGAGTAATCATGATCAAATTTATCCAAAGTTATTTTCTTATAACAATTCAAACACATATAATAATTTACCAGATAATTAAAAACTTGATAGGTACAACTCCGTTAATGATAATACGAAATTTTGTAACAATATTAATAATACAATATTATTTAGTATTTAAAACACTCGGTTTCATCCAAAGGGTTCCTCGAGAGTTCGAATTCGAGCACTTAACAAAAACCTTCTCCTGTTCCTGTGCGCGTTCATTCCTAAAGTATAGGTCTGTTTTTCTGTTGGGATCCTTCTACTGCAACTGATTCCGTGATGATAGAAACTAGAAAGAGTTCAGCGTAGATTTCCACTGTTTACATCCTTTATCCTTAACATTTCATGGTCTTCTCACGACTGTACTCAAGTCTTCCAAATTTTGAATGTACCTAGCCTAACTGACTGCATACGTATTGTTAATCTTTTTTTCCTTTCCAAACTCTCATCTGGTTCGATTGAATCGTCTGAGTTATAAACCCTAATAAACATTAGAATTCAAACTAGATAGACAAGATCCAATGTTCCTTTTTCTGTTCCTTTTTCTTCTTCTAATTACTTATTAAAATACCTCTATACATTGTCGATCCAAAATTTTAACGTTCTATTTACTCAACTCGTCTTCATTAGGTCATCATTATTTTACATTATATATTATTACTTATTTATGTTTATATTAATTCACCTGTTTATAAGATTTCATTGTGTGTTACTGTTACTTATATTATTTTGGGCTTTAGCCTATACTTTAAATAAATAAATGAAATAAAATATTTGCATTAATGCATTATAGTTAAAACGATAGGTATTTTTTGTTATGTTCCATTTTAACTAGTTGATTATGTCTTCTTTTTTTTTAAACTGTGAGTCATATAATTAATTGAATTTAAGTTATTTAAGTTTATTATTTTTATTTACTTGGAAATCTTTGTAATTTATATTGACGGATTTACGTGCTAAATATTAGTCTGAAAACCTATGTCAAAGTGTAATTTCCATTTTATTAAAATTGTAAGCACCGCGAGTTCGCTAAAATTGAAAGAGAATTGTAGAACTGCAGAAGAGTCGAAATCAATTTGATGCAAGTGTAATTTAAAAAATAACTGGAAGGTTATCAGTATAATTATCGTGGATTCATAATCGCGTTTATGATAAACTGTATTATCTAAATACATAATTTAAATAATATATAAAAGTAATAATAATTGATGATGGATAAAAATTATAATACTTTTCAACATTCAAATAGTCACCTGTAAGTTACGAAAATCTAATTTTTGCCTTGTTTTAAGTTAACATCATTATAGAATAGTCAAAATGATGATTATCAATTACCACAAAACAAATTTTCAACGGTTTTCAAAATAAATACGATTTTTTGTCCAATTGCGTGTCTTTTTTGATAAAAAAAAAAAAAAATCGAGGGTTTAAAAAGTATTTTCCTCGTAACTTTCTAAATATGCGTAGGTGTATCCATATTATGTTTACCGTATATTCCCACACGGCCTTTCATATTTGAACATTGTGGACGCCAATAAGAACTCAATGACATGTCTGAGGACTGAATACAATATTATATAAGAACACCACTTATTATTACGTATTGATCGAGTGCTGTAGCCAGGAATTTCGTATGGAGGGGGGGCTTATATCCAATACTATGCATATGGTAATATCAATGACGTAGGTACAGAGGGAGGGGAGATGCAAGGGGTTCCCGCCCAAAAATTCCTAAAAAAAGCTTGTCCTTGTCATTTAAAATTTTGAAATTTTATTTTATCGATTGTGCATACGGAGCTGAAATTTGATACTGACAAATTTATTGTAGTCTATGAAAACAATAAAAAATTTCAGTCGAACAAAAATATTGTTATTTTATTACCTCGTTTTTATTAATTCGCATTCATGTTTGGTGTCTGCAGTCTGTCCGATACGAATTTTGTGTACGATTTTCTCAGCACCTAACTATACTGAACAGATTTTACTCCGGTTTTTTCACGAATGCGTGTAATTTGTAGCACATGATATGGACAATTTTACGATTAATTAATTAATTAATCAATGCCTTATGACCGGTTACCACGGTGACCAATCGAATTTAGATTATTGTTTGTCGTAATAAATAATAAAGGTCGGTTTTACTATAATATTACAAGATGTTGCGAATAAAATCATTGAAAAATTAAAATTTTTAACGTCTACGCGTATAATTTGTGTACATTTCTATCTTTACAAAGTATTTTAATTCGCATTCATTTTTTATTATTAGCAAAGTACAGTGGTCTTGCCTCGAATTAATTATTTAAATAAAATACTTTTCCTAAATATATTACGTTTTTAAAACGTTATAAACTACAACTATCGTCTATCACTGAATAACTGCAATCGATATAGTACGAATAGCTAAAAAAAAATGTATCACGGCCAATGGGGGGGGGAAGGGCTATAGACCCCTTAGTCCCTTTCACTCACTGGCTACGCCACTGTATTTATCCTAACTTAACCCAATCAATAATATTGTCTCATATAATATTATCTGAAAACCGTACACAAGAATTAATAAAAAAATTCCTCCATTCTGCCAAATTAAAAAACATTTTCATACGGAACAAAATATATATATATATATATATATATATATATACTGTACACAGGGTTGTGCTGACTTTTGCATTTTCTACCGGTTTCGTTAATGAAACAAAACAATCGTATGCCTTATTCGAGTACCTATTTATTTTTCAATTTAAGTTATATACTCTCATAAAAGTTTAAAACTTTGCAGACGAGTGGTATATTTTATGCGCAAAACATTTTCATAATCAGCACTAAGTCTCTCGGGCCATGCTAATAGAATGTTTAAAATGACAGCAAACATAAAACACTCGATTACAGTATTTACGTTAGAATATGTACAGCGTTATTCTCGAACATAATATTGTATTTGTTTGTAGCTAACTTTTATTTTGTATAAACGGTGAATTTGTCCGAAATTCGTTTCGTTTTAATACGCGTCATTTGTACGTAAAAAAAAAATTCTAAAACGTTATGAGAAAACACATATTTTCGTAAGTGTCGAACATACTGTTGATGGTAATAATCCGAAAAGACAAATCATATATTTAAAACAAAAAAAATATAAATATATTTTATTTTCAATGATTATGTCGTGAGACGGTAAGTGAATTCGTACGCACAAACTCCTGATGACGAGTACCGGACATTCGTAATAATTCTGGGTGTCCCTTTCCAGAAGTGAATGTCAATCGATTGAAATTAAACTGGTTAGGTAACCAAATAAAGTAGTAGGCTGAGCTGGGCCGGACACGTGTGGAGATCGGAGGAGCCAATTGGACAAGTTACGAAATGGAAGCCAAATAAAAAGGCCTAGAGGACGTCCTAGACAAAGATGGAAGGATAGAGTGGTCAAGGACTTGAGGGAACTTGGAATAGAGAATGGGGAAGAACTGGCAAGAGACAGAGACAGGTGGAGACAAGTGGTTGTTGCGGCAATGGGCCTAAATGGCCTGTAAACGCCTTCTGATGATGATGATGATGATGAAGGTAACCAAATAAAACACATATCTTCCAACATTAATGTACAATATTGAACATTAATATTAACCAAGACTGGGCGTCAACGAGTCAAAAGTTACATACAATAAAAGTTAAGTTAAAAAATTGAAATTAACATAACTTTTTAATATAATGGATAAATCTTGATTTAATATTAATTTAATTTTAACTCGTTTTATTTTCGTTTGCATTAACGTCAATTTGACGTTTTTTATATTTTTTATTTGGTCCAATTAGTTTAATTTTGAATTTTCATTGCAGAAGGTTTATTTAATTGTCAACGTATTTTGTCTAAGCATATTCGAGATGAACTATACTGATGGGTAGAGATAAACAGTAACTCCGGATTTCATATAAATTATAAATTGTTGAAAAATGTGTTTGTATAAATTAATAATTAGTTAAAAAAAATAATTAAACAGTCTATTAAAAACAGGAATAAAATTAATATTATTTTGTCAACTGATATATTAGAAGAGTTTAACTTTTCTTAGAGGGACAGGCGGTGTACGAAAATAGCCAATAATTTAGAATTTAAAAAGATTCCGTCGACGTATGTTATCGCAACGGATGCCGATGTATTAAGTGTAAGAAGGCTTTTACGTATTATAATTTTACCATGGAAACTCATATGGTTACTATAATTATTGTAATAAAAAAAATAAACTAAAGAAAAAAAAAACACTTTAAGTAAAATTATTTTAAAATATTCATTTCATATACAGACAATACTAATACGACGTGTAATATTTTCATAATAAAATTAAACAGAAGATCAATCTTTAAAACGTATTATTTAAATTAAAAAACAACATATTTTATGTATCACGTTATATTAAGTCTTTGAGTCACATGCAATTTAATTTTAAATATTGATAAGTCAATAATAATTTATTAATATATAGTTCCATGCATTCATTGAATATATTCCATAAATATATAAACATAAATTTGATTTTAAAAAATGTCGAAAACATGATATAATTGCAAAACTTAAAAATATAAAATAATATGGTCTTTTTTCTAGTAAACTAAGTAAAATTACAAATAGGGTAATGCTAAGCATTGGAATAATTATGCGCAACACTATCAGGACTAAGCGCGTGGTATTAACCAAATCGTTTTTTTTTCATAAACCAACACAATGTGAAATTCCTAATATAATAGTATCTAATTAAAATATTCATAAAAAGAGTTGAGAATATTCTCTAAAGAACTATATTTTTTGTATAAAATATTAATGAAACTCATAGAACTTATCACGTTTTGAAAATCATTACTTTTATTCAGTCGTTTGTTGGATTTTGACGATTGGTCTGGTGTCTCGGTACATCAAAAATTTAAATAATAAATACTGTTATAGAATTTTTCTCACTTGTTCGAACAAACTTACTGATTATTTTTCAAACTTGAAAATTGATTAGATTATGAGATATTAAGCTGCGCGCAATTACACAACGCGGTGTAGTACTTCTCCTGCATTTTCCCCACTTTTTGCTGTAGCTAAAGCGAGGGTAAGATTTGTTTTTATAGGTTGAAGTCAGATTTGTTGAAAATTCTTATTTTATGATATGACTTGAATTGTTTGCTAATAATTGGCTTGATTTGGATGAAGTTTATAGGTACTTTTATTTTTAGACGAATCCAGTGGAGTAATTTTATATTTTGTTTGAATTTTTGACTTTCGGATTTATTCATTTAATTTCTAGGAGAAAAAGATGATTTAAAGTGTAAAATATTTCCTTATTACCTCCTAGTTATGGCTATGAAATAACTGAATTAAACAAATGACATACCTATATGTATCTAAAAGTCTTGTATATTAGTCGGTAAGTTTGTCGTATATATCCGATAAGCGTAACAAGTGTACACTCGCAATGTCGAACTAGTTACACACGTACGTTGCTGTCGGAAAATAAACACGTTTTGAATTTAAAGTTTGTTAAAAATTACTTATTTTATTTGTGAAGAATTAAAAAAATAAACATTTTTTTATATAGCACTGAAAATTAATCTTTGAAGATTGAAGATCTAGGATTTACGTTTTACATACCAAACCTTATTTTTCATGAACTACATTGGTCGTATAATAGAAAAAGCTTTGAGAATATTAGGATTCCCTAGAGGCCTAGACCATACTCATTGTCGATTATTATGTAAGGTCATTGTATTTTGTTTGTTTATTCGTCCTTCGTACGTTAGAAAATTGAACTCGGTTCAGTGATATAGTTTTCTTATACACCTAGTCAGTGCCGTAGCCAGGAGGGGCACTAGGGGCACGTGCCCTCCCCCCGAAATTTTATATAAATATATATATATATATAAATATAAGCCACTAATAAGTTGATGTATTTTAGAATGACTATAATAGTGGTAAAAAAATCTAGTGCCCCCCAAAATAAATTTCTGGCTATGACACTGCACCTAGTGATTGTAATAATATGAGAATTGAAAGTCTTCAAAATCGTCTCCCGCATTGGGTAGACCGTTCCGTGAATATTTCTCATGAACGAAATAACTTTGGGCTAGTTTTAAAGAAACTTAATCTATCCAGTCACGAAGAGGTGTAGCCGGAGACAAATTTTAGATGGAGTAGTGAACGGTTCAATTGATATATCGGGGTCATTAAGTTGGATTCCGAATATAAAGCAAGATTATTTTGTTTTCGGGAGTTTTACTGTTTGAGTTTCGATTTAAATTATTTGGAGGCAAATCCTCTTCGGAAATCGATGTCCCAGACCAATTACAAATTTGTGTGTAATTATCACAATTAGTAATTTTTATATTAATCGGAAGTTATCATATGTACTTATAACAAATGTACGCATGTTTATTTTGCGTATGTAAAAAAGCGTTAATTTATTAATAGCATATTTATACCTATATAATTGTGTAAATATTATATATGTATATAATATTGCATGTGTTGTTTCTCATTTGTTCTCGTTTAGTAAAATAATAACATGATATAGACACTTATAATTTGGGTTAGGATTTATATGCAATAAAAAATCGTGGAATATGCATTTTATTTACAAAAATATGGAAAAAAATTTTTTTTACATCGATATCAGAAACTAACGGATAAATGATAATTAAAAGGTATTTTTATTTATTTTATTTATAATTATAAGATATTAATTTATTATTACATTTAATATTACATGCTGTAATGATGTGTTGTTTTGCTTCAAATTTTCAAATACGAACGAACGGCGATTGGAACGAAGAATGGATTTATATTGACGAAAACTTCTTTCCGTATCACACGACGTTACTGGAGCATATTTAAATGACGCGATTTGGAAATTTGTCGGTATTAATATATTTTCGACGAATGAAGATGTAATAAAGACATTTATTGCATAAATACCATTTGAAATTCGTTAGATTTTCAAAAAACTCTAAATATGCAACTATGTTCAAAATATTGAAAAATATGTAAAAAAAAAAAAATTGTTTTATCAAATCGAGAATTAGCCAAATCGTGGAAATACCGGACAACCAATTTGTTTGGACTAAAGGCAAAAACATGTAAATCCTAGCCCTACTTATAATAATTTTATAATTTTTATATTAAAAACATGTTAATAATATTATCTTCAAATAATAATATAGGTTTTTTTTCAGGGGATTTTGACTTTAGAACCTCTATATATATATTTATATTGATGCCCCCTCCTCCAATCGAAAATCTTGAATTTGAGTCTGTTCATTGCCAGCAGTTATTGGTTAATAATAATCGAACGTTTATTAGTATTTATAACGTAATTTTTCGAAACATGATTTGGAGCCAAGTATTACGTGTTATTTTCGATTTTGTTGTAGTTCGACACATTTTATCGCGCGCTGTATAAATAAATAACAGGAAATTTTTTTCTTATACACTGTCGTTAGATGTTCATAAGCCATAAACACGTCTAGAGTACATTATGAGTGTATTACAATATATCTGTCGCCGATATAACTGACACACCGTAAAAATTAACAATATTATCGCGTGAGTCTTCTGGATTTTTTTTTATCATTCGCGGAAGACCTTTTGCTTTACATGTAGAAATTATATTCCACATACATTTAGTACATAACACGGTTATTAAAATCAACGTTTGTACGACACCGTCAGCGATAACGCAAATTCGTATAATACGGTTCCCAGAAGTATTACAGTGTTCATACCACATTAAAAATGTTGTGCGTTTTAAACGGTCGTCATCGTCGTCATCGTCTTGTATTACACATTCAATATGATATCTTCTTACAACGGACAAAAATATTGAAAGTCGGTCGTACACATATTATGTGTATACTAATTATTACTGAAATCGTCAACCACCAACTTGTTTCTTTGTATAGGTATTTGCTATCTACTTATTAAGACAACATTACAAATGGTTTTTTATTTTTGGTTATCTCTTCCATATGATAGAAACATGTAAATCACAATATATATATATATATATATTTCCTAGTGTAGGAAACGGGGAGATTAGATCACTCGGAATTCCATAGGTTGAAGTAGCTTTGCGTAAGGTTGGAATCAAATCGATGAAAGGGCAAGTTGCGGAGCCCGTAAAAATAATATTTTTCTTGGGGTTAGCTAAAAAATCTGCATGCTCATTAGTCATTACCTTGAATGCTTACATCATGACCCAGAACCTATAAGAGACAATTGGTTTCATCCGTTTTATATAGAACTTGGTTTATTGATATACAGCTAAGTAGACAAATAATTATTAAATATTCCAGACTACGACTGAGTAATAACAAGCTACCCAAACATGCGTTTAAAATGGGGCTGAACAATAGTCCAACCTGCATTGTTTCTAATTGTCTTGGCGATACCTGCGACTTCGACTACCTTCTTTTCCACTGTCCTGCTATTATTAATGAAAGAGAGGCTTTACGGGCTATTTGTGCAGTTTTTCATGTCGATATGACTTTTCCTAATTTATTATTATCTAATAATACCATCATTATTTTTAATTGTTTAATTATTATAATTTAAATCATTATTAATAAAACAGTAATTAATTTTATTTTGAATATTCTGATTATTTATTAACTCTGAATTTTGTATATACGAGTATATTTAGAATATACACATATGTGTACGTGTATGTGTGTGTTTTATGTTTCTATAATATAATTATTTCATTTTATGTTTTTATTTTATCTCAAAACGTAGTTGTATCTCAATGTTATCATTTTATTCTATATTTCTAATGAATTCGATGTAACATTACTAAACCTTACATTTATAATTGTAGAGATATATAACTTATTGTTAAAATTTCAATAATAATAATAATAATAATAATAATAATAATAATAATAATAATAATAATAATAATAATAATAATAATAATAATAATAATATATATATATATATATATATATATATATATATATATATATATATATATAAGTGCATATTGTAGATCAATTACAATCAACGATGCGCGTAGTCTTTTGTGTAATCTCGCGTATATTTTAACGAAGAGATTTTTAATAGGGATTATTTTTTTTATTTACAAATCGAAAATTCATTATTGCTTTATGTGTAAGATAGCTTCAAAGAACCTCATTCTTTTTTTTATTCCGACGGACAAAGAACGCCAATTAAAAATACTTCACACAAAAATCGATTCGCCGTTTTAAGTAATAGCACGATCAGTGCATTGTATATAAGTATACAAGTATAAAACGGCTTAAAAAACGAGAAAACGAGAAAATGAAACGGTCCATTTTATAAAAAATCGTATCACAGACAAATGATTTCATCATTAAAACATTCTATTCATTTTTACGATTTTTCAGTGTAAAAAATTAAAATACGCGTGTGTAGTTTGCGTACTTACATATATATTGTATAATAACGGGCGCAGTTTTGAACGAAAACTTGTTTATATATATATATATATATATATACGGAAAATTTTAGGATTCTAGGCGTTAAACAGTTACCATGGTGACTATTTAAATTGTTATTAAAAAATAATTTATAATTTAAAATAAAAATTGGTTAAGTAGTTACGGAGTTTTGTCGAGGACGAACATCGTGCATGTTTTTAGTATAATAAATTATAAATTATTTTTTAATAACAATTTAAATGGTCACTATGGTAACTGTTTAACGCCTAGAATCCTAAAATTTCCCGTATTAGCTATCACTCTCGGGAGGGGTAGGAGAGTGAAAAATACTTTACTACCTATTTTCTTATACCTACCAAATATACAAAAAAAAATTCATTAAAATCCGGTCGAGTCGATTCGAAGGAGTGCGACCACAAACACCGTGACACGAGATTTTTATATATTAGAATATTATACACTACGCGTGTGTATATAGATATTATCAATAAATCGGTAAATTTGAAATCGATTTTTAAAAATTGGAAATCAATAACGTTCCAAACCGAACGAGGCAATACATTCACATCGAAATAAATACTTTTGAACGAAATAAATAAAATAAATAATAATATTTAACGAAATTAATATAAATCGAAAGAAGAAAAGTAATTTTTTAGAACGTGTGAAGGAACTTTCCATATTTAACGAAATTGTTTTTGCAAATTTTTATAAATCAATTCGTATATGTTTTGTGGTGGAGATACAGAGTTTTATTCTTAATCATACCAAGAAGTATACAATATATTGTAAAATGTATCCAAAAAATTAGTAAATGTATAAACATTTTTATACACAAATAAGATAATATCCATACGAGATTCCGAATATTCAATGAAAAGGAAAAGTAGTTATAAAACCATAAATACAATATAATATGTAATACTTATCTTAAACTGATAATTTTGTCTCATGAATAATACATTTTTTATAAGTATAAAAATTTTCAGTTTAAGCGATACGTATATAAAACAGACGTATAAAAATGCGTGTAGCCCATATTTTTCAAAAAATGCTTGGGGTCCATCTATTAAAATACGCATTAAAGCAATGCCCCTGTTGGTTGTAGATTGGTTTGGATTGCGACGTCATTACAAAAATAGTACTGTACGTGTAATACGTGTAGTGGTAGGTTAAAATGTTTGAAAAATTATGTTTATGTAAAAGCTGAGAAAAAATTCTCTATCGATTAGCGCAACAACTAGATACGCAAGTACAGTGCATTTTTTATTAAAAATATATAGGTACAAACAGTGGCGCACACGTTAAGGGTCAATGGGGTCGATCGACCCACCTATTCAAAACGGTTGGTGGGGTAATGCTGGTGTTATGGAGCTAAAAATTTAAATAATATATTTTTAATCATAATTAATAATATAGTGCATGCAAGGTTGGCATTGGGTGTCTACTAGTTGTCTATTGGGTGGTGGCCAGGTGTGTAAAATATCGTTAGACCCATCAATGAGCAGTTCAGTGTGCGCCACTGCAGGGTACAAAAAAATATTTTTCAATTATTTCTGTTTGGTATAATAACCAAATACGTCGTGACATATCATGCAAATTTACACTTACTTATAAATAATCATTTATTTCCCGGTGTTAGAACCAATTACTTCCGGACGACGTTTGGTTTTGCACCGAACCAACCTACGGTTGATGTAGGTTCTTAATAAAAATAATTAAGACTGGGCATTTACAAGTTAAATGTTAAAATGTTAATTTTTCCGAAAATTAACTTAATAAGTTACCGTTTTTTTTTTTTTTTACTTAAAGCGATTAATTCCAGTTAATTGTTTTTATAGAACACTTTTCATCTAAATTAGTAATGATATACCTTAGTAGCGTTAAATTCAATAGTATTGTTTGTATATAGTGTTCGATAAATGCGATAACAATAAAAATAATATTATTGAAGATTACTGTAGACGTCGGGAAGTCTTATCTCATTAAGTTGACTTTTAACTTTTGATTGTTATCGGAGCACGTAAATTCAAACTTTAATATCCTTAATAATAATACCAAAATACACGAGGCAATACGTAATAATTTCTTAAAAACTTCTATTTTATAAGAAACTAGACCCTAGCTAGACCGGGCCACGCATCGCTGTGGCGTTGTCTGATATGAAATTAATGGGAACGTACGAGAAAAATCATTTTTTATTATAAGTGGATTGACTATATATTTAACATTTTTTGTTTGTCCGTTTTCTGCATAAACGCAAAGGTCAGACGGTTTGCTGTCTCTGAAGCACGCGACGTAAAATTGCCCAACGTCCACGAAAGAAGCAATCGTTTTCTAAATTCTAATAGCACACTTGCAAACATTGCGATTGCGCTTTATTTATAGTCGTCGCGAACGCGAGGCGTATTGGAAATTGAAGTCGTTTAAAACGCGAACGCCATGTCGGACAGAATGAATGGTATGCGTGGAAGTAGTACGTCTTCACCTTTATGAGGTCCAGTGAGAACTGTTGCTTCAGTTAGATTGGTCATCAATTTTTTTAACTACTAATCGTAGTTATGCCATTGCCATAACTCTGGCTGATTGATGTTTCCGAGTAAATATAATTAACACGTCCGTTAAATATATTTTAAAAATCTGATACTTTTTCCGACGTGAAAAAGGTGTTGTATTTAAATAATTGAATAATCATAAATACTAAACTGTATTCTATTACAAATATTTTGAGTTTTCACTGTTGACTTATTCTATACATAATGCAGTGCACATTATGTTTGTTTTCATAAAAATGAAATTTCAAAGCTACGTACAAATGTATTGTCTCCGATCGTTTTTTTTTTTTTTTACAGTACATAAAGTTATTAAGTGTTAAATTAATTTTCTGAAAGTCACATGTCCCTCCTCCTCCCGCGTGTCTAATTAATAATTCTATACATTGAATGTCTGTGGATCGAAAACTATTTGAGATTAGGTGACGAACCGAAAAGACAATAGAACGATCGTTTTAATTGGTTATCAATAGTTTTGGTAGGCTTCGGTGTTAGGCAATTTAAATCGGTATAATATTGCACGACGCGAGTGATGGCGCGAATTTTTCAGTTGTCATTGGGACGAGTGACGTTTTGAGGGACCGCGTATAGGGGGAGATGGACGAAACGATAAGGGGTGTGAAGAGAAGGTACATTATTAAGTATAATTAGAATAATGAATAATTACTATGAGTGTACACAATATTAATATATAATGCTAAAAAAAAATATATATGTATATATTATACACGTATGTAGATAGTATACGTATTTACCCTGTTCATGTCAAATTGTAATAAAAATATCATTACCGTCAATCCTTAATATTTTTCCGTCATGAAATTTAATACTATTATACGGGTTATATCGTAATACTATTATTAATAAAATATCGTCGTAATTCGTATGGGGCCATGTCGAAATAATATTTAAAATTGCTTTTGAAAATATTCACAAAACGCCCGATCCGTCCATATAGGTATATTAGAATGTTAAAAAATTCATTACATGATTATACATGCAGTGGCGTTCATAGGTTTTTCAAAAGCCAGTGTAGCTATACTTTTTAACCCTCACCCATCAACCCAGTGCCAGTGACTTATTTTCAATTTTTTTTTTGTGAAAGGGGGAGGAAGTGTTAACTTTTCAAAAGTAGAACCGATTTCTTAAAATATTTATATCTGAGCGTATTAGTGTGTTTGGTAAGTCGTATATTTTTTTTCTTTTGGTTCTGAGGAGGGATTTGAGAATGGACCCCCTCTCCGTTAATACACCGCTGCCGTTACAAGTTATTGTTGATAAGACCGTTACTCAATATAATTTGTCAAATGTCGTTTTGTATTTTGACCGCTAAAACTTCTATTGTTATTTCAATATGTTAATATTTGGTATGGATTATTTATCTATATAACATTTAACGTGTTTTCTAATAGCGAACGTCATGTAATATTTATAATCGTGTATTATTAATATTTAATATCTTTAATTCGTATTTTATATAGCCAAAAAAAAAAAACACTAAGAGAAAATCCGGGGCCCCCAAGGACCCGGTACAATGCACCCCTTTACCCCCGGTAAATCCGGCACTGCATCCATCTAGTAGTGTCTGGACACTCTCTTCAGTCTACGAATTTGATTTTTTGGGTAATTTTCTTTTTGCTTCTTTATAAACATATCATTGCGGAACTTACTACTTGATATAAAATTATATAATCTTTCAATATTACCAAAGAGATAAATTGCATTCAAACATTGTGAAACAGCATTTACTACAACTAAATTTTAACCTATGCCTAGAACACCAAATAAATATGGCCTGCAGAGAATTTTCATCTCTAATTAATTTTTAAAGACCATTGTACTGATCTCTCATATTTGATGCTCCATCATAAGACTGACCAACTAAATATTGTGTCTAATTTAAATAATTTAATTGACAGATTTCTTAAAACATTTCAAATAAATGATTTCCTGTAGTTTTGGGAGTATCTTTTAATTTTACAAATCTTTCGCGAATTTGACAGAAATCTTCATCAATATGTCTAATTATAAAAGACATTTGTTCTTTATGAGATATGTCAAATGTGGAATCTATTGCTACACTAAAAAACCTTGCGTTTTTAATGCTGTTTGATATTTTCGACTTGATGAAGCATGCAATTGAATCAATTTAATCATTTTGTCGACGCCATGAAATAAAAGACTACTGTGGTTTTTTTCTTACTACACATTTCTTCAAGTTGTCCAGTGTAATTTGTCATTGAACGTGCACGTTTTGATAAAAGAAAACATAAGTCTATATATATATATAAGTCTATATAAATACTTACCTACCGCTTATCAATACTAATTCTTATCAATTATTAATTTACTTTTATTTATACACATTTCTACACATTTCTTCAAGTTGTCCAGTGTAATTTATCATTGAACGTGCACGTTTTGATAAAAGAAAACATAAGTCTATATATATATATATAAGTCTATATAAATACTTACCTACCGCTTATCAATACTAACTCTTATCAATTATTAATTTACTTTTATTTATTTCATATACATTTAAAAATAATATTTAAAGTATTTTATAGAATGATGCGCAAAAGTAAAAATTATACCAAGGGAGAATAGTCAGTGATAATATTGTAACTAATTCAAACTACATCGAACTAAACTCCGAGACACAAATTATAAAACACGGCAATTCTTCATAATAATTTTAGATAAAATGTAAATTGGTATCAGTGATAAGTCGGACTGTTAAAATCCTATTCCCCTTCCATTTTGTCGGACAACGGGTATCCTCCCATGTTTTGGTCCTTAGGAGAGTAAGTGATTTAGGAAAAAATATTTTCAAGTAACTTATTAGACGAATGTAGGAATAAAAATAACAAGAAACATTTTAATTTGTACATAAAAATGTACTTTACGTATTAAGTTCTGATATTAATATTTGTCTACACGAGGATAATTTAAAATAAACCTTAGATATGAGGTTATAAAAGATAAGTACATTTTATCTATAGACGATTTATTCAGTGGAGGATATCTGGAGGGGGGGAGGCGATAGGTGGATTGCTCATCCCCTTGGAGTTTTTGTCACTTAATATTCGTTTTTATTACCTACTGACTATATAAAATAAAATTACAAATCACATTCATTTGTATAAAATAATTTTTTTTCTGATCTAAATCAATGTCGGCGTGTATTCCGGCGTAATTTGGATGCTGACAAAGCATTAGTGGAAAAGGATGTGGATCAATTTTTTTCAATTAAAATATCCGTATTTTCCGTAATTGATTTGAGTCCATAGGCGTGCGCAGGGGTAGGGCTGGTTGGGCTTTAGCCCCACCTGAGCCTTTACCCGGGAGACTATATAGAAATTAGAAAGTAATAAGGCGTTATAGCCGTAGAAAATTGATAACAAAATAAATCAAAATCATAGATACTTACACGATTAAAGATATACTGGTCGCCCATCGAGATGTGATAAGTTGACTATTGAACTGACTAATCAATTGGCTAACCTAACCAGTATATCATTATCTTTAATCGTGTATATTAAACATGTTAATATGTTAACATAATAATTACATTTTTTTATTTGACAGAATAATAATTTATAATTGTATATAATGTATATACATACAAATTACACAATGAATAATTTATAATAATAAATAAATATTAATGTTAATTGACAATTGTTAGTATTATATATTATGTTTTGAACGTTTTAAAATTGTTTTATTAGATTATATTTGGTTAAAATTTTAAATCAATATTGATGAATTGTATGTGTGAAATAATGAAAAATGATTACTTTTTCTATTCTGATACTATTTCCAGTCACCAAGAAAATGGTCACTTCGAAGTTTGTAGTGAAAATTTCTTTAATTTTTTTCTTGTGTGACCGTGACATGGGGGGAGGGTGGGTGGTCAGATTGAATTTAACCATACCTGCCTCAGAAGTCTGCGCACGCCTGTGTTTGAGTCATAAACTTCTTATAATACCGATAATGGCCAGGTGGTGGAAGTCGAACTCCGTGATCGGGCTAGGAGGGAGGTCGTTAGCTCACCATTGAGTTTGAGTTCGCCCCATCACCCCAAGACTTTGATATAATCGCCACTGGATTTATCTAGCCAAACGGATCTAGACGGTTGTTTGTCAATACTTAAATGTCATAATTTTTTTTCTAAAAACGGTTTCGTTTTGCGTTTTTTTTTTTTTGTATTTTTCTCGTACTACGGTTCGGTGCTATATCGTAAACCGTTCGGAGGTGGCAGGTCCAAGTGTATGATTTGTTTTTATCTCATTGATACGTTGACACCGAGAAGTTATTATTATTTAAAATAAACGCGTCGTCGAATATTTAGGTTAGTGGGCGCTGTTTTTTTTTTTATATATATATTATTTTCATTATTATTCGTTGTTATGATAGCCGCATGGATGATTTGACGACGAAATCGCCATCGCCCTTGAAACGACCGCGCGAGAACTGCGTGTGCGGCGACGTCCTCCGCGCCCGCTGCGCGTTATTGGTCGGCCGCGCACACATGAAGCCTTCGTCTCTGTGTCGGTATTATTGTTATATTACTTCGGCCATAGTTTCCATTGTCTTGCCGGTACACATCGTATCACATAGCGTTATTATCGTCATTATGCATTATATTGTTATTATTGTACGCATTTTCCCGACCATTTTCGACGATGTTATCTCACGAATCGATTTATACAAACACCGCGTGTTACTATGTACTTACTTGGCCATATTGTTGTAATACCCCGAAGAAGTCGACGCTGTTGTTTCTGTATGTCATATTATAATGTGTATGAGCGACGATAAAAATAATAATAATTAACGCACGAGAGAAATATTTCAATAATAGGTACATGTACTAAGGATAATAATAATAATAATAATAATAATAATAATAATAATAATAATAATAATAATAATAATAATAATAATAATAATAATAATAATAATAATAATAATAATAATAATAATAATAATAATAATAATAATAATAATAATAATAATAATAATAATAATAATAATAATAATAATAATAATAATAATAATAATAATAATAATAATAATAATAATAATAATAATAATAATAATTTACTTCTTGTCTACGTCCGATAGTAGTGTACACATGTGAGACATGGTCAACGACACAGGGAGACGAAGGAAAACTACTTACCTTCGAAAGGTAAATCCTAAGAAAAATCCACGGACCTGTTCGACTTCAGAATGGTGAATATAAGAGAAGAAAAAATGAAGATCTGAAAATGTTATTAAACAAGCCGAATATAAGAGGATATATCATGGAGGCAAAACGCTTGGAGTGGGCTGGCGACGTTTGGCGAGTTGACGATAATATTATAAGAAATGTCTTAATCAAATGTCCAACAAAAACGCGGCCAAGAGAAAGACCTCGCCAGAGGTGGTTAGACAGGGTAAAGAAGGATATTTTAGATACCGACAACTCAAAACGATTGGATGACGCAATGGACCGGAATGGATGGAGAAACTTGGTGGAAGCGTACAAAAGACCTTAAAGGCCTGTATAGCATTTAAAAAAAAAAAAATATTAAATAATAAATTATTAATTATTAGTTAATAATTTGAATAATACGCATTTCGCATATATTTACCATTTTTTTTTACGCATATTTTACACATTTTTCGCGCATGTTTCGTCTGTTTTAGCTCCTTACGATTTTGTGCCCTATCAATAATATAGAAATGAAATTTGATTTGCATTTATTTTGAATTTCTTCGTCAAAACAGTTTTATTCCCATGTATAATGTAAAATCGAAACGCAGCGCGTATATTATATATATATATATATATATATATATGATGCGGCTAAAAGAGCCAATCATATAATTTGACGATCTTTTTTACCAATATTTTACAAGTAAAAACAAATTATATAAAATAAATCAATAAAATGAAAAACGGACGAATAAATAATTAATAAATCAAAATGCCAATAATAAATCAGTGGACTGTATTAAAATGATACAACGAAATAATTATTACAATAATTGAAATGTAAAAGTAATATCATATGGGTACTCGTATCACGTATGTAATATATTATGTACACGTAAAGTAAAATAATCATAAAGTATTCATATAAATAATAACGAAACGGGAAAAACGGCCGCGCACGGGAACCCTTACAATTTTGTAAATTTATAACACACACAAACTAAAAATATATGATTAATTAAATACAATATAATATAAAAAATAAACAAAAGTTACGTGTATTATAATAAGAATTATTAAACAAAAAATGTTACCTCGGGTAACGAGTTTCGTCGCATATGCGGATCTACCCACGTGACTATTTTGAAAAATATGCGATGTGACTACTTCTCGTTACCCTGGAGTTGATTTGAATCGATTGCCCCGGCAGCGAAATCGTGCTCAAAACGCACCGAAAACGTGTGATTTAAATTCGTTTCTTCTCGCGCACGACGAAACGGTAAAGAGAAAATTATTGGAAATTAAAAGAATTAATTTTCCAAAATCGTAGGGTTTCAAAAAAGGCGAGTTAAAGAGCAAAAAAAAAACGAAACGGCGATATTGAATATTAAGAACTAAAAGAATTAATTCTCGAAAAGAAAAAAAGCAGCGGAGATTTTCGTGAAACGAACTAAAACGAGGCGGCGAATCGAATACAGAGAGAAAACGCGCAGTGTCGGCGACTATATTACAACAAATATAAATAAAATTCGAACAACTAATTTAAATAAAGACAATATCAACAAGGGCAAAAATCATTTCGCGATAAAGACATTACGGCATTTCATATATTATTATTATTATTATTATTTCACCATATATTATATCACTATTACAACTATATTAAAAGCATTAATTACAAATTTCTCGTCACAAACAATATATATATATATATCTAGACGAATTGAACCGTTTTGAGAGTAAAGATTTCATCAAAATTTTGGAAACATATATTTTAGTATATGTCGAACTAGGCCCCTGACATGAATTTTTCAACTACATTACTGTAAATAAATCCGGGCCTTCATTGTATACTAGTATTTACAATAATTTAAAATTTTAAATTCTAACATTTTATTTTTTATTTTAACAAAAGTTAACCTAAAATATTGATTACACAACTCCTTTTGCTGTTATACACCTCTATAAAATATCATTTATTATAGTTACTCTAAAATAAATTTCAGAGTTTCAGACATATGTACACTAAATTTACTGCAGTCTGATATGAAAAATAAACATTTTTAAAAAGTATTTTGAATAATGAAATACGATGTAAATTATTCAAACTTAAAATATCTTTGTACATTGTAAATAATTAGTATACATAATTAGTAAACGATTTTCTTTTAATACATATCATCACTTAATTTTAAATTTAAATTTAATATTAATTACATTTTTCTCTTCTCGTTTTTTTCTTTTGGCGAAATCATGTATCAAGAAGAAATAAAATTATTTATATACCAATATTGTACGAAGATATGGTGACTGGGGTGGTACGACTCATTTTATTTTGCTAATTTAAATTAATAATATGTATTTTTCCCGGGCTCCCAGAGAGCCCGGGCCCCTGGACCATAATACTCACTGACCCCCCCCCCCTTTGTGGGGGCCCTGTGCCGAACACCACTGTATATAATTATATATTAATCAATGTCATCCTACCAAAGACAATTGTTTCCTATAGGTATATATTTGTACATTTTCCGGACTTTTAGTCGTATGCATTTGTATGGCGTATATATACATTTAAAATTTTGTTCTCATGAAAACAATTTTTTATTTTTTTATACACTGTTTTATAATCGGAATAATTGAAAGTATCGAATATGAATAATATTTTTACAAAGTATGCAAATGTTGAATTCAGTGCTCGAATTGGGGGATCGCAGGGGTGCGGAGTTCCTTTATTATTATTATTTTTTTATTTGCGTACTTCAACTATTTTTTGTTTTTTCACTGAAACGAGGAGGCGGTACGGGGGCTTAAGGTAAGGGACTTTAACTGTGTGAAAGTGGTGACTGGGAGATGAGCGTAGTCTTCACATTATATTGTAATAAATTTCTTTGTATTACGCTCATTTTAAAAATTTTTTTGTTTATAGCAGAGCTACTATTCTTCAATTTTCCCAATTCGAGCACTGGTTGGAAAATCGTTCAATTAATCGCCTTGTAAATAACAGAAAAACTCAATAGTGTTGTATTGGATTGTTTAGTTTATAACAATTGTATTTCTACTGTTGGAAAACGATTTACTCAACGCAAAAAAAAAAAATTAATCGAACTTTTAAAGTATTTTAATGGGTATATGTCTAAAATATGATCGTTTCTCGAATAAAATAGCGTTTAAAATAGAAAAAAAAAACAGACACGTTTCTCTTGAAGCTTTAATTTTTACGTGCCCCGATAAAAATATTATTGTATTATGTTCAATACATATATTTTATGCACTTTTTATTATGAATTAATACAAAGATACCGGCAATGGCCATTCAAGTATCAATCATACATTTATTCTTTTGGCGAAAAATTTGTAATTTTTGTCAGACGGGTTGTGGTATTTCAGCACATCTAAAAATGATGATAAGAAATTAATTGTACCAACCTCGATATATTTACATTTCTGACTGCGGCACTGTTTTTACTGTCCAAAACAAAAATGTTTAAGGAAAATAATATTTATCACAGAAGCTAAAAAATATATATTGCAATTTTTTTATAATACACTAATAATACCTCACGCGAGCGATGCCCATAATAATCAATAGGTACGCATATACAATGAAAATTAGTTATTATTGAAATAAAGTGTATGTGTGTATTAAATTGAAACGTTTAAATTATAGAATGTTTGTCATAAACGCTCAAAGACCAATTATCAATACGGATTAGAAAAAAAATTTAGCGAGCCAAAATGGATATCGGCTCAAGTAAGACAGATACTTAATTTTATTGTACTCGAAGAAATTGTCGAAAAAAATTCGAATAAAGTGCCAATTACAAACATTTAAATGAAAAAAACAAAAAAAATTCACAAACTGAAAAAAAAACATAATTGTATACCAAATACATTCTTCGTTTCGCTCAAAATCTAAAATTACATAAAAAAATTCATCATTTTAAAATAATTATCGAACGTAATCTACCCAATAAAAATTTCATAGAAATTTTCGTTTGGCCAACTTTTAACCAAAAAAAATATATATTTATATATGACATTTATCGCTAACAGAAATTAGTTCGACCACTTTGGACTTTATTGTTTTTATAAAAATTATAATTTATTTTCAATCAAAATTTGTATTATAATATTGTATTATAAGACCTGTTGTACAACAGTAAACATAAAGTTATCATACATATATTCGATTTCGAATTAATTTTCTGCCTTTACTTTTACTAGTAATAGGTACTTTTGCCGTTTCTGGTCCAACCGTAAATTGAATAGTTGCTTCATCTGTAAAATGTATTTTCATAAATTAACACGTTCCCTGCGCATGACGCGTGTTTGCGTCATTTGATTAGTTCGTTTACGCGGATTACGTGTATTTGCGTCTTCTCGATATATTTTTTCAATTGATTATAATTCGTCCAGCTCATTATTTTCGTCAGCGTTATTGTATATGCGTTATAGAATATTATGAGATTATGATTCGTAATACAGTTTTTCTATTTTTACACCTACAACATTATACGATAATAAGGGGATTTATTTTTTCCTTTCAAAGTTTAGTTTGTTCGTTTATTCGTCCACTGATATAATATATTTTGATATTATTTCTTGAAATACACATTGAGAAAGAGTTCGTTGCTATTGTCGTATGTGTTCTTTATATGTTCGTATGTGTACGAAATTTCAATAAAATTTATAACGTATACGTCCTACGTATTTGTTGTTATTTCATTTTACGTATAATTTTTCTATAATATACATTTTCGAGTTCTGAAATTTCGTACCTTCAAATATTGTTATAAACGACAAATCAAGTGGATCTGGTCCATCCCGACCAAAACTCGTATGTTCAGATCGTGTGTACGAAAAAGCAATTGAATAAATGCTATTAGAGTCCGAAAGTGACGATAATTTTGACTTTACCGATTCCGAAAGTGATTATACGTTGTTTATGATTCCTTAAATTCATACATAGTTAATATTCAGTTATACTTTTGTATTAATTCTTTAGGTACGATATTGATGATTGAGTAGGAGAGTAAATATATATATATATATATATACTCGTATATAGCTATTTTTATCATGACGCAAAGTCACGTTATCCGCATGTATGTTAACATATTATATTATTTTGTGTACTTTTAAATTGACCGTCGGCCTTAATGGAAGGCTTTGTAAAATCTTCACCACCATCAGCAACAATAAATTCTGGCAGAGTTGGTTTGTCAAGTGAGAAACTGACATTTGTCGCAGACGCCAATTGATTTGAAGTTTGGACAAACGATTTTTTACCGTCGTCCGTAATAGTTTTCGATAAATCATCTCTGGAAGTTGAACGAGTCATTGAAATAATTGAAAATTGAGGCGCTGATACAGATGAAACCAATGTTGCTGGAATAGACGTAGTGTTGTTAATCATCGTGTCACTCTTGTTTACGTTTTCAACCCTTATGTCATTGTTCATCATCGATGCTTTTTCATTTTCTGTCATTGACGTTTTAGGAGTAGAATAATTGATTTCCGGACTTAAAATTTCAGTAGATTTTAAACGATGAACAGTTTTAATCGATTTCGTATTCGGATTCGGAGTCTTCTTTGATATCATGTTTTGTTGCTTTTTGCAAATTTTTTTAGACGTTCGCGAAATAAACTGCTCTATGGTCCATGGATGATTAAATACAAGATTGTCTTCTTCATTATTTATATTCAATGATTCGATATCCGGTAATATGTCGTCATTATCATTCTCAACCACTACCGTTTGTTCTATTTTAATAGGTACAATTTTTCGATCAGCCCTATGAAAAATATGTTTATTTTTTTCAATTTCTTTATCTGTATTTCTCCGAAGAATTGACGAGGCTGTTCTTTTTTCACTTCTATCTTTTACAGATATTGGAAACACAGATTTTTTATAAATTTCCGGAGTGTGAGATAAAATCCTGGATAAATTTAAACGTGCAGAATTATCACCGTGAATTATTTGTGAGCGGTTGAAAGGCGATGTTTGGGCGAATATTTTTTGACGCTCTGTCAATTCTCCATAATTGGTAAATTTGTCCCATCTAAATGACTGCGAAGACTCGTGTTGTTCCAACGATGTTTCGCGACACGTTTCCGACTCATTTTTCCTCAGCTCAATCGATTTTGATGAGCTTGGCGTCAAATATTCCTTTTTTGTAGATGGTTGGTCCGAACTTAATGTTTTTTTATCGTTTGTATTATTCGGTCGCTTGTCTGATTCAACGAATTTAGACGTCGATGAAGCGGAACCGACAGCTATACTTTTTAGACATTGTCTTTTAGCATTCGAACAATCTGTTAAATCATATTTTCTTTTAACAGATCTCCTGTCGGTACCAATATCTTGGCCTGTTAGGGATAAATTCGATTGGCTTAGAAATTTATGAAATATAATTTACAAATTTCGCTTACTTGTGCTTGGCACACCAGTATCAGCAGATATTTTTTGCAGGTGGAAATCAACATGTACATTCCTGCTGTTCTCGGTCGAACTACGCACAGGTGCAATGGAACCCACAAGTGTTCGGTCGTCTCTGATATTTGACGAACACAATTTTTTCATTAGTGATTCACTGTCATTCTGACACGTTGATGACGTTTCACTAGTGGCTTGTGATTTCACTTTTTTATTATTTGGCCTCTTGTCTGGTGCAAGTATTTTTAACTTCGATGAAGCGGAATTGACAGCTATCCTTTTTGGATACTGTTTTTTGTCATTCGAAAAATCCGTCACATCGAGTTTCCTTTTAACTGATATCCTATCGATACCATTATCTCGGCCTAGTAACGATAAATTCGATTGGTTTGGAAATGTATGAATTATAAATTATACACTCTGCTTACTTGTGCTTGGCACACCAGTATCAGCAGATATTTTATGCAGGTGGACATCAACGTGTGTATTTTTGCGATTGCCGGTCGAACGCATAGGCACATTAGTACCCACACACGTTCGGTCGTCTTTGATATTCGACGAACACAAAGGTCTATCGTCAATCTGACTCATTGACGATGTATCACCGGCGGCTTGTAATTTCACTGCTGTCGTCTTCGTCCACGTCCTCGTGGATGTCCGTAAGATCTCGTACACGCGTTTGGTGATCCTTCGAACGAAGGTTTTCGATTTTTCGTAAGACATCATGGTGGTATTCTTGTCCCTTTTAAGACTTGTTTAATCGGAAATAATAAATTAGTTTTATATGACACACGCACCGCGGTCGGACAACGGCATTGTATTGGTAACAAACGTGAATTTTTCCATGGTTACCTTGGATTGTTATTTTCTTATATTTTCTGAAATAATAAAACAGTTAATAAAAAAATAAATAAAAAAATGCGCGCGGCACTTACGATTTATATTAAATACTGAGAAAATTTTTCTATTTTTCTGAGTATTTTTAGAATACGTGTTTTAAACTTCTGATATCTACCAAATTTAAAGTATACACGTATATTTTTCATTCCCTAGCATCATTCATCCTTTCAATATGGATTTTCTGATTTTCGATGTTTTTTTTACAGATAATTTAAATTGCTTTTTAAATCATTTATACAATATTATTCAAATTTGTTTTTATATTATTAGGAACGCATAAAAATTATGAAAAAAATTAGTGATGTAAAATATCACTAAATACAATATTATATTATTTTGGCGGGTACGATACGATGTTTATTATGGATGAAATAAATGTATTATTATAATATTTAACGCCTTAATATTTAAATATTTCACGCTCTTATGTGCACATTATTATATCGAAAACATAGTTTATTTACGTATGTAAACCATTAATATACCTATATATATATATATATATATATTTATTTATATATATATACACAATATAAGTATGTAAATAATAATTTGTAATTATTGTTGATTTCAAAATATAAAAATTAATCCAAATATTAACATTTTAGTACATCATAACCCATTTCTTTTACTCTTCTTTATACTAATTTAATAAATTATATTTCTTGTTTTAATGTTGGTAAATAAAATAATATTGTGCGAATTAATTTTGAAGAAAATGTTAAATCAAAACTATAACTGTATTAGTATAACGAATAATAATTTATACCTAAATCGATTCGTTAGAATAAAACTGCCAATAAAAACGTATATTGTTAGATATACATTTTACTATTACTAATCGAAGCCTATAAACTAATTGAAATGAGATCAAGATATTTTCTTACGTTCATGACCAGCTACGTTGTAAGTTTATAATGTACGCGTTTGAATTTAGTGTCATTGGCAAAATAATAATAATAATAATAATAATAATAATAATAATAATAATAATAATAATAATAATAATAATAATAATAATAATAATAATAATAATAATAATAATAATAATAATAATAATAATAATAATAATGATAATAATTTATTGCTAAGTATTGTTTGATCTACCGTCTTTCATATTTAAATTTATCAAAAATTTTTTCATCAAACAATATATTTTTTTCATAATCGTAATACAATAATGCTTGGTAGTGCTCTTAATATATTATTATACAATGTCGTTATACTATTTTGCTAGACGTAGGCAACAAAGTCAGGTACGACTTTTCTTTGGGTATTAATTACCCCGATTGCGGTGTTGAGTAAATTGAAATTCGGTACCTGTTGCGCTATACGTACTCGTATATATCGATTTTTACGAGTCGATTTTAAATATTGTTTTTTCAAAATTAGTAATATTTTACGCGAGATAACAACGAGAAACAAAAACGGGCCAGTTTATCCGTCGCATATTGTAATATAATGCATTACCGCTCGACGTATCGTCGACATTATAGTATATTATGTGCAGTGGCGTATTTACGGGGGGTCCAGGGGTATTGGACCCCCCCCCAGAACCAAAAAAAAAAGATTATTCAAAGGTATTTTTTGTTAAATACCTTATATCAATATATCCTGTTGGAATTTTCAAAAAAAAAAATTTGGACCCCCCCCCAGAAAAAAAGTTGAAAATACGCCACTGATTATGTGGCAGTATTTCTGTAAGTATGAACAAATTGTATGTTAACAAGTTATTGCGCGATAGTATGAAAAAAAATTTACACTATTCGTCGAAATACGATTAGTTAATAATAGGAGTATATGCGCTCTCTGGAAAATGGAAATCTAGCGGATATTCGTTTGACAGGGTACCTATATAAAAAAAAAATTATTTAAAAAAAAAAAAAAAATCGCCGGCTAGTATTATCACGAACCGTTTGATTGAATTAAAATTCATCAAAACAGATATGCCCACGGTATTACTGCGCACTCGTGTGTGTGTGTTCAATTGTCGGCGAAATTCCATTATAATTTAATTTTCTTTTGGTTAATTTTTTTTTTTTTTACATTTTTAATCCCATGCGCGTTTATTCGTGCACTGACCTGAATTTTTCGACGTGAATACGATCGAAATAACGCGAATTTATCATGTTCCGCACCTATGGAAACACAGACGAATGCTATGTTAATCTCGTTTCGATTCATAAAATATGGAAATCCAAACGATGATAACGAAACTTTGTAACATAATCTACGCAGTGCGATATTTTTATCACAAGTCTGCGCGATTATCTGCAATGACTTTGAACATATTAAATATCAGTGTTTTTCATTTACCTAATATTGAATCGTATGAAGAATACTAATTTGTCATTTTCAAAATTACGACTTTTGGTTGAAAAAAAAAAAATTAAAATGTGTTATATTTTAAGAATAAATGCATTCAAAAATCCTTGCTACGCTATTCTATCTGTAACATTATTTCAATATCGTAATAGAACGCTTTTGACAATATTGTTCAGAATGTGTATTGGAAGAAATAGAAAAAGAACATTTTAAAATACTTATTCGGTTACTTTTGAAAAAAAACGTATTTAAAATATTTATTCAAATAGTGTCAAATATATTAGAATACTTTATATTTTTCTGATATGTGTTTTAAAGAAAAAAGAAATTGTTTTATTTTTATTTTAGTAATATTTATATAGACTTTCGTTTTCCGAATAAATAAGTGGTAAATGCTTATTAAAAACTATAGTATTAAATTTTATTATAATATTCTATTATATTTTCATTTCGCACAGTAATTCTGCCAGTATTTAATGTTGTTAATGGTGGTACAGGTTTTATAAAGTTTTCGATCAATTCAAAAATATACGTACGAGTAATATGTTTAAGCAATCATGTACAAATCATCATGTGAACATAGATTCTAATTCACTCGTGTAAATACACAGGGGTGCAACAGACATTTTTTCCTGGAGGGGGGCAGAATCATGGAAAATGTTGTGCATTAAATTATATGCATAGGTTTTTTTTAACATTTTATAATAAATTGGTATCATGTATACTCAGTTTGTTAATTGTAATGTATGTGATTTTGATTCTTAGTAATTTGAACATTTTCCATGAACCCGAATACTTTTTTTACTATTCATCCAAGGACATTATAGTAAAATATGCATTTAGTATACATATGTATACCTATTTCTTTTTGTACCTAAATAATAAAATATGACTATTGTTACTTGTATATTAGCAAATAGGGGCCCCATAATAAAAATATTTTCACATGGGCCCCTTATGGGTCAAGTTGCGCCACTGACATCAAGTATTTAGGTTAGATTAAGTCTATGCGAATGGTCTAAAATATAGTGGAATAATTAAGAAATATGATTAATAGAATCAAGTTTTGGTGTTATTTAAAATGTAATTTAATGTATTTTAAAATCGCCCCCCCCCCGTTATTTTGTCCTGAATCCGCCCCTGCATTATACTTTCGCAAAATACTAAAATATGCATGATAATTCAAAATGTTCCAAATATATAAAATCAAATTTTGTACATCAACTCATTTGGCCAAGATTGAAATTTGTATCTTTCCCAGATGCTTCTCTTCACTAATAATTAATACTAGTACAAATATGTAAACGCGTATAATTCCGGGCCCTGATTATTATATGATCATTGTTTTTATTTTTTATTATTATAATTTATTCTATTACGTTTAATTGCGAATTTCGCGATTCAACGTACTTATTATGATTCGGTGTTCTGTCTTAACAAACGCCTTGCACTATAGTGGAAATAAATAGATACGCAGAACGAAAAAATGTTTCAACAATTATTTTTATTCAATTTTTTTGTAATAATATTCGATGAAAGCATGAAACGTCATAACGTAATATAACAACAAAGGTACATTTATAGAGTTTGAAAAAAAAATTGAATAATAATTCATATACATTTTGAAGAAAAACATGAATATACATATATATATATATAAAAAAATTTGAAAAAAAAGAATAATAATTTATACACAATTTGAAAAACAAATGAATAAAAATGAATTAATAACGATGATGTATACAAACAAAAACGAAACGTTATATATAAACAAATGTTTAACGTACCTATTATATGGTACAAAAAATATAATGGTGTAGGTTGTTCATAATACGATATCAATGTGCACCTCGTTTTTTATATATAAAAAATAATATCGAATTCGATTTTTTTCTTTTTTATGTCCCAAACGACTTTCAATTACAGGAACGACGGCCTGAAAATTCAATATAAATTTAATCGTGTAATATAGTATTGTAAAAATATTTTGAAAAATTAAGACGATTGTGTTTATCGTATTAAAATTCGAGACATGAGCGGTTTTAATATAGTGTTTAGAGCTGAAAATCGCCAAAAAGATTAAAGCTATAGGTACGAGTACTTTCCTGCAGTACTTATTTAAAATATTTCCGTATGTAATTCACGTCAAGGCAGACAAATTTATTTTAGTAATACCGTTAAAAATTTAATTTACCACAGAATTCGTTTATTATACTCGCGGTCAGTGGCGTGCTCAGGGGAGGGGGAAGGTTAGGGATTATATCCCCCTTCCCCAGTGACGGCGCCAACTATTGCGGGGCTCTGGGCAAAATAATTTATGCGGGGCCCCTTCCAGAAAATTGCTTCCAAAAAAACAAAAAAAATTAAATAAGCAAAAAAAAAGGTTTTCGCCAAAAGCAACCACCCCCCCACCCACCACCATAAGATCTAAGTCAAAATAATAATTTTGAACTTTATTTCACTTTTTTAAATACCCACTTGGTTGAAAATCCTTTGTAATGTTTAAGTTTAACAGTTATTACTTTGGTTATTATACTTGTTACTTAACTATAGGCTATATTGTTATTAAAGTATCATTGCTGTATCAGGAAAAAAAAACTTGTTTATATTAGTTATTTTTTCCATTTGTAAATAAAAATGTTTATAACAAAATATTATTGATATGACAGACTAATTTTATATATTTTGAATTAGATACACTAATTGTAGTTATAATTGCTGTCTGTTGAATTCCTCATAGTGCACACAAGATATGAGGGTACCAAAGGAATTTTGGTGTTTAAACAAATACCTTCCCCCCTAAAATTTAAATAAATAATTCAAAAAGCCCCTGAAAACTATATTTACTAGACTTACCTTTGACTATTAGTTCTTAAAAATAAAATGTGTTTAATCAATCCAGTACAAAAGTAAAAAATCTCTTAAAACTGAATCAAAATTAGGTATTTCATTATTATAAAGAACAAAATTATTATAAAAAAGTTTATTTAATAAAGTTAATGAAAATCAAATTATTAAAACACAATATGATAATAATATAATAATTAATTGGTAATTCAAATACCTATATAAGAACAATATTTTAATTAAAATATTAACACACATATCAATATCAAAATATTAACAATTATTAAATCAAATACATATTTAAGAACAATGTTTTTCATTAAAATATTAACAAATGTATTAATATTAAAATATACTTGAAAACTTGTGATTGTTATACTTATACACATATTATAAATCCAAAATCACAAAAATAAAACATTCTTACTGCATATACATATTTCAACAATTATGCTGTCATCTTCAGCACTGACGACTTTTATACAAGAATTCAAACACGTTTTACCCAATATTATTGAAGCCATAGAAGAAATATCAATAATAGCAAATGATGAATGGTAATGAATGGCAAATGATCAATTGTGAATGTGAATATAGTTTAAAAATTAAAAATTAATTCTTTATATTTTATAAAAATTATTTCAATCTTCAATAAGTAATATTATGTATAACTAAGGCCCATCGCACACTAAAAGACCAAAACTGTGTTAGACAGCTTTAGTCAGCCTAACACAGCTTTACTGAAAAAAGAACATAAAAAATTACATTACGTACACACACTGATAACAAAACAAAACAAAACGTTTTTGCTTTCAACACGACTCATGACTATACTGTCTGAAGTGAATGTATTTTCCATTAGTTAGAACTTGACAAAAAGTAAAACTGTGTATAATATTTTTGTATATTATATAATATATAATTTATAATATATTTTTTACATTATATAAAACTATTTCTATCACACAATGACTTGTGATGCAGAAGTATTAGTTAGGCTTACTGGGCCGATTGTTGAAAATATTGGCTGGTCCGACTTTTTCTTCCCAAAAAAAAAATGTATAATAAAAATATATTTAAAAGACTGTCCATACTGATTTTGGACTGGACTTGGCTTGGCTTTTTAATGGCTTAAATTTATTTTTGGGTCGGAACGTGCATAAGAAAAAAATAATTGGTTCAGAATTGAATGAAAATACCAGTGTGGACATGTCTTTATAATTTTGTTTAATGACGGTGGGAACATAAACGCTGTGTTTTACTCAAGTCTCTGATATACATACTGACAAGAAAATTATTTTATTACTTATAGATTTAAAATTTTTTTTCTATATTTATTTGTCTACATATAACTCTAGATGACTAGTCATCTAGAGATGTTATTTATGGAGGAGATATTTGAAAAAATTGTGAAAAATAATTATTTTTATAGGGGACATTAATTAACAACCCTGGAATGGAATGTTAAAAATCAAAATAAACATATTAAACATTTATAATAATAAAATCAGACTAATAGAACTTAGTGTCTAGTGACCAAGTGATTCATGGTCAACACAAGAAAGTTAAATAGCAAAAACCATGGGAGGAATAATATGAAACTCATATATTTTTGCTTTTAGATTCTGAGCTGGGCGAAAAAAAATGATGAAAAACGATAAAAAGGGATTTTTTTATAAACTATTATTTTACTCTTTTGATACCCCCCTCCACAAATATTTCTTAGCTCTGGCCTTAGGACAGGTCAAAATTTTGCCCCCTTCTAATAAAACCCGAAATGACGCCACTGCCTACCATACGCCAATATTGCAACGTTTTAATCAGATGACATTTTGACGACTAATTAGTTTTGCTGTCTAATAGTATTTTGTCTAACCGGTGTGCGTTTGAAATAAATAAATCGTTTTTAGTTGACTAAAACAAATATGATTATAGATGACTGCTCGTTTGATGTGCGATCGGCCCGATTTGTTTCAAAACATACTTCATATCTTAGGCCGTGCGCACGTTGGATACAAATTTGTTTCGTACAAAAACGTACGAATAGTGGTCGTACGAATTGAGTGCGCACACTGAACACGTTTTTGTCCGTAAAATAGTTAAGTGTTTCGGTGATGTCGCATTACCGACGTACGAACGTTAATGAAATCCGGACAAGTTCGGATTGTTTTCGTACGTCAAAGTTCCACGTACGTATACGTACGAACAAATCGCACCCAGTCTGCGTGCTCACATAGTAATTGGTAGGTCGGGATCGTTGGTACGTGTACGTAGAAATTCGTACGAAAACGCATCCAATGTGCGCGCGGTCTTAATATATAGGTAACTATTAACATATTATTATATTAATATAATACAAATTAAATCACTTACCTTAAGGTTTTATTCTTAAATCACACAGACAATTTTTTTTTCAAATAACACACGGTAGCACAATTAACAGACGGTTACACGGCCGCAATTAGAGACTGTAATGACAAATCGAAAGTCAACAAACACAGTCGAAGTCGTCGTTGAAGTAGTAAACACGTGGATATCGAGATTATAATATATGTGTCAACACTGTCACGCATGTATATTAAGGTATTTTGTGTGTTTCCGCAATTACACGTTTCAAATACAATAATTTTCATTTATTATTTAATGTTGGCTATTGCAACTTTCGACTCGTGAATTCGTCGTCCAAAGAATAATTCCAAAGAGTGTAATATAAGATTTGAACTATACTGTTGCGTCCTAGCTGAGCGCGATTTTGTGAGCGGACGGGCGGGCGAGCGACGCGATAGAATTAAAAATGGGTTTTATTAATGGAATGTCCTATTTGGATCGTAATCGGGCGGACTGGCGGGCGGTAATAAAAATGTCGCCCGCGTTGTTTCTGACGCGGGCGACTAAATATAGCACTATTTTCTGTGGAGTATAGACAACCTTTGAAAACATTCGCGCTTGCCGGACGTAGCCCGCGGGCAGCTAGGACGCTCGCTCGCGTGGATTAACGGTTTACCTAATCCACATTTATAATCAGTTATGTCAGAGGTTCTCAAAGTGTGGGGCGCGACCCTCCAGGGGGGCGCAAAAGCTTTATAGGGCCTGAAAAGTTTGAGAACCTCTGAGTTATGTTATAATTTATATAACGTGAATCGTGAATGCATGATTAAAGTGTCATTAAATCATACGTAAACATGGGTAATATTATTATTGAATTACAATTTTATAAATATTAAATTTTTCTCCTAAAACTCCACAAAACGTTTAAAATACGGCAAATAAGCAAGAAAAAAAACCCACTTTTTAGCGGGGCCTTAACATATTTTTAAACCGCGGGGCCCGGGGCAACTGCCCCTATTGCCCCCCTCGCGCCGTCCCTGCCCCTCCCATTGTATTCTTTGACGACCTACAGAATACAACTTATTAGTCATAAGAGCTGTTTTAGAGTCATGATAATATGATGTGTATTGAATTTCAAAATATCATTATTGGACTTATTTTAACAAAATATTCTATATTTTTATATTGTTGCAAAGTATTTTATACGTTTATTTTAACATATGCCTACTCTTTTTAAAATGTATTAAAATGATATATATATTTTCTAATAATTCTGGTTTATAAATTATTTTTATTTAAAAAAATACTATAACGGTTTAAACTTTAAAATATTCAGTAAAGATGAAGAATAGATAGTTTAAATGAGATACACATATCACAGTTAAAACTGTACAAATGTTAAGTATATAATATAATATATATATTTGTATTCTAAAGGCTATATTTTTAATATGCATATTCTTTCAGTATTTATTACTTTATTTAGTAACTATTGCACTCATTATACAATGATGCCGCACATATATTAATACCTAGTTAATAAATTAGTATTGGCCTTTACTGCTATTTTAATTAATTGCCGCTTACTTACAAAAATATTTTTGCTTTTACATATTTTTTTATTATAAAACATTTACAAAGCATGAAAACTTAGTTTGAAAATTTGATAGCTGTTTAAAGCTATTGAGTAAATGTATATGTGAATCTAGTTTCTAAGTATTTGATTTTTTTTTTGTTTATTTTTAAAAATGCAATACATTTTTTCAGTTTAACGGTGTTATGTTAATTGAACAACTTGGTATTAGTGTGTTATAATTTAAATTGATTTTAATTATCGAACAATTTACAAATGTACAGAAACGATTTTGGAGAGCTTGAAACATAAACACTTGAGTTTTTGGTATTATCATGACAATTCATTAAAATGTATTATTACTATTTAATTATAACACCCTCCCCTCCATTGAAATTCTTGGGCACGCCACTGCTCGCGGTAAATTATTGTGATGATATCACGTCGGTATTTTAATAAATGAAAAAATGTGTGCGATTTTAATTTGAAAATTGTATACAAGTCTATGCGTAATGTATAATAGTAATAGCTATGTAGCTGTCAAGAATCGACTTGATTTTTTTACTGTTGTAATGATATGCACTCATATCATTAATTTAAACAATTATTTAATTACGTTTCACATAATTTGTACACTGTATTTTATATATTTTTACGAAATAAATTATTGAAGTGCTCGTGCGTGCCACAATACCTGCAATACACTATACACATATACACCATAAAAAAGAAATAATAAAATCAACAAGAAAACACGTACCCGAATAAATCAAGAAATAAATACAATCATCTTTCATATTATGAACTAAGACGCCAGATGACAAACACCCCTGGAATAATACACATGACTCAGGGACGGCGGCGAGTCCGTAACGTTAAAACGTGCCAAAAATCCAATGAAATCGGCGTCCCTTCAAATATCACCAAATAAAACACATCTTTTTTCAGAAGAATTCTAAAAACACCAATTCAGACCATAAAAAGATTATAAAACTAACAGATACTTTCGAATAAAACAACTGACACGATCCGTTAACAATTTTCATTGGCGACACCGGACCGACGGGTCCAAAGGCTCGCCGACATCGATTGTGGTCGGCGTTCCTTAATCCGCCGCCGACCGGATCAAAACACGTCCGACAAAAAATAGGAAGACATCAGATATAAATCATGAAATTTAGAAAGTTAACGAAAAAACCTTAGAATAATGGTCGTGATTGTCCATAGAGAACGCCGGGCCGACTTCATAACGGGACCCGCCGATGACAATATTGTCGTCGGCGCGTTTTTGTGCATCGCCGACCGGACGGCGGCTCTTTTGATAATTTCTGTCCAATCGAATTTGACGACCCTTATTTCTTGGGTCTCAGGCCCTTGCTCACGCTCGTCTTACGACAGAGCGTGGCCACGCTCCCACGAGGACACACGCACACTCCTCAGGCGAAGGACTTCTCCAGCACAGGTCTCCGGTACACACGGGCACTTCACTCGTCTCCGAGCTGAATTCTGTGTTCGAGTCATTCTGCGCCTTTTCACTGTCGACGACTTCGGTTTGCACGAAGTCGGCGTCCCAACCATTTTATTCATTTTTTTTAATTTTTCCGTAATATTTTTCTGAGTATTTTTTATCACATTTATTTTATTTCGATTTCAACTGAACCAGCGTCGAGTCCACTTGAAGTGTCAAGCACGACGACAAAGGTAAGAATTTTTGTATTCACCTACTTCATTGCTTATTTCCTCGCTATTTTTCTATTTTATTGGAGTTCCTAACAGTTCTCTTACTCGACCCCGGAACGCTCCTTTCCGTGAAAAGGAGTAAGGTAATAATTCAGAATACAATAAGGCCTTACATTATTTTATTATTTTAATTTTTTGAATTATTACACTGTAGAATAGAAATTAATAATTTAATAAAAGAAATTTTTTGTTTTGACATGCTTTTTAGCTTTTCCTTTTTTTAAAAAAAAGAAATTTTCTATAAAAAAACACATGCTCAAATTTTGAGCGCGATTTACATACAGCTCTTCTTTTCATTAAGAAAATGAAGTAGAAATAAATTCCGCCTGCGACGTGTTCGTCACATTTGTTAGATCATTACACTGGGCCATACATTCGGCGGAAAGACAATACTCATAGGCTTGTTTTTCTACTGAATCTGCCTTTTTCGGAGACAGTATCGCCGAATTCGACTTCTTGTTCTTCTTCTAATATCACATCACAGTCTGTACATATTTATCTTGCCATTAGTCATAATAATTTGTACTCGTATTTTTACACTTCTATGACGAGTTATTTAACAGTTTATATAATATATATCTATATATTATATAAACGTACATTAATCTGACAAATTCAATAAATTTCGTTTTATTTATTATTTTTAATTTGATTTTGAACGTGATAAAATACAGGAGTAAAAGGCAGCCGAACCGCGCGGTGTTGTAGACACCGCTTATAAGTGAATTGCATGGATACAGATTTTAGAGTTTTGTTTTATTATAAATTTGAAAGCAATGATAAATCATTGCATTCGACAAAACGATTCTGAGCGGAGCTTCGGTGTAATAAATAAACGAAGAAATAAACGATAATCGATTAAGACGAAATTGCATTTTTATGTAATTTTTGGTAGTCTTTCCTGACTTTTGAAAAAAGTATTGAGAAAATCGAAAAATGCAATCAGAAAAGGTGCTACACGAAAAGATCGGAGCACTCCTTCTGGTAGAATTTTTGGGTACAGACATAAAAAAAAACCACATCCGCTCAGAATCTAAAAATTAAAACTTTTATACAATTTTATTTTTCCACCGAGTTGGCAAATTATAATTTTTACAAACGTTATACGGCAAAAAAGTTTGAGTTACTTTATTAAATTTTTAAAGTCTGTATACGAATTCAAATAAATCGAGTGTTATTCAGTCCGGTGTCATCTGCCGGAATATCCAGAAAATGAAATAAATTTACATTTCCGTATAATTTTCGTTTTCGATACGGAATCCCAAACGACGAATTTTAAAATTTTTTAAAATGACTATTTCGATTTTATAAACGAAAATATAAAGTATTTAATAAATGTAGCGCACGGGTCTTTATTTAATATTATTACAAAAAAAAAAAAGAATCCTTAAAATATTAAATATTGAACATAAGTTATTGCTTTTTTCGGATTTTCTTGGTGGGAAAACACATTCTTTGCGTATTTATATTAACTTATTTTAGGAAATGATTAACACGAAATACGTGTAAGAATTCTTAAGTATACGCATAATACAGAAGAAAAAAAATTGTTATTATCGTCGTCGTCGTTATTTTAAATAGATAATATTAGTCGACCCGTTTGGAAACATGCGTTAGTATAGTATGTACTATGTATGTTCATTTTTTAAACGTATTATGTGTAACGAATATAGAAACTATAAATACTGCATCGTATACCTGAATCGTATGTATCGTCGAAAAATGACTCTAACTTTCCATTGTCTTGGAACGTCTCATAATCCTCCTGAAAACGAGCGCCGCGAGAAAAACATTAACATTAAAATCAGGAAAAATTTTCTAAAAACTTACATCTGGAGCAATTATGCTATATGGATGCTAAACATGGACTATGATGTAGCAAAAGAAGAAGAAATGAGAAGAATAGAGGTGTTTGAAATGTGGTGCTACAGAAGGTTGGAAGAGATAAGCTGGACTAATAAGATCACGAATGAAGACGTTTTAAAAGTGTTTTGGAAAGAAGATCACTATGGAAAATGATAAAGAAAAGACGAAATGAATGGATAGGTCGTATTCTAAAACACGAAGGATTGTTAGGACTAATCGTAGAAGGGATGGTCGATTGGAAGAAACCACAGAGGAAGACCAAGAATGTAGTTCATATAAAGAATTGAAGAGGAAGACCAGTGACAGAGAAGCGTGGAAATTGATGCAAACCGATCGCACTGGATTGAAAACTATAGAGATTTATTATTAATTACCTGTGCTGCAAGAACGTGCAGGCGTTGAGGAGATTCACTCCGCGGCGGGTATCCGACCGCGTCTGACTGCGGCGGAGCGGTGTTGTTGTCGGTGCAGCAGTCGATTCGGTCGCGCAGCTCCTCGACGTCCGCGAGGAACTGGAACTCGACTCGGTTTCGGTGACAACAGTTTGGATGAAATCGTCTAGCAACTCCTCGCATTCTTCCACTGTAACAGCAGTATACAGGTGTTGTTTACATAATATAATATTATATTGTTCGAAAACATGGACATATGTTGATATTCTAAGAGAAAACTACAAAGAAAAAAAAAGGTAATAAGCCGCGGGGTGTTGTGGATATCGCTTAAGTGAATTACTTGGATAAAGATTTTAGAGTTTTGTTTTATTTTAAATTTGAAAGCAATGATAAGTCATTGTATTCGATAAAACGGTTCTGAGCGGAGCTTACTTTTCTCGTAAATATAGTCTAAAGTTACATATTTGGTGAAAATTTCAGGTTTCTATGACTGGTAGTTTCGAAATTACGAAGAAATAAACAACAATTGATTAAGACGAAATTGCATTTTTAGCGTTTTTGAGTTATATTTTTAGGTGTTTTTGAGAAAATCGAAAAATGACCTCTCTAAAGTACCAACTAGATGCGAATTGTTGCCGGAAACAAACTGTGACCGAAGAGATCGGAGCATTCCTTCTGGTCGAAAATCTGTACACAGGATAGAAAAAAAATAAACATCATTGTAAAAACAATAGATTCATCGCTTCGCTCAGGATCTAAAATTCGAGGAAATCGATACTATTATTTTATATGAGGAAATTAACGGTTTAAAATAAGTGTATTATTAACGCACGTTTTTCTATTCCTATTTTTAGATTCTGAGCGAAGCGATGAATCTATTGTTTTTACAATGATGATTTTTTTTTTTCTATCCTGTATACAGATTTTCGACCAGAAGGAGTGCTCCGATCTCTTCGGTCACAGTTTAATGCAATATAGGTACTAATTCAGCTCATTCGGAATCTGATTCATTATTACCACAGTGGTTAGTTTAATTTGGGACTACACAGTTATTTCAACAATTAATGTAATTTGCAAGTCAATAGCATAATAAGGAACTATACGCGATACGATCAATAAATAATATCACGAAATTGCCTATGTCACGAAAATACCTTACTTCACCCTACGTAAGAAAAAGTAAAAGTTCTAAACAGAAAAAAGTGCCGAAGAAAAAACATTTTGTATTATTATTATTTAAGTCGGCCGCAGTATTGCGGGACGTGGTATATATACCATAGCTGTGGCGTAGCCGAGGGTGGGGGACAGAGGGCCATGCCCCTCATAGGCCTTATTTTTTTATGGTAATAATTTAATTTTAACTATAGTAGCTTTCAGTGGCGTATTTAGGTGGGCCCTCGGCCCCCCCTTAATCCGCGTTTTGTACATAATAATTGGTGATTTATCAACAACTTGAAACCAACAAAAATATTAAATTGATATATGAATATGAATATACCTATCGTCATACAGCCATATAATAAAACAGTATATACACAGGTAACATAATATAATGTATATTATCTGTGATATAATTATAATATATACCTATTATGATATATTTGTGGGTTTTATCCGAAATATAAAATTTTGATTACATTATTCATAATTGTAATAATTTTGTGGACTTTTATTAACAATTTATTGTATTGTTACAATTCGGCTCCGATTTCAAAAAGGTTATTTCAGACTGTTTAGTGCATTTTTTTGAAGTCGGTTTTTTTTCTAAAATATTTTTATTTAATTTGTTTTCGGGGTGGCGTGTCGAAGGGGTAATTTAGGAGCAATTGCTCCTTCGAAATTGGTGGTGGGTGGGTACTAGATAATAGGTACCGGGTAATGGATTTAGTAGGTACTATAATACCGTAATACTATACGCACTCAGCCACGCAGGTGTCAGACAATCATAATATACTAGTTTGTAGTTTGTAGTTATTAAACTTTATTTAATCATGGTTACTACATCATTAGACGCTAGATGTCAGAATTGAGAATGTGATCGAAGGATCTCGCTAGAGATCCTCGTTCTGCAGTGCTAAATGACGGCCGGTTTGAGTGCAGCGCGAGGGCCGTGCAAGATTACTGTATAGTGTATAGCGATTTCGAAGTTTTCTCTCTCGCTCTCGTGTTACTCTTATGGCCACCGGTCGAGTTACACGGTTTTGGCGAAAAAGTTTTTTATCACTAATTTTGTGAAAAGTGTGTTGATATTGTATTATTTTTTGAAGATGATAATTGGAATGAGGTAGGTCAACTCCCCCTCTAAAAATCTGACACAACGCAACTGCAGGTGGTGAGTGATACCTGAAGAGGTTGGTGATACCATTTATTAATCTTTGCTCCTCACCAGAAATAAGTTTAACACGCCACTGTGAGTTATTGTATTCTGCATACTCCATCCTGATGGCATGACCTTTTTTTAGTCTTAATAATGTGCTAAATATTTAAAAGAATAAACATAAGTGACAACTTTAAAAATACGTCTAAAACAAATTCCGTTTATTTAAAAAAAAATTTCTTCTCTGTAATAAAAAAAAAAAAAAAAACAAATAAAAATTTCAATCACTTCTGGTTATCACTCGTCAGTATTGTTGAGGGAAAAATTACTTAATAGTTTTTTTTTTTTTTGTTACCAATTTAGTTTATAATCGTACCCGGCCCACTGAAAAATACGTATAGACCATATATAGTGTACAATATTTGTTTTTAACCAGGTAAGGGGGGCGCTATAGCACCCTAGCACCCCCCTCTGGATCCGCGCCTGCACAAATCGTAATAACTGCAGTACAAGTTAAAATCGCGTGTCGCGGAGAAGGGAAAAAAAAACATTATTGGATCGTATTAAACAATTTGTTATTTTTTAAACGTTCGCGATTTGAGACGCCAAGTATATAGGTACTTATATATAGGGCCGATATTTATATGCATTTGCATATTTTTATTGGTTGGTCAAAAAAATAGCTAGTTTAACCAAAATGTGTTTCATGACCTAGCGATTCGATAAACAAACTTTTATTTTGCATATTTTGCCATTTTTGAATTTTTAGGGCATATTTTGGGATTTTGTACATTTTCAACTAAAAAAAAAAAAAAAATCGATAATTACAGAATAATCGTTTAAAATTTATAATTTTATAAATATCAACAAGCGAATTGATAACATTTTACCAATGTTTTAGATAAAATATTATTCATTTGGTCTTTATGGTTTTTCAATTTATTAATAATACGAGATATGACAAATAATGTATAATCTATACATTTTACAGTTTATTTTGTGGATCGTGAAACAATGCCATTCAATAAATCAAATTAAAATAAATATTTAAATTCAACATATTGAAAATTTTAAATCATAATATTATAAAAAATGTAAAATATTTTGTTGAGATTAACTGTAATAACTAAAATAGTAATAAAATACAATTTTCGAATTTTCTTAGGTTTTTAAAAAATTTTTTTTTTTTTAGAGCATATTTTGGTAATTTTAGCGCATAACTGCATACATATTTGATAGGTTTTAAGACATATAAATATCTGCCCTACTTATATATATATATATATATATATATATATCACGCGCTCGCCGTTCGTATTCGCGTTATTGATAAAAATTTTAAATAAAATTTACCGTCGTCTACCCAAACGGTTTCGTACATATTGATCACTTGAACAACCACCGTCCTGAAATTCATAGTCACACGTCTTCCACACGGTTCGTTCATAATTGTCGACAATTTCTTTACTATTTCCGTCAGGACACACGTCTGCGTGTACATTACAAAACGATATTCGCGATTATTATTATTATTATTATTATTATTATTATTATTGTTGTTGTTGTTGTTGTTGTTGTTGTTGTTGTTGTTGTTGTTGTTGTTGGGCGCATTTCGTAAAACACACTCGATCGTTTTAAAACGCATACTTTGGAAAACTCCCGTCCCCTCCGTTCTCAATATAACGCCCAGTAAACCAATTGTTCGTTCGTTTTCTTCTGCACCGCCTGCCGATTTCGTTATGTATGACCACAATAACGTACCGGGTAGGCCTTTATAATTATACAGTCCGCCGAAAAATCTGAACCAACGTTCGGACGCATTATTAAGGTCAGTGGCGTAATTTATGATTTCCTCGAGATGTCGTTGGGGACAACGGGAATAGATTTTTTCGTAGAAACCAATATTTTCAACAACAAAAATGCTCTATACTATACCTATATGATATAGGTATCATAGCAATGGCGTCATTTGGTGGGAGGCAGGGTGGGCATTTGCTCCTTCCTCCCCTCTTGTTGACAGTGGGCCGATATGATGGAAACATAACAGTTATTCAAACCAAATCTGTAGTAATGAACTAACGAGTTATGACTTATGAGTATAGGTAATAATAATAATAAATCGCGTGGCAAACGGCGGATTAAAATAATTAAATAACTGCTTGATAAAATTAAAAAATATGTAGGTTATAACCACGATTAAAGAAGGTGATTAATTCGTGGTTACAACTTACCGCGGTTCTGGATTTTTTTTTCGATAAACATGGTTATCGTTACCTAAATGCAGCGCGTAAATTATTAACGTTAATTCGAAGAATATACAATGTACCTATACGTTTAACGGTTGACGTACCCGTATCGCGTACGGCATAAACGAATTATTTTAGACGTTCTTTAATGTTTCGAACGTATGTTATATATATATATATATAATTTGTGAGCGGTAAGTGTAAAAAACTAAAAATGAAAAAAGCTAAAGATTGTGTGACCAAGGCGGCGAGAAAGAGAAAAACCGAACAAAATGCTCAGAACTGGTCACAAAACGTCTTTTTCTAACATGTTTAACGTCGCGACAAGGAAACTTCAAAACTTTAATGTACTATGTATGTAGTCATTTACCATACATTTATTATAGCTGACAAAGTAATGAATTTCCTACCTCCCCCCTCACCAAAAAAAATATAAAAATATCGGGCGATTCGTGCCCATGATAACGAAAATATCAAAATTATGTAAAACAGTAAAACAGAAATCGTATTGAGCTAAATGCGAGTGGAAAATAATTAAATGGGCCTGTTAAATCTTTTGCCTCCCCCTTTCGAAAACTGAAATGACGCCACTGTATCATAGGTATACCCAGGGGCGCATTAAGAATCAATATTTAGGATGGGGGGGGCAAATATAATTTGCCGCCCCTAAATTTACAGTACAGATTAAAATTCCAACAGACTAAAACATATAATTCCAAATGTCCATGATCAGTGTGCCGCCCTCTAAAAATTGCCGCCAGGGGCAAACGCACCCTTTGCCCCCACTTAATGCGCCCTGGGTATACCTACCACCGCTACCACATTGTACACCTCATACACTAATACTGGTAATTAATTTTATAAGACGCGTATTAAATAAAGAACGGCGTTTTGAGTTTAACGCATAATAATGTAATTAATAAAGTAATAGATTTAATTAAAAAAATTAATAATTTATGAACAAAAATATTGAAGGATGTATATAACGGCTTATTATACAATTAAGTAATAACTATAGTTATAGGTAATGGTAAAGCATTGCATTTCATATAACGATTTTGAGCGGAGCTTCAATGTAATACGCAATAATAAATTTTGATAAAATGTGAATTTTTGCGGTTTTCAACAAAAAATGTTGGTATTATTTTGGACCGCATTAAAAAGCTTTTGGAAAATGACCTCTCTCCCCACCCCTCTTAAATATTACCCCGGCAAAATTCACCGTCAGAAAATTCAGTTAATTAAATATAAAAAAGTTAAATGTAAAGTCAAAAGTTGTACACAGAAAAAGTAACCCACATCCACTGAGTGTGCGTCAATTTCATCTTCATTTTCCATCAAAATAATACACTTTGTCAAAAATTAAAATTGTAATAGAGTGTTGGGATTTTCAAGATTCTTCGAATATAAGAATGAAATAACGTAGGATCTATGTTACATAAAATGTTTAGACTTTAAAAGTAAAATTACACTTTTTATGACTCGGGTAGCTCGACACTTAATAATAATAAAATTGCTATAAATAGACTAAAATTAGAAGACGTCTTTTGAAAATATTTTTACATTCAGGTATAGTGCAATGTTTACATAGTCGGTGTAAATTTCAAGATTCTATAGGACCATTATTTTCGAAATGCTAGAGAAATACAACAAAGATTTCTGACGAAATCGTGTTTTTTCCGTTTTTTTTTCACCTTTAGTTAATATATATGCGTATACACGCGAGTAATTAAGTTTAATCTCGTATACATGTCTGACGACTGAAAAGCTAAAATTTATAGCTTAAAAATTGCAATTAATCGAATTATATTATTTAACATTTACTGTTTGCCAAACAACTATTGTAATTGCATCATAATAATATTAGACTTCGCAGGCGTTTTATTTTGTTTTTTATTTTTAGTGACATTTTTGGTTATTCCTGTACTTATTACAAATATTGGACCATTTTACGATAATATTTACCTTACCAATATTGTATTTTGAATAATTACTCAACCCTATTATAATATACCGGAATGTCTTTAAAATACGCGCATTAGACGTTCGGCGAATAGAATAAAATTCCAACATTAAACATTCTGCGAGATCATGGAAATTGTGACCCAAATGATGACGAGTATTAATGTAGATAAGAGAGAGACAGTGACTGATATTGAATTTGAAAACTGAACAGAGCAATTTCGACGATTTTGAAAGAATATACAACGCGCGTTATTGAAATTAATACGCGTTATGTTAATAAACAAAAACTATATAAAAAACACAAATACGCGGTTTTGGCCAATAGACGGTCTTATAAAAACAATAACATTGTGAAGAACGAGTAAACGGAGGCAGCGCGTTTCTCTGTTCTTGTTAAATATCTATGCCTGCTCTAGCCAGTGGCGGTTCTTGACAAGTCTCAAGGGGGGAGGGGAGGGCGAAAAATTTATTCACACAAATTTTATACTTTTCATCTGCCAAGGGCAATAAAGAAGTTATCACGGTGAAGGGGAGATAAATTTTTTTTTAAATGAAAACGATCCCATTGTACTAATGTGTCTGCATGTAAGATATGTTTACTATTTTGAATTTTCTCCTCTACTAGTATTCCATAACAAATTTTCAACTTTTTCTCTTCAATAACTACCAAAGCACTGCATCAGTGTTGTGTGTACTTAATAGTATAGATATTCCTGAAGACTGAAAGTAAATAATACGTATTTAAAACGTATAAGTACAATATTTTCATATTATTTGGTGCATAAAACAAATTGTACATGAGTACATGTCTGTATTTTAATATATATGTACTATATAGTTTAGTAGATGCTGGTGTTTTGTAAACGGATATTACTAACCAATAATCATTTTTCAACTACCAATAAACACATCATTTGCAATAATCAAAAGTAATACTGTTTCTGCGATCAATCGTGATAAAATTAAGACTGTATGTGAGTGCGCGACCGAGGTGACAATAGGAATCACGTTGATACTATCTCCACCTTAGATCATATACTATATAGTAGGTATATAGGTAGGTCTTTACCGTACGAGGAAGATGATAATATTGTATATCGTCTACAGATATAATATACGTCCTTTAGTAAGCTGTTTGCTCTTTAATACCTAGCGATATTGAGTATGTACATAAACGACGGTTATATATTTAACTTGGTAATATAAAGCGCAAAATATTAACCTGCAGCTTCGTTTCCGTTATCGTAATGTCTGTTTTGCCTGTAGTCTGTACTCGTACACGTCACACGCAGTAGGTATACGAATGTCTCTTGCGGTGTTCGATTGAAAAAGTGAAAAGTCGCAAAAAATATTTGTTAGACAATATTAGGTCGGTTGCTAGTAGCGTAATGAGACAAATCATAGGTTCGGGAGGTTAACAGTTATGTACACGCGGAAACTATAGTCACTTGTTTATTTTGTACGGCCGAGTGTAATAAAAAAAAAGAAAAAAACGACAAATTCGAAAGAAGCGCATAAACTTGTTAACGAGGAATCGGGGTGGGTACAGAAGGTTTTAAATATTTGTATCGTCGTACCGCGGTGCCATATTATAACCAACGAGGCCACAAGAGGGGAAATTAAATTAAATTTATTAAAATAATAACTTCTTTATGTCTTCGTATAATTATATTACGCGTATAACTGTACAATTATATTTATTTATGCATTTATACATGTACGGAGTATTAATATATGAGACCACGCGTAACGAATTTGTCTAAAATATAAATCAAATTAACTTTTTATTAACAAATACACTAAACACACTTTACACACATTTTACACTTTATTTTCGATTTATATTCAGTCACTGTATCACTTTGACTACTAACACTTCACTGTTCGTTTTTATTCACTCACTGCACTGCTTTTTCGGGTCCTCCTTTCGTCACTGATAAGTGATAACAAACTGACGCTCGAACACACGACGGGTCTTGCTCTACATACCCCTTTTAATGGGTAGTCCCACCAGTGACACGATTTCCAGAACATCGAGAACATAAGGCTTCGAATGGTCCACAATATTCCAGAATATTCCACAACATTCGAGTGTTCTTGACAAGGCCGTAGCCAGGGGGGGTTTCGGGTTCAAACCCCCCGCCCCGAAATTTTTTTTTAAATAAAATTTAATTATTTTAAATATCTATTAAATTTGAAATTTGTACACGTGTAGATTTATAGATCGCACAGTACGGTATACCCTTGACAAAATTGATATTTTGTCATGGGTTTACCTATCTAATCTAAATTATTTTGGTAGTCGAGCAATGTGTTGAACTTCGTTTTACGCTATCGTCGGTAATCACAGACCGTGCGCCTTCAATCACACACACGAAACACGACATTTATTTGTTCGTGCCTAGTTCTTTGCCGCATTAAACGTAATTTTATATTTAAATACGCACGCAGTACGTTCATTTAAAAAAATGAGTAAACCTTCACAATCCAATTTATTATCTTGGATTTCTACCGAGTCAAAATCAAAAAAAGTTTAAAATTGAGTAAAAATGTAAAATAATGTAACTATACCTAAATAAAAAAAATGCCATGTACTTAATTTAAATAATAATTTTATAAATTCATACTATATTGAGAATATTTATGTTTTTTAAAATTTTTCAGTCAAAAAAAATTTATATTCTCAACCCTCCCCCAAAAAAAAAATTTTGACTGGCTACGGCCTTGGTTCTTGAACGTTCCACAATGAAACCGATGATTGGATATGTACATGTATCGGGTGTCTGGACGTTGTGACGTTGCACGTTGAGGTGTCAGGGGCGGATCCAGGACAAAATAACGGAGGGGGCGATTTTAAAATGGATTGGGCACACAAAAATGATGAAAATCAAAATCTAAGTATTGGGAGACTTTATCCCCTACATCTTTATTACCCCCCTTCCATGACCTGCATCATAATGTATTTTAGTCGGTAAATATTTTCCTTATAAAATACTTGAACAATAGTTTATTTTATATAATAGCATTTAGCACTCATACATTTTAAATGGGTAACACTTAAACTTTATTATATTAATCACTTATAACTCAACACTATTTTAGACAATATTCGCATTACCGACGTACGAACGTTAATGAAATCCGGACAAGTTCGGATTGTTTTCGTACGTCAAAGTTCCACGTACGTATACGTACGAACAAATCGCACCCAGTCTGCCGTTGCTCAAACATAGTAATTGGTAGGTCGGGATCGTTGGATACAAATTTGTTTCGTACAAAACGTACGAATAGTGGTCGTACGAATTGAGTGCGCACACTGAACACGTTTTGTCCGTAAAATAGTTAAGTGTTTCGGTGATGTCGCATTACCGACGTACGAACGTTAATGAAATCCGGACAAGTTCGGATTGTTTTCGTACGTCAAAGTTCCACGTACGTATACGTACGAACAAATCGCACCCAGTCTGCGTGCTCACATAGTAATTGGTAGGTCGGGATCGTTGGTACGTGTACGTAGAAATTCGTACGAAAACGCATCCAATGTGCGCGCGGTCTTAATATATAGGTAACTATTAACATATTATTATATTAATATAATACAAATTAAATCACTTACCTTAAGGTTTTATTCTTAAATCACACAGACAATTTTTTTTTTCAAATAACACACGGTAGCACAATTAACAGACGGTTACACGGCCGCAATTAGAGACTGTAATGACAAATCGAAAGTCAACAAACACAGTCGAAGTCGTCGTTGAAGTAGTAAACACGTGGATATTGAGATTATAATATATATTGTGTCAACACTGTCACGCATGTATATTAAGGTATTTTGTGTGTTTCCGCAATTACACGTTTCAAATACAATAATTTTCATTTATTATTTAATGTTGGCTATTGCAACTTTCGACTCGTGAATTCGTCGTCCAAAGAATAATTCCAAAGAGTGTAATATAAGATTTGAACTATACTGTTGCGCAGTGTTTATTTCAGGCATGTTTGGGGCAGCTCGGAGAATGTCCAAGGCCCCGAGAAATTTGAAGATAGTAAATATCAAAATAATATTAAAAATTTAATTTTGATATTTCGTAACTACAAGCGGCTGATATGAATCAACAAAATAATCGGTTTATAAAATTATTTTCCCGATGGAAACAGTAATCCATAGATAATTTATCGTTACAAATTATTAAACACCACGTTTTGAACTAAATTTGTACTAAACAATAAAATCAATTTATCGTGTTACCGTGATGAAAATAACACGGAAACCGGTTTATTTCTGTTCCAAATTTCATATATTTGCAACGTTCATTCCGCATTGCGCATTCGTTCATTTGTTCTGTAGTGTGATAATACTAATATTCTTACTCTATGGATAATACGTTTAATTTCGCTCTTGATACTCAAGCAAACAGCAGTATTTTATTTTCGTAAGTACTAATTCCTATTGATATATGTATAATATTATTATATAAATATAATAATAATTATTAAATTATAGTAAATAATAGTCCTAAAGTCTTGAAATTGTTACCAAATACGTAAATATACGTAATATATATATATATATATACAGAGGCTAAAGTGAGGGGGGACGTAGGGGGACTCAGTCCCCTTACCTCTGATGGTGGTTAAAAGCGTCCCTTTAACAATTTCGGCGTAAAGTACGCCGAAACGCCCAAATTATATCCAAATAACAATATAATTAAAATTCCGTTGAAAATAAATCTTAAATAAGTTTTTAGTCACTTTTTTATCAAATATTATTTTATTTTATTGTAGTAAATAGTGCTAACTACACTGTGATTAATAGACATTCGGTATAACTGATGATTCTTATGCATTTCTGTAATTTAAAACATAATATAACTAAAGAAAATACAATTTATGTTCCTATTTAAGTACTTTATAATAATTGTTTTATTTTAAAAGTAGCTCTTTTATGTAAATTTGAATTTGTACAATTTAAACTTCAAGCACTAATTACACAACATTTTTATGAAATAATTAATTTAAGATTCTGAGCGAAGGAATGTATTGGTTTACAATGATGTCTGTAAACAAAATTTCTACCAGAAAGAGTGCTCCGATCTCTAGGGTCTTGGTTTATTTTCGGTCCCAAATTGCATTTAGTTGATACTTTAGAGAGGTCATTTTTCGAATTCCTTATATGCGCCCAAAAATAAAACTTAAAAAATGCGATTTTGTCATTATGTCTGTACACAAAAATTCTACCATAAAGAGTTTTCCGATTTCTACAGTTACAGTTTGTTTTCGACAGAAAATTGCATCTACTCGGTACTTAAGAGGTCATTTTTGATTTTCTCATATGCGTCCAAAAAAGAAAACTTAAAACTACTGAAAAATTATTTAAAATTTATTTTCTTGATGTACCTAATACTGTTGCGTCCTAGCTGATTTTTCAAATGATTTTGTGAGCGGACGCGTCCTAGCTGAGCGCGATTTGCGACGCGATAGAATTAAAAATGGGTTTTATTAATGGAATGTCCTATTTGGATTGTAATCAGGCGGACTGGCGGGCGGTAATAAAAATGTCGCCCGCGTTGTTTCTGACGCGGGCGACTAAATATAGCACTATTTTCTGTGGAGTATAGACAACCTTTGAAAACATTCGCGCTTGCCGGACGTAGCCCGCGGGCAGCTAGGACGCTCGCTCGCGTGGATTAACGGTTTACCTAATCCACATTTATAATCAGTTATGTTATAATTTATATAACGTGAATCGTGAATGCATGATTAAAGTATCATTAAATCATACGTAAACATGGGTAATATTATTATTGAATTACAATTTTATAAATATTAAATTTTTCTCCTAAAACTCCACAAAACGTTTAAAATACGACAAATAAGCAAGAAAAAAAACCCACTTTTTAGCGGGGCCTTAACATATTTTTAAACCGCGGGGCCCGGGCAACTGCCCTATTGCCCCCCTCGCGCCGTCCCTGCCCCTCCCATTGTATTCTTTGACGACCTACAGAATACAACTTATTAGTCATAAGAGCTGTTTTAGAGTCATGATAATATGATGTGTATTGAATTTCAAAATATCATTATTGGACTTATTTTAACAAAATATTCTATATTTTTATATTGTTGCAAAGTATTTTATACGTTTATTTTAACATATGCCTACTCTTTTTAAAATGTATTAAAATGATATATATATTTTCTAATAATTCTGGTTTATAAATTATTTTATTTAAAAAAATACTATAACGGTTTAAACTTTAAAATATTCAGTAAAGATGAAGAATAGATAGTTTAAATGAGATACACATATCACAGTTAAAACTGTACAAATGTTAAGTATATAATATAATATATATATTTGTATTCTAAAGGCTATATTTTTAATATGCATATTCTTTCAGTATTTATTACTTTATTTAGTAACTATTGCACTCATTATACAATGATGCCGCACATATATTAATACCTAGTTAATAAATTAGTATTGGCCTTTACTGCTATTTTAATTAATTGCCGCTTACTTACAAAAATATTTTTGCTTTTACATATTTTTTTATTATAAAACATTTACAAAGCATGAAAACTTAGTTTGAAAATTTGATAGCTGTTTAAAGCTATTGAGTAAATGTATATGTGAATCTAGTTTCTAAGTATTTGATTTTTTTTTTTTTGTTTATTTTTAAAAATGCAATACATTTTTTCAGTTTAACGGTGTTATGTTAATTGAACAACTTGGTATTAGTGTGTTATAATTTAAATTGATTTTAATTATCGAACAATTTACAAATGTACAGAAACGATTTTGGAGAGCTTGAAACATAAACACTTGAGTCTTTGGTATTATCATGACAATTCATTAAAATGTATTATTACTATTTAATTATAACACCCCTCCCCCTCCATTGGAAATTCTTGGGCACGCCACTGCTCGCGGTAAATTATTGTGATGATATCACGTCGGTATTTTAATAAATGAAAAAAATGTGTGCGATTTTAATTTGAAAATTGTATACAAGTCTATGCGTAATGTATAATAGTAATAGCTATGTAGCTGTCAAGAATCGACTTGATTTTTTTACTGTTGTAATGATATGCACTCATATCATTAATTTAAACAATTATTTAATTACGTTTCACATAATTTGTACACTATATTTTATATATTTTTACGAAATAAATTATTGAAGTGCTCGTGCGTGCCACAATACCTGCAATACACTATACACATATACACCATAAAAAAGAAATAATAAAATCAACAAGAAAACACGTACCCGAATAAATCAAGAAATAAATACAATCATCTTTCATATTATGAACTAAGACGCCAGATGACAAACACCCCTGGAATAATACACATGACTCAGGGACGGCGGCGAGTCCGTAACGTTAAAAACGTGCCAAAAAATCCAATGAAATCGGCGTCCCTTCAAATATCACCAAATAAAACACATCTTTTTTCAGAAGAATTCTAAAAACACCAATTCAGACCATAAAAAGATTATAAAACTAACAGATACTTTCGAATAAAACAACTGACACGATCCGTTAACAATTTTCATTGGCGACACCGGACCGACGGGTCCAAAGGCTCGCCGACATCGATTGTGGTCGGCGTTCCTTAATCCGCCGCCGACCGGATCAAAACACGTCCGACAAAAAATAGGAAGACATCAGATATAAATCATGAAATTTAGAAAGTTAACGAAAAAACCTTAGAATAATGGTCGTGATTGTCCATAGAGAACGCCGGGCCGACTTCATAACGGGACCCGCCGATGACAATATTGTCGTCGGCGCGTTTTTGTGCATCGCCGACCGGACGGCGGCTCTTTTGATAATTTCTGTCCAATCGAATTTGACGACCCTTATTTCTTGGGTCTCAGGCCCTTGCTCACGCTCGTCTTACGACAGAGCGTGGCCACGCTCCCACGAGGACACACGCACACTCCTCAGGCGAAGGACTTCTCCAGCACAGGTCTCCGGTACACACGGGCACTTCACTCGTCTCCGAGCTGAATTCTGTGTTCGAGTCATTCTGCGCCTTTTCACTGTCGACGACTTCGGTTTGCACGAAGTCGGCGTCCCAACCATTTTATTCATTTTTTTTAATTTTTCCGTAATATTTTTCTGAGTATTTTTTATCACATTTATTTTATTTCGATTTCAACTGAACCAGCGTCGAGTCCACTTGAAGTGTCAAGCACGACGACAAAGGTAAGAATTTTTGTATTCACCTACTTCATTGCTTATTTCCTTGCTATTTTTTCTATTTTATTGGAGTTCCTAACAGTTCTCTTACTCTCGACCCCGGAACGCTCCTTTCCGTGAAAAGGAGTAAGGTAATAATTCAGAATACAATAAGGCCTTACATTATTTTATTATTTTAATTTTTTTGAATTATTACACTGTAGAATAGAAATTAATAATTTAATAAAAAGAAATTTTTTTGTTTTTGACATGCTTTTTAGCTTTTCCTTTTTTAAAAAAAAAGAAATTTTCTATAAAAAAAAACACATGCTCAAATTTTGAGCGCGATTTACATACAGCTCTTCTTTTTCATTAAGAAAAATGAAGTAGAAATAAATTCCGCCTGCGACGTGTTCGTCACATTTGTTAGATCATTACACTGGGCCATACATTCGGCGGAAAGACAATACTCATAGGCTTGTTTTTCTACTGAATCTGCCTTTTTTTCGGAGACAGTATCGCCGAATTCGACTTCTTGTTCTTCTTCTAATATCACATCACAGTCTGTACATATTTATCTTGCCATTAGTCATAATAATTTGTACTCGTATTTTTACACTTCTATGACGAGTTATTTAACAGTTTATATAATATATATCTATATATTATATAAACGTACATTAATCTGACAAATTCAATAAATTTCGTTTTATTTATTATTTTTAATTTGATTTTGAACGTGATAAAATACAGGAGTAAAAAGGCAGCCGAACCGCGCGGTGTTGTAGACACCGCTTATAAGTGAATTGCATGGATACAGATTTTAGAGTTTTGTTTTTATTATAAATTTGAAAGCAATGATAAATCATTGCATTCGACAAAACGATTCTGAGCGGAGCTTCGGTGTAATAAATAAACGAAGAAATAAACGATAATCGATTAAGACGAAATTGCATTTTTATGTAATTTTTGGTAGTCTTTCCTGACTTTTGAAAAAAGTATTGAGAAAATCGAAAAATGCAATCAGAAAAGGTGCTACACGAAAAGATCGGAGCACTCCTTCTGGTAGAATTTTTGGGTACAGACATAAAAAAAACCACATCCGCTCAGAATCTAAAAATTAAAACTTTTATACAATTTTATTTTTTCCACCGAGTTGGCAAATTATAATTTTTACAAACGTTATACGGCAAAAAAAGTTTGAGTTACTTTATTAAATTTTTAAAGTCTGTATACGAATTCAAATAAATCGGAGTGTTATTCAGTCCGGTGTCATCTGCCGGAATATCCAGAAAATGAAATAAATTTACATTTCCGTATAATTTTCGTTTTCGATACGGAATCCCAAACGACGAATTTTAAAATTTTTTAAAATGACTATTTCGATTTTATAAACGAAAATATAAAGTATTTAATAAATGTAGCGCACGGGTCTTTATTTAATATTATTACAAAAAAAAGAAGAAGAATCCTTAAAATATTAAATATTGAACATAAGTTATTGCTTTTTTCGGATTTTCTTGGTGGGAAAACACATTCTTTGCGTATTTATATTAACTTATTTTAGGAAATGATTAACACGAAATACGTGTAAGAATTCTTAAGTATACGCATAATACAGAAGAAAAAAAATTGTTATTATCGTCGTCGTCGTTATTTTAAATAGATAATATTAGTCGACCCGTTTGGAAACATGCGTTAGTATAGTATGTACTATGTATGTTCATTTTTTAAACGTATTATGTGTAACGAATATAGAAACTATAAATACTGCATCGTATACCTGAATCGTATGTATCGTCGAAAAATGACTCTAACTTTCCATTGTCTTGGAACGTCTCATAATCCTCCTGAAAACGAGCGCCGCGAGAAAAACATTAACATTAAAATCAGGAAAAATTTTCTAAAAACTTACATCTGGAGCAATTATGCTATATGGATGCTAAACATGGACTATGATGTAGCAAAAGAAGAAGAAATGAGAAGAATAGAGGTGTTTGAAATGTGGTGCTACAGAAGGTTGGAAGAGATAAGCTGGACTAATAAGATCACGAATGAAGACGTTTTAAAAGTGTTTTGGAAAGAAGATCACTATGGAAAATGATAAAGAAAAGACGAAATGAATGGATAGGTCGTATTCTAAAACACGAAGGATTGTTAGGACTAATCGTAGAAGGGATGGTCGATTGGAAGAAACCACAGAGGAAGACCAAGAATGTAGTTCATATAAAGAATTGAAGAGGAAGACCAGTGACAGAGAAGCGTGGAAATTGATGCAAACCGATCGCACTGGATTGAAAACTATAGAGATTTATTATTAATTACCTGTGCTGCAAGAACGTGCAGGCGTTGAGGAGATTCACTCCGCGGCGGGTATCCGACCGCGTCTGACTGCGGCGGAGCGGTGTTGTTGTCGGTGCAGCAGTCGATTCGGTCGCGCAGCTCCTCGACGTCCGCGAGGAACTGGAACTCGACTCGGTTTCGGTGACAACAGTTTGGATGAAATCGTCTAGCAACTCCTCGCATTCTTCCACTGTAACAGCAGTATACAGGTGTTGTTTACATAATATAATATTATATTGTTCGAAAACATGGACATATGTTGATATTCTAAGAAAACTACAAAGAAAAAAAGGTAATAAGCCGCGGGTGTTGTGGATATCGCTTAAGTGAATTACTTGGATAAAGATTTTAGAGTTTTGTTTTATTTTAAATTTGAAAGCAATGATAAGTCATTGTATTCGATAAAACGGTTCTGAGCGGAGCTTACTTTTCTCGTAAATATAGTCTAAAGTTACATATTTGGTGAAAATTTCAGGTTTCTATGACTGGTAGTTTCGAAATTACGAAGAAATAAACAACAATTGATTAAGACGAAATTGCATTTTTAGCGTTTTTGAGTTATATTTTTAGGTGTTTTTGAGAAAATCGAAAAATGACCTCTCTAAAGTACCAACTAGATGCGAATTGTTGCCGGAAACAAACTGTGACCGAAGAGATCGGAGCATTCCTTCTGGTCGAAAATCTGTACACAGGATAGAAAAAAAAAATAAACATCATTGTAAAAACAATAGATTCATCGCTTCGCTCAGGATCTAAAATTCGAGGAAATCGATACTATTATTTTACATGAGGAAATTAACGGTTTAAAATAAGTGTATTATTAACGCACGTTTTTCTATTCCTATTTTAGATTCTGAGCGAAGCGATGAATCTATTGTTTTTAAATGATGATTATTTTTTTCTATCCTGTATACAGATTTTCGACCAGAAGGAGTGCTCCGATCTCTTCGGTCACAGTTTAATGCAATATAGGTACTAATTCAGCTCATTCGGAATCTGATTCATTATTACCACAGTGGTTAGTTTAATTTGGGACTACACAGTTATTTCAACAATTAATGTAATTTGCAAGTCAATAGCATAATAAGGAACTATACGCGATACGATCAATAAATAATATCACGAAATTGCCTATGTCACGAAAATACCTTACTTCACCCTACGTAAGAAAAAGTAAAAGTTCTAAACAGAAAAAAGTGCCGAAGAAAAAACATTTTGTATTATTATTATTTAAGTCGGCCGCAGTATTGCGGGACGTGGTATATATACCATAGCTGTGGCGTAGCCGAGGGTGGGGGGACAGAGGGGCCATGCCCCCTCATAGGCCTTATTTTTTTTTATGGTAATAATTTAATTTTAACTATAGTAGCTTTCAGTGGCGTATTTAGGTGGGCCCTCGGCCCCCTTAATCCGCGTTTTGTACATAATAATTGGTGATTTATCAACAACTTGAAACCAACAAAAATATTAAATTGATATATGAATATGAATATACCTATCGTCATACAGCCATATAATAAAACAGTATATACACAGGTAACATAATATAATGTATATTATCTGTGATATAATTATAATATATACCTATTATGATATATTTGTGGGTTTTATCCGAAATATAAAATTTTGATTACATTATTCATAATTGTAATAATTTTGTGGACTTTTATTAACAATTTATTGTATTGTTACAATTCGGCTCCGATTTCAAAAAGGTTATTTCAGACTGTTTAGTGCATTTTTTTGAAGTCGGTTTTTTTTTTCTAAAAATATTTTTATTTAATTTGTTTTCGGGGAAGGGAATCACCATGTAAATCAATGTCAATCGGCCATTTAGTCGACAGACTTTTTAGGTTTGTGTGGCGTGTTGAAGGGGTAATTTAGGAGCAATAGCTCCTTCAAAATTGGTGGTGGGTGGATGGGTGGGTATTAGATAATAGGTACCGGGTAATGGATTTAGTAGGTACTATAATATCGTAATACTATACACTCAGCCACTCAGGTGTCAGACAATCATAATATACTAGTTTGTAGTTTGTAGTTATTAAACTTTATTTAATCATGGTTACTATACATCATTAGACGCTAGATGTCAGAATTGAGAATGTGATCGAAGGATCTCGCTAGAGACCCTCGTTCTGCAGTGCTAAATGACTGCCTGTTTGAGTGCAGCGCGAGGGCCGTGCGAGATTACTGTACAGCGATTTCGGAGTTTTCTCTCTCGCTCTCGTGTTATTCTTATGGCCACCGGTCGAGTTACACGGTTTTGGCGAAAAAAATTTTTATCACCAATTTTGTAAAAAGCGTGTTATTATTTTTTGAAGGTGATAATTGGAATTGAGGTAGGTCAACCCCTCTCTCTAAAAATCTGACACGACGCAACTGCAGGTGGTGAGTGATACCTGAAGGGGTGGGTGATACCATTTATTAATCTTTGCTCCTCACCAGAAATAAGTTCAACACGCCACTGGGACACACTATACTATAATTATTTCTCAGTAGTTTCTTCGGACTCGTTTATCGTTGCACACGATATAATTGTAAAATAATATGTAGTCGCATTAGGTATATACGTAAAGACAGTAAACAGTACTTACAGACGATATCTGATTCGACGAAAAATTCTTCGGATTTGTAAAAGTGATGCTCGACATTTATTTCGTTCGGTGTGTCGCGTTCGTCCAACAGTATATTCCCATCTAAATAATATTATATATATATATAATATATTAATTTATATTATATAATATATAGGTACACAAATCCAGTGGCGGATCTAGGATTTTTTTATGGGGGGTGCTTAAGTTGAGTTATTGTATTCTGCATACTCCATCCTGATGGCATGACCTTTTTTAAGTATTAATAATGTGCTAAATATTTAAAAGAATAAACATAAGTGACAACTTTAAAAATACGTCTAAAACAAATTCCGTTTATTTAAAAAAAAATTTCTTCTCTGTAATAAAAAAAAAAAAAGAAAACAAATAAAATTTCAATCACTTCTGGTTATCACTCGTCAGTATTGTTGAGGAAAAATTACTTAATAGTTTTTTTTTTTTGTTACCAATTTAGTTTATAATCGTACCCGGCCCACTGAAAATACGTATAGACCATATATAGTGTACAATATTTGTTTTTAACCAGGTAAGGGGGGCGCTATAGCACCCTAGCACCCCCCTCTGGATCCGCGCCTGCACAAATCGTAATAACTGCAGTACAAGTTAAAATCGCGTGTCGCGGAGAAGGGAAAAAAAAACATTATTGGATCGTATTAAACAATTTGTTATTTTTTAAACGTTCGCGATTTGAGACGCCAAGTATATAGGTACTTATATATAGGGCCGATATTTATATGCATTTGCATATTTTATTGGTTGGTCAAAAAATAGCTAGTTTAACCAAAATGTGTTTCATGACCTAGCGATTCGATAAACAAACTTTTATTTTGCATATTTTGCCATTTTGAATTTTTAGGGCATATTTTGGGATTTTGTACATTTTCAACTAAAAAAAAAAATCGATAATTACAGAATAATCGTTTAAAATTTATAATTTTATAAATATCAACAAGCGAATTGATAACATTTTACCAATGTTTTAGATAAAATATTATTCATTTGGTCTTTATGGTTTTCAATTTATTAATAATACGAGATATGACAAATAATGTATAATCTATACATTTTACAGTTTATTTTGTGGATCGTGAAACAATGCCATTCAATAAATCAAATTAAAATAAATATTTAAATTCAACATATTGAAAATTTTAAATCATAATATTATAAAAAATGTAAAATATTTTTGTTGAGATTAACTGTAATAACTAAAAATAGTAATAAAATACAATTTTCGAATTTTCTTAGGTTTTTAAAAAATTTTTTTTTTTTTAGAGCATATTTTGGTAATTTTTAGCGCATAACTGCATACATATTTGATAGGTTTTTAAGACATATAAATATCTGCCCTACTTATATATATATATATATATATATATATATATATATATTCACGCGCTCGCCGTTCGTATTCGCGTTATTGATAAAAATTTTAAATAAAATTTACCGTCGTCTACCCAAACGGTTTCGTACATATTGATCACTTGAACAACCACCGTCCTGAAATTCATAGTCACACGTCTTCCACACGGTTCGTTCATAATTGTCGACAATTTCTTTACTATTTCCGTCAGGACACACGTCTGCGTGTACATTACAAAACGATATTCGCGATTATTATTATTATTATTATTATTGTTGTTGTTGTTGTTGTTGTTGTTGTTGTTGTTGTTGTTGGCGCATTTCGTAAAACACACCGTTCTCAATATAACGCCCAGTAAACCAATTGTTCGTTCGTTTTCTTCTGCACCGCCTGCCGATTTCGTTATGTATGACCACAATAACGTACCGGGTAGGCCTTTATAATTATACAGTCCGCCGAAAAATCTGAACCAACGTTCGGACGCATTATTAAGGTCAGTGGCGTAATTTATGATTTCCTCGAGATGTCGTTGGGGACAACGGGAATAGATTTTTTCGTAGAAACCAATATTTTCAACAACAAAAATGCTCTATACTATACCTATATGATATAGGTATCATAGCAATGGCGTCATTTGGTGGGAGGCAGGGTGGGCATTTGCTCCTTCCTCCCCTCTTGTTGACAGTGGGCCGATATGATGGAAACATAACAGTTATTCAAACCAAATCTGTAGTAATGAACTAACGAGTTATGACTTATGAGTATAGGTAATAATAATAATAAATCGCGTGGCAAACGGCGGATTAAAATAATTAAATAACTGCTTGATAAAATTAAAAAATATGTAGGTTATAACCACGATTAAAGAAGGTGATTAATTCGTGGTTACAACTTACCGCGGTTCTGGATTTTTTTTTCGATAAACATGGTTATCGTTACCTAAATGCAGCGCGTAAATTATTAACGTTAATTCGAAGAATATACAATGTACCTATACGTTTAACGGTTGACGTACCCGTATCGCGTACGGCATAAACGAATTATTTTAGACGTTCTTTAATGTTTCGAACGTATGTTATATATATATATATATAATTTGTGAGCGGTAAGTGTAAAAAACTAAAAATGAAAAAAGCTAAAGATTGTGTGACCAAGGCGGCGAGAAAGAGAGAAAAAACCGAACAAAATGCTCAGAACTGGTCACAAAACGTCTTTTTTCTAACATGTTTAACGTCGCGACAAGGGAAACTTCAAAACTTTAATGTACTATGTATGTAGTCATTTACCATACATTTATTATAGCTGACAAAGTAATGAATTTCCTACCTCCCCCCTCACCAAAAAAAATATAAAAATATCGGGCGATTCGTGCCCATGATAACGAAAATATCAAAATTATGTAAAACAGTAAAACAGAAATCGTATTGAGCTAAATGCGAGTGGAAAATAATTAAATGGGCCTGTTAAATCTTTTGCCTCCCCCTTTCGAAAACTGAAATGACGCCACTGTATCATAGGTATACCCAGGGGCGCATTAAGAATCAATATTTAGGGATGGGAGGGGGGGGGCAAATATAATTTGCCGCCCCTAAATTTACAGTACAGATTAAAATTCCAACAGACTAAAACATATAATTCCAAATGTCCATGATCAGTGTGCCGCCCTCTAAAATTGCCGCCAGGGCACAACGCACCCTTGCCCCCACTTAATGCGCCCCTGGGTATACCTACCACCGCTACCATTGTACACCTCATACACTAATACTGGTAATTAATTTTTATAAGACGCGTATTAAATAAAGAACGGCGTTGAGTTTAACGCATAATAATGTAATTAATAAAGTAATAGATTTAATTAAAAAAATTAATAATTTATGAACAAAAATATTGAAGGATGTATATAACGGCTTATTATACAATTAAGTAATAACTATAGTTATAGGTAATGGTAAAGCATTGCATTTCATATAACGATTTTGAGCGGAGCTTCAATGTAATACGCAATAATAAATTTTGATAAAATGTGAATTTTTGCGGTTTTCAACAAAAAATGTTGGTATTATTTTGGACCGCATTAAAAAGCTTTTGGAAAATGACCTCTCCCTCCCCCACCCCTCTTAAATATTACCCCGGCAAAATTCACCGTCAGAAAATTCAGTTAATTAAATATAAAAAAAGTTAAATGTAAAGTCAAAAAGTTGTACACAGAAAAAGTAACCCACATCCACTGAGTGTGCGTCAATTTGATCGTCATTTTCCATCAAAATAATACACTTTGTCGACAAATTAAAAATTGTAATAGAGTGTTGGGATTTTCAAGATTCTTCGAATATAAGAATGAAATAACGTAGGATCTATGTTACATAAAATGTTTAGACTTTAAAAGTAAAAATTACACTTTTTATGACTCGGGTAGCTCGACACTTAATAATAATAAAATTGCTATAAATAGACTAAAATTAGAAGACTTCTTTTGAAAATATTTTTACATTCAGGTATAGTGCAATGTTTACATAGTCGGTGTAAATTTCAAGATTCTATAGGACCATTATTTTCGAAATGCTAGAGAAATACAACAAAGATTTCTGACGAAATCGTGTTTTTTCCGTTTTTTTTTCACTCCTTTAGTTAATATATATGCGTATACACGCGAGTAATTAAGTTTAATCTCGTATACATGTCTGACGACTGAAAAGCTAAAATTTATAGCTTAAAAATTGCAATTAATCGAATTATATTATTTAACATTTACTGTTTGCCAAACAACTATTGTAATTGCATCATAATAATATTAGACTTCGCAGGCGTTTTATTTTGTTTTTTATTTTTAGTGACATTTTTGGTTATTCCTGTACTTATTACAAATATTGGACCATTTTACGATAATATTTACCTTACCAATATTGTATTTTGAATAATTACTCAACCCTATTATAATATACCGGAATGTCTTTAAAATACGCGCATTAGACGTTCGGCGAATAGAATAAAATTCCAACATTAAACATTCTGCGAGATCATGGAAATTGTGACCCAAATGATGACGAGTATTAATGTAGATAAGAGAGAGACAGTGACTGATATTGAATTTGAAAACTGAACAGAGCAATTTCGACGATTTTGAAAAAATATACAACGCGCGTTATTGAAATTAATACGCGTTATGTTAATAAACAAAAACTATATAAAAAACACAAATACGCGGTTTTGGCCAATAGACGGTCTTATAAAAACAATAACATTGTGAAGAACGAGTAAACGGAGGCAGCGCGTTTCTCTGTTCTTGTTAAATATCTATGCCTGCTCTAGCCAGTGGCGGTTCTTGACAAGTCTCAAGGGGGAGGGGAGGGCGAAAAATTTATTCACACAAATTTTATACTTTTCATCTGCCAAGGGCAATAAAGAAGTTATCACGGTGAAGGGGAGATAAATTTTTTTTTAAATGAAAACGATCCCATTGTACTAATGTGTCTGCATGTAAGATATGTTTACTATTTTGAATTTTCTCCTCTACTAGTATTCCATAACAAATTTTCAACTTTTTCTCTTCAATAACTACCAAAGCACTGCATCAGTGTTGTGTGTACTTAATAGTATAGATATTCCTGAAGACTGAAAGTAAATAATACGTATTTAAAACGTATAAGTACAATATTTTCATATTATTTGGTGCATAAAACAAATTGTACATGAGTACATGTCTGTATTTTTAATATATATGTACTATATAGTTTAGTAGATGCTGGTGTTTTGTAAACGGATATTACTAACCAATAATCATTTTTCAACTACCAATAAACACATCATTTGCAATAATCAAAAGTAATACTGTTTCTGCGATCAATCGTGATAAAATTAAGACTGTATGTGAGTGCGCGACCGAGGTGACAATAGGAATCACGTTGATACTATCTCCACCTTAGATCATATACTATATAGTAGGTATATAGGTAGGTCTTTACCGTACGAGGAAGATGATAATATTGTATATCGTCTACAGATATAATATACGTCCTTTAGTAAGCTGTTTGCTCTTTAATACCTAGCGATATTAGAGTATGTACATAAACGACGGTTATATATTTAACTTGGTAATATAAAGCGCAAAATATTAACCTGCAGCTTCGTTTCCGTTATCGTAATGTCTGTTTTGCCTGTAGTCTGTACTCGTACACGTCACACGCAGTAGGTATACGAATGTCTCTTGCGGTGTTCGATTGAAAAAGTGAAAAGTCGCAAAAAATATTTGTTAGACAATATTAGGTCGGTTGCTAGTAGCGTAATGAGACAAATCATAGGTTCGGGAGGTTAACAGTTATGTACACGCGGAAACTATAGTCACTTGTTTATTTTGTACGGCCGAGTGTAATAAAAAAAAAGAAAAAAACGACAAATTCGAAAGAAGCGCATAAACTTGTTAACGAGGAATCGGGGTGGGTACAGAAGGTTTTAAATATTTGTATCGTCGTACCGCGGTGCCATATTATAACCAACGAGGCCACAAGAGGGGAAATTAAATTAAATTTATTAAAATAATAACTTCTTTATGTCTTCGTATAATTATATTACGCGTATAACTGTACAATTATATTTATTTATGCATTTATACATGTACGGAGTATTAATATATGAGACCACGCGTAACGAATTTGTCTAAAATATAAATCAAATTAACTTTTTATTAACAAATACACTAAACACACTTTACACATTTTACACTTTATTTTCGATTTATATTCAGTCACTGTATCACTTTGACTACTAACACTTCACTGTTCGTTTTATTCACTCACTGCACTGCTTTTCGGGTCCTCCTTTCGTCACTGATAAGTGATAACAAACTGACGCTCGAACACACGACGGGTCTTGCTCTACATACCCTTTTAATGGGTAGTCCCACCAGTGACACGATTTCCAGAACATCGAGAACATAAGGCTTCGAATGGTCCACAATATTCCAGAATATTCCACAACATTCGAGTGTTCTTGACAAGGCCGTAGCCAGGGGGGGGTTTTCGGGTTCAAACCCCCCGCCGAAATTTTTTTAAATAAAATTTAATTATTTTAAATATCTATTAAATTTGAAATTTGTACACGTGTAGATTTATAGATCGCACAGTACGGTATACCCTTGACAAAATTGATATTTTGTCATGGGTTTACCTATCTAATCTAAATTATTTTGGTAGTCGAGCAATGTGTTGAACTTCGTTTTACGCTATCGTCGGTAATCACAGACCGTGCGCCTTCAATCACACACACGAAACACGACATTTATTTGTTCGTGCCTAGTTCTTTTGCCGCATTAAACGTAATTTTATATTTAAATACGCACGCAGTACGTTCATTTAAAAAAAATGAGTAAACCTTCACAATCCAATTTATTATCTTGGATTTCTACCGAGTCAAAATCAAAAAAAGTTTAAAATTGAGTAAAAATGTAAAATAATGTAACTATACCTAAATAAAAAAAATGCCATGTACTTAATTTAAATAATAATTTTATAAATTCATACTATATTGAGAATATTTATGTTTTTTAAAATTTTTCAGTCAAAAAAAAAATTTATATTCTCAACCCCCTCCCCAAAAAAAAAATTTTGACTGGCTACGGCCTTGGTTCTTGAACGTTCCACAATGAAACCGATGATTGGATATGTACATGTATCGGGTGTCTGGACGTTGTGACGTTGCACGTTGAGGTGTCAGGGGCGGATCCAGGACAAAATAACGGAGGGGGCGATTTTAAAATGGATTGGGCACACAAAAATGATGAAAATCAAAATCTAAGTATTGGGAGACTTTATCCCCTACATCTTTATTACCCCCCTTCCATGACCTGCATCATAATGTATTTTAGTCGGTAAATATTTTCCTTATAAAATACTTGAACAATAGTTTATTTTATATAATAGCATTTAGCACTCATACATTTTAAATGGGTAACACTTAAACTTTATTATATTAATCACTTATAACTCAACACTATTTTAGACAATATTCGCATGGACCTAACCTAAATACATGATGTCCAATAATGTTATTTTAAAGAAGAATTATGGGGATGGGCATGATAACAGTTAAAAAAAACTATGCTAATTGTATAATATTACAACAATATTGGCTAATATTGAAAAAATAGAACAATTTAAATTTATTGTGTAAATGTTTACTCTTACTTATATAGTTACGTGAAGCATAATGCATCCATAGAAAAGTAGATGATATCTAATAAGACACCCATCCACTAATATGCTAGTTATTACGATCATGTAGGATAGGAAAATATGAGGGTGAAGAGGTTTAGATTCCTTAGTAAAACTTGGTATTAATTATAAAAGATACACAATAAAGTGCATTCACTTTGATACTTGTTCTTTTAAAAAAATATTGATTTCATATTACACATTCATTTAGTCATTTCCTTAAATAAATTTAGATATGGACTCCAGATACCAACCAGACATCAAGTGGTTTTTTTTCTTTTTAGTGAACGGGGGGCGATCGCCCTGATCGCCCCCCTCTGGATTCGCCCCTGGTTAATGGGAGGGGAAATTAATGAAGTCGAAATTAAATCGATATTAAACCACGAGTCATTCGTTTTGTTAAAGAGTTATGTTACTAATTTTAAATTTTAGCTTATTGACTCATTAGTGCTCGGAGCTTTGCCCTTTACTCAGCTCTGTTGCAATTGCAGTAATACAGTATATTCGTATACTCACGACGGGGACCTACTGCGCGTAGCTGTAGCGGAATTGCCTTTTCGGAGCGCCGTGCGATCCGTCGAAAGAACCGCGGGCAATTTTTAATAAATTGATTTTTAGGTTTTCAAAAGGAAAACAACGCGAATCCACATTAGTAATCATCGCGGATGAAGTTTTTAGAACAGAAAATAAACGCACGTGCATTTGATCTATACGACGCGAATTGAAAATCGGAGATTTTAAACGGTCTCCGTTAAAAATTAAAAAAATTCCGTTTCCAGTAAATGTGGTTTACAGAATTTTATTACCCATTCAATAAATAAATTTAACTTAATTTAAACGTTTTAGATGTACCAGTGGAACTATTTATCTACTAAATAATGGTTACATTTGTTAAGTTAAATTCGACAATTTTTCTTGCGGATTTCCGGCATAAAAAAAACATTTTTATTAATTGCTGTTAATCATAAAATGAATAATTTTTAACTATTTTGTTACTGTACGATTCTACCGTCAATATAAATTATTATAAATATTATAATTATATAGGTTTTAATTTAATTTAATTTTTCAACGTATCTACTTGTTGTTTTGTAAGTATACTGGATAATGTTCAAGATTTTAATGTATACAGTGAAATCGATTTACAACGAATTGTCGAGGATTTAGCCGACTTAGCATTTGTTCACTAAATACATTAATATGAAATCATAATTAAGTAATTTGATTCATTTGTACACTGAAATTCATACGTGCAAATATAATATTTATTCTCTCCAAAAAAAATAATGTTGGTTCCTAACAAATTGTAATTTCAAAATAACGTTTTGTAAACGAATATAAAATGTTTCTTGAAAAAAAAATTATTTACTATTTTGATTTTTCAAAATTTTTGAATGAATAAATTACAGTATCTTTAAATTAAAATTTAAAAGATATAGTTTATACCAAAATAAAAATGCTAATATTTATCAATTTAAATTAGCAATAAGCACCATCTATTTCAATAGAATGAGACAAAAACAAAAAATATTTAGAACCAAAATTATAAAAACCCATGTCCTATTACCTTTTAAAACTAAAACAACGAAGATCAATGATAATGATAATAATAATTTAAATTGAAAAAAATAGTGTTTATAATATTGGTGAATTAAATACATGGTACACGTGGTTACTGTTATCAACGAATAGTTAGATAGCTAAGTAATTATATTACTTATGTTTTTTTTATTCACTTCAAAAGTTTAATGTTAACTTAAGAAAAAGTTACTTGATTCTAATGTTAATGATAGCTATGAGATAAATAGAATGAAAATGAATAAACAAATTTTAGAAAACACTATAATTACTACTATAGTATTTCATGTTATTGATATCAATGCTAACTGAACAAAGTTTTGTTACTTGTGTAAATAATGAACACGAAATAAACACGTTAAGTTTAAAAAAAACAGTAACGTAACTTATAAAGTTTATTTAAAAAGGTATTTGATAATAAACTTTATTAAAATTAATTTTAACAAAATTTTAATATTAAACACATTAAGCCTTTTATAACACTTGTACAGTAACATGAGCTTGGAATTTGATATGCTAATATTCATCGTAATTTCTTAACATGACATTTTTTCACAACTAAAAATTCATTATAGAAATCGAATCGCATATATATATTTTTATATATATGCATTGAAATTAATTATTCTTTAAAAATCGTGTCATAAAACAAATGTGTGAGAAGTGTACATCAATGTTTAGGTGATTTTAATAAAAATATTACAATTTATTGTTTGACAATTGGTCTGGTTTTTAATTTTATAACATAAATAGTAAATTTATAATAATATTAATGTGATCATTTTAAGTGCTATTGATATAAGACTTATACACCAAAAATTATAAGAGTAATATTTTTTACATTATTCAGAATACGCAAAACTTAGTTAATATTTTTAAATATATTTTAATAATTTTTTAAAAAATAAAGGTAAAGTAATTAAAGCACTTCTTTAAATATTATACGTTGGTACTTTCATAGATTTTATTAAAATATGTAATTTGATTGAAAAAAAATAGCTCTTTAATAATCGAAATCGTTTATTATATTTTATACATAAATAATAATTAAGTGTTGAATGAATTACAAAACGGATCGTTCATCAATTAGGTGCCTATATTTTTCTTGTTTGTACAATTAATCAACAGTGCTTAAACCGAGATTCCAATATTGATAGAATATTATATTGTACAATACGTATTTTTATTTCAACTTAGCGCACGATAAAAAAATTTAATATATTAGACATGTTCGATTATTATCTTTGTAATAATTTTAATTTATAATAAAATAAAATCAATGTCGATATAATAGATTTTAACTAAGAGTAAGTTGAGTATTAATCAGGTAAAATTTGAGAATAAAGTTTCGACAAATTATACTGTGATAATTTTTGGATTTCATTGACAATAATATCGGTCAAAACAAATATAATGATTAACATAAGAGTATTTAGCATGTTCAAATTTGGAATTATTAAGCTTAAATTTAATATGATTATATAATTGAATGTTTTGTATATTCTTAATTTATCAAATACTAATTATTATTAATCGTATGAAATACATATATATTAATTTATTGTTTAACGAAAATCAGACATAATTTTTCAAACTAAACAAATATTGAATTGAATTAAATTCAATTAAATATATAAATTAATTTTGTCCGATTTGACTTTTTCATATTTCCTTATTTTTATTGGCTATTATTATTTATTATAATTACTTACATCTGTATAGAATTTAATTACAACTGGTTGTTCACCTTATTAATTTATATGAATCAGTAGGTCGCAGCTCGTAAAATGTTTCGTGACACTGTGATGATAACCCATCTAATTTTTTTTTTATCAGGTTGAGATCCAACGTTAGCCAAAGGTAGGCTAAATAATTATAAGCCGATAGTATAAAGGATGGAAAATTCTTAGTTTTAAATAATTTTAATAATAATTATTCGAATAGAGTGTACGAATGTATCTATTTATACGTTTATAAACTTATAACTACTGCATATTTATACATGTGTGACATTAATTATCATAATGAGCCGATATGATTATGATTGAAATAATTTATTAAAATTTTGATAAATGTTTCAGCAAGAAGTGTTTGTTCTATTTTTAATTGACTTATTTATTTTAGACATATTATACGTATCTATTTAATAGACCAGTGAACATATTAAACTTTTTATATACTAGTCATAATTACATAACAAATATTACATATAAATGTGTGTGTGTGTATATATATATATATATATATATATATATGCCAAGGTATAAAAATGGTACTGTTTTAATGTCTTAAAATAAATAACCTCCTTTCTGTATTTCCATATTTGTGCAGCTACACAACTAAATTTTATGTATTTATTTACGTAATGTACATTATATTTTAGTATGTTTTATGGCATTGGTTTTACAAATCCAATACTTATCGGAATTCGGAATAATCGAAATAATAGTCTTTTATATAAATAGTATGTATTCTTATATATTATTGAAACGATAACGTTTTTATTGTAACATTATAGTATTATATTCCGAGTGTTTCGAATAAGATGTTACCAGTATACGTAATTTTCCCCAAAGAACGCACACATAATGATTTATAAAACAAAATGACTGAAAAGACTATTTTCTATCCAAATCTATTGTCCAAAAATTGTTCGACATAAATTTTGTTCAAAGCAAAATGTTTAGATGGTTTTGCGCATGTGCAAAAAAAAATTTTTTTTAATGGTAACCTAAATTTATGTCGGTCAACTTTCGATAGAAAAAATTTTTTTCAGTCATTTTGTTTTATTTATCATTGGCTTAAACATAAAATTGGTCGAATTAGTGTTATTTAAAATTTTAAATAATCGATATTTATAATTTTAAAACGATTATAACTCGATCGGTTTTTAATTTAAAAAGTTGATTTTACCACTTGAAATTCATTAAAAAATACGAAAAATATCATAATCAAAATGGGAGGTTGTCATTTATAAAAAAAAATTGTTATGCGTATGCGTGAAATTAAATGACATAAAACCAGTGTAATTATTTTTATAAGTGTATAATTAGTTTGGCAGCAAATAAAAAAAAAAACGGAATTTAATTATAATCAATCTGCGCATAGTTGTGGAGTGTTTCTAATCAGAGATTACACACTGTATATAATGTTAGCGAGCTGCGGTTGTTATAGACATATTATTACAGGCTCAAGTTTGTTCTGTAGTAAAAAATTTCAAAATTTTATTATTATTTTGACTCAGAAATCAATAATACATCATATTCGAAAAACTATTCTTTGCGAGTATTTTATTATAATTAGTAAATATGTTGAATATATTCAAATATATGTCTATAGGCTTGTATTATGTTTTGAGCTCTAAAAAAAGATTGTTCATGTCGACATGATTTTCAAACATTTTTAGGGTTGTTTTTAATTACGATTGAGGAAACTATTGAGAAAATCGAAAAACCTGTCACATGATGGACCAAGTAGATATCAGATTTTTTACCGCAAACTAACATCGGAATATTCCTTTTACACGAAAAAATGCCAACAGACAAAATAATATTTACGATTATAATAAAAACGTATAATAGCTCAACATTTACATTTAAAAAACAGCCTAACCTAACCTTGAAAATATTTTAAATATTTTAAACTGATAAAGCGTCTTGAAGAAGATAAATGTTCAATATCAGTATGCAGTACCTACCTATCTTTCTGCTATACTGTGTCTTAAATTTGATGGCTTATAACGAATTTCCAAAACCGATATGTGTAAATGTCGATAGAAACGTATGCTTTAAGAATTTATTAATTTAATCGTGAAATACTCAACTTTTAAAAATCAAAATTCTAAATAGTTATAACAAATGAAGACTAGGAGTAATGATATTAAAATTATAAACAATTACAACCCAATTGTACAGTACAAAATAAATTAAATATATATATATATATAAATATAACAAAAATTATTTATATTTATCAATATTTATGTGTAGGTACGTCCTGTAGGTTTATGATAAAAACCTGTATTGTATGACAACTTTATTTGTTGTATATAAGCAAAATGTGGAAAATGTAATTTTTTTAATAACTTTAATAATTATGAAAGTCATTAGTTATATAATATTTTTTATTAGTTTTAAGTCGGTACCTAATTGTTATATGTATAATTTTTTGTTTAAGCGATTTAGTAAAAAAGAGTTATTGAAAAAAATTGATTCCACTTTTCCACAGATAAACTTAGTATGTATCTGATATTGTGTGAAATTTCGATTCCAATTATTCATGTCTGTAACATCCTGATTTCTTTGACGCGCAAAACAATCTTAAGACAACGAATAGAAATTGTGTACTTTTTATTTTTATTATATATTATAGTGAACAAAACACCGAAAACCGAATTGACTTGGTCGTTACAATTTTTGTTTGTTTTCGGCATAGCGAGAAAAAAAAACGAGTGTTTGGCATCCTCTTATACGTGCGTAACGATATAATTTTACTGAATCATCACTTAGATCCGTCACGTATAACGCGTCTAATCTATTTATAGGCACAACGCACGGAGGCGTAGAATATACGATATTATACATTTTATCCAAACGTATTATTACATAATTAGTTCGGGTATGAGAGTTTGAGCGGAAAAAAATAAAACGTAGACGTTCGAGTTCAACGTTATTTGATTATATTTATTAAACAATAATTATCGTAGACTTGCAATTTATTGTGAAATATTCAACTCTGTAGGTATAATGCTGCAACACCTAATTGTTTTATTGAATTTAATCGAGAGCGCGTACACAGTGCAGTTTTGTTGATACTCGTGTTGCTCCTCATTGCCAACGCATTTCAAATAACCCGTTACAATTTCATAAAACGGTTACTCGTTTTGAAAGTGTACGTATGTATTTTAATTATTATTCGTTACTAGAAAATTAATAAACTACTCATTCGTAGCGAAATCGTGTTTAAATTGCGTTGGAGATCAAACGTATGGTTCGTATTTCCTCTACAGTCTGTTAAATCTTATACTCGGAGAGATTCGTTTATATCAATTCACCGCGACCCCATCTCGAAGGTCGGTGACTCTATTAAGAAACACTTAGCTAAACGTCTGCTCGTTTTCGCTATGGATAAGAAATGAATTATCGACAGAGACACTTGATCTAAAGAGCCACCAAGGTCGAGCGGGTTCTGTAAAGTACGAAAAGTGTCTAAAGAAGCAGTCACGATATTTATAACTGATCAGTTCTATTCCGTGGACACCACGTTAAATGGATAAACTATAATTTATAAAAATATCGAGGCGCGTTAAAAAATGGACTAATGTGGATAGATCCAATTCGCGATGCACAAATATTTGAGCGAGAGAGACGGGGCTTTATAAGGAAAGTCAAAGATCATGTGTATAATCTCCTAGGTATTTTTTCATGCTTTCAATTAAACGCCCTTATTATTATGTTTAATATAATTAACTGAATTATTTACGAATAATAATAAAATAATAATCAAACGTATTTGAATTCCTGATATTATACAAGTATGTATAATCGTGATGTAAATATTTGCCTATAATATATTTATTTAATGATGCAATGGGACAAATTATTATAAATACTAACATTTATTACAATAAGAATACATCGTTATAACGTATTAAATAAATTCAGTTGTCAATGTACGACTAACATGAATAATGTTTTATGCATTCATTATAATAAAACCAATTTAAATACATAAAACAGTCAAAAACACTGAATAATATCACCTGCAACAGATTGGATCGTAATTGTAAGTAGGTAAACAAATATGTATATTAGGCACTATACTCATTAGTATAGTTTTTATTCATAATTAATTTTTAATTGGCATTGGAAGTGGTTTAGTTTCGTATAAAATCTTTTTACTCTTCTGTCAATATCATCAATTTTAATAAAATTTATTTATGTTATGAATTTAATTAAGTAATAACGAGTAAAAACTTTTAAAACGTTTAAAAATAAAAATCACCAAGCTGTGTTTACAGTTTCAAATGGAAAAAAAATCGATTGAAAAAATAAATTCAAATATTAACGAAAATAAGATCTGATTATAAAACTATTTTATAAAATAAAACACTTATGTAATAGATATTTCACCATTTTTTTTATACGTAAACCATATCGCACAATGTTTAGTGTATATGAAACATCCGCGATTTATATTATTTTATAAAGAGTTAAAACAAGAAATTAATTTTTATAATACATATATATGTATATGTATATATATATTATATATGTTAATATTTATCATTATTTCAGTTCAAACGAAGTCGGTCTACCGGAATAATACGTAAATAACGTCAATACGGCCTGCACTCATAAATATTAAATTCATTTAATTGTATACAGTTAAAAAAGTAAATTAACAATTTAAACAATTAAAATAGACAAGTTAATTAATTAATGACTTATTAATTAACTGAGTTAAGAAGTCATAAAATAACATTTTGACTATAGATATAGTTAACTTCTACCTTTGCTAGAAACTATATGTAATGCTACATCACTACAAACCAAACAAGATATTACTACATGTGAGCAACAGAGTCGCCCACAAGCAGTGGTGGGGAAGGGTGCTATGAGTGAAAATGTACCCACTGAGATTTTTAAAATTATATTACGAACATTAGACTCGTGACATCGTAAAGTTTCTAATTTATTTATGTTTGTGTACTTTGTCGACAGTAAAAAATCTGAGAATCATTGAACAGTCGTGTACAATGTGTAGGGCGAAAATACAACGTGTTTAATGTACACTTTGCGGACTTGGATCTCAGCAAGTAAATCAGTAAACGAAATTGGTAATGTATCCTCCAATGACACATAATTAATCGTATAAATATAATTCTGTCTATTTGTGAAAACAAAACATTAACCTTTACACTCCATCATTAAACAAGTTTAAAACATGAAAAATAAGAAAATATTAGGCCACTTACTGTAGTCGTTGAAACTTTAATTTAAAAAACTCAAATAATATGTATAGTATTTTTAACTGTCGGTTTTAACCAAATTGTTTACTCGAATTTTAGAATCATAATAATATATAACGCCTAGGCAATGTACAAATAATCTATGTTTTATACGTTTTACACAATGCCTAAGCATTACACGAAATATCGGATTTTGCAATAAACAAGCTGCCCGATTACATTATATTTAAACGCTGACTCCGCAGACGTGGTGTACAATTATAGGGTTTCCGATCCTTCAATCGATTATAAATTTTTTTATTCCGATTTTTAACGTTATACACGTACGAGCGAAAGGTTTGATTATTCATAAGTAATGGACCTTTAAAAAACGGTTATATTGCTGGAACACTGTTGCAACGAACTTGTCGTTTTCTTAATCGATCCCCAGTTCCGAGTGGACGATTATGTCACCTGGTGCAGATTTATAAGTGTAGCACTTTATTAACACTTAACGCATCACAAAAAAAAAAAAAAAATAATAATAATAATAAATTAACCATAATGTTGTTATCCTTTAATATTATTTATTTACGTATAGTATATAACATAACAATCAGTATATTGTTTAAGTTTGATTTGTTAAACGTGAATAAAAAAATTTTAATAAAAGTAGATGATACAAATATTACAATTTTACAATTTTTATCTTGATTTTTGTACTGTAAACTCTTGAATTATATCATTTCAATTCATATTTTGTAAGACTCGATTTTTCGTAGACATTGAAACCAACAACGACATTTTTTCATCAGACAATGATGTTTTCAGGTATCTAGATTTTCACTCTCTTTAAAACTGAGAAAGATCTCTCCCCGTTAGTATTGGTCGTCGGAGCACGGTATAATAACAAAAAGTTTTTAAAACTGCGGATTTACAATTTGTCTTGGTCTGAAAAATGTTCGACTATTTTTATAATTAGTTATTTTTATATAACTTACAATTGAATATATACTCATTTTCAATGTCTTGTTCTAAGTTTTCACCATAAATAGCCTCTATAATTGTTTTTCTTTTTCGAGTAAAACATCATTATCATTATATCTTCTTTATTTTAATAAAACCCGATCAATAAGTCTCAATACATGTCATTTTTCTTCAATTCAAACACACGATAATTTTGTATCATAAACTTTTAAAATTATTTCATTTTTAAATTTCTTTTGTCCACGAAATATTGCTTCTCAAACATTGGAGTCATCGTGAAAATATATTTATTTATTTATTATTTCTTTATAAGAAAAGTTTTCGTGTTCACTCATTTGTTTTCGTTCAGCTAAAAAATTATCGAATCTATTTCTAGTATTTTGTAAAATTGTCGCCCGGGGAAACTGTTTCCTTTGCCACCTCTCTACCCTTAACACGGCTCTCTCAACACTTTTATACGATCTGCCTCGTGTATTGGCCATAAATGGAATTCAATAAACAATTTGAATAAAAATCAATAGATCGATTGATTGCCATAACATCTTATCCTGACGTTTTTATTTCATTTTGTGTCACAGTTTTTTTTTTTATCTAATTACAGTCTAAACATATTTCACGTTAAGTTTTTAAACATTATTTTTAAGTTAATATATATTATATACAACAAATAATTGCATACTGAATAGGCGCATAATTCTTGATATAATCAACAGTGAATTTCTAAAATACTCTAAACATATAGAAAAACGTAGTTTATTTATACTTAAAAAATATAAATTTTACACTAAACTAAAAAGAGAACATCATAAGTTTATTAGTAGAACGGAAAAGAAAGCGAAATGAACCAGACGTGATTTACGTTAACGTTATCGTCATTAGTGTTTCGTTGAATTCTATGTTTTCGATAGAGTTGCTGAAAAATAAACAAATTAGGTACTGTTGAATTTTCTTCGAAATATACAAATACCGGAAGAAGCCAATGTTTCGTTTCATTAAAAATCCACAAAAATGCATTTTTACCGCTAACGCCATAAAAAATACAATTTAATTAACAAACAAAAATGTATGTAAACAAGTTTATTTTGTTCAAGTTTTATTTATTATTAAATTTTTATAAAAATTTTTAGGAAATTCTAACGCGATTATAGACGGAAAATCAAAAGGGGAAAAAACATTATCAACAGATTGTTAATTCAAATTTATTAGTTCACGTTGACGGTTGTAAATATAGCTATATAAATATTTATAAAGTATCAATTTACTCTAATATTAAAACGACACATTTTTTAATGAGAATGTTGAACGTAAATTTCCTATATTATCAGCTGGTTGGATAGAGCAAAAATGCCGGAGAGAAAAAAATGACATCCCGACGTCCTCTTCAGAAAATCGTAAAATTACCTCTTTAAAATACCAAGTACAACATAAAATTGGTATCAGAAGATCTTCTACCCTTAAAAGTATTCAAATATAACGAATAAAAATGTGTATGTGTGTAAAAATGAATTATTAAAAAGTGATCCTTTGAATTGTCTTTGAATTTGAGTGAACACGTATGAAACGACATTTATCGAGCAAAGGGAGAAAACATTTTTATAAGTCGGCATTATTGAGTACAAGTCGTCATTTTCATCGATTACAGCTACCCCTCACAAATATTACTTAGCGTTTGTCCTGCACATGCGGCTACGGAAGAATACACGGTATGCTTGACCTGCAAGTTTAAATTTTCCCCAGAAATTTTACTACTTATAAACTATAATTCCCGAATTATTTTTATATTTTTTATAATTTCCGCTATTGTTATTTTAATCGCTATGAGATATTTCTTGTCGTATAATTAATATTTCAATCACAAATTAGTGGTTTTGATATAAATGTATTATCAATACAGTCGTTCAAGACTAAGTAAACAAATATAAATTACACAATGTACCTACAATAATATTATTTTTTTAATTTTATCGAATTTTCTTTTATGTATTGTATTAAAATAGAAGGAGTAAGATATTCATTAAAAGAAAAAAAATATATTTATATACATATTTGTTAAATTTATTTTGATTGCGTTTTTTTATTAATTATTTTTCACCCAATAACGGATGTCTATAAGAATACTTGACACCCCGCCACCAAGTTCTGGTTACGTCTATGCACGTTATACATTAATTCGTATTATTTGTTTCATACTCAAAACATATGAATAAATGTTAAAATATAACAAAATATTGAATACAAAAAAAGAAAGTTAATAATTTGAAGAAGGAAATGATGAAATAAATAATAATTTATAACAGCAAAATATATAATTTAATTTTAGTTTTTTTTATAATATTAAGTTTTTTTACTTTAGCACCCCCGAGTTACAATTAACACCGCCAAAAATTGTATGTTTATCATGACCTCAATGTTCTCTGAACATTTTATTGAAATAGTTAAAAAATGTTAAAATTATATTATTTTGCTGCGTTTATTGTATTGGACCTACTATTTTTACAAAAAAAAAAAGAATCATATCAAATTGTAATGTAAAGTTACTTCAGATTCTGGTAGGTTAAATTAGAAATTGGATATGCCTTTCTCTATATCGTACATTCAATGGTATGTCTATATTAAGTGCATCTTACAATATTGGTTTAAAACCAAGAAAATTTTAGGCAAATAATGTGTTAGAAATATCGAAGAAAAAAATGATACCGTAAATATAAAATTTTAACATTATAGTAATAGGATTTTTATTAAAAAAATACAATATAAAATACAATTTGTGAAATACGTTTGTCTACGGGTTTATGGGACATTTAAAATATTCTAGCACCGAAAACGTACGCGTTGTTGCGCCTATTTCTAAATAACTTATCATACCGCAGAATATCTTGTAACATTAATAAGTAAATAAGTGTTTAATCGAGGTTTATAAAATCCTTTTATTTCTTCCTCTTTTTAAAATGTAGATTAATGGATCGATAGATTAAACATTAAAATATTGTGTTCGCGAGTTCTCAAACAAACATTTATCGATAAGTCAATCGACTTTTTTTATAATACATAATATAATAAAGTCATTTATTCGTGGGAGGGGCTGAGTTTGAAAAAAAAAATGTTATATTGTAAATATGTATGTATATTATCTTACTTTTTACATTATTGTCAAGGGGCTACGATTCATAATTATATACAAATACAAAATCGTGATACTGATTTTTATATTTTAAGGTTTTATTTTACATTTTGACAGCACGATTTTCGTGATACATATTTATCACCGATAAATTTCGAAGTGAATAAAACGGAATGTATATTATAAAAATACTTATAAATAATTATACGTCGAAAATCGTTAAACGTAAAATTATTGATATTTTTTCAATTAAAAAATTTACAGATTACACATGAGTTACTTTGAAAAAAATATATATGTATGTACGTATAATGTCATTGTCCAATGACCTATAACTGTTTTATTATTGAATACACGTCAACGTTCAACGCACGTCAAACGTATGGGATGGAGGTACGGTACACGTATATACATAGATACCTATTTATAATGTATTATATCGTAAATTATTGAAACGGTTAAAATGAATAATATATTTGTGTTTGACGCGTGAACGAATATTTTATACGTAATATAAAAAAAAATCAAAAAATGCAAATACGGAAAAACACATTCGTCGAGTCTTTACCAACATGTATTGTGGGTGTCGGTGTGACGGTAAACTATGTCTTTCATAAACAAATAATAATAAATAACAATTAATAATTGTGCCAAAAAAAGGTAGTAGTTAAAGTAAAAGTGTTAATGATTTTTTTTTAGAGTATATTAAATCGGCAGCTGTAATTTTTATATCGTGTGCATCACATATTCTGCAAGAGTCTGATACAGGTGGGTGGAACGACAGATTAAATTTTTCATTAAAAATTTTTCTAAAAACAAAACTTAATACAGGATTTGTAACTTGTTCAGTGTAGAGTGAGTACAATGTGGTGATGTTTAAATCAGGAGCCAAATATTCACGATTTGTGGATTTATGAAGGGCATAGTGGCATTCATATGCAGGAAATTTCTCTGAAAAAGCCTTTACCTCAGCAATTTTTTTTGGAAACGTCTTATTTGCCGATGGAGCCTTTTCCTTACGGTCACTGGTAGGAGTACACTGTTGTCCTTTATTTTTAAGAACCCTATCGATTCTTCCAGCTGATACTTGAAGTGTATTTTGAAAAAATTCTTTACAAACTTTAACTTCGATTACGTTACAATTTAACAAACAATAGGTACGCGAGTTTTGTTTTATTGAACTAGTATTTTTAGTATAAGAGCGTTGTTTATTGCATACTTTAATAATTGTAAGCAAATACGATGTTTGCATATTTAAACTCTCGAGATTGTAGAATTCATTAAAAATTTGTATTTGTCGTTCCTGCGTTATTTCAACGTGACATTTGTTAGAACAACGACAGGGTCCCATTCTTGGTTGTTTTTGAAGTACAACATTCCCTTTAATGTTAAGATATTCTTTTACATTTAAATGCTTGTCCTTTCTAATATTTCTTTTCCACATTTTTTTCATTTTTTACGCGTTTTCTTCCTTTTGGTTTAACCCGAATCTTACTAGTTTCACCTTGTTTTTGCTCTTAAGGTCCAGAGTCTATGTCACTTATTTCGGAGGGATCCTGAATCAGCAAATTCGGATAATTCTTCGTCACTCTCTAACAAACCTAAAAATATAAAAATATTATATTTATTATTATAAACTATGTTTGTACTACGTAAACACGACGAATACAAAAAAAAGCAGCTCCTTTGGACAGAATCGGACGCAATTCGAACTCGTCGTATTTATAGTGTTCGATATAAAATGTACATGGTATTTAATATCATGTAATTAAAAGACGAAATATATTGAATATAATGCATTCATATTATAACTAACATAATATGCTTTTTAATATACTCACGTTCCATTTCATTTTAAAGGATTTATTCATGGTGATTCGTCACTAATTAAAACTCAAATATTTTCCTTTTGACAGTTTGTTTCACAGCTCACAAAATATACAAACACAACGTAGTCTGAAAAATAACAAAAAAAAAAAGAAAAATATATAAAAATAACCAATAACTCGTCATTGCTACACGTGTGAGCGCGCCGATCACACAGACAATATTTTAAGCTTCACAGTCGTGTAAATGTTATTAAATTAATTTGAAACTATTAATAACTTCAAATAACTAGTTGAATGACGATAAGGCCATGAAGTAAAATATAGACCAAGTCACAATAAATAAAAACAGAGGATGTAAAAATGGACTTTAGTCCATTCTTGCTCTTAAATCTATTTATAATTTTTAAATGCAATAATGGTGTAGGTGCTGCCATCTAGTGAATATTAAGAAAAAGTGGCTTAGTCCATTTATGAATTGAATAATATAGTACGTGGTTGCTATTAATGCCATTGTGGGTTTGTCCATTAATGCACTGAAGGCCTCATTTCACTATATTGTACTTATAATGATGTCGCAACAAAAAAGAAAATCAAATATTACACCTTTTTTTTCTTTTATATATAAAAAATTGCGGTTGTAATAAAAAAGGTAAATTATTTTGATTGAATGCCAAAGATCGACAACATCCGCTGTCACGAATCACGTAAAATCAATTTCTCATTATTGGAAAATCAACACAGAGTTTAAAAAGTACATACAGTTGAATTGCACTAACTAAACATTAAATCCCCGCACACTACAACGGATTTTAGCGCTAGTGTTTTATAAGACCTTAACGTTAAGTTAGCGGCGAAAACGGTTAAGTCAGTAAGAGTTAATAAAAGTAAAAAGTTTACTTGGTAAAGGTTAGCGGTTTGTGTAACTATACACGACTTTTCTTTCCGAACGCTTTAGGTACTTTTTTCGAATTTGGTACCGTTGAAACTTATGCCACTCGTGATCATTTTTGTTAAAATAAAAATTAGTCTAGGGAGTTTCCATTGATGGAGTCATAGAAGATTTCAAGAATTTAAAACCTTGTGCTTGTAATAGTCTTAAGTTTTTCGATCACCCGATCGCTTCGATTATTTCACTCATTCCCGTTGTAAATATGTGTACGAAAAAGAAAAAAGGAGTGTAGTAATTATATGGATTTTTATAACGATTACTATTCGAATTACCCGGCTTCGCCCGTGAACAATTAAAATTGTATTGCTTCGCTTCCAACAGAAATCAATCATCAAGAGAATTCATTACAAAAATATTGACTATACTTACAGTGTAAAGCTTTACCTTGTTTACGACCTTGAAATTTTTGTTTTGTTTACGTTGGCACTTTAGAGTAAAGTTTTCATTGGGTTTTGTACACGATGAATTTTTAGGGAAATTTTTATTTTTTGAATGATCATATTTCGAGTCAATAACATTTTTCCCGATACAGTCTATGTTAACCTTTAGGGAGACCGTCAAGATTATATTTGTGTTCCTTGTGTTTGTATATCTTTGAAACAGCCTCTATAAAATTGTTTCTCATAGGTCCTTATATAGATGATTTAAATGTTTATGTATTTGTATTTTATGCATTTGTACTTTACATTATTTTGTATCCTATTCAAATTAAAAGTCGAGTTTTCTTACATCGATTTTTACATACCTACATTGGTACGTGACCGGTGGTTTCTGATTGGCCAGTTTTAAACAGCTATTTCTCTTTCGCGCGAGAAAATTTTTATCGTAAACTCAGAACAATTCATATCTTCATCATTAAAATAATAAGTAAACACGTAAATGACGGGTAGGACACGGGTCGCAAGTAGCTGGAAACTCGCGGCTCGCCGCACATAAAGAATTTGCATTAATTAATTAAGTGATCTACTTAAACGCAACATTTTTAAAAATCCTTTCTTATTGAACATTCAAAGCATTAGAGGAATCACTAATCCAAATTTTAAGTTCATACGTTCTGTAGTTTTTGAGTAGTAACAATGAATGAGTGAGTGGTATTTGAATTTTATCTATATAGATTGTAACTTAAATTCCTAATTTTTGTATGTAGAAAAAACTCGTTTTAGCCAAGTAAAGATTTTTCTTTTTTATTCACTGTATTATTAGCCTTTAACCGCAAGCTATATTGTTAAAATTATTCGAATTTGATTTTTTTCGTTAACTCGCTAATATTTTAAATTTTGTTCGATTAATTCAGTTACTTATGACACAGGCGGACAGCAGAATAATATTATCATTTTTTTTTTTTTTTTGTATTGCGTAACCCGTCGACTAAATTCAAATATTTAAATATTTATACAAATATTTATAATAAACGTTTATGACGACGAATTCAGGACACGACGGGCTCGGTACGTTAACGCATCAAAGTTTAAACATCTCCACGAAAGGTTGTGCGGTTTCCTTCACGTACAAACAACTAGACACGGTGTAACAAATAATAACTAAAACACAAAAATAAAAATAACCGTATGTCCGACATACCGTATAACCTGTTATCTAGACCAGACCTGGTAGTGATAGTATCGTACGAGCTTACATAATATATTTATCAATAATGAGACCGCACGATTGTGTAGTGTATTCTTAAATGATAATAATATGGAATTGTAATAAAACCGTAATCGAAAATAATGCTATTTCCGTCCTAGTTTTAAATAATTATGTCTAGACGCTTTTACATAATAATATGTTGACTACACCGAACGCGGGGTTAATCCGTGTCGGAGGCGATAATTTTTTTTTTTTTAAAGTACAATAATTTTCTTTTCAAAAATACAGTAGCGTTCGGTCGAAAAATTACCTTCATTTCGTTTTCAGCGTCGAGAATTACAAAAAAGAATTAAAAAGAATCGTTAGTATTACAAATATAATAATTATCAAAGGCGTGCTCTAAATTTCTCTCTGGAGAGGGTTTTTCAAAAATAAAACCTAGAAAAAATTCGTACCTATTATAAACGATTTAATATATTTCGGCTTGTTTATATATTTTTTTTTTAGCAATAAATTAAATAAAACATATAACTATACGTATATAGTAATAAATTACTAAATAAAACTTTGTTATTCTGGTACGTTAGAATTTAGAAAACAGAAAATTATAATAAAAATTCCATTCGTCTATTTTTATTGGAGAGTTCGGTGAGAACTTTTTCCGGTTTAATTCCGTGAGCCATAGCTAAATCATTAAGTCTTCCCTGTTTAAATTTATTATGTATTTTTATACTGATGTTTTATTTAATAAAAATGAATAAATATTAACTATACCACTAATTAGTGGCGTATTTACGGGCATTAGGGAGATATATCTTTCTCTTGGCTTTTTTTAACATACATGTATGATATAACATATTATTAGATGTTACGGCTGTGTTTTCTTTTTATCACTTAATCAGTAGATAATGAAGTATTATTTTTATTGGAAAACATATTGATTGCTAAGACGTTTGTAATATTCGACTCCTGAACGCACTTTTTTTTCATGTATAAAAAGATTAAAACCCCATTTGAGAAATTCTATGAAGGAGGTAGGTATATATTTTTAACTATTTACTTTGAAATAATTTTTGTTTATTTTTCTATTAAAATTTTTAATATTATTTTAATTGTATGAGCTTGTAACGCTATCCATCTTTAATAACATTGAATTGGATGTTGTAGAAAATACTTAGAAGACATGAGTCTGTCTTGGAAATTATATACATTTATTTTAAATGTATTAAAATCAAAGTTTTGTATACAGATATATATATACTTATATAGTTATTAAAAATTGATAATACCTATTACATATGTCTTTCGAGAAGAGGGAGAAAATTTTTTTTTATTTATCTTTCATTTAGAAATTCTAAATACGCCACTACCTCTGATGAAAAATTCCCTCGAGTAAGCCTTTCCAATTTCTTACAGATCTTCAAATAGAGAGTTGGAGTAATGTGTTTGCTGTTGACTACGTGACGAGTGTTGACAGTAGTTACCCAATATAAATTGACCAAGGTGCACAGTAATATTAGATTCTGAGTGGAGCGAAAAACCTGAAAATTCTACCAGAAGGAGTGCTCCGATCTTTACGTGTAGCACTATTTTCCGGTAAAAAATTGCATCTAGTTGGTCATTTAGAGAGATGATCATTGTATGATTTTCTTAATACTTTTATAAGCGTCAGAAAAAACTATCGAAAAGTCACATAAAACGGTAAAAACGCAATTTCTTCAAAATCGATTATCGTTATTTCTTCGTAATTTTAAAACCAATGGTCATAAAAACCTGAAATTTTCACCAAATACTCGTATGTACCTCTGTACTGTATATAAACGAGACAAATTTTTCAAACAATTTCTTTTAATTTTGGGCTATTTATAACGATTGATAGTTTTGAAGTATTTTATTCATAAAAGAGGTAAGTTTTGGTTTTGAGGCTTAAAAATTTAAAACAATGTCAGACGATTGTTACTTCAACTATATTAAGAATCGTGAAGTCACGATTTCTTTTTATAACTGTTTCAAATTTGTCGACAAAGTGTATTACACGATGCTTCATTACACGATCGCTCAGATCGTTTTATCGAATGCAATGATTTATCATTGCTTTCAAATTTATAGTGATAACAATACACTCTAAAATCTTTATCCAAGTAATTCACTTAAACGATATTCAAAACATCCTACGGCTCGCTACTTTTTTAAAATACACCTTCTGGTCTTTGTGGGGGAATAAATACACCACTGATAAATGTGTTTTAAACAGACAAATGGTTATCATCCTAATATAAACGAAGTATATAGAGAAATTGTGTATACTCTAGACAAATTTTTTTTTATCAAGTTGTAAAATTGAATGTATGTATATATAAATATAATTTTTATTCGATCAAAAAATATCGCGCAACGAATAAAACGTAAAAACACCAACGTATAGACTTTCCGAGATTGTTCCGTCGGACTTTTCCGTGAGAGAATTTTCTTAATAAATCTTTTTTTTTTCTTTAAATTTAATTTTTAGTCTAAACTGTTCAAAATCATTAAACTCTGACTATTATATCACCGCGGCTTAGTATATCGCAACACTGCGAAAAATTTATTATATCTAGTGATTAAACGTACATATAATTATATTGTATTACGTAAGTAGAACTATCAGTGGCAGACTGGTTAAAAATTTCGGCCCATGAATTTATCGTATGACCGGTTCAATGAATTTTAATCTTATTACCATTTGTTTGTAATGAAGAACTTCTTTTTGAGTAACGTAATAAACTATAAATTCAGATTAATATTAATTTTATATGTATGTAAGTATGTATTAAGCATCTAAAAATAGTTGTGTCCGAGTCGAGTTTAATGGATTTTATAATGTACTTAGGTACACTGCAGAAATATATATATATATATTTAATTTAGAATTTAATTTTCTGAGTCTAAATCGTTCTTGTTTTGAATTTTTACCGATTTAATTTTACAAACGTCTTCCATTTCACGCAATATTTGAACTTATACGCTTAAAAAAAAAAATAATAATAAAAATCACGTCTTAGAATTGCATTCTTTTCAATATCGCTAGACAATAGTATAACGCATGATGATATTATATGATAATTGCAAGCCTTTTTTTTAAATATAAAGAAAAAATAAAGTTTGATTTGTGAAAATTAAATGTTTCGACAACTTTTTCGATCTTTTTTTTACAGTTGTTGGGTTAGTCCTTAAACTTAAGAAAACTATTGAGAAAATACAAAATATGTGTTAAATTACCTAATGTAACACGACTGAGTGGCGAGTGCAGTCTATAACCACTTCTCTATGGAAAAATTATTATATATATATAATATATATGTTATATAATTAATTATGTAAAATATTAAATTGTTCGTAATTAATATATTCATATAATCGATATAATATGTGGATATCAAGGGTGAGGAGTTAAGCTTGAAACCAAGTACATTTTGCATATTATTTTCTCAGACAAAATAAATAAACGATTTTACTGAAATTATTTTATTTTTTTACTTGATAAAAAATAAAATAACGTTTTTGTTTTCGAAGCTTATTAATAATTTTGTCGCTAAAATATTTGTCTTGTCGGCGTGCTGCTTATCGCTGTACAACATATTAACGCAATTCTTGATAGAAATTTAAAAAAAAATATATATATATATATATATAAATATTTTAGTAGATTTAAGTAAATGAACTTAAGAATAAAAGAAATTTGAATTAAACCACAAATATTTTAAAATTTAAAAAAAATAAATTTTTCGTACATAACAGTATCCTATTATTACTATACCTATCCGTTTTCATAAACATTTTAAAGTTTATTATAATTTCATTAAGAAGAGCTTGGAATAATTTAACGGAAAGTGTCTAAGAGAAAAGTCATTTAGTCAAATTATTATTTTTTTGTGCTGTATATGTTTATTTAAAAAAGTGATGTTTAGAAAATCGTATTCAAATTTTAAAATACAAAAATTTAATAGATAATGTGGCAATTATTGTAGGACACTGTTTCGTTTTTCTACGCACATAAAGTAAAATATCTCTTCTTCATTATATTATTTTCATATAACACCGTAGATTCATTATGAACCGTTCTGGATACTGACCACCACAATGTGATTTTCACTTAATTTTTTTCACAAAAATTACCAGATTTTGAGATGAGACTATGTAGCTATCAGAAAAGCGAGCCAAATTTCAAGATATTCAATAAAATGTTTCAAAAATATAATATTGAAAACTTTCTCTTTCGAATAATATTAATAAAAATAAAAATAATCGAATTTTTGTTTGCATAATTTATTATATACGCGCTGAATGGTTTCAATAAATACTTTGATCAATCGACTTCGAAATATATATATATATCGGCTGCGTTTGACGTATAATTATGTAAATGAGATATAATATTCAGAATGGGATAAAATTTTTTAAAATAATCGAGGAATGAATAGTTAATTTTGTATGGAGTTGGAAACACCCTAAGCATTTTGCACGACTTGACTTTTTGTTCAATTCCGAATTTACCTACAATGTAGGAATAACGTATACAAATTAAAAATTAAATTTCAGTTTTCTTCATTTCGTTTTTCGTCGAAACTACCGAACCTTAAATTTTATTTCGCACCGAGTTAATATTGAATCGAAAAAAATTAATGAAAAATTGCGCCTATATGACAGAACCAGTATAGGTATTAAATCGATATAAATTTTATTTATTTATCAGTTTTACGTTGTACATAAGCTCAAACGCTTGTAACCAATACGGTATACTGCGGGAAAGTATAATCGTACCATTGAATCTTATCTCATTATATTCTCCACGTTTTTTTTTTTTTTGCGGTAACGTATATGAAAAATGTTCGGAATAAACACGTAAGACCGATAAATATCAATACGGACGAAACGGCACGAAATTATTATTATATTTTAATCCACAATATACTTTATATTATATAACGATTTTCGTATATCGGTGTACACTGTACACAGTGTCTACGGTACTTCAGTCTGGTTGTGGCTAGTGTGCAGAACTGTTCTTAACGAATTCCAAGGCAGGAGGGCGAAAATCGTTTTTCATACGTACACGATCGCTACTAATTTTTTTTGCAATCGATACGACGAGAACGTTTTTTTTCCGATTCGGAGATTGATCTATAACAAAATGTACTTAAAACGAATGTTTTATCCACGTTTCCCTGTTGTATGCAACGTCCTCGAGCCCTTCGTGGGAAGTGGCGACTCCCGCGTTTTTCATTATTCGGTTTTGATGCACCGCGTCCTAGGGGCTTTTCTCTTGATCTTCTTCTCTCCACCATTCATTCAGTTATTATAAGTCGTGTAATTCTTCAGCGCGTGCCCTAACGTTTGCCATCACTTTTGCTTTACAGTGTCTATTAATGTTCGTTTTTTTCCTCATTAGGTAAGACATAAATAAAATTTAATATAAAATTAAATAATACATCTTAAATTATACATCTTCTTTCAATCCAACTTATTCTTCGCATCTCTCTCCAACACGACATTTCTAGAATCCGCAGCAAATCAATTTCTTTTTTATTTATTATCCATCCATATAAGGCCGCACTCCAGGCATACGTTTTTATAAGTATCATTTTGGTGTTATCGCAGTAATTTCTTTTTTTTTTGATGAAAATATTTCTCTCTCTCTATTTTCCTTCTGATTTCTGTAACTTGTTCGATTTCTTTATTTTCTAGCCTTATATTTACGGTTGGTAGATTCTTCTTGCAACACGCTAGATTTTTTTGGCTTGCTTCTATTTATTCTTAGATTAGGTATATACTGTAAAGGTTTTGATTACATTGATATTAAGCATGTAAATTTGTGTGTGTATTTTATTAGATTTTGAGAGGAACGATGATACTATTGGTTTTACAAAGCTGTGTTTTTAAAAATTTTTTTTTTATGTCTATACCCAAAAAGTCTACCATAAGAAGTGCTCTGATCTTTACGGCCACAATTTGTTTTCGGTAGCAAATTGCATCTAATTGATATTTAGAGAGGTCATTTTTTGATTTTCTCACAAACACCTAAAAATATAACTCAAAAACCACCGAAAAAATAATAATTATATATATATATATACATTTTAAATAAATTTGATAGATTGTACACTTTTAGACACCTAAGCTTATTGCAAGAAATTATATTAATAATATGCTCTATACACACCCTATTATTATATAGTATATTAATAATAAATAATATAACACCGAAGCTCCGCTCAAAATCGTTTTATCGAATGCAATGATTTATTATTGCTTATAAATGTATAGTGATAACCTTATAAAGTCTAAAATCTTTATCTAAGTAATTCACTTAAGCGACATTCACAACACCCTGCGGCTCGTTACCTATTTATTTTAGATTCTAAGCCGAGCGAGGAATCTATTGGTTTTATAAAGCTGGGTTTTTTTTTGTTATATCTGTACCAAAAAATTCTACCAGAAGGAGTGCTCCGATTTTTACTGTCACAGTTTGTTTCCGGTAGCATATTGCATCTAGTTCATGGGTCGACAATAGGCGGTCCGCGGTCCAAATCCGGTCCTCGAAGGGGAGATAACTGGATCGCTAAAAATATTTTTCTTTAACGCTGATTTTTGGCACATAATAGAATTATAGATATTTGATTTATTTTTATAATGTATATACATTAATTCACCAATATTCAAGTTTTTTTTGGCCCTCGAAAATTTTTTTTCAAATTATCTGCACCTCCGTAGAAACTAATTGCCGACCTCTGACCTAGTTGGTACTTTAGAGAAGTAATTTTTTTTGATTTTCTCAAAGTGCCTAAAAATATAACTCAAAAACTATCGAAAATTTACATAAAAACTGTAAAAACGCTATTTCGTCAAAATCGATTATCGTTATTTCTTCGTAATTTTGAAACTAATCGGTATGGAAATTCGAAATATTTATCAAATATGTAACTGTATTTTTCTTCCGCTCGGTTTATGTGTTCCAACGGACGTGGTGGTCGTAGCGACGATGTTCGCCGCCGTCGTTTTCTTCCGGATGTGAGTAAATTCTATTGCGGTTTTCATTAATCTTTTCTACACACCACACACACACATACACTGCACGCACAAGAAGACAACTCGACTGGCACCGTCGCGCCACGGACACTCAGTGGCGACGCACATTGGTCCGAGACAAACACTAACCGGTGAAACGCACTAAAACGACGAAGACAGTGTACTCGGTAATGTCGCGTAACAATTTAGAAATGATTATGAAATCACGTCCGTGAAGTTAGCCGCGCAAAGCTAACGGTTTTCAATGAAACCCTTCCGAAAAATTTTTCGGTCAATTTGTTGGTCATTGTTCGGGATAATTCCCGGAATTTGTCGTACATTTTTTTAAAAATTATATGCATCTTTTTGTTAATTCGCGCCAAAAAAATAAAAAAAACAGCTGCAATCTATTACAAAAAATTATTTTAGACTTCCATTTAATATTCCAAACAACAATGGATACTTTTGAAAATATGTCTCAACATCGAAGTGTAATCAGGTTGATATTCCGTCTGCAGAAATAACAGTTGAAGATTATAAGTAAAGATAATTTTTTTAAACATTTTTATGAGTATAATTAGGAATTTTTAATTAACGCATTAATCATAGGTATAATTACATTACATTAATATTTGTATATTTTATGCATAAAAATAAAACAACGAAATGTAAGGGTTTATAAAAAAATTAAAGAAATTATTATTGAACGAAATTTAATGTGAACGAAACACTATGTCTTGGTGTTGCTTTGTAGAAACGACAGGATTTGTTGAGCACGAAGGCTTGAATGCTATAGGACATTATGTATGTAGCATATATACAGCGCTTGAATGGAAAAAATGAAGGGCAAAGTTATTGATACACAAAATATACGTGTTACTCCAAGTACAATATTTTTTTATAAAAGCTGATTATAAACAAATAGTAAATATTATATGTTCGTTATTTTACACATTAATAGTAAAATGGCTTCTTAAAAATGTTTTTTTTAAAGTTGTACATTGGAAAATTGTAATATTTTAATATTTAAAATATTTCCTAATGACCAACAATGTTGGGTGGTTTTTGTGATTTTTTTTTCTCAAATCACGCCGTTGGTGTTTTTTTTTAGCCAAACACGAATTTTAAAAAATAGATTCACATGAAAAAACTAAGGTCCAACAAACGTCGGGACCTTTTCAACAATGACCAACAAATCGAGTACCTACAACATTGTTTGGATATTTTTTAATTTGTTTTTTTTATTGCGTGATGTTTGCGGTGCAAAATAAAAAATAGCTTACACATAATTTTAAAAAAATGTCCAACAAATTTTGCAAATTATCCAAAAATAAACAACAAATGACCGACAAATTTGTTGGAAGGTATTCACTGAAAACTGTTAACAACTATGCGCCGCTAACTTCACGGACGTTATGAAATCGCCGATAAAACAGCCGACTGAAGAACTGTTATTATTATTATAATCAATGCGTTATAATCGAGTTTAGGATGTAACTAGGATGTTTACTTGAAAATATTAAAGCATTTATAAGTTATATATGGTAAAACATGAAAAATGTATTTTAAAAAATTTAATAAAAATAAATTGAATAAATAAAAAAAGAGTTGTATAAATCCTATTATTGATGTCTATAATACGTATTACATTGAAAGACTAATGGTTTTTTTTTATTCTAAACATTTTCAACATTCTGTTTATGCGACTGTTTATGTCTGTTTATTCGTTGTTTAGAAATAATATAATAATGGAAATTTAATGATATTAAATATTCCTCATAAAAAAAAAGAGACAAATTAATTTAGAAAAATGATGTATAGGTAAAAACTAACAAGCGTGAAATTAAAAGATTAGCGTATCATCTTCTATGGTACATTTTACTTTAACTCCATCAATGTTTCTGTTCGAATTTTCGATATTTCTCGTGTCGTTTAAAATTCAGTGTTTTTTTTTCATAGTATCGATTTAAATTCGTTACAGGTTTTGTGCCCTACTAGTTTAGCGACTTTGTTTCTTCTGGTGTATTGTTGACAACTGAAATTGATTCTGGTAAAGCTATTTGATAATTTAAATCGTGTTACGTTGATTGGTACAAACCCAGATTTCGACCGAATATATATATATATATATATTAAGTTTGCTTCTAAAGATTGATTTTTTTTCAAAAGGGAATTCGTACGGATCCAAGTTATCTGTCAAATGTACACAAAAATATATTTTTTTTATATTCGAATGATTTTAAATTGTATATAAAATTTCCGAATAGCCAAAATATGTATCGAATAAACGGTTTCATTTTAAATACGAGTGTACGAGTATATCTTATTATACATACGGTACAATCAAAATATTCGGGATTCTTTCAGTTTATATTATACAGTAAAATCACGTATTATTACGTCGACCGTTGATATTTCACGATAATTCGTAGATTCTCGTATTGATTCATAACCTTATATATATATATATATAAGTTTAAAAAAAAAATATTTGTGTACAACTCTAAGAAGAATAATGTACAGAACATAATACGAAAATCTATTCTCGTACGACTCAAAAATAACAATTTCGAGTTAATCGAATAAAAATAATTCGATTTATTGATTAGGTCATATACTAGAACTATATTATATCATATTCTTGAAAATTTTATTCTACAGCTTGTATATTATAATACGTTATTGAAAAACAATCGCTGATCCACTTCTGTTTTTAAATTTGATATTTTTACTTTTCTAATATACTCATTGTCCGCATTGTTACGGATCAAAATGAAATTCGGAAATTTGGGCAAATATTCGAAAAAGAAATTAGTACTGTCAAAAAGCTGATGAAAATTGTGAAAAATATCCCATAAGAAAGATAATCACTAAAGATAATCAAAAACGGAATTTCGTTACGGTTTATATGCCGTACGTAACAGTCAATACTCCAGAATTCGCGCACAATACCCAATATTATATTGAATGGTTTATAAATTTATGTTATTGCTGCAAATAATTCAATCGACTTAAAATTTTAAAAAAATTTTTTATACGTGTCTAGAATTACATATAACACGAACAGGCGATAATATACAATAATTGCACGTGTATATAAATGCATTAATAATAACTGTAAAAAAAATTAAGCTCAACTTTAAAATCAGTTTGTCCAGTTGAAATTTGTTTTGTTTTTAAGAAAAATGTGTTTGTTTGCAACTGGAAATCAGTGTCTTAATTATTTCTAAATAGAACAGATGAATCGAATACTAAATGAAAATAAAAAAGTATGACAAATTAAAGGGCCGCTACACCAAGAGTAAAACGTGCTCAACGCGGTAAAACCAAATAAGCCGTTTATAAATAGTCCTAATATAGTTATAACTGGCGGGTTGTAGATAGTGATAGGGGGTCTATATTATTACTTTAATTATTATTTTTACCGATAGAGAACAGCACATAGCCCGTGTTTTTCAATTTTTTGTAAGAACACATATCCGTACTTCCTTCAATGTGCTGCACAGAATAATTTTGGTGAAAAATACTTCAGAACAAAAAATTAAAGAGTAGAAGTTATAAACTATGCATTAGTCGGATGATTTTACGAAATATCGATTCTACTCGATTTTATAGCGGTTGAAAAATGTGTAAAAACAGACATTTCAATAATTAATAGTTTTTTTTCCAGTTAATATTTCAGAAAATCATCCGGTAGATGCAATGTAGACTTATCAACGAATTTATTTATGTTTCAAGGATCCAAATCGAACCCAATTATCACCTTCAAAACATGGAAGTGCGGAGGGTCTAAAATGCATGTATAAGTAGAGGTATTGTGGCCCCTTAAGTTAATTGTTTTACCATATATAGTAAAATATTTCAGTGTTTAGTTATGTACGCCGTATGAATATATTACAGCGTGGTTAATTATAATTTTCTTTTTATTAATTTTTAAATAATTGAGATCGGAGAAACGTGCCGCAACTACCGGGTGTGCAAGGTGTGCATTGTACACCAACTACCGACCGGTCGCGACCCTCCAAAACTGATTTAGGCCCCCAAATTGAACCCCGAAAGTTTTAGTGTATGATAAGTATTTGATTTTATAATAAAAAGTTAAAATTTGTACATCTTAATAATCGATGTATTAATAATAATAAACACACATTTGCACGCATTATTCGAGATTTATCATAAAATTTATTTATTCAAAAACCAATAGCGTAAGTGCGCGCAACCACGGTTTATCTAAAGAGTTCAACTTCAAACATAAAACAATCTTTAATAGCACATTCTAGGAAGAAAATTTAAATTTAATAATTTCCTGGCGCAATATTCAAACCCAGAAACCTATCACAAAAAAATTTTAATAATTTAAAATTAAATATAACGGTCTAGAGAGGGGGCAACCATTACCCACTGTCCATAGCTTTAATTTATTCACTAACAAAGTTAGGCCCCGAAACGAAGCTCGCACACCAGCCCAGTAAGGCCCGCGCCACACTACAGCGGTTGCACCGCGCGGTAAGTTAGCGTAAAACTACAAGCGGTTTAAACGCAGGAAAACGCATTAATTTGCACATTTTTCGTTGTCCACGGGTGTTGTGCATATATTTTTTACTTGTATTACCACTATTTCTATTAAAAATCTATAAATATATTATTATTATTATTATTATTATTATCGTGTGGGTTAACAAGTCACAATTGATAGCAGATAAAAGGAAAAATAAATTAACATATTTAAAATTTAAATTGGATGTTTATGTTTTCACATATGTCATAGTTTAATGTCTCAATACTTCAACCCGTCAAGATCTTCCGTTGTTAAGTCCATTATTCCTTTTATTCCACCATGAAACTTCCCTGTTGGACAATCATTTAAGATATGTTTGACTGTTTGATCTTCATTACCACAGTCACACGAGGGGTTGTCTCTCATTCTCCATTTAAACATTAGATACCCACATCTTCCATGACCTGTTCTCGATCGGTTTAGAGTTGTTCATTCCTGTCTTGGCAGGCCAAAACGCGCCAACGGTTTGTAAGGGCGTGGTATCAGATCGCTATTTTCCAACTTCGTACTGTTCCAACTTTCAACCCTCGTGTATTTAACTCCAAAATTACTCTGCTTTAACTTTGCTGCAGTCTGCCAAGTAGTTTTTCTTGATTTCAGCCGTATTGGGAGAACTATATATATATATATATATATACTAGCTGAATTACCCGGCGTTTCCCGGGAAAATAATTGTGTGTTCAACTCCTTTTGGGTGTAACTCATTGTGGAAGCAATGCGTTTTTAAGAATAATCACCTGAAATAACGGTTAAACTGTTTTAATAATTTGTATTGTATTGTAAAATAATTAAAAAGTAGTCTCTTGACCTAGCGATTTGGGCTGTGTGTTGATCGATATATCAAACTTTTAAACCCTTTTGGGATGGAATTTTGAAAAATCCTTTCTTTGTGCTCGCTTACGATGTAGAAGGAATTTGTGTGCAAGATTTCAAGTGTCTAGACCCAGCGGTTTAGGTTGTGCGTTAGTGAATCAGTCATTCAGGACAAGTTATTTTATATACATATGTATATATAATATTTATATATAAGATATTTATATTATAAATAAGTATGATTTTCATAAAATTTTTATAAATAAACTACATTAGGAAAAAGTATTGGTATATAATTATATAAAAATGTTTTGTAGAATGGATTACAATTACTATATAATTGAATCGGTTATTTTGAAAAGGCACCAAGTCCACATTTCGTATTTAGTATTTATTTAGTATTGAAAAGAACTAAATCCAAGGCATGTAGTGCCTTTCGACAATCGACCTTATAAATTGACGTGCCTAAAAGTTCATAGAGTGCATGGGCTTATTACTTTTCTTCACGAAACAAATAATACGCTTGATATCGCACGAGATCCATCATAAAATGATAAATGACAGAATGTGGACTTTGTGCCTTTTCAAAATAACCGATTCAATTATGTTATTATAATACAAGATTAAATAATAAACGATCACCAAAAACGCGCGTTGATACCGTTGTAGTGTGACACGTTTGATTGTAAACCATTTGTTTTCGTTCCGAACGGTCAAAAACGACCGCGGCGCGTATGCGCGACGTTGCGGTACCGAGTGGTAGTGAGCGGTAGCAACCGCGCGGTACAACCGCTGTAGTGTGGCGCGGGCCTGATGTGCAGTCGCGGCATAGCGGAGAAGCCAGTACGATATTACAAAAATTGAAAAATAGTTACACTTTTCGGAATAATATTATCCGTGTATTACTATTATTATTATTATTTTATTTAAATATGTTTTCTATTGATTTAATTCAAACGTTTTGTGTTAATATTCGTAATAATTGTAAAAAAAATCGTAACTTATTTTTTCGTCATTTTTTTTTTTTTTACACAGAAACGTTTATCCTCTCAAACACTCCACTACTGTTGCTCGGGAAATTTTCAATCTCATCTATTACGAATTATTAACCGTCACGCATTACTTTTCAAATGTTCCAGCTTAACGTCGTGAGCAAATTTATATACATATGTGTAATATAAAAATAATCCGAAACGCACTGCTCGTCCTGTGCGTCGCGTTCTATTAGCATATATTATTATAACTCGTTTTTCACGTACGCTTGTTTTTTCTTCTCTTACCATTATACGCGTCCACTATTACACTCATCGAACGCGCCAAGTTGATTTTCGTGAGCACATTAAATACGATAAATCAGCTAGTAAAACATTTATGATGTAATCGCACGCAAATTATATATATATATATATATATATATTTACAAATATAAATTATTTTACCACCACGCTCGTGCCGTTGTTACCGATGTTATAATTTACAAAGATTTCGTGTGCTAATAAATGTCAGTGTGTCACGAGATGCGAGACCGGTTTTTCTCGCACCTAAGATGATATTTTTAATATATAAAATGAATAATAATAATAATACTCGTAAAACCGTTTACGCGATTCCACGTTTCACGGCACAATATTATGTATTATGCATATACAGCGCGTTGCGCAACACGCCAAACGCTTTATATAAGTTTTCACGTTAGTAGGTACGCTTTTATTTTATAAATATTGATGCGTCGTATCGATCGACTGAATATGAAATATATCGTGTTTATTGGAAACATAATCGTGTACAGGTTCGTGGATTTACAATATACAGGTACATATATATATTTTTTCTCTTCTACCGAACCAATATTTTCGTTTTTTGTACACTAAAATCGCCCGTGGATATTTCTTTTATAAATGAAAATTTTGTATCTTTATATACGAGGCCGGGTTAATGATAAGTATTTGATATGCCTTTGATTGCGCTGTTTATAGCTTTGTCACCTATTAAACGATTACGATTTTGTTTCTATACCGTCGTTTTGCAGACGGTTTGCTTGCGAATTGGCTCGTGTTATTCGTGTGGACACCGTAAAACGAATGCGGAAAAAGAACTTTCATCCGTTTTGTTGAAACAACACGCGGTAATTGAGTTTTTAAGCGAAAAAATATTCCAAACCGATAGAAATCCATGTCCGTTTGCTCCGCAGTGGCGTCATTTCGGTTTTCGAAAGGAGGAGGCAAAACATTTAACCGGCCCCGTTTAACTAGTTCCCATATTTATATTTAGCTCAATACAATTTCTATTTTACATAATTTCGATATTTTCGTTATCATATTCACGAATCGCCCGATATAAATATGTATATTTTTTTTGGTGGGAGGAAATTCATTATGCTTTGTCGGCTATAATAAATGTATGATAAATAACTATATAGTACGTTAGTATATTACCTGTGATTCAAGTTCTTGTCATAATATTAAACGCGTTAGAACGTTTGACGTTTTGTGATCAGCTCTGAGCGGCTCGTTCAATATTCTTTTCTCTCTTTCACGCCGTCTTGGCCACACCACTTTTAACTTTTTTCATTTTTTATTTTTTACACTTGCCACTCACAAATTTATATATACATGTATTCATACGATAATATGTAATAAAGTCTCAGTTATCATAAACTCTCCGGATACTGATTACTGATAAGAAATATCAATCAGAAAAATCGGTAAAATAAACGTTGGATTCGATGGAAATATTGTTGGTATCGTTGAATTTTTGGAAGAAGATCCAACAATAAAATATTATCAAATTGTTGAGTTTTGGAATGTGCAGTATTATCATTTTGATTGTACATCGCTGGATTTTGGAAGGAAGCCTGATATATTTTCGTTACAACAAAATACGCGTTGACCGCGGACACGTCGAAAAACGCAACGTATTACATTGTAATGAGTAATAGTAATAGTGACGACTGCAGTATGCTCGCGTCATAAGCGGTCGTGTCGTTTTTTGACCGGGTCGTTTGTTTAAAAAAAAAAACAATATATAGTCCTTTTTTTATATACGTGATAAAAAAACATATATAATTTGACCGTCATTGCATATAATAATAATAATAATAATAATAATAATAATAATAATAATTATTATTATTATTATTATTATATTAGTGAACGCGGGAGATTTCCATTGTCTTTATCGAAAATAATAAATTTAGTGAGTACCCAAGCGCTGCGCACAGGGTGTACTGCAAAAGTAAACGCAGTAAGAATAGAATGTATAGATGGATAGATAATAGTACACTTTTAAACCAAGGATTCTCAAACTGGGGGTGCATCTCTTGGGAAGAGTTACCAAACTTCAGAGGAGGCGTGAAAGTTTTTAAAGAATGAAGTTTTTGTGAAACTTGCACACTTCTGAGTGACAAAAAAAATCGTTAGATAGAAGTTAATTTTTTTTTTTTAATTTAGACGTTTCCGAATTTTTAAATTTTAGGTTTATGCTTGTGCTTGCGAAAATGATATTAGGACGTTGTTTGGTACGTGTTTTTTTTTATTAAGACAATTTTATGAGATTTTCAAATTTGCTATAGTTCAGGAGATATGGCCAGTTAAAGGAGAGGAATTACTTTTTTTTTCGAAAACACAAAAATTGAAATTTTTACCTTATATTCGAGAATCGGACCTTTGTGAAAAGGCACTTTTTTTGTAGCATTTTGGGTGTAGAATAACCCCCTAACGTTTTTACACTTTATCACCAGTAACCCTATGTACTATATTTATGCTACAATCTAATAGAGGGAGCGTGACCTAATACACTAGTATGAAATGGGGCATGAACCTCAACAATTTCTAAAAATTATTTTATTTTTGGTTTTCTTGCTATCCCAAAAAACCGGGACATTTATCCGTCTGTCGATATATAAATTTGTTGAAGCGTTCATGGACATACCTGAAAATATTCTGAAAATATATATAAATCGTAATCAATACACGATTGTTTTGGGGTATTTTTAAATTTATTCGAGAGCGAAAGGTCAGCAAAAATTTTTTTTAAAAATGTCGAATACGAAACAGTATTGTGTGACATCTTCATTTTGCCCAGAATCGAATGGTTTTTTTTTAAATTCTCATAAAAATCATTCATTCACTTTTATCATTTTTTTAACAAAAAAAATAATAATAATAATAATAATAACTTCAAGGTTAAATTGAATAATGTTTTTTTCCGAATTAATTCAACAGCAGGTATTAAAAACACAGAGAAATAATTACATTTTTTGAGAAATAATTTGTAAAAATTTATATACGAGTATTTATATTTTCTAGATTCCGACACTTTTAAAATACAACAGGTCTTTCAATATTTGTATTAAAGGTTGCACTAGAATGTAAATAAATTTATAGAACTTATTAATTTTTTACGTTTTGTAATTAACATGTTAGTTTTTTAGGTAAACTTCTAAATAAAACAAAAAAAATATACTCAAATATTTTTGACATAGCTTATATACTTTTTATATTAACTTAATGATTTATAATGGTTAACTTTCTTATCCTTGCTGTTATATACATATATTATATATATTTGTGTGTGTGTGTGTGTGTGTGTATACTGTATATATTATAAAAACAAAATGAAATTAACTTGTCGGTATGAATTTTTTTGTTCTTTTTTGTTTTTTGTTTTTCGTAAATGTTTAAAATTTTGTTTTGTGTTTTAATGAGCGCAGTAATTTATATTCTATTCAAACATTGACCGACCGCATATTATATTATATTTCTTCGGAAAAGTATGACAAAAAAAAAAAAAAAAGAGTAATAATAATAATGTACGTTTTTTTTTACACAAGCCTCTCAAAAATGTACAATACGTATTATTTATATTATTTTCACGAAATCGCAAAAAAAAATAAATAAAAATTATCAGATATACATAACAATAAACAAAAATTCTCATGAAATATGTGTATAAAAATGAGAATGATTATCTTTGTTATGGGTTCGCTCTGGAACTACTCATCAAATTGTCACGCGGTTTTCTTTTAAATTATAAAGTATATCGCGGAGTAAGCATATCTTCAAGCGTTATCTACAGACCCCAAGTCTTTGAAATTTCACAGAAAACAAATGACTGATTGCGTGAACGTGCGATTTTAGTACCTAAAATATGATAATATTATCAGTTTAGTATAACAAAATTCTTTCTATGTTTCAAGCTCATCAACGAACTTATCTTTCTGTTGACTGTTATTCCGATCAAGGTAATGGCATTGATGGTTCGCTTGGACTTTTAAATTCATTAAATCTTTCAGGACTTAAAATCTACTGACTACTTTACACAAAAGTATTTATGACAATAAAAAGTCAATATGACTTGTGCATTGCACGCGTTTATCGTATTATTTGATAACACGTAAGACACTGAGATTTTATACACGGTGCTTGTTGCGCGACGAGAATTTTGCAAAGTTTTATGATTCTTAAAATACGTTTTATTCAGTGACGGCTTTGGCTATACTTCAAGGGGGACAATTTTAAATGTCAACCCCTTACCCCAAGTGTACATCTCAAATAATAAAATCGAGCATTGGCCTCACTAACCTAGAACATAAAACACAGACAAATGTATTTATGTAAAAATGTGCACCAATAATAATCAGGGTCGGACTGGCTAATGGTATTGACGTGCGATCGCACGGTGGGCCCCGACGAAGTGGGCCCTCTAAATATCAATTTAATTGATTAAATATTGTTCTATTTATTATTGGCGTAATATTACGCATTAGCAAAGATCTTCTTGAAGCGTTAATACTTACTAAACCGCGAAGCTGATATAATATTGTTTCCGAATGGGACTACTGCTTTATTATTGTTGAATTAGCAAATTCTTCTAATGAATTAAAACGTATATTATTGCCGATTGTAATTTAATTCATGTAAATATATTAAAATATATTGGTCTTATTAAAATTGATAATTTTTGTATAGATATAGCTTGATTTTACTATAACTTATTGAAATTTAATTATTATTATATGTATCAATGTATATTATTAATTATATTTTTGTATTATGTGTGATATAAAAGTTGTACCTTAAGTCGGAAAAGTTTTTTTATTTAAATAATTAAGTAAGATTCATTTGGTTTTTATTATAATTTATTTGATAAAATAGGTAATGATTTACACGTATGTCTCTTAAAACATATTTTGGTAAATAATAAACGAGCGTAGCGATCAAATTTTTTTTGGTTTGGTCGGCCTTTCAAACTAATTTGCACGGTAGGACTTTTTTAGCCAGTCCGACCCTGCCAATAATCACAACATTTTTTTTTATAATTTGACAGTAAAGATTACTAGTTATTAACCACCCTACTTGGATGCTTATGCTTTTTTATTTGAATTTACTTACATTTTTTTTCATAGTAATATTAATTTTCGTGTATAATATAGATCATTTGAATTAACAAACAAAGCAATTTAATTATGGTAATGCATTAGCCACCAACAAACTATGAATACGACAAAATACATTTATTCAAGTTAATATATATATATATATTTTTTATAATTAAACATGGGTAGAATAGAACGTTTCATAACAAAACCGTTTTCGATATCAGAATAATAATTACGCCGTGCGAGTGGTTATTCGTTATTAATGGATCAAAATAAAAAGGGTAACAAGCAGCAGGTGTTATGGACGTCACTTAAGTGAATTATTCAGATAAAGTTTTAGAGTTTTGTTATTACTATAAATTTGAAAGCAATGATAAATTATTGCATTCAATAAAATGATTCTGAGAGGACTTTCGGTGTATTACACTTTGTCGGAAAATTTAAAGCGGTAATAAAAAAATTGCGCCTTGGGATTATAAGGATTCTTTGAATATATATAAAATGACGTAGGATCTTTGTCATATAAAATTTTCTGCTCTTAAAGCGAAAAATTTCTCCAATTTATGATATGAATAGCTTGACATTTAATAATAATTGCTATAAACAGCCAAAAATTGGAAGAAATTTTTTTGAAATTTTTTTTTACGTATATAGTGTAAATTAATATATTCGGTAAAAATGTTAAGATTCAGGAACCAGAATTTTGATCGTTTTTTGTACCGCGATAAAAAAAAAAATATTGTGAAAGCAGTTTTTCCTCGATTTTTGGAGGTTGTATTGAATTACGCGTAAGAAAACTATTGAGAAAATCGAAAAACGTTTCAAATAAAGTAACGATTAGATACAATTTGCTATCGGAACGTAGCGCATAACGAGATCATACGAGCATATTCTTTGATAGACTTAGACAAAAAAAAATAACTTTATTGTAAAATTAATAGCCTCCTCGCTTCGCTCAGAACCTAAAATAGTCATTTATTTAAGAGCAAAATCAAGATTTCTTTTTTTTTTTTACTGTGAACAAAGCGATTAATAATAATTGACTCTGCTGAAATGTCGAGTTCTCGGTAAATGCGAACCAACACTAAACCACAAAGTAATTGATGTTGAGACATCTTTGTTCTAATAGCCAAGTTTTAAGCCTAAAGAATTAAAATAATATGAAAGTGTTCGTAGTCACCACTCATTGCCAAAAAGTCCTAGTAATTGTCCAAGTTAAGTAAGTAAAAAGAAAAATAAATAAGTAAATATTCAAATAATTATATGCATACATACGTATTTTGTGTAAAAAAACGCCCAGAGTGTAGGGGGAGAGGCGAACCCCCTCATCGCCGCCCTAAAAACCGCCACCGATGCAATTTTAAGTTTAGCCTCGGGTGCAATATTTAGTTGCTTTGGTGCTGCCTTTAAATGATAAGAAAAAAAATGATCTCTTAAATAAATTTGCCAATAATTTGCGACGTCCGTCGCGCATACTGTGTCAAAACTGTCATAAGAGTACAATTAACGCAACACGCAGTCGTTATGCGAAATGTATAATATAAAACGGTCCTTTTCTACATGTGCGTGAAGTTAGCCCTCCCCCACAAAGAGATATCGACGCCAAGCCGGTGTCAAAAAATTGCATTTTGATTGCAACTAATTGTCTGATTATTGTTTTTATTTGCAATTCGTCGGTTCACCGGGTAAACATAAAAAAACAGAAAAATTCGAAATTAAGCCTGCCCTCCCCCCTTTAAAATTTTAACCTATTGACCCCAAACCGCGACGGCTCAGTTTTTTTTTTTTATATTTTAAATCGGCGAACCGATTAATTGCAAATAAAAACAAAAAAACAGGCAATTATTTGCAATTTTTTGACACCGGTTTGGAGTCAATAGGTTAAAATGTTGAGGGGGGGAGGGCTGGCTTAATTATGAATTTTTCTGTTTTTTACTTTTACCCGACGAACACACGAATTGAAAATAAAAATAAAAACAGGCAATTATTTGCAAATTTTTTTCGCACCGGTTTTGGGTCGATATCTCTTTGTGGGGGAGAGGAGGCAACTTCACGCACGTCTTTTCTTCTGTTTTTTTTTTTTTTGCACTCTGGTCCGTGCGTACCTGTACATAATACTGTATACGTCGAGTCGATCTGGCACGTTCCTAAATGAGTTTTTGTTTTGTTTTTTTTTTTACAATAGGTCTTTTTATTCTTTTTACATTACAAAAGTGTATACACGCAAAGCTTCACCGCCCGTCACATGGACTCGTTGACACAATATAACGTTTTTAACGTCAAAAGCTTCAACAATACTTGATGCGTGTTACGCGATAAATTGTGCGTATACAGTGTTGAAATTTGGTCGCAAAGCAAAAGAAAAAAATTGGTTGATTAAACCGTATGGAACGACAATGGCGTATCATAGTCAACATTACTGGTGTAATCGGTGGTAGGTACTTAAATGTTCAATATTACAAAATGAATTTCGATTGTACGGATGTGCGCGTAACAGATTATAAAACTTTTCTCTTTCCGTATTGGCGCGCTTATCAAGTGTTCGAATTTATTGAAAATATCGTTATTTGTTTTATTTATCCATTTAAATAAGAAAGCGCAAGTAAAACGGTAGAAATCAACGATAAAATGAACGATAAGTGCTTAAGAGTACTAATGCTGTCGTGTGCCCCCATAAAAAAAATCATAATTTTTCCGATCGTTTTGGATCATTTATCGAAATTGCAAATTCGCTCCCATCGAACTTAACAGTATTTAAATAGCACACGATAAATTTTGTACAACACAGCACTTTCCAATATTTCGTGTGCTACATATTATAATGCATGCCGCGCGATGTATACGATTCTCGGCCATGGCTCATTGATCCACTAGAAGCATTTATAGGTACAAGGTAACGAAATAGTCTTAAATCCGAGTACGCGGTATTCTTTTTTTTTTTTCGTCGACGTCTATATTTTTACTATTTATACGCATTTATTTATTTATCTAATATCTCTGTACATACTCGGCACGCCACTAGCACTACGACAATGACCCGAAAGAATCACAATGAATATTTTTTTTCTTCTCGTATCGCCTACCGTACGAGGCAGTTTTTTAATTTCTGTCCTAATTGCACGTCGTATATGAGTTAGTACAGAAAAAAGAAAGAAAAAAAACGATAATTAAATCTGCCGAATAACCAAATATATGATAATAACGATAGTAATTCAAAGGCAAAGGAGGCCTGCCCCCTGTGAGTTTAGAAGCTTTTTATATGTATTAAAGACCGCCAAAAATTTAGGCCTTGTTGCGGCTACTGAAGTATATAGCTTCGAAACTTTCAGTCGTTTAAATTTGTTCAACAATATTTTATAGGATCATCAAATTATTATGAAATTATTTATAATGTTCTATTACATGAAAGAATTTGGTTTACGCGATATCGCTTTAAAATTGTTTTCATCATATTTATGTAACAGAAAACAATGTGTCAAATTCAACGAATACCTTAGTCGTACACGTATCAGGCGTGTCGAAGTAAAAAGTAATTTCTCCTTTATTTTCAACATACAACTTAACGGTATTCATTTACTTAGCCATTAAAGAGCCAAGTAACACGCGTTGTGTGAATTATATTATGTTCAGGTAAATTCTGGGGGAGAGATTTTTTAATAAGATTGAGATTTAATAAAAAAATAAGTTATTAAAAATTATCCGTTCTCAAAGTAGAGAAAAATTTATGCAGTCCTTCGTGATTTATAAAAAAAAAAAAAATCTCCATGTAGGTATTTGAAATCTTCCGTTCAAATTATTTAAATAATATAATATTTTGCAATGGTTACTAGGACCTTTTGATGAATATTGAAAAATGTTTCGTTAGATACATTATTATACTGGAACTATTGAGATACTTATAACATTATTATATATGTATATACAATATTCATTATTGTTATTCGTGTATTATTATTTTTGATTATTTCTATACTCTTATTTATATAATTTAACATTTTAGCATATCATATTTATTATTAAATGTATTATGTATTTTTATATTGATCTCTACGAATATTCTCAGTGGAGTCCAGTATATTTTATTATATGAAACAAAAATGAATAAAAATAAATGTTGTAAATTTTCATAAAAAATTTAATATAAATATATTTTCCATTAAATAATATATAAACTATATGATACAATAAGATATTTTAATAAAATGTAATTAAATATAATTATTATTACAGTTATATTGGGCAAATGTATATAAATACGAGATACAAGTTTCGTTAAAAATGTGCAAAGTAAAATAATCGTATTTTCTTTAAAAAACTTAAAATTGTCTTTAATTAATAATTATAACTCTCTATGGGTCTCGCGGATTTCAATGTTATTTTTTTTTCACAATGACGTTGTTTTACAAGTTATAAATGTGTTTAAGTAAACATTTCTCTAACAACAAATTTATTTTATTTTTTTGTAGTTTTGGGGATTTTTTTTTTTAAAAGATTTTTGTTTTGGACCTTCTTTTCTTTTTCAAATCATTTCTGACCAATTATTTAGAAACGTAAAAATAGTCTAACGACACTCAGAATCTACATCCGCCAAAACGTTTGTAAAACTTTTCATCTTTCGCATACGTCTTTAAATTGTTTAGAGGCGCAGTATTGGAAACTACGAAGTCGCTTTTTATCTAATATTTTCTGCGTAAAGCGTCCTCTTAACAATTGACGAAGCTCACAGATTACAACTTTTGTACTTTTTTCTTTTCTTCCTGAATATGTCTCGTCTCGAATTATATTAATTTTTTTCGTTTTTTAACGTTTTTCGAGGAATTTTTTGTTTGGAAAGAAATAAAATAAGTTCGGGTTTTCAAACGCATTGAATCTTATAATTTTTTCGCGATAATTTCCAAAGTGTTGTTCGTCTCCTTCGCCACGAAGTCTTGCGCACGCGTGTATCCGCCTACACAGTACTCGTACGTCGTTTTTCCAGATATGAAATTTGTAACGGAACAAAACGCGCAATGGCGTGTATGATATATTTTTGGAGAATATCGCTTTATACACAGCTAAGTCAAAGCGAACTGACATTAACCAGACGTGCGCAGTTATTCGGGACTATACGATAATATAATACGTATTATTAGTACATAATATACACATGAGCGCAGAGGCGTGGATCGCGTTTTGAAACGTTTCACTGGCGTGTTCTACGACATTAAACATGATGCGCGCAGAATCAGTGGCGGATCTAGGATTTTTTTTTTTGGGGGATAAATACTTAGGACTTCAAGTAAAGTATTACTCAAATTTTCGTAACATGAAAAATATATTTCATTTCTAAAAAAAGCTCAGAATAATAAAATTGAAATATTCTAAAAAAAAAAATTCAAGAAACTAAAAAAAAAAACTATAAAATACAGATAAGATTACAATCAACATTATCGCAACGACCACTAACGACGGCTTACAATCACCCGGGGCCCTCCCCGCTTGAATGTGCCACTGCGCAGAGTGTATAATTGTACACATCACGAGTAAAAAACGTTTTTTGTCAAACAATATTAGATCGAAAGAAAAAATAACGTACCGGTGGTTATAATACTGAGATGATATTATATTGTATGTAGAATTGGTTGGAAAGCAGTGTTTATAGTTTTAGAAGATATAGTGTTAGGTATTTTGAATTGAAAACCAGAACTCCATTAAATATTTACATTTTAAACACTTTTTTTATATTCAGTTGTATTCAATGTTTCAAATAGACTAATAATAATTATTTTTTAGCTCATGTTCTTCACGTGATAATTTTTCACGACCCATCAAATATTTTATTGCGACCCACAGTTAAAGCTTCTAACCTAAGATATATTTCCCGAGGCGCCTGTATTTTTATAGGGCGATAAAATTATCTTCCTATAATATTATCGATAATAATAATAATAATAATAATAATAATAATAATAATAATAATAATAATAATAATAATAATAATAATAATGACGAATAATAATAATAACGATGACGAAGACGATTACTAAATTTCGACGATAAAATTTCCGTCCAATTGGTAGATTACATGAATTCTGTCTGAGAAGATTACTACAAAAAATATATAGGTTGTATATTCAGGGATTAAAGTGGAGGGAGACGCACTTCTTTTACTTTTAACAGCGCTTTATATGTGGCCCTTTAAAATTGAATGAATACGATGGAATGCTCAAAATTGTATTAAAATTATTTCGTGTGTTATAAACATATTTAAGTATTTTATTGTTAGTGTAGGCATTATTATTATTAAAACAGTAAACAATGAACACTGTGAAATAAATATGATTTATCTTTCCACATTTTTCTTTTTTTGTTAACTAATTTTATTCTATACCTATAGAGCACTTAATTTTGTTTCTTGACGTGTAGTTATTTATACCTCCCTGCTCAAATTCCTATCGTATCTCAGACTTGAGCACTGAGCCACTGAGTATTTATTGTTAATTACACTCGTTATATTACTTGTTACGCCGATACCGAAAATCAACAAGTGTGGTGCAACAAGTCTTTTAACATTATATATATATATTTTGCACCCATTTATTTTTAGAGGACGTCGCACCCTGAAGTAGCGGATATGACAATCGTTTGGTCGATGAATTTCGAGGTGGTGTCCCAGTGATAAAGTCAATACTTATATGTTAAATTTATTTTATATTCAAGTGATATTCATTTTAAATCGAGTAAGTAAAAAAAGTTTTCCAGAACGGGCGGTTTTGAAGTCACAAATAATTTTGTCTCAAAAAATATATTTTTTCAATATAATATATCTAGGTACTTTTTTTTTTTAAATTACGTAATTGGACCCCAACAATTTATCAATTGCCGTACATAAAAAAAAGGATGTGCGTATTTCAAATATTCGATAATGTTTGAAAATCCTGACTTTGTCCATTTTGTAAACACAAGTATAAAACTATAAAATATGACAAAAATTAGATTTTAGTTATTTAAACGTGACTTTGGAATCTTTTACATATTATTATTGTCGGTTTTTTTTCAAAAAATTTATAGGAATTCAAATTTACGGTAAACGAATTTTGTATGTCTATAGATAAACACTTAAAATAGTTATTATGCGAATTAATTACATTATAAATTTTAATACTTCGACGCTTTTTCTTAAATTTTAGCTAAATTGTAGCTTCTTTTGCATATCAAATGCATATAATTTTAATGATAAAAATTCTCGAGTCCAATTGACATTTAACTCTTCTTAAATCGGCCCTTGGTCGTATCCGTACTATTTGTTGTCTCGTTCCTGGTGATAAATCTATCAAAATCTCGCATTACGTAGATGTTAAATAGTGGAAATTATGTTAAATTTCGACTTTAAACAGTTATAACTAAATTTTGGACTTTTTTTCGCGGAATTGGCGGATTGCATTCTTTTCGATAAAAATAATCTTAAACGCAAAAGTTAAAAATCGAAAGAATAAAACATCAAATGTCGTGATTTTAATGTCAGACGATATTTCACGATAGGGTTGTATCGACTACACACAAATATTTTCTCCTTTTTAAATTTTGTAATAAGTGATGAAACACAAACCCAAACGTCACAGTGTTTAAAATCTTCGTTGCTTGATTTTTGCTACGTTGTCAGTTAATGTGACGAAGAGAACATATTAAACGACGTTCTCCTAATGTAATTGATTGATTTTTTTTTTAAGACAAAAAGAAAATATTGAAAAATTCAAAATTTTTGAGAAATTATATACTCCGTTGGCAGTGATTGTATAATAAAATATGTCACGAAAGACCTGAATTCGAATTCTTGTTCCGTGTGAACTTCGTCCGGTGTTTTTCGAAAGGACTACATGCTCTAAACTATAACTTCTTTATTTTGTTTTATTAATATTGATGTCTTTGTTAATATAGCTACAGCTTTAAAAAACCTTGTTTATAGTGCCACTATACTTTATCAAATCCACTTAATTTTTAATCTTTAGGGATCGTGCAACATCTTCACCGGTGGAAATAAAAAATTATCCATCAACGTCGAAGTTACTCGGGTGATAGATAGATATTTTCAGTTTATTTATTGTACTCGTTTAAATAAACTAAACATCAGTTGCAAGATCGTGATTGAGTTGTGTGACAGACACAGATCGTAGTTTCAAGGACCTGTGAAATATATATCAGAAAACCTCATTTTATATAATTCCGACGACCCAGTTTGAAAACCGGTCAGTGTAGGGGGGGAACAGCCAGCCAACTGTTCCTTGTTAGAGTTAAGTATAAACGTCGACCCCCTATTAAAGCGCGAAAATACATTTCCGTATTCTCTGTTGAATCGAAGTTTATCGAAGTATTTAGATTCGAGAAATGGGAACACCGCGCCGTGAAATTATTAAAAACTTTTTTTCAACTATACATAATATGGCTGTTCAAAATTAATGATAAAAACGCTCTACAGAAAAAAACATTTAATAATCTTTCAAATATACATGCTCTTTTTCGATATAACCCATCTCGATCCTAATACACTTTTCCCACCTTTCCTGCTATATTTTTAAACACGAATATCAGACCATCTTTTTCGAGCTCGTTAAAGCGCAACTCCACAGTCGTCAATGATCTTGTGATTGATCTTGAATTTCCGTCTCCTGAGTGGAAACTTGACTTTGGAGAACTGCCAGAAGTGGCAAGGGGCGTGCATATCTGAACTGTACGTGGGTGGAGTATAGTTACGATGCCACGAGTTTTCAAGAAATCAATTACAGAGTTGGCTACGCGGGGCTGCGCATTGTCACGACGAAGTAGAATTTCATTTATATTCACGCGTGCAGCCGTTTTTTCTTAAAATCACACAGCATCGTGATCAAAACCGATTTGTAAAAATCTGCAGTGATCTTCGCAGACGATAGCGGCAGCTGTATTCGTTACTACTTCGGTGTGAGACGTTGAAGGGTGCCGCTCTTCGGGCGATGCTCTCTCCTCAAATGCTCTATACCATTTGTAGAAGATCACCTGGTTCGTAACAGCTTCACCATACACCGTAGTTACTTGTAATAATTATTTTCGGTTCTTCTTGCGAGTTTCGTGTTACAATGTTGCTCTAACTTTTTATCAATGCCGTACAGTGTACATGGCAGATAAATGTCTAACACATGTTACGCGAATCGTCACATACGTCTACTGACTTCAAACTGATCGTTATAGATGGCTAAAAGAATGTGATACACGATGGTACGTATATAGTATTAACACTTTTCGCAACACATTTTCCCTCAGGGTCACAATTATCATTACTTTTTGAACAGCCCTCGTATATGCGTATAATATACAAACTGTTAAACACGCCGTAAGTCCTATAAACAATTTCCGTCCTTTGTAAATATAAAATTTACCATGACTTTTATTATACGCGGTCTATGATGTGTTTTATGTATAGTTATAAGTACACTTACCTTGTCTCGGGTGTTGTACAGTATACGCGTGCAAGTATATACGTATATAAGTACGTAGCACAGACAAGAATATTATTGGTATACTTTGGTAGAAAAATAACAAAGAATGCATCTCTTGAAAACCGCCTATCACATATACGGCTCGTTTCGGTATAACACAAGATAACAACCTGCAAAAACGTATTCTTATTTCTTCTTTTTTCGATTCAGGTTCCACGATCTAACAACAATCAACAAAAGTCAGCGTGTTCACAAGCATTGAAGAATGCACTATTATCTACATACGATTATCTTCGGAAAGTCGATTTGCAATACGTTTCAAATGATCTAATAAGACAATAAGACGTGTAGTTAAAAATACTACGCAAATAGTTTTCAAAAATATATCTTAAAATACACAATTATTTTTAAAAATTATTTCGAACGTTTTCAAATACTAAAATATAAGTTGTGAATAATTATAAATTTGATTTTTGTGTCTGACCAAGACTCACTTTAATTACAATTGTTGTAAACTTGGACCTAATAAAGGTTTTAGTATACATCGTATACAATTTTTTTTGCAACATTTACTTTTGAAACAATAATGAAGAAATCGAAAATTCTATAACGTCATTCCAAAATACACTATACCTATTACATACGAATATCAAATTATTTCTAACTGGTATAGACAGGTTAATTTAGGAAGTTTGTTTAATACAAAACACGATTAATATGTGATGTCAGAAAGTAATTTAGTAAAGTGAAATGCTTTTTTATTTGTACGGGAATTATCTTTAAATATATGCTGTATATATATATATATATAGAGAGAGAGAGAGAGAGGAATATCTATAGGACTCGTTTGATCATTATTTTAAGATTAAATATTAATCGCGTTGTGTAGCCTAAGATCGATTTAGTTTGAACAGATTTAATCTCACATAGTTATTGACAGTTTTGTAAAGAAAGTACTTTTGAAAATACTATGGTTTTCAAAAAATGTATTTAGAAGTGTTAATTGCCTAAACATTTTTGTAACATTTTTTTTTTTAAACTCGAAAGTTTTTAAAAAAATTTCTATATTGTTTCAAGTACCAAAATGATTGTTATAAAATTTAAAATTTGAATTTTGTCAAATTAGTACACATTATGATTAGAATTGTTGGTGATTCGTAACGTAAATTAGAGAATTAACAAATTAGATAATGTCATATTGTCAAACTTTCTGAATATTTATTATCGACACATTATAGACTTATACCTGTTTTGAATATATTTCTCTCATTCACACATTTTCAAAGACCGTTTGTGTAAATATTAATATTACTTCTAAAAAGAACTGATAAAACAAAAATACTTTATGTATTAAAGTATAAAACAGTATATTTTTATTAAATAAGGGCTCGAAAGTTAAAATCTTAGTAATATGTGCCTAGAATAATCAACATATACCCATAAATACAAAAAAATTATTATATTTTCAGTCAACAAATGATATGCAAATATCCTAAGAATAAAATATAGTCGTATACGTAACGTATTATATTAACACGTGGTATTTTATGTTAAATACGCCAAATTGAGTACCACGATTTAACATGTAGAAAGGAATTGAAGATGTTTATAAACCATTGTTAGGTTTTCAAAACCCTTTGAGTTTTTTCAAAATTTTGATATTTCTTAGTTTATCACTTTTTTGTCGATAAAAGTTATATTACTCCTGATTTACAGAATTTTCATAAAAACTGATAACGTTTTCAAATATCTCATTAAATTTCCATTAAAAAGGTATATTTTTTTGTTAAAAAAAAAAAAAGTAGTGGTCATGTTAAATAAATCATTTATAAAACGAAAAAATTTGATTTCTGAAAAAATCAATTTGCTTTCCTGTACTTAAAAAGAGAATTTTTCGAATTGCACAAAAACTATATCATTTCAAATGCCTTCAAATCGCATATTCAAATATTTTAGTCAACCTTTTGAATGGCGTAGAAATTCCATGTTAAATGTCCAAAAATGTGTAAGAAACGGAAGACGAAAACGGAGTAAAGTGATAATAAATTATTAGAAAACAGAATATTGAAAATAAGAAAATGAAAGAACATTTTTATTTATTTATTTTAGCCATATGTGATAGAATAGAAGAATATATAGACTGCCATTTAAAAGACAAAAGTTTACGTTTTTTTTTATGGAAAATTGTGACGTGGGAATTTAATTTTTAAAATAGTCTATAAATAATCCTTAAACGATTTAATGATGATGAACTAAAAACACCAACATAAAATTAATTTAAAATCTTGGCACATAAAATCGCGTTAGCTTGTAACTAAAAAAAAAAAAAAATCACCGTGCACCTATAGTGTATAATATACTTATTTTCACAAGATGGTAAATTATTTTTTTTGTCCTAAACTACATTGTGAGATCTGCACTAATGTATTCGTACTGGTTTTTAACGTTTTACGGCTTTAAATGCTTATATTTTATTTTCTAACAAAATATTTAATAGTTGTTGGCATAATCCGTTGTTTGATATTCAGCTTTAACGCATACACATGATAATGTATACTATTATTTTTGGTTACGAGTCTTTTTTACTTTCGCTCGTGTTTTTTTTTATGATTTATGTCCTTTTACTTCGATTTATTGAATCATAAATTAAGTTTAAAACACGGGAATAAATATCAAATATATAAAATGTTTTTTTTTATGTAACATTGGATTTCTTGTTAAAAAAAAAAAAAAAATCAATTATGTTTCGTGCTTCGATAAAATATATGTGTGTGTTTTGGTGAAGGCATTCTATATAATATTATAATATATTTTGTCACGGATTACCTAATAATAATAATAATAATAATAATAGTAATAGTAATAATAATAGTTATAGTAATAGTAATAGTAATAGTAATAGTAATAGTAATAGTAATAATAATAATAATAATAATAATAATAATAATAATAATAATAATAATAATAATAATAATAATAATAATAATAATAATAATAATAATAATAATAATAATAATAATAATAATAATAATAATAATAATAATAATAATAATAATAATAATAATAATAATAATAATAATAATAATAATAATAATAATAATAATAATATAATAATAATAATAATAATAATAATAATAATAATAATAATAATAATAATAATAATAATAATAATAATAATAATAATAATAATAATAATAATAATAATAATAATAATAATAATAATAATAATAATAATAATAATAATAATAATAATAATAATAATAATAATAATAATAATAATAATAATAATAATAATAATAATAATAATAATAATAATAATAATAATAATAATAATAATAATAATAATAATAATAATAATAATAATAATAATAATAATAATCTTTATTTACAGAAAAACATCATTAATACAATTTATTAACCTTAAAAGTCAACGGTGAAAAACATATTATAAAATAACAAATATTAACTATTGGGTATAAATTTTTTTTTAATTTTATAACTTAAACATGATATGAAATTATGATTTACTTTGCTATAATTGAAAATATCAGTAGTAATCGTATTACCTATCGTCATTAAAATATTTAAAGGAGAAGATAACAATATTTATTTTAATTAACTTATATACAATAACTATATATAACTTACACAATCTTTGTTTTATAAACACAGATAAAAGTCAAAATTTTAATACGCTTAAAATTAGTGTTTTCTATAAGATTATAATGTATGATTATATTGTACAACTGTTTCCTTTTTATTTATGTGTAATATAAACCTGACGTAAACAAACTAATTTTATTTACCACTCATAAATGTATTTGCTTTAATTTAATTTTTTTTTTTTGGACAGTCGTTGTTTTAATTATAAATTTAATTCATAATAAATAACAACTACAAGTTTTTGGAGATGCTATAATTTTGTACAATTTTTTTTATAATTTTCTTGTCTATTTATTTATGAAATTAAATAAACGATTACTGTTAAACTATTAACTCTTGTACGTATGCTCTGTAGCTATACATTCTCTATATTAGGCACTTTGTATTTTTTAAACGCTCGAGAAGTAATATCGACAATCTACTCAACCTACCGATGAGTTTAATTGAAAATTCCAAATTTTAAATTGTCCTTCCATATCTGAAAATATCGGATTAAAATAATACCAATAATTCATTATTACCTGGTTGAGGTTCTTTTTCAACTAGACACTTTTAGTATATTGTAAGAAAAATTTGAATGAACTCTAGTAATTCTGAGCAATAGATTTTTTTGTATCAAATGAGTGATGCATATTCTAGGCGATGCTATTAGAAATTAAACTGTTTCTAGAGCATCAAAGCAGAATAACTCGTAGCAGATTTTTTTTAAAAAATTAACAATGGACAAGACATTAAAATTTTCTATCTGCAAATTACAACAAAATGTTCACAAAAAATAGACACAATTTTCATGACACGAGTGATTTTTGCATTAAATAAACTTTCAAAAAAATGTAAAATAATACCAGTTACAGAAAACGTGTGCCTCGAATAGGATTCTTGCACTGCACGGGGCTCAGAACTTGTATTAGTTGGACGTTCTTTTCATTTTCTCGCACAAAAGTGTGATTGTGTTAATATAATTAAAATAATACTCGTTTATATAATTACGGAGTCTTTGGCGTGTAGTCGACTTTCGAGCTGTTTTCTCGACAGTCGAGTGTGTCTGCCTTATTGATCATTGCCGTTTGTGCGCTTTCTCCCTTTAAAATGTGTGAATAAACGTAGCCAGGAGGTGTACATGGCACGCAAAAGGTGCCTCTTGAACGTAAAAATAAAAGTCTATCTTCACGACCGAAATTACGACGATTTCGATTTTTTCTTCTCAGAAATTTACACAAAAGTGTGGTATCAATTTTTTTTGACAAATAAATTATTACGTGAATAATAACAGTGAATAATAATGGTTTTGTATACAAATCAAATTTTAAAAAAAACTTGTTTCACTCGATCAAATTCATCAACACTGATAGAATAAAGTTCAACATGTTCTTTAAGTCTTCCTTCATCATATGCTGAACTATTGATTAACAATTTAAATCCTGCAGTGATTATAATGTTTGTATTATTCATAAAACGATCATTCAATCGTTGTACAAAGGAGGTAAGGAATAAATATAGTTAACTTGAATTGAAATATTGGAACTTTTGTATTGAAATATTTACTCTGTATTTTCCACGAGTTTGGCCAATCTAGGAATTTCATCAATTGTTAATTCAGAATTATTTAATCTGTTTCCGAGCTCGTAAAATTAATTACAGTAACAAAATCAAGTGGAAAACGAGTTTAAAATATTTTTAATATATCAATAAAAAATTTTTGTTATTATACGGCCCAAGGGGTTAGGTTAGTTTAGGTAGTGGGAATACAGACCTGTGTATAACGCCACTGCTTTAAGATGATATTATGCAAAATAATTAAAATTTAATTAAATCGTAACTGTATAAACGTATAACACGAAAAACTAAAGCGTGTAGTAGTGTTTAAACTCTCCAGTATATAGGTAGGTATACATTATCATATTAGACTATTAGTATTAAAACCTACATGACATAAGACGATGGATGGCCTTGTCTAATTTAATTTTCATTGCTAATTAGAAAATATTAACATTAAATCAGTGTTTGGAACGTTCACTTAAAAACTGAATTCGTTCACGTTTATGTTTATATTTTTTCTAAAAGAACACGTTCACGTTTACGTTTTTTAAAAAATATGAAGGTCAATCCCCAGAACCAAAGAAAAAAAGATGAAAAATTATATAGTTGTAGCAACGTGTTTTTTTTTATGTCTGTATCCGAAAATTCTACCAGAAGGAATGTTCCGATCTTCACGTGTAACACTATTTTCCGGTAGCGAATCGCATCTTGTTGGTACTTTTAAAGCGGTCATTTTTCGATTTTCTCAATACTTCTTTTAAGCGTCAGATGAAAACTACCAAAAAAATTACATAAAAACGGTAAAAACAAAATCGATTATCGTTTTTTATTCGTAATTTTAAAACTAATTGCCATAGAAATCTGAAATTTTCACCAAATATGTAACTTTGGACTGTATTAACGAGACATTTTTTTTCAAAAAAAAATCTTAAAAATCGTTAAGTCGCAATTTCTTTTTATAATCTTAATAAACTTTCCGACAAATATAAATATATTTTATTTGATTTATTTGAATAATATTCGAAATATTATTGGCGACAAAGTTTCAATGTTTTATATAACCCCCCACCACCTCCCAGAGAGAAATTGAAAGCACGCCACTGTTTTTAATATTTTTTATTATTAAATATGTACCCATATTTTCATATCATACTGTACAGTTCCCTATTATGTCTTTGAATTTCCAAAAAAAAAAATTCATTTTCTCTAAACACTTTTACTACGAAATACTTCTCTGAGCACTTTTTTAGAAACGTTGTCTGATAGAGCCCCGCGCGACTATGAACGTTAAAAAAAAGCGCGCGATTGTTAGTTTTTAATGGTTTTTTTTAACTCTTTTAACTTCTAACAATTCTAACTCGATGAATTAAAAAAAATAATAGTATTTGCTTGCCCGGCATCGTTGCTATTCGTATGTACGAGGCTGTTTGGAAACTGGCTTTGTATAATCCGTACGTGCACGTTAACCACAACAAACAGACATAAACCCTTCCCAGTCGTAAACCAGAAACGCGCGTAGATCTGAGATCGTATCCGCGGTGACACTTATTGCTAGTCTAAAACAAAAAAACGCGAGCACGTCAACGTAGCGTATAAATCGCGTATCAGATGGGAACACGGCGGGACCGTTGTCGTCGGAAAGCTAAAATAAAAAAAGTGTAAAACAGTGTATAGAGATTCGTAGGTAATGAACTCGTGTATACCGGTTGACTAATAAAATTGAACGCGAACGGAGACACGCGTCAGCGACCGGAGAGAGAGAGAAAGAGATAGAGAAAGAGTGAACAGAATAGCCGGTAATTATAAACCTTGTTATATTATTATAATTCATATTTTATTTATATTAATAAATATTTATTGTTACGTCAGGCCTACAGGTGCAATTATTCGTGTGTGGCGCAACGACGTAGAGGTGGTGGCGTCGCAGTATCGGACGCCAAAATGTGATTAGAACGTATTAATATGGAAAAGAATATCGTCTCCACTCACAATTATCACCATTATCATCATCAAAAGGCGTTTACAGGCAATTTACCACTTGCCTCCGCCTGTCTCTGTCTCTTGCCAGTTCTTCCCCATTCTCTATTCCAAGTTCCCTCAAATCCTTGACCACTCTATCCTTCCGTCTTTGTCTAGGACGTCCTCTAGGCCTTTTTGTGTTTGGCTTCCATTTCGTAACTTGTCCAATTGGCTCCTCCGATCTCCACACGTGTCCGGCCCAGCTCGGCCTATTACTTTTTAAAATTCCGATGATATTCGCTTCTCCGTATAGGTCTTGGATCTCCTGGTTTGTCCTTATCTCGTATTCTCCTTCGTTGTTTATTTTTTGTCCATAGATTCTCCTCAATATCTTCTGTTCGAAGGTGGCCAGTTTAAGTTCATCCGACTTTGTAGTGGCTCACGTCCCACATGCATACAAGGCTACAGGTCTCACTGTTTTATTTTATTTTATTTGTCATTCACAATTATAATTATAATATAATTGACTTGTGACTTGCTTTGAACGTTACGCCAGTTAATTAAATAAAAAAAAAACATACAGAATATGCAATAAAAACGAATAAACCTTTACAAATTTACAATATGCATGTAAAAATATGCAATAAAGACTTTTAAATTTGAAATCCTTATGTCACAAAACAAATACATATCGAATCCGATTTTTTCTATCCTATCTATTTCTCGAACAAATATGCAAATGCATAAAGTCCCGAGCCCTGGTAATAATTAACCAAGTTCGACTGTACGTATAACGCGGTATCGAATTCGACTGGATTATTTTCGAAATAATTTTAAAAAATTTATTATTTTTTTTTTTTTTACTATTATTACTTTTTTAATCCCGAATCGTTTTAATATAATGTAGTGCTGCCGGACGAGAACTGTGATTACAGAGTATAATATTAACGTGCGTATTTCGGAGGCCATTGGCACCGGTTTATAGATAACGCGAAATTAATGTGTGTGTGTGTAGTTCTCGAAGAATTCGGTGTTTTCGCGCGCAACGAAATCGACAAATTCTCGAGACGAGTACAACAAAAAATTATACAGTTAAACGTCTCGGAAAAAATTTTTTTCATTTGAAATTATTGTCAATTTCGGGTTTAGAAATTCGTTTTATTGATCAAAGTAATTTGAAAAGCAATAAGAAAACAAACGTGATAGATTTAAGAATTTTAAAAATAATATTTTATATCCACTTGTATATTATATTAAATAATATTAATAACCAGTGACGTATACAGGGGGGAGGTCCGTGGGTTCCGAACATAGCCGTCCCAAGGGGGGGGGTAAATGGGGCAAGTGCCCTAGGGCGTCTAAAGTATTATGAATGCAGGGGGCGTCAAAAAAATGAATGACAAAAAGAAAAAATGTGTTGTTTTATTTTAAATATTAATTTCCCTCGTATCTATACGATGATTTCGAGGATGAGTGTATTTACTATTAAAATATATAAAATTATGTAATTAGATATTACGTTAGTTGTAATTTTTTTTTTTGGGGAGGGGGGCGTCGAATATTATTGCCTTAGGGCATTATTGGTGGTTAGGACGGCACTGGTTCCGGACCTCCCTCCCCCCAAAATGTCCTCATTTTTATATTGATATTATATTAATATTAATATATTAACATTTTTTTCCAATATTGACGTGTAAACATCTATTACTGCGGTATGAGTGTAAATCTCGGGAAATGGGACGGAAATGTGTAAGCTGTTGTCATGACAACTAATAATAATATTTATTGTCGAAATTACTTTGAATAAAGATACCAATATAAATCCCAATCACAATTCCGTTCCGTTTTTACCGCTCACGCGACGTTTACACATCAATGTCTCGAGTACTTGCAGACTCGTTTTTTTTTAAAATAGACCCCCCATCCAGGCTACGTACCAGTTAATTACGTGTTTTAATTGTTTTTAACACAATTTCTTGGTTGTTTTTTAATTTTGTTTTGACTCTATATCATTTTATTGTAATATTCATCAATTTCTCGACGTAATTCTGTTCGTATTTATTTTTTATTCCGTCGTTGTAGTTTTCTTTATCGCTTAATACCTGCAGACGACGACTTTTTGTCGAAACCGGTATAGTAAATAAACGAATTCAGTACAATAGTATTTCTTTGTTTCTCATAATATTCTATCTGATTGTGTACATTCACGTACACATACATATATTTTATATATGAATAAATTTAATATATAACACGTAATAAATCGATTTTTTTTTTTTACCCGAAACAATTTTTTTTTTTAATGCCTATTTTATATAATTAAAAAAATATATAATAATATTGAATATTCCGCGTTTTATCCACGTAGTCTCAAACTGGTCGGCATAATACGCGCAAATTATTACCGTTGTGGCCGCGGTAAAAATACAACTGTACGAACTGTATATTATGCGACGTACCTACATATACAGAGAAAGAGAGAAATTTCCACTGAATAATAATTTATCATTCGTGTATACGTATTTAGCGATTTCTGTGTACGACGTCGTGCGCGTATAGTGAAATATCTGCCAAACGGACCGGTCGCATATCTAAATATAATAAGAATATATACCTACGCCGACCACGCGGGGCGAGTGAAGTAGAGTGTATTGCCAGAAACCGAAATAAAAAAACGTACAAAGGTATAGGAGATGATGACGCGTTATTATTGCGTAGCTATAATAATAATAATAATAATAATAATAATAATAATAATAATAATAATAATAATAATAATAATAATAATAATAATAATAATAATAATAATAATAATAATAATAATAATAATAATAATAATAATAGTAATAGTAATAGTAATAGTAATAGTAAATAGTAATAGTAATAGTAATAGTAATAGTAATAGTAATAGTAATAGTAACAGTAACAGTAACAGTAACAGAAACAGTTATAGTAATAGTAATAGTAAGAGAGTTACTAATAGTAATAGTAATAGTAATGATAGGATAGTAATATAATAATAATAATAATAATAATAATAATAATAATAATAATAATAATAATAATAATAATAATAATAATAATAATAATAATAATAATAATAATAATAATAATAATAATAATAATAATATGTAATGAAAATACAGTAAGAACGAAATAAAAAAATTAAATAAAAAAAAAGAAATAAAAATTACCTATAAAATTAATACTGGTTTATAATAAATTTGCATACACAGAAAACAAAATATACGAGAATAAAATACAATTACACCAAAGAACATTATACGAAATAAAGTAAAAAAACGTCGTTTAAGTGAATTACTTGGATAAAGATCTTTGAGGTTTGTTATTTCTATAAATAATGATAATCAGTGATATCAACGATAAAACGATTCTGAGCAGAGCTTCTGTGCAATATCATTTATTAATTATTACTAATAATATACGAGTTTAATGATAATATAGTGTTTATATGGTAAGAGTAGATACATAATTTACGATTAACCATACAGTGCATCTTTTAATTTCAATTTAATTTTAATTTTATTTAATTTTTCGGAAGTTTTTGAATTTGTTTTTAGGCGCTTTAGAAAAAAAAATCGGAAAATCGACCTTTTAAAGTACTAACAGGATGCAATTTGCTACCGGAAATAAACGATGACTGTAATGATCGGAGCAATCCTTCTAGCAAAAAAATCATTGTTAGACCAATACATTCCTCACTCCACTCAGAATCTAAAATCCGAAGTTAATATTGCGCGTATTTCGAGGGTATAATATTGTAATAATATATTGTAGACACGCGGTTTATCGGCACAAAGCTTATATGCGTTTACGCAGAGTGCATTATTAATATGACATTATATTATACAATATGGCCATGTGTGTTTGGCGAGAGCGAGCGAACGACCGACGCGGCGATAGTAAAAAAATAATTGAAACGTGACTATCGTCGAGTTTTTTTTTACAGATTTCTTTTTTTTTTGTCGTTTTTTAAATGTATATTTTTTCTTTTGTATGGAACCTTATAGTACAATACAAAACCATCGCGCGTTTGTGATACGAGCGCGACAACCGCCCTCGGACGGGGTAAATCGATCGATATAATATAAGACGAAAACCACCTGGTCAGGACCGAGGACTTGGAAATTGTCTGCCCCTAGGCACTGCGAAACGAGCGGCCCTTTCTAAAACAGACATCGATTACAGGAGTCGTTATCGACGTTAATCGTATTGAAAATAAAACCATTTCGGTGTACGAAAACTACATTCTCACAATTTCAGTGACAGAACGGAGTCCATAGTATAGTGACGAACCCACACTCATCAGTTGCCTCTCTCACTTCTGAGACCATTAGAGTCAAATCCGATCGACTTTTTTTCCAACGACGGAAATCGATGAACGAAGTGATAAAGACGAGTGGTGAACATAAAATTCTCGATGAGACTCGGATGAAACTCGAACGGAATTATCGCGAATTGTTAAAAGCTGTTCATGCAGATAACTCGTTGAAAAAAACGTCCGTTTTTGAGTAGATTAATGAGCGTTTCGACAAGAACCGTGAAAAATTTTAAAAACCAATACGAGGTCAGGACGTCCTTTCACCTCACTTGACGACGAAAACATTGAACGCATGCGGTCTGTTGTGTTTTCCGAACGACCTACGACCGCGTCCAGGTGATAGTTGGATGCCGAAAAAACGGTTGTGCACACAATTCTACCTAACCAAACCCAAATTTCGGGAGCCAATTCAATCGGTAAAAATATGGACTACCTAATTTTGGGAGCCAATTCAATAACCCTGGTTTCATCAACAGCTGAGGAAGTGGTAGATGATCTGGTAAAAAAGCCAAGAAAATTAGATTTTTTATTATAAAAAATAAAAATTTTATTGAATACTGTATTATTTTTTATTTTCATATTGAAATTATTAAAAATAATATTAAGTGTCATAATCAAGTGGGTGTGGCCGCAGAGTGGCCCCAAGTGGCCTCAGAGCCCCACACATATTTTTCTAGAAATTATCCAAACCCACCCCCCTTTGAAAATTACTGAGAACGCCACTGATGTAAGCTGACATTTGCAACTTAAAATATTTAATTCTTGTTATTCATAACTTATAATATACGAGGAATTAGGAAGTTATCTTACTTCTTTTTGTTAATACAATTATTATATTATCATTCTACCGAGTCCAGTTGGTTGCCAAATTATATGTATATATATATAGGTGTGTGTTGTGTGTATGTGTGTATAAATTATTTAATGTCCACACTCCGCAGGATTCGGCATACTATCAAATTTTATATAGCATATTTTTACAATTATCAGCTTGTGGCGCATAGATTTAAAATTTTATTTTTATGAAACATAATATGGCAAGTACATTTTTTCGTATTGAATTATTCATGAAATAAGTTAAGATTAAAATTATAAAATATAAATAATATTCTCGCGAAGTTTGGTTGTAAATGTTGAATTAAAAATCGTTCAATAAACACCTTTTAGTGACACAGATAAGAACGCTCAAACTTAATATTTGTTGTGGATTGTTTAAGTTCATAATTATTCAAATATTTAAGTACAACTTTTTTAAAAAATGCTTTAGGATTTTAAAATATTTAATGGGAGTGTCCTGGAACGGAACCGAAAATAACCGGTTCTTGAGGGCATTTTGAGAACCGCAGCCAATATTGGTAACTATATATTTTATATTTCGTACCGGAACCAGAACCGTATAAAATTGTAAATTAAAAATATCGGTTATAGTATAAACATTAGTTGTTTCTAATAAGACAGCGTTTAAAAAAAAAATAACACGTGTATTCCTTCGTTTACATCTATGACCATACTTTTCGTTTTTTTTTTTTTTTTAAGGATAGGTCCTCTTTATTTTCCTGTTTTTATTTCTATATAATCGGAAAAATAGTGAATCAATTTTATCACACATTTTAATCGTATGCAGAATAAAAGCGTTGTCTTTCAATTATTTTTTAATTCTTTCATCGCGTTTCCCCTGTCCGCGGTAAAGTAAGTCCACCGAGTCACTGTACTTCTGGGAAAGGATTTCGATTGCTGAAAGAAAACAGATTGAAAGTGGCAAAATCATAAAAAAAAATTCAACGCTTTATCGTCGTGGAAATAGCTGTATTACGTTATTATTTCTTTTTTTTTTCCCCGATGTTTGACTGTATCGTTATATATACGTACACAATTCTTTGCACACTTATGTTTAAACAATCCGTGTGTTTTATTATAAAAATATTTAACAGCGGTAAACATACAGGTAACCTAGTTCGTATATACATAATATGTTATTAACCGCCTAATCGTAATTTTTTTTTTTTTTATAACGGCGTTTTTTATTTCGCAAATAATATTAATAGACGGAAGAAAAAAAATTATTATTATAACGAGTGAGCCCCAAACGGGGAGGAATGGCAGTTAAGTGATCGAGCGTCATCGCGCGTTTGAACAAGAAAATTTAATATCAGTGCGTCGGTCATGAAAATTTTAAATATTTTATTGATCAAAATGTCGTGAAAACATATTTATTATCGTAAAACGCAAGAAAATGTTCGTAACATTATAAAACGTCAATAATATTATGTATTTATTGTACATTTTTTGGAAAACGTTTTTTTTTTTTTTTGTTGGTTAATGACGATTTCGATTAAAATAAAAGTCACGTTTTTAAAATTTTTAAGTATAGAAACCACAATCTATGAGCTCTTTAAAGCTTAAATTTATAAACGTGTCCAGTGCAGATGGACCAACCCCACAGGAGCGTCAAAAAATGAGATTTAAAAAAAAAAAAATGATTTATTTTATTCTTTTATTTTAATTTTTCAGTATTGTTTTATTATAAGGATTGTTATGGATTATCAACAATAATTATAATTTATAATGTTGTCGGTGGATCGCCGAAGTGTTTGGAATTGAATGTTATTTAACGAAACGCATGCAGCTGAAAGAACATGTATAGTTTGAAAAACAATGAGAACCTTTCAGTTTTAAACATTTTATATTCTACAAAACAAAATGAAAATCCGTTTACCATAATCTGACAATTGTATTTGACGGACTTTTCAGGAGAACGTTATTTTACCGTCTTGAAATGTGTACAAAATAATAGGATATTCACAATTAATCCCTCCCGTTCGAATGCCCAAGCATAAAAAATCAACTGGTTCAAGAGCTTTGGTCTCCTGAATTAGAAAACGAATTCTCTTATATTCCAAAGTCAATTTCTTTATTTTCTTTTTTATGGTTTTTATAAAATTATAAAGTAACGATTTTACGAATAGTAAAATTTATTTCAATTGCCTAATATTATTTATATATAATTTAATATAATATATGCAGCAATCATTGTCTACGTTTAATGAGATACTATATTATAAACGTGCTTTACGGAGATAAATGTAAAGAAGACAAAATTTAAAGTAGTGACCGGCAAAAACAGAACGATCCCCATTAATATACAATTAGATAACCAAGTGATTGATCCGGTACAACAGTATCAACATTTGGAAAGCACAATAACTATAGTGGCGGTGGATACTCAGTGGAAATAAAACAGCGTATTGCCGTGGGAAAGAGAGCGTTCAGGCAATAAAGACAACTATTCACTAACAAGAATCATTGGCAAAAGGCAAGTAAGAACTTTGTGAAAAACTATGTGTTGAGTGTTTTGCTGTATGTTTGTGAAACCTGAACATTACAAGAAAAAAGAAAACCAGAAGCAACGGAAAAGCGGTCTTGGAGAAGACTACGTTTTCGTATTCACGAGACCGAAGGAAGAGTATTGCAAAAATTCCACAAATAATGGAAGAGAAAAAAAGTGTTCATAAGAATAAGAAGCGGAAAACTGATGGAACGCATTTAATAAGACATAATATCATTTCATAATCAACACAATAGAAAGAAGAATAAATTACTGTAAAGGGAGAGGATGTCCGAGGAAGACGTTTATAGGGGAAATGATTGGAATGGCTGAATGTAAATGATATCACCATATGATTAAAAAAACGTTAAAAAATAGATATCGGCATAAATAATTAATTAATTTTTTCATTTAGTTATTTTTTTAGATTTTGAGCGGAGCGAGGGACGTATTGGTTTTAAAATTATGTGGTTTTTTTTTGTATATATGTCTGCACCCAAAAATTCTACCAGAAGGAGTGCTCAGACTTTTACAGTCATAGTTTATTTCCGGTAACAAGTTGTTTCTAATTGGTTCTTTAGAAAAGTCATTTTTCTCGAAAGCAAAAAAAAAATTCAAAAACTACCGACAAATTACATAAAAACGCGATGAAAACGGGATTTCGTCGAAATCTATCATTTTTATCTCTTCTTATTTTGAAACTTGTGGTTGTAGAAATTCGAAATATTCACCAAACGCGTAAAAATTTTAAATTTCTTTAAATTTTTGGGTGATTTATAGCGATTATAGATTTTGTGGTATTTAATTCATAAAACAGGTAATTATTTAAAAATTTAATAAAATATCAGACATATACGTTACTTAAACTGTATTCGAAAAAAATCTTGAAAACATTTTTTCACAATTTAAATTTTTTCGACAAAATGCGTACTTAATTTTTTACGGAAAATTACGCGTTTGTTCAAAAATTAATGGTCCTACAGTCTTGAAATTTTTATCAAATACTTAACTTAGCAATATATTAACGAAAACAATTTTTGAAAATTTTTAGCTATCTAGGATTTATTGTAAGAAATTATATTAAAATGATGTACCTACTGTAAGACGTTAATCGTGAATTATGTACTCTACACACATAATATTATTTTATATATTAATAACTATATATTACACCGCGAAGTTCCTCCGCTCAGAATCGTTTTATCCAATACAATGATTTCAATAATTATTGCATTCAAATTTATAATAATGTAACAAAAACTCTGAAATCTTTATCCAAGTAATTCACTCAAGCGACATTCACAACATCCCGGAACACCCTTTTTTAAAATTTCGTTATGGTGCAAAAATTTTTTAAAAATTTTTTTCCGTTTCTTTTTTTCAATTTTTGTAGGCTTGTAGCGTTTCATTTTTTTCCTGTTGAATTAAACGTATTATTGCATGTGTTTTAGATTCTGAGCTTAGCGAGAAATCTATTGGTTTTACAATGATGTTTTTTTTTTTGTATGTCTGTACCCAAAAAATCTGCCAGAAAGAATGCTCCGATCTTTATAGTCACATGATTTCCGGTAGCAAATCGCGTCTAGTTGGTACTTTAGAGAGGTAATTTTTCGGTTTTCTCAAAAGCGCCTAAAAATATAACTCAAAAACCACCGAAAAAATAATAATTTTGTACATACATTTTTTTTATGTCTATCCAAATATTCTACCATCAAGAGGAGTTCTCCGAAATTTATACGGTCACAGTTTCTTACAAGTAGCAAAATGCATCTAGATGGTACTTTAAAGAGGTCATTCTTCGATTTTCTCAATAGCGCCTAAAAATATAACCCAATTATTATATATTTAAAAATAATGATAACGTATCTTGTTATCATAAATTATGATGATGACGGTGTTAATAATTGTACACTTTTAGATACCTAAGTTTACTGCAAGAAATATACACACTCTATTATTATATAGTATTAATAATGAATAATATAACACCGAAGCTACGCTCAAAATCGTTTTATCGAATAAAATGATTTATCATTACTTTCAAATTTACAGTGATCAAACCTTATAAACTCTAAAATCTTTATCTAAGTGTTTCACTTAAGCGACATTCACAACACCCCGCGGCTCGTTACCTTTAAGTTTTTCGTCCCTGAAAAATGTTGAGTACGAATGGAACGAAGCCGGACGGATAATATTATATTATATTATATACTAGTGAAGTGATTCCATTTCCGCCGCTCACTCTGTAGTAAACGATTAGAAGTAACGGTCGTCCGTATCACACGCTGCTGAAACGACTGGAAGAAAATGACAAATCGTCTGAATACCAGAACGCGATTCAACTGCAGATGATCGAGTGGACCTTGTGCAACACGAGAGAGAATCTCTCGCCACGTGAGCCGCGGTGGAGATCACAAGGCGAAAAGCCCGCGGGACGTCTTGCACTTGAAAAAAGAAACGAAAAAAAAGTGTGTCGAATCGATTTCTTTTCTCTCTCTCTCTCTCTCTCAAATACTGTTGTCCGTGACGATTATGAATAAACTGCCGTAAACTGGCTCCCTGCAGATGATCTGCAAATTGGCACTTGAATCCGCTCCCGAAAAATGTACACTTAAATTGGCACCCGGTAATAAAAAAAATAATCTCCTTCGACTGCAAGTGGCTCTTAAAATATAATTTCGAAGAAAGTCGTAATTTGTATACTTTACAAAGGCTGCACATTACTCGATCCAATTATTAAGTGTGTGCGTGCTAAAGGGTAAAGACACCAATGAATGAACAGTTAAGGATTTATATTGTTTTGTAAAGAAGTATTTTAGCATTTCGATTTAATTTTTTTATTATTTTGGTTGTTCGTAACCGTATTATTGATGTTAACTAGATTTAACATTTATTTTATTTATGTATATTTCAACATATCAAGTACACTTAAATATCATGCGCCAATTACCTGATGAATAAACGTTTAATCCAGTGAATATACATGTAAATTCCAATGAACGAACAATGCATTTTATAGATAAGAGAGTACTACTTAAGTGAATAAACGTTCAATCCAGTGAATAAACTTGCGTTTTTAAGAAAAAAAAAAAAAAAAGAGATGAGACGCGGTGAAGGTAGATGACTAAGACGAGCTGCGCGGTAGAAAGGAAAACGAAGCAAGACGCGAACGAAAGAAGATGCGCCGTAACGAAGAGGAAGATCGAGTTAATAGGACACGCAATGAGGCCGTAAATTTTTTTCAATGAAGAATATTTTTGAAGGTAAAATTTCAGGAAAGAGAGGTGAAGGCCGGCCAAAACAATGCTGCTACTCCAAAAGATGTCTATCCGCAAAGAATGGATGTCAACTCCTACGAACAAACGAAACGGATGGCACGTGCGACAGAGGGACACGGATGTCTCAACAAGGCGTCGCGCCTTCAGGAATCGATGACAATATTTTGCAGGTAACCCGTGTATTTATGTCATCAATTCCGAGCTAGTCAATTCAGCGTTACCTTGAAAGTTAAAAATTGTCGACTATACCGGCCGGGTTTGGGAACCGAATTCGGCGGTCGTTATTGTGTTAAAATCAATATTTTATGCGACGCGTCGAGGAGTTTCAAAATATTGTCCCTTATTCCGTTCGCCGTCGCGTACACCTGCTGCTGGTACCCGTTCGTGATACTTACTCGATTAATAACAATCAAACGGATACAAATGCACCGGGCAGGACGCTGTTCAGCCGTTTCGTCACGATTTCCGTTCACTGCTGAATCAATTTTAGCGTAAACACTAGTCGAGCATTGCTAATATTTAACGCCGTTCGATTTAATATGGAATCAAAAAGTTTGAAAGTCTTGAAGTACTTTAGCTGCGTGTATATATATATATATATAAATGAAAAAGTGCAATTTTACTTTATAATTAAATCGCCAAATTACGCGAAATCATCGGTCGATTTTTAATTGCTTTGCGCTAGACGTCGCGGCGTCGCGGTACCTAATTCAAAACATCAAAATCAATAATTCTGAACGTTTCCATTGACCGCGGTCGCCGTCCGAATTATCGGTATAAAAAACGTTTTTCCTTCGCACAATGTCTACGTTTTTTTTTTTCCAGAAATATTCTAAAACGGGTTAGCTGTATATACGATAATAATCTCTCTGGGCCGAATGATTTCATGCTGCAGTACCTACGCCTCTGCCGACCGTACAAAATAATTGTTGTTGAGCTCCTCCGAGCCCATATATAGACAAGTATATCTATACACACTTTACCGGTCGTCTTCGGCACACGCGTCTATTATATAACCGTCGGCACGTGGACAAGTTGTTAATTTATTTATTATATGCTACCACGGGCAACGGTACGGTATTATACGATGCCCAAAGACGGGCAAAGTCGATGAAAAAAAATTCACTCGATTCGTTCAACGGCAGGAAATCAATAAAACGGCCGTGCGGTTAACAAAAATAATAGAAAAAATTCGGCTAAACAAAAAAAAAAAAATGATTTCGATTAAATCGTATCGAAAAAGTTGAATTCAATAATTTTTATAAGGGAAATATATAATACATTAGGATTTTGATGTAAAACGTAGAAAATCGTTAACGCGTAATGCGAAACGTCATTGGTTTTGCATTTTACATAAAACAGTCGGAATTAGAAATCGAAAATTTCTATCGATTCGAACGAAATCGATAATACGTCAAATAATAAATACTATACATGTACGCGTACGTACGAATCGAATTAAATACAGTTCCAGCTCGTAGAAATAAAATATCTAAAAAAAAAAAAAACGAGTCTGCTTGTACTCGAGACACTGATGACGTGTAAACGTCGCGTGAGCGGTAAAAACGGAACGGAATATTGTGATTGGGATATGTGAATATTGGTATTTTTATTCAAAGTAATTTCGAAAATAAATATTATTATTAGTTGTCATGACAACAGCTTACACATTATAAATTGCGTGTAAATTAATTAATATTATTAAAAAATCTATATACGTATATATATATAAACAATAAATAAACATTTATTTATATATATGTATATTTATTGTTTATATATATACATATATAGATTTTTTATTATTCACGAGTATTAATTTTAATTTTAATTTTTTTATTTTTTTATTTTTATCTTTTAATTTTTTTAATTTTGTCTATATTTTATTAATATTATTATTATTTATAAATATTATTAATAGTTGTCATGACAACAGCTTACACATTCCCGTTCCATTTCCCGAGATTTACCCTCATACCGCCGTAATGAATGTTTACACGTCAAAAAAAAAAAAAAAAAAAGATAACGAGCCGCGGAGTGTTGTCAATCATTTAATAAAGTTTATACAGTTTTTTTATATGACTATAAATTTGAAAGCAATGCGGCAAATCGTTGCGTTCGACAAAACTATTCTGAGCGGAGCTTCGATGGAATACACTTTGCCGAAAAATTCGAAACCGTTATAAAAAGAAATCGCGTTTTTTTTTCAATATAATATCGAAGTAACAAACGCGTCTTGCATCGTTTTAAATTTGTAAGCCACAGAACCAAAAATATTACCTTTTTTTTTTTATGAATTAAATACCTCAAAATCTACAATTGCTATAAATAGCCGAAAATTAAAAGAAATTTTCTTTTGAAAAAAATTTGTCTCGTTAATACAGTTGAAATTTACGTACCTAGTGGAAATTTCGGGATTCCACGACCATTAGTGCGAAGAAACAACACTGTAATCGATACTGACGAAATCGCGTTTTTATGTCATTTTTCGGTAGTTTTTTTTTTGGCGACATCCCGAGTGCGTCCCAAAATGACCTTTTTTCGATGTCCCGAGTGCGTCCGGCGAAAGGTATCACCCGAGTGCGTCCCGAGAAAAAAAGGTCGTTTACTTTGCGTTGCGCCCGAATGCGTCCCAAGAAAAAAAGGTAGTCTCTCTTATGCAGTCCGTACGCGTCCCAGTTCATTTAGAGCACTGGTTCCCAAACTGGGGGGGAGGGGGCGTATACACATTGCTGTGGAGGCGCAAGCAGTTATTATAACTATTATTAATATTTTCTACTAATTTATTACTATAATATTTCACCTTAATTGATTGTTCCATTTTATTATTTACTATTATTTATATTTTACAATTATTATCGTCGAAATAAAAAGCAGTCATTCCGAATATTGTATAGTTTATTTTTGTAAAGTACACAAAAAAAGGTGATCGATTTTTTCAATTTATAAGAGGGGGGAGGGGCGCGAGATTTTTGAAAATCTACAAAGGGGGCGTAGAACAGAAGAGGTCGGGAGAACCACTGATTTAGAGTTACTAGGGGCGCGTCAGTTTTTCTATACGCTTCACAACTCTTTACAGAACGTTTCCGTCATTGTACATCGTTTTTTTAGTAATTTGTGATATGTCGATTTATAACCGTGCTGGCCCATCATAATTATGTTCTGGCAATGCCATTACATACGATATTAAACAAAACGCACGTAAATAAACACTGGCAAATTATGACACGGACGGGCAGTTATCATCATCAATCTCAACGGCGTTGTGCGACTGAAACTCGGTCACCGACGATTGAAGCACAACGGTGATTTCCTTTGACGGATTATTTTAAGTCGTACTTACCTGGAAACAGGGTCGGCCTGGCCATGGCCGCTAGGCCGCGAATGCGGCCGGAGCCCCATCTTTTTTTTTTTTTCATATACCAATATTTTTAAACGCTATGTCTCCACCGGTTTTGAAATCTTTGTCTTGTATTATTATAATGTATAAAAAAAAATAATGCGAAAATTGATTTGAGAACAGCGGTTCGAACCCCGAACCGTACACGTCAAATCGTGGTATTTATCCATTGGACTATTGCAGTACGAAACGAAAGGCGGAAAAAATAAACCTATTATTAAAAAAACACGGTAAAATTGTCAAATTTCAAATTGCTATAACTTAAAAACTAAATCCGACCACCAAATTCTAACTTCAACATGGGTCCTTTTATTAACCTGTATTAACTCTACATAGAAACAGAAGGCACTAGTTCAAAAAAAAAAAATAAAAAATAAAAATAAATTTTTTTTCATACGTGGCCCGGAAAAATCTTATTTGCCCAGTAAGAATTTTAGAGTCACTCCGCCCTCGGATCTGGGACACCCTATATAATGAATTGTTTTTTATCGATAGGCATGTATTTTCTTAACTTTATATTAAACCAAGGGGCAGGGGGCCCCAGAATAAAAAGATCCAGGGTCCTATGGTGTGCCAGGCCGACACTGCCTGGAAATATAACGGACGCGCTCGGGCTATTCAATGTAAAATTGATAAATTACAACAGCGGACGCGCTCGGGCCATGAAAAAGGTGAATATTTTAAAAACGCGACGCATTCGGGAACCTCGGGGGGTTTTTTATGACGTTTAAAAAAAGTATTGAGAAAATCGAAAAATTAACTTTTTTTTTTTTTTTATAGTACCAACTACATGCAATTCGTTACCGGAAACAGACTGTGACTGTAAAGATCGGAGCGCTCGTTCGCGTCGAATTTTCGGGTACGGACATAAAAAAAAAACACATCGTTGTAAAACCAATAGATTCGTAAAAACATTCTTTCCCGACGTGCACCGTTAACTGCGAAAACGCGGCAAAGTCGACAGAACTCAAATATAAAACTAGGACAAGTCGATTGAGTCGATGCTTACCGCGGCGGATTGCCGAAGATTAAAATCGTTTGACTTTAACTCGGTCCAGTGGCGGTTTTGACGAAACTTTTAGGGGGGCGATTTAAAATATCAAACCCTTTCTCACATGTATATCTCTAGTGTAGTTTAGTTCATTAGTAGAAAATGGGGGGGCTTGGAGGACTTCGCCCCCTAAAAGTTTAGTTACCCCCTCAAAAATGGTTTGAAAAATTATTATTATATTTAAATGTATTTATATGTAGACACATATCGAGCGAAGCGAGAAAAAAATTTTTTCAATGGCAATTTAGTATATTGTCTTATAGCGAATAAGACCCCCCAATAATTTAACCCGATTTCCGTTAATGCACCGCCAGTACTCCTCAAATTGCGGAATCGGGCATTAGCTTCACTGATTAAATAAAATATAGAAAAATGTGACAAATTATGCATAAATATGTAAATTTCAAAATAAAATATTTTGGGATTTGTGATAGTGAAGATGACTTATTCTATTGTTTTTGAATTTTTTTACCTTTTGTCATAATAATATTAATTTTTGTGTACTTGTTTAAAATATAAATATTATGTGTAAAAGTAACGTCCAGGGGGGGGCGATCGACCCCATCGCCCCCCTAAAAACCGCCACTGACTCGGTCGTATAACGACAGCATTTTGATGTACGTATTCGTATACAACGAAACGGCGTTGTTCACCACGAACCGCGTCGTCGTTCTGGAACAGGAAAAAATTTTTTATTCTTTAAGAAATTTTCGCACTTATCCATGTCATCGGTTTGTGGCTGACGTTTCGAACTCGTTTCAAAGTTCATCTTCAGACACATTGTTACCAGGGGCGGGAGTTTTCCCGGTGGTCCGGTCTGCTACACACGACGAAAAAAATCATTTTTTGGGATGCTGTTTTGGCTCCATACAAAAAAATGTATGCAGTACTCTTTAAAAAGATTATTAATATTATTATATAAACACTCGTGATATCGTGATACTATGCAGTAATTTTTGTACCGTATCAGAGTAAAATTTAAAAATAAACGTAAAAATATGAAGATTTATATTATACGCCTTTGAGGTTATTTCAGCACTGAATTAGGTACTGTAACAAATTTGGATCGATTTGTGCGTCTGAAGCAAAATTTCAATTTTAATTATTAAAATAATTTTTTTTTTTAAAAACACGTTTATGTCATTCAACAATATTAACTGCATTTATATAATGTGTTCGAAAAAAAAAAAAAGGAATTGACTTACTCGAGTGTCAAAAAATGGTTAGTGGATTAATTTGGGATTTAAAACAAATTCGATAGGATTTTAAGGGAGTTAAAATAATTTCTAAAATTTTTTAGATATTATATTCGAAAAATTTTATTTTAACAAAACGTTACGTATGAGATTGAAATTGAATTTACGATCTCGGAAGCGTAAAATATTAGATATGAAGAGAAAAAAAGCTGGTGATTGTCAAATTATGGATTACGGAACAAAATTTATTATTGAAGTAAAGTATGATATTTTTAGCATATAGAAAAAAGTTTTTAGGGATTTTTACCTATCACGGATTTTGCATGTTTGTTGTGTCAGTTGTACCCATAAAGACGTTCTATATCGAATATTAAAAGTATTTTTTTGCAAATATTCAATATGTGGACGGCTAATTTTTATTTTCCCGGGCCGAAATCTCTCTCCAATCCGCCCCCGATTGTTACTGCTCCGCGGTTGTGACTGTATTTTTTTTTTCTCTTCTTATATCGACCAATACAGTAAACACGCGTTTTTTAAAAAAAACCAAATTTTCGTGCGTTTTTTTTTTCTTTTCATTTTTCAACACTTCTCGTACTCGGTAATTACGAGACGATATTAATTAATATTCTGCAGGAGACGTCGCAGTAATCATAGAAATTTTAAAACCAGGAAAATAACGGATAATATATACTCGGGTACTCTATTTTTTTTTTTTTTTTTTTAAATACATTTTTTTTATTGGAATATCAACCTCAAAAAAAAAAAATATATATAATAATAATAATAATAATAATATATTTTACAACTTACGCGTGTATATGTATATATTTGTTTTTTGTACACATAATAATAATAATTTATAATATTATACTGTATAAGACCGTCGGAAAATGTGTTTTCGTAAAACAAACTCAATATATAGTCGCGTTATAATACGTAAATATATATATATATATAGGTATATATTCATTATAACCATTTAATTTGAAAATTTACAAAGAGTTATTTTGTTTAATATGAATTATTATTATTCGCTATTATTATTGTTATTATAATGTTTTAATTATTATTTACTTTTACTTTTACACGTCTTTTCGTTTTTGTACAATTTGTAAATCATAATAGTTCAACAAAAACAAAATAAGAAAAAAAAAATAAAAATATTTGTTAGCCTTAAGTACACCGAACCGTCACAACGAGATAAAAAAAAAACAGAAATGTACATAATTAATTGTTTTAAAGCGGAACAACGAAATTTAATACAAATTGAGCATTAAACGAATTAAAAATTATACAATAATAATTTTTTTTTTTTTTTTTTAAATTAACGTTTTCGTAATTAATTAGTTAAATAATAATAATAATAATAATAATAATTATACAAACTTATTTATAGTAAAACGTACGCACTATAATATATTATGTCCTATATTATACAGTTAAGTTTTAGTTTATAGGAATTTGTTAATTACCTTCGTGACTCGTTGACTAAACTATTATTATTACAAATGGTAACAATCACAAAATAATATGTCGCGTGTCTTTATTTATACAATTAAAACACACCACGCGGTTCCAGCGGCGTGATTTTCGTTTCAGTAGAGTTTTTCAAAAAAAAAAAAATTTTTTTCATTTTTAAAATAATTATTATTATTTACGTCGTCTACGATTTACTCCGAGATCCAATACGAGACTGACCTCTAAATATGCGTGCGTGCGTGTGTCTCTCTAACGCTCTCTTTCTCTCTCTTTCAAAAAATAAAATAATTACAATACTTAATAAAAAATAAAAATAGAAGCAATATTAAAAAAAACAATAACGCCTCTATAACTCTCACAATAATAACTCCGCGTTATTACGATTTTTCGATAATATTTTTTTTTTTTTTTACCCCGGCGATTGATTACGTTCCGTTGGTCGTTTATTTTATCATACAATATTATTACAATAATCGTTTAAATATATACATATATAAATAAATAGTATAAATTTATATATATATATACACATATATAATAATGTACACATCAGTCTTGGGTATACATAGAACCTTGACGAAAAGACGAGAGAGAGAGAGAGAGAGAGAGAGAGAGAGAAGGTAAAATAAAAAATCTAAAACGCGACATTTTTTTTCTTCTTCTCTTGACCACCAGTTCGTTTCGGTTTTTTTTTCTCTGTATAACACCTCTTCCCTCGCGTCCTAACGTTACAATATTTACAAAACGTTACGCGCGACCGCGGCGGCGGGGGACGACACATAAAACCGCGCGCGTACATACCAAGTCGATTATATAACTCAACACCAAAACTTAATTCCGTAAAATATAACTAATAACTACGTGTACTAATATTAGGACTAATAAATGAAAAAAAAAAAAAAACTAATAATAATAATAAAACCTGATGAAAGAGGATCGAGACGATGAGACGACACACGATATAGTGTACACGTACGCGTTGACAATGGACAAAAAAAAAAAAAAAAAAATGAATAAAAAAAATCGTTTATAAAAAAAAAAACGCGTCGATAATAATATTAATAATAAATTGATGATAATAATTATAATAATAATTGATAAAATAATAATAATAATAATAATAATAAACGGCGGACGGGACGCCGACGTCCACTTTGGGGCGATCCTCCGCTGCGCGTCGTCCGAGCTCATCGTGTCAGCAGCAGCACCGCGGCGGCGGCGGCGGCGGCGACGACTCACTGTACACACCGTACTGCGCGCCAGTACTCACTGTACCTTGTCTTTCATGCCGTGCAACAGGTGTTCGGACATGATGGACGACGGGCTGGGCTGGTGCGAGTAGTTGCGTATGTGGTGCAGCGAGATCAGTTGGTTGGGAAAAGCGTTGGGCGGCACGGAGCCGACGCCGGGCGGTTTCATGTCCATCGGGCCGGTCATCGGGGACAGCTGGTGGCCGTGCGCCGCGCCCAGCTGCTTGGCGGCGCCCGTGAACGGCAAGTGATTGTACGGCAGGTACATGGGCGGCGGGTTGTGCTGCTGGTGGTGCTGCTGGTGGTGGTGGTGCGACGGCGGGTGCGTCGGCAGCCCGAACGACTGGATGGGCGTGAACGCGGACGTGCTGGTCTTCGGGGCGGACGACGACGCGTCCGACAGATACTCGGACGGAGCGGCCGGCGGTAGGTGGCCGCCGTGCCTGGACGGCGCTTGGTCGTCGGCGGACGCGGCCGCGGCCGCGGCGTTCGAACCGGTGCTGGACGGTCCGCCGGCGGCGTTCAAATCGCCGCCGCGCGACTGCTGAACCGATTCGCCGGCCGACGACGCCGCGCCGCCGTTGGAGCCTCCGCCGCCCTGTTGCATGCACTCTTGTTGTTGCTGCTGCTGTTGCTGTTGCTGCTGCTGCTGCTGCTGCTGCTGCTGCTGCTGGTTGATGGCCTCCACCAGGTTGTTGGCCGTGTCCGGCGACATCTTGCCCCAGTACGCGCCGTTCTCGAGCGCGGCGCGCGGTATGCCGATGATCGGCGGCCGTTTGTCCATGCGCTCCGCGTGCTTCTGCATGTGCTTGGACAGGTACGTCTCCTGCGTGTACGATTTGCCGCAGTACTGGCATATGTGCGTCTTCAGGTGTTTCGACTCCTTGTGCTTGGGTATGTGCTCGAGCAGCGACTGCTCGTCCTGGAAACACTTGTAGCACGAGTTGCACTTGAACGGCTTGTCCGTCTGGTGGCACCGGGAGTGCGACTGCAGGTTGCTGAGCTGCGAGAACGCCTTGGTGCAGCCCGGGTGCCGGCACTTGTACGGTTTGTCGCCCGTGTGCGTGCGTATGTGCTGTTGCAGGTGGCTGAGCTGCGTGAACCTCCGCTGGCATATGTCGCACCGGTACGGTTTGATGCCCAGGTGGATGCGCGTGTGCTGGCTCAGGTACGAGCTGTTCGCGAACGTCTTGTTGCACTGGTGACATTTGTACGGTTTCACGTCTTTCACGTGCAACTGCGAGTGCAACTGTAACTCCGACTTGGACGAGAATATCTGCGAACAAAAGAAACAAAAAAACGGTTCCCGGTTAATAACTGTGTCCTGTCAAACGGATCGGGTGAACGATTTCAGTGATCCGACGCGATTATTATTATTATTATTATTATTAGACTCGATTATTTTTAAGCGCGCGCGGTGATGGCGTAACGCGTCGCCGTTACGTCAGTGTATTTCGATAACAAAATATTTTTAATATTATACGATTACGTACGGCGGAGATTAAACGGTGTGCCGACGACGGCCAACACGACCGGTGGGCGGTTTCCGCGCGCCGGGCCAGTGTCCAAAAAAAGAGACGATTTTCCGTTTTCTATTACAATAGAACACCGGGCGATCCGCGTCGACACGGCGGAGTTTTCGCGGTTAAGGTCACGAGGCCGTCCGGATATAGAGAGCCGACGACACTGCTGTTCGAGGGCGTTTTGTTGGACGCGGGTCAAAAAATACGCGGTGAAATAAGGGACACGCGTGCCCCGAAACGTTTGACGCCGCCGCCGCCGCCGCCGACCGCAATAATAAATCGCAACGATTGGTCGTCCGTAAGCGATTTGGGGATCCCGCAGGGCCCCGAGAACAGTGACCGGGTGGTGGGTGCAGGGTGGATTGTTGTATACGAGACGACACGACGAGTGTGTTTACACACAATAATTCACGAGCCGCGGCGATGAAACGATGATACTCTCCGGCACTCTGAACACCCGGAAACGACCGCGTTGTACGGTGTACAAAGGCCGTTTTAAAAAATAAAGACTAGCGGTGCCCCCCGGTGCAGAGCGAACACCCGAAATGTTTATTATAAACTGCAGTACCTACACGAGTTTCACGAGCGCCGTCCGTACCGGTTCGGCAGCGGCAATAGGACGCGGTGTGGGTGGTGCGCATTTTGTCGGGAAAAATAAAACGCGGAAATCGTGATGACGTGATGATTTTGTGTGCGGAAAGCATAGACTCGTATTAAAACTCAAGGACCGCGCATTCCACAGTTATCAGTTACATATTATATAGAGCGTAAGAGAGATGATGGTTGACATAAAACATGTGATAGGAACAGTGATAGAGATACCGGGTTGGGAATTACGCGGGAAAAAAAACTAATCCGTTTATTTCGTCCATGTATTATTTTTTGATAAATGTCGATTATAAATCGTCATAGTAGTCAACAGTCAGTGTACAAAAAAAGAAAGTGATAGTAGACAGTCCCAACTCGTAGCTCTGCCTCTTTTGCTCTATATCGGCTCCCTGACCTCTCTCTCTCTCTACGCGCGGTCCAATACGTCTATGGCGGAAAGTATAAATCCGGAATTATATTGTGTTCCATGACATTTGTGATGTCAGTGTGTTATCAGTGTATTACTATCGAACAAACCAAACATGCGCACCTCAGTAACTTTAGGTGGTTTTTCATAACAAATCAATGGATATTTTTAGGATGAGTATACAATATAATAATAATAATACGCACTGACATCGCATATACGTCATGGAACGTAATATAATTCCAGATTTGTGTATTTTCCGCACGTCAAAGATCCGTTATCACGATTTCCGTGTTTTGTTTTTCAGTGAACTATTATTCCGGAAATACGTACCCGTCCCACGGTGTGTATCATTTTTCGCCTTTCGAAAAATTCTATTATACGTCTCCGAATTTCGTAAATTTTGAGTTTAAAAAAAAAAATAGAAACCTAATAACGAATCGCGTGAAGTCGAAGGAAAAGGACCTGGCGCCACAGTCCTTACCCCGAACAAACGATAACAACACAACACTGGCGGTATCCAAACACACGCTCACACAGAATACGGCATACTGTATTTCGGTACTAAACAATATAGCTAACGAATATGATCACGTCCTCGCCCCCTCCCCCTCCCCCAAAAAAAAATAAGTCACACAGAAGCTTGTTAAAATACAATTTGTAGTCGAACGTTTAGGTCGGAGGCGTATCGATGGAAAATTCGGTCTCAGTTTGACGACGTCGTAATTTATTGGTTATAAACGCGTTGTTCGTGTAAATACAAACGTTAAATGGTACTGGAAGAAGTGTAAATCGTCGGGTCTACTTTGTAACGTTCCAAATGAATGTAACAGAAACGAATAAATTCATTTCTAAATAAATAATTCCAATTAATTTGTGAATTCAATTAAGTGCCGTCCGAAGTGTACAAACAATAATAAATTTATCTTAATAGGTCAATAGGTTATCTTGAAATACGAATAACGAATTTTTTTTTTTTTGATTATTATTCGTACCAACGACGTTACACGCGTTATCCGCAAAAATTTGTTTGTATTATACCGGCGGTTTCGAATAAAAGTCATCGGCCGGCCGCGTAAAATGAGGAATAAAATGCAAAATTTCACTTTTATTTCCATATTCTCTTTTAGATCCGAAGGGATTTTATAAAAATCTTTTTGACGTCCCTGCAGCGCTCTTTCCGAGTCCGGCGTTCGAGTCGCGAGCGACTACTACTCGTCCATTTTATTTATTTATTTTTTTGTTTATACCGGAGAACGTTGTAAGAGTTAATATTTTTCAAACGTTCCGGCAACAGAAAATAGACGTTCGCCAATATTGTTTCGTTATACTCGTCACTGTCGAACAGACGAAAACGTCGTAACGACACGAACGAGGCGTTTGATGTATATTTTGAGATCAAATAGTTATTTTCGCACGGTTTGGATTATCATCGTCTGTGTTATGAATGTGAAATGGAAATCTTTGTCACGCACGTTCTCATTGAAACTATACTCATCGGATTATCTTGATTTTTTTTTTTTTTTTAAATGAAAGAGTACAACATCGCGGAGCAGGTTCAATTCTATAGGTTAATCATTTTAATTTATTTTCAATTGTTTATTTGTCAATACCACACGACGCAGTTCGGCAAAATAAAACACAGACGTGTGCTCTTCCACTGTCGGGCGTCTCCACTCTCCCCCCCCCACAATCGCCGCCGACGCCATATCGATATGTAATAATTACAATCTACACTGATGTGATAAAGCTGAAGAGTTTTTGTTTGTTTGAATCTCTGGAACTACCATCAGTCGGATTTGAAAAATTATTTTTGTATTCGACGGTCCGATTCTCGAGAAAGATTATTATTTAACATGACCCTTAGGAGCCGAGCAACGGAAGATGAGAAAAAAAAAAAGAGTCGGAAAGAACGCTAAGCGAAAACGGACATTGGTAATAGCGCGGGCGGGCGGGAGGGCGATGTGACGCGATGGGTCGGGGACCGACAACGTGCATAATATCAGTTATTTTATTTAATTTAATTTTAATTATTTAATGATGAAATAAGTATTGAAAAGTTTTGTTCGTCAGTCACAAATCGACGCGTTACCACAGCTGAGCTAAAAAAAAAAATACGGGGGATTACAATAATCAGGAAACGTATTGAATAACGAATCGAACAAAATTAAGAGGTGGCATTTTTTACGGACAACAAAGTGCACGGGGGGCGCGGGGGGGGGCAGCTAGTATTTTATAATATAGATAATAATATAATTGTTGTAAATTGTTCGACTGGAAATTCGTGTGCGAGCACGATTCCGTTTGTTTTTCTTCGATTTCGTTATCCGAGTCGCGTCGTGCTCTATTTTATAAACAATCCTATCACGTTTGTAACGCCGTGTTTTTCAAAATAAAACTCGCGTTATCTCCGCGTATACATACAACGTATGATAAGAGTTACTAAATTTTTGTTGTTTTTTTCTTCTTCTCCTTCTTCTTATAATTGGAAAAAAATTCGGTTTGTGACTCGCGTGTCTTTGGACATTTCCCCAAATCGATTTGACCGTCTCGCGCGCGTCGATAGACGAATGAAAATAATTCGTTTGCATGAATAATAATAATAATAATAAAAAAAAAGGTAGCGAGCCGCCGGGGTGTTGTGGACGATATCGCTCGAGTGAATTACTTAAGATCTTAGGGTTTTGTTCGAAAGCGATGATAAAATCGTTATTGCGTTCGATAAAACGATTCTGAGCGGAGCTCCGCGGTGTAATAATAAACGACAATCGATTAAGACTGTATCGCGTTTTTACGTGATTTTCCGATAGTTTTTCGTGACTCTTCAAAAAAAAAAAAAAAAACAGTATTGAGAAAATCGAAAAATGACCTCTCTACAGTACAGATTGGATGCGATTTTCAATCGGAAAACGTGCTACACGAAACTATCGGAGCACTCGTTCCGGTAGAATTTTCGGGTACAGACGTAAAAACAAAAACAAAAACACATCATCGTAAAACCAGTGCATCGCTCGCTCCGCTCAGAATCAAAAAAAAAAATACGTTTGTAAAATTTTTTAAACTTTTCGACTATTTATCGCGAAAAACGTGTCGCGAATACGGGAAAAACGAAGAAATTAATGAAAATGTTTAAATCAATAATTTTTTCTCCACGCGCGTTTCTTGCAGAAAACACAGATTTTTTTTTTTTTTTTCTATAAACGTTTTTCTCCGCCGGCGCGCGGTCGAGTTCGTGTGACTCGTACTCGAGTTTGCCGCAGCCGTCGCCGACGAGGACTCGGCTCGAATCGCGTGACACTGCACTGCACAGAAGCGGCGCGGCAACGCGTGGAACGAACCGGCCGTCGCCCGTTGCGGGCCCGCGCCAAGGCCCGCGCGGGGCTAAGGAACACGGACCGCGGTATACGACTACACCGTCACCGGTACGCACTGTACCGCGTTACCGCGCGTTATTATTATTATTGTTAAGATCGGACCGCGGTCAATGCGAGAACCGCCGTCGCCGCGACCTCGCGACGCACAACACGCCGGAGCGTAAAACACAGTGTGTTCAAGGTCTGACTGTTGCGCGCGTAATTATATATATATATATAAAAAAAAAATATTATATAAATACAAAAACCGTCGTGCGAAAACGTCGTGTGAAATATTGTATCGCGTGGAAAAGAATAAAAAAAAAAATATTCGCGGAAATCCTGGACAAAGGAACGCGCGCAGTAAACGCCTAAATATCGTCCATAACATTATATATTATATTATATTATCGACACCGCGTGGCAGCGGCGTAAGCCAACGCGGCGGGGCGAGCCTGCGTGTAAAACGCCACGCGCACAACACGTCGCGTGTAATAATATCACAGAATAAGTGAAATCAGAATGGAAACCTTTTTTGTAAACAAAAAAACGGCCGCCATTTTCTCAGTGACCCCATCTGTTATTATCATTTCGTATGCGTTATCATGGTATTCTTGAGATCGTTGTTTTCGTGATTAAATGTTTGTTTATTTTTATTAATTTGACTGGGTGTGCCTCGGTTTTGCTGTGGATCTCGTTTTAGGCGTGCCTCGCTTTTGGGTAGTTAGCGATCATCGGCGGTAACAGTCGCTGTAAGTTAGGTCGTTGTAGGCGTGCACTGTGCCGTCTCCTAAATCAGTGGTCGTCTAGATATAGGGTCTTCCGAAATCAATCGCCTGGTCCCTTAACAGCGGGCGTCTAGGAGTCGGTTTTCTGAGTCGTTCACTTTACTTTTATTTAAAAATGCGAAGAGTCGGGTATTCGTGTATTGTTTGTAGTGATGACTGATAAGTGAACAGCTGTTTTAGGAGTCACTGAGAAAATGGCCGAAGGTCATAGGCAATGCGTCCTATACTACCCATGTTAAATTATCAATGTTTCCATTCTGATTTCACCTATTCTGTAATAATATACGCGGCGGCCGTCGACGATTATATCTCCCTGCAGACCGCGCGCGTACCGCGACGGAATAATATTCGCTCGTCTGTCTCCGTTGTATTTTTTTTTGAGGGTCCGCGACTGCAGAGGCGCGTGCGCGCGCGGTACACACGCAGCGCGTCGTCGGCTCGAGTGCGGACCGGTTTCGTCGTCGTAACGCGCGCACGCGTAATAATAAATATATTATAATACAGTAAAAAGTGGAAGAGGGTCCCGCTGGCTGGCTGGCTGGCCCGACCGATTACGCGGCGTGTAGTTTATTTTTTTAATTTTAATTTTTTTTTTAAACGCGCTCTCGACAAACGTTAGGGTTAAAATAGAGAGAGAGAGAGAGAGAGACTGGTGCGGCGCTCGTCTCTGTACACAGAAAAAAATAAAAAATAAACCGGGTTTACAGCTGCTGCCGACCGACCGAGGTGGACGACGACGCCGATAAACATCGCGTTGGCCGCCGCGACTGCTGTATTATTATTATTACCCAACAGTCGACGACGCCGCGTGTGGTGGTAGTGTTGTTGTGTACAGCTACTACTACTAACCACCGTTACTACCCCACCGAAATCATTTGTCACGTCGTGTGTGTGTGTGTGTGTGTGTACAATTTTTTTCTGAAATTCTATCCGGGGACCGACGTAAGTAGATCACTGAACCGTCTGAACTCGGTACACGGAACGAGTGTGTTAATCAAAATACGACCCCAGACGGAAGGCGGCCGTATGCGTTCTATTAAAATTCATGGAGAACACGATGAAATACAGTTTTTTTTTTCCACGATATTTTATTATTTGCTTCGAGACGACAGGACGCGAAACGACGTGCTTATACGGCATCAATGTTAGCACCCAAAATCGATGATTTTAACACAACGAAGTTGGTAACGAAAACGGGAAAATAGAAACGGAACGCGTACGGCGACTCACTATGGGGGACCGTTTTTCGTAAAGGAGAATAAGTATATACAGAATGCGCGTTCCGTGTGTTGAGTTCTGTGCACTGAACCTCAACACACGGAACGACGGAACGCGTATACCGTTCAAAATACGACCACGGATAGGACGGACGCCACATGCGTTCCGTATAAAAATTCATGAAGGATAATACGACGAAATGTAATATTTATTCCACGATATTTATCACGTTTTATTATTTGCTTCGAGATAACAGGGCGCGAAACGACGTGCTCGTAGTATCGGCGTTAGCACCGAAAATCGGTTATTTTCAACGTAATGAAGTTGGTAACGAAAACAGAAAAATAGAAACGGAATGCATATGGCGTTCCGTGTATTGAGTTCAGTGAAGTACATGTACGTGACTCGCTAGCGCCTCTGGCAAACTTAGGAAAAAAAGCGCGTTTTTTTTTTTTTAAGAATACAATTTATGTTTTATTACGATTACGGTGTGAATTTCAGACTTTAAACACTTTGCTTTTCTAGCCTATAAGGCCGGCGAATCCGTCGATAACTTCTTCACACGAAATTTTCCTAACAAATTCGTGTTATACGGATAAGATTATTCTCTCTTGTCCAATCGTCGATCTCAAGTGATTTATTTTTTTTTTATTACTTTAAGTTTACTAAAACTTCTTTCACGACTAGCACAGCTGTTATGTGGATTATATAACGTATGTGTGATAACGTGTTATTAGTGTAATGGAAAAATTTCGTTTTGAAAGTAGAATAAAAACACTACTTTTGCAGCACAATTTTGCGCCACCGGCATATGCACACTTCGTCATACCCTTGCTACGCCACTGTATACAGTCCTTCTTTATAAAAAAAAAAAAAAAATGTAATAAGTAATTTAAGTAACGAGAAAAAAAAGCACTCGTTAGGTACATAGGGTACGCGTTTTTTTCTCTTTCACAATATACAGACACGAGTTCGCGTTAAAAGAAATTCGCTCGATATACACTCCCGAATAAATTTGGAACCGTTTACGCGTAACGCGTTATAAATCGCTCGCAAAACTATTTTTATATTATACGCGAGTATAATATAAATAAGTAAATTACATAATTAAAAGACGTGTTTATAAATATATATTAAGTGTTAAAAGAAGAAAAAATTTTCGTACGCGCGTATATAATAATAAACGAGGTCACTGTATGGTATGTATATCTCTTGACGTTTCCGATAGCGTTTTAATTTACGCTTGTGAGGGCCGAGAGCAGGGAAAATTTTTTTTTTTTAAGACTTCCCGCCAAAACTCGAAAGCTCAAAAACAGGAATATTGTAGACACATACATATTTTTTTTTTTGGTAAATATAAACAATTTTCATCGAATATAACGACTTCAATACGGAGTCTGTAAAAAACGTTTTCGTCGACGAACGCGTGTTTTACGCGTTTTCCACATGAAATAAAAAAAAAAATCATCCGATCGATTTACGCGGATAAAACACAAAAATATTGCTCACAAAGCGAGTACAAATACGCCGTGCACGGCGTGCGCAGGAAAAGAACTTCGCGCCCGACTTTCACTCGTATATTATTATATCACATACAGAATACCGCGGTCGCGGTCAGGAAACTGCGCGCACTAGTATCGCGTCATCTCGCTTACCGTTCACATACCTAATAAACTCGTCACAAAAAAGAATAAAGAAAATAACAAAAAAAAGTCATTCGCTCTCGGTTATTATTAAAATCGCTACCGCACTCGTTCGGTAATTTGCAAATAATTTACGGAAAAACAATAATAATTATAATAATAATAATAAATCGACTGACAATATATATTTAAATAATAATCTACACGATAATTATTGCGAAAACACACAATAATAATTATTATTATGTAATTATATATTTATGACATACTTCGTACTCGACGACGGCCTTCGCCGAGGGAGGCGATGAGTGCGTATACGACTTTGTTTAAACGCGAATCAGAAACGAAAACGAAATTCACAAATTATTACTATACTGGGCGACGATTTGCCGCTTTGATCACATTATACAAGCTCTTATATTATTGTCCAGGGCCTCGCGCCCTGTTTGTGGGGATTCGAGGGTTTAACGTTTCGTAAGCCCACACCAAGACCGGAGCCAGCAAACGTTTTTCTTTTTTGGGAGGGGGTTGAGAGTATAAGTACGAAATAAAATAAAAATAATAAACTAATAATAAAGTAGAAATCATTAAATTTTATTTAAAAAAAAAAAATTTCGGGGGAGGGGGAGGTATGAACACTAACCACCCTCCCCCCTGGATAACGGCCTTGGCCTATACAGAATTTTGTATTTTCAAATCTAAATAACAACAGTGACTACAACGTCTGCCGTATGAAAATGTTTATGGTATTTTGCAGAATTTTTAACATTTAAAATTTACAAGCCTATTTATACGTTAGTGTACCCGTACTCTGCAGTCGATTGAACAATAACGAAGTTTCTGCGACTCATTAATCTTTGACGCGACCGAGGACGGGGGAAAAAAAGCAAATTTTAATGTTTACAAGTCCGCACTTTTTATGTTGCGTAAATTTACTTTTATTTAGTATAAACGTTTTTTTTTTTTTTAATACGAAAACCCTATCCATACTATATATGGCGAAATAATATTTTTTCATCTGTTTTAAAAATACAAACACGTATTTGAAGAGTTTGTGTTTGATTGTGCGCGTAAAGAAAAAAAATGTTTTTCGCATGAATTGTGCAAAAAAAAAAAATTTTCATATTAAGGCCTCGTCCGAGCTTTTTTTGCTTCGCAAAAAAAAAAAAAAAACGATTCCGGAGCTTCCCGAAACCTCCTGCCGCCGCCGGCCGCTGATACACCGCGCATCATAACCCGTTTCGAGTGTCAATTTTTTTTTTTTTACCGTTTTCACAGAAAAATATTAAAAAGAGTGAAGTAAGGTATTTTCGTGACAGGCCAGTGCTTCTCAAACTTTTTTGTCATGGGGCCCATTAAATTTAATGTAAAACTGTCCCTTAATCAAAATCATTAATTATTTTCTCTTAATTATATACTAAAATTACATGTACTATTTCACACGGAATATATATATATATATATATATACAAAATAAATATTTTACGGCCCTCCAGTAATATAGCTGCAGCCCCCTAGGAGGCTCCCAGTTTGAGAAGCACTGACATAGGCAATTTCGTGATATTATATATTTGTTGATCTTATCGCGTAGTTTCCTATTAGGCGATTCACTCGAAAATTACACTGATGGTTGGAATAACTGTGTACTCCCAAATTAATCAAAATTAAACTGACCACTGTGGCAATATTGTAATAATGAACCGGATTCCGAATGAGATGAAATAATTACTATTCAATAGGTACGAGTAATTCGAAAATTAAAAAGAAATATATTTTCTATTTCCTCTAAGCATAGTAAAACAATGAACAGCTCTAAAATAAATTATATTACGTTTTTAGTGTTTTTGAGTAATAAAGTGATTGAAAATTTAAAATTTTGCGCATTAACAAAATTACCACGAAATTAATTTGCTTTTATCGGTTACTTTTTAACTTGCATAATAAATACGGAATGCAAGTTAAAACCACAATGTTCTACTACCTATACACCACGTATGAAGTCCTTAGCCGTATATTATCACGAATATACCGAATATACTTTTTTTAAAGCACGCGTCATGTATAAGATCGTTCGGAAAACAGGAGGCGAACAGAAACGGGGGAAAAAAACAGTACGTGTTCGCGCGTAATACGCTTGTGCCGCGCGACCGGCTGCTATTGATGGCCGCCGCGGCGCGCGTGCGTGTGTGTGTGTGTGCCATATTATGGGAGGCGGCTATAAATACCGGTTTTCAACGTATTACAACGAATTTTTTTATTTTTATATTTAAATGCGCTCGCGTATGACGTACGAAATCGTAATAAAAAAAAAAAAAAAATTGTCTTTGGAAATTTCGTAACTCGTTCGCGCGCGTTATCCCCTCGAATAAAAAATATATAACATATTTATCTATATATAATATAATAATACGCGTATTTATATATATATATATATATATATATATAGGACGCCCGTAGCGGTATAAAATATATTATTATAATATGTTATATCGGGACGAGCGCGCGATGAGACGATTTTTTTAATCTCTTGCGACGACTTTCTTTTACACACAAACACACACACACACACACACACACACACACACACACACACACACACACATAAGTCGAAATTCGAAAGGATTGAGAAATAACGAGGACGCGTTCACAACCGCCTGCGATCTGTGCACGCCGCCACGTCCCACGCGCGTTATTATCGTAAGAGCCCACTGTGCAATAATTCATCCCAGCGATGTCCATAGGTACAGTTTTGATAAAACGTGAAACATCACAGATTGCGTTTATACAACATCCCTACAACTGTATTTATCCCGCAACGATGTCTTTCACGAAACGTTACATTAACGTAATTTCATAACGTCCCAACAACGTTTTTGTGGATATACGGAATTTATTGTTACATTTGTGGAAAAAAATTTAAAGTATGCAACATCGATTTGACGTTAATTAACAATATTTTTATTATATATAGGGAGGATGCTACACATCTCAAATAAGAGACTAAAATCTGGTTTACGCGAACACAAAACACCGGGGCTACAATCAAAATAGATAATTTATCAAATTTTGGTACCACACAGAATTGAACCTAATCTACGTCGTGGCGTTTTTTTTTTTATAAAGTCGTTTTAAATTGAGTAATCAATTGTTAGACTTTTATGATTTGTGTTTTTTTTTTTACATAATATATAACACAAAATCGAAACGAGTTATGAAAAAAATAAAAACCGTACGACATAGATTCAATTCTCTTCTACATGTAGTTCCAAAAATTCGGTGCTTTTTATTTTGATTGTAGCCCCGGTGTTCTGTGTTCGCGGAAACTATAGGTTTTACACAAAGTCACGGTAAATCGCGTGTGTTTTACTTTCAGTACCTATAATAGCATCGTCATAAGGTTGGAAAAGAAAAAAAATCCAAAACGTTCTGCGCGTATGTATATTGTGTCATATATATATATATTTTTTTTTTGCAATTATAATAAACTAACGTATTTAAAATTTTCAAACGAAAATTAACTCGACAATTCGCATTGCAAACGGAAAATGTCCGGTAATCGCGTCCGTCCGTGCAGTGTGGTTCTTTTTTTTCTGATAGAAAAAAAAAAACATCCGGAAATTTAAATATGGGTCGCCGCTGCAAGGCAATTTTAATTATACCGAAATTTGTATTGTATCGTATTCTATAATAATTATTAGCGAACGCTACGGAATCCGAGCCCAGTATATTGATAACCTATATTATGTGTTATGTACGCACGGTATATTGAAAAAACTACGCGGATAAGACGCGCGTGCTGTCTACTTATTCAATTTATTAATTTTTTTCTAATTATAATTTTTGCTGCTCCTCCGAACTGAGTTACATTACTCTATTATGTATACAACGTTTAAACGGAAAGATACGTGTAAAACTTTTAGTTTATTTTTGAATTCAACGGATTTGATAAAACCTCGTAGAGCGATTCGTAAAGCGGCGTAAAGTAGTAGAATTTTTTTTTTATACTAGTGTATACAATATTATTATTGCGGGGGGACAAAAAAAAATAAAATAAATATTTTTCGACCGAGAATCGCAAGACCGAGATTTGATGTGAAAAAAACAAAGTTCTTTTTTTTTCACCCCCAATCGTTCTCCGATCGGGCGCCGGACGGTCGTCATACCACCGCCACGGGACCGTCGTCGTTTTAACCGACTCCAAAAAAGGAGGCGCGGTTCTCAATTCGGTTGTATTTTTTTTTTTTTTCAATGTTTGTCACCTCATAACTCCGTCGTTTATGAACCGATTTGAATGCATCTTGTTTTTTATATATACGTATGAAAGAGTATCACCTCCCGGTTGTCCCGTATACCGATTTTGCGAAAAATATCGGCCTAGTATTCGGCCACAGTAATTTAGTTTTTTTTCCCCGATTTCATAAGGATTGGCCTAGTATAGCCTACCTAGCCCATAACTCTGTGCGTCAGAACCAGACAAACGTAAGTCCAAAAATAACGATTTTCAGATTATTACATTTTTGGCGCGCACAATCTGTTTTTCGCCGGACCACTGCAGTGACGGGAGCCGATTAAAAATTCTTCTTTTATCATTTTACCAGCGTTAATAATGTCCAACGTGGCGTGAGCGAAATGTTCCTAATTTTCAGTTATTACGCTCTTACGAAAAGTTAGCATAATGATACTGGCGCGTTCGTTTGGTTCTGAGGTACGGAACTATAATCTACTTTAAGTACTATGACTAAAAGAGGACGAAACAAAAATATTATTATTTTGTTTTTTTTTTTTAGATTAAAAAAGAAACGGACTTCAAAATATGCGCTAAAAAGTACGGAATAGTCGATAACCTTTTTTCTAAATCGGCGCCGAACGTTTCGAACAACATTGCGTCGCAGAAACGCGTTTTATTATTAATATACACATTAATTTATCGCAATATCTACATAATATTAAATTATTGATAAAACGCGTTTTTGCCGTTTGAAATTCGGCGCGCCGATGTCAAAAAGGTCATTGATTATTTCATACTTTTTAGTGCATTTTTTTTTTTCGTTAAAGTCCGTTTCTTTTTTTCTAAAAAAATAGTTTGGTGTGTAAACATCCGTTACGGCAGCGGTATGAGGGTAAATCTCGGGAAATGGGACGGAAATGTGTAAGCTGTTGTCGTGGCAACTAATAATAATATTTATTATCGAAATTACTTTTAACTGAAAGACACCAATGTTCGCAAATCCCAATCAAAATTCCGTTCCGTTTTTACCGCTCACGCGACGTTTACACACCAACGTCTCGAGTACTAGCAGACTCGTTTTTATCAAAATTTTTATTACGTTTCGTTTTTTATGCTGCACACAATTTACACGCGCGTATATTACAACCGTGTGAGGTTTTTTTTAAAAAAAAACAAAATAAATAACAACAGGCGCGCGCGCATTACGCGCACACCGACCGCGTTTCCATACTATACGTTCTGTTGCCACGATTATTACGCGCGTATATATTATATACGTTGCCGCACATGTCAATTGTATATATTATGACAATTTTTTTTTTTTTTTTACCGAGTCGAACAAATATTTATTTAAACTCCCTTCCTCCCGCTGTTGTGCACCGCGCATTGTTGGGAGGCGGAGAAGAACACGTCGAGTTTTTTTTTTTTTTTTGATCGGCGGAACAAAAAAAAAAAAGACGTTTTTCTAGTCCATTGATCGGAATACTACTAATATAATAATGTATCGCGCGCGCGCGCGCGAGCCGTAGAGGGAAAAACGAAAAATCGGCGAGCGCCGCCACGCACAGCTGCAGCAACAGGCACAGGTGCCGGCAAAACGTCGCGGGCGTGTATTTCCGAACCCAAACCGAGCCGGGGCGCCAATGCCCGTATCCAGTTAGAGTCCTACCCAAAGGAAAGACACTCCGTTCCCTAACTGATTTAGGGCACAATTGAAAATATTAATATCTTGTGACATTAATTAACACCGTATTATTATTATTATTATTATTATGTATTTTTACCTAAGCGAATATTATTGAATAATTATTATTTTATTACGCGTCGTTGTTTTTTCTTTTTTTTTTTTTTCAAATAACTGATAATAATAACAATATTTGTAATTAATACATTCGATTTGTTCAATAGCAGTGACGAACGATTATTTTTCGAAAAAAAAAATATAGTCTACAATAATTCTAAATAATATGTAATAACGTAATATAATTAGATAAGATATTAATACAGAGTCGATAAAAATATTTTTAGTAATGCTCTAAAAAACGGTTAGGAGTAGAACGGAGTAGAAGTATGGTGGCTAACTACGGGCTCCGACTGGATACGGGCACTCGTGTCCCACCTCGCAGTCAGGGTTCGGAAATACGCGCGCTACGTCGCGAGCGCGAGCAGCAGCGGAATCGTCGACCAGCGTCTGGAAGAGATACGAATAATAATAATATACGCGCCGGGGGTGAACCATAGACTTATAATATATATAGACCGCGAACGACCAGTGTGTCACGTGTAATGCACTGGAGCCAAGATATGTGCGAGAGAGACCGTAGACATGTTAATTATAGTTAATAGGTGTATGAGAGAGACGGACTTAAAAGAGGTTTTTTTTCATGGATGATAAAACAAAATTGTGACAACAAGATATCCGGATCGGAGACGCGTAAAATGTCCGAAAATATTCTTTCCGAACAGTATTTTGGACGAAAAATATTTTATCCGAAAAATATATCAATAGAAAAGTATTTTTTCCGAACCGTATTTAAGCCGAAAAACATTTTATCCGACCCATATTTAAGACGAAATTATTTACGCCGAAAATAAAACTGTGGAAAATATTTCATCCGAACCGTATTTCATCCGAAAATTTATAAACATAAGGGTGACCAATATAATCCACCTTGGTGGTACCACAGAATAGATAAAATGGTACAATGTTGTTATCAAATAATTATAAATTAAAAAAGATTTAAAATAAACAGTTGAATTAAAATCAGTTATATCAGTCTTTGATAATGATCGGAAACAACAATTTTGTGGTGCATAGTGATCCACTCTTATCAATAATGCTATCTGAACAATTGGTCACACTTATTTTCATACATTTTCGGATGAAATATTTTCTTATGATATATTTTTCGGACAAAATATTTTCTACAGTATTGCTTTCGGTGTATATATTTTTCGACCTAAATGTTGTTCGGATAAAATATTTTTCGGGTTAAATATGGTTCGGACAAAATACTTTCGGATAAACTATTGTCGGCTATAATATTTTCGGATACTTTATAGCCCCTCATCCGGATCCACAGCGGATGGTGATACACGATTATTTATTCATCCATGAAAAAACCTCAAATGGCTCTTTCTCTCTCGCACATAATATCTTTGCTCCCCGTACTTCTTTCTCTAATCGCGGTCTATATATATATATTACATGTCTATGGGGTGAACGAATTCGTTTCTTTTCTCTTTTTTTATACCGAAACGGTCATTGCAGTCGTCGGCGAATAATATTGAGAGGAAATACACACAATATGCGCGTGCACTGCAAACGGTTATCGGGTTTTTTTTATTATTATTATTATTATTATTATCAAATAAGACGAGAGCGGTTAAATTACTGTAATATGCACTCTCCTCGAGTTCTCGTCGACAATCAGTGAGGTTATAATATAAAACGGACAGACGGGCGCGTGTCTCTGCAACGCAGTGTATAGGCGAGCGAGTTTTTTTTCTTCTTCTGATACGGCGGCGCGCGCAGTGATGTCACGTCCAAGGTCGCGCCCGAGTCGTTTAATAATAACAATATACACGCCGCCGCCATCTCTGCAGCGTTCAAACGCGTTTGTCGTTTCTTTCCGCCGCCGCCGCCGCTGTGCAGTAATAAATAAATAAAATAACGATAATAATTATCGATATCAAATATATATATATAAAATATATACATTGTCGAAACGACGACGACGACGTAGACACGCCCGTTTAGCGAGCAGAGGTTTTTTTTTTTTTTATGTGTAAACATCTGTTACGGCGGTACGAGGGGTAAATCTCGGGAAACGGGACGGAAATTTGTAAGCCGTTGTCACGACAACTAATAATAATATTTATTAATATTAATTAATTTACACGATAATAATAGAAATTAATGGAAACGCTAATAGTCACGAAGAAGTTAAATAACGACTTTTGGCAGCAAATAGATGCTACTATATGGTCTAATGCCACTATTCAAATCGAGATTATTATTATCAATAAAGTCTAAAATAACGTTATACAAAGTCATAGTTAAACCAATTGCTCTCTACATGCATGCGGTACACGGGCCACGACAAAATAAAAAATTAGGAGTGTTTGAAAAAAAATGATATTTTGGAACATTTTCGGTCCAAAGAGAAGTAACGGTGGAGAGTATGAAATGAGAAACAACGAAGAATTGGATAATCTCTACAAGGAACCCACCATTATTTTGGGTCCCTGAAGAGCACGAGGATAAGTTGGGCGGGACACGTATGGAGAACAGAGGGAATGACTGGATCAATGACTAAATGGAAACCCGACACTAAGAGACATATAGAGGACGCCCTAGACAAAGATGGATGGATAGAGTACAAGAATAGACTTGGAACTTCTGAACGTGAGGAACGCTGAAGAATGTGCAAAAGATAGAGAGGGATGGAGACAATATGTTGTTGCGGCGATAGGGCTTAAAGGCCTGTAAAAGCCCAGAAGAAGTAGAATTAATTTACACGCAATATTAATAATATTAATTAATTCACGCGCAATAATTATAAATTGCGTGTAACGCGTAAGCCGTTGTCGTGAGACAACTAATAATAATATCTATTATCGGAATTACTTTGAATAAAGATACACAAATCCCAATCACAATATTCCGTTCCGTTTTTACCAGGGCCTAAAATAAATGAAACTTCGTACTATACTATTTTATAATTTCACTTAGTTTAATATGAGTTCTCCCTCTTTAAAAAGACACAAACTAACACACTTTTTCATTTTGTACTGCACTATTTTGAATTCTGATTTCGTACTGCACTAACATACATTTAAAAAAAAAAAAAAGTTATATTTATAGATTTTGGCATACTTTATAAGTAAAATTGAAATTTTCGTTGATGTTTTTTAGCGAACACGTCTAGTGTATTTCTTCTGGTTTTGCTGTAGTAATTATATCTTTATTTATGGCGTAACATTAATAAATCTCTCTAAACATGTTTTAAGCAAATCCGTTTTTATAATGTCTCATTGGCTATTTAAAAAAAAAAAAAAAATTATCGAGAGAAAATTGACCGAGGGGGGAACACACGTGCGCCCCTCCCCTGAATCCGCCACTGCGTCCGCCCGTCGTTATTCTCTATTTTTGATTTTCTCGATGTCCCAGTGGCGTGATCCGGTGGTTAGGTCCACGGGGGTTATATGATTACGCCACTGTTTCGCCACTCCCCACGAAGATTTAAGGCCCTTCCGCGAGCTCTCTCTCTCCCTCTCTCTCTCTCTATCGAAAAAAATTAAATATTGTCGGTGACTGAGTTTCTCGTACTACGCGGCGAATCACGGTGTATCTATACTAAAATTGGATGTCCAACTGTTTTTTCGACATTTTTATATCGTTTTAATGAATTCAATTATTTGATTTTTATTACATAAGACCCGCGCGTTCTACTCGCTTTACTCATTTACAATAATATACATTTTTTTTTCTTCATATTTATATATTTTTCGTTTTTTTTCTTGTACTCGTTGTTCTCCTTTTTCTTCGTTAAATTCGACCGTGATGAAAAAGACTTACGAATTTATTCCCTACGACTATACTTGAAAACGGGTAAAAAACCTAATACGATATAAGAACGACAGTTGCACGTCAATAAAGTCCTCCTGAAACTATTCGGAACGGATCGCCTTATAAAAGTACCCTAATAACTAAAAAAAAAAAAAACGTATTATTTTCTGGGCGAAGGGAAATTTAAAGTTTCTTTTTTTTTTTACAGTTCCTTCCTACCTACCCGCGTATAATAATTTATACGAATTAACAATATTTTTCATTATTTTTTTAATAAAACCGAATATACTATAATAGTAACGATTAAAAACGACTTATTCGAAAATACGTTTTTGATAACGTAAGACTAGATATTAACTATAACGTGACAAAAATACAGCCATAAATTATAAATACGCGGTTTGATATAAATAATACGAATATGGACATTCACAACTCGTTAAGAGAGATGCTATCGTAGGAAAAAAGAAAAAAAAATCTTGTGTACTGTCCGCCGACTGCTTTATTATTAGTCTCGAGTTATAATATGTGCGAGATGCTGCTGCGATCTCTTTGGAGATTAAAAATAAAAAAAACTTGTCGCGCGCGTCAGTCGTGCGTAAAATTTCATTTTTATTTTTAAATATCAAAATATAAAATGTACTGGAAATTAATTTTCCCGATTTTTTTTTTTAACCGTGCCGACGATTGTCGACGTTCCAACGTTAATTTTTTTTTTTTTTACACGCGTTTTTATAGCGTCAATACCCGTTTTTTTCCGGGAATATTTTCAGAAAAATATTCCATATGCATTTCCCATGCTAATCCGCAAAGAGTTCTGACGATCGACGAGTACTGTTTCCGAACTCGGTTCGACAAAAATTAATAACGTATCGGTATTATATAAATTTCCATGAAATTGTACACTTTTTATAGGTATGTATCTACTGAATAACGGTGCAGACGATTCCTGGAGGAAACATGAAAATACCGATAGTAATTATATCCGCGAAATAAATTTCGGGACTATTCTCTGCCGTTGAGTATCAAAAGAATTTCTGACATTTTCAACTCGTCCAACTCACGCGGAAGAAGCACGTCCGTACCCAAAGGGATCATCAAACCCCACCAATCGTTTTTTTTTATTTTTTTTTTTTGAACTCAATTCGAAGACTGAATTTATTAAATTATTATTAATTGTGAGTGCAAACACTATGTAAAATAAACATTTATGTTTAATTATTACAAAAATAAATACCGACGAGTCTGCAGACTCTGGTAGTGAATGTTTCGGATACAGTATTCGGAATACCGTGTTCAGAATACTTTTTAAAAGTATTCTGTACACCAGTATTCCGAATATTTTAAATAGTACTTACATAAAAATAATAACTTGTCACTTAAACGTAAAAAAATAATTGTTTCGGGAAAAAAATGTATGAAAATAATACTTATTAGTTATCGTGTTAATTTATAAACGCAGAATTAAAAAAAAAAAAATTATTTAACACGTAAAATACATATTGGCGACTGTTTGTATTCGATTGAATAATAATAAAAATATAACTACTATATTAGATGATATTCGGATTACTTAAAAAAAAAAAAAAAAGTATTCTAAAAGTATTTGGAGAATACTTTTTGCAAAGTATTCGAAATACGTATTCCGAATGCCTTTTTTTTTCGAAGTATTCGGAATACGTATTCCAAATACTTTAAAAAAATACTTTTTATCCAAGTCTGCGACGAGGGTAAATATTCGATGAAATGTTTGAGAACCCCCTCCCAACACACGCACACATACCACGAAGAAATTCCGCGCACGGGCCTGCCTGGAAGAATATAGACTTGCACTGCTCGAGAAATAAATCTTTTTCGAAAATTCAACGTATTTCCAGGGCTGTGATGGGAGGTACGGTTCATATGCCCCCCTCCTCCAAACACACTCCCTTATACACTTCATAGTGGTCGCAATGAAATATTATTCGTACGCTTCGGACCCGTTAAAAGTAATTCGAAAAAGAGTGGCATTAACTGGGAAAATAAAAAAATAATAAAAACATACGCGACACGGCGATCGGCCTGTATACAACACGGTACACACGCGGCGTTATATAAAGAAAAATAAAATAAAATAATAATAATAATAAAACGCAACCTAAACGCGCGCGTAAGCCTCTCAGCGGACGACGCGGCCGTCGGCGGCGGGGCGGGCGGGGTACACGACGAAACGAATTCCGACATTCGGGCGGCTGCACACACACACACACACACACACGCCGCCGCCGCTGCCGCCGCCGAACACAAACCCACGAATATTATGTGCGTTTAAAAAAAACGCGGTCGCCGTGTCCGGCCGGCCCGCCGGTCGGTCGCGCCGCAACGATAAATAGTATTTAAATAATATTTACAAAGAAGAATTATTTTATGTTTTTTTGTTTTTTTTTTTTTTACGCTCGATCGCGTCATAACCGTGACCGCACGGTTATCCCTGTCCCCTTGCTTATTATTATTATTATTAAAAAATCCCTTTGAATCGGCAACGGGTTAAAACCGTAACGACTAGACTGGTTGATCGACGGGCGAGTAGGACGCTATTGGACACGGAGTGTTTTCAAAAAATAAAAAGAAACTCCCGAAAATGTCATTGTAAAACGTTACGTTATATATTATAGATCAGCGGTTCCCAAACTTTTTTTTTTTGCGGCGGTGCCCTTTTTTGGACTAAATTCAGCCGTGGTGCCCTGCCATGATCCTACCACGAGGAATATACATAAAAAAAAAATCAACAAAAATTCTCATTGATAATCGGTTTTTATAATTTTACCGAATATAATACAATACAAGCGTTCTACGCATACAGCCGACTTAGTACATTTTTATACTCGAAAAAAATAATGAAAAATATTTAAAAAAAAGAAAGATTATTTTAAACGTGAATAAAATAACATTAATTAATGAGACGTGTGTGACTGACTCGCATTAGTAAGTGGTGACAATGGGTAATATTAATGTTAAATAATGAATTTACGTGGTTATTATGGGGTCAGATTCGGAATACACGAAATACATTTTTTTATAAGATTGAATTTGAAATTTATAAAGTTCAAAAAAAAAAAAAATTATAATTAATTTTTTACGAGTCACGGTGCCCCTGGAAAGTGCTCGCGGTGCCCTTAAGGCATCGCTGTGCACAGTTTGGGAACCGCTGTTTTAGATTATGAGCGGAGCGAGGAACGTATTGGTTTCTCACAATGACGTGTTTTTGCTTCTTTATGTCTGTACCCGAAAATTCTACCGGAACGAGTGCTCCGATCCGATTCGTGTACCACCTTTTCTGATTGCGAATCGCATCTAGTTTTAATACTTTAGAGAGGTAATTTTTCGATTTTCTCAATACTTTTTTTTCAAAAGTCAGGAAAAACTACTCGAAAAACGTTAAAAACGCAATTTCGTCTTATAACGGATTGTCGTTTATATATCACACCGAAGCTCCGCTCGGAATCGTTTTATCGAATGCAATGATTCGTCGTCGTCATTGCTTTCAAATTTATAATAAAAACAAAATTCTAATAAAATCTTTATCCGATAGCAATTCACTTAAGCGATATCATCCACAACACCCCGCGGTTCGCTACCTTTTTATAAATAATAATAATAATAAAAAAATTGCCAGCCGACGCACGTTAGGAACAAATCGGAAAATGAAATAATAATGTTAATGACTAATACTATATATGATTTTCCGCTGAAATTTCGATAGAATTTTTTTATTTTTTATTACGGATGTGCTTATTTCGGCGTAAGACTGGCGTTCTAATCGATTCACAGCGTCTTTAGTCTCGGCAACGAGTTAAAACAATATTATAATTCCTACGCGCTTTCGACGAGACGCACGCGCACGTCGTAACGGTGCGAACGGTTTAGCGTTACTTTCCCGAGTAAAAAAAAATTGTATAAATCGCATTTAAACAAACTGACGCCGCAGTAAAGGCGGAGGAGGGCAACGGCGCGAACGGAATCAAAGACGAGATTTCCCTAGACTGAGAATTTAATGTATCGTTAAGCATTATTGTTTCTCCCAAAAATGACTTCTGACCGAGTAAACCAATTTGTAAATTTCGTCCGAGTTACGTAATATGTTGTTTCGTGAGTATCAAATTATAATTGTATGCACTAGCCTTGGGCTAAATTGTAAACTTACCCGTCCTCTAAATTTAATATACACATACATTTTATAATCATAAAAACGTCGTATACGAGTACACTATAATGATTCGTAATATTATAATAGATACATTTTCTCCCCGAAACGCAACAGTCTCGAGCCCTACAAAATAATACGGCTGCTACCTAATTAAATACCCGGAATAAAAAAAAAAAAAATCATCGTGTGTGTGTGTGTGGCGTCGCAAAAATATCGGTTTTGTATAATATTAGTTTTTTTTTTTTTTTAATTGACGTAGAAAAACGAAATTCGTACGAGTCAAATTTTACGAGAAAATAATAAAAATAAAATTATTATAATTTAAATCTTTTTTTTTTTTTGAATTAAAAACATAAAATAATTATATATAGAGAGAGAGAGAAAAGTGTTCAATGCAATCAATATAGGAAAGGAGAAAAAGTACACAAACGCGCGGAAAACGTATGTCCGTATATAAAATATATAAATAAGTGTTTTTATACATTTTATATAACCGTTTGACCGTTCTGATCGTGAACGTTTTTGCAATAAGACATTTCATTTGACGAATTTGTTTAACATTATTATGTGAAAATTCCGAGTACTCAAGAGTACGTTTTTCAACGGAATTTCGGACGAAAATTGCCATCGTCCCTGCAACGCCTAACGCCGGGCCTGGAAACGTTGGAATATTTAGACAAATCTATATAGACTATATCGAAATTAGTCGTCCGCGCAATAATGAATCGTCCTTTCATTATCATATTTTACTACTGTCGAACAGTACGCGTAAAAATCATTTTTTCAAATCCGTCGGAATAACACCGGAATTGTTATACTATCTGTATGATTTTTTTTTCAAATTAAATTTTTTTCTTAAAGGATTCGTATGGGTAACGGAACAAATGAAAATACGGGAATATTTATCGGTTACAAAAAAAAAAAGTTTATTTCAACGAAGAAAACTAATATTAATTAATATACAACGCTTTGCAGGTCGGTCGGTGCGGAGATGTCGGCGAATCGGTTAAACGCTGTTAATATATAACCGACAGGCCATAGACAATATTACGACGACGGACACGAAAGTGGTAAAACGAAATTTCGAAAAAAATTTTAAAAAGAAAGTAACGAACCGCGGGGTGTTGTGAATGTTGTTTAAGTGAATTACTTGAGGTGAGATTTTATAGTGTATTGTTATCACTCTAAATTTGAAAGCAACGATAAATCATTGTATTCCATAAAACGATTCCGAGCGGAGCTTCGGTGTTATATTATTTATTATATGCTCTATATAATAATAGATCATATAATTAATAATAGTAATTTTTAATATAATTTCTTAGTACCAATTAGATGCGATATGCTGCCGGGAACAAACTGTGACCGAAGAGATCGGAGCATTTCTTCTGGTAGAATTTGAAAAAAAAAACATATCATTGTAAAAACAATAGATTCATCGCTCCGCGCAGAATCTAAAATATACGATATTATCGAATTTAAAACGCGGCCGTTTCGGAAAATTACAATAAAATGCAGTAGGAACCGAATGAGGCGCAAGCAGTTATCGAATCAATTTTTTACGCGTATACGAGGACGTTCATTATTATTATTATTATTATTATCATATAAAATATGGAAATCACTCCGTCGTCGGACAAAATCAGCAAAATCCGAATCCGTTCGTCCGCCACAGCCGATCATTTTATAATTAAATAATAATAAAAAACGACGAACAAATAATTCCACCGATTCGGCAGCGGTCACGCGCGCGCGCGCGCGGGTCAGATATAATATATTACATTATACGCTGCTGCAGTCGTATAGCAGCAGGTTGGTAAAAAAAATAATAATAATAATAAATAAAAAAAAGGGGGTTTTCGTATAGGTATATACATATACAGTCGTCGTAATAAATATTTTATACGTATAAAACGCGTGTATAGATATGAGGTGCCTCCCTATACACTATATATTATATTATGCTTATTTAGGACGGAAAAAGGCTTCGGGTATTTTTTAAATTCAATTACGTTCGACCCGTTCTCGTTTCGAGGGGCGAAAAAAAAAATACGCGACGACGACTACAATCACACACACACACACGGTTTGTCTGACTGCGCTAAAATAATAATAATAATAATTTTTTTTTGTCCTCCGCCATCGATTATTATGTAACACAAAACCGCGATCCAATAATAATAATAATAATAATATTTATCGTGGTCGCGTTCATCGTTAAAAAAAAAAAATTCAAAAAAATATACAAAAAAAAAAAAAACGATCACTACCATACGTATGTGGTGGGGGACACCTTGGCGCAGAACACTTATATACTGCAGAGACACCTTACAGTATTTACTCGTTTATATAATATTTTTTATTATATTCTATTTTAAATAATACCTGTTTTTTTTTTTTTTTGTAAAAATCCGTATGTTTTGGCGAATTTATTCGACTGCGATAATTCGTCAAAAGTTCGTCGATACAACGATACGTAACATTACGCTATAATAATACTTATCCTCTTCTTTTTCTTTTTCCCTACTTAAAGGCCTTGTCTCGTCGTTAGTTCTCCATTCAATCTTTTCGCGTCTACATTCGACTTGTTTTATCGTTCTCTTCTGTGTATTAATAACGTCTTTGCGTCCATTCGTTCGTCCTTCAGACGCGTTCGTCATAAACGGATTATGCCTCCGTAGCCGGTGACCGTTTATCCTCCACTCTTTCCTTTCACGACACTTAACAGAATCTTTTTTCTATCCTACTTGGTTTGCGATACACTTGTACGTGTATAATGCTCATACGACGCGTAAAGAACAAAAAAACACGAGAGAACACGGGTTAAGAACCGCCAGACACATTTGGAAGATACGAGCAGACGTGTCGATTTCGGGATAACTCGTATGTTTATCGGGGACGACGAAAAAAAAATCGCTTTGAATACACGGTGTTCAAAAAAAAAAAACGATTTTTTTCCTGAAGGGTTGATGAAGCACAATAAAAAAAATGACAAATTTATTCTTCGTTCTCCTATACGGTCGTCCACTACGATATTGCGTTGTCCTGGCGGAATATTATCATTATGTACACGAAATAAAACCCACGAATGAATCCGGTCCTTCGATCCATAGACGTATAATACATAGACCGCGAACGACCAGTGTATCACATGCAATGCACTAGAGCCAAGATATGTGCGAGAGAGACCACGGGGACCTGTTAATTATAGTTAATAGGTCTATGAGAGAGACAGACTTAGAAGAGGTTTTTTCATGGACGATAAAACAAAATTGTGGCAGCAAGACATCCGGATCCGCAGCGAATATAGTGGTACGTGATTATTTATTCATCCATAAAAAAAACCTCAAATGGCTCTTCCTCTCTCGCACATAATATCTTTGCTCTCGCCGTACTTCTTCCTATAATCGCGGTCTATATAATATTATACGTCTACGCTCCGATCGGTCCTGGTACATTTCCGATACCTAACAATACAACATAATGTCCCGCGTTATTTTTACGGAAAGAATAAGTCCGGAATTAAATTATACGTTCCGTGACATTTGTGATATCGGTGTGTTATTATTTATTCTGTTATACTCGTCCTGACAAGTCTACGCTCGCTGAAGACACCTCCGCGAGCGACCTCCCGTCGTAACTAGAAACATCCGTTGATTTATTGTATTACAAAAAAAACCACCTTTAAAATCACTGAATTGCGCATCAGAGGACCGGATTAGTTCGTTTCGGTTTTATTTCGTGTTGCAGAATGGCAGTGTGCGTCCCGGCGGTGGTGATCGCCGGGCGCGCGTTGCGTAAGAAAAACGTGTAAAAACGCGCGTAACAGCTCGGCCGCGGGAACGCGTTTTTCGTTGGCTCGTACACGCCAAAAAAAAAAAAGAAAAAAAAGAACAGAAACGCGCGTTATAATTAATTCAAACAGTCGCAGCGTACGCGGATTTCGCGTGTTCCTATCGCGTATATATTATTTATATATTTACAATCCCACAATATCTTTTTTTATACACACGGCACAATGACGTATACGAGAATAAAAATTACTCGGACTGCCACTGCGCGGAAGTAGGTACACAATTATATATCATAACGTCGTATACACGAACGTGTTACTACTATACGGTAATAACGAATTAATCGATTTTTTTTTACCGATAAAAAAAGCATCGACCGAGCGATGACGTCTGCAGCGTACGTTAATAATATTATTATATAATATTATTATTCGTATATGACACGCGCACGTGCAGTAAACTCGTTTGAGCGAGTATACTGGCCGCGGCGCGATGGACATGAGCGCGCGCCTGTTGTGCTATCAATACTGTTACGAACTCTGTTACAGCTCTGTATACACAACAATATAACGATGATGACGACACGCAATCGTACATATTACCATTGATTATAGAATATAATATAATCATAGAATATAAATATTCTATTATAATCAATGATATTACACAGTAGTAGTATTGATCACTACGATTTTATACAATTTTATTGTACGAATTTTGTTTTTTCCCCCCCCAAGCGTTCGTCCGGCGCACAACGAACTCAAACTCTTCTTGCCCGCTCCCCATATTATCCCATTATTATAAAATCATATTTACAAAACATGTCCTGCGTCGTCGTGCGAAATTGACGTCCTTATCATCCCGGGTTAGCTTTCCACGCGCGGACGTGAAGAGAACAAACCCCTCCCAACGAAAATTTTTAGGAAGAATTAATTTCTCGTGAGACGTACACTTATTCAGTCGATAACGGAATAACGGAAAACTAAAATATATTGCACGTATTCTAATATTAATATCGCGCTTATCGGTATAGCAAATTGTCCGTCATAATAAAATAAATACGTTTTAAAATACCTAGTATATAATATTATTGTTTTACGTAATTCCGTTTATAAGCAGTAAATAATACGGCTGAACATTATCTCACGTGGAGGATACCCGTATACTTGAGTATTTCGAAGAAAATATTGCAGATATTGTAGACGAAATTTCAAGAGTGACACAATTTCAACGACACTGGGAGAATTTACGATACGTCACGTTTTGTTCGTGTCGTCCGATTTATTTATTTAAAATTAAACCCCCCCCGAAAAAAAATTCAGGTCTAAGTACGCCACTGCTATTCTCGCTACCTGCTGTGTAGGGACAGAGTTAATACTCCGGGATCGCGTCGCGAATAAAATTGATACGTGCGGGCCTGCAAAAAACGCAGAATAAAAATCGACTTGGACAAATAGGCGCGAGTCCCTTTCATTCTCAAAAAAAAAAAAAAAATCCCATCAGAATCCGCCGCGCAGACTAAAAAGAAAACGGTGTACAGAGATCTATTATAATGTAAAGATAGCTGGTGTTATTTACCAATGGGTCTTGTTATATAATATATTTTACGTTGTTTACTTATTGTTACTATTATGCAGATTGTAAATTGTCTTAAATAAATATAAAAAAAAAATGTAATTTTTATAAAAATACACGCGTAGAATTTTTCTTTTTATTTAAAGTTTGTTCGGTTTTTTTTTCTCTCTCTCTAACAAACGTTATGACCGAACGAAGCGTTTTTAGTCGGTTCAAAAACGACACGTCGCAACGGATTTTAAGCGATCATCGTTTTATTTTGCCGACGATTGTTCAAATCGTATTCACGACGTAGCCAGTAAAAAACGAAAACAAATACGCTCGGGAAAGTATTATTTTCACACACACACACACACACACACGGCCGGATGTGCATATCAGAATATTCATAATGTTAAAAAAATATTAACAAATAACGAGATCGAAACTTACCTCTGGGTTTCCGTGGTCCACGCTCGACCATCCGAGACCGTCTCTGCCTTTGTTCACGCCACGTTTCCTACCGCGACCCTGTAACAACAAATATAACGGCGCGCCGTGAACATTTATTGCAATACCATTACTTAAATTGCCTTTATGAAAATGAACAATTTTAATTTAAAACATAATTCTGTTATTCCCAATGCTCGAATTCGGGGGGGGAAAATTAAAATATTTTCATTAGAACGTGGGGACAGAACGTGTTATTTCAGTTAAAATAATACAGAAATTTTGGTTTCGTAAAGTCGCATTGAATAAGCTAATAAAAAAAAAACTATTCGAAGGATTATTTTTTTAATAATAATTCATAACAACAATATGAAATTGTGTTGGACCTCCAGTGCAAACTTTTAAACCCGGATCTTATGTATTGTCTTGGATACGCAGAGGAAAATGATCTGCTGAAGGAGAATGTTGCCCTAAAAGGACAAATACAGAAGTGAATCACAGCTATACCAACAGTCGTGGAATGTCATATAAAATTAATTGGGTACCTATCGAATTAAATGGAGCAGTGAAAATGTAATTATTAATTTTTATGTGATAATAAATGACGAGTTAAAAAAAAAAATACATTAATTGTAATTGTTGGTATATTGTTACTGATATAATAATACGTATTGTAATAATTTTATGAAGATAAATGGTTGGTGGGTGTGGAGACCCGACGGGCCTGGTTGATTTCAATCGTCGTAAAGGACGCTAATTTTTTTTTTTTAAGTCCAATTCCAGCACTGGTTATTCTACGAAATGACAAGAGTACACTGCATATTATTATGTATTTCAAAAATTAAACGGCTGCACGAGTAATGTTAACACTTTTGTTTTAGTTTTAATTTTTTTTTTCTAGAGTGTATTTAACAATATTCGACGAAACCGGCCCAATATATATATATATATATATATTGTAATTTCGGGGCTCTTTTCCCCGTGAAACGGTGTTGTTTTTTCCCCCTTATATCCTAAAACGTTTCAATTTTCTGAGCGTTTTCTGTGCAAACGTTCGCGGTACGCGCTCAGGCGACAACAACTCGTACAATAACAGCGCGCACGCGGTTAACCTCGCGCTCGGTTCCGTTCGCCAGCTCTGCAACGGTGTGTTAAATCCGCGCGCGCCCCAGCTGTGTTGTGTAATCGCGGAGGCCGGAGATCCGAATTCGCGCAGAATACAAATAAATAAATCAAAACGAACACCGAGATTTTTCGCGAGAAGAGATCTCTGCCGGTCCATATAATAATAATAATAATAATAATAATAATAATAGACGGCCGCACACGATACAATATTTCGCCGGGTAAAAATGTTACCTGTAACGCGCGCGCACGCGTTACCTGCTGCAAACCGGTTGTAGGGCAAAAAAAAATATATATATATATTCCTTCTCGTTTATTTAATACAAACGCGTCGATTGTCTGTTTCTATATTATATAAATAACGTGTACATTTACCGGTTATTATATCGTATAAATTGCTGGGCATTTAGCAAATCAAATTGTGCGTACATACGGTTCACGGTCCGCGTGCTCATATTCGTCGTAATTCAGGATGCTGTGATATTGTATAAAGATTGAATTTTCTGTTACCGATAATATTCCGTTCGTCCGACCGCGCCACAGGGTGTCGGCCGCGGCGCCGGTCGAGCGGAGACACTTGTTTTTTTTTTTTTTTATATTAAAAAAATATATATATGTATAAGAAAGACCCGCGCGAGACGAAAAGGATCACAAAACGCGAGTCACCACCCCAGTTGTAAATTTTTCCCCCGACTCGAAAAAAAAAAAACAAACAAACACGACCTACAGTCGCACGTCTATACAGTAATGTTCTCTTTATATATATCGTTTCATACGCCAAAAACGGATTAGTGTTCCGAACACAGGGAAGTCATCCGCAGAGCTTCTTATAGATACATTTCGTTCTTCCGCCGATCTAGGTTTCCACAAATAATCTCAATCTATTATACGACACATATCGCTATTCGTTCATCGTTCTATACCTGCACGGGTGGGCGGCAACCCGAAGCGATTTTTTACGAGCCCCACACGAAGACGTTAAATTGATAAAAAAAAAAATATATTTTATCAATATAAACGTTATATATATATTTATGGGATTTTTCTAAAATTTAATCTGGCGCGTTAGCTGCCTACGACTTTTACAATGTTTGATGTGTGAACATCTATTACGGCGGTATGAGAGTAAATCTCGGGAAATGGGACGGAAACGTGTAAGCTGTTGTCATGACAACTAATAATAATAATTATTAATATTAATAATACTAATTAATTTACACGCAGTTATAAATTACGTGTAACGTGTAAGCCGTTGTCGTGACAGCTAATAATAATATTTATTACAGGAGGAAAGTCGAAGAGAATTAAGAAAGAAGAGTCATCCAAAAATAACCGTTTAATTCACGACCCTAACAATCGTTTGCCTGGATTCAATCTCCCCGGGAAACAATGGGTGCTCCTTAACAGATTTCGATCCAGTCACGGACGTTGTGCGTACCTTATGAGCAAATGGGGATTAGGGACATCGAGTAACTGTCAACGTGGAAGTTTCAACCAAACGATGTCTCATATTGTAGAGAAATGCTCCTTGTTTTCATTTGAAGGCGGATCGGTTAAGCTTCGCAACTCAGAACTATTAATCTACCACTGGACTTATAACTCTAGAAAATGGTAACTCTAAAATAAAATAAAAAAGGAAGAAAGAAAAAGAAGTCGTCGTAATTTACTTTTTTTTTCTCTCTCTCTATTATCAATGTTATCGTTATTATTATTTGTTACTATACTTTAGTCTATTTGTTTTGTCTTACATACTCTTTATATTTGCGTGATATCGTTTTAAATCTACTATATAGTCATCATACGCTAAATAAATAAAAAATAATATTCATTATCGAAATTACTTTGAATAAATAAGATACCGATATCAGTGGCGTGTCCAGGGGGGGGGTTGATAGGGGTCAACCCCCATAATAATATTTATAGTATTTGATATTAATTATTATACATCATAATTATCATTCGTAGTTAATAATAGGTATAGCCAACATGGTAAATGAAACTCTGAACCCCCGAACCCATTTCAAAATCCTGGACACGCCACTGACCGATATTCACGAATCCCAATCACAATTCCGTTCCGTTTTTACCGCTCACGCGACGTTTACACACCAATGTCTCGTGTACTAGCAGACTCGTTTATTATTATTAAAATATATACCTACTGTATTCGTCTATACAAATTTTCATAAGGTGAAAAAAAATTTTTTTTTCCAGGCATTACACGTCGGGGCGGATCGTTTTTCTTTGTTTTTATTCCTTTTCCTCTCGTCCTCTTCCTCCGACCACCGTTCAATATTTATATATAAGTCGACCAATTTGTCGATATAACCGAATACAATAATATGCGCCCTCCCCACCGGTGTATATACACTGCAGCCATAGTGTGTGTGTGTGTGTGTATTATTCCCCGCACGTTCATTACTCCCATCGGGTGTGCCGCGAGAACCCTCTTTTCGGATTATTGCACAATCGGCGGCGGTTGCGTGCAACACACACACACACACACACACACACGCATAATACGCGTAAAAAAGAAAGAAAAAAAAGAACCAAAGAGGGTACACAAACACGCGCGCACGCACGATGGCGGGGAGTTTTTTATGTTTCATTAACCCGCCGCCGCCGCCGCCGCCGCCGCCTCCTCCGCTCTCTATCGCTCGCGAGCGGGCGAGCCAAAGTGTGCGCGCGCCACCGAAACAAAAAAAAAGGGGAAAAAAAGGGGTGGAAAAAAATAGCCCGCGGAGAGCGCGTTTTGCCGCGTCGAGCTCACCCTTTTTTCTTTCTTTTTTTTTTTTTTGTCCGTTAAAAAAATCGCCTCGGCGCGGACGAACGCGACGATCGACGACGACGACGAGGTGTTTATTGGTCACTGTATACGTGCGCTCGACGCTGGTATACGGTTAAAACCACCTGCACACCGTCGCCTATGAAATGTAAAAAAAAAAAAAAAAAATTAATTAATTTTTTTTTTTTAAATTTCCAAACGATCGCTGGCTGCACTACGCGACGTAGTTATCGGGGGTTTTTTTCTTAAAGAAAAACGGCCGATACATGTATATATATATAACGCCGCTGATCGATATTCGATGAAAACTTTTTAATAAGATATTAATAGGACTGCAGCGATTTTCGTGAAAATAATCGGTTCGCGCGAAGTCTCAGAATACTGACTCCAGTGGCGGTTCTAGGATTTTTTCACGGGGGGACGGGGATGTAAAAGTATGTGTTTTAATATTCTTTATTAATAGATTACTATTATTTTAACAGATCAAATTATTATTATTATTATTATAAGACAAAATTTAGTCTCCCGTAAGACTGCGTCATTATATCAATCACTTGTCTAAATTATTGTTACTCTGAAGTCTGTTGGTCCGTTGGCAAAAACCTTTTTTTTTTTTGCCCACGGGGGGGATATGACCCCCCTATCCGCCCTACCCGTTAATCCACCAAAGGTGTACCAGAATCGTGGCGGAATTTTTCATATTTTGATAGTGCTTCCTTCAAATTATTTTTCATTAAAACGATGGAATGGAACATGTTATTTCGTTAAAATAACATTGAAATTTTGATTTCGTAAATTTGCATTGAATATAGAAAAAAAAAAAATACAGAATAGTAAATCACAGTTACCAACAGTCGTGGAATGTTATTTAAAATTAATTAGGTACATCAAATTAGCTAGAGTACAGTTGTATATAATTATTGATTTTCATATACGTCGTGATAAATGACAAGGTTTTGAAAAAATATTCGTCGTAATTTTCGGTACATATTACATTGCAATAATTTGATGAAGACAATTGAACTCCGTTGAATCGATTTCGGTTTAAGCGGGAGTAGTTGGAAAATTGTCAAAAATATCCGACGACAAATTGAGTTCTCCGGGACTTTTTTTTTTTATATAAAATTACTTTTCCACGCGTACTTAACGGATATAATAAAAGGAGTTCATCGAATTCATCGTCAGACTCCGCGATTCAGAACTCAAATTCTCGTTAAATTTTCTCTGCTATCGTTTCTCCCGTGACGGGCGATCGGTGACACGGAACTGCGTAGTAGTAAATAATACGCGCTCACATAGGTCGCACGGTTTTTCCTGCGCCGCGCTGCCCTATACCGCGCTGCGTCACCTGCGTCTCAACGTGCGCGCCCGGCCTGAGAGCATAGGCGCGTGCGCAGGAATTTTGTATGGGGTGTGCCATGAAGAAAATTGGGCCGCTTTCCCTTATATGAGCCTAAGCAAATCTCACCTAACTCTCAACGTAAAAAAAGGATAAATTTAATGCAAAATATCAATTCATAAAAACTTATCGATCAAATGTTGCGCTTCACAACATTTAGACATATTTTTACAATATAGTATAATATACCTAGTGGTTAGTAACCTACATTAGAATATTAAAAAATTTTTGCTAGAGCGCCTAATTTATTTTCTCTAATTTTTTATTATTTATAGCTTAAAATTCGAACAAAGTCCCCGAATGAATGAAAGTTGTACGAAAAGCCACGGGCCACGGGGTGTGCCACGACACACCCGGCACACCCTGTGCGCACGCCTATGCCTGAGAGTCTTTCCAGTATAACGTAGTATGGCGGCTCTACGTATTTCAGCTAAAATACAGGCCGTACAACCGGATTACTGCGGCGCGGGCGAGAAGTGATGCCGACGACGACGACGACGACTCGATTAGAGAGAAAAAAACTAAACGCAAATTAATATTTATAATATGTTTACGTTACGTTTATCCCGGGTCGGCGACGACCGATCGTTTCAGCGCGCGTTTTCAACGTTAGCCGCTCGCGCGCGTATTACAACAAAAATACTGTAACGCGTAATAATATTACGACGACGACGACGAGACGCGGCATATGGGCGACACTTTGCCACATAAAATATTATAACGAAAAAAAAAACAAACAAATATTTACCACGGCAAAACAATGTACGTATAATATTTATGGTGGAAAACGAGAACGGGCGTCGGCGACACTTGTCAGGTGTGCCGTGCACGCGCGCTCAATGTCCGCCGCCGCCGCGCGTATTTGTTTTACCGTCGTCGTCGTCGTCGTCGTCGTCGGAACGAAATAGGCGCGCGCGAGTCGCCGATCGCAACGGTTCGCGTGCGCGCGATTTAGGCAAACGATTTTATATATTTTTTAAACTTGTATCGCCTGTAATAATATTTGTAAATAAGACGCATTTCCCGAAGTAACGAACTCCAAAACAAAAAAAAAACGGCGGACAGAGTATACCGGTGGCGTCCACCTCTATCCTCAAGTGTAACGGTCGTTACACATACTTTCATGGCGAGGGACCGGGGGGTAAAAATACGAGAGAAAATAAAATTCATAAAGACACGTGAATATTATTATTATTATTACGTTGTAATACGAGATTATCATCGCATTATATATTGTAAATAATTACTCAGTTGTACAATACGTGCGCATATACGTTTGTTAGTGAGGGGTCATCACTACCAAGAAAAAAAATGGGCCGCTTTTCCTTAAATGGGCCCTTACACCCACCCCCCTCCCGCTAAAAAACGAAGAAATTTGACGCAAAATATTTTTAAAAAATCATATTATAGTATCAGGTACCTACTGCTTGTGTTTTGACAACATTTCTTCTACATGACGTTTCAACGAATAGATATAATGATCGTTAAAAAAAATAAATAACTACAGACATTTTCTTTTTATAATAAAGTATATATATATGTGCATTAAAATATTAAACACAAAACAGTGTAAAGCAAACACACAACGATATCAGTGTTCTTTGGATACGAGTCAAATATTTGCTCTTCAATAACTCTATCGAAATCAATATTGTTTTGGTCATTTCTTCTCGCTCAATCGCTCAGTGAATAAAAATAAAAGTTCATACGGCAGCGATAAGCAATAATACCACAGCTGGTGGTTGCCGGCGGTTTATTTTATTACGTACGCCAAAATTTTCTCGTATCTCGTTAAGAGTAGTCGTGTTTGTTAACATATTGTTTTATAGTTAAACACAAAAGTGGTATAAAAAACCGCGGGCCATGGGCTATGGGCGTAACTAGCACTAAATTTTAGGGGGGGGGGGCTAAAATTAATAAGCAAAAAAAAGTCTTCAAATTTTGCCAATTGATGCAAAAAAAAAAAGGTCATCAACTTTCAATTACCTACCCAATAACTAGGAATATTAGAAAAATAGAAATAAATATATAGAAAATACGGTACGTTTTTAATGTAGTCAGGTTGCCTTTTTGGGGGGGGGGCTAAATCGGTGACCGGTGGAGGGGGCTAAGCCCCCTATTTACGCCTATGCCTGTTCCAAGACCCGGTGCGCATCACCGCGTGGCATTGCCATCACGGTTATAGCGGCGTAGAAGAAGAACCGCCACTGGACGACGATCCGCACGGAAGACTTCATAGAACGGAGCCGACGACGACTATAGGGGGAATCTTTAGACGATAATTCGCCACGCAGTCAACGTGATACAGGTACGGTGTCGTTTACGTGGATACCGCGGAGAAAGAACCGGCGAAGGATCGGATTCGTCTCATATACGTTATCAGATATATATCGGACACGAACTCGAAGAAAACCGACGGCGCGCCGTATATAATATACGTATTATATGGTACAGCAGGATTCACCGGCGGATTCGCGCTGAACCGTCGCGCGTCGGTTATTATATACACCACGAGTGTATACATACCTACTGTACAATAGTAATAACAAACGCGCGTGTTATTATTTAATATAATATGTACAAATAATCGCGTCACATATGGCGAGATCGTGGGCGCGAGTTGACGGAACTAATTTTGAAAATTTGCGCTTACGCGCGCGCCAGAGCGTATTTCCGACTATACACACGACGACGGGAAACACGATCCTGCCGGGGTGCAATAAATCCCGCCGAGTGCTGTTGCGCGTACATTCGACATCCGACAATCCGTCCCCTCCCCCCCGGGCCCTTTCTCCGCCGCGCCGTGTTACAATAATCTCGTGTACACGGAAAAACGAAACAGCATCGCAGCAGCAGCAGCAGCAGAAGTCGTTCTCACGCGGTGCCCGACTGGCTGTCGTGGCCGGATACACGCGGCGCTTTTTTATTTCCACATTTGTGTACTTTATTATTGTAATTTTTTTATTTTTATAAGCGTATTTTGGGAGCAGACACTACGAGCCCGCCTACGAAGCCTCCGAAACACGCGCATCGATCATCGTCGCGCGTAAAATTTCAACGAATACAAAAAAAAACCAATTTTTTTTTTTTATCCGTTTTGTTTATAAAACCGGTTCGACCGGCGCGCGAGGTCCCTCCAAAACACGAATCATTATTATTGTCCACGAAATCACACGAGTAATCGAACACACATTATCAGCGGTGCGTTGGTATCGTTATATTATTAATATTATTATTATATATTTATAAACGAGTTATCCTAAGTTTTTTTTTTTTATATACGAAGAGTTATGGTCGGTGCAAAGACGATATACTGCGTTTTTTTTATTGACTGCAATAACGAAAAACACGTCGATAATAATAATTCGTCTTAAATATAATACGTACAGGAGCGATATGTGCACATATTATTATGTATTCCGGCTTTACGGTATTATTTTATTATTATATTGTATAATAATAAAGTATAAACAAGTTATTGAGATCAAATAACTGCTATCAAGAAAGTCAAAAACTACTTTGTACACAAGCTACCTTAGACCAGTAGTAACCTACGGATGTGAGACCTGGTCCACGACGAAAGACGACAATGGAAAACTTGCTATATGGGAAAGAGAAATACTAAGAAATATATTATATGGACCGGTGTACAATGACAACCTAGGAATTTATGAAAAAAGACACAATGAAGAGCTGTATGACATTTATGAAAAACCAAATATACTCACATATATAAGATGTAAACGTTTAGAGTGGCTGGGACATGTGTGGAGAGCTGATGGAGATTTATTAAAGAATGTTGTGATAGGAAAAATAAATAAAAAAACGTCCACTTGGAAGACCTGCAAGAACAAGATGGAAAGACACAGTAGAAAAGGATATGAGACTGCTAGAAGAGAATGCAATGTTAGACTGGACTTTGGACAGAGAAAAATGGAGAGGCTTACTAGTGGCAGCGCAGGTCCTTAATGGACCGTTAAGCTGTTGATGATGATGATGATGATAATAATAATAATTATTATTATATAGTGAGATTCGGTGAAATCGACTTGTGTTTATGCATTTTAAATACGTCCGTATTATAAACGATCGTCACATTGCCATTGCTCGTTTCAGACGCAGTGTACATATTATTATGTACGATTTTAAGAATATACTATAATAAGCTCGCAGAAGTATGTTTAGATGCGATTATATTATAATTGCTTAAATCCATATGAATCGAAGTAATTTTCTGTCCGACGATAAACGCGCGCCGGAGTATAAAACGAATTTTTATTTTTTTTTTTTGCGTACTCGCTGTGATATACACAAAAACCGATCGTCCCTGACCACCGGCGTTTCGTTTAGAAAAATTATCGAACGCAGTCTTAAGGCAGATGCGAAGTGTGAGACCACGAATCGTCGTTTAAAAAAAAAAAAAAAGACTATAACGTAAAAACAAACAAAATTTCGCTACCGCGGGAATACAACAAATTGGGTACAGACATGAAAAAAAAACACATCATCGTACAAAACCAATAATAAACAGTACAAACACCATAGATAAGAAATAATACGGATAGGACATTCCTGTATTGAATGTGCACGAGGTAGCGGTCCGTTTGAAAGAAGAGAGAAGTCACCACTAAAAAAAACGGTTCTCTTTCTCGCATGCGGTATATTTTAAGGTTATTTTAATGAAATTATTACATTTATTCTCTTTGGAAATTATGCGCGGCGATAACAGAAATTTTCAAATCTCGATATTACATAAAAAATTTAATACGCGTAACAATGCCGAAATTTTTCCCCGACGACTTGACTACACTTACGTACTCGATTAATTAGATCAAAAGGGCTTATTTTTATTATTTATTATCGCAGACTATTATCACGGATGCAACATTTTAGGCGTGGAAGAAAGAGCAAGTAGCCGACGGAAGATAGAATAATCCGCCACATATAGGTAATAATTCTTATAAAACGACCGGAAGACAAGACGTAACGATCCGCGCGTATATTTATTACCTATGAATAATACGCGTGTTGCTCTGGTTCGGCTCAGAATCTAAGAATAAAAAAAAAAAAAAAACGATAGATTTTTCAAAAACATAGGTTTTCTTCTTTCGAATTCCGCTGACGCGTGCAATTCGTCCGCGGGTACGTACGTACGTACGCTGTTACTAACGGCGATGACTCTCACCGATGACTTTTTTACGGGTGGGCGACCGGACCGATTTCCATATACACACGCACGCACGCACGCACGCACGCACGCACATTACAGCGGCAGCGGCCCGTGTGTCTGAGTAGAGTGTGCGCGCGCGCGCGCGTGCAACGGTTTTAACATGTTTCGAAACGTTTTATGCGCGACCACGAGTCCCCACAGCGCGCCGCTGTCATTGTTGTGTTGGCCCATATGGTTTGTATGTATTTTTATTTTTTGTTTCGTGCGTGAGAGACGAGTCTGTTTCGTACGCGTTCGTACGGTTCGTACACACGTATAATTATCGTTTTTATTTTCCCCCTCTCCGCCGACGACGACGCAGCCGCCACAGCCAGCCAGCCAGCCAGCCAGCCAGCCCAGTCGCGGTCGTTCTCCGACCGTCCTTTTTTATTTTCTCTCTCTCTCTCTCTCTCTCTCGGTCTCGCTGGTCCGTCGTGGTGAATTTATTATTATTTTTATTACACCGGCGCGGCGGAGGCCGGCCGGCGGCCGGTGTCAGTGGCGCCAAATGATTAAAAAAAAAAAAATACACGTTACAATAATAATATATTTAATAACGACGAAATATAATATTATTCAAGAGCACCCGAAAATACGTATAATTTTCAATCAGGGCCGAGGGCGCAAGGGCGGGAAGACACGCGCTTTCAGGGCCCCGCGCCCGCTAGAAATAATAATTGTGTTACAATATGAAACAGTATTTTAAAAGCTGCCTATTCTGGAGTCGTGAATTACATATTTAGACTTACTGTTAATAGTTTACGATACGCGTTTTAATAACAATTGATAATCGTATCGAATAGAATATTTTAAATAGATTATGAAGGTGCGTGATGCCTGATACCCGTAATGTTCGAGAAATCTTAGTGCAGAAGATATAGGTACAAAGAAATTACTTTCGTCTTTTACACACATTTTGGTGACAAGGTTCTGTCCTTGGAGTTCTTATTCGGTTGTTTAAAAAGTGATTTTTTTTTCATATATATATATCAAAATAATTGAAAATCGGTAATCAAACGGAAACCCCGTGCTATATTTCCTTGTAAGTCGTAAGTATCGGATACTCACAGACCTCTATATTACGTATTACATATTGAGTCGTGTTAAAAAGAATTTAACTTTAGAAACGTGAAATCTGATTTTGAATTAGGGCTCGTATGGATTTTTTTCCCCTACTGTCCAAACGCCGAATACATTTTGTTGCGATTTAATTTATAACAACGCCTTTACCGTATAAAAAGACACGTCGGCGCTTTTAAAAACCACGTGGTGTTTTTTCTTTTAAATCTTTTAATTTCATTCGTTCTATCGAAATAAGGTCGATACAGTCATATGTAATTGAAATATTTTTTATTTTACACACATGACGGGCGTATACCTGTACTTCAGAACAAGACGATCGCAAGTCCGAAAATAACGGTTTTTCGGTAGGTACGTATAATCCGTTCTTCGTCGAACCACAGTGACGGAAGTCCGTTAAAAATTCTCCTTTTATCAGTTTACTAAGCGAGTCCGGCGTGGCGTAAGCAACGTGTTCCCGATATTCAGTTATTATATGTTCTTATGAAATCTGAGATACAGACATATAGAATAAGAATACAACAGTATGGGACTGAGTAGTTCCTAATTCGCTAAAAGCATCGTCCGTTTTGTAGGATGGTTACGGCCACATTTGTGGAGTGACGGAACGGTACACGTAGAACGGAGTGAACGAGCGGGAAGATCTACCAGGAACACTGAGATTCACCGGTATATCGATAACGCAACACGAGAGATCTCATTAATTTTATTTAATTATACTTAGGATTACGTACATAATTAACGTTTAAAACTTCCCCTCCCCCACCCCGCCGAATGATTTTATAGTTCCAGAATACACGTACTGTTTTCGAGCTTTCTGCAGGTATAATAATTGAATCATCGAGAATTCCTTTTAAACCAATCTCGTTCACGCGTTTTAGCAATTATTCTTGAAATCGGCGATTCGACGATTTATAAAACAACGTCGAAGGTCTCGGATCCTCCACCCTCCCCCCTCACTATAATGTTTAAAGAGTGTTTATGTTTTTCTGTTTTCAACGAGATATTTTTTCTATACCGTCTACTTTTCAATTTTTTTTTTTTTGTAAACACATCGCGTTTGTAAGGTGTCCACATATTCACGGAGCCAACTGCCGCCAATCAGACATTTCCTATTCGGGTCTTGCGCTGCAGGTCAGAATAAGGCCCGTGGGCGTATTAAACGCACCGAGAATAGATTTCATCCGTAAAGTCGATAAATCCGCGTTGACGCGTTTCCATATTGAATTTATTTTTGACGTTTAAACATCCCGTTACGGCGGTATGAGGGTAAATCTCGGGAAACGGGACGGAATCGTGTGAGCTGTTGTCATGACAACTAATAACAATATTTATTATCGAAATTACTCTGAATAAAGATACCAATATTCACAAATCTCAATCACAATTCCGTTCCATTTTTACCGCTCACGCGACGTTTACACATCAATGTCTCGAGTTAATTTTATTTAAAAAAAAAAAAAAGAAAAAAACGTACACTTTTTTTTTTTTTCATTTCGAGTGTCTGTTGTACACGCTGTAACGCGTGTCGTGGAGAGTCGAAAAAATGGAAAAAAAAAATCGTTCGCCAAATTTCTTAAAAGTACCGACGGGAAAATGATGTCGATTAATAATTAATTAATTGCCACGCAGGATCCAAATCTAATCCGATCTAGTCATGACCTAGCGTATAAATTGTATTGTACCCTATGATTTTCTATAAAAATCGTAATCAACATAAATTTCTACACTGAATTCCATTCGCGAGAAGAGGACGGCTACAGTTTTTTAATATTTTTCTAAACGACCGTCGCACGTGGTCGTCGCTCCGTACAGCAGCAGCACAAGGCCAAGCGGCGTTGCAGACCGGCGACAATATACGGTCCATCGTTTCCTGAAACCCATTAAATTCGAGATCGGCTAACGAGACAACAACGACGACGACGACACAAAAAAAAAAAAAACGAGATGAAATATTTATCTTTCCCCTCCTCGCGACGTCCGTCTCGTAAGTGTGTATACACTCTCATCTCGTGTTACGCGCCGACTCGTCGCAGCCGTCGCCGCCTCAACGGACCGCGCCATCCTGCACGGGGGAAATGTGGCAAATAATAATAATTTTCGACAATTTGTTTTTCTACGATTATTATTGCGAAAAAGGATTGGTTTTTTTTTTTTGTTTCACGGTTTTTCAACGTAATTTATTCGTCGGTGATACAACGAGAGACGTTCGACTGATAATAATTATCGCGCGGTCTTTCAACGTCCAGTTATGCGAACGCGCATTCGACGAATATATTAAAATCGCCAAATAACTGCTGTGTATTAATATTCCGTGGGTACCTACTCTTTTCGTCGAATAAAATGATTTATTCGACAGTTATACTATATGCGCGTCGATAACGAAAATGCAATGTGTACACACATTCGTTATCGCATTAGCTGTAGTAATATTATGTATTACGATAACGCGCCGTGGCCGGTTTATAACGTTTTGTAAAGCGCGTAATAAATGTCGAGAATTTTTTTCATTTTTTTTTTTTAACGGATTTATTTCAAATCGAATTTCGTTCGCGATACTGGGGTGTTCACACGCGTCGTAATAACAATTTTATTTAATATAAATTATATATATATATATATATTAAATTCGATTTGAAATAAATCCGTTAAATATAAAACGTGGCGAATAAGAGCAGAAAAAAAGTATTAATTTTTATACGTATACGTAAAAAAAAATGTTTTCAAACGATATTGATTTGTATATTTTTTTTTTTTTTTTATAAAATTAAAAGAAAAAAAACCGAGTCTGCTAGTACTCGAGACATTGATGTAGGTAAACGTCGCGTGAGCGATAAAAATGGAACGGAATTGCGATTGGGACTTGTGAATATTGGTATCTATTAATTCAAAGTAATTTCGATAATAAACATTATTATTATTAGTTGTCATGACAACAGCTTACACATCACCCGAGATTTACCCTTATACCGCCGTAATAGATGTTTACACATCAAAATTATAATTTCGAGATTTTGTTTTAAAATTCGACATTTTTTTTTTTTTTTCTTATATAGAATAACCAATCACTGTTTTAAATATAATTACTGTAGTAGTGTAGTACATTGGTAAATCGTCCCAGAAGAACTGAACACGGGCGAGTGAACAATTCTTTAAGTCATAAACTAAGAAGGTACGTAGGCACTTGGCTTAGTCCACGTACACAACAGTGCCACCCGGTACGAACGCTCTGATTCCTGCTGCAGATGATGTAGCAGCATACTGAACATATCCGTAATACGTTGTTAACACGAACGACATGTTCCCAAGACGAAATTTGAACGTTTATTTTTAAAAACAACTCATTTTAATATGGCCACAATACGAGAGAAATCGATAGAGCCTCTTCTTTTTTTTTTTTTACCGTCTATCTCGTTTTCTCGTGACGCGTACAAATTGTAATTTTTCAATACAGTGAAAAACTAACGTTTTAAGGAAAGTCAAATTTTAAAATTCACTATCAAAACGTCAATTTTACTCATCAAAGAAAAGTGAAAAATACCACCGACATGCAACGATGGCAATCACGTATCTCTGTACACACGTCCTATTATTGTCCACTACTACCTTATGTCTAACACGTATATCCTACAGTACAACCTACCCACCGATATTATCATCAACAATATTTATTCCGAAGTTTATTCTCCAAAATAAAAGCGTATTCGCCGTGGATTATCTGGCGAACGAGTGGAAAATGCAAACCTATATTATATATATTATAATAAGCGGTTATTACGTACCTACGAGTTCTCCAAATACTACCTAAACCCAAAACGCACCGTTCCCCATATTTATAGTAGTCATTCACTATATAGTAATTTACCGATATACAATAATTATTACTCCGGTATCTAATATGATGAAATAAAACATTACTGTGCAGTGTCAAGTGTGCCACGGGTAAATTACGGGTCGGGATTAGTGTGCCGTGATGATGTCGAATTCGGTTGGGTAACGCGATGACGACGGTTCGCTATATATTATTGGACGTAGTTTTCTAGTGGGGGAGAAATTCCCCGAAACTTTCGTATTATAATATTATATTCGAACGAAATGATAAAATTTAAATAACAACTGATGATTTACATTTTTTATTCTGTATTAAAAAAGTATTGTTGAGAAGCAGCGCTTCTCGACCTGTGGTACGCGAAAAGCTCGTAGGTGGTACGCGAACAAAATCTCCCTTTATAAAAAAAAAATTAGAATGAATCATTATTAACATTGAATATTATTTGGTTTATTTTTATTTGATATTAGCTGATTTCATATGTGTCGAAGGCAAGAATACTCTGCGTCGTCCACACAAGCTCTACGGTTTCTAATCCCTTTTGTGTCAACATGTCTGTGCGAAAATACATTTTCCCACTTATTGTACACAAAAAATAAATATAGAAATTGATTGAACGTAGAAAGTGATTTAAGTCTTAAAGTTACCAATACGGAGCCCGATATTGATGTCATCATCGTCCGTTCAAAACAACAACAACAACCGTCTCATTGAAGCAAACCATAATCATTGTACATACTTAATTTAATTTCTTTTTGTGCATTAAACACTTATATTGTCATAATTATTATAGTTCCTAATAAAATAAAATTCTATGCATGTAAAATAAACGTACACACTTTTAATAAGCAAAAAAAAAAAGAAGGTTATTGAGTCAGGTGGTACGTAGAAAAATGTTCAAACTGTGGTACGCGAATATAAAAATGCTGAGAACCGCTGTGTTATACAGTGTACACGCGATGAAGACGACGACGTGCCGCCACTGAACTCAATACACGGAACGCGCGTTCTGTATACTTCTCCTATATAAAAAAATGGACCTCTATAGTGAGCCGCCATATGCATTCCGTTTCTATTTTCCCGTTTTTGTTACCAACTTCGTTATGTTAAAATCATCGATTTTGGGTGCTAACATCGATACTCAGTGCCGTCTTAAGGCATGGGCTTGGAGGGCCCGAGCCCGGGGCCCCCAAATTCTAAGGGCCCCCAATTTATTTAGAAAATAACATATTATTTTCTTTTTACTTAGAATTTAAAAAAATTAATAAATCTTCAATGATAAGAAAAATACTTTAATTTTAAATTATTAACATTTTGAAATTATCATAATAAACAATGAAGTAACAGAGATTCTAATAAAATTGCTATTTTAGTTTTATTAATAAAGTATAATTTTTAATATCTAATATACTTGTAATATATTATGTGTTAAAAAATATATATATATACGAATATATCGTAATTTAAGTATTCAAAGGCCCCAAATTATTTTGGGCCCTTGGGCCTCACATAACCTTAAGACGGCTCTGTCGATACTATAAGCACTTCGTTTTGTGTCCTGTTATCTTTAAGTAAATAATAAAATATGATAAATATCATGGAAAAAAAACAATATTTCATCGTATTCTCCATGAATTTTATACCTTATAGAATGCATATGGCTGCCTCCTATCTGGGGTCGTATTTTGATTAATATACGCGTTCCACGTATTGAGTTCAGTGCGCGCCACGCGCTGCTGCTGCTGATAACGCGGTTTCGTACGAAAAATCTTATCTGCGGTAACTGCCGCGCCGTCGCCGCCGCCGGGTTCGTGTCCGCCGCGGCGGCCGATAACGACGTCTACGTCGGAACGCGGGGGGAGGGGGACCGAGCGCATTGCGTCGGTGCTGCACATAATCGGCCGGCGCGCGACATGTGATTTCGTCGGTGCTCGTCCGCGACACAGTGCTTATCAGTGGCGCGTACTTTCAATTCCTCTCTCTCTGGAGGAAATTTTATACAAAACACTGAAACTTCGTCCCCATAACGTTTCAAATTCAATCATATTATTAAAATAAATCAAATAAAACCGCCGTTATATATATTATAACGTTTTATATTGTATAAAAACGTTTTCAAATATATACGATTCGAATTTAATCCAATAAAACTTGAATGAAAATCGAATAATATAAAATATTAATATCGTACGCGTGATTATAAATTATAAAAATATTATATCCGATGTTTAATAAACGTTGATTTTTATTTTCGCGAAAAATTCATTAAATTTCTAGTGCGTACTTCAGAATTTTTTTTTCTAGTTGAAATTCGGTTTACGATACGGTTCAGTTTGTCTCTGAATTAATATTTCTCTTCTCCACCTCAGTCATAATTCACGGTTCACTATACGCATATTAGTATATTCTCGTTGGAGTTCGGGGATGTCTTATAGAAATTTGCTTTATTTTTATGTTTTCTATATTTATTAAATCATTTGATGTAAATCCGATTGATATACGCGGAATTTTATTATTTAAATCGTTTCACAATAAATAACAACACGGTCGCAAAAAAAAAAAAACAATTGAATTAAAAAACGAATTTTTTCGCGTCAAATATATATATATATATACGAGTTATAACAGATTTGTTTAAATCAATTTTTAACTTTTTTAAATTTTAAATAATCTACAACAAGTGTAAAATCGTTGTCGATCGTGAGGCAAATATTGTTGTTTGGTCGTAGCGTCATACCGATCAACGTAAAAAAAAAAAAAACGAAAATAATTTTGTACGCGATGTGCAAAGTATAAAAACACTGCAATACACAAAAAAAAATTCGGGGTTTTTTTTTTTACGCAAAATCTGTTTGAAAATTTAATATACACCGTAAATCGTAAAAAAAAAAAAAACAGTAACGAAACGAATACCTAAATTTTTTAATTATCTGTACAAACATTTTACAACGCGTATGTATAAGCAGCGAAAAAAATATATATCGCACACACTAACATTTGATTAGATAATATTTATTTTTCTCGTCTCGTGCAAGGCGAGTTCAATAAACAGTATTTTCATCGTGCAATTCAATAATATTATATACGCCGTGGCGAGATCCACGACGTCTTCAAACAACGACCCCTCTTCCGGTTCATCTTTAACTTGGACAAACTCGATTCTTTCAACGGCCGATGCAAATACGTTTATGAAAATAACGGAGTAATATTTGGCGGGTTTTAAAGCAGATAAAATTCCCGTGATCGAGACGAAAATTTTTCCAAATTTTTCCGCCACCTAAAATATTGTCGCCCGAAGCCCAGCTATATATCTCGTCGAATACGAAAACTCGGCGCAACGGTTCGGCGGAGAGTGTGTATTTTACACGAACAAGACAAAAACCGATTCGCTGCGAAATTCTATTAGAACGATATATGTATATGATAACAAATTTTCCGAGTCGTACGGTTTTTCGACATTTTTTTAAATTTTTTGTCTCGTGGACCGCACCGCGGTGAACGGTGCGAGATTACTATAATGAGTGTAATGTTTGAATAAATAAACCGGAAACCGTTTTCGGGCGGGCAATTTTTTTAAAAAATTTTTTGACACGTATAATACGTCTTATGGCTGGGGTCATTCTGTAGATTTGTGCGACACCGAGAGCGTTACCATGACGTCATGAACCCGGCTCTGCTCACCACCCGGCCTGGTCCCCCCACTTCCAGTAGCGGATCTAAGATTTTTTTTTTTGGGGGGCCCAAAAATGTATAATTCTATAAGTACAATATTTAGGATTTGATGTAAGGCCTTCAAGTAATAACAGCATAAGTTATTGAACAATGAACATAAACTATAAATTACAGATAAGATTACAGTCAACATTATCGCAACGACCACTATAACGACGACTTACAATCATTAACTACGAATATAATATAACAACTAAGGGGGGCCCTCGGGCCCCCCCTTGAATCCGCCACTGCCCACTTCTATAACGTCGATGCCAGTTACATTGAAACGGCGATGGCAGCGCGATCTATATACTCGTATTATATTCATATATAAATATGTAGATATTTATAGATATATAGATATCTATATGTCTACAGGTACGAGGAGACGAGGACTAAACTATAGGTAACTTTTTGTCACGTGTACAAAATATAACATATACATATATGTACCGACGTATCTGCATGCAGTGTATTTCGGCACGACGGCTCGATCAGACTCAGATGCGGGCGAGCACGTTTCAAGGCTGATGAACTCTTTCTTTATAATATATATATATATATATATATATATACAAGTAATCGTCGCGGCGTGTGCGTAATATTATTACGCGCCGATATAGGTAAAACAATAATGTAAAACGGTTTTTTTCTTCTTAAAAGCGGTCTTGGAAAAAAAAGGGATTTCTTTTCTTTTTTAAGTAATCTCTCGGGGATATTTGAGTATCGACGTCGCGGCCATACAGTGACCCGTACAGGCCAGGATCAGGAGGCACCGGGATAAAAAAAAAATTTCAATTTAAGAGGATTGAAAGCGGGTATTTTCTCTTTTCGTCTTACACACACACACACACACACACACACACACACACATAGCAAAATAGACGTTTACCACTTCCAACGCACCGATACATCCAGTGCTGCGATAAAGATTTTGAAAACAGATTTGAATTCCTCGCGAATTTTACTACAGAACGACTTTTCCAATGTTTTCATTTATTTATCTTAAGACCTTCAAACATTGATTATTAGCAGTTTTTTTTTTTATTTTCAATTTGTTCAATTAATTTTTAATGATTTATGAAAAAAAAAAAAAAAATTAGAAATGTGCGTAAAAGCCGATCTCCAGCAGACTTCGCGACCATTTCGAATCTGTTTTCAAATTTCTGATCGCACCGTTTCATTTTTTTTTGTCCGAGGAAGGGAGAGGATACATTGTATTTAAATGTTACGCGCGGTTTTTCGGCGAGGCATTTTTAATAATTTTTTTTTCCTGAATATTTAAAAAAAAAATTTTTTTTCGTTCAAAACTGCGCACGGGCAGAGTCGGAAAATCAGCTAATCAGTTTTGATTGTTTACCATGAACATCGAAATAGGAATGTAAATAAAACGTACTGGAATATTTAAAATTCAAATCGCGTTTCTAATAGTTTTCACAAAAAGATAGAAAACAAAAAAAAATTTTTTTTTTTAAATTGAAATTCGGACAGGACGACGTAGTCTGTCGGGACAGCAGCTATATAGTATTCTGTATAATAAATTTGAACCGATGATCGCAGAAACGTCACGAGTACAAATATTTTATGAAATCGAAATAATATATTAGTAAAAACGTATACTATATATAGTCATACGTGTTTCTATATATGCGTTGAGTGTAAAAACGTCTTTAGTTATACTTTTTTTTTATCTATAAATATAAATTACAACCGAAAAATCCGGAAAACGTCTTTATAATCAATGACTCGTGTCGTTCAAAAAGTTCCTGTCTAAAAGTTTTAAATAATTGACTCGTGACGTTTTTGCAATCGTCGGATTCATTTTTAATATCGAAACATATACGCGTCATATTATACAATAATTATTGAAATTTCGCTCGGCGATAACGTTTTGAGTAGCAGTTTGTAGATACGCGTTGTGCCGCGCGCGGATATAATAATATTCCACCGGAGCCGGTGATAACGACGACGGCAGCGTTATAACGCTCGTACATATCTGCTGCACGGCTCGTGCAGGCGGACACCCGCCGACGACGACGATGACGACGACGACGACGACGGTGCGCGCGCGCGACTTGGCAACGCTGCCGCCGCGATTTTACTCGCTTATTATAATACGACGTGTATTATACTTACACGCACAATGTTCCGACACACACCCACACCCACACACACACACACACACACACACTCGCGCGCGCGCCCGTCGTCATTATCCTGCGGGTGCTTTATTATTATTATTATTACTTTTTTTTTTTTACCACCGTACATCAAAACGCGTTTCATAATAATAAAAAAACGGCGTCAATATTGATTTTTTTTTTTTTGGTCTCCAAACTCGCGCTCTCTTACGACACGGCCGGTGCAGTATAAAAACGAGAGAGAGAGAGAGAGAAAAACGCGACCCGGCGCCTATAAAGGGTGTCCGAGAAAGAACGTTTTTTTTATTTTTAATCAGAATTAAAAAAAAAATCACATATTGCCGTGTTCGGGAGATGCTGGAGTTTACGTACGGAAAACGATAACCAGCATACGGCCCTTCACCATACACCACAGGGGCAATTGTTCTGTCCGTACAGAATTTGCGATGACGCGCTCACACGTTTCGCCGTTCAGTCAGTAGTAGTTTTTCACAACACTCTCCCGATTTCTCGTTTGATTCCCGGTGAGATAGCGGGGTTTATTCTCATAGACTTTTCACTTAAAGTAACCCCATAAAAAAAAACGAAAGTCGCATGGGATTAGGCCCACTGGTCTCCCCCGCACGCGACGAGAGACGAGCCTGTCCGGAAACTTTTCACGGCCGTTCTTTCCATACAGTTATTACTGACGCAGGCGCGGCTCCTAAGGGCCGCGGCCCCCTCCCAAGCCCGTATTTTTCTAACAAAAAAAATTATATTGTCTATTACACTAAAACCGTAACTCCCGGTTTCTCTTCCATTGGTAGAGTAAGACCTTTTTCTTTTTTTCTTTGCTTATTACGACTTAGGCCCCCATCCGACCCCCGGTCTCTGGAGCCGCCCCTGAGTTAACTGACGCCTTTTAAAAAACACTCGAAAACCAAAAAACAAACCAAACGAAACTTTGAGTATAATATTTTGAAACGAGAAAATTCGCGGACACAGTATATAGTGCGGTACCTACCCGAAAATTAGAAAACGTCGCGTTTTTTTTTTTAAAGCACTTTGTTGTACGGCCGAAAAAGAAGACTTCATCGCACACCGTATAATTATTAAGCACACACACACACACACACACACGTGTGAGTTAATGGAAGCGAACGCGAAACGTCCGCGAACATGTGTGGTGCTCGCGTCGACGGTACCACACCACGTCGCGGTGTTTTATAACTGCTGGCGGTATACGAACAAAAAAAAAAAAAACGCTCACAGTTCCGCGGTGTGAAACAATACGATATATAAGTGCCTGTTATATAACGTAACGGGGGGGGGGGGAAATATATATCGAATTATACTCGTTTTTTTTTTTTTCTAATATAGCGTGCGCGTTCAAATAAAATGACATTTCGCGCACGCGAGCATTATTACACATACGTATCGTATATATACAACAACGGCTTAGACGATGTAGGTCGATATTTATAAAAAAAAAAAAACACGCTTTTAGATTCTGTATCGGTTTTACAATGACGCGTTTTTTTTTTTTTTGTTTACGTCTGTACCCGAAAATTCTATCAGACGGAGTGCTCCGATATTTTGTTCGCGTAAAAACAACTGAATCGGAAAACTGATTGCGAATCGCATCTATAGTCTGTATAATAAGTATACTCTTTAAAAGAGGCCGTTTTTCGATTTTTTCAATACTTTTTTTTGTCACAAAAGTCAGGGAAAAACTACGCGAAAATCGCACTGAAATCTTTAACCGAGTGATTTTACTTTAGCGATATCCACATCAATTTTTTTTCTCTCTATATTCTTTCCTCGCCTCGCCCGCCGCACACCGGTGCACGAGCCGCGGTGCAAAGAATACACCGATCGCGTTCGGTTTTTTTCTTTTTTTTTTCGGACCCCGGGAAATTCGCACCGCGAATACGGCGGCGCACGGAGTCGAAACGCGGATTTCCGACGCCCCGGCCTTATTGTTAATAACAATAATAATAATATTGTATTTCTATACATACAGAGACGGGTAGTGTAAAAAAAAAAAAAACCCTATTATCCACAATATCGTGTTGTGTTCGGGTTTGTACTACAACGGCGACGGTGTGGCCGGTGTTCTCCTCTGCAGGACTACCTGCTGCTGCTGCTGCCGCCGCCGACGACGACTGTCGCGCGTAAATCGTCCTTATTCGTTCCACAGAGGTTTATTCTTTTTTTACGCGTGAATTCGCGCGCTGCTCTATTGTGCTGTTTGACTTTTTTTTAATTTTCGCGCAATTTTTTCTTAAAAAAAAAAAAACCCGATCGTGTCCGAGGCGCATTACACGGCTGTGCACTTCGTCATCTCCGGATTATTATTGAATATTTTATACGCACTACGCTGTTCGGACGCGCGCCGGTGTAGGTACCTGCGCGGTGCGAAAGATTCGTTCGTCTCTTCGCGTATAAAACGACATTATAATAAGAAATTAGGCACGTGCCCAAAGACGAATAATAAAGACGAGTAAAAAAAAGCGTTTGTTATAATATTATAAAAAAAAAACGACTGTAAACGTACTGAACGGGTAGTCGTTATTAGGTCATACCGGAGGACGGTGTAATTATTATTATTATTATTATATACCTTGTACATGGTAGCCGCGGTGTGTTCGTCGGCCGCGGCCGCGGCCGCTGCGGCCTGCGGTCCGTTCTGCACGCTCGCCGGCGAGAACCCGTAACAGTTCTTGTTCAGCTCGTGCAAGTTCGGATAATCGGTGCCCAAGCAGTTTTCCATCGCGAAATCGTACTTCATGCCGACGACGGCGCGTACGGATCGTCTCACACGGCTCGTGTACCGGGCGGACGCGCGAACCAGCACACGTGGGGGAGGAGCGTTTACTACGATACGCGGCGA